>OY804259.1:10286986-11771620 GCA_963680825.1 Meiosimyza decipiens
ATGTGTAGTAAATCTGCTCTTTTACTTGGCAAAACCTTGAGTTAAGTGGCAGAGAGCAATTTTGTCACAATAAAATAGAACCCTGTGTCAGCAAATCTGATTTCTTTGTCAACAAAAAACAGCTGGATAATTTTGAGCAATGCCATATCTTCAAAAAGGGTAATGAGCAATTTCAATACCAACTCGCTACATTCTTTGTCCTGAATGGTGAATATTGCTATTTTGAACTGTAGGGAGAGAATTTTGAAAAAATTTTTATATTAGCATTTTTAATATGCATCAATTTTTTTTCATAATAACTCCTAAGTTTGGAGAGAAATTTGTTGAAGAAATTTAAAACGAAAAATTTTAACTTAAAAATGAAAAACTTTAAATTAAAAAGGAAAAATTTTGAATTAAAATCGAAAAACGAGTGGCGGAACTTTTTTTAAATACTAATATTTTCGAATTGGCGCTGATGACACTGCCCTACAAAGCTATTTTCATTTATACTTCATTGATTTTGGAAAACAGAAATTCAAAACTGGTTTATCGGAATTAATACCAATGTTTTTAAGGGAAGTTTTTACATAACATAAACGGATGATGAGTAAATTATACATATTGTATGCAGTTTTCTTTGTTATGAAATTTTAAAATTATTTATGCAATGTTAATGTGAGAGTATTTGCATTCCGATGAGTTAATGTGCATGCAGCATAAAACGTATAGTATTCTTGTAAACATGTTTTGATTTTTTCATTGATATATTAAACCTTTACCATAGTATTCTCAAAAGAAATATTTGCATAATATATAGGGTTGCATTGTTTTTGTCAAGCTAAAAAACATGGGTCATTCCATCTATAATGGGCCTATCATTACCCTCATGTTTTCTAATTAGGCTGAAACTTTTTTCAGTGATTGGTCTATCATGTAGAAGATATAAAAAAATTAGATAAAATTTTTTTAACCAACATTATTGCTTAAAAAAAAGTTTCAAATTGTGTTAAAAAAAACTCGTAAGTAAAACAAAAAAATTCATTGATGAATATAAAAAACCAACACAATCCAAATAAGCTTTTATATTATTTTTAAGTAGTTGTGTACTAGTAGATGGCAAAAAAACTGCAAATCTGACTAAATGAAGGCCTGAACGGTTTCGATGTGGTAAATGATAAAAAAATTGACCTTCCAAGAAAACATCAATTTCCCAAATACTCCATCATCGATTTCAGATTTTTTAGGCTTAAAATTTTCAGAACATATAGGAGTACCATTTCTGAAAATTTTATCCATGTTTTTTCACCCTATTTCATTTTTCAAGCATTGAAACTCGCAAGTAAAACAAAAAATTCATTGATGAATATAAACAAACCAACACAATCCAAATGAGCTTTTATATTATTTTTAGGTAGATGTATACTAGTAGATGACGAAAAAACTGCAAATCTGACTAAATTAAGGCCTGAACGGTTTCTATGTGGTAAAGATAAAAAAATTGACCTTCCAAGAAAACATCAATTTTCCAAATACTCCATCACCGATTTCAGCTTTTATAAGCTCAAAATTTTTAGACTATACAGGAGTACGATTGCTAAAATTTTATCCATGTTTTTTCATCCTATTTGATTTTACTAGCATTTAAAGTTAAGATTTATGATTTGCAATGTAAATTTTGAGAATGAAAGCGAGAGAATAAAATTTGGAATGATTTCAGCCTTTTAGGTTCAAATTTTCAGAACATTCAGGAGTATCATCTCTGAAAATTTCATTAATTTTTGTTCACCTTATTTCATTTTACAAGCATCTAAATTGAGTGTATACATTGGAATATTTATGAAAGAAATATAACGGAATATTCAAATTTTCTCGCTCTACTCCTCAATGTTTCAATTTACTTTGCAAATCCTAAATCTTAACTTTAAATGCCTGTAAAATGAAATAAGATGAACAAAAATGAATTAAATTTTCAGAGATGGTACTCCTGAATGTTTTGAAAATTTTGAGCTTAAAAAGGCTGAAATCTGTTCAAATTTTATTATCTCGGTCTCATTCTCAATGTTTCAATTTACATTGCAAATCATAAATCTTAAATTTAAATGCTTGTAAAATCAAATAGGGTAAAAAACATGAATAAAATTTTCAGGGATGGTACTCCTATATGTTCTGAAAATTTTGAGCCTAAAAAAGTTGAAACCGATGATGGAGTATTTGGGAAATTGATGTTTTCTTGGAAGGTCAATTTTTTATCATTTACCACATAGAAACCGTTCAGGCCTTCATTTATTCAGATTTGCAGTTTTTTTTGTCATCTACTAGTACACAACTACCTAAAAATAATATAAAAGCTAATTTGGATTGTGTTGGTTTTTTTATATTCATCAATGAATTTTTTTGTTTTACTTACGAGTTTTTTTTAACACAATTTGAAACTTTTTTTTGTAAGCAATAATATTGGTTAAAAAAATTTTATCTAATTTTTTTATATCTTCTATATGATAGACCAATCACTTCAAAAAGTTTCAGCCTAATTAGAAAACATGAGGGTAATGATAGGCCCATTATAGATGGAATGACCCATATGCATAGCAAAAAAAAAAACAAGAAAGAATTCAGCTTAACTTTCCCAAATGAGATTTTCCATATAATTATCTGGAAGATACCTACAATCTTAAAAAATCTTGTGCGATTGGCTTGTAAGTATTTTTTCACATAGAATGGAAAATAGATACCCTTCTTCAAAAAATCTACATACCACATATTCGTACTCAAAGAAATGCTTTACAGTGTATGTTGGACATTATTTGAACATCTGAGCTTCAAACTCATGTTTGCTAAATGAAGTTAAATATTTATTTTATTACTTAACGTAAGGGGTATTATATTGTCATTTAATTTGCAAACGTTTAACGTCAAACAAAAATGTCAACAAAAACACTTAAAAATACAACGTTTTTATTTGATAAACTCATAAAAAAGCAATCTAGCAAAGCAATATTTAATATCAACAATTTGTAGAACTTACCCATTTTGTTTGGAAAAAAAAATAGATATTTTTAAATTTAATTAGAAAATTAAATTATTTTTACCAATTGATGATGACTAAAAATAAACAGACAAACACTAAATGAAGAAAATTACATACATAACATAGCTATAAAAAGAAATTTATAGTCTGGTTCAAAAAATAAAGATATGAAACATTTTGGCGTAATTAAAATTTAAAATGGCACTTTTATTGCTTTGGAAACACTATCGCATTGATATTTTTTCATTAATGCTTAAATTAGACAAAACAAATTTAAGAACATAATTATTACGAAAATGTACAACCAAAATTGATCTATTGGGGTGAATGTCTGTAGGTTTGTTATTTATAATTAACACTAGCAAAAAAAATGTTATGCTAAAGCACTTTCTTATATCAATGAAATCATTTTTCATTAACATTAAATTTTTTTTTATTATAATGATGCTTAGAATTCACTATCATTGGCATTTTAAATGGAAATTAAAGTTTTTTTTTTCAGTAATGCTTAAATTCGACAAAACAAATTAAGGATCATAATTATTACTTAAATGTTAAAAAAATTGCTCTATTTGTGGTGAATGTCTGTAGGTTTGTTATTTATAAATAGCATTTTAAATGGTAATAAAGTTTTTTTTTTTCATTTGGACTTAATTTTTCAATAATAAGGAATTTAATTTTTCATTAATATTATTTACATTGAATCATGTGAACTTGCTTAAATTTTTGAAATACAAATTGTTGGAACAACTCACCAGGTCTGGCTCCACCATCTGACACCCATCTACTCACACAGAATTCAAGAAACAGCATTAACAACAATAAATCAATTGAAAATTTTTGTGTGAGGTTTGCTAAAACTTTATGCTAAGAAAACGGTTATATAACTTTAAAAAATAAAAGATATAAGTATGCCGTAACCTTTTTTAGCAAAAATATATTGATTTAAAAAAGAAATAATTAAAGTCGGTCCAGTGCATTTTGCGCCAAAGCGTTACAAACCATTTCAATGTAAGCAATTTTATATAAATAGTATGGATTAAACATATTTCAAAACCAAACTCATGATTTTATATTGGTATGTCTGACACTTCTTACTTGCCTGTTATTAGTCATTTTCACTGGATTTTTTAATGACAATGAGTTTTTAGCCTCTTATTACTTAGCATTTTCAATAATGACTATTTTTTTCTTTCATTTTTTATAAAAATCTTATAAGTACGATTTGGTAAACAAAAAATCTTCTTTTTTTCACAACATTTTGTAGTAAAAAGTTATTAAAAGTATTTATAACTAAGTTCTTAAAAAAATTTTCTGTAATCTTTTCTGTATCACTTTAGGATTTTTGGGCATTGTATCCTAATCAAAAATGTGTATAATGATACACATTTTTTTCACATCAGCTTTTAATATTTATTCTTTTGGCTTACGAGCCAACTGTAGGTCTGGACACATATTCTTATCCAATGATCTTTGTGGCCATTTCTCTTTTTTTCGGTGGTTTTACCAAAAGTTTCTTCATAGACTCATAATTTCAACTTGAGTACCATAAAAGCTTCGATTAGCCAAACAGTATCATTTGGAGACCAAAAAATTGCATAATAATTTCTTTAGCAACCGGGCAAATGCCGCCGCCACCTCTTTGATAATATCAATGAAAACAAAAGAACCAAAACATTTCTAAAGCCGGTTGGTGCTGCTGCTTTACCGACCGGCAAATTGTAGCCAACGTGGAACATTTTTACGTGAATGATAGAGCGAGTTCAGCGTATGTGATGCCACTGCCAAACGCCCGTGGTTGTTTTCGTCTCTCTTTAGATATGGAATTCCATCTAGTGAACTAAACAACCAAATGAGCAGGCATTTGCTACGGCAATCGACAACTTTTTTGCAAATTGCGCAGTTAAAATTTACTCGCATTTGAAAGTTTCGAGCAACCAAAAAATAAAAAAAAAAAAACAGAATAACATGAAAAATAGATTGAAACGCAAATATATACAACAACCACCTTGAAAGAAAACAGAAAAAAAACAACAAAATATAACAACACATTTTCATACTTTTTGCAAAGAAAATTATTCTTCTCTTTGTTGTAGTTGTTGTCGTGGTTTTTATGGCCATATGGTGTTGAGAAAAGGGAACGTAATTCTGAACTCCAACTTGGCATGAAGTTCTTGATTTTTCGTTATCTTCTTTTGTACACTTTGCGCTTTAAGTGT
This sequence comes from Meiosimyza decipiens, assembly GCA_963680825.1. Classification (NCBI taxonomy): domain Eukaryota; kingdom Metazoa; phylum Arthropoda; class Insecta; order Diptera; family Lauxaniidae; genus Meiosimyza; species Meiosimyza decipiens. The sequence continues at coordinate 10,292,216 of OY804259.1, forward strand.
TCCTCGTATGTGTCAAGTTATTTTTTTTTGCTTTTCTTTTCTATTTCTTTATCTTGTAATTTTTAATTTCTTTTTTGGTGCTTTTTTTTTTGATATTTTTACTTTCGTATGTCTTATGTACCTTCCTTTTTTTCTTGCATGGGATCGGTATATTTGTTATATGCGTAGGTACGGCACTTCTTTGGCTTAAAAGAGCTTATGGGATTTGAACGAAGTTAAGATGAGATTTTTTTTTATTGAAATGTTATTGGATTTAAAAAATATTCTTTTTGATATAGATTATATGTTCCTTTGGTAGCATTAATTTTTATAATTTCGTATAATCTTTTGATTGAAAGATAAAATATCTACGTGGCCATTTGACCTTAGTGGTAGTTTTACTATTAATGAATAAATTTTAACACTCTCTTGATCTATGGTGCCCAATACCAGAAGCAACGATAAGCATGTGTTGATGATTCTGTATACGTGCACGCTTCTTTACGATCTTTAACGCTCTTTAAGCTCTCTCGTTCTCATTTTTACGCTCTTTGAGCGCCTGCTCGTTTTCTGGGCACCACCGCTCTTGATGAAACTGTTCCGCAGCGCTCCCACTGCTTTCGTTTTTTTTAAGAAAATAATTTTCTCGCTTTTTCGATCTGAAGCCGAAAAGTTTTTGAATATCTGGCAAATAGCTAAATCAATCTGGCTCTCTTATATTATATGTTATTTAGAACCACATATTCACTTTCATGCAGCCGCTTCGGCATTGTGAGAGCCACTGCGACCTAAGCTATCGATATGCATGCGGAAAGTTAAGGTATTTCCTTCAATTTTTCCAGCCACAGCTGCTTGAATGCAAACGAGAATGAATCATTCGAGCACTTGCCTTGCAGCTGTCCGACCTTATCCAAAGCCAGACTTAGATGTTCAAATGCCTTACCGGATTCGCCGAAAATGAATTCGGCTCGCTACTCACTGAATGTAGCTGCTTATCGTTGGCAGTGCATTTTTACCTCCAATTCGTCGGGTTACATAATGTGGTATTAAAATGGCACAATTAGTGCTATTTAGATTTTCTAGGCTTTTTACTAAGCCACAACTCTAACTCAACCTAACTGATAGCAACTATTTTATCACATAGCGGTCCTACAAGACCTGCTGAAACCAAGGTGGTTCGCCCAGTTTCAATACCAGTGCCCTATAGTCTTATGCAAAGTTTCATTATACATATTCCTTAATAAGTTTTGGTGACATGATATTTTTAGCTTGCATGAGAGCTACCACGCCTTTTTCCAAAATATCATCGGTTTTGTTTTTTTTTTTAAATAATGGTACGGTGTAAGAATTTCGTATATGCCCATTTTACTTTTTTCAACTTTTCCATTAGCAGCTGATATTCGGGAGGTTTGCCATTTTAACTATAGATGTTGAATGCGAAAAACAGGTTTTTATACTCTACTCTTTTTTTTCGTGGCATTTGTTTTTTTTTTTGTTAATTTTTTTGTTTTTATTTTGTTAACAATTTTACATTTAAGCGTCTTGGCTTATATATATTTAGAATTAATTCCTGTTTTTCTTCGTTATGACATCATAACATAATAACATCTGCATTTGAGAATGAAATTATAAGTTAGCTACTATATCGGCTTTCATACCATATCTTTCATTATATAACTTCCTTATTTTTAGCATTTGCCAGCGGCTTTTGACTTAAGCGTAAAGAAAATTTGCATATTTTAATATGAAATTCAGAGGATGAATATATTTCTTCAAAGAAAGCACAAAAAAAGTCATGTCATTAGCATTATATAAAGATTTTTGCATGCTTAATTATGGATAACAATATTTATGGCTGGCTAGTAACAAAATCTTTTTTTTTTTTGTATTAAAAATGGTTTTGATTGCCGCTGAAAACTTTTCTCAAAAAACATTTCCCAATAAAGCATTTGAGCATTGTTTCTAAATATTCTTCAGAAGAACTATGTACTTCCGGACTCAGTTTCTTAATCATAAAGAAATTCGCTTCTTAATTCAACATGCGTCACATGAGCATAAACTGTCAATATTATTTAAGACTTATTCCTTAATTAGATATTAATCTATTTTCATCACGTGACCGTCACTTTCGTTGACCATGTGCCGCTTGTGGGAAAGACTGTACTGTTAGTGCTGTGTATAATATTGAATTTCTTAGGTAAAATTATATATTTCTCATCATTACCTTCATTATGTAATTATCACTTTCGTTGCACATTTGTCATGTTAACTAAGCCCTTTTTAAGTTGGTAATGACCAAGATTTGTTTTGAAATAACACATATTTATTTCGCCCTTACATAAAACCGTCAAAATTGTCATTAATGTACAGAATTTTTCCTAAAACTATGACCCCTACTTTTAAAACTTCATCGTCACTTTTGTTGCGCATTTGTCACGTGAACAGAGAAACACAAAAACTAGCAAAAATATGTTTGATTATGTGCTGGTAGCAAAAATATATTTATTTAACATCTATTTTCATCGCATAATCGTCACTTTCGTTGCATATTTCCTCACATGAACAAAGAAACATTAGTAATGTCAATAAAAGCTATGATTTGTTTCAAAACCATATATTTCCAACATTTATTACAATATCGTCACTTTCGTTTCACATTCGTCACGTGAAAATAGTAGCGTGTATGTTGTTATTATTATATATTAACTGTTTTAGACTCATATAGCTTTCATCACAACTTCGTCACTTTCGTTGCATATTCGCCACGCGTAAAAACGAAGATCAAAACTGTCAATAATATTCACAGAGCGTTTTTTCAATTCAAAATATTTAATTACTAAATAGGTGTACTCACGGCTCTGCCACGCCTACATTTAACGCAGTCCTTACAATTTTGTATAAGTACTTAGAATAGCAATTTAGGTATTTCGGTTGCATGGGAGGAGCCACGCCTCGTTGCTACGTCCACATTTCGTAAGTAGCTTAGCTTAAACAATATACATCCGAGCTAGCATAGCTGCCAAGATATTTATTGTATGGAGACTACCACGCCCCGCTGCATATATAGGTAATGTTACTCAGAGAAAGTGTTGCTTGCTATTACTAGAAGAATTTTTAAATCAGTTCAGTAGTTCCAAATATTATCCCCTACATACAAACATATTTTGCCTTTTTCAAATACATAGTACATAACGAGGTACTACTCTACTCGCAAGATATTCTTTGTTTTTCTACATGAAATTCCTTTCCACGTGATAAAGATGCCATTCAGCTGTCGTTAAAGATGAAAAATTGACGATTTAAATAATTAATATGATAAATTATTAAAAAAAATTTACAGTTTCTAAAAGGGCCAATGATTAATATTGTTGTAAAATATAAAAATAGCTATATTTTTTCCACATGACACCTTATAATTACATATCGCAATATATTTACTGTACATAAATTATAATATTTTATAATTTAATTTTTCCCCTTTGAAAAAGATATTCATTTACGAGCAAAAGTTTAAAAAATGAACCATTCGATCATGAACTTAACATTTTGCATAACTAGTTTTTGTAACATTGATAGATCGATCTATTGCTATATGGAGTCAATGTTTTACCTTAAAGTTGTAACATTACACTGTAAAGATTTTACTAAATTTAATGATATTTTATGTAATGATTTCATTTATACTGCATATGGAATTTGTTACTAAAAGAAAAAATTCATTTTAATTGAGTGATGGAATTTTGCCCAAATCGTAGAAATTTTAAAAAAATTTCAACATTTTATTCTGTATAAAATTACCTTGCTACTTATTGCTAAAAACACCCTTCACCATGAAGCTGACTATGCGTTTTAGATGTAAATTTATTCCAGTCATTAATTAACAAAAATATTGAGTTTTATATATTACTAAAAAAAAAACATTTTTTTTCGTTTTCCTACACTTCCCACAGTAGGTACTCACTAATAAAGAAAAAATCAGCCTATGATTTTGTAATTTCTATTTTAATATTGCAGCACCCTTAACTTTTTTGAACTTAAAGATATCTAAATACACGATATTGTAATTTTTCCTAACAAATTTATTTGTTTAATTTTACTAAGGGTATGAGAACTTTGCCTTAGTACAAGTAAGTAACAAACACTTATTTGCAAAGTTAAGTGCTTGTCAAACTTATCACACAATTGTACATTAATCTCAAAATATTTACAAAACTTACTACATTTTGTATAATAAAAATAAAAGTTTTCGAATTGTACTTGACCTGTTTCACACAACACATAACCCGAGTCGTGCAATCTATCCGCTCTATCAGGCGGCTGTTAGTTTACGTTCTTAGAGAGCGTTTACTATAAATTTTTAGTTTTTGCTGTTTATTTGCACGTGATTTGTTTTACTTTTTTTTTATTTTCAATTTTTTTTAAATAATTTATTAAGCTGTTAGTATCGGCTACTCAAGTCTTGCTAAAAAAATATTGCTTTTAAACTGTAACTACCCGGTTTCGCTCGGGTAAAATGTTGTTTGTATGTTTGAGCCTGTATGGAAGGTGCCACGCACACTTTTTATCTTAGAGTTTTTAATATCAACGTTCCGAGCTTATTTATATTTATTTGAATAGTTTTCTAAACACAGCGCATTAGAATTTTTGCTTGTTTAAGTGATGACACGCCTACTTTAATTCAATCCCACCTGCTTTATTTTTACTACTTGCTTGTGCCACCAAGATTTCCAGTATCGGATTTCGTGAAATTTTTTGTATTTAAAAGTTTTTGCTTGCATAGCAAGTGCTAGACCAACTTGTCTAAAGCCGCCCAATGTTTACGTGGGAGCTACTTCGCCCAAGAGAGTCAGAGAAAGTTCTTAAAGCGGTAGCATAGGTAGAGTTTGAGGCCAAGTAGGACATGTCAACAAGGAAGTCATTAGATGTAGTATGCATAGTAATAGTAGCAAAAATACCAATAAAGGTAAAAGTAAAGAAGCAAATATAATTACTCCAATTTTTTGGGAGTCATTTTAATTTAGAATGATTCCAGAAAAATGTCACACCTGTTTCAAATTTCAAAGAAAATGTGTTCTTAAAACTATTCGCATGTTTACACAAAATAATATGAATTTTTATCAGATTTTTATGACTTCTCTTTTTTTGTCTTTCGGAGAACCTTTTTTGTTTAATAATTAGGAGAATTGTTCTGAATCTTTGAATTCTTTAATCTTCTTTACTGAACATAAATTTCACTCTAAAATCGTAATCTCTTGCTTAACAAAATTTATCTTTAATTTTAATCTCAATACGATGGTTACTAGTAAAACATGCACAGTACACTTTTGTAACAAGCTTATGCCCAAATTAAAATCTCAAGACTAGAAAAATTTCAAAGGCGAACAGCTATTACCAAAATGATTTCATGACACGTACTGTGGGTGTTTCATTTATCCGACATTATGCAGCCAGTCACAAGGACATACTAAGCAAAAACAGAAAAAAAAAATAAATGAAATAAAAAATTGACTTCAAATTGCAAAGTAAAAAAAGGAATCCCTAATAATCAAGACAGTGTGTGGCATTTTATAAAGTTCACAAATTTTGTTGCTTTTTTTTACAAAAAAATATATTCATACGTTCCTTTAAACTATGTAATCAAATTTGCATTTTAATCAAATCAAAATGAAAATGAAGTGGTTTTGGGTAGACGTATGAAAAATGTTTTGAATCCATTCAGTGACAGGACACCATTAAATGCAGCAAACAAATTTGACGCTGTTTGACTATGCAAAATGTGTTGAAATTTAGCAAATATTTGCTAAAAAAAAAAGTGTTGGAAATTTGCATGGATATGCTAACAAAACCAATTGAAAAATGGTATCCCACGCTGAAGTTTGTAGCGGCAATGTCACCATAGAGGTCTAACCACAAAATCTCTCTATTTAAAAGAATTTAATAAATCCTAGTAATTTCATTGTGAAAATTATGTAGTCAGTAAGTGTGTCAAATCTCTTAATATCACTAAGTTGTAGGATCAAAAGTTCTTTTAGAGATGTGAAAAATGTTTGACCAAAGTGGTGTACAATTCAAGCTTGTTGTAGATATTTTCTTCTCCATTGATCTTATCACATTTTCTACACGAGTCCTTAGATACTTACGCTCAGTCAAAAATGGCACTGCGAATTTGAAAATTTTATTTTTGAATTAAACGTTCAAATTTTGTAGTTGAAAATAGTTAAAATAACAATTTTTGCTTTTATTTTTAATACAAACAACTTTAAATTTATTTTGATTGAATATTCCTTTATTAGGTAATAAAAATACTCTCGCCTATTACGATAACTTGTATATCATGCTTAGCTTTAAGAAAACATTCTTGAAAAAGACTGGTTAACAGTTGCATATACAAAAGTTCTGTAAAAAAAAATCTTGAAGTTGGAAAATGAGGTGCCGTATGGTGTGTTGAAAACGAATCCGTGGTCAGAATCGCTGCATTATGGCAGGTCTTTGAGGCACCTCATCTTTCAACTGGACGACTTTTTTTTTGTGGGTTTGTGTTATTTTCCCATTTTACTGGGAGTAAACTTTTAGTTCTAGAAGATATATCTGGCCTGAACATTTTTATAGCCCATAAGAATCTACTCTCTGTTGAAAATATTTGAAGAAACCGGAGATGAAATAAAATCTAAACTAGTTATGTTGGAGTTGATGTCGTGATTTCGAAATTTTATCATGCGACGTTAGATTTCTACTAACAAGCACTTAGGGGAAGGGGGGTGATTTTTCTAATGCTCTTACTAAAGCGAGTGTTTCCAAAACATATTATTTGTGAAGTTCGCAAATTTTCGCTTAAAAAACCGTAGAGTAGCTGAGCTTAATCTATTCTGTGGAAATACTGTAGGGCAAGAATGGTCTAAACAACTGTTCTCTGAGTATACGAGTAGTAACAGGAAGATGAAATTATGGAGAAACCTAAACAGAAATAACTGTAGAGTCTTAGTAAACTACTAAAACAGCTCACTATAATGAATCTCTCTAGTAATACTACTCGCGGATTTCGTAACACAATTCTTTACAGAACTCCGTCATGCTACCATGCCGTTGATGAACAACTTGGGGGCATGATCTCAGCTCCCCCAAAAGCCTTGCAAAATTAACACTAAAAATTGACTTAAATTTTCGAGCACCTCTAGAGTTATAAAATTACGTTTTAGTTAGTTTTTTAACATTAAGGCTCTAAATGGGATTGCAGTGTAAGGCACCATAAATCTAGCTAACTATCGAGATGAAATCCATACTAAAATTTTATAAATCAAATATCGATAGTAAAAAACTATTCCAAGCAACGTCTAAATGATTCAACTTTTGCAAATTTACTGCGGTTTTTACTGGCATTTTTTATAAATCGTTTTTGTTTTTAATTTTTATTTATTTACTTGCTTGCTCCTGTTTATTTGTTACACTCACTTGAACTGTTTGAAAATTCAATGTCAGTTGGAAAGAACAAAAAAAATTGAACGAATGAACGAACAACAATTTACAAAAACAAATTTACAATGAATAAAATCAACTCACAATAAGAATCTCTCTCTTTATATATTAACACGCAATTGTAGTGTTTTCACGATTATTTATTTCGATGAATAAAATCGCACGAAAAATTAAAAAAAAAAACTAAATGAAAACATTAAGCTGCTGTATAAAAAACAAGAAAAATTTGTATGAATTTAACATTTCAACGCATTTCAAATCTGTTCAGAATAAAACTTACGCACAATCATTTGTATTGCCAAGTGAAAAACAAACAAACAAATGCTGTCAATCCGCAAATGTGACAGCTATCGTGTAGTTTGTGCTAAAGCACTGCAAAAAAAATGTATGGATTTTATAAGATTTTTTGTAGGAAACCTTAAGAAATCTACAAAAAAGTGATAACTTTCGTATGATACAAAATCATCAAATTCAAGTACCTAAGCAATGAGAATCACCTTAAAGTTATATGTTTCTTTTGCAAATAACTTCTATTGATATACCCAATTTTTTAAATATTCTAATATGATTATGAATCTGGCATTGAAAAGGCTGCTAATATATTTTCCAGTGTTTTTTGACTCATTATTTAACAATAAGAATACTTTTTTTTGAACTGTAGTTTAATTACTTAAATTTAAAACTTAATCTTTAAAACTGTATTTAAATTATTAGTTTGTCAGCATTTTTACAAAAGTTATAGCCATTTAAAAATCAGCTTATAAATAGCTTACAGAAAACATGAGTAACCTCTGTTGAACAACTTCTACTTCATAAAATTGTATCAAAGCGTCTGTTTGACTGAGCCATTTCTTAAAGTCAAGGGTCAAATGCGAAAATATGGTAGTTGAGAAACCTATCCGTAGCTTAATTCGCACGATTTTGCCACGGCGACTGCCTGCCGGTGTGTTGTCCTGGTGTAAAGAACTTTTTTCTTTACCATAAGATTTCATTTCAGCTTCAAAAAAGCGTCGTCCCAACAGGTTCGAGTAATTTTGTCCGGTGATCGCTCTGCCCTTTACAAACTAATCAATAAAAATTATGCCACGGGTATGCCAAATATCATACATCATCACCTCGTCAGCAGACAGAATCATCTCGGGTTCTTTTGGTCTCGAATCTCAAGGAGAAGTCCACTGCTTCGACTGTTCTTTAGCCTCTGGTGCATTGTGATGGATTCAAGTTTTGTCCACAGTTTCGAATGGGCCTAAAAAGCGCTGCTTATTGTGGTTGTTTAGTGAAACACCGCCTACACACGTTATTAAATTTTATTCATTTTTGCGAAAATGCAAAAGTTGCTAAAAACTTTAAGAGCAACCAACTGATGGATAGTGACAGCGCTTAAAAAGTACTGACTCGATACTAGTGATGTGTTTTACTTTTCAGCCCATTCTTGTAAATAAAACCAAAGTTTTAATTAAAGAAAATAATGTTAAAGTTAATTTGCTCACAAAATTTTATATATGAAAAACATGAATTTCTTGTACAGTTTTATATGGTAGAATATTTAATTGACAGTAAATCAATATATCTCCTCTATACCTATGATATTTACTATAATGTCATTTCAATTACTTAGTTAAATATTTTTGGTGCGTGCCAAAACAAAACTAAAATGAGCTGCTTTTTTTGTCTACTTTTCAATATCATTTGATACTTTTTTTATTTTATTCCAATTAATTTATTGTATAGATTGCGAGAAGTAAACCATTTCTTTTGTTTCGATCAACATTTGCTAGATAGTAAATTGGGCTCATTATTAAAATTAAATTATTGTGATAGAAATGTAGACTTCGTGTACATAAATTATGATAAACTGAGCACTAAATTGCCTTGAAATGTTGTCATTTACTTAGTTGCGTATTTCTCTCACTTTTATGATACATAGTTACTTCCTAACAATTTATATTGTCATAGAAATAACGAAAAATGGTTTGGAAATTGGTAGCTTTTGAAAACATTTCAATTGAATTTTATATAATTTTTTTGGCACTACGGACAATGCAACATTCTATTTCAGAAATGATTGCTGTCGAGAGACTTTGAAAAACCTTTTTTGAATCTATTTTCCAAAATATTGTATTAACATAGGTATATAAATTGAATCTTTCAATCATCTCTTTTGCCATATAATTCTTAGGCCTATTCGAAACAAAGGACACTTCAAATAAAAATTATGGAAAAGGCCTATCGGTCAAATGAGCTGAAATTTTGAGAATAAGTAGTTTTTGTGATAAGTATCAAAAATCTCAATATAGAGTAAAAATATTTTCCCTTAGAATTTGCAATGATGGAAGTTGTAAAATCGTCACTGAGAGCAAAGAAATCAATTTTTTTTTTTTTTGTATATGATATTTAGCGTGTCAGACTACAGTGACTGCAAACTATTTAAACACCTTGATAAAATTAACTTTCTAGTGATACTAAACTCATTAAACATTGTTACAGTATGCTTGATGCTCTGCTGTATAAGAAAGATTATCTTGGGGTTTCATGCTCCCCCAACAGTCTTACAGAAAAGATCCCAGAAAATCTACTAATATCTTTTGAATAAATAAATAAATCTCTAAGTACGTTCACAGTTATGGAGTTATTATAGATTAGATTACATATAGAACAGTCGGACTATAAACGCGATTTCAGTGACTGGGATTAGTAGCCCATAAATTTATCAATCATTTCATATGCTTGAGACATTTATTTTGTCAAAACTTTCTCACTTTTTACTGGCATTCATTTTCGTATTTTAGTTTTCAAATTTTTTTTTTTTGTCACAAACTCTAAAAAGTGCCCCAAAAAGTTAAGACTTTGTTTTCCTAAAATTTGAGTGACATCTGTTGTGATGAATTTTATCACTGTATTTTTGGCATATTTTAAAGGGATTAATTTTGTTTCGAAATTTTTCAGCAAGCAAAACTTTTTTTTTCTTTTATTTAATTTTTTTTTTTTTTGTACAAACTTTGCATGAATATAGATTAAGTTAAAATCAAATAAAACTGAAGTTGAGTGAAGTCGTCATATCTTCGCATATTAAACCATCAATCACGCGCATGGTTATTACTAAAAATGTGATATACAATTTTTTGCTCTACTGCAAAATATTTAATAATCGCAATTTTTACATGCGCGTGGCCTTAACACTTTGTATTGTTTACATTTTTATTTAATTTTATTGCCACTTCACACATCATTCATAATAAACTATCAAAATTTGGTGCAATTTATTAGTTTTTATATCAAACAATAAAAGAACGGGCTTGTTAAATGAACAACCTACAATTTTTTTCGAGAACGTAACTGATGGTTAACTTTGACCGGTTTGAGAACCTCAACTCAATAGCGTGATTGCATTCACATTTTGATCGATTGTTCGACTTTCTATTAGGTATATAAAATAGTTTACGGAAGTTTAAAAAACATAATAAAGTTGTCAAATTAAATGCAACCGTGTAAGTGGTTGAAATCAAAGCTAAACAAAACAAATAAAAGAAGAAGCAAAAAATTCATTGCATAGTTTTAGTTGTTAAAGATAGTTAAAAATCCATTGCATACTTTTAGTTGTTAAAGAAAGCAGAAGAAAACAAAATTCCTGCGAAGCGCGCGCCAGAGCCCACCTATTAGAGTTATTTGCAAATTTTTAAAATACCTGTACGGTCGTGAAAAATGGGCGTGTCTTTAAGCTGAAATTTAAATGAGTTTTTTTTAGTTTTTCATTCTTGTATAAATAAAACTTTCTTTTTTGCTGAAAATATACTGCAGAGAGACAGTGCTAAATGTAATTTCCTTCTGATAGTAGGCATTGCCACGCCTCTAGCAAAAAATTAACTTCCATGGTTAAACTAATGGATCAATATTGTTGAAATTTGGCATGGAGTTAGATTGGACCCTAAAAAAGAGCATTAAAAACTATTTGTTCTTTCAGTGGGCTTGACACTGCCCCTAATCGGAAAAATCGTTATCATAGCTGAACCACTACACCGATTTTGGCGAAATTTGAATTTGAAATATGAAGGTACCACATAAAGTTCATCCTCAAAGCATAAACTGCTAAAATTGAAACGCCTTAGTATGTAATTTGCATACCTTAGTTGCAGCTCTCTTTTTTTCTTAATTTTCTCTCATTTTTTCGTACTATGCCACTTGTAATAAATTTATTTTGTCTATATAGGTAGGTACATAAGCGCGTGTATGGCATCCTACGCATTTCTTTAAAATCAAACAAAGAAAATTTGTGTTGATTTTATGGCACGTCAATTGCAAATTTTTTTTATTTTTTTCTTTTATAAAAAAAAAATGTCAAAAAATTACAATTGTTGGTTTTGTCAAGCGTAGAATTGTGCTACAGCGTGGAACAACTGTGGATCTGCTAAATACAACGGATGCTAAAGCCACAAACAAGAGAAATTTGCTTTTAAGGTCACTGCGATAATGTGACACTTGAAAAATAATTTTTTTAAAACATTTTAAGTCACTTCATTAAAGCTGATAATTTGTTAAGAAAATATTGGCATAATAACAACATTCTAAAAGCTGAAAATTTAAAAAATTATGTATAAATGTTTGTTCTATCCAAAAGTACTGCCAACTGAATTAACTTTGCATTCGCTTCTTTTGTGCATTTTTCTTTTGTCCTTTCTAAAACAAAAAAGTCCTTGAGCGTAACAAGTGCAATTGGGTCATGACCCCCCATCTGTTGATGGACAACTAATTCCAATACCAAACAACACTGGCAATGAGCCTTAGACTTTAATCGTATTATGGCATTAAAAAATGCATGCACTTGCAAAAGTGCAACAAACTAAAAATAGAGGATGTTTGTTGCAATATCCTTTCATCAGACAACAGTTACGAAATAAACGAAGGTCATCATAGTTGTTGTACATATGTTGCAGTGCGCAGGTTATATATTGCAACAAAAAAAAATAGTTCAGTTGCCAAAGTTTAAAGTTATCATTCAAGGATACTCAATTTGGCGCTGAAACAAAATTGTTATGAAACGTACCATATCATAATGCAAATCTTTATTTTTATGACTGTAAAAACTACAAATTGCTGCTGCAGCAAGCAAAGTTATATCTTAATGATATAATTAACATTTTGCCAAGTATGGAAACACCTTGCGGCTAATAATAAATTTATATATTTTATAATGCAAACAAAGTTTAACAAGGATAACTTATTATGTGGGAGTTAACCAACATCGGTCTTGAGATTTTCCAGTTTAAGGTTTAAGGAGCATAAAGCGAAAGATTTCTTACTAAAGCATATGAAAAATTCATACAATTTCTTTTGTAAAACATGGCGTATACGCAACAATTTATTATTTCATAGCAAATAGCTTTCTTCAATCACTACAGTTTCAAAAAAATTTGTAGCTTATAATCAAGCCAAAAAGAATTTTTGATGTGAATTAGAAACTTCAGTTTATTTTGCATAACAATACGTATGCGTCACATTCAATTATTTTGTACCCAAAGATTTTAATCAGTTATTAGGGCCTCAAGCAATAAGCAGCCATCAATAGAATTTGAAAATAATTTCCTTGTTTGCAATAAAAATGAATAAAACTAAGGCATTTCTCAGCTAGCTAGCATCGGTGCTTAGTAAACAAAATATTAAGCCTTAAAATCGATAGCTTAAAAGATATTTCTCAGCTAGCTAGCATCGGTGCTTAGTAACAAAATATTAAGCCTTAAAATCGATAGCTTAAAAGATATTAAAATTTAAATAGTAGTGCGTAAAACAACACATATTTGTTATATTTATGGTACAAATGGGATAATTTTCTATTTTTTTAGTGAAAAAAATTATTTAAATAAATTTATAAAATTTAATATACTGTACAAGTTATTTATTTTCTACATGACGTATGATTAACATTAGACTATCGGTTTTCTTATATCAACTCGTACACTGCACGGCCAGTATTTCAATTTTAAATTATTCAAGAGATGTCAAAAATTTACAAAATAACTCATATATATTTAGTCTATGTTACATCGGTGTTGAGTTATCATTGGTTTTAAATAAATAATGCTTCTCTAATGTGCTGTCGTTAATCTATTGATTTTATTAGTGCGAAATATATTTACTGTAGATTTTTCCTGAAAACTTCAGTAGCAGCATATCTGAGTTAACTTTAGTTAACAGCCTACAGAAGACATTAAACTGGTTTCGTCACGTTGTGCCTATCTTCATAAACTCGGAGGAAGTTTTCTAAAAGCATGTTATATGCATAGCTTCTTTATTATTGAACTGAAAGTGCTCAGAGTCTTTTTACTATCGCTTTAGTTAAACCAAATAGAATATCTCACAGGCATGACACAAGCGTAACGCTAAAATATTTTTTGTCACACAGTATTTATTTAATTTTAATTTCAAATACTGAGCAAATAACAATTGAAATTGAGGATTATTTGCAAAGCAAAACTAAGTAAAAAAATGCTTTAAATATAAAGCTTTTAAGCTGCATCGAAGCTGAGCATCAAAAGCAATAAATATAATATTCCATCCATCTAAGCATATTGTTGCTTTATTAAAATTGAAAAAAAAAATATTCCCTCAACGTTCTGCCGACCACTTCAATTATTGTTTGAATTATCAGAAGCTCTTTTGAAAACCTAAGGCTTTTAGCATCCCTAAGCACAGAGACGTATACGTAACTTTTAATTATTTTGCGAGAAATCAAATTACTTTTCTTAAACTTCAAATAATGAGCAGCCATTAATGTAATCTAAAATTTATTGTATAACAACAAGAAATAAACAAAAGTGAATTGGACTTATGCCAACAAAGTATATCAGAGCAGAGCTATCAGCTTTAAGCCCATTACTCGTCATACCTTCATATGCCATTTATGCCTTAAAATAATTGTAAGATTTCCCAGAACAAAGTCTCTTTAACAGTATGCATTAAAAACCGATGACAAATAAGATACACGTTTTCCTTTAACCAATAGAAATTAATGATATTTAAAATCAAAAACCTTTTTCCTCAAGTACAAACCTACACACTAATAAGATACTTAAAATGTTGTTTTTCATGATTGCTAGCATTTGCCCGAGTATTCAATGGGGTGTTAAACTATTTTTATTTAATATTCATTAGGATACGTGCATGTCAAGCATTGTAGAGAATATAAGCAAATGTTTAGTTTGACAGCTTTATTCGAATAAAGACGTGCCCCTTTTTTCCCTAACACTTCGCACTTAACATTTCACTTACATATGTGGGTAACTATTTGTATTTATTTTTTAATTTTATTAAACAATATAATTTGCTTTGTTGATTTGCAACGAATAATTAAAAAAACTTGAATTTTCAGTTATGTTGTTTTTCATTAATGCGCTTGATTGAGTAAGAGTATAAAGTTTACTTAGGTGATTAAGAAAATAAATTGTAAAAATACTTTTGTACTATAAAATGCAAAGCATGTGTGTATACACTATTTTTTATTGCTTCAAGTAAACACCATACTTAATGAATATTTAAGGAGCTTTCGGTGAAGAAAACAGGCACATCAAATTAAAAGTCATACGACAAAAATGACTCATCATCGATCGCAAGGGCAAAAAATAAATTTTTTTTAAATAGGTGTTGAGTATCTATTAAGAAATATATTTTTAGCAATTCGCAATAGCTTATGCTTTCATTGATAAAAGTTTTTTAATTTTTGAGATATAAAACGAAACATATCAACTGACAGATTTTTAAAACATTTTTCCCTCTAAGCCAATCTCGTTGATATCAAAACATTTTTAAAGTTTTTGAAACTTTATTATACATTTTTGTCCACAAAAATAGTCAACTTACTTACTGGTGATTTATAAGTAAACACGAGACAGCTCTAAGAAACATTTTAAAACTCTAACCAAATAAGTGGTCAAAACAGAATGCTTCGTATGTAAGAATCGATCAGAAAAGACATATAAAGCAAAAATTTAAAATTCAATAAAATCGCTTCATTAATTTTTAAGTTATACGCAAGCAAACGGTTATTAAAAAAAATTATGAAAAACTGTCCGCAAAAACCTTAACAGATATGCTTCAGGTGAACTATACGCCAACAAATTTTCAGAAAATTTTGAAAAATTACTTTGATTGATTTCGTAGATTGATAACACAGATTTGTGCAAAATTTTAAGTAAACATTTCCACTACTCTTAATCTCATTTTACATCTATTGTAATATTTAACGTTTCAAGACGTATACGTAACATTTAACGCTGCTAGAAAAAATTGTATTTATTTTGTAAACTGAACGGCCATTATTGTAAGTAAAAATTTACTGTGTAGCAATATTAAATCGACAAAAATTATTCAGATATAAGGCTTTATATTGCATCAGAGCTAAGATATCAGCCTTAAAATATCGGCACTTTATGTACCTGCAAGCCTTATTAAATAAGTTTTTTTATCTTTTCATTTGTAACCTTGCGACACTTACAATAAGTTCTCTGAAATACCATTTCTTATGCCTTCTTTGCGCGAATATATTAAGAATGTCATTTCTCCGAAAAAATTTAAGCATATTAAAAATGTTTAAATATGCTGCCAATTTGTACGTTCATTCAGCAATACTTTAAGAAAACAAAAAAAAAAAACGAAACGTCTTGTCATGTGCTTTTAAGACGTATACGTAACATTTAATTAATTGATTGCTCCTACAAAAAATATTTTATATTTTTCATCTCCAAGGGGCCATTGATCAAATTGAAGATTTAGTATAGAGCAAAAAAAAGTTAACAAAAGTGACTTTGATATATAACACATAACTAGCATCGGTACTGAGCTATCAACAATGAAACACAAACTCAATTATAGCTGTCATATAACTTGTTTTTCCATCATCATGCTAATATTAAACAAATATTTTAAATATTTTTACCATTTCATTTGCAATTTTACACTTATAATATTGTTGTCATACATAGAGTAGGCAAGCAAACAAAACAACACGTGCAATAAGTTGCCTTAAGTGGCGCAACATTGTTTAAGATTGCAGGCGAAAAAAAGCTTTAAAAATTTTAATAAAAATAACAAAATACTTAAAGTTTTAAAACTAACATATATCATTTGATATTTATTGTAGTCTTTACGTTCTGTGCAGCTGTCTTAAAATTAACTTCCTGATTGCAATGTTGCATTTCGAGAATTAGTTAAGCAAGGTCAAGAAGAAAAATGTTTGCTTCAGTGTAGAAAACTGCGATAGTAATAATGTGGAAACAAATTTTACGACTAATTTTATTTGCTTACAGTATATTACTTCAAAACAAACTATTTGAGTGTTGGAAGGAGTAAAAGAGATAAAGCATCAGCTGTTGAGCTTAGCTCCGCTAAGCAGCCATTTAATAATTGTTTCCTTAAATCTAATAATTTTTAATATCTTATAAAGTACAATTTTATAAGCAGCTGTTGCATAAGCCACCTTCCAAAACTACTTTTTTTCAAAGCTACATAATTCTGCTTACTAAAGCAGAATTTTTACTAAAATCAAAAATTTGGAATTTTTACCCAATGCTCAGTTTTACTAACTTATGCCTCACAGAGCAAAAATAAATTTAAATTGTCTTATGGTACAAATTTCGTTTTATGAAAAAAAAATTTGTTATTTATGGAACTTAATCTCTATACCAAACATAACGTTATCAACCTAAATTTTTATGAACAAAAAATTAAATTAAATTTAAAATATAGCTTAGCATACATATCATATACCTACAATAATTTACTCTATAGCAACGATTAAATTTAGAAAAAAAAATATTATATTATCAATTTTAAAAAATTAGTATACCATAAATTAAATGTTGAAGAAAAACAATTCAACGTCATTTCGTAAACAAAATTATAAGAAAAAAACTAAAATTAAATTGTGCAAAAAAAATGTTTTGCAATATTTGAATAAAATCACGTTTTATATGTTTTTTGTTCTATTTTATTAATTTTTATATTGTGAAAATTTTTATTTTTTTTGCAAAACAAACAAGTTTATCGTCAAGGCGATAAATTTTTACTTTGTGACTTTTTACATGTAAAGAAATTTTCCAGGTGGAAAAATGTGCACATGTTATGGTGCACGTATATTTCGCTGCTCAAGGAATCAATGTTGTTATAATAATCTTCAAACGATAACGCTTTCCAATGCTGTATTCATTGTGGAACAACTTTAGTCAACAGTGCGTATGTGTAACATTTAATTGCACGTTATCAAAAGTATTACAATTTATTTTCAAAATGATTTAAATTAACAAAAAAGCTACTTGGCGTTGCAGACGTCCACAGCAAGGGGGTTCGTAAAATCGAAGGCAGGGGGTCGATACCTTTTCGGACGTTAATTTTTTTCAATTTTCAATTTTAAAAATTTCAAATTTAAAAATTTTTGCGCACGTCTTTTATCGATGACCTCTTACAAGGTAATAAACCTTAAAAACCTTCAAATTTTAGTTAAATTTTTAAGAGGTTGCTTCCTCAACAAAGTTTCGAATTGAGAACAACAAAAAAAAATACAAACGACTATCTTGACACTTACTTGCGATTTGAGGCACTTAGAATCTGCAAAAATATTTCTTAACTCATAAAGCTCAACAGCGCGTATGATGAACTTGAAGCTATATATTTTTAAATAAATTAAAGTTTTTACCAAATAAAATGTAGAATTTGTATTAAATGCAATTTTTATCTTCCACCAAAGTCAAAGGAGTGTACTAAAAAAGTTTTTACAAAAATCGGTTCAGCAGTTTCTTTGATATTCTTCAATAAAAAGTAAAGAAAAATTTTAAAATGTTTATAGAGAATTATGCAAAATAGTTTCTTATAACTGAAGCAGCTATTTATAAAATCATAAGCTATGATAATTCTATTTAAGTTCTTGCACTGTCACATTTTTTTTTTTATTCAAGCCGTAAGTACAACTTCTTATCTCATCTGCATTTTTAGGCACAAGGAAGTGATAAGAAATCAACTCTTAAATCATAAAAAAATATTCATCTACGCTTGAGGGTATTTCTTAAGTATTTATACTTATTTATATAGATTAGCACAGCTACGCCAGCGCTTAATCACGTATAACATACATTTTTCTAAGGCTGTTTGTGTTCCTTAAGTCAATTTGCTTTAACTGTTTCAAAGCGCCTTTATTTTCACTTCGGAAATAGTTAAAAAACAGATGGTGACTATATCAGGTACATAAGGGGCTCGGTCGCTGACATTGGCTGAATTTTTGGCTTAAAGCTGACTATTTTTCACGGAATTTTTAACTAAAGTGCTTCATGACTTATGCTTGCCCAAGTCTAAAATTCAGAAGTCATAAAAAGATATTAAAATTCTGAGATTTCCTCACATAGAGCTCTACCGAAAAAACCCATCATCAACTCAGTCAGCTGCTAGAACGATTTTTGTTTAATATTTGCAACAAGCTCAACACTGCGTATGAGCAACATTTAATTGCAGTTTATTCAAAGAATTCAAATGTTTGCCCAAATGAAATGTTGAATTTAAACCGAATGCAATTTTTAAATTTCGCATAAGTCAAAAACATGCAATAGGCAAGTTCTTAACAAAATCGGCTCAGTGCTTTTTTAATATTATAAAAAAAGTACAATATTTTGCTAGTTTTTTTAAGTGCTAATGAAATTTCCGCAAAAATTTTACTTTAGAGTAATAAATTTTGAGTATTTTTAATATAAATTTATAAAATACATAGTCTAGCGTATTATGTCGTTAAAAACCACACATAACCACCAAAGTTTTTATTTGCAAAGCGGCGAAAAAAAACGGAAACTCTGACGTCAACACGGAAAAAATTTCAATACAGTTTAGTGACACAAACAAAGAGAATCTACAGCAGAATTTTATAAATTAATTTTATTTAAAAAAAATAAGCAAATTTATTGCAAAAATAAAGATAATCACTCTTCCGCTAATTGCTGTCAAAATAACAATAACAATAACAACAACAACAGCAACATTGTGCTGTGACATTTCAGAAGTCAAAAAAAAAATAAAATAAAACGACATCACGATTGGCAAAAATTCATCGCTTTAACAGAAACGTAAACAAAACTATGCGCGTTCGCCTTGAAGTTTTCTTTCACTGTACAAAAGACATAGAATTCATTTCACAAGCAACTAATGAAAATCAAAAGAAAATATACATGCAATGTCCTTGAATTGAAATCAGAATTTGTATAAAATTTAAAAAAACAACAAGTGCGAAATAAATGCAATTGCGCAAAATATTAACTTCCGTTGCATTGCTTTTGCGAAGAAAAATTGATTTCTTTGCAAAATTGAAATTTTGTTGTTTTTATTTTTTTTTTTTTCAAAATAAAGGAATGTCCTTTTAAGGAAGTTAATGTACATATTTTGTAACATAAATTTCAGTTGCTTAGTTTAAGGAGTTGCTTTTTGCTATATGCAGAAATCGCCTTCAATCGGCCTGTTCTGTAATCAGCAGTGTTCCATTTAGAGCAATTTTTTATGTTTCATATATTGAATGCTGTGGCTCCAGCAATTCAAAATACAAATGTTTTTCTATGGATTATGAATGCACGATTAATAACTTTTAAGTTGATATCATTGTAATTTGCCCAACACATTGAGAAATTGTTAAAATTTGACATTTTACAATAACAAAAACTGCAATTTAGCAACGATAAAAAAATTTTGTTGCTTGAACTGAGTTGACTTTAAACATTTCCCAATAAAAAATTGAATCTAATGATAACTAATATTTAATTTTCCAAACAAAATCCTTCAAAATTCAAAAAAAAAAAAAATGCATAAATTCTAAGTGCAATTGTTCGATAAAAACTTACATTTACGAAAAAAAAGAAGAAGTAAACAACAAATACTACCGGCATGTGTGCACTCTTAACAAGTTAAGACAACAAGTGGCAACACTAAAAGTGCAGTAGTCACTTGTTGTTGTAGCTGCTATTACCACGCTGCTGTGGTTATCAATTCTAAACAATTTCGAATACAAAGAAGCAACCAACAACATCAGTTTTTTTTTTAATTGCACTTTGAGTTTAACTGCAACAACAAAAAAATGTTAATAAAAAAAACAGCTGCCGACAACCAGAGAATAAGCAAACAATTTTTTTTGTTTTTCAAAAAGTTTTTTTTAATATTTTTTTTGATTTTTATTTTTGTTTATAATAGAATTCTACGAGCAAATATACAATAAAATTGTTTTGCTGTTACTATGCTTTTTTACTTTTTTTTTATTGCAAAACCAACAATAACAACAACAACAGCAGCAATTACAAAAATAATAATTAAAATTATCTATTGCTTGTTTTCGATTTTGTTTTTCTTAATAGTTTTTGCATCATTCAGATATTTAAACAACTGGAAAAGTGTTTTTATTCTTATGATGACACTATCGCACAGTAAATGAAAGGCCTACAACTTAGTATGTTGCTAATTGATGTAGATGAACTTGTAGTTAAATCTTTCAGTCATATTTTTTTTTACTTTTTTTTTTTAAAACAAGTTTTTCCTTAAACGATTTGATACATCACTATATGCCACTTATTTTAATGTGTTTTTAATTATATTACTGATGTCACTTTCAATTCTTAACATTGTAATATGTTGAGAAAAATGTCACTCATATCTACAGTTAACACTTCAGTTTGAAGTATGGCTTATTAGAACTATTTTTTAAAAGAAAACATGTTTCACCACAGCATTAAACTCTGAAAAAGATCAAGAAAATCACAAAAATTCAATTGAATTTTTCAACAAAATTTAAATCAGCTGACTTATTTTTAGTAGAACTTTCAATCATTAGCAAGGATTGCTATTCTTGTAAACACACTAATTCATACAAATCCTATTCAAAAAATCACTACAATAGATCGAATTAACAAGTAATGGTCACTTAAAAAAGTCATCAGACCAATTTGATTATTACGTGCCATGGGAGTTCGAACCCTGAACAGCTACATGTGAATGTACAACACGTTACTAGAATGTCAACTGTGTCATCTGTCTGCGTGATTCCTTAGTTGTAACTTTCATAGCTCTAACATTTTTCAGCAGTAAATTATTGATTACCTCAAAAACTGTCAGTGATACAATGTTTTATGATCAGACAAAAAAGACAATGCTAATTTTTGTCCTCAATGATACAAATATTTTAAATAAATCACACTTCTGTTGTTTCGGTAAGTAAGAGCCAGTGACTTCTCGACAAAATCAGTGACAATACTTGAAATTTGTGCAAATTTGTACAATTCATACATACAGCAACTTTCTCATAAACATTTTTGATTATTTATTTCTTACATCCAGTAATTATAAGAGTTTCCATGAAGACTCTTATGATTTTAGCAACAATTTTTTGAGTCCAATGTTGATATATAGAGTTTAACATAAATGCTTAGGCACAATGTTTATTTGTAAAATGTATGTAAAGGGTGTTCAAGTTTGAAGTATTTTTTTTTAAAATTTGAAATAAAAAAACGTAAATTGTGCGAAATTTTTATTTAGTTTTATTGGAAATTAAAGCACATTGGTTCCGGCTAGTAATGAAAATGTCATTCAAGTGACCTCCTCTGCTAGCTCGGCAGACTGTCAATCTTTTAACCAAAATTTTTAATAAATTCTTCGCAAAATGATACAATCAGTGATATTTGCTCGATGTTGTCTTTGAGTCTTGATTAATTTAAGTTTTATCCGCATAAACTTTTCTTTTCAAGAAGCCCCATAAGAAGAAATCCAATGGTGTTAAACCACATGATCTTGGTGGTCAATTCACATCTATTTTTCGAGAAATTATTCGAATATTAAGCGATTGATTTATTTCGTTGCTATGTGTCATGTTGTACAGTGCTATTGAAAGAAACTAAATATTCTGCACTTCAATTCAATATCTTCCAAAAATATCGAACAAAGTCGTTGGTTTAAGGTTTAATTGCTGTAAACGACGACGAATTGATATGATTGGGTCTTCAGCACGATAATAAGTTCTGCTTTTCTGATCTTGAATTGAACCAGTTTCTTCAAATATATCAATGATAAGTTTAATAGCACGGTTTGTCGGCGCATTTTCTCTATAGTACTTTGAGTGACATTTTTTTCCAACTTCTGAATAACTTTCACCATATTGAAAATACATTTGTTGTGTAGTGATCCATTTTAACTAACCGGCATGTATTTACTTCATACCTAAAAAAAAATATTGGTGCAATCTAGTAAAAAAATGGCGCTATGGATACCTCAAATTTGAACAGCCTTTAGTAACATCGGTTAGTTGCTTAAGACGTTAAAATTTTTGTTGAAAACTTTTTTGTGAAATAATTTTTTTTCTAGTTATTATTTGGCCTCAAGATAATAGGAACAGTGTTTAATTTTATGTTATATTCAAATACAATATCTAGCAACATTTTGCAAAAATGTTTAGAAACAATATTTTTGTATAATATTTATATACAATGTTTAGAAATAAAGTACCTACATCCGCAATTAGGTTTCTCTTCTGCAAACTTTATGAATCGACAAACTGTTGGTATGTTTTTTTTAAAACTCAAATTTTGTCGTCTAGTTTAATTTGAGAGTAATTTCATTAAAATCTATTTACGTTTTCGCAAAGAATATTGTTTTTACAAGGCATACACTACAAGTACACTCATATTATTTGTTCAAATTGGCGGAAGTTTTTACTTTCGAGGCCAACGTAGTAGTAAAGTTTTGTTTGACTTTTGTACGTACATATGGGGCGTTAATTGCAAAAACGAAAGGAGCTGAACTTTGAGATATCCGATTTCGTTAATCGATTTTTATGTAAATAGCATTTGATTAATTAATAATTAAACATAAATGATTACGGCATAGATCGAACCATTCCTTCGCTATAACTTTTCATAGTCAACTTCAGACAACATTAAAAAAAAACTTGTAAATTTGTATTTTCTAAAATGATGTTTTAAGTTAAATTTAACAACTGGCCAAAACGCAAATTTTTAATTTAATTTTTAACGTCTGCTGCGTTTTTCCAATAAAGTCAATAGAAGGAACTTTGTAATCTTCAAATGACATTTTTCTTAAAAAGTGTAGTCTATTTTTAATTATAACTTTTTTATTTACAACTGTAAGATAGAGAATTTTCTAGACCCTAGATTATACAAAATTCAATTCTCTACACAAAGAGTCTTGAAAATTGTTTGTGAGACTTATGGTTGCCAAGATATTGCGGGAAAACATTTTTCAAGCAAGCTGGCCAAATTCGAGGATCTTCTACCCCGGAAACCGAGTCTTATGCTCACACTGACCGCATTACACATCAAAAAAACTTTTTTGTTCTACCCAAAATGCAAGTTTCAGCCAAAATTTTGTAACCTTTCATTGAAATTCATGATTTGTATTTAAATAAATATTTAATAAAAAAAATAAACATAATTAATATACAAAAAAAATAAAATATTTACTATATACCAATATATGAACGAAAATCGTATAAAAATCAAATCACATAACCTTAAAAAACAAAAAATTCATATTTCGTTTTAAAAAAAATCGCTCATATGTAAAAAAAGTAAAATTAATTTCGCAATAGTTATCAAGAAAAAAAAAAAACATTTTAAATATCAAGTAAAAATTTTATAAAAAATTACTTTTGTCATTAAAGTCACCGCTGCTGTAAGTGACTTATTTCGAGTTTATTTACCCTGCAACAGTAAACAAATTTTGTTTTTTGTCATAAGATTTTTTTTTTTTTCTTTACTTTAAATATTTTTTCTGATTACTAAGCATTTCCTAATTAAAATAACTTCAAAATATAATCACCTGTGCTGCTAGTGGCAAATCACGTTCAAGGTAAATGCCAAAGGAAACAAAAACAAAAGACCAATTCTAGAGAATTTTTTTTTTTGCTTACATCGTCAACAATTTGTTTTTTATTTCATTTATAAGCACCCTAACACAGTCACATTCACGCAAATATTTATTAAAAGTAAGTAATTTGATCAGCATTATCAAATGAAATCATAAAAAAACAAATTTGCCAAAAATATACATACGATATGAAAATGAGTTTCCCAGCAAAAACACAACACTTTAAATTGCGCAACAAACAATAAAATACAACAACACTAACAGTGAGAGTTTGCAATAAAATGTTGCTTAAATTATACCAAGTTTTTCAACTCGCACATTGTGGTTATATTTGGTCAAAAGTTATAACATAACATAGAAAAAATGTACGTGACCAAAACAATTGTTTTTTTTTCGCCGCCTGGTCAAGCAGCGCCTAGTTTGTTGCTTAGTGCTTTTGGAAATTTTTTGTTTTCGTTGTTAGTTAAAAATGTCCATTGTTTTGAAAAAATTGCCCGCAAAATATCGAATTTGTTGACTTTTTTAAGCTTTAGGTGTTCCTTTTTTGTTCTTATGTGGTCTTTCCAAGTTAACCTCTTGTCCAAATGTAACCTCAAGTATTTTATGCAATCCTTTTGCAGAATGTCAGTATTATTTAATTTAATTCAAGAACTACCTTCTCTTCTTAAGCTAAACGCAATATGTGCAGATTTGTCCGAATTTACTTTGATATTCCATTTTGTAATCCATTTTTCAAGATCCATGATATATTTCTGCATATCTCTGTTAGCTTCAACTATTGACTTGTAAGATGTCATGAGGGCTATATCATCAGCATAAGTTTATATAGTAATTGCTTTAGCTATAGGTAGGTATATCTGACGTTTATATTGTGTTAAATATCGGACCAAGCACACTTCCTTGTGGGATACCGGCTTTAATATTGTTAAGATTTGAACTCTTCATTAATTTTAAAAAAAGGAGATAAAATTTTAAATTTGTTGTTATTTTTTTTTTTAAGATAAGACAAGACCGACGTAAAGTATTATTTTTTACAAAGTTTTTTTATCTATATTTCTATAAAGGAAACTATTAGAACATAAAATGTTAGAAAAATGTTTTAAAAAAAAAAAAATTTTTTTTAAATTAAAATGAATACAAAAGAATAAAGAAATTCTTTTATTTTTTCATATTAATATAATTCCTATAAAAACTATATTGTCAGAACATTAAATGTAAGAAATAATTTAGTCTTTCCTAAATTAATTTTTAAAATTTTTAGTTCTTATGGACAGTGCGAATGATACTTTGATTTGAAAATTTGCCAAATTTCAATTTTCGTTGTTAGTAATTTTTAATTTATTTTTGCAATCTGCTTAGAGATAAAATTAAAACAAGCTCATAGTACATATAAAATTTTTTTAAAAATTTGGAAAAATAAGTCAAAAATTATTTTTTCTTTTATTTTTAAACCAAATTTGAAAAAAATTTAAAATAACGTTATTTGAGTTGTGACCAAAGCTTAACTCAATATATTTAGCCAACAGAAACTACAAAAATGGAAAAAATATGTTTGAGTTTAAAGAAAAAAAAACTTATGTCTTAATAAAAGTTGTTGTTTCATAATTATAACAAGAATTTTTCACGTCATTAATTGCCATTAATTAATATGAACGCATAATTTGATTTATAAAAACAAACAACAATGCAAAGCTATTTATAATAAAAAAATAATCCAAACAAGTATTCAATGGTTCTATGGAAAAATTTTAATTTTTTATGAAATAAATATTTTTAATTAATAATCATTCACCTGCCCTAGCAAGGTATTTAACGGCATATTCTAGCCAAACAAGTTTTTGTTAGAACTTTTATTTTCATGTGTTGAAGAGTACCTGCTTAACTACCTATTTAGTGTTTCAGTTAAACCATTTTTTGCGCTATTCCAGTGTTACACAAACTTTTGGCCTTTTACGTTAAAGTATTTAAAATTTGAGTCGATGACTCACTCACTATAGTCCCTATCAACGCACAGTTTGTGAAACAATGCGCTATTGTTTCAATTTGTTTTTAGCTCTTAGTGATTTGTTTTTTCATCAATTTAAATTTTTTTCATTATTTTCATCTACATTCCAGACGCTTAAATGTCAATTTTTTGTTTTGCTCAATTAATTTATTATTATTTTTTTCAACACATTTACGTATAATTTAATTTACGTGCTGATTTATTGTTTTTTAATACTTTTCCTCCTTTTTAATTTTTTGCTTTTTTTTTTGTTTTTTTTTTATATATCTGCTATCTTACATTTCATTATAATTTCTTGTTTAATTTGTTTGCTGGTGATAATGTATTTTGGTTCCATTTCTCTTTTAAATATCACGCTGATATTCCTTATCTTTTGGAAACATGCTAAAAGGTAGCGTAAAAATGCGCAGTAAAAATGGGTCACTTTGAAAAGTATTTTGTTTTTTTTTCTACTCTGAAAGTGAATAAACAAATTTAAGTTGTTAATCAGCTGGCCTGACGCGCACCTATCAATCACTCATAAGCATGGGCTTTATCTATGGCAATGAAATCAAAATAATTTTCAAGTGTCTTGTAATCCAAGTTTTTTTTTTAACTTATCAATTGGCTAAATTTAGCAAAACCGGTTATAAAAGATTTTTATAACACTCAGTATGCCCCCAAGGCTAATTATCAAGTGGAAGGTAGTGCTGTTAAGTTCAAAGTTATCTAACATTTTAAAGTGGCATTTTTGGTGCTCAGTATCTCAAAATTCAGCCGTTCTTGAAAATTCTGTGAACATTTTTTATTCAACATAAAACTATCTTCAAATGTTTATACCAGTTATATATATTTTTTTAGCGAAATTTATATCAGGATCAAATAATCTACAAAATAATGATAATTTTTTTTGCTTGCGTAGAGGCTTAGATTTTCAGTTAGCAAGCGAAGATTGCATTTAAAGGTTAAATTTCTTAAAATCTAAGAGTTAATACATACGGCTAGCATTTGCGGTTTCAGCAATCTTGAATATTACCAATTCAGTTTTCATAATTTTTGATATACGACATCACTTTTTCATTGGGAACATGAAATATATTTTCTTAGTATATAACTAAAATTAAATTGACTAAGTAATTGATGTAGTCGAATTCGAGGAATATCGACAATTATCAATCTGTGGTAATTTGGGGTCGCAGATTTCGAATCTGCCATATTTTTGTTTACATTTCAGACACGGTTGCAAACGCTCTTCTTATATATATTTTATTGCATTTCTGAGAGGATTGTTGTCTGAGGCAAAGTTGTTCCTCAATAAATGACAAAACTATTTTACATTTACTTTAACCCTCCAGCACCATTCGTGAACTCCCTTTTTAAAAAAATCGAAAAAGTGGAAAAATTGAAATATGAAAAATTTGAAAAATGTTGAATATCAAAATACTTTTGAGAAAAATGTGAAGCGAAATACGAGTATGTTGAAATGACCGGTGAAAGTTAACAAATTCCAAAAATTATTAAAATGTAGAAAAATCTAATAAGATCGAATAATGTTGAAATGGTCAAGAGATGTCGAAAAATATTGAAAATTGTTTAGTGAAAAAAAAAATTAACAACAAATCAAAAAATTTTAAAATGTTTGAAAAAGTCAAAAAATGCTGAGAAATGTCAAAATATATTGAACAAGCCGAAATTTGTTGAAATGGTCGAGAAAAGTCGACTGATTCTGAAAAAATCATTAATTTTGAAAAAGGCGTAATATGTTAAAATGACAAAACAACGTTTAAAAAAATGTCAAAAAAAGAAAAAAAAATGCAAAAAATGTTGAAAGTGTCCCCAATTGGGAAAATATACCTCATCAGCTGCCAATACGACTTGCTCCCAATAATGTTAATAATAGATTTTAGCTACTTCATCTATTGGTCTTCTTATCTATCCAGCTTAAAACCATGTTAAAAGCCTAACTAGATAGAACCAGAAAAATTATTTTAAGTTAGATTTGGAATATTTTTAGTTAGAATGGAACGAACAGTAAACTCACAATCAGTAAAACAATTATAAATTTATTTTCTATTCCGATATACCGCAATGGTTTTAAAAACCACACGCTCTTCATTATTAAAACCATATTTTACAAGGAAAAATTGTTGCAGCTGCTATAAACTGAAAAAAATTCAAAGAGTATGTGCTAGTCATCAATTTACAATTTTTCTACTGGGTATAACACTAATATTTACCTAAATTTCAATAAATATTAAAAACACAAAAAGCATTTAAAATACACATAAATTGCATTCAATGCATTTTCTGCAAAAGCAGCACATTAAAATGCCGGATACAGAGGAAATTCTAATAAAATGTTTTCAGTTGTACTTAACAACCCCGTCCTTTTATGACTCACAGTAAAACAAAAGCCTTAAATATCAAATAAAAACGTTTTGTAGAAGTGTAAGAAACGAACAATTGAAAGCAACACACATAACACAATGAAAAAAACAAGTGAAAATTAAAAATATTTTGTGCGCTTTGGTAATATTACGCCGCAAAGTATGCTACAAAAAAAAAGGAGAAAAAAACCAATACACAATGACATAATAGAAGAGAATTCTGTCGCTATAGGCTGCTGGCATTGCTTGCGCTGAAAGTGACGCCTACTTCCGATATCGTTCGCTGTTGATTACTGCCTTGACTAATAACGTTGAACGTCCTTGAGCGCCGACGACGACGACAGCTTGCCTTCATTACATATATTGCATACTATTATAGCAAGATGACAACATTGAACAGTAATAGCAGCAGGCAAGCGCTTAAAAGTATGCTAAGCAAAGTCAAAATTACTTAATTTGATGCACTTTAAATTTTATAACTTCAATGTATCATAGTACACATATACGCCTACTTAAACGCGTAATTAAGAAATAAAATGAAATTGTAAAAAATGCGACATAATTACGTTTTTTATTATAGCGAAAAATCTGCAAACAACGATATGTCCAGTACAGAGCATGCGTATTAATTGGCGTTATTTTTCGTAAATTGCGTAGCATAAATTTCGCCGGCATGGTATCTTGATAGGGTCACGTTATTAAATCCTGTTGAAGTGAAATTTATCGTAATATTTAAGGCGCACATTTGTACCTAACGCTCCGAAAAGTGGCGACGTTAGACGCCCCAAAGGACAGACAAGCGTTTGTGTAAATAAAACGAAAAATAAGCTCTGATAATGCGTAGATTCTCGAAAGACCTAAATAAAATATAAATCAAAATCCTACTTAATTACTACTATTTTATTTGCTTTTATGGCCGCAAGTCCTCTCGTGTTGCAACTCAGCTGCTTTGTTTGTTTATTCTTTCATGCCTCAATAGTCATATATTTTTGTGGGTGTTTACTTGATGGATTTTTTCATTATGTGTACGTGTTGTTCGCTTTATCATTTGGTAAAAAAAACCGGCGTAAATAACGTATAGCTATCAAAATTGTTGCTACCAAACTACCGCAACATTTTTGTTATTGACCGAAACCATAGCAAAAATCTCAATTTCGTTGTGTGGGAGCGCCAAGGGTGCGCTACAGTGTTGATAATCAGACTTTTTGGAATTGTACTTTATTCAAGGAAAAGTTTTACTTTTTTGAAGAAAAAAATTGTACGAATTGAAATAAAACACGCCTACTTTGTACGAATCGAATTTTGGAGCCCCAATTTTCGATAAATTTTTTAAGCGACTAAAGGCTTATGTCAGCAATAAATAAAAATCATTGTATTATGTTCCCCTATCCCTATCTCTATCTCTTCCTTTGAGTTCAATATATTCAAACATATCTTAATACCAAATTTCATCAAATCAGTCTATCAGTTTAGCTGTTAAAACATATTTTCTTATTGAGGACGTGGCAACGCCCTCTTTTAAACAGTTACCTTGCGCAAGGGTTCAATTTATTTTTGTACCAAATTTTATCAAAATCGGTTAGCTAAGCAGTGAAATCGTTTTATCTGTTAGCGGCGTATCACCGCCCACTCAATGCGAGCGTTTTTTTATTTAATATGGTGCCACGCCCCCTTAAAGAAGTTAGTTTTCATTTACCTTTCTAAGTTTTCTATCTTCAAACCAATTATCAAAATCACTCCATTAGTTTAGTCGTGAAAACATGCTTTCTTGTTAGAGGTGTGGCACCGCCTACTATTAGAAACAAAATTACATTCCACACTGCCGCTCTTCGCAACCTTTCAACAAAAAAAAATAAAAATTCTGCGATTACGTTGTTTTATGGCAGTTAAAAAGGGATGGGATGGGATGAAATCGGCGTTTTGCAACTGCCTATTTACTTTATGTATGGATTTAGACAAAGCTCAAGTAATATTCCCAGTTGATTTTTGTAGCGCCGTAAATTAAATAACAATATACGCATAGCTGCCTAAAGTTGTGAATGTTTCAACATATTGATTATTTCATTAAATTCCTATGGAATCTCCTCGTCAAATAGCGAAAGTAAGCAATTCAGCACAGGAATGCTCTGCTTCATCCGATGTGTTGTCTCTCATTTTGTAAACGCCTCGGCACCCGCCTAAAGTGGGCTGTTTTTTTTGTTGGTTTTTCGCGGTAGTATGAGATTATTGCGCGTTAAAGAATTTCGTTGCCTGGGCAATCAATGGCAAAGGTTGAATGAGTGTTTTTTTTGGAAAAGTTTAGAAAATAACAAAATTAGAAAGGTGTGAAAATATTCACGTACAACAAACAACAACATACATGGGGCTAATTCTAAGGAAACACCGGAAAAGGTTAAAGTTATTTTTGTATTTCTTTCTGTTAAGCTATTTTTGTGCAATTTTTGTTTTGTAAATGAAGAAAGTTTATTATTTTGTTGGTAACAAATTCATTCAAACAAATAATAATAGCAGTTGTGAAGAAAGTTATCATCAATCTTCTTATTATATTGTACATACAAATAATGAAATGAATTAGAAAAAAACAATTTGAGTAGAAACCTACACGCATAGATATTTTTATTTTTTTAATAAATCGGTATTGACTTTCTTTTTACTTTTGTTTGTATGAGCAGAAGTTTGTCGTTGAAAACGCAGACAAAAACTGGCGTAAATTGGCAAAAAAAGCGGTGCTAATTTAATTGAAACCTGGTGCCAGTTTTCTTTGCTCGAATATATTGCAGAACCTACTGAACCGATTATGATGAGACCACTATAAAATCATTTTCTTAGCTTTCGTCAAGAGTATTGCTACATTTGATACAATTTCATAATTTTATTCATATAAAAATTTGATTTTCATAAACTTTGCAATTAAATATTACTCATACGTCGTGTTAATTGAGCTCAATGAAGCTTTAAGTGATTTGCTTTTCAGGCATGTAGCCTACAAGACGGTTATCTTTTTCACATATAAATTTTATTTATTACGTTTCCGCCCATACGCACATGTGGTAGTAACTTTCGTTGCGAACTTTGCCACGTATTACGTCCTTAAAGAACTCAAACCACGTCTGCCCACATCGCAGACTCTTTTGGCAAAAATTTTTGCTTTCAAAATAATTTATTGCCCATTTGAAGGTACTCTCCATTTACTCAGGTTGTCCAAGTACTTAAATGGCCCTTAAAATTTTAATCACTTCAATTATATTTCCAAAAATTTATGCGCAATTTAAGTGAAAAGAAAAGTTCATCTTCAATGGAATGGGTCGGATACAATAAATTTTTATTACGACCAACATAGAAAAAACTCTCGAAAACATTTGTAACATTTGAGATTTTATTTCGAAACATAACTCTCAATTACATTGTTAATTTACATACATGCGCTCTCAGTTTTTAAAAAAGTTTCACTTTCACTGGTGGGAGCGAATTTTGACCCCTTTTTTTAACTGGGTATTTAGTTAGTATACAGCAGAAATGTGGCCTACAAACATATATAACCGAAAAAGTGCTTGCAACTGAAAAACCCGGCAACATGCGCACTCAATGCTCTCTTCAATTGCAACCACCCTTAGCGAAAATTCACTCTCGATTTTCAAAAGAAACGACAACAAAAAGTGCTATCTACTATAGAAATTTATTTTTTTTTTACTTGTAAATGTTGGTATTTTACTACGCAGCACGTGACAGAAAGCATCAGTTGAATTTTGCAGCTTTAACTTAACGGTTGTAACGGTCTTATTTTGTGACGCTTCGCAGCTATTCCAAAGATTTCTTCACCCTCAGCCTTAAAAAAGACAACGCAAAAGAATTTCTCATACTACAAAACAACAAATAGTGAAGAAAATTGCATTGCGCTACGTGCAACTTGCAACGTATTCTATGGTAAAATAAGTACTAAAAATTAACCTCATTTGACCTTAATGTTAGCTAGAACTTTAAAGCTTAAACAATTTCCAACTTCTTCCCTTCTATCTCGTCATACATATTAGCAGCGCTACATATTGTTGTTGGCTTTGATATGTATAGGATATAAGTTGAGTGTTATATACACACAAAACGACGTTGTGTCCTTGAGCGTTCTTGTAATTGAAAACTATGCGTTTGTTGCTTTTGCTGCTGTTACGTTGTACTAACCTACCTCAAGTAGCTGTTATTTATTTA
Organism: Meiosimyza decipiens; assembly: GCA_963680825.1. Taxonomy (NCBI): domain Eukaryota; kingdom Metazoa; phylum Arthropoda; class Insecta; order Diptera; family Lauxaniidae; genus Meiosimyza; species Meiosimyza decipiens. The sequence continues at coordinate 10,325,123 of OY804259.1, forward strand.
TACTTAAACTACAAAATAATTTAATTAATTGTGTAGAACATGCTTACGATTTAGTAAAATAAAATTAATGAACTATTTTGCTAGTGTGCCTGATCGTGTGTATTGAAGAAAAAAAAAAATCATAGCATAGTTTGCTTGTCTCTATACCAAAAACTGCTGAACCGATTTGGTTGAAATCAACGTTAATTGGTTGCTTAGACTTTTGTGTTACATAGTGTTGTTTTTAAAATAAAATTGTCATTTTGTTATATTAGAAAGTGAATTATTATGAACGCACTGTTGCGCTTAGTTATTGTGTTATAACTTTGATGTGTTTTTAAGTAGTTCTATGAAATAAAAAAACAACAGCTTCTTCTGATTTTTCTGCTCAAGAGTTACATAAATTTTGAATACTAACTATCACCAATAGGGTACTTCTTAACATTTTTTGATAAGTATATAATTTTGATATAAATTTAAATTGTAAACTTTTGAAGACTTGTTCATAACCATTTTTGCTACAATTATAAATTTCTGTAGCGCTCATTGTGCTGAATCGCCATATCTTATCGAGATAAGATATTGCAAATACAACTTTTCTTAAAATTGGGAAACCCTGAACTGACTTTAACGAAATTGATATCTTTTATAAGATAATTTAATAAGCTACAAAATTGTTGTGTAAATAATAATAATTGGTTCACTTGACTTGATAATCTGAAAGATAATTTAATAAACTTTTTGAATTTGAATTAAATACAGAGTTTGCATTGTTTTAAAAATTATTTTTATATAAACTTTCTAATTAAATGATAATCATACGACCTATTATACTTAATTATTCAAATGCAATACCTATGGCGCATAAAAACTTTGAAATTATTTAAGTAACTGAATTTTTCTTTTTTCGTAAAGATTTCTGAGTAATTTGATCTTATTAACTTTGTGTATTTGTCGAAATTTCGCCCTCAAGTGGCCGAACCAATTGAATTAAAACTAAATTGTATGCAGTTCTGAAGCTCATAAGCTTACAAAACTAACTTTTATTTAAGCTTTCAACATTTTGAAATTGAAAATTTATACCTAAAATTTAACTTGAAGCTAAAACTCAATCATATGCCAAATTGGCCTCAATTGTAAAAGTACATTTTAGTAGAAAGTATGAATATACTTATATAATATATACCTTACATTCTTATTTGAGTTTACGAAGTGCTGTAACGATTTTAATAAAACATACACAAAATTTGACGGCTACTTTTGATGCGAATCTAACATATTGTTGCATCTGCATGCAATGGAAATAAAATGAAAATTATTTGGCTTAATCAAAATTATTCATTTCAACTAAAGCTACAACTTCAACTAAAGTAACAATTTCAACTGATTAATAAAAAATGTTACTCATACGCACTGTTATACAAAATTTTTGTTTACAGTAAGTTTCTTGCTAGACAATCGCTGAACCGATTTGCATAAAACTTACACTAATATGTCTTTGTGATACTTAAGCCTGCTATAGATTGCATTTTAAACGATTTTATCATTTTATTGAGACGAAATTGTGCGTGGCTTCCACTGATAATTAAACGTTTCTCATGAGTAATGTTCAAAATATTATGCTAACGATGGGCATAAGCTTTATGTTTCGTAAATTTGCCTCCACATTGCGCTGTGAGCAAACAAAGGAAGCCCTTCCCTTGATTGACTAAAGTTAGATTTTTACTCGGTGTATCAAACCATATTTTCAACTTAAAACCGTTGTGCCTCTGTATATATATGAATAACTTTTAATATGATTTAATTATCATTTGAATAAAAGTTTTCATTTTTATATATTTTCAAACTCAAGCAATCTGGCGAAATGTAATCAAAGTGATAAGAAAAATCTACAAATAAAACCTCAAGAGAGACATTTTATACATTGGTAAATAATAACTTTCCTTATCAAGTTAATAAAAAAAAACAAAATTAAATTTAAAATAAATAAATTCGTAGCAAATGAAGTCTTGTGAGACAGACGCTTGCAATTCTATTTTTGTTTGCACGAAACAATTTAAAACTCCCAGCTGAGACAAAAGTCATAAAAATCATTTAAACAAAAACAGAATAAAAAGTTACTGATAAGCAGGAAAAAATTTAAATAAAATATTAAAAATAATACATTTAAATAAATCAAATAAACGAAAGCAAAAGTTTTGAAATGAAACTGAACAAAGTATATGTATTATTTATGTTAATATTATTCATAAAAGAAAAACAAAGACCAAATTAAAATATTAAAACGCAAATAATATTGCGATAGGTTGCCCATTTATAGTAAAGCAAAAATTAAAAAAACAAAAAACAACAAATGTAAAAAAACACCAGCTGGCGCTGAGCGACGAGCAGTTGTTGGGGTGGTTTGAAGATGCATATGCAACACTTGTGACAACGCTTCAAAGTTCATTCCAGATTGCGTATTTTTTTTTTGTGCTTGTATTGAGTTATTATATTTTTATATGCTGTATGTATTATTTAATCATTGTTTTATTATATAAAACAAATTTTTTAGATCAGTAAATAAACGAAATGAATTATTTTATTGGTCAGTTAATTTCGTGTTTATTTGTTCTTTGTTTGTCATTTAATTGAACGTATCAATCAAGGATTTGTTTTGCATGTCTCATAAATTTTAATGCGCAATAACCAACGCTGGTGTATTATAGCAACAAAATATTTATGTATAAGAAAGCTAACGTTGTTAGCCACGCAGCAAAGCTACGAGCGTTACAAATAATAAGGTATCAAATTATTAAAAATAAATAAAGGAAAGATTCAATTAAAAATATGTTATAACATCTAAGACCAAAATTAACGCTCTTATTCTGAAGCCCTATATCAATTGATATTATAACAATAATAAGCTCCTAAAATTATGCAATGTATACTTTTTTTATTTTGTACTAATGCATTTTTTATTTGTGCACTTTTGGGAGTTCACTGTGACAATAGCATCAATTGATACTGGGCTTCAGCATAAGGCGGTTAATTGAGTCTATTGAAATTGTTCAATTTAGACACTTTTTTCTTGGCCGCCTAAAATTATATAATTAAATTATTTAAAAATTTTATAAGCTTAACTGAAAAGCCACTTAGTGAAAATCGCAGTTGCTTACATTGCATACTTTCAGGCTATGTTATAACATTTTTTTAAATTAATATTTTGAAAAGAAAACGTATGTGGTTTCGTATTTAAATTTAATATGAAAGCTAGGAGACATGGCAGATGTTGTTATGCCCTTGTCGATAGTTGGGGCGATAAGTTTAATTTAGTTATAGTCTTTGCCTTTGATATAGTAAGTACCAAGTCTAATTCATCTGCGTCAAATAGTTGCGATTTCAAACTTGGTTCTTTCTCACACGGAAGGCGTGGTGCCGCCCAATTTTTCATCAAAACTTATTTCTGCACGTAACTTTTATGTTTGTACCAATTCGTCCGCGATGTGATATAATGAATTTGATTTTCCTCATTTATGGAGTGCGTGGAATGCCCACTGTTTCAAACTAAGCTATGCTAAGAACCTTTCATAAACCACAAGAGATACATGTACAAAAGTTAATCCATCTGCGTCAAATAGTTGCTGAGATAAAAATTTTTTTTTTGTGTTTTCTTATATAATAGGCGTGTCATAGTCCATTTTTTATTGAAACTTAATTTTGCTTGTACCATTTATATGTGTACCAAGTCTCATTCAACTGCATCAAATAGCTGATGAGAATTTGATTATTTTCTTAAATGGGGGCGTGTCATCATCCTGTAAAGATATTAACATAAAATTCCATACATTTCCAAAAATCTGTTGCTATTGATGATCCAAAGCAGATAATAACATTTTTCTGAAATACTAACTTTGGTGGTTTTAACAGGGTGACAAGAAAATATTTTTGTGGCGCTGACACACTCTGGAGATAAGTTCTCAAAATGCAAGCTGACATTTCATTTTTTTGTTTTTCGTTGAAGCTCAATATACCATTAGCTAAGGTTTGTTTCCTGAGGAAAAAATTTAAATGTTGCATCATGTTATCACAACTTAAATATCGATATTATTAGTAATATATTTTGATTTTCAAACTCTGCACAAAAAAAAATTGTTAAAAGAATTATTTAAATTGGTGTTGGATCTCTTTTTTTTTTCTAAATTGCTAAAAATATCCCAAATAGTGGTGTGTAAACATTGCTTGAAAACATTTTCCAAAAACATTGCTCTTAGATACGTTGCATATAAACATAGCTTTTTAAATGTGTGTAAAGATTGCTTATATAAACTTAGTTATGAAAATATTTAGAGCAGAGCTTTCTATAAGTCTCAAAAGCATTCGTGGATCCCAAAAACCACCTCTCAAAACATCAACAGTTCGATCTCCTTTAAGTGCTGTGTCTCTCTTTTTCACTTGCTTAAATGACCTTCTCAAGAATTTTGCTATTTTGCTGCTCTCTTGCTGCTAGCAAACACAACAGCAAAAGCACGGCCACAGACGCTAGCCTCCAATTTGTTGTCTTTAATTAGCAACAACAGTCGAAGTTGGAGGCAGCATATAAACAACAACACCCACGAAATGCTAGCAACAAATTGCATCCGCTCCAACGAAATGCATACAAAGCAGACGACGGCAACGACGACGACGACGACTACAACAGCAACAACGGCACTTTCGTTCACATTTCAGCCGTCAAGTCGCCGCGACGACCGGCGAATTACAAATAAAATAATAATTTATTTATTCTCTTACAACTTTGACTTACTTGCAGGTCGTTCAACTGTCGCACAGACGACAACAACGGCGGTGACGACAACATAGAATAGTAACAGCAGCAGCAGCAGCGCTGCATTTCTGTTGTTGACGATAGCAGCAGCAGCAACAACACTTTTTGTTGCAATAATTAGAGTAACAAACAGCATAACGTCGATTGCAATGTCGCGTGTGGATGTTTATTGAGACAAAAAACTGCCAAAACAATTGAAAAGAGAAATATAGTGATAATTTGATTGAATTGAAATTGATTTGAATTGAATTGAATAACTGAAATTATAATGTGACTGCATTACCAATTGAATTTCAAAACTAAAGCCTTAAATGAGCCATAAATAATACAGAATATTGAGCAAAATAATTTAGTGAAAATTGAGTGATTTCATGTTGTGATTTTTTTTAATTAATTTTCATTGTAACTGCAAAAGCGATTTAGTGATTTTTTTATCAGATCATTTTTTTTTTAAATACAACAATTTTCCAAAATGCATGGCATTACACATCTCTATCGACAGCATGCTGTCGAGAAGCAGCTGAGCGCTGATAGCTGGCAAAATGGTGGCGGCGCTAGTTCGTCATATGGACGCAGATGTGCACGTGACAGTTTTCATAGCTGCGATTCGAGTAACTCAAATTCGGATGCGCTAAATACAACAAATCGTATGCATAGCGTTGATTCGGGTAGCAGTTCTGGTTCATCATCAAATTCTAAATCACCAAATTGGTCTCAGGGTAAGTTGTTCGTTTGTCATTTTTTGAAATTATAATGCACAGAGTAATGTCCAATGAATTAAAATGTGAGCAAAATTGAGTCAAATTTACAATTTAGGGAATATGTTCGACTTAGTGCCAGTAAGTGAAGGGGTTTTTGATCATCTGAATACTTGAAAAATGTGCATCAAACCGAAGTTTTATTTAGAAATCTAACGTAAAACAATTTATTTAAAAAATTTGAATATGGTTTTCATCTACTCTACAAATATGTGCAAACCCTTCGAAACCCTTTCACTTCTACTTATCCTAAACAAACTAACGTGTTTTTTTCCCATAGATAAAGTTATTGAAAAATTAGTTGCCGCCTCAAGTCCACAACCTGTACCAGATTCCTACCGATCAGCATCAAATCATTATTCAGGCTATAGACAATATAGTTCCTATGACAGCTACAGCAGCAGTCTAAAGCGCACGCCCTCCTCAAAGCGCAGCATCTTTGACAGATCTCACAGTCCGGCTATATATAGCGTAAGTCAATAACTACTACAAATCAACGATTCTCTTTAACTTTATTCTTTTTTGTTTTCACTTAAAACAGAGTCTCCGCAGAAGCAGCGCCGACGCCTACAACTCTCCGCCAATACAGAATGGTTTCTTTCCGCATGATCTTGACGATATTCATGAAAGTCATGCTGATCATCAGTATTTTACACACACTGGCGCTTGCGCTGCGAGCTCACAGGAAACACGACCCACCATAAATTCCATATTTCACCGTGTGGGTGCAGCACCCATCGCATTGGAAGACTACACGCAACAACATCATCAACAGCAGCGCTTTTCAATAGACAATGATAGTGATTTTCTGCATCATCGTTTTGACAACAGCAGCTTTGCGCGTTCACTGAGCGTAAATGATGACAGCGGTCCGGATAGTTCACCAAAGGAACATAAGAAATCCAAAAATAAAGAACATCATCACCATCATCATCATCATAATAATCATCATCATCATTCGATACAAGAGATGCTAAAACATTTTGGTAAAAAGGTACACATTTGGCCACGAAAATCACAGGATGCTGCGAGCAGCGTTTGCACATCACCGCAAAATGATCCACAAAAGAATTTTCGTGTGCGTTCCAAGAGTTTGGATGTGAATACATTGAGTCGCCCCAATAAGATATTGGAAGATTGTGGTGCTACGTATCAGATTTTTGATAAAATTGTTAAAGAAGGTAAAAGTCACAATAATAGGTCAAAGGTCAAGACTACGACTAATTTGACAGGTAAACATGAGCAAAAATCAAAAGCAACAAAATTTTAAGAGTTAATTTTTTAATATCTGGATGTTATAAATACAGTTTTATTTTGTCAAATTAGTTGTTGTAATTAATAGGAATTTCCTTATTTCGTTCTGGTACATATTAGCGGTAGTTTGGTCATGCGTTGCATTCTGTCACATGTGACCCATGTGGCAAATGCTTATCGTTTTTGTTTCTATAAAAGCGATTTTTGTTTTCTTCTAAATATTTAATAACATTTTTTATATTCTTATTTAATGGTACTTGCTGTTGTATTATATACTACAAATATCTATTTTTATTATTATATATATTTTGAAAAGTTAATCATTTTAATGTTGCTAATTGAATGTCTGTTTTTCCTCTAGGTGCTCATATGCGACGTGCTTCAGCTGATTTGGAGAAGAGACGCGCTTCAGTTGGTGCTGCCGGACGAGGCTTAAGAGGTGATGGTACCTTGGATCCACATCATGCGGCCATATTATTCAGAGATTCAAGAGGGGTGAGTGAATGAAAAATATTTTCTATTAAGATTTTCTGAATGAAACTCTAGTCAACTTTAAAAAAGAGTGCAATAGTAATTTTGTCAAAAATCCAGCAGTATGAAAGGTACTTCAACAGCTTTTATATTTATATTGAGACAAATTTTCGCAATATCCGTATTTTGAATTCAAAATATGCTCTTCGTCTTTTCCTATGAATCCACATATTTTATCCATATTTTTTAAAGTTTTGGACAATGTTTTATCGGTATAATTAAATTTTAATACTATGTACCACGCAAGTCATATTCCTGCCTTAGAATGGCTCATTAACAACGTTCGCACAACGAATGTAAAATGGAGCTATTTTAGTGTCCAAAGTCAGCTCTATAAGAAATCAAAGTGTGGACGTTCTTAAGTCAGCGCTTGTTTGAAAATAGAAGAATATTCCTCAAACTCGTGTCGCCTCGATGAAATTATTAGTGTGTAAGACGGATATATTAACAGATCAATTGAAGGATTCTGCATGCGATATTTTATACAACTTGGAATAATACATTTTTTATTATTAGCTTGAACCGCCCATAGGCGCATAAAAAGATATCGATTGTATGAAGTAACAAACTCATCAATTTAAAAGTTTTTCGATCACTATCGCACCACAGTACAAAGAAGCTTTATATGAAAGCTTTTTCTCTTAAAAATAGAGCTTTTACCATATTCATGCGATATTCACTTGTTTGTTGCCAGATAACGCTGCTATCAATTGAAAGATTATTCAAAAGCTTTTAGCTTAAAGCTTTACAATGGTTTTGTTTATTTAAACGATAAACAAAATAAATTTGCGCACTTAATTAAACAAATTTTATGTACTCAGCAAAATTTTTTCACAAAAATTTTTTTAGAGTTTGGCTGAGTTTTGAAAAAATTCAAACTAATGCTCCAATTTTCATAAAAAAAAATTGTATGTATGTACATTTAAAAAATTTTTTAAATTTCATTTCAAAATCGGATCAAAAACGGAGAAATCGAGCAGCACTATTCGCAAAAATCGACAATTTCACTATAACCAGTATAACCATGAATTTTGAACTGCCAAAGCCGAATCTGAAGTGAGAGATTTATTTAAGATAAAGGAACCTAACTTTACACAAAGACTACGATTAATACAGATAAATCGCGGTCAAAAAGGTTTCGCTAAGGGGGCGTTGCACCCCTTATTTTGAATTTCAAAGTTACTAACAATGCAGTGTATGTAAGTTGCGAACAGGCGAAAGATAACACATTTACTGGTGCAAGTCATTGAGCTAAAAGCCTTTCTCTGTCTCTTTAAGCGGTCATATCTCAAAAGCATGGTATTTGATCTGGGTTGTGATATTGAACTACATTTTGTTGCTATTGAAATTGCTGCCCTAGCATTTACATTATTGAATACTTGAAATTGGGGCTTGCACAGTTTCACATTTGCTCAGTCGAGTATTAGATCTTTTAGAAATCTTTCGTGGTTAATATGATCTAAGCTTAAAGAGCGCAATAAATTTCAATGAATGAGAACAAGCGAATTTGTTTAAAAAAATGGAATTTTTATTTTTTCGTACAAAAATCATTTAACCGAATATTTTTAATTGTAGAGTGACATTACAATTTCACTGTCTGTTTGTTGACTTTGTAACTAATCTGTTCCAGACCGTAGCATAAGTTTCAGTGATTGACTTTGTTTAGTTTTTGTGTTACATCATTGGGGCATTCGTTTTTCGCAATTGGTTAGTATTAGACTCATTGCAAAAAATTGTTGAAGGCCAACAAGATCACTCCCATTCCTAATGGGTTGTGCTTTAAATCCAGCAATATTTCAATTAATTCAGCTATCGTTAGTTGAAATTGAGTCGCAATAAGCGATATAGGATCTCTAACGCCCAGTGAACAAAGGCATAAATTTTATAGCAGTGGCTTTTTAAGTTTAAATATGATATCTTTAAGTCAGAATTGGCTGAATTGAAAACTCGCACCCTTGCGCTAAGGTTTAAAAAACTCTGCTATGAAATATACTCGTATTTGAAACTATCACATACTTTAAGAAAATTGTTCACCAGATTTCATGTAATGATATTTATTACTAGCTCAGTTCAGATTACCATAATGGCAAAATTTGTTAAAGCAGTTCCAGTTCATATGGAATAAATCATATGTTATATGCAATTATATTAATTAACCTTATTTCTTACCTTTATATAAACACTTCAATTAAATGTAAAAAAAAAGTTATGACTTACAATATATTGTGCGTAAAAAAAGCGTTAACATTTTGTACTAAGTACGTACTATGTCGTTTATCTGGCACAAAATCGTAAACAACTCAAACTACAATGAAATAAGATAAGTCCGCCGCACAGTGGACAAAATAAAAACGGCAAGCAGTGGCAAAATTCAATTAATATGGCTCAATGGCTCGGTTTTTTTAATTCATGGTGGAAGTTTAACACATAAGCATTATTTTCATTAAATATGATACTCTGCTCCACACATTTTACCAAAAATTATGCAATGAAATGGCATTTTTTTATGTGTGAATGAAGTTTTGGCACTCTTTGTATATTTTTTTCTACTGTGCGCCATACTTTTAAACATAAGTAAAGATAAGCATACAAGGCCTTAACCCTTTATTGTGTATTTGGTTTTGATTTTTATAACTGACAATCATTCGTTCTCTATCGGAATTTCCTTTTGCTGATAAAATGTTGCCGACAGTGCGCTGCTGTTTCTATTAGCAAATGCATTAAATTACTCATACTTTCATATAAGACTGTCACTTTGAATTAGGAAAATTTATTGTTATCAGCCAATTGGGTGGTCGCCTTGGAACGGCAAAGTGGTCGTGAAATATAGCTAATTTTGTTAGGATTTTTAAAGTCAAAAATACGGACCTTTTTTTTAGAATATGAAAATAGTAACTTGCAATGTGTAGGTAGTGATTTTCGAATTTAAAGTGAAGTATATCTCATTTTCCTACGGTTTATGAAAGTCAAAAGTGAGCAAATTTTTGATAAGGTAAAATATTTTTTTTGGGGTAGGGCAAATAACTTTTTTGCCCCGGGCGCCCCATGTGCATGCCACAGGTGGTCATCAGTCCAGCTTAGTTTTTACCGAGCTGATGATCTGGTTAAATTAGTGACAGTCAACATTCACATAGTTTGTGCAGAGACATCCGAAGATATTTCATTACATCTTCTCTCACAGCTCGTTGAATGCTGCACTTCTGTGATCCCATTACACATGGTAAGTCAGCAGTCCACTTTTTGATATTTCACAGAAGAATGCAAAAACAGGATTTATTTAAATTTGTTTGTGTATGACATACGGAGAAAATAGATTAAATACTTATTTGAGCCAAACTTTTGATATTTGAAGCAAATTGTGCGGAATCTTCACAAGAACACATTCAGCAGACAATTAGCTGAACATCTGCAACAGAGTTGCAAAATGAGTAACAATGTTGCAATATTGTAATAATTATTTCCTAACTCAAGCACACCCTTACATTTTTTTATAATAAAATAGCAAAAAGAGAATGCTTTGCATCAACTGGCGTTCCTGTTATTTTAAATATTTGCATATGTGTTATTAGCATTTTAAAAATGGAGATGTTACGTTATGATGAACAAAATCAGGTTCTGATTGAAATGATATGAATTTGCTTAGTTTTACGGCCATGTTTGTCGTCATTGTCAATTTTATAATCACAGTAAATCAAAGTTTTCTTGTATCGCTCACAAAGTTTATATGATTTGATGAAAGCAAACATGGTTTTGTTCTACTGGCTAACGAGCATTTTAGATGGCATGGTCTCCTTAGTTTACGGTTTCTCACAGTGAATTACAGATTCCAAATTAAACGTACCAGCTCTGATTAAAAAGCAGCAACTTTCAAAACTGCAATTATTACAATGGAAATTCAAAATGCTTGCCTTATTTCACAATTTAAATCATACATTGCTTATCATCATTGTTTAGAAACATTGCTTATACGCATTGAATACTGGTTTTAAACAACGTTTATAAACAGTATTTAGAAATAATACTTTGAAACATTGTTCGTAGACAATGGAGGAAAACATTACAATAAAGTTTTTATTTATGTATTTAGAACTTAATTATTATTTTTTCCTACTGGGCCATATTTGAAGCACTCCACACTATTTAAAATGTATTTAATTATCTTGAAAGTAACTACGCTAATCACTTTATCTATTTACTATGCCCGCGTGTTATCGACATTTTAACGCATCCATTATAATCGTAGCTAATTATTTTATTTAGAATTTCCTTACAAATTCCCAGTCATTTGATGAGTATGGTATTTCATAAGTTACTGTTGTATTTTTGAGTCATCAATCAGCAGGGGAAAGCTGATGAAATAAAACGAGAGAGAATTTAAAACTTAAACGCTGGCGAATTTCACTCAAGCGCTCTTTGTTAACACCAAGCACACGCTTGTTTTACGCTTTGCTTGTAAATTTGTGCTAACACGTTTTTCTTACTGACTCATATGATGACCATCGTACTCTCTCACAATGATGATTTATTTTCTCGAATATCCAAAGTTGAACTTTCTCGAATATCCAAAGAAGTCGAAATCTCCTCATTATCTGCAAAACCATGAGCAATCTTAGTGGTCTCTTCTTTGTCTCATGATCTCTTCTGGCTTCATTTGTTTGCTCAGTTTCCGTACAACAACCCGATGGAGTGGAGTTTTCATGTTCTTTTTGTTTGTTTTTCTTGTACCCTATTGCTCTCGCATGCTTGCCATTTACATGAGTGTGAGTTTCTAGCAGTGGATATTCTGCAATCGCTGTTGATCTACGTTGCGATCAACCAGTTTTGAATTTTTATTGCAAGCACTTGGACGTGTCTCGCAGAGCGTATGACTGTAACACAAAAACAAAAAGAAGAGAAAAAATAAGTGAACATTAAAAAGTTTCGTTCAGTTTCTTTGTTTGCAAAATATAAACACAAAAAAAAAACAACAATACAAAACCGTTATTTTCTAGTTGAACTCGGATACAACCCTTTTTTTCGAAAATGTTTCGTCAACGTCGTCGTGCTTCACTTTTTGAAACTTCAACTTCAAAACTTTTCGCGAAGCGTCCAACATCTGCCGGGTCAAAATCCAAATCTCCCCCTCCTTCGCATATACGCTCTAAGGACAGCCACCTACTGGAATCACCTCAACATATGGACGATATATCAGCCGAATTTGTCACGCGAAAATATCGTTCACATAGTTCTTCGCCAATACCGCGTAATAAAAAACGTCTGCCGTTACAAGATGAAAATTCGCACTTTAACGAACGTCTGGTCTATGGTAATGCTGATGATCACTTAGATGGACTGCATCAGTCACGTCACTTAAGCCGTCGTGATTCGGTAGAAACCAAAAATACGCGTAGTTTTGCTAATAGTCTTGGAGCAACACGTTACAATCGCTTAACAGTGGATCAATCACATGGAAGTGGCAAACCATTAACACAAACACAATTGCAGCCGCAAGTGTATATGACGTCGGAACGTCAAAGTGAGCGTCAATCGCCTTCGCCAGTGCGAAGTTGTGTATTAGTGCGACGACGCTATGATTTAGTATATAACGTTGGAGCTGCAGTTGCTGGCGTTGGCGGGCAACTGAAGAGAATGCAAGTGAGTCCCAATAGGAAATTTTCATTAGAAATATCATCAGTTTTGTATGAGACATTTTTGTAGCTCAAATTCATATAAAGGGTCATTTAATGCCTTGATATTCTTTGAGCTTGTGGGGCTACAATTCGAGACTCAAAATATCTCCTTTTCAACTAAAATTAGAGATTGAAATATCTACTCACTTTATTACTAGTTTTGATTCCTGATTGACAGCTCTTTCTCAAATCTTACTCTTTTTGTCTAAATTACAAAAGTTTCCTAATTGAAACAATGTAGCGTTAATAAATATAATTCATGCTATTCAAGCTTAACAGCCAAAGTTGGTGACACCCTGTTTACGCTATACTACCTGTTACAAAGGTCGCTGTGAACTCTTTTAGTTAAAGCAGAAATCTTTCTTTTTATCTTTGATTTTTGCTGCCTTTGTTGTTGCTCGTTTTTTTCTTTCTTTTAGTGGAACTTTTTTCAACCGATTACTTATAATCTCAAAACCAACAAATACATATCTTGCATTTAACAAACTAAATAAAAAACTTGAAAAGTTTTTATTGCAAATTTTAATAGCTATATAGGAGTATTATTATTTTAGTAATAAAAACTTTATTGAATTTTAAAAGAAACCTACATAAAAAAAGGTACATTTACATACAAAAACTTTACAATATCAATCCAGAATCTAAACCGTTTTATACTTCTCCAAAGATATTTAAAAAAATGTTCTTTGTACTAAACTTAGGGAACTTACCAGTGCTAAACATGTACATGTCTGTCTCCACTTGACTTCACAACTAAAGCTAAAGTTGCTCTTTAGTACATTTGTTACTTATAATTTAAATGAAAGCCAAGATCTCTAGTTCTGCAATAGAATCTATACTGCAGCACAGCGGTGAGCAAAGTAGCCAAGCCTACTTGGCCTCAAATAAAATGCACGTTCTTTAAGACAAACACAAAAAAATGGTTTTTGTAGCAAAAAAGGTCTTGTCTGTTAAAGTATTTGCAATTAAATTTCAAAATTAATGACTTTTTTATAACGATCCTGATCGCTGCATTGTGTTCCACTCAAAGCACACACAGAATTGTTCACACACACTCTTTTTTTACTTAACATCTGATGTCAATGCCAAAAGTTGCAATTATTTAATTACTAAATATTTCGAGATCGAATTTGTGCTATTACCTTCAATTAGTGTAGCCAGTTATTCGGAATTATGATTCCCGACAAAAGTTCAAAATAGTCCCGATCTTTTAAACCTGTTTTGATTTCTTCATTTGAATCAGTAAAATCTTATCTATTTTTGATTTATCATTTTATATCTCTTTATTTTTGTCAATATTATGAATATTTTGTATGGTTGAGAAACGAACCCATAAAGCAAGCTTGATTTGATGCATATCGAACCCAACTACCACCCATTTCACACATTTTTGATTATCTTAATCAGTCTTGTAAATGCGAATGTCACAAAAATTTTATTTAGAATTCTCTTCAAATGGTACAATAATTAAAGGCATTTTTTAGTCATTGAGCCAGCAAAATATTTCAAAGAATTAAACTTAGTGGAAACGGTTAACTTGGTGCTAGGAAGTAAAAATCCATAAATGTTACCACTATACCTAAGTGAAGTTTTTTTGCTCTGACCGTTTAAGGAGTTCGAAAAAATGTAGCTGCGATAAGATTTTACCAAGCAATTCCGTTTCGAAAATTGCCCCAAAACATCAAATTATTCCATTTTTCTCAGTTTCTGTTGATTTTCTAGAGAAACTATCCTTCAATCGAGGAAGAGAAGAAGAGACTTTGATTTGAATTTTTTTTCTAAAAAAAATTTTATTAATTCAAGCTACTGGTAGTTTTCTATACAATTTTGGGTCATTTAATAGTTTCAAATTGCAAGGTATTCACTTTTCATTAATCGCTTGATTAGTTACAGATAGCTTACAGTTAGCTTTCATGCAACTCACTGTTTTAATTGCACCATTATCGCATATTTCTGCTGGGATTGCTTGTTTTTTCTCTACAAAGATCTTCATTATCTCTATCTATGGCTCACAGTAAGTGTATCTATCAACTAGATATTCGTATGTATTTGTAACTTTTACGACTTTTATCTTGTAGGTACATTTCGTTTTTTGTTTACAAATTTTATTTAACTTTTGCATGCGAATTACACGGTTAATTTAAACTTTGCCTTTGTATGCAAATTCAATTATGTCAACCATACTGCTGGAAAAGTGGCAAAATATAACACAAAAAGTCTAATTTGTGGAAAACTGAAGTTATTTATATAGTACTCATACGCGTATTTTACAATGATTATTTATCACATGATAACAGAGTTCAAAGACTAATGACAATGACCTACATGCATATTAAAATATTCGAAAAATATTAAATATTCAAGTTTCTTATTCATATTTTAATTTAATTTCTATTATCGATTCCTCTTAATTTGAGTTTTTTTTTTCTGTGCGCTGTGCTATTTGTATCTTTTTTTCTTTTTCCATAAGTTATGTTTTTTTATAGAATTTCTTTTAATTGAATTCTATTTCATTCATGCTGTTGTTAAATTGCTACAAGTGATATGTGGCTTAATATTTAGACATGAAAGTTAGTTATCGTTATGTCATTATTATATAGAGATTTTTAAATAATGACGTCAGTATTTGATTTGCATAAATTGAAAATTTATTTTATTTTTGTATTCTAGAGACGACTTGGCTTTTAGTACTTCAAATATATAATAATTATTTTTATAATGTTTCTCAACAAATACTCTTATCTTTAACGAAACCTGTGCTCTACATATATGATATTTTTCGTATTTATTCTAAAAAGAAACTTTGGCATAAAATTTGAATTTGTGATCATCAAAAAAGTTCGCCTTTGTTTAATATTTTAAAAGCCAACAACACACAATTGAGTTTGAACAAGTTTGCTCTTAGAAATCATTAACTGTGACTCCATTAACTCGGTTTGACTCCAATAAAAATAAAATGAACTTCTTTTAGTAGCAAAACATAATCGTAATCATAATTTACTTACAAATAGTTTCTAAGGCAATTACTGATATAGTATAAACTTTTGAAAAACCCCTTCCAATTATTAACTTACAATGGATATTTTACGAGCTACTAGAGAGAACAGAAAACATCATACAGACCTATTGGCGACAACAATAGCAGACCCAACATATTTTATAGCAATGGTATACAGAAAGTCACAGAGTCAAGTAAATAAATGAATAAATTTTTGATGTTTATTATAAAAAGCAGCAATAGCATGACTTTCTTAAAGAAAATATCATAAAATTCATATTTTTCTTACATAATCAACTTAGCCATGACTTGAACATGAAATTTTACACTAAGAGCATTGCCCATGCATTGGCTCCGCTTGACTCTAATGCAATAAATGAATAATTTTGTTCCTCTCAGTTTGAAAAGTTTTGCATATTAGCAATAGACTTTTTTGTGAATTTTATTTCATATGAGAAATAACTCGAATAAATAGCTCATCATTGGAAACAGTAAAAAATTAACATAACGTTTTCAATGAAAATAATTACAAAATTTTAGAAATTTGTTTTAAAGTAATAACGACTCAACTTCAATTGAAAGAGATCAGCTGACAAGTTTGGACTATTATTGAAGCTATTTTGAAGTTTTTATTTTTTAAAGAATGTAACCGAATATGTAAACTGTGATCTAATAAGAGCTTCATATGTGAAGTTTTTATTTCCTGAGGAAACATCCGAAATGCTATCATTTTGTTTTTGGGAAAATTTTTAGTTTTATTTGGGTTCAATTTTTCCCCATATTTTTATGATTATTTCAGAAAAAATCACCAAAAATTTCGATCCAAATAAATCGAAAAAATATCTAAAAATCAAAGAAAACTTTCGTAAAAAAAAGAAAATGCAATTGGAATATAATTTACTGCATGATTTGACCGCAGAAAATGAAGCTCATATTCTAATATCCATTTTAAGGGCAAACTTTTTGGCCGGTTTGATCTTTTTCATCTTTCGGTTACATCATTTCACATTCCAAAAACAAAAATTGCTCAAAAAAAGCCTGAATAATTGTCGAATATTTTGAATACTTTTTCAAATGCAAATAATAATTAGGCCCAAGTTTTAGAGAATTTTTTTTTTTTGAGGGATTTAATTTTGTTTTTTTTTTTTCATTGCCTTGGACTTAACGTTTCCATTACTGGAAGGGAGACTGTTGTGACTCTTTGGATAGGAGTGAATGGTCGAAAACCGAAATAATCTGATATAGCCTTATTGAATTGAATTTAATTTTAAGCTTTATAAGCGATATTTCTGAACTGAAAATAGATATCATTAATAAATTTGAGACCTTGTGAAAAAACTTTCACACAAAACATCTATCGTTTCCCATAGTTAATTTCGAATCGACCTTGAAAATTGGATTCAAGGTCAAAGAAAAAATCACGTTAATAATAACCCCTGGAAGCGTTATTACTTTTGCCTAAAGTATTTATCACTATCTAACTTAGTTCTCGAGATATTAGCTCACTCATTATTATGTAATTAGGTAGCAAAGACTACCTTGCGGCTTCTTGAGCGTTGCAAATAGGTTACGATGGCAGCAAAGTGCCAGCTGTAATTTGCATTAGTAGGCGCATCGCATTAACTCTCCTTTGTCAGTGAATAGGCAGAACTTAAAGTAAAACAATTGAAGTAAACGCTTACGAACGCAGACGGCGGAACAACGTGATTATCGTTTCCTTACAATGAGTGAGCAAATTTTACGTACATTAGTAGTTGAGGGTAAAAATGCCCCAAATTATTAAACACAAAGTAAAATTAAAAATCGCCAGAAAAACTACAAAATTTTGTTCAAAATTGGTGGAAAATTTGCATGAAAATAAAAGAAAATATTGGAAAAATCTTTTGTAAGAGAGATATTAGATTTTGAGCGACGTTTCCTTTGAAAAATCGATTATTACTTCAAGGTTGTTGGTAGCTCAGTTGAACATAAACTCGGCATATTGTTGGTTTGATGTCACTGCTCTCTGAAGTATTGATATGCTGACATTATTTTTAATAACTAATAATATTAATATTTTATGGCATTTTTTAAAGTATTTTCTTTGTAATTAAATTATGTTTTTTTTTTGATTTCCAGCTACCTGTTGCCGACCCGTTCCTAGAAAAAGTTAATTTATCAGATTTGGGTAAGTCACGCAAAAAAAACGCTGCATATAACAATGATATCAGATTTGAAGCTCTCAGCTAAATTGTGCTTATAAAATATGTTAGGTATTAACTAAGTAGATGATTCAAAAATAAGCTATTTTGGCAAATTTTCAACTTCTATGCCAGCTAGCCATGCTTATTATTAACTAAATGGCAAATAGACTGACGTACACTAAGTATTCGTATAGCAAATGTAGGAAAACAAAAATTTTAACATAAAAAACTTAAATTAATTAACTTTTTTTTATTTATTTAATTTAAAGAAAATACTAATTAAATAGTTGAAAAAAAAAATTGTTAGCTATAGAAACAACACTTTTTCGAAAAAAGAGGTGCTAACAGTGCAAACTCTGTGGGCGTTATAAACTGTTAAAAAAATTACTCAAGTGCATCGAATTCATAAATTAATTTGGCGCATGCTAAAACAATTTAAATTAATTTGCATAAGAATTACAAAAACTAAACAATTTCTAATTACATATGAAATTTCAAACATTAGCGGACATTACGTCGTGCTACCAAAAATGGCGCTTAAATAAAATGCTGTCATAATTCAAGCATTTTATTTTATTATTAATTTATTACTCAAATACTTTATTTTATTACTAAAAATTTTTGAAAAGTTTTATGTCAACTGGTGATTGTAGTTGACAGCGCTTTTCATAAATGAAAAATTTCTTCTAGCAAATGACAAAAGTTTGCATTGATATTTATGTCAAAATGCGCGCTTATTTGTTGCCTATTAAAATTTTTGGCAGAATTTATTCATGAATTAATTCCCATCTATTAAGTCTATTTATACCAGATAAAATAAACCTTTTCCGCTGTCTTATAATAGTGGGCAAAAAATGCGTTTTTTGACAGTTGGCAGCTGTACAGACGGTACACACCTCTTTCCAATCACTTTCATGACAGCAGTTTGCTGGTAGTGAGTGTTAGAAAAGCTAAGAGAGATTTTCTCAGTTGTTGCTGCCTGTCGCAAAGCTTACAGTAGAATACAGGATTTTTATTTTCTATAGTTGCAACAGTTTAGTCCAAAGCATAAAATATAATGGGTCGGAAAATTAGCGTTTTTTTTTCTTACTCGACTTACAGCTTCAAGCTAAATAGCTAAGAAGACTAATAGATGTAGTAGCTTAACTCTATTATTATCAAGTATTATTTTTATTAAAATTTTGTGTACGAATTAAATTTAGTAGCAATGCTTGCCAGTGAGGAAAATCAGCAGAGACTACTTATATATCTGGTGAGAGTTTTCTGTAGGGGCGTTCAAAGAGGTCGAAATAGTGTTAGCTCATGATATACACTTGCTGCAAATCAAAATAAATATAAATCAAACGGAGTTGTTACGATTTGACCAAGTTACGCCATTTGAAATTTTACATAAAAACTAAAAACTTCTTTTTTTGAGTATTACTTGAGTTTCTCAAAAAATAAAGCTTAAGACAAAAAATATTTTGTGATCAAAATTAGACAGAGAAAGGTACATCGATCCCTTGGCCGAAGAATGTTCAAGCAATGTTAAAATTCGAGTTTGAATGTTACTTTGGCTGAACCTTGCATTTCGAGCTGATGAAATTTTTTGTGAGCAAAACTCTGTTTTTAAGGTTGAAAGCCCCCTCATTTGGTTGCCATCGTGAAAAATTGGTTGTAAACTGTCTTACCGCGATATCTTGATAGCCGCAAGTCTCACAAAAAATTTTCAAAGAATTTTTGGGTAGAGAATTTATCTCTCTACAATCTGTCTCCAGCTAAGCTAGAAAATCCTAGAAAAAAAAATAACACAAACAAAACATATCAATTTTTTCCCATGGAATACTAATCTGCAGTAAAGAAATAGGTTTGTATTTAAAAAATCACATTTGACCTCGATTTGACCTTGAAAATAGGTTTCAAGATCAAAGGTAAATTCAATGTTATTTAACCCCCTACAAATCCTATCCTTTTGTCCAAAACATTTATCAATATCTTACTTAGTTCTCGAGATACTGGCCTGGGGAAACTAAAATAGAATAGTAGTTACAGGTTACCTCTTGATTTGATACCTTTGCAACTTCCCATTACCTCTCCAAATAAAAGAAATTTGAAAATGAGTAAAAAAAATTGTTCGCTCGGTCAAATGGAGGGCTTTCAACCTCGAAAACTGAGCCTTACGCTTTCATTTGACCCCTACACATAAAAAAAAGGTTTAGTCCTGTATCTACCTATAATGGCAATTCCCCTTGATGTCCGTCTGAAAAGAGTACGACGTATCGAAAAATAAGACCTTAACCGAATATGATATCCAAGATTACATTTTAGATAAGGACCATGCACGATCACAGTTAGTATGCCTGTTATACGAAGTTGAAACCCCGCTAATATCTTTTGGAAATTTCCTACACCCACACACCTGGGTCGCAACGCCGTGGAATATCTTTTAATCCAATAGTACAATTCTTTTTATTTTTGCTCAAACAAAACCCAAATGTAAAACTAAAGCTTTTTGAGAAAAATTCTCACATAGTTTTCCTTTATCTCAACACTAATTGATGTACCTATTTGCATATATTTTTATTTGTTTTAATAGAATTGTTATTTGTACTTTTTTTTTTTGTTTTTGTTTTCTCAATTGGCTATGTTTCATTTTCGAATAAGTCAAGAGCAAGATCATCGTTGTTGGTCAGTTTGTGATAAAAATTCGAGACGTTTAGAACGCAAAATTTTTCGAAAACCAAGAAACGGCGCACGTACGGAAGGAATATTTTAGAGAGAAAAACGAAATGAAAAATTGACATGAAAAATTATATTTATTTAATATATTAATAACAAATTTAAATAAATATTTATTTAATAAAATTAAAAGTGAATCAAATGTGAAAATTAGACACAAATAAATCTATGTGTAATATAACTTAAAAATAAATCGACAACGAACAAAAAGCAACAGTGGCGCCAACTCTTTGAAAACTAAGCACACGCTAGTGAAAAGCTTATCTTTGTAATAAAAAATCGCAGACTGTGAAAAGTAAAAGATAATTGTGCACAATGGGGCGAAGTGAAAATAATACTTGAACTTTTTTCGAAATTTTAAAATGTGGGCGCATTATGAAAAGTTGTGTTTAGACTCACAATGAAATTGTGCTAAAGCTTTGTTTCATAGGAGCTCAATTTGAGTTGGAGACTTTAATATTTTTATAACCTACATACCTAGGTTCACGTTTGAATGGTTTTCGACTGCCGAACACGTTGTCTGTTTTTTTCCCATGCCTTCAAGATTTTGAGATATCCTTTCTCTTAAAGTAGATTCAGTATTCTGATATAATCCTGCTTTAAGTACAAAAATTGTTTTTATATCTAGGGGAAGGCGTGGCAAAGTGACTTTTCTGTTTTCCGAAGCTCTTGAAACTGTATAAAATGACGAAACCAATGAACAATACCGCTTTGCTCCTACCAACTTGCCCCCATGACCTATGTAAACATACAGACGCGTGAAACAAAAACTTATCAATATAATCAAATCATTGTCAATAGAAATGAACGTCACTAATGTATACTATGATGTGATACTTTGCCTATTTTTCAAATGATTCGTATGAAATGAATTTACTTAAGTCGAAAATCTTCAAATTTTACATTGACCGCACTCATTTTGATGAACCTCATGGTTCTCGACAACGGAAGGTCGAAATATTGCTATAACCTGGCAGTTGCGTGAGCTCTACTTAAACACAAATTCTTTATAACTACATTAGATGGCGTTGTAATGCAAGGATAAATATACCCTTTGTGCTGCTTTGCCCTGTATACCGTTTTTCCCCGCCTTCCCCTAAATATGAAAGTGTCTCACAGCTACGAGAAATAATATATTTCCCTTCTGTTTATGCGATTAGATAGTGTCCGCTTTTCCCATTCCTCTATAGAACTCTTCCTTCTCAAGTTTTTGTTCATTTGTTTGCTTATCGTTCTCATAAAAAATAAATTTTTTCTCGCATTTTTTTGTAAATTCGCCCACTAGCAGCACTAGACTACAGTCTGATTTTTAAAAATCACGAAACCTTTGGCAACTTATACACTCAGAGAAAAATAGCATAGCAAATTTGAAAATTTGATTTTTGCTTTAAAGCCACAAATTTTGAAGTTGGAAATAGGTAAAAATAACATTTTTTGCATTTATTTTTAACGCAAACAACTTTAAATTCATTTTGAATTTTAAAAGTATTGAAAATAACATTTTTCAACTTTATTTCAATCGTATAAAATTATTTTTTTTTAGTTTACAACGTACACATAAGCAAGAAAGTAACTTTTAAGCACATGCCAAAAAAGATTGTATTTTTAATAAATGAATTTTTTTACACAATTTCATTCCACGCTAGCGTATTCACCTTAAGACGAAATAAATAAATGAGAAAATACTTTGTTGTAAAAGAAATTAATCAATAAAAGTAAAATAGCTAATGACTTAATTTTTCTTACAATCTAATTAAAGATTTTTAACTTAATGTTGAAATTTCCCAATATTGTTGGCAACTTTGCGGCTTTTTTAACTATGAAACCGCTTCGACAGCATTAATTTTATTATTAAATATTTGTTTTAAAATTTGTAGTTTAATTTTTTTTTATATTTTATTAACTTGCTCTTAATTTAAAAGTATTCTTGATTGATGATAAACTGCTGAAGATCTTTTTTTTGCATATTTTTGTATCAACCGTGGGTGTTTTGGCAATGTTCCTTAACATAGTTTTGTTTATGAGCAGCTGCGTTTGTGCAAAAGCACACTTTATAATTAAATTATTTTTTATAAATTTAATTTTTTGTGATATTTGTTTACTGAAGAAATTAACCACACTGCCCAAAATTTGACAAAAAGTTAAAAATGGTAGCGGAGACATATTACTTGTTGACAAGATGCAATGTAATTTTATTTAATATTACGACCCAAAGCGGAAATGTTTCCAAATATTAATTTTAATTATTTCAACATAATTTTTTATTGAAGATATGGCATAAAAAAAAGATTCCAAAATTTATGTTCACGGTGAACTAAAAATCTAAAAACTTTACCAGACTCTTCTTTCCTATATTTGTTTTTCTCAAAATTTCAAAGCTCGAAAACGGAGCTAAAAAAATTATTTTACAAAAATGTCAGTTTATTTTCAAAAATTTTAAAGCTTCATAAAGTTTTTTAATTTTCCATTATTTTGACAGAAGTCATAGCCGTTTAAAAACTTTTTTAATTTATTTATAAATACTATGGCTTTTTGGTTTATGCTGCATATAAATTTTTTAACCATTCTTATGCAATATTTTTAATCATAAGTTAATATCTCTAAACGGTCAGGTTAGGTAGAAGTGGCAGTCAGTTACGAACCGACTCACTTAGACCATATGAGATCCATTGTGATACCGCACGATGTCTGACTTTACCCTCTCGTTAAACCAATCAAATTTCGTAATAAATTTAAATAACTGACCTATGCTCACATGTCTATGGTCGTCCAGTTCATCAAATAAAATCGAATCAACTGTTTTCTGGCGTTTTCTAGCAAGTGCGGGACAGGAGCAGAGAAAATGTTTAATGTTTTCCTCCTCCTCCACATCTCCACAACTTCTGCGTCGAAATTTATATTTTTTAAATACAAACCTGAAATACTGTTTTCTTGTCCATATTTTAAAGTATAACTTAGCCAATTTAAAGTAAATTTCGAAAGACTTATAGTACATTTTTCCTCCATAAATGTTGGAATTACAAAATTAATTTTTTTTGTGTATGATATTTTTCGAATGTTTTTAACCGGACTATAATAATAAATCAAGATGCAACCTGAAACACTTCGCACATATATTGATACGAGTAGTGTAAATTTACAACATTCTAGCAAAAATTATCTCAATGAAAGCAACGAAAAAATAAAATAATTTAAATATTAAAAAAAAAATCAATTTAAATTTAAAATAAGTTTGCTTTAATTTGAATTTAATTAGCATTTTGTGGCAAAATTGAAAAATTACTTGCCGCTACTCGTCGTTTATAATATATGTATACATATATTATAGCATCTGGCAAACTGTATTCATTCATTGCCAACAAATTAATTAGGCAAAGAAAGTATGAACTTTTTTTTTTAAAATCTATTTTGCACTACAGAATTTTGTTTTATTTCGTGCATATAATAAATTGTTTGAAAAATCTATATTTGTTGGTACTAGTTTCAAGTGCATCATATCATCGATCTTCTTTTTTAGATTTATTTCAAAAATAGAAACTACTCTACATACTCTAGCAATAAGTCATTACATTAGTATGTACTCGTAGTGCTTAGACACAACAGACTACGCCGCCGCTGGCGTTAGATCTTATATTTGTTTTTGAAAATTTAAAAAAAAAATAAACAATTCATTAAATTTAGCCGTTGTTATGGAATGTTGCGGAAATTCGTAGATTTTAAATGAAAAATGACAGATATTTATATTTTTGGTAGAATGTATATGGGCCTTATTTTTGGTTTGAAACATGAAGAATTATTTGAAAATATGTGTCAACAACGTGTAGCTTAAAAGTTTTAATATGCCCTTATTTCAAAACGCGTGGTAGGCAAAAGCATTGACTTTGAAGAAATAGGTAGTTTTTTATTTTGAATGGTAGCTACATGCAGCGGTGTACCTTCAGCGGCCTAGTGTAAGTATTTTTGACCATATACGCAAAAAAAAATATAAATTTTTGACCATTTTACTGCCCTCATCTCTAAGTCTTTGTGACCGGGGCAGCGGCCTATTCGGCCCCCTCCCATAGTTATGACACTGGCTACAGGGTTGAAATGAAGAAACTTCTAACTTCTGTAACTTTCAATGTTACCCATTTTTCAATTTTTTTAGTTTGTTTTTTTATACTTTTTTTTTGTTTTTTTTTTTCTGTTTTTTATTTTTTTTTTGTTTTTTTTTTTATTTCTTGTTTTTTTTTTTGGCTTTTTTGATTTCTTGTTTTCATTTTATTTGCCTTATAATTTTTTTTTTTTATTTTATTTATAATTTTTTATTTTTTTTATAATTTTTTATTTGTTTCATTACTTTTTTTTTTATTTTTTTCTTATTAGATTGGTTGTTTGTTTGCACTAGCACAAAAAAGTTAGTAGCATTTATTCATTTCTCTCGTCAACTTTTTTTATTTTATTTAGTTTATAATTTATGTTTTATTTCAAGCAATGCAAAAATGTTTTTGATATTGAATTAACTTAAAATAATGTTATTATTTAACTAAAAAGATTTTGACTAAAATGAAAATAAAGACACTACTTTTTTCTTTTTAAATTTTTTTTTAAGTAACATGAAAATATTGAACATTGAAATTCTTTGAATTTTTATTTTAATATAACAAAATAAAAATTTTTAAAAAAAAACATTCCCCTCTTTTTGCGTTAAGGGGCTGTTCATATATTATGTACCGGTATTTTTCGACATTTTTGAACCCCTCTTCTTTTAGGATCTATCACATGAAAAGTCATGTAAAATTTCCAAACAAAAATTGTGAAATTCCCCTACTCGCCCCCGTTAGAGTTGCTCAAAAGAAGATGCGCGTTCACACAAAATGTTTGCAATAAATTACAAACAAAGCTGTCGAGACTTTATTTTTAAATTAATTTATTGGTGTTGCTGTAGCTGTCGCTATTGCGAGTGCGTTGTTTATCAACAGCAACAGTCACACCAGCAGCAGCAGCAGCAATTTATTGATATTAATTTTATTATGTACAAATTGTTAATAAAGCAAATACACAGCAACAACACAACAACAATCTAATAATTTGTAATATCAAAACAGCATCTACAACAATAACCACAAAAAAATAATTTAGTGATACGATACGAGTAATTCGACCAAACGATACGAAAGTAAACTCAGTAATAATTCATATGTTGTAGAAGTGCAATTTTTTTTTTCTCACCTCCTTCAACCCTTTGTGCTGTTTGCACTCGCTACAAACATCACTATCAATGCCAGCAGCAGCAGCAGCAGCAGCAGCAGCAACATTATTAATAATAACATAAGCACCAACTTCTAGCAACATTGTGCCGATGCTCATTAGAGAGAGCGTAAGCAGTGATCGGTGATGCTTCGATTGCAATTTGCTTCATTTGTTGTTGCGTCGAACAACGTTGCAAATTGTTTCCGTCGTCGTCGTCGTCGCAATCGTGTTACTACTTCCGTTTTTACCACCGTCTACGGTTGTCATTAGAATTTTCGCTACCGCCGCTCTATGTTACAACTTCATTTTTATTCAAATTATGCCGGTCGCTTGGTACTCGGTGGCCGCAAAAATTCAACTGACGTTTGTTGGGTACGCGATATATATCCCTTAGAGAGCATTAAAGAATTCGAGCATGTGTCGGATGGTTGGAAAAAATGTTTGGCTGAGATATTGACAAAAGGTTTGAAAATGTAAAATAGAAAAGTTTTGCTAACATTAAAAAGAGTGAAATACAACCAAACTGGTGTGTAATTATTTTTGCAATTTTATGCAATTTACGCCTGGATCAGTAATGGTTTTTGGGTTTTGTGAAAATGTACTGAATCGAAACTTGAAATGTACTTTTTAGAGACCGAATGTATTTTTTTTTTGTCTTGAAAACTCAATTTTACTAAAATATACTAAATATTTCCAAAAATTACCACAAAAAATGAAAAAAAGATACTCACTTTTGCCATCCCAAAAACCCTATCGAAATGAGATAAGTTTCACATATTGTCCAAATGTGCCGAAAATGTACTGAAAATGTGCTGAAAATTCGCCAAATGTACTTAAAATGTGGCAAATGTACCGAATGTACTGACGGCAGTTTGTCAGGTCGCAAATGTACCGAAAAAAGTACAAATGTACCAAAAATGCCATCACTGGCCTGGATAGACATGAAAAATCTCAGAAGCGTGCTTATTCAATATTTATTTCTGAGATGTTAGTGTCGAATGGTAATTGAAAGTACTTTAGAATGATATATGAAAATCGGCTCAGAAGTTTTTTAAAATATAGCAGTTTTTCAAAAAAAAAAAAATCGTTAGACTAATGATATGTCACACGTCTATAATATATATTTAAGTGATAATGGACAATTTAAAAATTAAAACAACATGAAATTTTATTTTTTTTTTCTTTTCTTAAATAAACGATGCTTTTTAATTAATGATTTTTTTAGACAAACAATATTTTTGGAAAAAAAAATTCTTTTCAATTTTAAATAAATATATCATCATGCCTCAACGAAATCTGACCTAATTTTTGATATTGTTAAATCATTAAAAAGTTTATTGAATTATCTTTGAGTTATCTTCTAAATAATTTTAGACGGAGAAGAAATTCTCGAGACATGTTCACTTAAATTCTTTGCATTTTTTTTTTATAAGTCGTAACTTGATAGAAAAAAACGATAGAATTCTTTGTACTTCTGTTAAATATTATTCTATTTTATGTAGTTTTTATCAAAATGTTTTTCACAAACATATTTTATGAGCACTTCTTTAATATTAATTTTAGTTATTTTTAATATTTTCTAAACAATGCATATGTTATTTCTTCTCAACTCAAAAATTAACTTTACATAGCGTCACTTGCGTTTCATTGCTATCATATTTTATTTAATATATACTTACTAAATATCTTATTTCATTTCTTTACAGAAGAAGACGATTCACAAATATTCGTCAAATTTTTCCGTTTTCATATTTGTTACGATCTGATACCCACTTCAGCAAAATTAGTTGTCTTCGATACCCAAATGCTCGTGAAGAAAGCTTTTTACGCACTGGTTTATAATGGCGTACGTGCAGCACCGCTTTGGGATTCACAAAAGCAGCAATTCGTCGGTATGCTGACTATAACCGATTTTATAAAAATTTTACAAATGTATTATAAATCACCTAATTCGTCGATGGAACAATTGGAGGAGCACAAGTTAGATACATGGAGAAGTAAGTGAAAATTAAATTAAGGCATTCAAATTCATGTAACCGGAGAGTCTATAGGATATAACTTCAAATTTGCAAAGGCTACCCGAATTGGTCAAAAGAGTAGTTTGATTTTCGTTGATAAATAAATTTGTTGAACAAATCTGTTACATATGGAAAGGTATTGTACACTTGCTGAATGATTTAGCGGAATCTAGGCCATTGATCTCTTATAACATAAATGTATTCCCTTGCACTGTATCTGATAACATAAATCAATAAGCTTTCCAGATACATTCCTTTCGTCCATATGCTTTTAACTTTATGATCTCATTCGATTCCAACTGTTACGTTATTTCATTTGACTTCTTTGCTAAATTTTTCTTAGATACAGTCAATTCATTCGTCTTATATTATTCATCCCAGCGATATTGTTGAACATCAATCAACATCATATGTTAATATTCGATATCTTACGAATACAGCTGATTTTACCTGATATCCACGAATCCATCTATTTTTTTAATACATTCATAGATCTTATACCATTCATTCTTCCCATATTGTCTGACGTTAACATATGTGCTATGAGACTATCTGATACTTTCGATCCCAACTAGCACTATCTGATATCATTTGACTCCATCTGGAACTATACTTTCGAAGCAATTCATCTGAGTCACTACTTATCTGACGTGATAGAATACTGTTATTCGATTCCAAGTGGTAATGTCTAATATGATTCGACTCCATCTGAAGCTTTACTTTCATCTTTCCATCTAGTTGTTATCGTCGAACGCTATCCGATATGATGTATACTATTCAATGTCATTCAGTACCAACTTTTACTATATAATATACTTGGAAACTATCTGGAACTTTTCTTTTGATGCAACTTTTGCAGCTGTCTTATATTTTTCATCTATCTGATTCGTTCGACACAATGCAATTTCTTTCTTATGCTATTCATCCAACTGATAACATCAACCGACAATATGCAGTATTATATAATTCGATTTCATCTCACTATATCCAATGCAAATCTATTCGTTTTGGCAGAGAGGTTCCAAAAAAAACAATTATTTTTATTACTTTCTCTAACTCAATTAATGCTTTTTTTCTCTTTTCGTTTAACAGATGTACTTCATAACCAAGTAATGCCTTTAGTAAGCATCGGTCCGGATGCATCACTATATGATGCCATAAAAATTCTAATACACAATAGAATTCATCGATTACCAGTCATAGATCCAGCGACGGGAAATGTCTTGTATATATTAACACATAAGCGCATCCTGCGATTCCTTTTCCTATATGTAAGTTGGAATTGAATATCGACAAATTTTCTATATCTATTTTAAATACTTCTTTTGCTCGCTTTCAGATCAATGAATTACCAAAGCCATCGTATATGCAACGAAAATTGCGTGATTTAAAAATCGGCAGCTATGATAATATTGAGACTGCAGATGAGAACACTAGCATTATTACAGCGCTGAAAAAGTTTATTGAGCGAAGAGTATCCGCCTTGCCATTAGTCGACTCCGAAGGCCGCCTAGTAGATATTTATGCCAAATTTGATGTTATCGTAAGTTGAAAATTTGTAGCATAAAATTATAAACCTTTGTTTCACTCCTTCGAAATTCTCTCGAGTGATAAATTTATATTATGCAATTATTTCCGTTCTTTAATTGCTTACCGTTAATACTTTTATATTTTGTTATTGCATAATTTTAATTAGTATGGTTAGAACTCAAGCAAAAATAATTTTATTAACAAAAAGGCATATGAATTTCGAAGCATTTTAAAATTAATCTGAACATCTATTAAATTGTAGTTGGCTTCAAAAATTGAACCATAAAATAATATCGAAAAACTTTTCTGTCTAGTCATTTCCTATTTGTAGGGTGTATAGAAAAATCATTTTATGTGTTCGACTTTAACTTGGAAAAACTCATAACTTTGAGAAAAATTGGGATAACTCCTTACGACAAAATTTTAAATTGGCACCTGAATGAAACCTTTAATATCGCAGTTTTTTTTTCTCACAGTCCAAGTCTTAAAATATCAATCAATGTCAGTCATATATGGCTGGCACAGGTTCTAAATCGTATTTAGATAAATGAAGCCAAATATGACTGACTCAAGAACAAAAAGATCCTTACGGTCAAAAACTCATTCATTTCACGAACTAGGATTAAAATATAACTAGTGTTGCCCATTTCCACAAGCAAATGTGTTGATAATTCTGTCTACCTCCAGCCATTTTTAGCAATGCAAATTAACTCACTCGGGTCAAAACTTTACATTTTTCTGAGTTACCCTTATCCAATTAACACAAAAAATCAAGTTATTTCGGTGGAATGTAAACTTATTCGGGTGGTTTTTCCAAATAGTAATAGCTAGAATAGCGTCAGTCATATATGGCTGACACAAAAAAGTTTTATTCTTCCGAGAAAAAGAAGTTAATAATTAAAAAATGTTCTCATATTCATTCACTCACAGAATTTGGCAGCTGAAAAGACTTACAACGATCTAAACGTCTCGCTGCGCAAAGCCAACGAGCATCGCAACGAATGGTTCGAAGGTGTACAAAAATGCAGTCTTGATGAAAGTCTCTATACCGTTATGGAACGCATTGTACGCGCCGAAGTGCATCGTCTTGTGGTCGTTGATGAAAATAAAAAAGTCATTGGCATCATATCACTATCAGACATTCTGCTCTATTTAGTATTACGACCCAGTGGTGAAGGTATGGGTGGTGCCGAAAATTCACTACGTGCTACAGATCCAATGCTACTCCGCAAACCATCACCACCGCCAGTAACAGATGATGATAATAATAAGTCACCGACACCATCAGCCGGATCAGGCAGTCGCAGTTTAATTGAAGATATACCTGAGGAAGAGGTTGCGGCTGTAGCTTCCGAAAATAATTTATATGATAATGACAACAATAAGCCAACGAGTGCAGATAAAGTAAATAATAATCATGATGACGATGTTGCAACATCTGCCAGCGATGATGATGATGATGATGAAAGTGATGAAGATGCTGCAGATGTTATAAGCGGTAGTAATACGGACTTGATAGAAAACTGTGATGATGGTGATAAACGTCAAAAAATCAACAAAAATTCAGCTGCATCATTGGAAGGAACGACGAAAAGATCTACAACGGCGGCAGACGATAACGATGAGTTGAGCAGCGCAGTTTC
Source organism: Meiosimyza decipiens (assembly GCA_963680825.1). Classification (NCBI taxonomy): domain Eukaryota; kingdom Metazoa; phylum Arthropoda; class Insecta; order Diptera; family Lauxaniidae; genus Meiosimyza; species Meiosimyza decipiens. The sequence continues at coordinate 10,356,443 of OY804259.1, forward strand.
AGCGGCCTCAGCACTTAATAAAGGAGTACCTAGCGCGCGTGAAATGGCGCTTGTTAGTGAATAAACTTACAATATATATATATATACACATAATTACAATATAATTAGAAATTTTAAATGTTAACTAATTTAAATAAATTAAATCAATCATTTTAAGTGTCACGAAACTGCTGATGCTCCGCTACAAAAGAAAAAAAAAGCGAAAAAACAACAAAATTATATGGGAAGAGTCAGTATAGAATATAGAAAAGAAAACCAAACTACAAATATTATTATTATTATTATATTATTATTAATAAATTAAAATATTTTATGAATGATTTTCCTTTTAATGCTACTTTGTTTTAAAAATTAGAATATTCAACAATTTCTTTTTTTACATAAGCTTAAAAATTAAACTGAAAAACAAACAAACAAATTGTTTTAAATTAAGTAGAAATAACAAATTAAATAATTGCTCCTAATGTAAACAATACAAAAATATACAATAAATTACATATAACTAAAACCGATAATTGCAAAATCATGTATATTAAATAAATTTAAAAATAAAAATTATGCTATGTCTTATACTGGCGTTGTAATCTTAAGCGGCCATCAATTAAATTTACACATTTTTTTAGAATATATAAAAATGTAATAGAATAATTAACAAGGCAGCAGCTAAACTGCAACGAACTTGAGTTTTTCGTATACGTAGCATGCGTAGATATTCCAAAAATTCTAAATTTCTGTAATGCAACTTCTTAATTAAAAGTTACTCATACGTCGCGTCAATTGAAGATTTTTTTTATTTGTATTTAAGCTCAGCGCTGTCGTTCAATGAGTCATTGTAATTTTGTTTACAATTTAAGGAACGTGTGAATTTTATTTATGACCGCTTGATAGACAAGTTTTAAAAAACCATTTTATGGCATATTTTCAAAAATTTACTATTTTTCACATAATTTGTGCGCAGAAATTAAACAATTTAACTTTCCATTAAATGCTATGTTAAATTTATACAAAAAAAAAGAGTATACATAATTTAATTAAAAATGAAAACAATAAATAAAAAATATTAAAAATGAAAATAAAAAAATTGTATTATTTAAGTAATAAAGGAATAAATAATTTAATTATAAATTGCAGTTTGCTTTGCGTGCATAACCAGTTTTTATGGTTACTTTACAAATAAATAGTCAACCAAGGCAAATTTTTTGCTTGCTTTTAGGCAGTACATTTTTCTAAGCTGTTCTATTTAATTGTAAATAAAAGTATTGCTTATCTATAGAAATATGGTATATTCGCTTAGAAAAACATATACACAGCATATGCGTTTACTGGCCAATTTATGCTGAACGAACACCTAAGGCTATGATACAGAGAATTGCATGCAAAATTTGTATTTGACTATTGATTTTCTAAACTTAATTTAGCACATTATTTGGCGTTCTGAAAAATTAGCCAGTGTCTGCATAAGTACTGAAATAAATTTTAAAACAATAAAAATTGAAAAAAAAATAATAAAGTTTAATACAAATTTTTTTTTTATAAAAGTTGATGTAGACATTAGTAGTAAAAGAGAAGAAATTAAACCAAACAGTAGCAATAAAATATCGTTAACAAGTTATTTACGAGAAAAATTTAAAAAAATTCCAACTTGAAGTTAATGTGTAAGTCTATAGTGCAATAAATTTGAAACAAAGGAAGACAAAAAATATTTCTCCATACTTTTAGATAATCTTGCATTATTTCTATTTAAAAAAAAAAAACAACTTAAATATTAAAAATTATTAATTTAAACAACAATGCGCGGTAAAAAGAAAAATGAATAAATTAAAGTTATACTATGCACACATATAGCAACTATATTTTTACAATGTCAATGAAGAAATAAATGAAATTTGGACAAAATATGCTACAAACACACAGCTTAAAAAAAGATTAATGAAAAAAGAAAGAAAAATTGGCTTTTAAAGAAAAATCCTTTTGATGAAATGAAAATGAAATTGCTACAATATTTTGCCAGAAACACATTCAATTATTATTGTTCTTGTAAGATAACTTGTACTCAATACCAACTTTTAATAATATTAAATTATGTAATTATTATTATTATTATGTACTACTATGTTCTATAAATATATTGTATTTAACTTTCCTAACTTTAGGTGATATTATTATTGAAAATATTAAAAGAAAATATACAAGAAAAATGTCGCTTGAATTAAATATAACTTTAATTATAACCACTTTTTTTTTCAAAATAAAAATTACAAAAAAAAAAATGTTTAATAATGGAGAGTTTTATTTCTGTCAGGAATTTTATGTTAACCAAATAAATACATATTTTTATAAAACCACAAGACCCTTTCCTCCTCTGCAATCGTTTTTAATTCTTTTTTATGAGTTGATTAGGTCAAGGGCTCCATTTGTAATATGCAAAACTTATATTCGATCTTTTCCCATCGATATATGCCATATTTTTTTTTTGTAGAATACAACCCATAACATCTCTTTTAAAGGAGACAGGGGAACAACTGTTCGTGTCGAAAGCCCGCCCCGGTTGTTAAATAAAAATCATGAGGGGGGAAATGAAAGTGCTATATTTGAAATGCTAATTATTTATTTAAAATATGTAAAAATACTGCAGTTGCAAGCATATCGCAAATGCGGTTAGGACCACACCAGCGTTAGCTAACGCACGTTTCACCATTCTACAAAATTATATGCAATTAGGACACGTTGTAGGCAACGTCTGTATAGGCCTAGCCTTAAATACTCGACAAATTCAATCGCACGAATTTTACTGCATTCGGAAGCTTATATGATGATCGTTACGAGTGCACTCATGCAGACCTTTAATGCACACAGCCTCTGTAGTAAAATCAATGAGTCTTAATACATAGCATTATTTACATACATATTGAATTGCATGCGAAACAAAGCCTATCATGTGTTTGCAATGTGCTGTGTTTAACATGCAATTTAACGCAAAAACAACACTACGTCCGGAGACCCCCATTGTCATTTTAGTTTTATAATAATAAAAGTCTCCCCATATCAATCGTTGCACCTCAGCAAAAAGTTTTGAAAAGAATAGGATACATGAATTTTTAGTTACTAGTACACCAAATTCTTCTCATATTGTATTTTAACACTAAAACCAGTCATGAGAGCGTGGTATAGCAACGAATTTATCGAAAACTAAAAGAGATATCATTAATTGGCATTCAAAATATCTTGCTTAAATCAATCAGTCAGTTTTAAAAGAATCAAAAAAGTCTCAACAAGGACGTAAAGAAAATAATACCTCCCCAATTGATAATTTCTACATAAAAAAAAATTGTAATAAAAAATCTTTTGGGGACTTTCCCACGAATAAATCATGCACTTGTGTAAGAGTAGTTGGCAATACTACACACACGGCAGCTGATATAAAACATGCGCCTTTTGACAGCACGCAAATCAAAACAAAAACTTTGCAACTTTTGCGGTCTGTGATAAATTAAATAAATTTATTATTTATTAAGCTCTAAAAATGAATGCTTTTGATATACAAAGCATTCCAGGCAAGGTAATGAAGATTTTGATCTATAACAATAAATATTTCATATTCACTAAATTAACATATCACAGGGACGCGCAATGATTGCCACTAAACCTTTTGCCATTAACGATGTCATCTTTGAGGAGGAGCCCTTTGTTTCATGTCAATTTTCATGGAATAGCGCTTATGGTTATGCAGCATGTGATCACTGTATGCGTCCGTTGGAGACAACCACTGAAAATGTACGTCGTTTGGCCAATAACAATGCGTTGGTAGTGCCACTGCTTGAACATTGTCCCACCTCCAAATGGATACAACAGTTCACATTCTGCCCTAAATGTAAAGTGCGCTACTGTTCTGAAGATTGTCGTATGGATGCGCTGAGTAAATATCACAAGGTAGCTTGCATGGGTGTATTTCGGAACGATGACAGTCATCCAATTAATGTGCTAAATGAGATTTGGAAGTAAGTTGCGCAATATATGAGTTAATTTCAAAAGTTTTATAAAGGTTTTTTTCTCTATTAGAAAAATGCATTATCCACCTGAGACGGGCACTATCATGTTGCTAGTGCGTTTAATGGCTTTATACCAACAAAGCAACAATAAAACAGAATTTATGGAAACACTGCAGTCCTTTCAATCGTTGATTATAAATACAGAACAGCAGATTTATCATAAAATGCTAGGAGAAAATTTTGAACAACAAATGGAGCAGCTTTATCTGTCATTTTGCAAAGCATTTCCGGGTGAAGAGTTTGCAACGGTAATTTTTTTATTGTTTTATTTTTGGCTATAATCTGTGGGGAAAGCATTCAGATATCCTTTGACAAGAAATCTAGGTAATTGTTTGCTACCAATGATTAATTTCAATTTTTGCTTTAAAAAACAAATTCCATGACATTTCCTCTAAAAACTGGACAAAATTTTTACTTACAGTTCACCACAGCCGAAGCGTTTAAAACACTTATGGCACTAGTTGGCACCAATAGCCAAGGAATAGCTGCCAGTCCACTGGCAGAGTGGGTAAGAAAAGTAACTGATTTACCCATGCCGGATGATGAAAAAGCAAAAATTGATGAATACATTGATGATTTATATAATAAAGTTGGAAAATGTAAGTTAAATTTCATACAAATGCAAACTGTCATATAAATCTCAGTCGTTTAAATTCATTCCTGATAGCTAAAACCTATTTTTGACAATAATTTTGAGCGGTGATACCTATATGAACCTCGCAAAAAAACAATTAAGTCACATCGTAGATAAATTTCCAACTAGCCCGCTGACAGATACATCCGCCCCTTACTATAACTTTGTCTCACAATGCATTCAAAAAATTGAAATATCTATTGCAAACGATAAGTGCCGTTTAAGTCAAAGGTGTAGTTGGAATGTTTGTATAAAAAATCTCAAAAAAATTCAAAATAAATCGTCCCCACTAAAATCGACTATATAGGAAGGGTAATCTTTATGCTGAGCATTTTTTAAACGTTCTGCACCAAAGATGCAATTACGCAGAACACTTATAATAAAAAAACAAATCATGTTTAGACGGTTGCTTTTACCTGATTATCACAAATATATGGTTTCTCCCGTTGAAACGATGACAAAAGCCTGTATATATAATCGTATGCCATTTAAGATTGATTTTTTCTAAATTCTAGTTAAAAATCTAAAAATATTCACCTAATTCGAAAACCAGATTTAAACAAAATTTAATTGATTATGATTTACATTTTTATTGCAAGTTGCTGGCGAATTTCTCAATACTGAAGGCTCTGGTCTGTATGTGCTGCAAAGTAAAGTCAATCACAGCTGTGTTCCGAATACGCAGTCTACATTTCCTTATTCAAATAATATTGTGGTTTTGAAAGCCCTTACTCCCATAGAAGTGGGTGAGGAAATTTGCATATCATATTTGGACGAATGTCAACTAGAAAGAAGTCGTCACACAAGACAAAAGGTTTCTAAATACATAGTAAGTTTCATAAATTAACTTATTTTCACAAGTTTGTATTTTTTAGATTTTAAAAGAAAACTATATCTTCGTTTGCGAATGTGCAAAATGCAAATCACAATCTGAGGATCCAGATGAAACTAGTGAAGATGAAGACGATGTGGATATGGATGAAGACGATGATGATGACATGAACGATTAAATGTGTCATTAAATAAAATATTGAGTCCTTACGTATTGTATCTTTTTTTACAAATCCAAGAACTATTTAACTTTATTGGATTGCATCATAAGTTTTATACTTTTCATACACATACTTATAAAATGTTACAAAAAAATGTTTCGATTACAATTACAGTCTATTGTATTAGTATTAATCACAAAATAAAACAAAATTGAAATACATATCGCTCCGAGCAGCAGATGCTGCGTGCATGTATACTCGTTGTGTACGCTGCAAAATACGATTCGGCTCTACTCGATTATGCTCGGGTTTTTTTTTGCTGCTGACAAGCCTGCGTGTGTAAGTGCGCAGCGTACGTGCTTCTGTTTGAGACATTTCTTCAATTTCTCCTGGTGTAGTTCACGCACATATTGACATGAATTGGTAACACGCATCTGCGTAGGTTTGCCGGACACTAATATAATGCTCCAAGCTAGACGCCAAGTGGTCATTTTTGACGCGGCTAGGCCCTTAATTTCTTATCAAACCCGTGAGCCTTGTGGAAATTGAAAAATTTTGGAAAAAGGCGTTTAATTGGAGGATTTTTGTTAAATGTACTTAAGTTTTTTTAAATTGATTTGAACTATTAAAAAAAACTTTTTCCCAAATAAAAATGATACCATTTTCAGGAGAAATTATTTTCACGGGATACCCGATAATTCCTTGTTTGTAGTGAGCGAAGCGTGCGTGCAGAAAATCTGATAAGTAAGCAATATGAATAATTTATTTAATTTTTAATAAAACAGTGTTATCCGTCTTTTTACGACAAAAAGAATGACACCTCATTTGTTAAAATCGGCTCAGCAGTTTAGGAGCTATGGTCCCTTCTTTACCAACATCATTTATGTGCGTTTGCAGCGAGAATTTCTTGCCACACGAAAAAATTCAATATGTAAAATTTTTCAAAACACCAGGCCACCATAAAGCAGCAGCAAGTAAACAGGGTTTTTTAATTAACTTAAACACGTTATTACTCGGCTATTACTGAACCGAATTGAACAACTGAGGTGTCATTGTTTTCGTTAGATAATCTATTTTTTGTTAGTAAAAAAAATAATATCATCAATTTCTCACAGATGGCGCTGTCGTCAAAACAATTTTTAAAATGCCTGTAACTTGATAACGGGTGAACCAATTTTAATGAAATCCGACAAGCTATGTTTGTGGGACGTGTTTTATCATATAAAAGTGTGCAAAACACCAAGCGATCATAATCCATCAGCAAGTAAACGGGGTTTTTTACTTTGCTTGTAAACGTTAGTAATCGGCTATTACTGAACCGATTATAACAAATGAGGTGTTATTGTTTTCGTTAGATAATCTAGTTTTTGTTAGTAAAAATAATAATAGCATCAATTGCTCACAGATGGCGCTGTAGTCAAAACAATTTTTAAAACACCTGTAACTTGAAAACGAATAATCCAATTTTAATGAAATTCGACAAGCTATGTTTGTGGGACGTGTTTTATCATATAAAAGTGTGCAAAACACCAGGCCACGAATTACCAGCAGCAAGTAAACAGGGTTTTTTAATTTACTTAAAAACGATATTACTCGGCTATTACTGGACCGATTTTAACAAATGAGGTGTCATTGTTTTTGTTAGGTAATCTAGTTTTTGGCTTTGGACAATAACATCAATTGCATACAGAGGGCGCTGTAATCAAAACAATTTTTAAAATACCTGCAACTTGATAACGGATACATCAATTTTAATGAAATCCGACAAGCTAATTTTGTGGGACTTATTCTATCTTATAAAAGTGTGCAAAACACCAGGTGATCATAAGCCAACAGCAAGCAAACGGTTTTTTATTTTACTTGAAAACGTTATTGCTGGGCTATTACTGAATCGATTTTAACAAATGAGGTGTATTTATTTTCGGTGTCTTCTCGTTATTGTTAATGGAAAAATAATAAAATAATTTGCACATAGAGGGCGCTGCAGTCAAAATGGATAGCATTGGGCCTTGTGGGAATTGAAAAATTTTGGAAAAAGCCATTAATTATACTTACTTTTTAAATTTGTTGGTGACTAAAATAGGTCATCCAGTTTATTATATGACCTATTTTATTATTGGAGACCTAAAACATGCATTAGTATCACGCATCGGTGTAGGTTTTACTGAAATGTATTACGGCTTACACACAGAAAGTATTTTCCAAAATTATCCTTGTTTGCTGGCAAGACAAGGGTCGAATTTGCTCATATTATGCTTTGCTTTTCTGCTTGTTATGGCAAGTAGACGGTGTAATTGTTTTGTTACTTACAAGCTCAACAAACAATTAGTAGCATAACAAATCACATACCTCAATGGTAATAGTTTTAAAAGAGAAAGTTCCAATCTTTGCACACTATGCAACATGCATAAATGAAAAAAGAATTTTGCAATATTTTGTGCAGGTGCAGTGTGCTGAAAAACCTATGTAAATCCATGCAAATACCTACTTACATATCCGCTATCTAACGGATGCCTGTAAAGCAAACTTGCTAGGTACGCAATTGAGAAACGGAGTACAACAAATTATTCATAGTACCTGCAAAGGGAGTAAATATATATATGTATACGTATACAGACTCGTTGGTATCTATGAGACTGAAGTACAACTACGGTTTTAACTCGGTTGTGAACAAGAACTGCGGTTTAATTAGCTTTGAAATTTATGTAATGACACTGATAAAGCTTACTAAACTACACTGTAATTATTATATTTAGTACAAATTGTACACACACAAACTAAATAGAGTTCAATTTCTATTAAAATTAGTTCATAATATTCAATATTTGTAACATTAAGCATGTATGTATATATTTACAATCAATTACAACAAAATGACATTACAGAACTAAAAAAAAATTTTACATCTTCACTCAATCGCTAGACACTGGTGTCAAATTAATTAAATTATTACTACTCTCAGCTAATTCGGCGATAGAAACACGTCCACGCTGTTTAATAAATTTCGCCACAGAAAACAGCTCCTCTTCCGAAACGTAAATAAACTTACCACGATCGTCGATAACACCCGTCAGAGTGCCGTTTGCTTGCAAATCCTGTAACCGATCGATTGCCTGTTGAGTCTTCAATTTGAATTCAATTGCTAAATCTTCCAACACGACAACTTTATTATCTTTTACGTATTTTACAAAATCTGCCAAAAGATTATCCTTTTCTGCATCATCGGCTTCTTCAAAACCTTCTTCTTCAACGCTAAAAGCCTCCTTCATTTTAAGATATTCTTCATATTCTTTACGTTCACGCTCTTCATGTGCCAAGCGTTCCGCTTCGGCCAATCTGCGTTCTGTCTCTGCTTCAGTTTCTTCCTGCTTTTTACGTTCCTCATCCTGTTTGGCTTCTTTGGCCTTTTTTTCATCGCGCAATTTTAGCTCTTGCTCGCGCAAAACGCGTTTCTGTTCCTTGGCCTCCAATTTAGCACGTTTCTTCGCACCCATTTTCTCATCAGTTAACAGTTGACTATTGCCAGCAGCATCGTCTCCCTCATCTGATCCATCATCTGCAATGGCGTTGTCCAACGCAGCACCAGCACCAACTGCTGCTGCAGCCGGACCAGCTGCATTTTGCCGCAGTCGATTACGTTGATTACGTGCGATTTGCGCACGTCTGGGTACTCCCTCTTGAGCACGTACAGGTACTCCACCAGCACGTTGTGGCTTAGGTTCATCTGCTCGAGACAATGTTAATAAATCTAACTTTGACAGTACAATACAAATGGACTCACCTTTTTTTTCTGTTTTCTTTTGCAGGAAGAACAATGTGATGAGTATTACCAATAGCGCAGTTGCGATTCCAATTAGCAGTATTAAATCCATACTTGGTTGTTTTGTATTCAATTTGCACAGCTTTAAACAATTTCTGCTATTTCACCTGCTCAATTATTTGTAGTGCAATGAAATATTGAACTGCGCTGAAATTTTGAAACGTCAACAAAAATAAAAGTACTGTTCATTTCTAATACATATGCAATCTTGCCAGATGGTCCGAAAAGACACAATAAACATCATTGATAGAATACATATACAAAATAGACTGTGGACGAGTTTAAGTCAAGTATGATTCTCGATTTGAATATGTTCTTCTTAAAAGTGCTTGGAAGCAACTGCATATATTATTCAGCATTCAATTATAGCCACATCCAGATATCTATGGAACTTATCTTGGCCACAGGTATAACATTAAGTTAAACGAATATTCAAACAGGCTGTACGGTTGGAGAATAAAAATTCCTTTTAAGCATATACATGTTGCTCATTTGCTTATTTCTAAGGTTGAAATTAACAATAGCTGATGTTCTCAAACCATGTCCAACTAAACTTCCCTAATGGATAGAAAAAATAGTTAAACTGGCATCACTCGTTGAAAGAACTGTCTAAGTTGAGTTGTCAATGGTCGTGAACAGAAAACACGGCAGTAATTAATGATTGCAAACAAATTGCCTAAATACCTGCTGAATCAAAGTCAAGCGAAACAGATTCAAGACGATTTCATATACATAATGCAATATTTAACCTTTTCTATAGGGACTTCAATAAAGCAAGATTGTGCAGTCGTTAAGTTATGTGACTTAATGTTGCCAACTTTTCAGTAAAAATTTGGATCAGGCATTGCGTGTGGTTACTCAAGATATGACATGGCAAGACTTTACGTTTTTTGTACATTTCGAATTCAGTTTCTGAAAAGATATAAACAAAACAAAATTTTGTATATAGGTTGAGAAATAAGTTATTAGAAATAGTCTCCAAAAATTTGTAAGAAATAGTTATAGCAAAATAACTTTTGACAAATTTTTTCAGGTGGCACATAAACAAAATTCAAAAAGTATTTTGTTGCGCAAAGTGTATAAACCTTCTAAACGCAACTCACAATTTTTTGGCGTTTTTTCATAACTTCATTTTTTTTCATGACGTGTCGTCGTCCACCGAGAACGAAAATATTTAGTTAATAAATTGCGAAAAATTTCAAACAAAAATGTACAAATTTTTAGCTCATGCGACGGTGCTTATTTGCATATTGAACAGTGCATTTGGTTTATATTTCCACATTGCGGAGACGGAGCGAAAATGCTTCATCGAAGAAGTACCCGATGAAACAACTGTCATGGGTAAGTGAATAGAATACAGCTTGATGGAGCCCATAAATTTATGAATTGTTCTTTTTTGCAGTTAACTACAAAGTGGAATTATATGATCCGCGTTCTAATGGTTTCATGCCCTCTTCTCCGGGCATTGGCATGCATGTCGAGATACGCGACAGCGATGACAAAGTGATCCTTTCACGTGTTTATAGTTCACAAGGAAGTATTTCGTTTACCTCTCACACTCCCGGTGAACACGTCATCTGCATGTATTCCAACAGCACAGCCTGGTTTAGTGGTGCACAATTGCGTGTGCATCTTGATATTCAGGTTGGTGAACATGCAATCGATTATGCCAATGTGGCACAAAAAGAAAAATTAACCGAATTGCAATTGCGCATACGTCAACTATTGGATCAAGTCGATCAAATAACAAAGGAGCAAAACTATCAACGTTATCGGGAGGAGCGCTTCCGTCATACAAGCGAAAGTACGAATTCACGTGTACTGTGGTGGTCATTGGCACAGACTATTGTGTTGGTTTGCATGGGTTTCTGGCAGATGCGACATTTGAAGAGTTTCTTTGAGGCAAAAAAACTGGTGTAAGCGACGAGCTGTAATGAAGTGTATGGTAGAATCACTGGCGGTGGCAGAAGCAACCGTTCTTGTAATAGTTTTTAGTTAATAAATTTTTTTTGACTTTTTTCTGTTAAAAATTGTTTTTTTTTTTTAGCTATCGCAATCCATTTCCATTTAATTATTTGTAAAATTTGTTCATAGAAATTTTTCTTAAAGCATCTTTCCATTTTTATGTGTTAAGTGTTTTCTTGGTACTCATAGATCCTTTTCTGGTTTGGAATTCAATAAAACTACAATAACTTTATATTAAAATAATCTAAATTTTTTTATAAATTGTGCTATCATTTAATTATTTTATATGCTTGACGAGTATAGATTCAAAGTCAGCAATATTCATTTTTCGAATTTTGCAGAAATTGAGAATATTAAAACGAAAAAATTTAAAATTTGGTAATTTCTGACTATAGAAGCTGACAGATTTCCATGAGAAACAGCGAGAAATCTCCATCATAATGTTTATTTAATAAGTAATGAATGAACTCGACACCCACCCGACAGGCTTGCAGGAACAGCAAAGTACAATCCCAAATATTTATATTTATAGAATTGTAAATAAAGTAAAAAAAGCACTCGAAGAAAATAAGTATGTACTGTGTCCTAACATTTCAAGATGAAGCTTTGAGCTTTGCTGAAAACATAGATTACTCTAAAATGAAGCAAACTTAACAAATTTTTAGCTAAATTCAATCAAGTCTTGATATTGCGAGGACCTATTTATTTTTCCCCGTAGAATGACACCTCACTGCCTTAGCGTAAAAATGTTGAATAAGAGCTACAAACGGTTAAGTCTATATTTGTCCGTCCCATTAAAATTACCAAGGCATGTGTATATTAGCGAATTTAAGATATTTCTAACAAAAAATACCTGGCACCTGCAGTTTAATGGTGCATCCAAACAGTTAGACTAAACTCTCAGTGTAAATTATACTCTTGAAGAATTGCTATTGCTATATTCGGCAGCATATATAGCCTTCTTTTTTTCAATATTTAAACCGAGAAAATTTAGAAGCAATGTCGCATGGTAACTCTAGTGGTAGTAAACATTTTTTCACTATCACTAATTTATGCAGTGGAACACCAACAATTTAGGTACATTAAGCACATGGTAATTATTTTATCATCAAAGTATCAAGTTTTCACTTACAATGAGTTTTGCATCAGTTTGTGCTTGCTGCTTTATCGATAGTTGCCATATGTTCATGGCTAATTGGAATGTTGACTCTTTACTTAAATCCGCATAACGCACTATACGCAAAAATAATTCGATCGAAAGTGTAAATGGAGTGCGTAGCTGATTTGCCGCGCCTAAGCATTTTAGTTGATTGAGTATTTGTTCGACTACTTGGCTGCACATGTTATTGATTTCAGCAAGAAATTTTGATCGTTACCATAGAGTTCATCATTCGAAACAACTGTAAGTACAAATGGGCAAAATTACAAAAGTTACTGCTCAAACATACATTTTCAATTACCCACCATCTGGAATGTAAAAGGGAAATTCTTCGAGACTTTGAACATACAGCATATCAAGTGCATGCAAATAGACAGTGGTAGGGCCTGCACTGTGTAAATCAAACGAAAATTTTTTCAAGACATCAAGCAATAAACGCAACAAATACAAGACACCTTGTTCGGGACTATCCTGTAAAATGTGATAAGAGTTAAGTTTGAGATTTGTTGCATTTTTCACAAGTATGCTTACTGGAACAATGACAATGTTGCCAACATATTACACTTATAGGCGACCAAATAAGTTTCAGTGCTTTTAAGTTTGCCTTCGACTTCAATGCTGCGTGTAATGCCGCCTCAAAACAAGCATCAGCTAGTAAGAACATACTGTCTATAGAACTTGAGAATCTAGTTAAGGAAATGCTTACCTTGTCCTAAGCATAGGTTTAATAATGCCACTTGACCACTAAGCAAATACAATATTCTATAGTATAGAATAACATTAGAGTTTAGGAATTATAATGGGTCACCGTAAACTACTAAAGCACCTCAATAGAATGAATTTTTCTAGGATTACTGGGTACAGATTATGCATTGAAAATGACATCTCTTTACAGATATGTACTTAAAGATTGCTCGACGCTCTAACGTATTAGGAGGAGCATCATGAAGGAAAGTCTTGTAGAAATTAAACCACAAAATCTACTTCAATTGTTGAGCAACTCCAGAGTTATAAAATTAATCTACATTAAGTTAGGTTTGGCACAATAGAACTCTAAATGAGATCGTACCACCTGGGCTTAGTAGTACTGTCAACATAAATCTATATAAAGCAGACGTCCAATATAACGAACTAATTAATGCACGGATCAGTCATAATATCGCAAAATTCGTTATATCTGATCAACACATTAAACTTGAATTAAAAACAGAAAACAAACTAAGATGCAATCATTAGTACACTGCAAATGAGAGAATGTCGCAATTTAAAATCAGTTGCTCACGACGAACAGTCATTATCGGAACGGAATTTTTTTGTCTGAGCTACTTCTACTTCTTTTATTTTGATAACTGCCTTAAAACCTTCTGTGGTTTTCTCCGTTCTTAAATCATAGTTACCGATTGCGTTGATGGTAACTAATGCCGATTTCGGCTTTGACAATTTTACCATTTTTTTTTTAAATCAATTTTTTTTGCTTTAAGCGCACTGAAAAGAAAATCGAAAAAGTTACATAGTTACTTCAATGTTATCAATTGAATAACAATTTGAATAAAGTTATGATGGGTATTTCGATATGAAAGCACATTCATTCATTGATAAGTAATATATGAAAAATCATTCAAAAAAGAAGATGTAAAACAATAAAAAAATAAACGGAATAAAGTTAATTTTAGACACATCTTCTTCAATTTTAAAAATTTCAGAATAATGCCACAGTAATTTTAAATAGTTTTCGACCATGAAACTCTGATGAGATATACTTTCGACTAGTGTTAGTTTTATTTGCAAGCCATATGAAACAAAAATAATAAAAAATGTATTGCTAAGACACCACCGAAACAGACAGCACACCGACAATTTTAAGATTCATATTGACTAAAAAATGCTTACTTACAAGACGAGATTACAAGTTGTACAAATGTTTAATTACAGTGGTTACAATTCTGTTGGAATATTTGTGCAAAAAATAAAGTACGAGTACAAATATCAAATATTTATTGTCTACAGTTTACTCTGCAAATAATTCTGGAATGTGGGACCTTGCGCCGCTTAGCTGGAAAATGCTTATTTAAGCTATAGTTGTTTCTCTACTTTAAAATCACAAACTTATAACGCAAATAACCTGCTTGTTTTTCTTTAGTAACCCGCGCTAAGTCCACAGATTAACAGCCTAAAAATGTTAAACTTTAAAACGACTAAGCTAAAACCAAGCCGGTCTCCGATAACAATTTTTAAGTTTGCCACGTTAGCTCACTTCGCTGTATTATACCTCATCCGTCAAAGCTAGAAAACGCTACAAGTACTTGTACATATGCAGTTTGTCTCTATTTTTCCCCGTAGATTGACACCTTACTGCCTTAGCGTAAAAATGTTGAATTGGAGCCATAAACGTTTACGTTTATATTTGTCCGTCCCATTAAAATTGCCAAGGCATGTGTTTATTAGCAAATTTAAGATATTTCAAAAAATACCTGGCACCTGCAGTTTAATGCTGGCTCCAAACACCGAGACTAAACTCTCAGTGTAAATTATACTCTTGAAGAATTGCTATTGCTATATTCGGTAGCATTCGAACATCTCCAATACTATGGGAAAAATTATTTGGTAAATACGTTTTATATTATCTAACGAGTATTGTGGGTTACGGAACTCTTCGAAAAATCTTAACAGCATAATTAACACAAGTGCTATCTATAAAATCTGCTATCACAGCGCTCTTATCTCCTAGAGCAAGCAACACATGTGTAAACATGTGTAATAATACAACCCATAACAACCAACATCTCAGAAAATATAGAGCAAATTGAGATAATTAAAAGAAGCTAGTGATCAACACATTAAACTTGAATTAAAAACAGAAAACAAACTAAGATGCAATCATTAGTACACTGCAAATGAGAGAATGTCGCAATTTAAAATCAGTTGCTCACGACGAACAGACATTATCGGAACGGAATTTTTTTGTCTGAGCTACTATTCAAGGAGAGGCATACTATATCTCGAAGTTCAGCAATATTACGGCATTGTAATCAAAAGTGAAAACAAAAAGTGACCCATTACAATATGTCAAGTTCAGAAAAATCTTAACATTAATATTTCCCAATTATTCTCAGAATTTTATTTTAAAAATCGAAAACAAGCAGATTGTAAAGAATAATAACGTTCGTTATTTGTGTTACACATACGGAATGCACTTAGTTGGCCACATGAAATTGTGAAACCAGCAAGTTTGATGCATTTGTGGCTTAGCTCTATAAGCAATTTGATACTTTTAGGAATTATCATCATCCTAGGTCAGATAAAACAAAATGTTTCGTGCAACACAAATTTCCAGTGAAGAAAGTAAGTTTTCATTAAAAATATTTCTATAGCCTTCTATTAAGAAAATTATAATATGAAAAAAATGGTTTTTTGTTTGAGTGGCTGTTGTTTGACTTTCGAATTTCGCCATCCACATAAGTTTCCATTTGTAACAAGAGATGGTGACATAAGGTCTGCTGTATGTGCTATTGAAGTTACATTATAAAAATTTATGTTAAAGGTCTTGTCACTGTTCGTGTGTGAAAAGTTATGAAGAATAGAGGAAAAAATTTTCAAATTTTTGTTTAATTAAATACATTGATATTAGGGCCAGTTCTTCAATCGACCTCGGGAACCCAAAGATTTTAAAAATCGAAACCTCAAGTTTTCAAAATCGATATTTTTAACACATTCGACCACGTATATCTCAAAAACAAGAAAAATTAATACCAGATTTGTATTCTTCCTCTAGATCTTGAAGGGAGTACGTTGTGAAAAATAAGAAATTTTAGATTAATTCTAATGAAGTCACCAAGGAACCATATCTGTAAGTTTAAATTGAAATCCGTGCTGGAGTTTTTCGTAATCGTTTTGGATTTTTTATCAAAATTGCGTGAGAGAAAAGCGGGTCTGGATTTCAAAAATTCTACTTTCCCATTGGTGGGTTTTTCTTAGAATTAAATAGAGTTTAATTTTTTTTTCCAAAACGTACTTCTTTTTAAGATCTTGACGAAGAATACAAATCTGGCATTAATTTTTTCTGTCTGGTTTTCTCGATACAAATACGCAGTCGAATGTGTCAAAAATATCAATTTTTAAAATTTTCAAAGTTAATTTATTTTTTATGATTAGTTACATTATTTTTTTATTAATTACTTGTGTGAGGCAATGTAGTTGGACATAGCTTGTAAGTTTATCAGGATATTCATACGCTTTAAAAAAAAATAAAAAGAAACACGTTTTCACGACTAACCAAAATATATCTTGAAACTTACGTACTTTATTTTTATGTAGTCCAAAATACTCCAACAGTGTCTGTAGTTCAAGTGATTGAAAATTATTGAAATCGGTGTTTTTTCGAATCGTTTTATATAAAAAAAAATTAAAGCTCCGCGCGGACAATGTAGAATAAGAAAATTCAAGAACCATAGAGGTAACCCGATATTTTTTATTCTAATTTTCTCGGGACCACTTTCTGCTAAACAATGTTTGTTGAACAAAGTAAAGCGTAATTAAATAGCGACAAATTTAAACTGAATCACTTGATTCGGAAAAGGTTCTACCGATTGAGTGATAAACAATTAGTTATGCTCACCAACAATAAAGTAGTTAAAAAGTGAGACTTGTTTTAAGCGGAAAAACTCTGAGTTCATTTGGCATTTTGTAGCTTTGAGTATCATTTTGAATTTGCCCAAGGAACCTGAAGTTACATTATTAAAATTTATAAAAGGTCAGTCTAATACAGGTTTTGAATCCCATTTTGCACATCACCAATAACCTTTTTAAGGGCTGCATATATTGCGTAGTTCAGATTTCCGATATTTTTGTCTCCCCTGTGTCACAACCCGTCATATGAAATTTCACAGACTGTAAAATTCCTGGAACCCCCAATACTCTCTTAGGGCGTTACGTAATGTATGAACAGCCTCAGATCACAATTTCATTTCCGAATGAAAATAAAACAAAATCACATGAATTCAATATTTCACTATTGGATTTCACATCGAGTTCGAAGTCGGGTTGCATGTTTCACCTAGCAAATTCACTATTAAATACGTGAAATGAATCCACTTAGAATAGTCGCAGTGCAATAAATTTAAAAATATTAAAACATATTTTGTATTTTTATGAAAAACCATCGACACCGCCAGAGGATTTGTTAAGGGCAACAGGTGAAAAACGGAAATTCCAGAAACACAAATGGAATTCATATTTAAATATCGATGCTATCATTAAAACTAATGTATTTTATGCCTGCCAAAAAAAAGGAAATTGGAAATCAATAAGTCCCTTTCGGTTTTTTTTTTTAATTTTCTTAAATACAATGAAAGTGAGTTATAATTTTAACTATTTTCTTGTCACTTGTTTATACGAAACTTGTTGCAGGTCCATCGACCCTTATTATGAAACAACTGTAGCCGCGCTGATTAAAAAAAAAAGTCTTACAAAAAACATTCCATTTACTCTCACTATTCACTTTGTTTGCTTGTAACTTATCAGTGAGGTAAATATTAACTGGAAGCAGTTAATGACGCACTTAAAATAAAAATGTTTTCATCAAAAATGGAGTGTGCGTTTCAGCACTTTTGCAACCGTATTGTTTACCTAGCTATATTTCTATCCTTACCAACGATTTTTTGAAAATCACATTTTATCAGAAACGTTTTGTAGGCAGCAGCAGTTGGGCTGAAAGAGTGTCTACAAAATTTAAATTAGCGATTTCTGTGGAATTTCCAAAGAATTCTACTGCATACTTCTTTGTTTTTTTCCATTCAATACTCTTCATTTGGGATTATTACTGTTGTTAATGACGTAACTGCTGTCTCTTTTTTGTTTTTTGTGTAACTTAAGCAACTTTTTCTACAAACCTAGACGAGTTCGAAAGTGACAAATCAGTCTGTTTCTGGAACACCAGAAACAAATACATTAATTTTCAAATTAATTTCACTTTCATATCACTCGAATTGTGGGAATGCCCAAATGTGCATACAAATTTTCATTATATATAATATAAAACTCTCAAATAATATTTCTCAGCGCTTCCAGCATTGCGAACTGTTACCTTAATTGCGGCAGAAACTGATACAGAACCAACAGCAGCCACAGCTTTTCATAATGAAAACAAACAACAATCGACTTATGGACTTACCGTAATTTTTCCACCAGCAAGATACAAATATCCTATAGCAGTTGGTTTTGTATTGACAACAAAATTTTTTGAAGCATTCGCAGCCAATGGAATCAGAAGTGAGTAATATGTACATATGTAGTAAAGTGTAGTGTAGTCACGTGCTAAAAAAAAAGAATGCTAGACACATTAATCTAAAGATTATCTCTTAAATAATAAAAATAAACAATAAGTTTTTTTAAATACTAATATTTTTCTTAATCATCACTTATGTAAGTAAACAACGGAATTTGGGATTAAAGTTTCATTTCAATTTAATACAAATGAGGAGGTTAGTAACAAATCAAACAAACAAATCGCAAATTGTTTCAATTGATGTGGCAGGAATTGAATAAGAATTATAAAAATTTCAGATAAATTTTTGAAAAAATCAATGTATGGACCAAAAGCGGATAAATTGGCCGGTAGTTATTCACAAAACTGAACATTTTCAGTGTAATCAATAAAGCAATAACGCAATTTAATGGATTTTGAGCTATTAAAACTGAATCTGAAGTCAGGATGATTACACAGCATCAGAGTTTTGAGATATTTGACCCATAAGTACCAAAAATTCCATTTATGTTCATGACTACTAAATCTTTAGACTTTCGTCGATCAATAGTAAATGTCAATGCATTATTTCTCATGGATTTTTCATCGCTTCATCCGAATCTGGTCGTAGAATTCTGCACGTCAAAGCTTTGAGATATGCTATCATAAATTATAATGTGGAAAACAATGCAGAAAAAAATATCAATATCTCAAAGTCCTGACATGATAAAAAAATATGATGGGCAGATTTGAATTCAGCATTAAAAATTCTATAAAAAAATGACAGTTAGGTTGAAAAGAATTTATGGACAGAAATGCAATTTTTGGCACTTATGGGTTAAATATTTTTAGCTCCTGACGTGATGAAAAATTCTAACTTCAGATTCAATTGTAGCAGCTAAGAATCCATAGAACCACATTATATGCATTTCAGATGCATGTTACATGAAAGCATAAGACGGAAAGTTAGTTATAAGCCCGGAATTATCTTTATGTTCGTAGAAAAAGTGGACATCACATCACGAAAATAATAGAGTTTCAATGAAATTTTTTACACCAGAAAATGGTTTTTTGCTCTTAACGAAATGTATAGCAGATGTCCGCATTTGTTAATATCCACTCTAAATTCTTGTTTGTAAAGTGATGGAGTCTCTTTTGGATAAACACTTTATGTATTTAGCCTGAGAAAATTGGCTTGGGTTTAAAGATAAACAAACGTGCAGAGAATCATTGAAAAGTGATTCCAAAATCAATAACGTATAATTTAGCCGAAGATGAATTCGGCGGAAAAAAGGAAAAGTAACATATTAAGAGTGACACTTTAATTGCCGTGTCTAGTATAGTATGCATCAGATTATTGCTTAAATTAATAGCAATAGAAAATGTAGAGCCATACTAGGAATGCACTCTAATCAACTTTCTTATCAACAAGTTTTTGCATTAATTTTTACAATATATATTGTTTCTTCTTGATCCATAGCAAATTTTTTTTATCACGTGACACTGCACTTTTATTGCTTTTAATTTAAAATCATGATGATTTATTAAAAATTTTAATTTTATTAACTTTTTTTGGTTTAATCTTTCAGCAATTTTGGCACTCTATTTGCGTGATGATTTATATTTCAGCGAAAGTTTGTCCACTATTATGTTACATATATTCAACTTTTTTGGTCAGTTTTGTCCCATATTTGGTGCAATTTTGGCAGATAGCTATTTAGGTAACATACGTACAATTTCATCATTTTGTTTTCTTTACGCACTTGGTTGGTTGCTATTGATTATGACTTCATTCTCATCTATTGGAATATCGCTTATGTAAGTGCTCCACGACATGGCTCATTAATTCTTTTTTGATAATTTGAAACCATATATATATATATATATTTGTTATGTAAAACTTGAGAATTTTTCTACATGTCCTATAACAGAGTTTTTAAGGCAGTTGACTCTTTTATAGTTTCCTCGTTTCTGTTTCACTGTTGATGATTGCTGTTGGAAATGGTTCTATACGTGCCTGCATTACTTCGCTCGGAGCGCTACAATTTAAAGTACCAGAACAAAGTCGCCAACTGGTCGAATATTTCTCCTTATACTACTTCGTATACTATTTTGGTATATTCTTAAGTAAACTACTGCCACCATTAGTGCGTGCCAAAACGCAATGTTTCAATAAGGCTGGTTGCTATCCAGCAGTTTTTAGTACACTGGCTTTTTCTTTTCTACTAGCTTGGAGTAAGTTCATAAATTGTTAACACATAATTTAATTCAAATTCAATTTTCGTTTTAAATTTTTAGTTATATTTTCAATTGGCAAATTCTTCTATAAACCTGAAAAAACATCCGATGAAAATGTACTTATAAAATTTTGTGGATGCATCAAGTATGCTTTGGCCGTCAAGTGGAGAAGCAATGGCGATAGCGAAAAGATAACATCATATTGGCTGCATAATGCTATTGGACGCTATGAAGAAAGTTTTGTTAATGACGTTTCAAAAGTTTTAAAAGTATGCGCTATGAATAAAAGTATCAATTGTCGTAACATTGAAGTTTACTTTCTTATATTGTAAAATAGATTGCGAAACTGTTTATTCCTTTACCTATCTATTTTGCATTGCTAGCTCAACAGGATTCTAGCTGGACATTTCAGGCTTCAATGATGAATACCACATTATCAAACATAACATTACAACCCGACCAGGTCGGTATTCACTGCAAATTATTATATTTTGTTCTTGCAATTTAATATGTACTTTGTTTTTTGCAGGCGAAAGCAATGGGTCCAATATTCCTTTTTATGTTAATACCTCTTTGGCAATATATTTGCGCACCTTTGATGAAACGCTTTCTAAACTGGGAATTGAATCCTTTAACAAGTGTTACTGTTGGGGGTGTTTGTTCGGCTCTTGCTTTTGTTTGTGCCGGTGTTTTGCAGGAACATATCTTTGTAAGTTGTTTTAGTAAATTTTAGCTTCCTTATGTAACGGCATTATTATAATTGTTGAGCTGTATTGATCTAATTTACTTTGTCTTCTGATAATGATTGTTCTTTTCTGAGCTTATTTGAAAAAAGCGCGGTAGAATGCACTGAACCCAACCTAGGTCAATTCTAATAGGAATCAATTAACTTGAAACGTTTAAAGCGATACCAAGGCAAAACGAGAATACTTTACTTGTTGGGCTTTTTAAACTTGAGGCAAAAAAATGTGTCTTTTGTTCTGGACATGCGGCAGATCTTTTTCTGTATATTTTAGTCAGCTGAGTCCAAATATGCAAACCGTTTCTCGGGATTGGATCTGGATTTTCACACAATTCACCTTTAAGTGTCAAAAATGGAAGGTTTGCGCGTAAACTGAAAACTGAAATTTTGTACTATCTTTTTAATAAATTTTTTGAAACTTAGTTTCGTCAAAATGTTACGATATTAAGTCCATATAAAGATATTAAGTCCAGACATGAAACTCAAGGATTAACTATTTTAAAATGCAGAGCTAACCGGAACAAAAGTTTGCATTTTCAGATTCAGCTATCTAGAAAACCCTCAAACTCACGGTCTCGGCCCCAAAACTTCAAACTTTTTTTGTGTACTTGTTACTACCATTATAAATTATGGAATATCTAAAAGTCAATTTGTTGCAATAATTAGTGAAACTGCAAATAACTTTACATGTTGAACGAGTTCGAAGATTCTTTAACCTAAATTAAACAGTATGTACACATATATTTCTTGCAGAATCGATCATACAAATCTGTTAACATTACCTGGCAAATTCCGCAATTTGTTTTGTTGATGCTCGGTGAATTGCTGCTATCCATACCAGGACTGCAATTTGCATTTACGCAAGTATGAAATTATGATATTAATTTTTTATTGTAATGAACTCGATGCTTTCACATTAAACAGGCACCCGCTTCAATGAAATCTGTGGTAACTGCCGCTTGGTTCCTAAATAACGCCTTCGGAAATTTAATTGTTGTGATAATAACTGAGTTGAACATATTTACATCACAGGTATAGTACAAAGAAAAGTTTAGGCTTTTCTCAATTATTAATAATACCTTTATTTCGCAGAGTACTGAATATTTATTTTATGCAGTCTGCATGATAATCGCTATAATTATATTTTCAATGTTGGCTTATGATTATCTTTTACAAGAGCGCCTAAATGGTTTCAATTCAAATATCGATCTCAGCGTATCATTGGAAAGTAATCAGAATGATGCATCAACGACAAGCAATGCAAACGAGCAATACGCATGCGCTTAATGGTAGTATATTTATGTTAATATATAAGTCATAATTTCGATTTGTCTAATTTATTTTGTATATTACATGATAAAGCTAAAGTCGGACAGAATTCAGTCATTAAAAATAAAAAAAATATGCATATTTATAAGATATATAGAATTTTAACATTGGCTTGTATCGTTACTCAAGTATTTTAAATAGATACTGCAATTCTATTATAGTATCATCTGGCAAATCAGTGCAATGTATTGAGTTCATAGTTTTACTCACACCAAATTTGGCACGTAGTGTATGTGGTCGTAGTAGTTTAGCAATTTCCTACAAACAAAAAGTAGATGAATTAAACTTTCTTCGCATGCATATCCTTTACTATATTTATGTAGAACTTACCGGATCCATTGGACCGCAAAATTTACGAAATTCTTCGTATGAATTTTTTGTTTCATCAGCACAAACTACTTCTAGAGCCATGCAAACTCCACTTGCTAATTGTGCAGCCATTGGCTTGGTTAGAAAAACAAAAATTATACTTCTGATTTTTTTGATAATTTTTTTCACAAGTGAAAATAACTTATATGACACTCACAATGTATTCAGGTAAAATACCACGATAAACTTCATAGAATTCTTCGCAGTTAATACGTTCCAGCAAATGCATTCGCAGCGCTGTAATTTTAAACCCATTGCTTGTTATTTCAGATATTATTTTACCAAGGTTTCCTGTAAAAACAATATAATAAAATATTTTCGTGTGTTCTGTTTAGTTGTACCGAATATTAAATTATAGTGATTTTATTGTTTTATCCAGTTACACACAGGGCCTATCTCTAGTTTTTCTCATTCGAAAGTTTCTCATGGCAAAATATATTCTAGAAGCATTGCCAGTGAGTTCCAAACGATCGTAGAAAGAATATTATTTGTGAAGCAGTCGTGGGTTTTCAACCGCATAGCATAAACGCATTAACCACTTCGCATTTCAAAAACTAAAATTTACTATTTTATGATCACATCATTTGCGAAATTTAAATACCGTATATTTAGGCGCTTGTTTATTTTAAACGAGTACATTTTGCACAATTTACATTTAATATTTTTCTAGACATTAAGGCTCAAAATAAATAAAAAGTGCAAATAAGAATATTTCCAATTTTAATAATCACAGGCGTAGTTATTATCACGAACTTCTTCAGTTTCTATGCGACCAAAATTGTATTGTACAACCAGAACCGGCCTTAGTAGTGCAAGACGCCGTGCAACTATTAGGGCCCTGGTTTAATTTTTCCTTTTTAATGCAACGGTAAAATTTTCTTTCTTCACCTTCTATCGTCAAATTTATTTTATGCAAGGAAAACGAAAAAAAAAACACTCAAGTACTAGAATCTATAAAGTTATAGAAACAGCTCAGAGTCGTTTTGTCGCAATTTTTCAAAAAGAAATGTTGACCGCAAGTTTGCACCCTAAGGTCGCCTCTGACCACAACTATTTTTTAAACTTATGTAAATCTGGAAATGAAATTTATCGTGATTCGATAAATCGATATAGTATGAAATGTTAATTTTTTTATGAGGCTAAAGAGTTTCATAAAAAACGATCAAAGAACTTAAAATGGGTAAAATTTTAATATTTTCATTTTGATTGTCTACTCCTCAAATATTTCATATTTTAATTTTGGTTACAGCTTAGTTTTTAATCAAGACTTAATTGAATTTTGGATTGTTTAACCTACTACTTTTTGTCTGACGTTAATTGCTTTTGCCTTACCTTCTTTAATGCAATGCGGTTTAATGACAGCCAAAGTTGAGTTTTTCAAACAACACGTAACTTGTAGCCCACTCTTTTGATCAAAAAAGTAACCCAAATCCTAACACATTTTCAAAACAAAATTATTGAAAAGTTAGTAGTTCAGTTCTAACAGCACTTACTCTCACGACATCATCTTCTGATTGAGAACAGTAGATTCCATTACGTATCTCTTCTTTTTCAAATAGTGCAATAAGTGGTGTCGGTATCGTCTCATTATAGCGCTCCTTAGCTTGGCTATGGCAAATTTTTATCTTTTCAACGGAATTATCCGCAATCAATTCGAAACCAATTGTAGGGCCGGATAAGAGTTGATTCATTAAAACACTAATTAAAATAATGGAATAAGGCATTGATATAAGTACATATTTGTTAAATTTTAATTAAGTTCAGGGTAACAAATAATGTTTTTATAATACAAATAAATTACAACAGAAGTGATAACATAATAAAATGTAGATAATATCCCCAAGGTGTGGTGAACATGAAAGTTTCAGCTTTCTTAAAAAAAATATATGTTAATGCATATATTTTTTTACTGAAACACTTTGGCCCCCATTGCGGTTGGCGATTAACAATCGATAAAGGCACTTTGTTAACTATCTACCATTTACTTTGGAATTATCAACAGCGATTTGCCAATTTTAAATGTATTCATAACACATTTTCATGACAGAATATTTTTGAACATTGACATTAATATTTTGAGAATTGATTATTTTGAACCAGTCTAATGTACATACGTAAACAACGCAAAACTACTTACGATACTTCAACATCGCCTTTGTTTTTCTCGCCCAAAAACGCCCGAATCTGTTCTGCAGTAAACTGGACCATTACACCTTTGTTAATGCTAAAGTTGCTTTCGATGAGCGCACATAACACAGCACCCAATTGATGCATAATGCTATTCTTCAAAAGTACAAATGTTCTATGCTTCCAAAATTAACTATTTTAGGGCTTTATAAACAGGAGTGAAAATACCACAATAAATTGCTTACTTTTTACGATATTTCGCTAGAGAGTTTTTGGTTATCTCATCGCCATAGTCAACAATGTCAAATTGTCTGCCAAAAATGTTGATTTTAGAACCAATAAAAAAGTCGCTATCGGTTAAATCAGGCATGACGGTGCGACGCAGAAATGTTTTCTTAGTTCTCTGATCATACTAAACGAAGGTAAACACAAAAATAGTTACTTTAACGTAAAAGAAATATTGAATAAGCATTTTGTGTACGAACCACTTCCAATGCATTATCAGCTAAATAGAAATTTAAATGAAATGTTCGTATAATTGCAGCCTCTTCCTGGTACCACTCAGCAATGAAGGATAAACGTCGATTTGATGTTAGTGACTGAAACAGAAAATTTATCAAAAGATATTAACACGTTATCAACATAATTTTACTTACCATTAATTTTTCCTTGATTATTTCTCGCTTTAAGCAAAATAAAAATATGTAAATAAAAATTCAAAAGTTCTAACGAAAATTAATAGTTTGTTTAATTTGTTTTGTTCGATCACCATAGCAACAACAAATCAGCTGCTACTTACTAGTGCTGCCAATTCCATTATGGCATCATTGGTATTTTAAGTGATTCGACCGAATATGATTCAATCATTTTTTCCTTCATTATTATTACTGAAAGCCTCATGGTGGCCAAGAGTTGCCAGCAACTCTCATTTGTTGAAATAGTTTTGTATCAGGAAGCAGTATCTAATCTTATTTTTAATTTTATGGGCTCAGACACAGATGTTAAGTTCTCTGAATGTAAATTAAATTTCCATGCTACCATTGTTGTATTTATGCGAAACTCATGCCTCTCACCAAATTCAGAATTAATAAATTCTGTAAATCTTCGATTAATATTTACATTAATTGGTATTGTACATTGTGTCAGAGTTAGAATATAGGAAGTTAGCCATCTGATTGCTTATATCTTATCTTTTTACGATTTGACATTACACGATAGACCTTTTCTATTCATTTATCGTCGCATACTGCTGTCCCCCCGGTAAATCCGGCTCTGCTGTAACGTATCGCGTTAAAAAAAGTGGTCGGGCTTTGGAGGATCTCTTGATTGATTCAGCGCCTTGCTAATCATAACATATCAAACTCTTGAAATTTTTTATGAACTGCTTTGCATAAAAAGTATTCACTATTTAAAAAAAAAAACCGCGTTAAAGATACCACCACGTCTAACACGTGATTTCTCGAACTTTTACGAACTCCCAATCATGAAACACATAACTGGCGACGATTTCTGAGTTTACGTGTACGACATCGAAATTTCGCCTTGAATACCAGCTCAAACTCAATAAAAGTTACGTTGTTTTCTTGATTACCGTAGTTTGGTCCACTCTAAATTCCTTCCAAGACGAAATATTATTTAGAATGTCCATATTAGGCCATAATTGTGCAAGTTCTTAGACAAAAAATCAACGAATCGACCAATTGCCTGCTCCGCAACTAACATTACTACTTCGAGCAAGGCGCTTTACATTGGTTGAAGTCATAAAATTCCTATTCGCTGAAGGTTATTCTCCAATCAGCCTACGAAAAATGCATGGAGGACTGGATCAAGTGCTGGTGTTGTAGTTGTATTGCAAGGTGACAAAATAAATTTTGATAAACAATTTTGCTTCGTTTTATTTAACAAATCCGGATACACACATCACCTTGGTTGAAAATTCAGTACCCTTCTACATCAGTGTTATATGTAGATGTTTATGGCTCGATTCCTAGCACAACCAATAATGAAAAAACTCACATCATTATAATAATTTTTAATCAGTTTTTCAGACACAAACACATTTTGAATAAAGACTGCAACGCATATTTTTACGCACTTTGTTTTATTGAAAAAATTGTAGACTACAATTCTTTAAAATAAAATGCCGCGCTTAAATACAAGTTTTAAGAACTAAAATGTAAAAAAACGGAAACAGTTTAACTGTGTCCTCACTCCCGGTTACCATGCGCAATTGATGTGGGTTAAAAAAAGAATGTACGCGGTGTTTGTGTATGCTCGAGGAAATTTTTTGCAAAGTACAAAAAAATTATTAAAAAAATAAAAATTTGATACTTCACTATTGTTTCATTATAATAAAATTCAACTGAATTTTTAACAAGTAAGCATTTAACAACAATTCGTTTTTTTTTCTATTTTGAGTGCTAGTCTTTAGTTTTAGAACGAGTAATTTTCAAGAACTTAAAGAAAAGTCCTGAAAGTATCTGCAGAAGTAGTCAAGGGTAAGATTTGAAGTAAAAATAAATGAAAAACTTGTATGAAAATTAAGTTAAGTTTTGGTTATAAGATTTCTTTCTTTGTTAAAAGTATTTTAAGTTTAAGTTGTAAGGGTGATTCATTTAACACTAAAATGAAAGAATATACATAATTGTATGATAGATCAATATCAATTTTAATTTTAGTTTAAATTACAGTCGCGCGCATATGATTTCCTTTTTGTAAGGTAATTTTTTTAACTTCTTCACTTGAACACGCGATTACATTTTGTGTTATTCTTTTGGGATTGTTTTCCTTGCATTTCTTTGTTACATATATATGCTTGTAAATATTTGTTGTATTTATTTCTTCTTTCTTGATTTATTAGTTGTTGTGTTTTCTTCTTGATCAGTTTAATTTTGTTGCAATTTAAACCAACTATTTCTCTGCTTTAGGTTCCTTAGGTTCCTTTGCTTCCTTTTCATCCTTATCATTTTTTTCATCTTCGTCATCCTCGTCGTTTTGTGATAAGCTTGGAATATTATCATCAGAGTCATCATCCTCGACGTTGAAATCATCAAATTTATTATTCCAGTCATTCATTGCTGGATTCATAAGGTTTTCGAATGGCATACCGCTATCTGAAAAAAGCAATTAAAGGATGTTTTTTTGTCTTAATTGTTTTTTTATCAGCTGCTTACCATCTTCGTCATCAGATTCGTTTTTCCATTTGCTGAAATTTGCTTTTAAAAAGTGTTTTTTGGTTTTATCAGCAGTAAGCGACGGCCAGTATGGACCACTTTCTTTCTATAATTTAAAAAGAGTTTATTCGAAAATAAAAAAACATTTATATATTTAACTCAGGTACCTTATAAATAGTAAATTCCAAACATCTGCCAATGTTCTTATACGTCGTACGCTCAGGTTCAACGGGGCGAAGGAAAGTGAGTGTGACGTCGTATTTTTTAGTGTTGTCTAAAGCATTTACACCCTTGAAGTGGAACGTGTTATCTGTCACTCTATAAAAAGAATCCGTTTGTTATATTTTTATTACAAGAAAAATACTTTATAATTATTTTACTGAGGTTAGTTACTGTTCAGTATAGCGAGTGATAACTTCCAAAAATTACCAAGAAAAAGCAATGCAAAAATAGAACTACTTCAGTAGCAAGTCATACTAGTTTAATCTACTGCTAAATGGACTTTTGAGCCGAAACAGCGAAGAATTTCTAAGCTTGTTATGCTTCTCCTTTTGCTTAGATTTCTTGACGAGCCAAACAAAAACAAAACAAAGTAAAGCCTAAATTATTTTTGTTTGCTGAATGTATTTGTTCTTGTAAACCATTTGATATCAAAATTATCTTGCAGTCAGTTCCTCACAAGCTTTCTTTGTGAGTCAAGATCAGTTTAGTTTGGGGAAATAAAATTAATAAACTGCTGCTGAAACTTACTTATGGTCAATGTCCTGACATTCGACATCAATGGTGATATAAAGTAGGTCATTCCTTTGAGCCCAGGAAACTGGTGGAGGTACTGTTCTGTAATCCAAAGAATACATAGTGGCATGAGAGAAAAGAATTAAAATAAAATAATTATAATAATAAAGTATATTAATTTTTTATATTTGTTTTTATAATTTCATTGAATTTTTCCAGAGCATTATATTATTTTTTTCTATGCAAACCTCATAAATGTTTAATGCAAATGAATGAGCTAAGCGCTAAAGTGCAAATAAATTGTTTGATGTTTTTGCTAACGCAAGCACGACTTTTGTATAGCGGACTCTTCACCTATCATTGAACTAAAGCTTGCGATTCGCTGAACTTCATTTAACCTATTACCTTGCTCTAAATAACTTATAAGTTTATAAAAAATGTTCACGAGAAAAATTCCCTAATACAAACCTATTATGAATAACGCGACATTAATGATATCTAAATATACTGAAAGAGCAACTGGCACAAAATTCACGACTGTCACGACTATCATGTCAACGTTTGGAATCTATGTCATTTATAAATATATAACTGATTGAAAGGTATTTCATTTTTCCATATAATCGCTATTTTATTGAGCTAGTCAGTTCAATAAGTTACAGTTACAAAGACAAATAAAAAGGAAAATGGGCTTAAGCTAGTAATACTAGTTTCGTCTTCTGCGAGAAAGACTCATTAATAACTTTTTAAGCCGATTAGTAAAAGTTTACACGCCTTATTTGTACCACTTCTTGCATAGATCTGTTAAAAACCCAAGCAGAGTTAAACAAAGAAACCAAAAACTCTTTTTTCTGTTTGCTTATCTTTGTTATTGTAACTCCCTTGATATTACACATCACATAAGGCCGTTCAAAATTTATGATTTAATAATTTCGCATTATGTTATTATCATTGAAACACGATACAAACATGCATGCATCTGTTTTTATTAATAATAAAAATAACTCAACTCTTTTTATAATTTTTGAATTAAACATCCCGAAAAACAGAAACGAATTTGATTTGGATTGATTTAATGGAGTTCAACGGGATTGAATCAGTGGGGGTGGCACCTCCCATATAACCAAAAATTGTTAAGTGTTACCTATATGTATTCAGTTATAAAATTTGTTACAGAAGTTATAGTTACGATAAATTTTGAAACTACATAAATGGAGTTCGATCGGATTGCATCAGTGGACGCAGCACCTCCCATATTAACAAAAAGGTTTAAGTTTAAAGTGAACTATAATATGAAATTTAATGCATGTCTATCCGAATAAAAATCAGAAGAAATAGCACCAGTGGTGCGATATCTCCCATACAAGTAAAATACCTTAAATAATATGCCTAGCAAACTATGTGCGCAATCTGACTAAAATTTGGTGTAAAATTGTTGTTCATACAAAGCCACCGCCCAAATTTTTATGACTATGGTATATTAAGCAAATTTTAAAAGTAATTGTGAAACTTAGTATGCGGACGCCGTTTACGAACAACATTTCCATATTTTATCGACTCTTTCAACTGTTTTAACGTTTTTCACCTATTCCAACTTTTCTCATCATTTTCCATTTCTTTTGTTCAACTTTTTGAATTCCTCAATATTTTTTGGCCTTTTTCAAAATTATCCATAATTTATTTTACCTTTTCAACTGTTTGTTCAACACTTTTCAATTTTTTTTACCCTTTTTTATTTTTTCTCGACTTTTCAACATTTTCGGCTTTAAAAATCTTTCAACACTTTCCAATTATTCTTTTATTTTTCAGCCTTTTTCAACAGTGTCCACATTTTACAACCTCCTTCAACTTTTTTAAACTAAATGATTACATTATAAATCCAAAAATGGTCGGTGATTTCTGATTACCCCACTTCTCAGCCAAATATAAAAAATTTAATTCTAAACTGATCGTGAAATGAATATTATATAAACATTTTTTAGCGAGAAATGTCTTTACTGCTCTAGATGAAGTTTTAACACGATATTAATTTATAAAGTATCAAACATCATTCTTGTATTCATTATGGTTTTTTGAAACACAAGGTGTTGAAGTTTTTTGCTATTTCTGTCATATCTCCAAAGACTAAAAATTTTTTATCACATTAGATATGCGACCATTTTTTTATAAAGATTTTAAGATGGTTATTAAGTTCGTTGATATTTTGACCATCAATAATAAATTCAAACTTGTGAAACAATTCCGGAACAGTTCATGGAACAAACTCATGTAATATCCTAAGAGAACTCTATTTTTAACAAAAAGATCAAGGCAAAATAAATGGAAACATTCTTTTTTATACCTTAATAAACATATTTCTTCATTTATGAAAAAACAAATTTGGCTGCATTTTAGAAAATACCGGTTAAAGTCCAATCTACAATACGTCGGCAGTGACAATACTGGCAGTGCTACCTCTTTTTCTAAATTCACTGCCCACTGCTATCGAATGTCACACATATGTATGTTGACAGTTTTAATTGGCTGAAAGTTTTATTTTCAGATATGTTATCTTTTTCAGTTGGAATTGAAAAAAACTCAATTGAAAACCAAATTTTATAGAAGCCTCAGACGTTTCGCCTTTTCATACTACCATCAGTACAACCGAGTTGTACGTTCGCCTAATACGCTACGACTTTTACATTCACACCGTAAAGAACACAATGAAAATTTTTTAAAATTAACAAAAATAAAAAAGAAAATGTTGAACACACTGATACTGTCGACGCGCTATTGTAGTTACATCGGCACTGCCAGCAAATACTGTTAGTAAAACAGTACCACTGCAGACGCGCTATTCTAAGTTGGGCTTAGTGAAATTACTACTATTTGTGTATTTTATCAGTTTTCTAAGTCGTAAATATGTGCACACTGATCAACTTTCAATAAAAGAAGAAACAGCTACAGTTGATACGTTACTGACATGCGAAAAAGGGGATTCCTTGAATAAAGCTTTATTTCATCTTTTTCTTGGCGGCATTGTACAGAAAATATGTGCATGCATATGTACAGTGACCGACAAAAGTCTACATACAGCCACAATTTCTGCTAGTTCGAGAAACCTAAAACAAATGCAGTTTTGTTTGAAACTTTTTTTAATGATGAAATAATCCTCGATATAAATTTAAGAAGTTGTCTTAAAAAAAACATTGACATAAGTCTACATAAAGGCAACTTATGCCTTGTGCTATTTATTTATTTTTTTTTTTTTAGAAAACGGTGAAGCACTTTTTTCTATTTTATATCTATTATATGAATCATACTTTGGTTAATTCACTTATTTGTGATTTAGAGGTGATATTTGGTTGATAAGAAAAATGTTGTTAAATTTGGAATAGAAAATAAATCCTATGGTGAAATGTCAAAAATATTGGACTTGAGTTGATCAACAGTACACACGATCATAAAAAATTATGAAGATATTGATTTCATTGAAAACAAGCTACACAGTAATTATTTTCATTTCCAAATTTAATAACAAAATTTCCCTTATCACTTGAAATTTATTATATATCAATGAAATATGTCCAAATCACAACTAAGTATACATTTAACCAAAGAAAAAACAGTACCTTCACAATTTTCGAAAAAAGTTAATCCATAACTCAAATCATAAATTGCGTAGTTCATGAGACTCTGAATTTATATGGAAGAAAATATATTATTTTGCTTATAATCTTTAAACTTGAGTTTCAAACAAAACTGCAACATTTTCCATTGTTTTAGGATTCTCGATCTAGCAGAAATTGAAGGTGTATGTATACTTTTGTCGGTCACTGTGCTCATTTTTTATAAAGGGTTTAAAATCACCTAATAGTCTTAAGTTACATACAGCCCATAAACAATTAAACGTTATCTTTCATGCATCATAGTAGGGATACCATATATCCCATACAAATCGAGGACGTTCAGAAAATCTAAACTTTTTTACTCTAATTCACTAAAAATCTCTCGAACATGTAACCTATTTTTTTTTTTCAACGTTTAAAAACTGATGTTTTCCATATCTAAACTGAGCGCATTTACACGTTTTCCGCGACGTATGGTAGCCCAAATTAAAGTTTCCTCAGAATTATATATGAATCATCGAAATCCTATGAGAGAATCTTTTTAACTTTAAATTATAAGATTCAAGTTTTTAAAAGTAAACTAAATAGCACTGAATTTGCCGCACTTTATAGCAAAATTGCGAATTACATATTCTATGTTCCATACGACTCTACATTTACGCCTTCAAATTTTTATAATCAATAATTAACCTCAAATCAGTTCAAGTAACAATTACAAATATTAATTTTACAAATAAATGCAATTAATTCAAGCAATAGTTCTTAAATTCTACAAATTAATATTTTTTCTTGCCGCCTCCGTACATGTTCGAGAACTTCCTATCAACATAACCTCAAACCAAGTGAATCTGCGAAAATTACAAAATTTGACTAAAACCGCATCACGCTAACGTCGAAACTCATCTTTGCCCCTTGTGTAGTGACCTAAACGAAATTAATTGCAACTAACCGCATGTTCACCGAATTTTTAATTAAAAAATTTATAATTTTAGGAAATTAATTATTTTGAAAATGGACGCCGAGAAGGGAAAGCACGCGTACTATTGCAATTTACAATTCCCTTTATTGTCCCATACTTTAATTTAAATTATGTCGCTCGCTATCGCTACCGTTGAATTAACAGCATTGGCCGCGGCCCAATGAAGATCGCCGACCATTTTCATTGCTTGCTATCAAGTGCAGAAACACTAAATTTTTAACCTGTTAATTGTACTCACCCTGTTGTTGCTGACATTTCGCAAGTACTTTTTAATTATAACAAGACTTTCTGTCCGTGCAATTAAATATAAATAATAAAATTGTAAATCGATTTTACAATATTTAAAACAGTTTTAATTTCAGACTCGCAAAACAACAGACGACTCCGACTACTTTGTGTGAGAAAAAGGTTCTTCTTCTGTCGTACACTTTGTCCTAATTTTCGTAGGGTAGAAAATTGCCACAAGAACTGAGACAAGCAAGATGTGCTATCCACAAAAACTATGTGGATGTGCGTGGTAGTTGGCCACCATGTTTTACTAATTGAAAATGCGTATTTTATATAATTGTGGTAATGCATACATGAGATTAAATAAGTAGCCAAATATAATTGAGATTAAACTCCTGCGTGAACATATGTGTAATTTTCATAACTGTATTGAGTTTTATTTATACATGTGACTAAGTAGTTGGGTGATTTTCATTAAGGGTTTGAGCCTTGCGCATATTTGATCTTATATATTCGACCGATTTTTAATTGAAAATGAATGGAAGTGATGCGTTCAACTAAAATATCTTGACAATCTACACAAGACTAAGTTTACATGAGCGGTTTTTCAGCGCGCGTTTTTTCAACACGTTAACTGACGCGAATTGAAAAAACATTCGTGCCTAAGGGTATTGAGTTATATGAAGATGATCTAATATTTAGTTTGTAATCTATCTGAAATGGTAATGTATCTTATGAGAGTACGTGCAATAGCAATTTAAATGGAAAAATCGAAAAAAATACAGCTCCAATTTTCTGCAATAATTGTCAACAAAGCCTTCATCGGCATTTAAAACTTACCTTATTTGCGAAAATAAATAAATGGGGTCAAGACAACTTCAGGCATTTGGCACAGCTATTTGCTTTGCAAGTATCCTGAAGCGTTTCAACGCACGTTAAAAAATTTTGTAGAATTCTGAAACCCGCGTTGAAATAATGCCCGTGTGAGCCTAGCCTCAGATGACACTAATAGTTGAACAACTTTCAATTTGTTTTGCGTTTTCTCTTGTCGAGATTTTATTAATACAATTAATAACTCACTCGGCGCTTACACACACAAATTATTTCCGAAAATTTTTCTTGTTTATGGGCAAGGGAAAAACAAAAGAGACGTAGTCGTTTGTAGGAAATGCAGTACAAAAAACGCAATAGAGAATAGACAAGCATTCCTTTCATCGAATTCCCTTGTGTAAACGTTGACTTAAGACATTTTGACGCAAAAAAGCGTGGCATGCAGCTTGAGAAATATTACTAGCAGAAAACCATGACGCAATAAAGCAACGACATGTTGTATGTAAATACCCTTTTAAGGCTCTATGTCGTCAGCAATATTGATTGGCCAACTAATTATTTTATGTATGACCTACGTTTTTTTTTTAACTTACATAATTCTATGCCCTGTGGTATTTTTCGCAGCGCCATCTTCTTGTCAACTAAAATTCAAAGTCTCTATTGATGTTACGAATTTTGAACTGTCACATGTTCTGAAGTTTGACGTCTTCTGTGTATGCACAAAAGATTTTAACAGCTTTAGCCAATAAATTTTTTCTTCAAGCAAAAGGTTTGTCGATTACTTAACCAATTTTGTGCGAAATTTGTTTTTTGAAGCTATTCAAAAATATTAATGTTAAAATTGTCTATACATTTAATTTGATCTGCACTTTTGATTTTAGAATGTTACGTGCTGCTGCCGGACAAATTTCCACAATCCTTCGTGGCTCCATGGGGCTGACGTCTGCCCGTGTTGCCAGCATTGGTGCTGTACGTGCGTCGCATAGTTCAGAATCCGACGAGGACTTCGATAGGCGTTACGTAGACTACTTCAGCCGGGCTGACATCGATGGATGGGAGACACGTAAGGGCATGAACGATTTGTTGGGTATGGATTTGGTACCCGATCCAGCCATCATCAATGCAGCTCTCCGTGCATGTCGCCGTTTGAACGATATTGCATTGGCAATCAGGTGGTTGGAAGGTGTCAAGGATAAATGCGGTGACAAAACAGCAGAACTTTACCCATATCTACTACAGAATGTTCGTCCCACACTTGAGGAGTTGGGCATCCCAACAATTGAGGAGTTGAACTACGACCAACCAGAGTTGGCACTAAAATCTGTTTTCGATATGTAAATGTCTATTTGAGTTATAATTTAAGTAAAAAGCTTTGTCATTTAAATTTGGTGTAAAGTGATGATTCCTAGTTCAATTTTAAATAAAGTCATCCAATTTAAAATAACTAACAAAACAAAGCTCTTACGTAATGTTTCCCTTTATACGGCTTGCAGTAGTGGTTGAAGTGAAACGCAAAAGTGAGGTTACTTTTTCTGAAGTATGTGGGGGAGGTAGCTGCATTTGTAGAATTGCAATGGTTTCATGTGCTCATTATCAGTTGATTTGTATGCATCGTATCAAAGCGATACCAACTTTACTATATAAAATTATTATATTTTGTATGAAAAAATATTTTTGTGTTGATTTTAAGGTGGATTTTTGTAGATTTTTTAAATCAAAATTTACGGACCCAGATCCTGAGTATTAAAACTTCTTAAACTTAAAATGCCACAAACATGTTATCAATAACACTAGACTTATTCAATGTTATTGCTGCCATATCTGAAGAAAGAACTAACTACGAACTACTACTAATACTAAAAAAAAATGCTTTACCTTTTTTTTTACTGGAAACTACTTTGGGGGCACTTGTATCCGCCTGGTTTTAAGACCATCACATTGCTAGCGGACATAGGTTTAATTATAATAAATGAAATTCAATGTCCTTAGGAGCCGATTATTTAGTACTCCAAGGCTTAAATGGGTTAATAGGTTTAAATGACAGTGGAAGGAGTTTAGCCGTGGGTTTATCACAATTTTTTTGCATTGCATTTTCCCCAACAGTCTGGTGGTAGCGAATCCTCTTACTACACTTTAGGCTCATGCATCTAACCCCAAGTCAAGAAGTGGTTTTTCATGGCTACCTCCCTCGCCAGTCACTGGAAATGCGCTGAGAGTATTATTTGAAATTAAAAGCTATCTCCCAATTGCGATTTGGATTCGACACTACCCTGTAGGTCACCACCACTCTGTAAAATTAAACAAATATAACAGAGTGGTAATGAGTAAAATTAATTATTTAATCTTTTTTATGTTTAGGTGTAAAACCTATGAATGTCTTATGTTCACAAAAAAGTTTGCAGGACCGCATAGGGAAACAATATAGATGTTTCTCCCTAAAAAAATAGTATTGGTGAATTTCTCACAAAAGTATACTTTTATGATTTTTTAAATTTTTGCAGCAACTCAGAAGCTTTTTCCAAGTTTTCTTGTTTCTTGATAAAACAATAACGTACATAGCTCTCCCCTAAATTCTTATTACCCTCACTGTAAAAAGCACTTGTTGGTATACCTTGCAGGCCCATATTCTTAGTCATCCACTTAGTGAATTTGTAGTCTCGATATTTATCCGGCTCTGAATTAAGGTCAATTTTCTTCTCCAAATTTGTCCAATCAGCAATCATAAAGTAACCACCTTCAGGAATGGTGGGATTCATACCAGCTTCTTTTAAAAATTTGGCCATAAAATCACGCTTAATTTTCAACTCTTCTGGTAAACTGTTGAAAAAGCATTCTGGTGATTCCAACCGTTTCATTTCTAGTTCAAAGCCTCGTGCAACAGCTTCTTGTATTGGTGTTGGACAAGTATATACAGAATTTTGATGTACCATTTGTAAATTGACAATCAATTTGGCTGGTCCATAGGCCCAGCCGATTTTCCAACCTGTTACAGAGAACGTCTTGCCAGCAGAGCCAATGGTAATGGTACGCTCCCACATACCCGGCAAAGTACAAATGCGTACATGTTCGGTTTTATCATAAGTCATCCATTCATATACTTCATCAGAAAGGCAGACCACATTCCATTTTTGGCAAAGTTCAGCTATTTTATTCAATTCCGTACAATTGAAAACTTTGCCCAGTGGATTGTGTGGTGTGTTGAGAATAATCATTTTTGTCTTCTCATTGAAAAGTTTTTCCAATTCAGCTTCGTCCAACACCCAATCTGCTGAAGTTATGACACCGTCAGATTTGCGCTGCAGAGTTAGTATTTTGATAATGGACCTTTTTTTTATATGCTGGATTTTACTTACTGGTTTAAGTGGTATAAAGCGTGGTACTCCTCGTGCCATCTTAACCATAGGTTCATAACAATCGAAAAATGGTTCAATAATAATAACTTCATCACCTTCATCGACATGTCCTTGTATGGCAGAGTAAAGCGCTTCGTAGGCACCTGACGTTATCAAAACCTCATTTAACGGATCGATATCACGTCCTGCAAGTTTAGTGTAAATTTTACCAACAGCCTGTACCAAGCGAGGATGACCCTGTAAAAAATAAATAAAAGCTCATTTATAATTTTAAATGTTGCAGTAATGTCATATTCAATGAAAAGTATTTTGTTCTTCTATACAACAATCATCAATCAAACCATGAAAAGTATTTGATTTCTTATAAAATACACTTACAAAGCCTCTGGTATATTGATGTAATAGTGGATTTGAGCCCTTGGCTACTTCCGCTAACGCATCTGTGACATAAGATGGCGGTGCCTCATCTGGGAAGCCTTGACCCAAGTTTAGAGGCTTATATTCCAATGCTAGAGTGATGTATTCATTCCTGTTAGTAATTGAAATTAAAATAAAAAGTAAAAATGAAAATTATAGTTACATACCAAACACTTGGTGTGCTGCCCTGCAGCCGCTTGGGTAAGCCAAATTTATCCATGAGTATATGACGTGTAGACAGCTGACCAAATGCAACACTTAGTAAAGCACTACTCGTACTAGGGGACTGTTGGGGAAGACTTTGTAAAAGGCGTGTAGACGTTCTGAGCATCTGAAAGTTAAGAAAATTGATTAAAATTAAAGAAAATTATATTTTTGTATCACTACATTCCACGATTTTATCTTAACAACTTTTTATATTGACATACTGATATGATTAAATGATTTTATAGTTCTATAAATCAACACAACTTACATTACTTTAGCCCCAACAATAATTATCACAATTAATAAATGCAGTGTTTTTGAGAATACAATTAAAATGAGTAAAATTAGAATGCAAAACTTGCAATCGGCAGAACGCCACAGAGTTAAGTTTGCCTGTCATTGCATAATTTGAACACACTGAAAGAGAGGAAGAGCAAAATGCTACTAATCTCTCAACTCAAAAGATAATGAACATTTTTTTTATAAACAAATCATACTTACAAATCACCGACGCACTATTTAGGGCGCTATCAACAGGTAAATGTTTCTTTTGATTTTCTAAGCAACACCAAAATTCATGTTTTAATCATGGTTTAATTATATAAGGTTGGAGCGAATCCAAATTGTGCCTCTTTCTTTATTATTTCATTCTTCTCGAATTGTCAAAATCGAGCGCAACAAAACGTGATGACTTGATTAACAAGAAGAAAAAAAAAAACCTTTTGTGATTCGCAAAGATTATTGACTATATTTCGTGTGATTTTTTCTCTAAAATTATTAGTTTACTCAATAATTTTGTGAGTTATGCCGCGTTGTTGCTTCGAAGGAAAACCTTTCATTTATTTGTGTTCTTACGGATGAAGGAAGGCGTCGACAGCTGCGGCAAGGACTTGAAAGGATCAGTCATGGATATGCGCTGCGGTGAGTCAAGCTAGTTTACCGGTGTGATGTCAAAGTTTGAGCTCATTTGTCTTTCCTTTCCATTTATTGGATGGCTGCAGTGAGCACATTTTATTTATTAGACACAGTACATTCACAGTTTGGCTTATAGCTAAACTTTATACCTTCACTGTATGAATTATGATATTTTTTTTATTTGCTAAGCCAAATCGTATGAGAATAAATTTTTTTGTACTACAAAATATGAAAACATTTAAAAAGTTACAATTTTATGGACAAAACGTAAACATACAAATTTACATTTTACGTTGTTCATATTCGATTGCCAGTATTTAGCGTAACCCGAGTGATCGTCTGTGACCATCCAGCTGTATGAGAGCATCAGTTGCCAATTCATTTAAATACATAGACATATCTTCTGCGGATGCACTTTCAACTTAATTGCTATATTCATGGTGTAAGTACTTTATAATTAAATAATGGTTCTATGTAGCTTCTATATAATTAAACCATGAGTAAAATTCAATTTTAATTTAACTCAAATTAGTGCGGAGACTAAAGAAGATTTGAAGCTCTTTTTCAGTGCCGCGTCGAGAGGTGCTCGAACAGTTTAACCGAACAGGGTTCTTTTTCAGTTTTTTTCTGCGCTCGTGGGGATTTTTCTAACTAATCGAAAATCTAACTCGTGATTACGTTCTCAAAAAATATTGCTTTGAACTTCAAAAAATTATTATATCTTATATTGATGGAAGCAATTTATATTTCGAGTTAACTAGCATAACGAAGCATATATCAACCACTGAATCGTCTCAATTGGGTTTTATCAGCTTCATCAGTTAAGAGAAGTTAAAAAATCTTTGACCTTACGTTTGGATTGCTAAAAAGATTTTACTAACGGCGCCAATTTCTGTGGCAAGCGAGGAAAGGAGCACAGCTGAAATTAATTAAACCATTTTTGTGTACTACGATGGGCCTAGAGCATATAAATTTTCTATCGATTCTTTCTATCGAGAATGAAATGGCTCAAAATATCGCTTTTTCAGAGTTATAGAACATTTTGTTTGTCTCTTGATTTCATCGACTTTTAACTTACACTGATTCATATCAGGAGACATGGAACCGATTTTATACCGCATTGATATCAAAAAAATTTGTTCAGCTTACTTTATCTATTCTGAAAGGAATGATAAACGGTTTTTTGATTTCATATTCTCATTTTGCGATTTAATTGATGCATATTATAGGTTATGAAAACTAAGTACATAAGAGGGAGAAGGAATTTCTGAACAATGCGCCAATTGCCCTCGAAGCGGCACTGCTCTTTTTTTGCCCACACGTATTGATTGTCAAAAAGTTTGAGAGCGAGAGAAAATGACAGCTACCATGTGTTCAAAACTAATTTAGACAGAAGTTTTCCTGATTTGTGGAAGTTTTTTTTTGGTTATATGGTTTTTTCGGGAAAATGCTGTGATAATCATATATCGTTTATGTAGAACAAAGTCATACAGTTTTAATTTTTACAAGTCTTTTGAATAGCACATGTCCTTTATTATTACCTGCTAACAGGCATTCAAAAAGCTTAATAGTTCGAAAGCATGGAAATGTAGATAGTGACTTTATGTTCTACGTAGACGATATTCAATAATTCTTTATAACTAACATAGCCAATTTCTGTTCACCCATCATTAAAGATATTGTGTGAAATGAACTTAGCTGCATGAGTCAAAATTAACAATTAGTTTTGATGAAAAACAGAAGCCGTTGATTTTTGACAAATTAAATAAATTAAATAAACAAAGGTTTGACAAAACTTTCATAGTTGGCAGTTCTATGGTTGTTCCCAATTGTTCGTTTCTCTTGCATATTTTCATTTCTACTCTTTGTAGTATTTTTTTCTCCGTCTCGTAGAGTAAATGACCATAGTACTGTATATAAAAGTAAATATTCCGGTAATTTCTTGTTTTCAACTTGGCAGCCCTGCCAGCGATCCTAATAAAGAGGTTTCGTTGCAAAGGCATCATTGCACAGTGGTGAACCGTGTTGAATATCGCAACAGCTGTTTATGACATTTTATGAGTGCACTATGTAAACAATGCTCTAGCAGAGATTCTCCCGGTCATACAGAACTGATATATAGGCAGTATTGCCAGACTTTTTTTTCAAAATCCGTAAGTTCTAATAATAATAACTGAAGGTATTTTCAACATTAATACTGTAATCTGCAAAAACGAAAACATTAAACATGCAATAACAAAAAATAATTAATTTGATGAGCAGAGTTGTCGCCACTTTATTGCCCAGATGACGACACCCATGTATGATTTCTCGATATGGACCTAACTGGTCAGGACCGTGAAAAGTAATAAGGCAACCACTATTGATACGATAATATTGAGCACTTAATGACGGAGCTTTTCATCTACTCTGCGGTCCTATTATGTGAATGGCTCCCTATTTAGCACTGCTTTGAGAGTATTACTTGAAATGAAAAGCTTTCAAACTATTGACACTTGGATTCGACATTAAAATGTAGTTCACCGCCAAATGGACGCAACAGAATCGTGATGAATAAAATCTGTTCATAAATTTATTTTTATACATATAATTAAATTATATAGAAATGCAACTTTTTCACATAAGTTTGGTTTCATTACTTCTTAAGTTTTTTCAGCAACTCAGAAGCTTTCTCCAAGTTTTCTTGTTTCTTCACAAAACAATAACGTACATAACTTTCCCCAAAATGCTTATTAGTCTCACTGTAAAAAGCACTTGTTGGTATACCTTGCAGCCCAATATTCTTAGTCATCCACTTAGTGAATTTGTAGTCTCGATATTTATCCGGCTCTGAATTAAGGTCAATTTTCTTCTCCAAATTTTTCCAATTAGCAATTATAAAGTAGCCACCTTCAGGAATAGTGGGATTCATACCAGCTTCTTTTAATATATTTGCCATAAAATCACGCTTAGTCTCCAACTCTGCTGGTAAACTGTTAAAGAAGCACTCACACGTTCCCAACCGTTCAATTTCCAGTTCGAAGCTTTGTGCAACAGCTTCTTGTAATGGAGTTGGACAAGTATATACAGAATTTTGATGTACCATTTGTAAATTGACAATCAATTTGGCTGGTCCATAGGCCCAGCCGATTTTCCAACCTGTTACAGAGAACGTTTTACCAGCAGAGCCAACTGTAATGGTGCGCTCCCACATTCCCGGTAAAGTGCAAATGCGTACATGTTCAATATCACCATAAGTTATCCATTCATATACTTCGTCAGAAAGGCATAGCACATTCCATTTCTGGCAAAGCTCAGCTATTTTATTCAATTCGGCACAGTTGAAAACTTTACCCAGTGGATTATGTGGTGTATTGAGAATAATCATTTTTGTTTTTTCATTAAAAAGATTTTCCAATTCAGCTTCATCCAAAATCCAATCTGCTGAGGTAATGACACCGTCACTTTTGCGCTGCAGATAGAGTGTAAGTAAAGTTATTGACAATGGATTTTTTTTTGTGAATTTTACTTACTGGCCTTAGTGGTACAATGCGCGGCACTCCTTGTGCCATCTTAACCATGGGTTCATAACAATCGAAAAATGGTTCAATAATAATAACTTCATCACCTTCATCGACATGTCCTTGTATGGCAGAGTAAAGCGCTTCGTAGGCACCTGACGTTATCAAAACCTCATTTAACGGATCGATATCACGTCCTACGAGTTTAGTGTAAAGTTTGCCAATAATCTGTACCAAGCGAGGATGACCCTGTATGAAAAATTAAGAAACATTTATAATTTAAAATAAAGCGATTTAGGGATTTTCATATATAGTAAACTTACAAAGCCTCGGGTATATTGATGTAATAGTGGATCTGACCCCTTGGCTACTTCCGCTAACGCATCTGTGACATAAGATGGCGGTGCCTCATCTGGGAAACCTTGACCCAAGTTTAAAGGCTTGTATTCCAATGCCAGAGCGATGTATTCAGTCCTGTTAGTAATTGAAATTAAGGTGAATAGTAAAAATGAAAGTTATAGAGTTACATACCAAACACTTGGTGCACTACCCTGCAGCCGCTTTGGTAAACCAAATTTATTCATGGTAGCAACAGTAATTTAGAAGCTTTACGTAAATAAATTTCTATTTTACTCATGAAATATAAAAACAAGCTCAACGATTTCTATTTACTGCTAACATAG
Organism: Meiosimyza decipiens; assembly: GCA_963680825.1. Classification (NCBI taxonomy): domain Eukaryota; kingdom Metazoa; phylum Arthropoda; class Insecta; order Diptera; family Lauxaniidae; genus Meiosimyza; species Meiosimyza decipiens. The sequence goes on from OY804259.1 coordinate 10,400,737, forward strand.
ACTTTTTTTCACTTAAAGTAGATTTGATTTTTTTTTATAAAAATAACCAAGTTTTTATATATATACATACATAGGTGCGATTCTGGACTAAGATATTTTTCATAACATTCACATACTTACTATTTTATGCAGATATATAATAACTAGTAGTATCAAAAGTAATAAGGAAACCAGTCGGGATTCAATTTCGCGTGACATACATTATTTTAAAGGTTTATATTCTTACCCAAAATTTATTTCGCCATTAAAAATAAAACAAATTTCTTCTCAACATTTTTATTATATAAAATTTTTGCAAAGAAACATTTTATGATCTTATAAATATTAACAGTATTTGTTTTGATTTTTAAATGTACTTAGTTTTTAATTAGAGATAAATTAACCCAGAAAACTAGAAAACACCGCTTGTACCCTATAAATGGCAGGAAAGTTCACAAAAAGTCGGTCAATTCTAATTTCTTGGAAAAAGAAAATTGTGCCCCGTAAAAGGGACTTCAAAAAATTTGCCGTCAACGAGATGAAAAAAAAAATGCGAGCGAAGGAAAATGTCGCATCTGTTGATGACAGCTCCCTTATTCAGCTCTTTCGGCCATGCCTGGATAGATAATTCTAAGTTAAGCGTTTTGAAGTTACTTGTAGCGTTTACCGAATATCTCTCTCAATGTAGCGTTTTAATTATTTTATTTGTATGGGCGGTAGGCGTGCCCATGAACCAAATTCGCTCATTTTGCTTAGATTTCTAACAGTAGTGATTTTCACGGACAGACAGGCTGATCGACAGGCAGACATACGTGGCTTAGTCTTCTCAGGTGGAGACGCTGATCAATGAATATATTTTTCTATAGTTGCCACGCCTCTTTCTATGTGCGGCAAACGGGACCACATAGTGAGCACACCATGAGTGTAGGATATAAAAAAAAAATGTGTCTGGATAAAACGGAATTTAGCATGTCCGACATTTTTCTGGCTTCTACGAAACAAATGTTTCCGGACATCTTATGTAGTAAATTTTATTGTTAATAATTTTCTTATGGACCACTTTTATGAACAACCGGTGGTTTCCAAGAAACAAATGCACAAACTGATATTTGTGAACTTTTCGGCGCTCTAGAAAGTTTTGCTCACACGATACAAACGGGGACTCTTGATGTATTATAGTATAAGAGAAAGAAGCTCATTTTTGAGAAACTAAAGTCAAACATTTCTGTGTAAAATATTAAAGAACTTTTTAATTTGTTTTCAAAGAATTCTCAAATTGTAGTACAAAACAAAGTAAATGCAGTTTAAGTACAGTGATATAAGGGGTTTTAAGACAAGTGGGTATACAGGAGATGCGCTCTAGGGGTCATGAGCTCCCGACAATAAAAATTTTATTTATAATGTTTAGCAAACGTATGAAAACAAAGGCAAAAACTTTAACATGACTTCCTCGCCAGTAAAGAAGAAGTAAAACGATCTTGCTGCATATGCTCCTGTTTAAAGTATTAGTCAAATTTTAGCCATAGAAATCGTTTGTAATATTGACTTTTTCTTTCAAAAAATGATTATCTATATTAGATAATCAAAATATATCTACTAACTTAAATCACAGATAACTACAATTAATATTATTGATATGTTTTTAAAGTTTTATGATAGTTATTTCAACTAAACTTAGAGTTTTTGTTTTGATTTTCAAAATATGGCTACCATTAGTGTTAGTGTAAAATATATGTAATTTAATAAATATGGTTCAAGCGAATATATCTATATATTGTTCGTCTTTAAACAAACGCTACATTGAAGTTAGTTTTAAACTTTAATAAAAAAATTAACTTAACTCGCTTAGTAAATAATTTGTTGAGACTTAGTTTTGCTACCCATAAATCAAACTTTTTTCTTTTCTTTTTACAACAATTCCTCTGTTAGGCTATATTGAGGGGAAACCTCAATATCCTAAGAATGTATATCGTTATGATGGCACGATTAGCTATGCTTCACTAATGTCACTTAGCTTAGACATGAACCTCCGGGCAGTCCTCATCTTTTATTGAGGTATATTGTACTTTTTTCGAAACATTGTCCAGAACCGGCGTTACCATATATTTGATTTTGTCGCGACTAACATAAACTAGCGCTACTATAAGACCCACAAGTATCATACTTAAAACGATCAGCAAGAAAATTAATGTTGCTGTGTGTCCACTTAAATTGGAACCCGTATTTTCTTCGATATCGAAACGTGTCGATGTGGCTGTATTGAACATCATTGTGGCCGCTTGTACAGCAGATGCACACTCATGCATGTTCTTGTCCATTATGAGTACTGGCTCAATTTTATTGCGATAACACATGAGACTATTCATATTGCGTACCGTCACATTAGTTGCTTTGATCCATGTATATAGCGAACTAATGTTGCAATCACATGTGAAGGGATTCAGGTTGAAGTCTACAATTAGATTGATCGTGCGGTTTTCACGATCTTCCAGCTCGTCGAGTAACATTAGATCGTGCATTTTGACAAATTCAAATTTATTACGTTCCAAGTCTAAAAAGCGCAAATTTTTCAAGCAGCGAACTTCAAAATTAATCTCTTTCAGTAGGTTGTCCCCTAAATGAAGATCTCGCAAGCCCGGTAGATCACAAAATACCCTACGGTCCTTGAAGTGTGTGATTTCATTTTGTTCCAAATGAAGTTTTTGTAATTTCACCAATTGACTCCTTACGAAAATATCATGTAGATCTTCACTCAGTTGTGCTGAACTATTATCACCAAAAGCATTCGTGAGATGCAAACTCTGTAAGTTTTGAAAATTTGAAAATACGCGTGGATGATGATGATTTACCATATCTTCATTTCTGGATATACTCAAATTATTGTTATTCAATAGTAAACGTTGTACATTTTGCACATGATGATACGATTTGCCACGTATTTCACGTATGTGATTATTGCTCATATCCACAACGGTCAGATTTACGTAATCATTTATGGAGCCAAAGACATTCCAGGGTACTTGCTCGATGTAGTTGCCGGTGAAGATGAGTATTTGCACCTCCTTTGGTAAAAATGCCAGTACACTAGTGTTATATAGGCCAGCATTGGTACAATTGACTATATACTGCAGTAGGCCCTCGTACATTTCATGGCCGCACATGCAGGAGTTGGGAAAATTTGGACCACACGTAGATATGGATTGTGCGTTGGTAGTATAGTTTGTGAAACATATGAGACAACATAGCACTAAGAAACCATATGCCGGAATAGTATGTTGTAACATTTTCTTACTGGTAATTTTCTGGGATGTCATTTTTCTCGACTGGGTTTCTGTAAGAAAAAAAAAAATAAAATGAAAAAACTTGTTAGTAGAAAAATTTTTATTATTGAGAAAACTTAAATAAGCTTCAAACTTCAAGTCAGCCGGGACATGAATTTAGGTAATTAATAGAAAAAATTAACTGAAATAAAACGGCAGTACTTATAAGTCCATGCAAAGAGTTTAACATTTTTCATTTGAGGAAACCTAAAAAGCAGTATGGCTAAATCATACTCATACTCCATGTTCTTTACGCCAGTTTTCAATTCCACGTATGGGTTACTATCACACAACCTAGACTACTTCAAAATTTCTTCTACAATCTATAAAGCAAACTTCCCAGCGTCTCAAAAAAACACTGAGTGACATTTGCTTTAAAGCTGTGAATATTGCAGATAGAGTGAGACGACCTAAGCTGATGATCGATGAGGATAAAATCAATTCATGCTATCCAGCAATAGACAAAAATCGGTCCTTTGCTTTAAGACAAAACGTTATTATTGACTCATCTCAGCTTCGAGTTGATCAGCAAATAAATATGATAGTAAAAGTTCAGGCTATTGGGAAACCGACTCAGTTACAATCGAAACTGGTCTTGAATCTTCTCTGTCGAAAGGGAATTATTTTATTGTGTACCCACATGATACAGAAATCAATTTTAAAGTTTGAAGAAAAATTCACCCCAACAAGAAAGAAGAATGTTCGGTCTCGTATTCGAGAAAGGTATTTTGAGAAGAAGTAACAACCGAGAAATCTAAGAGGCTTTTATGAAATGGGTGTGGAAGATATATTACAGCATTATCATTAATCGAACGAATCGAGGTAGTTTCATGCTAGCTGGAAAGGTCTTGCCTTGGATCGAGTAAGCTGTAAGGCTTTGTAAGTTCTGACAGTCATTTCTAATTTGTTAGCCACATAAGTAACCTATCTTTTTAATTAAAAAAATCTAATAAGACACTGGGATCTTAAAGAGCAAGTCAGTTGAAGCGGCCTTGCTTCTTGTGCTAGCTGCACATAGAAGAGGTTTTTTTTCGAAAATCAGAATCAAGCACAAGCAATTCGTCTTATGAGATTAAAGTCAGTACAAGCAACTACAGACATTTCTTCGTGGCACAGTATCCTACTAAGCTTATGCTTTTTCGGGTGGGTTTTGACTGTGCATGATCACTAGCAAGTAACTTCTTCAAGCGGCTTCTTCTTCTTCGGCTCAGCGATTGCTTGTATTCATTTGCCTTTTTTTTAGCAATGAAAGAAAGAAGCGACAAAATGGAATATCAATTAGGTTGATATATCTTCAAACAAATAGATCATAGTAGTACATTGATCTAAATGCTGTGACATATTCGATTTATACAGCTGTAAAGTTCGCTCTTTTCATAGAAAAATTAACAAAAAATTATGACATTTAAACATAAATTAACTTCTGAGCACTGTACAATGAATATCTAAGTATCTATTGGAAACCAGCACAATACAAAGTTGCAAAACGATAAATATGCAAACGTCGCATTTGTGTCAGTTTGTCTATCTGAATGTCTGTCCAAATGTCATAAAGAGTCATGGATGCAAGCTGTTGCATTTAACAAAAAGCAACCACATTTGTCGCTGATGACAAACAATTCCCCCTTTGAACTAGACAACAATGAGTAACATTGTTATTTCCATAGTCAACATCATTGTCATTATCATCAGCAACAACAGCAAAATCAACTTTATCATACAGATGTGGTAGCTAGAGTAGTTCATAGTTAAAATCAAAGACTGTGGGAGTTTCTATATGCACATAGTATGACTTTGTTGCAAAAGTAAAAATATTTTAAAATTTTTATATTATATATATTTTTATTTCAGTTGCATTCAACATAACGTATGAGTAGCATTTATTGAAATTTTTAGAGAATTAAAAGACTTCAAGTTGCAATATCTCAGCTTCGATTCAATTAAGATGTCATTTGTTCTCAAAGAATTTGTTTAGATTTTTATTAACTGCAATAATGTTTTAGTTTTATAATTGGCTACCAAGGGTAATGAAGTTTCTTTATTGCTCTTATTATGCTCTACTACTATTTGATATTTTTATTTATCATCCTTGTGAAGTTACACTTTTAAATGCTTGTGTTGTATGGCACAGTTTATGATGAAATAAAAAGCTCATTCAAGATACCGTAGTCTTGTGCAGTAAATTAAATAATAAATAAGAATAGAACAAAAAAAGATAACGAAATAAAGTACTAACAAAGAATAAAATTGAAATAACAAAGTTTCCACTATTCAATTGTGTCTGATGCAGTTGTTTTCTTTTGATGTTGGTGTGAATTGCCATTGTCAAGATGTATGCTGTTGCTATTGCTACCAACAACCTACTCCTGTTATGCTTTTTTCCTCGTTTCCTTAAGTATCTTGCAAATATACTTGTGTTGTTGTATGGAGAATGAAAAAGATACTCGAAAGTATTCTTCAAATAATAATAGAAAATTTCCACATCGTATGGTATAACAATTGCAACTTTTAAAAATTTTTCTTAGTTTTTTTTTTTAAAAGAATAAACGCATATTGCACATGTTTTTTCCGCGTATTATTGCAAGTAGAAATTAAAGCTAACTTGTGGATTTTCAATTTCAAAATAAAACTGAATTTACAAATCAAGGGGCCCATGGGCACGAGAGTGGTGGGGTCCTATCCGGACTGAAAAACCGAAATCGGAGTAACCGAATTGACCCATTCAACATGTAAAATTGCTTATTCAAAGTTGAAAGACACGTTTCGCTACGAAAAAATGCACGAGCTGAGTCGAATTGGTTACATTGGTTTGCATATTAAATTATTAAAAAAATGCACGAGCTGTTTTGTATCCGAAAAGACCCAGCTCGTTACTTAGGTTTGCATTAGGTCGATTAGGTTACTTGGGTTTGCATATTTAATTATTTAAAAAATGCATGAGCTAGGTCGATTGGGTTACTTGGGTTTGCATATTTAATTATTTAAAAAATTGTACCTGCTGGGTCGATTCGTTTACTTATAATTGATTCGGTTACTTCGTACCCTGCGACTTTCTTTCATTCGCAGCCTGAGTCATTCTTTCAATAAATCATTTTTACTAGCGTCATACCTCGCTCGTTATTTTTATATTGGTGGGGGCCCAGGGGCACGTGGCCGTAGTGCCCTTATGTAAATCCGGCACTGGTTCATCGATAGCTATATAGTAAAAAGACATTACTCCTTTGATGGCATTAAGAAACTTTCCATATTGAGCAGTCGGTGAGAGCTTTAATGAATCATACAAAGCGGATTTGTAACACCAACATAAGAAATCTCACTAAAAATTATAATAAAAAGTTATTTTTTGTAAAGTTCCTACTGGGTTCGATGCACATACACTTGTGCAAAATCTACTTATAGTTTGTAAGTAAATTCTAGCAAAAGTTTCAGCATTGCTGTTACGATTAAAATTTGAATGCACTTTTCATTTTTCTGGAATGACTTTGATATGAATTTTGTATCTATAGCACACAATTGACATTGCTGAAGGATACAAGTTACACTAGCAGCAATGGGCATTTGAATGTTTTGTGTTGAGAGAAATTGCAAAACATTTAACAAAAGATTCTAAATTCTTGAGAAACATAAACTGAATGTTTGACTTGAAGTCAGATAAGTTCAAACTGTGGGGCTAATGGAAATCTATATCGGTATGCAAATATTGAAATAAAACTTTTTTCAAACGCTAAGATGCTCAAATGAAGAACTTAATTCAATCAAACCCAAACATCCTTTTCCAGTAGAGGTGCATTATTTAACAATTAAGTCTGCATTTTTTATAATTGTCTGAAATATTTTATATGAGTTAAAAATTTAGTTTTAAATTAAGTTTTGCCCTTTCAAATTTATTCCCATCTTTGGTAGTTTTAAATTTTAGAAAAATTATTTCCCCTGCAAATGTTTATGCGTCTTCACTGATAAGTATTTAAGATATGTGTTGCATTTTTCACCGTTTTTTTAAGTCTGCGCATATGAAATATACTATTTATACTAAAGGGTGTAGCAATAAGATGTTAATTTTGAATGAAACAATTTTTGATATATTTTTGTTGATGTTGAATTTTTGGCAACTTTACTTTTGAACATGATTCAAGTATAAATGTTCTCCCAAGCTGTCAAACTCATCTCTGGAAGTAGCCCATTTATTGTCAAAATTTCAAATTTTTTTTGGGCCGTTTAGATTATTATGACATAGCTGAGTGAAAAAATTTAAATACCTGAACTAAAAATACGATATAATAGAGCATGTAGATGGTTATACAAGATAGGGTGGAGTTGTGCCGCTGAAGCCTTTATGTTTATTCACACATACATAATTACCATGAACTAAATAGCATGATTCAATAAAGTACTCAAAGTCTTTTCTTACGAAAACAGCATTAACAAACAAAACGGCTGATTGATGCACCCTTTATAATAAACCGCATTGCGTTGGTTCGGAAAGTGTATTTTCGTTCTTACACGTACATAGCTGCTGTAGCTGTATTTTGCATGCACCATTAATAATAGTCCCAAGTGAAAAATATATTAAAAATTCAGCAAATAAATTAAAAAAAACATGCAGGAGCAACACTTTGCACGCTGTAGTTTGTTGGTTTTTCTTATTGTTGTCGTTGTTGTTGTTGCAAAACTAAACTGCTTGTCGTGGCGCTACAGCCAACATACACAAACCCACATGTAACACCGATGCATACACAAACACAAACACACATGTACAACTTTTTGAATAAAGAACAAAAGAAGTTTAAACAGTATGTGTTGCACAGTGTTTGTTTTATATCAAATTAGAGGACGATAATCGTAGGATGGTTTTACTTATCAAACGAACTAACTAATTTAGTTTTTAAGTTCACTCCTTTAGTTCTTAGAAGTTTGACATCTGCATTGTAATTCAATCAAATAAAATTTTTTAAAAATTTCCGTCTCCAAAAGCCTATTTACATGACTAAAATATAGTCGAAACATACCGGCTTTGTGGCGCAGTGGTAGTTTACTCAGCTCCTAAACAAAACAACAAACTTTTAGCTTTTTAAAAAGAACAAAAAATTCACTCTTCAAGCTTTTGAAGTATTAAACTTCAGCTAACAGCCTGAGTGAACAGACTCGCTTTAATATCAGCCGATGCTGGCTTATACAAAACTCGAATATTCTGATACAGTCTTGAAATTTCACATATTTTAACATGGGAAAGTAAATCTTTACGAATATCCACTTTCACTGGCATATCGCTGTTTTATTTGACACAGCTGTTACTCTTACATAAGCATTTGATGCTTGCCATTTACGAGTAGCACGTACGCTTATGTAGGGTTACCATCCGTGCTTAATAGCAACCATATATAGGTAGAGAAAATGGATTTTTTAGCTCAAAGCGAGACACTAATGTGTGAGATAAATGCCGTCTGAGGGGAGTCGCTGCCTGTTACCATCGTGTCTAAATTGCTGAGTAAAAAAAGGACTTCAAGGATATGCAAAAAAAGAAAAATCAGATTTTTCACTTTAAATAAGTGATTTTTGGAGATGGACTGAGAGAATAAATTATTTATAAAAAATAGTATTTCTTTCATTTAATTAATCCTTAGACCAAGGGAATCCCCTAACTGGCTACGTCAATGGTGTTCGAAATTGTTGAAGTGTCCTACTTGTCTGCGCGTTTTCGAAACCCTGTAAGTGTCCTGGATTTGAGGTTATTTGCATGCAAGCTTTCTTGATTGGATATTGAAAAGTGGTTATAAGCTTTCAATGCTTTGAAAAAGAGAAGCAATACACGCTCCAGAGCTTTTAAGTCAATCTTGGATAAAATCCTCAGATTTTCTGAACTTCAAATTTTTGCGAATAGCCTTGGCCAATTATTTGTAAATGCATAATGATTGAATTTGCTTGTTATTATTTTGTGATTGCGAAATTTCAGAACATCGTTGTATCTTCATAGCAATTGAAATTTTCCCTCTTGTATGAGTTCAATTAAACCAAAAAGCAATTCAGTCCTCAAAAATTAATAAAATCCAACAACGTTCTTCATTCTCGTCATGCTGCGGTAGCTGAGCTTTTTACTTGCCAAGGATCTATGGCAGGCATTACTCATTGCACTCAGGACTGCCAGCATATTGAGCGGGATAAGTGCAGCCATCATAGTGTAAGGCGAAAATCTCGGAGTGAGCAATACCAGTAAGTAAGCTATGTGGTAGATGCCACAGTCAAAATTCGTCTTTAGCTACTCTTGCCATCAGTCGCTCGCTCACTACTTGGTGTGCGCTTATGTGTGTGCGAGTGTGAGTTTGTGGTCCTACTTCCTGCGCAAGTGACTGCTATGAACACTTCTATTATTTTTGAAAAAATTTGCACACTTTAGAACAGCAGTCGGACCAGGACCGACAGCAAGCAGTAAGAAGCAGTCCACCGTGATTTACGATAAGTGTTAGTAACTGCAGTTTAAAAGTCTCTTTATTCATAATTTACTGTTATGTGTTGTGATATGATCGTTGCAGCAGCCATCACCCAGCACCCAAACGCAGCCAGTTGCAGTATCCAAGGGATAAATACTCCTGTTAGGATGGCGCTCGTCTGGGGTATTAACTCGATTCTTTTGTAGGGAGCAACAGCCAATGTTGAAGGTTAATTAAAAGTTAAACGGCAAGCAGCCAGATAATGGATAATGGCTGCAAGCGTATGGAACGTTTTGTCTCATTAATTTTTGATTTATATCTATTAATAAAATAGTTTTTCTAAACAAGAGGACGCTGCATACAACGCAAATTGTAAACAAATTGAATTAGGAGAAAAGTAAAATCTCTGGTATTGATACGCCACAAAAAGGAGGGGGAGTGCATGCACTCGCGGCATTATATATGAAAGTAATAGTATTTCGATCTGTAGCTTTGATCAACAATGTAATAAGGTGTTCGACTGCTTCCTCAAGAGGGTATCAAATATTTTGGCGTCATTCTTTGAAAGTTGTCACATTAAATCAAAACATAAAAGAAGTACCGAAATCTCGATAAAAATCGAAAAATGTTGCATAATACCAATAAGTTCCATGTTTCGGAAATTGTTGATTGGGTCAATAAATGTCGAGAAGCATCGAAAAAATCGTCGAAAGTAAAGAGATTTCGAATCATATCGAACAAATCAATGAGAGTGAGAAGTATCGGACAATCGACAATAGTCGAAAAATATCGAATAGTATCGAAAATTGTCGAATACTATGAAAACGTCCAAAAGTCTCGTAATGGAGGATTAGAATTGAAAAATGTTGATAAAGTTGGAATGTATCGAATAAGTTGACATTAGTTGAAAAATAGCGAACAATATCGAAAATTGTCGAATACTCTAAAGAAGTCAAAAATGACGAATAGTGTCGTAAAGAGTCGAAAATAATTCGGATGATATTGAAAGTAAAAAAAAAACAAATTTAATTTGATTTAATATTCTTCAAGTGTGCTAGGGGTACACATTGTTAAGTAAAGCCTTTTATACTATGTTTGCATTTACGATTATCCCGCTAATCTCGTTCAAAAATAAGCAATTATCAATACAAAGTTAGTCTCACAAAGCCACCGATTATAAATTAATCTCGAAAATTGTGTATATGTAAATAACTCTGTTTTATTCATCAACACTGGAAAATAAACAAAGATATCCTAATTGTCTGGCATGTTTAGTAAGCTGTCCTCGCCTTCTTTAAAAAATGGTCCCATTTATTCTCCAAAGTGCAGACATTGATGATACTTTTGTATATATACTCTTCAAAGTTTTTAACGATTTCTTTCTTTCTTCTGTGAATAATTTCCAATCCAAAAATATACGTAAAGGGCTCTAGAACAACTTCATGCTACTGTGATTTTTCAGATAGAGTTATGCCTTAGTGTTTCCACATATGACATCAATTGAATTGACTTCAAGATCTTCTCTACCGAGACCGATCCGTTTGTTTTCATCAAAAACACGTTTCTCTTTCGTCGTCTGCGAATTTATTCATCTTCCACACTAAATGCTAATAGCTCTGATAAATCACTTGCTTCCTTATCAAGTTTTTGATGAATTTTTCTAGGGAACATTTTCTAACGACTTCAGCAGGATAAGTTCTTTGAATAGTTCGCACATTTTACTCATTGTAGATATTTACTTGTAACATTTATTCTATGTAAAATAGTATTCCAAAATAAGCACCAAGTTGTTGTTGTAGGTTAGACTTTTTAGAAATAAAATATGTGCGACGAGTTACAATATATTTTCAAAATGAGGTATTTTTTTTTAAAAAGAAATTGTGAAAAATCCTATTTTCAAACTAGTTATTTATGAACTCCATATATATTTGCTTAAATGTTTATTAAATTTATTTTTTATTGAAAAATTTAAATCTTAAAAATATTTTTAATCAAAATATTTTCCAATTTTAATCCTTTTATACAAATTTAATAAACTCTTTAGATAAATTGACCAATCCTTTTACACATCCTAGCCAATCATCTCTTGCATAAATTGTATACAATAATTGAATTACTCATTTACATTCACAGTGAATACATTCCATTATTACACTCCTTGATAGCACAGCAATGAATCACAGTCTGTCTCAACGACGCTGATGACGACTCACGCTGTAATTCTTTGAAAAAAAAAAATGAAAAACCAGAACTTTGGTAATTTTATTGCACTTTGCATTTGAGGCAATTTATTTAAGAGTTCTCCTTTACTGGTGTTGCTGTTGCTGCACTCCCATGTAACGCGCAAAGCTTTAACGGTTTTATGCCAGCGGTGCATCCTGAAGTGACGCGTCGCTAACGCTGTCGCTTTTCGTTTTTGGCGCTACGCTACTTTTTTTGCATATCCTTTTTTATCGCTTCGTTGACAAGTTTCAATTTAAAACCCTTGCAACATGTGTCGCATGTTGGAAATTCAACCCAACTGTGTGCTGGATGGGATCAATTAACTTGGGATTTTAATCTAAAAGTTTTTTTTTTCATTTTTCATTTTAAATTTAATTTTATTTCACATTCATCTCGCGCTGTGTGCATTTTTTTTTTAAATCCAAGTGTCTGCATTACATGTTTTCAAAATCAGTCAAGCTAAAGGTTTCGTTTTAGTTTCCAAGGAAAGTTTTTCCTTTCAACTTGCACGTAGAAGATGAGTTGCACATTTTTAATTAAATTTACAAAATTCACGGAATGTTCAAATTTCACTTGGGATTGCTGTTGATTTTTATTTTGTTTACAGAAATTTGTTGAAAGTTTTCGAAAGTAAAAGTAATTCCAGGTGTCAATGCTAAGTGAGGAGTTTCGCGACTGTTAATGAAAATTCCATTGTTGGACTTATTTTGTGTGTTGAGTAAAGCGTACGCATAACTTTTCGTCATAAATAATTAAACTTAGTTCTGTCAAGTAAATACCGTAAACTGCTAATTCCAATAAACGGCATAGTTAGACATGAAATTGGTAAATTGATTGTCATAGCAGGTGGGACAAAAGTAATGACATAATGCGAATGTGCCACAACAACCAATAAAGCTCACACAGCTCGGTTAACTATGAAGATTTTGAATCTCCCGTTTTGTCGATTTGAGCTGGCCGAACAGATCATCAGATCTGAAGGCGCCATACTTCTTCCTTTGAGGCTTTTTGAAATCTCGCGTTTATTACAACAAACCACAAAGCTTGGATGTCTTCAAGAAGATATCACCGATTTGGAGCCAGAGGTTTTGCAAACAAAAATTCAAAATACCCTAAATTGATCAACTCAGGAGGTTGGTCATTTTAGCGATATATTTTTTTCAACTTAATGTCATCAATTTTACAGTGCACAGCAGCTCGTAGGAGCTTTAGATTAGGTTTACCCGAAAGATGTAAAATTTAAATAATTTTGACCCATCTTGATGAAAATCTATACGCTAGTAGTACAATCTAGACTTTTGATGACTTTTTCTCATTTCTCTAATTGATGTAATGAAATATCATTAAGCTCACACAACTCGTAGCGAGTACTTGCACTCGCTTGTTTTTTGTTTTTTATATAAACAAGGCCTTCGCGTGCTGAAGATTACAACTTAATATCGCTAGCTAAAAATTAAAAACTCTAACTTAGCTTTGCACGTGAGAGTAAATAATTTTCCGCAATGCCATTTTCAAGTCAAAGCGCTTTATTTAAGCTTAGCAGGAAGGCATAGCATTAGCAATATGCGACCTGACATGACCCTCAACACGTAATTTTATATTTACATACATACGTAGATATAGCATGCAGTATATCCCAAGGCATTCACTACATCGTCAGTGCTATTTTGTGCTGCACTTGGGAAAGAAAAGAAGCCGCCAACACAATTGGTCCTTCCTTAACGGACGATTGCACCGTTGTGTTTGTCATGCACGAACTAATGAGCCGGAAGTTGAATGCAATGCGGTTCCTTTGTTATTGCACTGGGCTCAAGTGAACTTTTCTGCGATGTGCTGTGTGCAGTGTTCTGCTACATAGTAATTGTTTTTTTCAAAGCCACGATGATAGTTCTTTGAATTTTGCACATTTTTCATACATGATATTTATGCATTGAACAAATGTAAAAACATTTAAAATGTTATAGGAATGACCAAATCATGGGTATTTTTCAGGCGAAGTTGTTTTAAACATTTATTTTAAAAAGTCTTTTAAAACTTGAGATTAGCAGTCAGTTGGACCAAAAACAATCAAATAAATAAATGGATTCAACCATGCCCACTAACACGAAAACGCCCGATTTTCAATAAGTTTCGATATTAAAAGAACTTAATATGTAAATGTCATGAGACTTGGCAGACAGAGGATTGATATAATAATTCCATATAATACTACATAGAGTATTAGAGTAGGCGATTCTAAGCTCATAGGCGTGACATTTTTTACAAATGCAAAAAGTTTCTAGCGGAAATGCAATTGAACTTACTATAAAGACAAAGGTTTAGCAAAAAAATTAACGTATTTCAGCAGGTGGGCGTGGAATCTATCTGGTTATAAGCAATAACTAGAAGTCATGATGTAACATATCCTTAATCGCTGTATTACTTTGCCTTTTCGAGTACATTCGATTTCGTAGTACATAACGGTGCTTTCGTCATTAATCGGCTTTGTACGTGATGTCGTGCAATAGACTTGCTGCTGTTTGTGTGTTTTTTGCAAAGCTGTTGCTGTGTGAGTTCAATGACTGTTTGTTGTGAAGCTGTTGCTAGGCTATGAGAGTTTTATGGCTGTTGCTATGCAATGTTTATGTGTTTGTTGCTGTTACCATGCTATTTCTATGTTGTTTAGATATGAAATGAACTCGAATGCGCTTTAATTTAAGACATATTGGTAGGAATCTATACACAAAGTGCAGTATACGTTCCGTAGAAAAGAAATAAGAAGTATTATGATAGCTTTATTATTTTTTAATTTTTACAATGTTTTGTTTATTTTTAAGCTACAAAGCATGATAGCCAAAAACTATTGCCAACTAAGTTTTGTCTATTTATTCCATTGGGTCAAGTACTCTATTTGTTGACAGCATTTTACGGACTTTTTTTTTGATGAATATGATGATATTTTCAGATTATTGTAAAAAGTCGTTAATGGAACTGGATAAAAACAAATAACAACACAATTTCAATTAAAAGTTGACACCATGATAAGTGAAGGTTGACACCGAACGTTTTACCAATTGTGTCACTCTGTTTCGCTTCATTTTGCCAACGATTTAGCAACCAAGTTGGGTTGTCTGCTCATTTATCTTCACTCATCAGTAAACGGTATTTTTTCCATTTATCCCATACTCTGCCACTATTTTTCTTTGTGACAGCAGGCACCACCATCTGTTGAACCAACTGCTTGACCTATTCACCTGCTAAGTCGCGCATGCAAAACAGCTGTAGTTGTTGTATGAGATGCTATGCTGCTGCTGTCATCCTTGATTGAAGTGGTTGCAGTGGCACAGTTCTTTTTTTTTACTCGTTTTCCATTTCCAGTATTTTTTCTGCGCTTTGGTGAACAAACACTCTAATTTTTTCTCTGACGCGTCGTTTTCCTTGATATTTTATCCTTTAAACTTTTTCACGTTTTTATTTATTTAAATTTTCATTGAGAGTGTTTTACTCTCGTAGTTTTGCATCCTACTTGAAGTCTGCATACTACTTCTTCAGAAGGACATGCAATTGTTTGCATTTTGCGACGCAACGATGCGATGTCCTTTTCAAAATGTTGTACTGCTCGTCGTAGTCTTAAAGTGACTTTTGACTAAAATGAAGTTGGCGAAAAGTTTGTCATCCTCTGTTGATTTTTATTTTTTTATTTTATTTTTCTCTTCCGATTCAAAAGCATTGAAAAAATTCCAATTTTTCACTTTTAATTGAGTTTGGATACGAATGAAAAAATTAACTTTTTAGTTTGTTTTCTTATTGGAACTGGGAAAGTTCTTAACGTCGATGAGAAGAATTAATTAGTTTTTACGTTAGTTTAAAAGGAAGATTAAAAAATGTATGTGGAATTTTTTTCCAAGGGATAGGGAAAATTGGCGCGCTAAAAAGTTAAACATATTCATTGAAAACATGTCGTATAAGTAACCTCATAGAAAATAAATGCCAATGACTAATATAATCGGTTTACGTACACGCCTACCGCCCATACAAATAAAACATATTAAGTACATAAACGTTACATTGAGACAGTTGTTAGATGTAGTATAACCAAATATCTAACAAATATCAGGTAAAACTTTGAAAAGCTCTCGAAAAGAAGCCGAGAGGTCGTGGTATTTCCCATACAAGCGAAAAATACAAAAAGCTATACTAAGAGGGTTATTTAAGGTATTGGAATCAAATTTCACACAAATATGAAAAATGGTTTGTTCTAGCATCAAACATAAAGTTGGAAAATTTTGATTTAAAGGCGTGGCACCACCCATACAAATAAAAAGTTTAAAATTTGACACTGTGAGTCATTTCAATTAATGAAATCAAATTTCACAACAATACAAGAATTATTCGGTTTAAGAAACTGACAAAAAAATTTTGCATTTGCAAAGGAGGGCGTGGCACTTTCGATACAATCATAAGCTTCCATACGCTGCACGGAGATTCCTTTAAGCAAATGTCGCCAAATTCAATATGGATACGTTTAGTTAAACCAGCTTGTACGCAGTGCCGTGGAAAAAATATCCTTTTAGGTTACACAGTGTGGCTATTTAATATTTGACACCCTCACTGGTTTTTGTGTACATGCTGTTACCCAACATTGATAGACTTTTCACGCGAATGCATCACAAATATTTATACATTTAAAAACTAAGGGATTTTTAAGCAGTGCGTTAGAAATTTTGAAAGATTGCCCTCCTTTGCTACTCCACTTGCAATCATTATCATAGGCTCTGTATTCATCACTGTGACATACAGATTCCTAATTACAGCTGACAACATTAACTGCAAATGAACCCAACTCTGCTGACTCACTGCATTATCAGACTTTCTCATGACTTTCCAAGCTACTTAACGAACTAACTAACTGAGTAGGCCAACTGTGAAGCTGACTGACTGACGTACAATGCCCATTATAGATGATGCTGTCAAACATGCATTATGAACGTCAATCAACGTAGCAAAGCATTTGACTAAACATCCAGTCAGCAGCGTTGTTGTACTACGCGTTATAATGCAAATCCCCAATGCAAGCGCTAATGAGTGTAGAAAGTTCATGAAAATGTGGTGAGCGCGCGCAAAGAAAAAGGGCAAAATTAATGATAAGCATGGTTCCACCACATCGTCATCGTCAGTCTTGCAAACTGCATTCCACATGAATGCCTTGCGTATTGCAATATCAGTTTCCCACACTTCATCGTCATTTACTTTTGTCACCATCTTTTTTATGTATATCCACTCGTACTGTTAATTTTTCCTAGAAATTTGAAAAAAAAAATTTTTCCATATCAATCCCACAAAAATGGCTTCAAAGTTGCGAACAGGCGAACCTATGGGATTTATTGTTGTTGGCACATTTTACTCGCTTCGTTCGTTAGTTGCTTAGTTTGTGCATTTGCTCCTACATCTAACGAAATGAGATAAACGTGCGCTTAAACTTAATTGTAATGGTGCTATCCATTCGTTCTCGTTCGTTCGTTGCGTTGCATTTTGATAGAAATGGGCTGAAAGTGAAGTGGTGGGAGTCGGCGGCTCCCTCTATGCGAATTGAAAATTTCTCTCAAAACTCAAGTGCGAATTTAGAGCTGTGATTAGTGCCAAATTATTATGGAGCTTTAAGCGGATTACTTTCAAATTGGACTAAAATGAATTTGGTAAGAATTCTAATGATTGAAGTACTTAAAGTCGATTCAAATTATTACATGAGCATTGTGCAGAGTATAGAAAGTTTCGTATATTGAATAAATACTACGTTTTCAGTTTTTTTTTTCTTGAGACTTTAATTTTTAGTGCATTTTTGTTGGACTTTGTTTATTGAACTCACATGTTTTTAAACAAGAATTTATACAAAACTTGATTTTACTGCCCTTTGAGCTTACAACCACGTAATGTATTTCTGAAAGATTTACTAAGTGGTTTCCACTTTCTGATTTTATATCACTAATACGCAAGTTATGCGAAAATCCTACATTAATATTCTCTTTAAATTTTTTATCTACTGAAAATGGCAAATTTAAAGTAAATCCATTTTAAAACAACTTT
Organism: Meiosimyza decipiens; assembly: GCA_963680825.1. Lineage (NCBI taxonomy): Eukaryota > Metazoa > Arthropoda > Insecta > Diptera > Lauxaniidae > Meiosimyza > Meiosimyza decipiens. The sequence goes on from OY804259.1 coordinate 10,418,747, forward strand.
TTCAATTAAATATACAAAAAAAAAGAAGAAAACTACGAGAAATCATTGCCGTGGCTTTTCTTAATCTTCATGGTAGACAAAAATGCTGAACGAACAAAGTTGTGCGCATAGCGTACTGTGAAGAAACTAACTTTAAGTTTGTAAGTAAAACTCATTACGCTAAAGGCATCTTTTATGCTACATGTTGCATGTAATCGTCAATGTTCCCTAAATAAAGTTTGTGTTCATTGCAATGTTAGGGTTGGTATACAATAAAAACTTATGGCCTAGCAAAACATTGAAACTTGCACCTATTTGCAACAAAAGTTTTCCTAAGTTTCATAATAATCTTAAAGTAACAGAAAATTTGAAATACTTTTGATGCTTTCTGTAGGAATTAACATTTATGCTGTGTGTTCATAAATTAAAAAAAATTGTTAACAATAAAATTTGAGAGATTTAGCAAGTAATCTTTGTACAAAAAAAAGTTCTTTGTTTTTGCCATTCAATTTATTATTATGTAAAGTGAGCTTGCGTGAATCTTAAAATTGAAAAAATAAAAATTGACAAAAAGCTGCCAGACATGGGGTAAGCTTACCACTTTTTTTTATAAAAATATTTTGTATTTGAGTGTTATTTATAATTTCTTATACATTTTCGACCCAGAAGTAATAGTCCACTTGCTCGAGCAAGTCAGAATATTGCATATTCTAACGTAAAACTATTTGCCATTTTTCATGGCTTCTTAAATCTTTATCCCTTTCATGACCTAAATGATAGGTCTCATTTCTTGTAGATTTTATATTGCTGACTCACAGTTACAGCTACAAGGTTGTTGTCGTATTTAAAAATATTGAAATATTCTAAGCTATAATTATCAAAAATTAAATTTTGAACGATTTTTAAGATCTATGAAATCATCATTGACACTTTTGTTTTAACAGCAACTCTCTTTTGTGTTCTTAATCCACTCACGGAGCATAGCGTCTTCACAAAACTCTTCTAAGCTGCACGTTCAACGTGCCTTGAGTCAAAACTTAATGAAACATTTAAAATAGAATAAGTACTTAAGTTTGTAAACAATTTTGCAAAGTTTGAGAATTATTTCAAAAAGTGAATAAAGCATTAAATTTTATTACGAAGACAAGTGTGCTTTTGATGGCAACAGAGTTTAATGGCTGAACTAATAATAAATAAATGAAAGTCTTAAACTTTCAAATCAAATACACAACAGTACGTCAAAATATTAAAGGCCAAATTTGGCCTAAACTTAGGGAAAATAACAATAAGAAAACAAAGAAAATGAATGAATGAATGTATAAATTATCAAAATTACAGTGCAGATTGATAAATATCGAGGGGAAGTATCGAAATCATTAGAACATTCTGGGTATGCATCATCTGATAGATGAGAGTGTGCTCACAAGCAGCATCACCGGATTACAACTTTGCAAGGTCCGTGGTTATATACTGAAAAGGCACCGCTTATAACGTAATATTTGATGATCAAAATAAAAAGGTTGATTTCAAGCATTCTTTACTAAAAATACATAAAACTACATATTGGTGACCAAAGCGAAGGTCATTCATAAATGATGTTTTCTGCTGCAACTCACAAAAATAATTGAAATGGCGGTTTGAAATAGACTCCCATTAGTAAGCTTTTGCCATGTATACTGACGTTATGACGCAAAAAAAAGTCCTACTGTATGGTCACTTGCGTTTTGGCATGTTAGGGCCTCCTTGGTGGTCGGGCTCTGGGGCTATATGCTCTCCTAAACCTTAACTAAACTCAGCGCTAGTTTGGCCCCTCTAGCTCATGACTATGGCCCCCTTTAACCGTGCCTTAATCCAACGCTAGTAAACAGAGTGTTTAGTTAAAGCTTTTGGCGTAATATTAGCATTGTATCTTAAGGAAAAATTTAATTGCCTGTTATAATTTATTCATTCGTGTAAAGTGTGTGAACAATTTTCTTTAAACTTGTGAGTTCTTTTGAAAGGTGAAGCAGCATTACTTTTCAAACATTAAATAGTGAGTTTTTTTATAAAGCAAAATGTAGCTAACTTTTTAGAAATAAATAATTTAAAAAATAGTTTAGACAACATAATGGCCTTCTCGTAACTATTTTTGGGAATAATTTCATGAAAAATTCACTGCTTACACTCAATGCAAAATTTATGTTTGTGCGATTTGCTGAACCATTTACTTCTTCATTTAATTTTCTAAGCAGAAATAAAAATAAGTTATTTTGTTTCAAAATCGGTCAAGTTTAATTTGAGCAATTGCAAAGTTTTCCAATTTTAATTAACAACTTTAAGAGAAAAAAAAAATTCCAATGAGATTTCTTTTGTGAAACGAAGTAATTATTCTCCTTTGGCATGAAGATTACGATTTTCTTTTACAAAGTAAATACATAATACGTTTTGTGAAATTAAATAAAAGCTAAGTTGACACACAGAATTTACCTCATCATCATCATCGTCGCCGTTTTCGTCATCATTCATCAAAAGAAAATACAGAAACATGAAAACAAAGAAAACGCTGTACATTCAACTGAAAGAGTTCAGTTTTTGTGGTTTTCGTAATTCTTTTCCCTGTAAAATTTTCCTCAACGCAAAGAGTGAAATAATGAAAAAGTCAAACGATACAAAACCATCGTGACATACACAATCAAACCAAGCCAAACGTAACGCAACGTAACGTATCGCAACCAACAACTGAACCCAGAGCCATTGAGTGTTGATGGAGTTTTACTTGTGATTTATGTCAAACAGATGCAATATCACACAGCGACATTGTTGTTATTATTGTTGTAGTACATGGTGTTCTTAATTTACATATGGGATTGAATGATAAACTATATATATGTACAAGGTAAGGTTTAATGAAAATGGGAAAAAAAGAAAAACGGAAAGAAAATCTTTAATAAAACAATGATAATAAAAAGTTTCATACATCAATGTGTTTTTGATGTATTGCACTATAGTGATTTTACTTTTATGATAGTTTATATTATATGACGTTTAAGTGTTTTAAAAATAAAAATAAAAATATAATAAAAAATTTTATTATATGACACATTCAACTGGAAGTTAAATATTTTAGGTCATTGCATTATTTGTTAATAATTTTGCCACTCTTAATTTTTACATGTGAGTCATTCTTTCCCAAAGTTCCATGCTGCTCATTTTTCTGTGAGCTTAAAGTTAAAAAAAAATTAAATTAAACTTTAAAAATTCCATCAACAAAATGGTGCCTAAATTATTACTATATCTTTATTTTTACAGTAGTTACAGCCATCAACAAGTTTTTACCCATGAATTTAGTTGTTCGTCTGATAGATGGGATGTCTATTCATTATTTTTGTTTTCTTCCATTATATAAAATAGTTTTCTGAGTCAGAAAATTTGTATTATGAATAAATGAGACAAATATTAAAAAAAAAAAAATTCCATTGCATACTTTTAGTAGTTTAAGAAAGGTAGCATCAAGTTGTAAAATTAAATGCAACCGTGAAAGTGGTTTAAGTCAAGAAAGAATAAAAAAACGAAAGAAATATAAAAAGAAGAAGCACAAAAACTCTGAGATGTGCGCCTTAAAAAGAAAACTCAAAATATGTGAGCTGGCCTATGAAAAGGGTGCTTATGTATATACATACGTGCGAAAACAAATTTTCGAGAAAACAGCTGTCTATCCGAATCGGTAAAAAGGTGGCAAATGGTTTTTTGATACTTAAGCCCCCTTTTCATAGATCAGCTCAGATATAGCGTTTGAAGAAGTACTACAATAAAAATTCACAAAGTAAAGTGCACGTTATTTTTTATCTGCTATCTAATACAAAAAGAACACGATGAAGGAAGAGGACTTGAGTAGGATCAGAACGCCCTGAGCTGGAGCGGAGTCTCTTCATCCGACTATCGGACAAATAAAAACAAATTGAATCGTCCGACTGCTGAACTACCAACAAGAGCCATGAAGAAAACTTGAGTACGCCAAGTGTTTGAAATTCAACCATTATTGTGATAAAGTAAAAATAAAAAAAAATATTTTTGGTATTAAGAAAGTTATAACAAATGGCTGTTTTTTGTCATTGCTTCCAAAAATAATAATCATGGTATCATGTTGGCCTATCCCTATCCCTTTAACTTCCTTAAAGCTCAATATACATACATATCGGCATACCAAAATTTATCAAAATTAGTCTCAAGGTTATAGCAATAGAGGGAGTAACATCCTGGCTAAGGAGGAATGTTGTATCCAAAAAGGATATAAATATTTTCTCAGATAGTCAGGCAGCTATCAAATCTCTAGAATCACTCTTCCTAAACTCACTAGTGGCCCAACAATGTCGCTCGTCTCTAAACGAGATGGCTCAACATTTTCACATTCACCTCATCTGGGTGCCTGGGCATAGGAACATTGACGGCAATTGCAAAGCGGATGAACTTGCTAGGCAGGGGACTACTGCACAAATTCCTCAGGACAAGGAAGGTGTTGGCATGCCACTTGCTACCTGCAAGTTTCTGCTTAAAGAAGAAATGGTTAAAAATGCTATCTGGCCGAAATAGAATGCTAAGCGTTCGTCAGAACTAATTTCTCGCACTAGACATAGTGTCTCGTCAGTTGTCGCAGTCATAACTGGCCACTGCCTCATCGGCAGACATGCGGAGAGATTAGGTGTTAGGTCCTTTGACTTCTGTAGAAGTTGCGGAGATGTGGAGGAAGAGGAAAATATTAAACATCTTCTCTGCTCCTGTCCCGCACTTGCTAGAAAACGCCACAAAGCACTTGGGTCGTTTTTATTTGATGACCTGGATGACCTTAGACATGTTAGTATAGGTCAGCTATTTAGTTTCATAACGAATTCTGGCTGGTTCAACGAGAGGGTATATTCAAACACCCTGTGGTATCACAACGAATCATGTTTGGTCTAAGTGAGTCAGTTTTTCGTAACTGACTGCCACTCCTACCTAACCTAACCTTAACCTAACCTAGTCTCAAGGTTCAATCTATCTCCATACCAAATTTCATCAAAATCGGTTCATTAGCTTATCTGTGAAAGTGTATTTTCCTGTTAGGTGCTTAGTAACATACACCCAAAACAAATGTTTTTACTCAAGATTCAATCTATCTCCATCTCCATTGAAATCGGTGTAGCGGCTCAGCCGTGACGGGGTTTTTTTCATTAAGGGTAGTGTCACGCCCCCTTAAAAAAAATTATAGTTTTTAATAATCTTTGTTAGGGTTAAGTCTATCTCAGTGGTCCCCGAGATTGATTTCCGGCACAGGCACTTTCTCGGCAATACACTTGCCATATTTTCTAATAAATTTTGTCAATTTCGAATTCAATACGGTTAGCTATGATTAAATCGAACTATTATGTGTAAATCGAATATACAAGGGCCCCATACGTGACCTAACTTATGATGAGACGTTATGTCGCAGAAATAACACAACCGTCTGTCTTCGTATGTGTTGCACGAATCCCACATCAATTACACCTGATATTTCTTGTGATTTCTGAGTCACTCTGCAATATTTGTGTACCATGCATCCATATGTATACAGTTTGTCAATTAAACAAAAAAATAACAACTCGAACAATCGCTTGTAACAAATGTTGTTAATAACTCTTTTCAAACTCGAGGCAAAACACAACACTTTTCATGAAGTGCTGCGTTTGAAAAATTTGCAAAAATTGTTTTTGTTGTTGTTGAACTGCGACAGGCGTCATGTTGTATGACAAATGTCGATGGACAATGTACGGCGGTATGGTTATATTGGGAAAAAATGCTGGCATTGAATTTTCGCTCTGAAGCTTCGAAATCGTATTATCTGTATGGTTACCGACCGACCAACCGATAACACTTTGAGCAAATAAGCTCAGTGAGTGAATGTAAAAAAGTTTCACATACTTTTTGGTATGCACACACAGAGTTGCAGCAACCACAGCAATCATAGAAATTTGAAGATGATGCGAACTATTTTTCTATCCATGGCAAACAGACGTATTATAAGAATGTTTAAAAGCTTACAATGTGCTTTGTGCTTTAAATTAGAATTTAAAGTGCATTTTGTTTCTTTAAGGAAAAGGTTAAATATTCTAATCTTCCGTAAATCTAAAATCAGGTCGAAGGATTTACCAGAGTTTAACATTCTTCTGGGAAAAGAAAGTAGAATTATCGTATATGCGTTTTTCTAAAAATTTGCATTGACTTTTTTCTTATATAATTTATTTTTTACTTCTTAGCAAATAGCTAGAGCGTATAACCTTCTAGCAAATAGTTATTTGCTAAGAAGGCTATACGCTCTAATAGCTATACTCTTATATTATTAGCTACAGTTGAAATTCGAACTTTAGCTAAGAGATGTCTGCAGTAATCCGCTTATTTTAATATGCCAGGATATCATTGACGTAAAACTTATGACGTCAGACACTTCTAATAATAATCTTCGTTACAACCAGAATACAATAATAGTAACGCTAAAGTAGGGGCATGTTTATTTGTTGAGGTATTAGTACCTTCCTCAATCCCATGCTTGTATACTGAGCTTAACCACCATAGAGTTATAGTTGATAGATAGGGTTCTCATAGTTTAGTCCATACTTTTATACTATTTATATAAAATTGCTCATATGAAAATTGTTTGTAACGCTTTGGCGCAAAATATACTGGACCGTTTTTAATAATTTATTTTTTATAATATCATATATGCGCTAAAAAAGGTTATGGCATACTTATTTTTTTACTTTTTTAAAGTTAAATGTCCATTTTTTGGGGTTATGTTTTTGCAAAACCTCACAAAAAAATAGTCGATTGATTTTACGGTGCTTACGCTTATGCTGCTTCTTGAATTCTGTGTAGTTATTGTTGTTATTTTTATTCTCATTTGTACCGCAAGTGTTCTTTTTTTGCTTTTTTTTTGAAGAGAGAATATAAAATGAGATGTTAAGAGAGTAATTTCATTATGCAAAAAACAGCGGGCTGTGCACGTGCATGTCGCTGGTACCGCTAATCATATTTTGGTACAAATTTTTGATCACATTAATCTGACGATCTTGGCAGCTAATTTGCAGGAAACCTATGAATTTTGAGTAAATTTAAAGTTGAGATTTTAGAGAATTTACTGAACATCCAAAATTTGCAAGCGATGTTTTGTTATTAACCTTTTCACAAGGAAATGGAAAATGGCAGAATATGAAAGCCACGTTACTAGATTTGAAGAAATTTTCGAGATATCATAATTCTAAAACAAAAAAACACCCGACACTATAAGACATAAAAGCTGCTATATCTAATTAATTTTTAAGCTAAATTTTAACATTTTTATTCCACTGTGCAACTGTTGCCATTGTACATAAATGCAATGACATCAAAAATTCACAGTTGCCAACGGTTGCCAACACCAGCAACGCGCGATTTCATCATAACACTTGCTCCAATAAAAAAAAAATCACTTATCCCTCAACAGAGTGAGCATGAAAAAAGCAACATCGCCCCCACACGCATACCGCGAAAAACAATTTAAATTTCCATTTCCGTGACATCCGCTGTTGTCACCTATTTTTTTTTTCTGGACTATGTAGCGTTATAACTGTCTGTTCTGTTGTCTGCTCGTTTGTTTTTTTTCCTGTTTGTTGTGTGCGTTCTGTCATTTTATTACAATTTATTCTATTACATTATTTCTCATATTTCTTTGTTTTCGATTGGATGCAATTTGTGTGGTGAAATGAATGATAAAATTTTAATACGGCAAAAAAATGCTCTGCTGAAACATAAAAAAAAGAGAGAAAAACATAAATAAATGAACGACAGAAAAAAAGGAAAACAATAAAAAAATGTTATGTCAGCGCAATGGCATGTGATATGGATCGTTTGTATGCTTAGTTTCTGTACCGCCACATATTTGTCGCATTCAAATTGAAATGCAGTTCCAGCTAAAGGTGGGCTAAGCGTTCTGTGCGAGTGTGTGCGAAGCTTTGTGCAATACCCAGCAGGAAAAGATAGACTTTTTTTTTTGTATTGAGATAATTTCACAAGTAATGCAATTTATGTTATGAGTTGTCCTACACTGAGAAAACAATTCGATAGATTAAAGCAAATTATATTTAAATATATACACCCTAACGGGTGTCTTTCCTCCTTTAACTGCACTAATCGATAGGAAAATATTTACGAATGCGTCTACTTACACTTTCTTGAAGACTTAACCAAATTTTGAAATTTCGGAACATTTCTGGTAACTGCGGGATACTACATAACTCTTCCCATATGGGTAGCAAACTCAAACAGAGTCATACGTTCTGTACGTGTTCTTTTTTGTTTTTGTGATGGCATATAGTTAGTGCAGTCGCAGCACGGCAGGCGTGTCATTGACATGGTTTTCAACGCTTTGCATTGCATTGCAACGCCAGTCAGCGCTTGCCCACTCAGTCAGCAGTCATTTGCCTAGTTGTCTTACCGCCCTCTTGTCCAGGCATTCATTATTTTCTAAAATAGAAATGTGTGTTCCTACGCTTAATGAAAAGGTAAGAATTTTGTAGTGAAAAGTGAAAAAAGTTGTGTACCGCGCTTTTGAATTATGAAAACACAAAACACAAAGCACAAAATAAAAACCGTCTGCGATTTTCAACGGTTCGCCGCTTAAAATCGCCATCCTGTAGTACGTCTAGTTATTTGATTCACTTTGAAACTTTTTTGTTGAATTACTATCGGTAGTGAAATCTTAATGGATTTTTTAATTTGAAGCTAAGCCGGAAAGGAGTAAGCACAAATTATTTAGAAAGAGAGACTCAAATTACTTACACATGCCATTTTCCATATTTGAAAATTCAAATCTGCAAAAGACTGGACTTATCGGAAAACAGTGTTCTGCTGTATCCTCTTTTTCCATTCCATTGACAAATGATGTATTTGATTTGAAATAATTATTTTTTATTAGTTATTAATCCACACATTCCGTAGAATTGGAGTTGAAAAAATATTTCTTTGTCGCAAATATGAATTTGTTAATAGTTACCAAATCATGTATAAGACGGAAAATATTGTTTTCTCGCAAGCGTATACATTTATTAATATCGATTTAGGAAAAAATCAATCTTTAAAGTGATCTATAGTATTGACATCCTTAAGACACGTTTGCAGGTTGGTTAGGTGATAACACCCATGTTCGAAACTTCACTACTTTCCTAGACGCTCCTTTCACGAAACAATTTTCGTTTTCCAGAAATCAAGATTAGAAGCACCCCCTTGTGTGAGCAGCCCAGAGGAAGTTATGAAGACAAAAATCCAGCTAACAAGATAGTGATGTTTTTAAAATAGCTTTGTATCAAAATTAATAAGATACTTTGCCTTTTTAGCGACATTTGGTTTTGTAATATCTTGCTAGAGCAAGATATAAAATCATGATAAAGAGATCGCATGTCTCTTATATCTTATAGTAATACTGTAGCTATCTAAGTCAGCTGAAAAACATTACGTCTCATGTTTTCAGAGACACACATGAGAAAGGGCACATTATTGTCGCTTTACCAAAACAAATATGAGAAAGATATGATTCGACTTTGACATGTAATGTAATATATGACAGGTAGGATAGAAGGTAGCGCGCAGTACTATGAATCGTTGGGACATGGGTTCAAGACCGACTTTGGAAAGTTGTAAATCGTCAGTAAAAATTAAATTTGATAATAAAATAAGTTTGAATATCGTAAAGTTTTATAATTTGTATATTAAATAATTTGATAATAAAATAATATTAAACATAATAAATTTCTATAACAAGACACGCGGAATTTTGTTGTGGCTGTGTTTTAAGATGACTTTGAAACAGCTCAGAAAGATACTTTACTGAGTCTCTTGAAAGATAACATAGAGGCGAAATTGTCTTTATACTTCAAATGGCTCTTATAAGTCCCCATAAAGAATTTATGTATATAATATGTTGTCTGAATACTTGTCTTTATAATGACTGTAAAATAAGCTATAATAATAAAAAAAAATAAATAATTATTTGTTCCAACCAAATCTTTACAATTCACTCAATCTGAAAATACTTTGCCCAACTAACAACACCTAACTTCCAATTCAAACCATAATAAGTCTGCCAAAATTTTGTAATTGTTAATAAATATTTTTACGATCTGTTAAGCAAATTAATAGATAAGTAATGGACTAAAACTAAAAAATGCCCAGATAGGACCAATAGTGTTTGAACCAAAGCGCTTCCCATGGATAAGTTTCCAACCATATTTCAGGCAATTAGTGGTGTTATTAAGGTATGACTTAGGGAATCTTTCCAAAGTAATAAGGGAAGCGCATACAGTTATGTATCTTGTCCGTCAGACAGTTTTTAAATATTCTTAAATTAATCGCCAAAGTACCTATACTCCCTCCTATTCAATGAAACAGTCATACATTCGGTTTTTTTTTTTTTTTTTAAGAAAATATTGTTGATTATAAATAACATGATTTTAAAGCTGCAACGCTTAGTAATAATTACAATAACACTGCAAAATATGTTACTTTATTAAGCACCTAGTGAAACTGACTCATTTGGTTGTTACTTTGAAAGTTATGAAATCATCTCTTCCGTTATATTTTTCACTTTATTCTGAGGTGGAACAGTCCACATAAATTAATTATGTCTAATACATTCAGAAACGTTTTATAATCATCATCACTTTTTCCAAAATAACGAATATCGCAACGTTACAGTTAATGCTGCAAGCTACCGTGCGATGATTAGCGTCTTTTTTTTTTGACCAAAATGAAAGAATTGGACTTGGTTAACATGTGCTTACAACAAGATGGTGCGACATGCCAGACGGCACGCGATATCATGGACCTATTGAGAGGCGAATTTGGTGAGTAATTAATCTCACGTTTTGGAGCATTGTGGGGCTACTTGAAGTCTTTCGTGTACAAGGATGCAGCCCTTGAAGACAACATTACAGCTGCCATTGGTGAGATACCGACCGAAATGCTGGAAAAAGTATGCCAAAATTGAAGCTTACGGTTGAACCACCTCAGGCGTAGCCGTATGCAACATTTACATGAAATAATATTTAAGAAGTAAATGGAAGAAATTGTTGTATTGCTCCAAATAAATATATAATTCACTATTGCAAATTTGTTTGTTCTTTTTTCAATTTTCAAAAAACAAATGCTTAAGAAATCAACCGCTATTTCCAAAGTTATTTAATAAACTTGGTGCGATGGAGTAATTTCACCACATTTGCGGCATAGGCTCAATTGTACCTATACCGTCTGATGAAGGTTAAGAAAAAATAGTAGGTACGAAATGTTCTCGAACAGAACTACATTTTCATAAAATTTTTTTAAAAATGTCGGAACTTGGAAAAATCGTAGCACACTTTAGAACGCATTATAAAAATCATTTATTTAATACAACGCCATTTATTTTTATTAATTTTTTTGTGTTCGATTTTATTGATTTTAAATTTATTTTTAAGCTTGCGACAATATCAATTGTATCCACGTACATATATTGTATAATTGATATGTCATTAAAAATCGTTTTGTTTGTTATTTCGAAATCATTTTTGCAATTGTAAATCACTTCAGTTTGCGCTTAATATGTCCGCAAGTTAATCGTTTTTGATTTCATCAACTGACTCACATTTTTAATTATTTTTCAATTGATTTTTTTTTTAATTGACATTATACACAGAGGTTTTCATGGTTGCAATTGTTTATTTAATTTGAAGTTTTTTTTTTAATTGAAAAGGTCATTGGTAATTTTAACCATTTCCACGAAATTTCCATGGTAATGGAAAAACATTTGTGTTCATTAATTTTGTAGTTGACAAGCGGAGAGTAAAAAAGTCTAAATGTCAAGTGTCAACTTCAACCGTTTCCCGTACTTTTGCCATTATTCTCCACTAAATATTTTGAAATGTTCTAAAGCCTGACGAAATAAAATAAAACGAATTTCTACGAATCGGCGTAAAAGTAAATGAAAAAACAATGACACTGAAATATCATATGAATTCGCCATATCTCTAAAACTGTTCATCACTCAGACTTTTGTGTATGTAATCTATTTGTCAGTGTGATATTAGCTATATTATAATACTTTTTTGACCAAAAGCAGCTTTTATAAGAAATGTAATTAACTGCCGTATTATGTAAGGCAAAACAAGTGAGTGACTGAACGTGACACATTCACAACAGCCATTTGAAACTTGTGATTAAAGGCCTGCTCCAACTTTTATGTTCACTTTGACTTAAATAACATAGTGTGAAAAAAAGTTTGGATTCGGGCTTATACTCGCCGTACACAATAAAAAAGTAAAAAAAGCAAAAGAAGCGACCAGATTCGAAAATTATCGAAGAGTCATCGAAAAAGTCAATAAAAACCGAAAAGTATTGGATTGTAAGAATGAACAGCAAAAAAGGCGACAAAAGTCGAAACTATCGCAAAGTATCGAAAAAAAAGCAAAGGTTAGAAGTGAAATGCATCGAAAAAGTTGAGAGGAGTTGATGAAAAACTACAAAAAAACTACAAAAAAGTTCATAAAAATCAAAAAGTATTGAAAAAATCGACATGAATGGAAGAGTCAATCAAATTATTAAAAATCATCTTAAGAGTTTAAAAAGAAATAAAAAAAAAAATCATCAAAAAGTTTTAAAAAAAATCATTATGCAATAAAAGGTTGAAATCAAAAACTTCGATAAAATCGAAAGAAATCGACCAGTATCAAAATATATCAGAAAAAACAATAAAACAAGATATCAAAATACATCACAAGAGTCGATAGTGACGAAAATTGTTAGAAAAATGGATAGAGGTTGAAAATGGTCAAAAAGAATCGAAAAAGTCGAAAAGTTCCGATACTTCCTTGCACCGAAATATTCAACAAGTCGAAAAATAACAAAAATCAATCGAAAAAGATGATAAGTATCTAAAATCTCGGTGAAAGAATATACAAATTTAACAGTATCGAGAATCAGGAAATTATCGCAAAAGTCGATAAATATCGAAGGGAAAATAATACTTAGTATCAAAAGTTATCGTAAAAGTTCTGAGTGATGAAAAGTTTAAAAAAAAATCGTAAAAGTTGATGAGAAAAATATCGAATGGTGAGGACAAACACTGAAAGGGCAGTTCTAGCACGAAATCTCAGATTATTGCAGCATCATTACTACAATTTTGAAGCTTTTATATCACTGTAAAAATTTTCGTAGTAAAGCAAAATGAATAACACCCCATTTGTCAAAATTAACTTAGTAGTATAGGCGCTATGAAATGAATGCGAATCGTTATTGCTCAGCTTTCACCAGATCAAGGGTTCGCCAGTCACCATACTCAGTTTATATTATATCCCTGTCGATTCTACATGGTTTCATAAAAGAAGCAAAGAAATCCGACAGAGTGCCAATATTCCGCTTCCTACCTGTTTCGATTTCTTTTATTTCTTAACGGGATAGGTTACAACGGATTGGTTCACTTGCCTACTTTGCTCAACCTCCCCCAAAAAAACTAATTTAACTTTGACAAAATTCTGACTGAATTACTCATACAAAGGATTACCCAGTCAACATTTAGAACAGTGTTGAATCTTTCTTCTCCAGATGATGAAATTATAGCTCTGCTGGAAGAGTTAGATTGGAATTTTATGCATTTTTTATAATACTTTTTTAAGAATGCATTATGATTCGATAAAACTGTTTTGTGATTTGCATTATACAAATACGACATGAAATGTATTTATATGGTTAGAACAAGGTTGCCCCGAGCTTGAAGTGGCCAAGCTTGAATTTCAAGGCAATTGAAAACTTTCTGAAATAGCCGAGAATTATACATTTCTTGTGACATAGACTTACATTTTTTTTAACGAAACAAAGGTCATCAGCTTTTTCCTAAAAATTTGAGTTTTTACAATTTGAGGGAAAAAATAATTTTTTTTTTTTAGAAGAGGCACTTGCCTCTTTTCAAATTGACAACATTGCTTTAGAAGCAAGGAACTATGTCAATGTTCTCAGGATGGATACGAGAACAAACTGAAGCAGTAATTCAGAGTCTGATGACGTAATAAATATTTTTGCTGTCGCCTTCAACTGCAATCGCTTAAAGCTCTTACTTCTGGTTCATGAAGGAATCGTTTGGAGACTCACTACAGTTTCTTTCAAACAAACTATCGCTTGGCATTGGATCGAAACCAATGTCTCTGTTTAACTATTTCGCGATTAAAAATGTTAGCTGGGTAACTCCACATCCTAATAACATTTTAAAATTAACGTACTCGAACACGTCTACTATGCAAGATACCCGTTATTATTTTATAAATTCTATTAATTTAATTATATTTGCAAAATTTTCATTCTTCAAAGGCACAATTCTTCGTAAAGCCTCCGCTGCTTAACTGAGTGCTGGCTGGATCCGATTGCTGAATAATTGAAAAGTAAATAAAAATAACATAAATTTTTTATTCAAATTTTATATGTGAATTGCATACGTAATGATGCTGGAGGTGTCAGAAAATGCGCCGCAAGGGAGCTACAGTTTGTTTGTATTAAGCACATATTTTGATACGCACGCATACATAAGGAAAGGCTGCTATGCAGCATATTTCTGTACAGCGATATTTATTTGAATAGGAACAAACAACATATAGGCAGAGAGGCGACTCAAGAAAAGTGGCGTGTATAAGCTAAAAAAGATAAAGTTTTGGGAGAGATGAATCGAAAATAACTACCAGCGGTAGTCTTACGCAAACTGACTTGAGGTTAAAGGTTAGGAAAACAGTTTTTCGCTTTGATTTCTTTCAATCTGAACAGAAGCAGTAGTTTACAAAGTTTTTCACGAAAATGGCTGATACCTTTGTGCACGTAAGCTAAGCCGTTTTTGTGATACGCAAGGTCAAAGGTTAGAAATATCTTGTCGCCTTCAAATAAACGCCAACGCTTGCAATACCACTACGCCAGCGCTTGATTCTCCATAAGTTTTTCGCAGGCTGATTGAGGAAAAACCTTTAGCTCCTTCGGCGAATTGATTTTTGAACGAATTTGACGCAGTTTTTCGAATACCGAGTCGTTCTTGAGGCAACATTACGGAAACAGTTGGCTGGTTTGCATGTCGTACCTACTATCTTTGCTGAAAAAGTCATGCTCTTATCTCGTACTCTATAATTTTCTAAAGGCGCCTTTTGAATTAATAAGCAAGTGGTTGTAGCCGCATCCGCACGGGTCTACTCACATTAATATTATTATTATTATTATTTTAGACATAGGCGTAGACAACCTGTTTGTTAAGAGAGGGCTCTAAAGAACTCAAAACAAAGTGTAACACTTAAAAACTTAGAACTGAAAATGAATTTTGTGTTGGTTATAATTTTTTAAAAGTTCTTTTGCACTCCCTCCAAACAATATTTTTGAGACATCCTAATGTCATGTTATCGTCGTAGCTACGCCCATGTTTTGGAATTTGCTAACAGTGCGATTGCTTGTCTCTGCTGTTGTATTTATTTGGAATTTAAATGATGTTTTTCTTTTTTTTTTGCTTTAACGTCTTTCTTTTTTTTCCACTCCATCGTGTGCTCAACAATTTTGGTAACAAATCGTTTCGTTTTAGGCCAGTCCTTGTGTGCATGTGTGCGTTTGCATTTTTTAGCTTGGATTTTGAAATTGTGAAAACCTAATGACATCATTCAAAATGCAAAATCTCACATTAAAATGTTCTGTGGGAAAAGTACACTGTAAAAAAAAATAAAGTGGCGAAGGGTTCTAAGCAAAAAAAAAAAATTAATACAAAGTTCTCAGGAAAAATTTTTTGATTAAAGGCTTCTGCTGTCTACCTATATTGAATGACCTATAGCCAAAAAAAGTGTTTTTATATAGAATGAGTTTATTTTATGAAGTGTAATCAAATTTCTTAGAAATACTAGAAATAACTCGGGCGATAGAAATAATTCGGACAAGCACAATTGGGAAAATCTAAAAAGTGGGCATGGCAACTCTTATAAGAGCAAAAACTTCGAAAAGCTATACTGGTAGAATTACCGAAGGTAATGAAACTACAGTTCATAAGCATAAGGCTCAAGAATGCACAACTTCAAAGCCATGCAAATGGACATGAAGTTAACTCCTGGTTAGAGCAGAGGCCTATCTAAAATCTCTGCGATTCTATGGGAAATGGCTACCGATTGCAATACAATTTTACACCGGTGGAATAAATTCACTCAACCCTCGATTTAAAGTGTAAGCCTTCGCCTCCACGTTGCTCCCACAGAAAAAACTAATTGCAAGGCTGAAACCGAATTTCCAGCAGCTATTGACAACTCTTTGTGCCAGAAAGCCTTTGGTCAGTTTGGAATAAATCGGGAATGATTCGAAAAAACTCTGAACCAGGTGAATTCAGTTAGTGGGCGTGGCATGTAAGTCTATTTCCTCCTCCCATCAAAAGAGTAGTAGTAAGTACCACTAATTGTTAGTGCCGAGGGCATTTAAGTAGCAGAGTGTTTAATTCAACGTTTATGATTTAGCGCCAAAGACGAAAATGTTATAATTGAAGGGATCAATTTTTGATTTGAATTCAAAAAGAATCCACATTTACTTCGACTTAAACAAAGTGACAGTGCTTTATGTAAAAAAATAGTAATAACAATTTAAAGTATACTATTATATAAAGAGGTAAAGTTTGTTTTTTTATTTTTTTTTATGTAACGGGTTATCTCTGGAACTACTATTCCAAATCTAAAAATTCTTCTATCAATAGAAAGCTACACTATCCCTGAGTAACATAAGATATATTTTATTTTGATAAAAATAAGGGGCGTGGCACCTTTCGTGCATTCAAAATTTTGTGTAGGATGCAAACTGTTAATGCCATGCTCCGCGCATTATATGGACGGGATTAGATAAGAGTTCGTGGCAGTTTTCATGCAACAAAAACACTTAAAACGCTAAGTCTTGGCTCAAATTACAGCAATAGTTTTGAAATTTGGTGTTAGGATGCTTATAGGTTATGCTAAGCACCTTATGAAATATGGATGGGAGTACGCAACGGCGCGTGAGACTTTCAATACGAGAAAACACTTAAAACGTTATATCTTCGCTCCTATAATAGCAAGAGTCTCAGAATTTGGTGTTAGGATGCGCATGGTCTGTGGCAAGCACCTAGCAAAATATGGACGGGAATAGACAACGAAGCGTGGCACTTTTCATACTATATAAACCCTTTTACTATTTTTAATTTCAAAATTTGCGGCATTAGATCAAATATATAAATTTGAAATGTAATTTTTTTCAGAGCTGTAATTTTAAATGGTTTTTCTTCAAGTGTAAACAAATTCCAAATGTAAAACTTCACAAAGTTGTTAATTATTTAGGAATACGGTTGATTAAAAACTTTTAAATTAGCATGCTAACGAGATAAATTAAGTGTGAACAACTGCATTTAAAAAGTTCAACTTTAAGGATATACCCCATAGGATGATAAATTTGTAGGTAACACACACACTCGCACAATGACACAGGGGCTAAAATGTGCGTAATGAGAGTACACTTTTTACCAACAACAAAAAAAGTTTTTATGACAATGTGTGCAACATAAATTTAATAAGATAATTTAGTAAAAATTTTAAAGTGAAATATCTACCATACAACGCAAAGAAAGGGTGACATTTTTTATTACCCCATAATGTTGTTGGCTTAAGTTAAAATAAAATCCAATTTTTTTTTACATTGAGAAATACAAGATATAAATCATACGTTGGAATTTTTTACCATATTCCATAAAAGATATCTGGTGAAAAATGAACAAAACATTTAAGTCAACAAAAATTAAACCCAGTGGCAGTGAATTCCAAAAATAAAGAAAAAGGAAAGAGAAGGAAAAACATTTTAAATGTGCGACAATAACATTTATTGAAGTATTTTTATTGGTATTGCAACACACCCAATGACACCCACGGATAACGCGCAATATACGCAATTCGAAATCGTAAACGGGGTGCTCATGGCAATGCAAAAACTACCAAGAGATGATGCTGCAGTGGGGTGGATTTTTGTATCAAAAACTTGTAAGATGAGATTGAAGGTTAATAGTTAGACACACAATATATGCTTAGAAATGTAATAAGTGTAATATGCTTACACCATATGAATTCAGCTTTATTTACTTGGAAAATTTTCTTACAAAAAATATTGAAAATATTTCCATTTAAATCCACTTTTATGCGCGCTGGCACATTGCGCCTGTAAGCAACGCGTTCAACAACAACTGAGCGCCAGCAGTGATACAAACTACATCACTTGGTATCCGTTCGATGTTTCAACGATTTTACCGATTTTTTGTGCTTTCCGTTAGAACCAAGTGGAAGAGACAAAAGAAAAAGTTGAATGGAAAAAAAGGAAACTAAATGACTCTGTTGTTGTTGTTGTTATTTAACAAGTCGTTTTTATGTTTTCTGCATTGACTATGGAATGGTTGAACAAAAAACAGCATTTTCTAGTGAATTGGAACAAATTCCGAAAGTCTGAAGATAAAAGTGAAAAGTTTTTTTTTATCTCTCCAAAGGAAAAAAAAACTGTTCCAATTTACAATGAGGTCGTGTCGTAAAGATTTGTTATGATCTAAAAATGTATTTTGATAGATAGCAAATCCTAAAAGAATGCATGCTGGGTTGGTTTTCAAATTTTAAGAATTTAAATTTTTGATCTGATTTTTCTCCAAAATTGAAGATTTTCGCTTTTGGAAAATAAAACTTGGCAAAAAACCTTTTACGCTTACAGCACAATCTGTAAACTTTAAGACATATTATTGACATGACTTGTACTAAAAAGCTACTAACGCCTGTTGCGGGTGCATAATATTGTAATGATTTACAACGCAAATTGTGCGTCGAATAACGGTTCGTGCCATGAGGGCGGAAAATGCCACTACGTGCCCATCGCTGGTATATGTCATTCAAAAAAGGTCAACACGTGGTAGCTGATATGTCTCATGACTGATGAAAACGACCGCTTCAAACGTTCGGACTGAAAATTTAGGCATGAAACGCCTCGCCGCTCCTTAAAGTTAAATTTTGTTTAAGTCGCCGCAGATATGTTTTATCAAGTTCCTACGGATTCCACCCTTGAACAAAAAACCCATAATAATCCCTGAAAAGACATTGCTCTACAAGTACGACATGCAAACCAGGAGCAAACTGAACATGATATACTGTTCCTGTGTACTTTTTAATTGATTTAAAGCTTCAAGCTAAATACCTATAAGGCATATAGCTATAGTAGCTAAACTCTTTTTTTATCATTATTACAGCCTTAGGTATAAGAAACATTCACCAAATCTCCTCAGATTTTGCGTGCCTCTTAGCCCCTGGTCTAAAAATATTAGCAAGTGTTTCTAACCACGTGGGCAAAAAATCGGTATAAAAGTCGGTTATTTTTTTGCATCAGTCTATTCTACATTTTTATATTTTTCAAAAGCTTGTCTATTTTCTAGAAGTAAAGCCAAATTGAACTTTCGTGCCAGATGTTGTATTATCGCTGGCAGCAGATAGTCTCTAGATCAGGGGTCGTCCAAGCAATACTATATTCGTATACACTACATATACTATATACGTATTAGTAGCAGAATACCGATGACTGCTCTAGACCAATGCTCAAGTTCTAGTTTTTACTAAAGCTAATAAACTACGCCCACCAAATTATAAATTTCGTGGAAATGTGATTTGGTGGCCTGTTGCAAGCAATTTGATAAGCTACAAAGGATTGCAATCAAGTGCATTAGAAGCGCTTTCAGGACTACGCCCAATAGAACTTAAAAAAATATCTATAAATATACGTCAAGGTGCTATGCAGTTGACTATCTTTTTTTTAAACAAAATTACAACGTATGTGGGTATGTCCAAGTTCTGCTTCAGCCGAAAACACATGCGGCAATCTCAATTATTTTTCCACTTTATTTTTGGTTTCAATTTCTATATTGTGCTTCATCATCGACTTCATTAAAGGATGAAGGCAAAGTTGCTGAAGACAACAGGTTTTCAACATTTTTTTTTTCGTTTGCATATTTTTAGACTTCATTTTTTTTGTTTGGTATTTTTTTTTTGCTGACCAATCAAGTTTTTTTGTTTTTGCGCCCTTTATTGGAAACCTCATCGCAACGGCAGCAAACGACATTTGAACTGAGTTGATGGTATGAAAATGAGTCGCAAATTCTGTGAATTTTTTTAGCTTTTTGCAATATTGCGCACTTTATACTCAATTGCTGCTTATTGGGCAATTCATTAAAATTTTCGTAAATAAAAAAATCAAACACTGTGGTAGCTGAGTTTTTGCAGACCGTAGGTCTGGTCATTGATACTTGTTGGGGACTGATGATGATGGCATGAATTTGACACCAATGGAAGCATAATAAAATTAAAATTACACAGCATAATGAGCGCTTAAAAAGTTATATGGTAGCCACTACTTTTTTAGTGTGTACTAAGAAAATTCGCATAAGTAACATTAACAATGGCTTTTAATGTGAGAAAAAGTTAACGCCTAGCCAATGAAAAACGGCAACTGAGAACTTTTTGAAGTATCAGCTTAAGCAGAGCATTCAACAATTTATATTTGTGCGAACTAATAAAAATTTTTTGGGAAAATTAATGTTAAAGTTCCTAAAGTTTTAGTGAACAAAATCCTTGTTTTGCGTGGCTAAAGAGCTATGTAGTGAATCATGCATTTTGAAGGTATAAAAAATTGCACATCAAATAAAAGTTTAATTTGTTTTTAGTTATATTACTACTAACTTCAAAGGCTAGTCTTACTAGTTTCATCCATTGCTAAATGGAATCATCAGTGACCATTTGTTATACCCAACACAGAGGGTATATTCACTTTGTTATTCCATTTGTAACGCATAGAAGGGGGAGTGGCAAGTATTAAAAAGTATATATATTATTGATCAGCGCCACCACCTGAGCTATGCCCGTCTGTCTGTCTATCTGTGTGCAAGCTAATTAAATGAAATGAAACATCGGTCACACCTTTTTACAAGCTGGTAGCATATAAAAATAGGCAAAATCGGTTCTCAGATACGCCCACCGCTCATACTCTATGTAAATATACACATGCACATTTTGAAAAAAGTTGCTGCGATTTTGATGAAACTTAGTGATTTGGTGAACATGTGAACAAAATTAAGATCGGGCTAGGTTTGAAATTTGCAAAGGCTCTTAAAAGGGCGTGACAATATGATAATGTTAAACTTTTATTGAATCAAGTGTAAATAGGGTTGTGCTAGTGGGTATGGCACTCCTATACACATAAAAACTAAATAAAGTGTTGAAGAGACTATTAGAGCAATTGTCATAAGATTTAATATGAAAAGACCACTATCTATTATTGAAGCGATAGGCATAACTGCATAAGTGAAGGCGGGTTCTTCTATTCAACCCAAAAATTGTGTGAAGTCATATTAGCAAAAAGACAAAATTTTTTATTATGGAATCAAAACTTTTTTATGTTTAGTAATCAGAGGTTCTTTTCCGTTTTTTTAGCCCTGGGCTGCTCAAATTCTTAATCCGGGATTGAGTTTTTTGAATTAAATATTTCCTTACAAATGTGGTAATTTTGAAGTATTGCTTTTTATAATTGAAACGAGAAATCTAGTTTAAGAGTCCTGAATTTTGACTTTATTGAGTAGATAATTTTATGCCATTCAACATTTTATTATGTTTTTAAGGATATGAGCGACGTCACTGTATCGAATATAGCATTTAGGGATATATTTCGACAGTAATACAGCGAACATAGGTTTTGCTCTAACGTAGCGATCTTAACCGCATAGGCTAAGGATTCCATATACCCCCAAAGAATATAGTTAAAATTCGTCAAATCACGCGATCTTGGAGACCAAGTCATGTCAAGAAACCATGCAGGTTTTAAGTCAACTTACAGTTGACATTTTTAGGGAAAATTTTGCATGTGCTATTACGGAGTCCAGCGGCGGAACTTAAAGGGACATTTTGAATTTTTATTTTTTTAATAAAAGTCTCTAATCTTTGAATATAAGACTTTATTTATTTTAAAGCAGTCAGCTCATAAAGTTTTAATTGGACTCTCTCAACCGTATAAGCTCAAAATATCTCTGACAATGAAAACTCTGTAGATACCATCGTGTGCATCTTTTCTCGAGTGAGTTGCAATTAGTCACATTCACCTTAGATTTGTTATTAAAATACATGAAATAATTTGAACGACAACAGTAACTGAATTTCGTTACCACTCATCATCAACTGTGTAAATTGGCTTGGTTGCATAGTATGCCAGCAAACATACTGACAATTGGACTGTCAGTTACACTAAGAGGTATGTTGTCTTGCATATTTTGTTATTGTACGAGTAGCTATTTGAGTTGCATACATAACAATCTGAATCCTTGAGATGCAATGCATTGTTACAAGTATCTATTTGTCTTGTTGGTATGTTAAAATGTTTATTTAGTTGTCTGTTTGTCTGTCTGTCTGTCCATGCAGTTGCTTGTTTGCTTACGCGCATAAAACTTAAGTCAAAGTTGTGACTTCAACTTCAACTGCCAACCCCATACAGATACACCTACTACCTAAAGCTTAGAGTCTCAAGTATAGCATACTCTTAGATACAAAAACAAAACAACAACAAATAATCATGATGATGATGAACTCACCTTTTTGACACGTACAACAGCAATTAAATGATAAATTCAAAGTTTCTCTTTTTTCTCTAAAAATTACAGCAAGCAGGAACCGTATCAACCGTACAACAAATACAATGCAAATTTATTATAGCAAACGTATGCATCCAGCAGATGTATCCATGCGCTGCACTTTTCCATACAACAGGCGTACGTACAACAAGTTGTTACGGGTGGTGTTGTTCTTGTTGGTTAATGGGCACTGGACTGGGTGGACAAAAGCAGCAGATGGAGCGCCTACGCTCCACACACAAGTGCAGCAAAAAAGATACGCGCGCGGCTTGTGTAGTTACGTGCAAATGTATCTGTTAGATATGTGCATATATTGTAGTTTTAACTGATTTATGACACACGCTCGACAACAACAACAACAGCACGCAAGACTGATGAATTTTATTGACAATATAAAAATATATTTTTTTTTTGTAAAATCACAAAATAAAAGAATCTAAATGTATCTATGAGATACTTTTTTTATTAGCTGCTTGCTTAAGTTATTGGTTAGCTTTTAATTGAGTTTTTATGTAAATTTTTGTCGTTTTTTTTCTACACTTCTAATAGCTTATGCGCGTGTTCTTGAAGATATTTTTTTTTTCGTTAACCAGTGTCTTCTTTTCTTTATTTTGAGCAAAGCAAATTAAAAAAAATGTAAACAAAAACAAAAAACAAAAAGTTAAACATACTCACACAATAATATTATGATTCACTGCGATGGCTTTACAGATACATTTGTATCTTTTGTTTGCTATTCGTGTAATATTTACTTTTTCTTAGATATTTTTCAAAATTCTCACTGTATTACTTGCCATTTTCATTATTTTTAATCTTTGTTTATTTTTCGATTTAATAAATTTGTTGACAAGTTGAGCTTTAATGCCGGAGGAAGCGTAGTTACACCAACGCTTTTATTCGTTAGCTTCAAAACTGGTTTTCGTATAAAAATGCGCGCTAGCATTTGTTGAATCCCAATTTCGCCACAAAATTCTAAAAAAAAAACTCACTCGTCGTCTATTCGCTTAAAATTTTTATTTTATTAATTCTTATCTTTAATTTAATTTTTAACGCATTCTCAGCAGCAAATTTAACGTAAAATGATTTTCGTTCCGTTTTTTTTTTATTTTGTTTAGCGCTTTTGTTGCCGTTTGTTGTGTGTAACCCCACCCGGAGACCGGTTATAAACAAACTGAATGGCTAAAGTCAAAGCGAGGTAGATTTAGCTGGCCGACACAACAACGATGATGGCGACGACGACGACGGCTACAACAACGACAATTACAATGCAGACGACGACGGCGCACTGTGTTCGATTTCTTATTTTAGTCTGACAAGAGTTTTGTGTCCAGCAATCGTATAATAGCCGTGTTGTATTCGCTTTGGTTAAACCAAAATTCGATACAAGTGCGTGAACCAGTTCTAGTTGAACTTTTTGTCTTTGCTAAATTTGAAGAATAGATGTCGCACATCGCAAGTAGCTCTAGACACAAACCTAAAATGATCAAATATACATGGCAACTTGGATTGAATTTACATAAGCGGTTGTATGTCACGGGAGGTCCTATGCATGCAGTAGTTTCTGAGCCCAAATTTTAGAATAAAGTCACAAGATTAAAACAAAAAAAAAAATCAAACAGACAATGATCGCTGAAATGGTTCTGCTTTCTGCCTTTTTAATACAGCGTTAAATAGTTTTGTTCTTAACGATTTATGGTCGGAAAACCAAAGAAAAAATATTGGTATTAGAGTCTACGGTGCTATAAAAACAGTTAAAAGCGTTTGATAGCAATTTTTTGGAAAAAAAAACAAGGCTATGTACTGACGCATGAGGCACCTAGGCCCCGTTCAACCATATCAGTTTGCCTGCCATAAAGCCGGCTTTGATTTTAAAATGGACGTTTTGTCACACACTGTCACGCCTCCAAGAGGTCAGTGGCAGAATTATAAGAAGTTAAACTTATGAGTTTTATTGAAAATTTAACCAAAGCGAATAAAACATGGCTAATATGAAGATTTTGAGTTATTCATTACGTACATTTTATGGGAAATATAACGATTTTTTAGCTATCAATGTTTTTTGTAACTAAAGCTAAACAAAATGTGAACAAGTTCCCTTTAATTTTCTTTTCGTCTGCTCTCACTTAGTTTTCCACCCTTCTCTTATTTACACTTTATTGGAGTAATCTTTTTGCTTCCGAAATTCGTGTGGCCATTTGAAAAATTCAAGAAGACGTATCCAAAATTGCGTCTACGAATAGCGAATATCCCTGATAACCATATTAAAAATTGTAATAAAATGCTTTTTGGGGGCGCATATTATGAAGCTAAAGTTAGATTTGTTTATAAACACTATGGTCCTTAGTTAAAGTTGCAAAATTAAGTGCGCTCTAAGTTGAAACCTAATTTTTACCTAAAATAGAAGATACAGAGTGACCCTATAAATAAAGGAAAGACTTGACACAAAACATTGTAGACATACTGAATAAAAAGAATAATAAACAGCTGGAAGACGGAAGGCAGCGTGTTGAGGTGGTTAGTACTGTGTACTCATATCTCACAGTGCCTGGGTTGGAAAATCATTCGTCCATATGTTCATTTTTAAAGGCATGTTTTCAATTATAAAACAGTACAAGGTGGTTGTATTGATATTCAGATCCCCAGATATCTTTATATTCAGACAAATATTGATCCTTATGTTTTATTTGAAGATTTTTTTTTTAATTTTTTTTTGCCAATATTTCAGCATTGGACAAAAAAACAATCCTCACAAAATTTCATCTTCCAGTTTAATTCCCACTATAATTTATATGGCAAAAAACGACATGACAGAAAAACGAATGGCAGATATTTTCTACGTTTTAGTAGAAAGCTGTTTCCAATGGACTTGTCTTAATTTTTTTTCTCACGAGTTATAGACGAAACTGTCTAGTAAAGTATTCTTTTCCACGTAATTTCTATGGAAATTTCCAAAACTTTAAGAGCCACAAATAAATTTCAATATTAAGAGCTCTTCTTGCACTAGCATTTTTCTTCCATGAATTAGCAACTACATAAATATTTAACTTGTTTGAAATAAAAAAAAATTTGAGACACCTTATTATAAAAATTTATCCGACTTTGATTCGAAGAAAACCAGATCTATTAGTATAGAAAAAGGCTGTTAAAAATAAAAATAATGATATGTGGTTTTCAGTATTCTTTTACAAAACAACCTACATGATAACTGATGTCACACGGGTACGACGCTGAAAAAAGGGGAAGATTTTGCAAATTTTATAATAAAAAATCCGATTTTTCATTGTTCCGTTCAATTTTAAAAATTATCATAAGAAAAATAGAAGATGAGGAAAAATCTATCGCGGATTCGAATTCCTCGTGAAAATAAACTGAAAACACCACCATTTTGTTGAAAAATTCGATAATCCTTATAACTTGTATACGTAATTTCGGTTACACTGGCTGTACTTTAATCGTTTTGCTTTGAAAATATAGGAATAGCAATTTTGAAGAAAATACTTTGATCATTCAAGATGTCGTTTGCCCGAAATAAAATTTGTGACCGTCTTGAAATTATAGCAGTCCATGAAATAAATTGCCCCAGAAACGCTACACTTCAACTAAGAGATCTTGTCCCTCTAAATTTCTAAAACCTAACACTATGCAATGTCATCGGATTTTGTCTCGTATGACAGCAGCAACATCCAACACAGCCGAACTCAACATTAGCAGCATCGACGACAACGACAAAAACGACAACAACGATAACGAAGGGCGATATCGTCAACATACAACGTAACGAGATACTTTTCGAACCTAAATGCATTTTTGATGTTTTTTGTTGTTTTTATTTTGGTTGTTATTGTGAACTTTGTTGCTGTCACACAGCGGCAGCAGCAACACAATCGACGACTCAGACAGCAGCAGCAACGAAAACCAAAAATAAATTCGAAAACTTTTCGAACATTCCCAGCTGTGTGTGTGTGTGTTGTGTGCTTTTGTAAATGTTTGTGTGTTCGCTTTTGTTTTTAGCTGTGTGTGTGGGTGTTTGTATTTTGACTATTCTGCTGTGCGTTATTTGTTGTTAAAAAGATACGACTTTACGAGTACGAGTTACAAATTCGTTGATAGCGTTGAAGTGCTCTGCTCTGCAGTGCTGGTGCTGTGCTGAAGTGCTACACGGTGCACAAAAAACGTGCGCAACCATTTCTCATGTTTGTCAACTGTTGGAGCATCAGCAACAGCAACAGCAACAGAGTCACGAGTTTGAGCTGCTGCAACGAGTTCCATTCATTTATCCCTAAGTTAATTTTGTGTTCATTAACATGGTTAAAATGCGCCAGCTAATTAGTTTAGGTTGCTTTCTTCAAATGTTTGTTGTTGTTTTTTTTGGTTGATTTTCATGTTGTTGTTGTTGCTTTGTTTGCTTTAAATAAAAATAAATTTGTATGCATGACAAATGCACCGATTCTATATTTGTCGAGTTCCCTAAAGTTTTGGCGATTGATGAAAAGTAGAAAAATGTGTGTGGGATGTAAGGTAAAGCTGTTGAATGTGACGGTACGTAGGCGTGGTTATACCACATTGAGTATGCCTGGAGTTTAATATACGAAAATCTTTGAGTTGCAATCAATGCTTTTTATTTGAATGGAAAGTGCAACATTTGCTTAAATAGGTCATTGTTCAGCGATTTGAAACCATTTCTTGTATTTGTGTGGAATTTTGTTGCATTATCTCAGTATAGCGTTTTGATGTTTTCGCATGCATGGAAACTGACACGCCCTCTTATCGAAGTACACAAACTTTTCGTTCAGAACTTTCTTAGTTTTTCTTGGTATTTTTGGGAAATGGTGGTTTTCTCGCAATCGTGACTTCCACAGACAGACAGACGTTGATTAATAATGCGCATACTTTTCTATATCAACGGAATGACAAAGTGAATATACTTTGAGGTATCTAATAAAAGATCGAATACTCGTAATAGTTCCAACGTTTTTGGGTAATTTTTCATATTTTGGGCGGTTCTTCTGAATAAGAGATTGAGCCGAGAAGCGTGGCATTACAAACAGCTCTAGCTTTGTTTTGACTTTTGATGTGTTGCTAGAGTTAAGGCACTTCAGAGTCCCGATTTAATAAGTTTGTTGTTTGGAGTCTTATCTAGTGCTTCACCGATACGAGAACCATACGATAATTCAAAAATTATCGTATCGTATTATCGTATTATCAATACGAAAATTATCGTCTCGTGCTCGTATTGGCGTCAAGCTTATTGTCTCGGACTCGTTCTTGTACGAGAAATTTTTGATCTGTATCCTTCTCGTCTCATTATCGGCGATATTTCTTGATTATTCTCGTTCACATTTTTATGTATATAACACTAACTGGACCAGCGGCTTTCCCGCGAGCTGTCCATTGTATACCCCCCGTTTAAACTTTACGCAGTTCTTACTGCAAGCAGTTGGATCCATGTACGAAATTTCACAACTTGGTTCTAGTTCCAAGAATAGCCATGTAAGGGTTTTTGTTCAATGGGGCAAACTATTACCCGTTAACATTTAGCGAGTTTCTTCGCACAATTAGTTTAAATTTACCTACCTATCAGTTTTCACAACTGTAGCTGCGAAAGATGCTAATATATAGCGTTTATGATGTTCTTGTTCTATAAAGGTGCCATGCCCCTTTTTCTAATCTCGTCTAGATTTTGTGAGATACTTAACATTGACAATATACATCCTAGCACCGAATTTCGAAACGCCACTACAGTAGGCGCCAAGATATTGCGTTTTAAGTGTTTTTATATTATGAAAATTCTGGCTGAATGTCGTTCTCGGCGATAATTTAATGCCTATCGTACGATAAGCGTTTTATTATCGCCGAGTACGAGACATCGGTCAGACCCTTTTCGTTCTCGTCCTCGGTCATACGAGAAATAATATTTTTGATATCGTTTCGTTATCGTTCTCGGTCCCGATAACGATATTTATCGGTTCTCAATGAAGCATTAGCTGTAACACTACTGCTTGGATATTGAAGACGCGGAAGTCCCTTTATCACTTTTCTTTTATGCTTCTAATTTCTTTGGTGTATTTCATGAGAGCATCTCTATTTTAAACTTAGACCGTTTAACAAATGACTTAGTAATAAGTGTCCGAAAACTTCACTCTAGATTGC
This sequence comes from Meiosimyza decipiens, assembly GCA_963680825.1. Taxonomy (NCBI): domain Eukaryota; kingdom Metazoa; phylum Arthropoda; class Insecta; order Diptera; family Lauxaniidae; genus Meiosimyza; species Meiosimyza decipiens. Next base: position 10,447,581 of record OY804259.1, read on the forward strand.
TGGTGAAGCATTAGCTTTTTAACTTCTTGGTACCTTTTTCCTAGCTTTTCGGTTCCATTCTTCACATCTTCTCTCGCCCTCAGTATAATCTGGGAGCAATACGGTAGCATTTTATATGCTACGTTTGTGCTGTAACTATCGCATATCAACATTCTGTCAGATAAGCCTGGTGTGTAGGAGTGTATCTACAGACTGCACAAGCGAGGGGGTAAAATTTGATGAGTAAAGCATTTCAAGTCTTAACGACGTCAGTATGCTTAAATTTACGTTTATTTTTTCTTTTTTTTTTCAATGAAATGATGAAGAGTTAATCAGAAGAGCCATTTCTCGACACGAAGTTCTGGATATAACTCAGCAACTTTTATACTGGGAGATTCACCAAAGCGTTAATTTGAAACTATTAAACTCAAACAATTGCGGTCATAAGCTAAGATACCATCAATAGTACATTAAATCCTGTTGATATTGACCGAATCTACAATTGTGCAAAATTGTGTAGTTCCGGCTAAAGTTTTTTTTATCCCATTAACCCCCTTTCAAGCACGGAATACTCTGTTAAAGGAATGAAATTATTTGGGAATTCTGTTGAACTTAATTGCATTGTTTGGCTTTTATTTGCCAAAAAAATAAGTCGTTTTTCACTGGAGCAAAACTTGTTGCGCTGCGTTCACTCACAAAAGATACAAAAACAATGCGAGTACAAATACTCGCTACTATGATCCGATTTTTGGGGCATGGCAACAACAAAGCCCATTGTTGCTGTAAAATCAAATTAAATCATTTTTACTTTTAGCCATTCATTGAGCTAACGAACGAATGGCAGCTCTTTATCAAACAAGGTTTTGGTTTCTATGAAATGCAAAACACAAAATTACGAGTATAACATAGTTAGCGTATGTCGGCGGCACTGCTCGTGGGCAGCTCTTTTTTGGCTTAATGCACGTTTCGATCAAAGATTTTCAATGGAATTGATATTAGCGTTTCTCATGTCTGCATGTAGAGAAAGCTTACATGAGCTTTGAATACAAAAAGATTTTAAAATTTGACTGATAATTATGTTTTTCTGATATGTGGAACACATATTAACAAACATCTACCCTTTGTTAATAAAAAAATTATATGGAATCAAGTGATTGTTGCCATTTTTGCTCTCGATTGTAATTGTTGTTGATATTATTATTTTGTGGAGTAGCCTAAATCACTTTTTATACTCTGATTACAGCTGTGAGATGAAGTAAATTGAACTAATGTATTACGAAGTGCACTGTACTCTACCGCCTGCAGCGTAACCGCCACTAGCAGCAAAGGCGGTGAAGGGTAGGAAGGCCGAAAATCAAATATTGCAGTCATGCATCATGGCACCACTGGGTGTGCGCACACATGAATCAATGAACAAAGGCATCTGGAGGCACAGTTGTAGTAGCAGGAGTAACAGTAGTGGCGACAGCGTGTATAGTCATGTGGAAAATTAGTTCCATTCAACAATCAAAACATTGGATTATGCAGAGAGTTTGTCGTTTATGCAGCAGTTTTGGTGATTCCTAAATGCTCACAAAGAAAATGTATATACTAATTATTTGGTGCTAGAGATGCAGCGATATGTTGGAAAATGCTATCTCTATCAGCTTAATTTCTGTAAGTGGTATTTCAAACCAACTGAAAATATGTTTAATCGACTAATTGTATGTCGAAAACAATGTAAATTGAGCGCTGCCGGTGGACTTGTCGTGCAATATTTAAGAAGCCGAAAAAGCATTTTTGATCAATTAATGGAAATGTAGGCCTCAAATAGAAAAATATAATGTAGCTATAGTAATAAAGATGAAAGCACATTTGTAAAAGCGTAAATGAGTGGCTGCACGGGGCTTAATCGTTCAAATGAAATCTTATAAAGTTTCAGTAACGTTTCAGAAATCTTTCATTACCATTTCAGAAAGCATTTTACTTGCCGAGTGGCTGGGAGGCAACACTATGAATGACATGAAGCAAATTTAAATATTTAAAAATTATAAGGTAAGCCTCAAGTGAAAGAAGAGAGAGGGGTCCCACCAGATATCACTAAATCTCAACAAGGGGGAAGTAGGGTACCAATTTTTATAAATAGACTTCACATAATTAATGAACTTCCCCTTACGTACCAATTCTAGTTACCAAAATCCTATGGTGTGTCAATTTCTTGAATTTTTTTTTTAAAAGAAAGACAATGCCGCCAAGCTATCATAGAATGCTTTCTATATATCTTACGAGCAATAATAAAACTTCTCATAACGCTTAGACAAACTCACATTTCTAGCGTCCTTGCTGCTGAAAGACTACGTCGACGACAACGATGTAAATTAGAGTGATTAAGGTTGAACTTCAGTGTAATTTATATACATAACATAGTTGACAATTCAATGCACATCTAGCAGTTGCAACATAATGGCAGCTCTACGAATATTGCCCCAATCCAGTAATTGATTTTGTGTGCTTGATGCTTAAACTAATCTGCATAGAAATGCATTTCATTGATTGATGTTTTCGTACAATTAAAATTAAATTTCGTGAAGTGTGCAGGTAGCTTAAGTAGTTGCTGCAAGATTCCAAAGTAGCAATTTATTTCGAGCGCAGCACTTCGAACAGCAGATGTTGCAAATATATCATAGAAAATCGTAAAACGTGAGCAATTGACATTGCGTACATGTCGAAATTGTTTATTTTTAAGGTTGCGAAGGAGTTTGCTGGAGTAAATTATGTGAACATTTTTCGAGTCAGATTGGTGTATTCATATTTGACAATACGCTCAAAATATTATTGAAAAATATTAATTGTTTCATTTAAATGAATAAATTGTGTGTTGATTTTTACAGCGCTGTTACTTAGTTGTTCTTTTTAAAAATAAAACATGCATTTATTTGAGCTTGTCATAAAATTTATTAATAAAAAGTTAGTTATTGTCCTTACAGAGTATGCACGCTATATGTCAATATATGCGATTCATTTTGAAACACTCTAAAGACATTAAATTTTATAATCTCACACTCCATGGTATCAGCAAGTTTCTGAATTATATTTTAATCATTCTATTTTTACTGCCCTAAATTCTTTTAGTTAAAAGAAAGGAATGTTTAGCTTTAAAAATAAACTTTGAAATATTTGCCACAAATATCATACACAGCGTTCAACAAAATTCAATCTTTGGTTGCACTAATGAGAATTCTCCATTTTTTTTTTCTGAAGGTGGGGCTGAAAATAAACTGCACGTGTCTGGAAGGTTTTGATATATCTTTTGCCCATGTAAAAAATAAATGCCACACGTTTGTAAGTAATTCCCTTTGTCCTTTATAAGTTTCCAGAAAATTTAGTTGATTTTACTTGTAAGTCCATGGACTTTTGGGGCTTAAGACTTTTAATCGACAGATCTCCATAGCATTTCATGTGCATTTGATTCTGCTTCAGCACTTTCTTTTTGTAGTAATGCAGATATCTCAATTTCAAAAACAAAAATGCTCCCTTAAATTCGATAAACTCCTTACATTTAAGCCATTACTTTTATGTTAACAGTTGGCAACTCTGCATCGGCTTTGCTTGCTTTGATTTATGCGAAAAACCACAGTGTTACTGCAGAAGAAAAATCCAAATAATTCATGAAGTTAAAACGTGTGGCCAGCTGGCGCTTATCCATATGTAGCAGGCTAAAATGCGGTAAAAATGCGAGTAGTCTATGTTAAAATCGCATACTAATTAGTTAATCTATAACGTACGAGTACGCATATGTTTAAAGTGAACAAAAAAAAAAAAGAAAAAATAATTGATGAACCCAATTAACTCAAAATGTAATTGCAAAACAATTTTACTGGAAAAATTTTCAAATTAAAAGGTTTTAATTTTTAATTGGGAACAAACTGCAGCGAAGCAAAGTATCTGTTTAACTAAAATTTTGAGATTTTTTTAAGAGTAAACGCCTAAAAATATGCAATAAAAATATTAAAGAAGAGTAAGACCGTTTTATTATTGCATAATTTTAGGCAATGATGAAAATTAAATATACCATAAAATTCATTAACATTTTCAGCATGGTGCAGAGCTATTTTTAGGGTAAGATTGATGCCATTTTGCATTAGAGTTATTCTTCTGCTTAGTCGTTAAATGCTTGATGCCCAATCTTCTATTTATTACTGAAACTTCTGTTTTGATTAGAATGACTAAAATTTCAGTCAGTTTAAATATTTTAGCACACTGCAGCTCATATGAAATGTGTATGTGGCACAAAAAGCAGTGAATCAAAAATCAAACGCACAAGTTCTGTGGAACGATATGGATTAAAAAATGTTAAGCCCTCAAAAATTATTTTCTGTGTGAGCCTATGTAGTTAATATAATTCTTCTTAGAGATATGAAGGACCAAATTTTAAATATACGGCAAATAAATAAATGGAACTTGCATTACTTTTAAACGGTCTCATAAATCTAAAACTGCCCAAACCGAAGACTTTTGTTCATTTACACTTTGAATGATGACTTTGATTCGAGAAAATATTGAAAATTCAACCAAATTAGCTAAGATCCGTTTATCATAAGGTTTGTGCTGGGTATCAAAAGCCTGAAAATACCTAGAATGCTTCATGCTATTAATCGGTGCCATACAGCAGCATCCTGTTTTCAAAGTACATAGTCTATGATTATCCAAAGCAGATACCTTGGTGTTTTGAGAGTTCAAAGTATTGGGCTCATAGTTTGTGCCCAACTTGCTCAGTTGAGGCACATTTGACGTTAAGTGTGACTGCCACAAAGTATTTCTTCTCCCCCTTATCACAAACTTATTTCGCTCAGTGCCGCCTTCAGGTAAGGGTCCACAGAGCTGTGGTCCCACCGAAGAGGCGCTTTAAACAGCTTCAATTTAATGTATTAAATTACCTCTACAGACTTTCCTCATCAATCATATGAATTTTTAATATAACGAACTTTTTTATTTTAATCACAAAATTTTTATAGATGCGATCGGTTTCCAGGCCCCGTCCGTCACCAACATCTGCTGTAACTTGAAGCCAGCAAAAGCATCTTGCATAAGGTATGCAGTAAATGTCCTAGCAAATATCCGAGGATCAGTCCGGATGGGTACGTTTATCGCTACATTGAAGATACTGCTCAACTCTGATTTCTTGTTGAATTCAATTTTTCTTAGTGTAGGTAGCAACTCTCTGTAGTCACAGTGATATATTCTACTTCCGTGGGTGGACTGTTGTGTCGTCATCAGCAAAACTTGTGAAGCAAAAAGGCAGCAATAACATATTCTTGAGTGCAGAGTTCATACCTTAAGAAACTTTGGGTGCTTGTATTTTCTCTAGGACCTATTTGTAAACTCTGTTCAAGACATCACTGTCTGTTTTTTTCCAAAAATTCTTGAAAGTTCCATATTGTTTTCTTCAGCTATTAACATATCTTTAAATAACAATTTATTTGTAAAAGCTTTTCTGTGCATTTTTTGCTTGATATAAAGCTTCAAGCTTAATAGCTTAGAAGGCTAATAGCGCAACAGAAACGTTTGATTTAATTTTTGTTAGAAAGATGGAGGGCAATGCCAAATAAAACTTTTTCAATAGTGGGCGGTGCCACGCCTCTAACAACATAATACGTTTCCACGACTAAAGTAATGATTTTTATAAAACTTGGAATGAATCGTATGGAAGGGTATTAAAGACTCTGTGATCACCATTACCACTAATGGGCACAACTCAGCCGCTATACTAATTGTGATGAAATTTGGAAATTTAATTTTAATTTTTTATTGAGATAACTGATGTATAGATGGTGCTGATTTTTTTTTGTATTGCCAGTATAATGGTGGACGAATTTTAGTCATCAATGTTAGAGGAAACGTTTGCAGATTCTTTGCCAAAAGTTCACTCGAGCTCTAACTGATCGAGCTGATACTACAGGATATGGCTATTGTGAAACATAGTGTACGTAGGTCAAAAACTCTGGTCTGTGACGTTCTTTATCAACTAATCGATTTTTTATGTATAGCAAAACGTTTTCAAAAATAATAATAATAAAAACAATTGAAATAAATATGTTCGGCCATATTCATTAATCGAAAACTTTCATTTCAGCATATCCAATTAGAGCTTCTGACTTCAACCCAAAAACAAATTATTTGGAGCGTAATTTTTACGCCATAAAAACTCCCAATAAAGTTTTGGTTTCTGCGCGCTTGTGTTTATTTCCAATAAGAAGTTTCTTCCTTATTTGGTAGGCATATGTGTGTGTGTGTGGAGCGCGTACGTGTGCTGCTGCGATTGTGTGGGTGTAAGCTTTACCCTTTTGATTTTATGTTTTAATATGTGGTTCGTTAAGCTCAGCCACACATGTGTTGTTTTAATGTTTCGACTTTTTGCGAACACGTCTTGCTGTGGAGTTTTCTTATTAAAACAACAACGGTGGCGACAAACGCAACGATATAACGATTTCGTATATGTCACGTTAACGTGCGTGCAAGTAGCCAAATTGCTCTGCTGCATTATTTATTTCATGTTTGTTCGGCAATTAAGGTAAGCTGACAGTTTCGATTCGAAGTTGCATTTATTACTAGTTGAGAAGAACAGCTTGAAAGTTTTTGCTGCTGTGGCTAATAAATTAAATAAAACTTTAAAATCTAAGCAAAACTCGTTAAGACTGAGGTTAAAGAAAAAAATTTAGATAATGCGCATGCAGCTTCGAATTGATGGCGCAAAATTGACTGCAAGCACAAAGCTTTTATACTTTTGTGAATAACTTAGTAACTTTATAACTGATTGTATTGATTTAAGCCCTATTTGGCAAGCTTATATCATGATCGAAAGCATGACGTTGAAATAAAGCCCCTGCCTTAGAGAAAAATTAGAAAAATCGAAGTTTAAATTTTTATAAACATTTGTGAGCTGTAGTGTACTAGTTTTAGACAAAAAGCGTTGAATTTACATTTTGTGAGAACCAAATTAAATATCACTCATACGCCCCGTTGCACTTAAGCGCATGAATTGCTTAGGAAAAAATATTTAAAATGCTGTAACTTTCATAAAAATTATAACAAATCAATAATTTTAGCACCATTTTCAAGATAAAAGCTTCAGTTTCTTTTTAAAGCTGTTTGAAAAAAAAAAATATTAAGGGATGACCAAGCTCCCCAGTCGATTTTCAAGTCAGTAACTTTTCGAATAAAAAAATTACTATGTTTGTTGTATGACGCTAGAGTTTTTTTCCATCAAGTCATTGAGATGATAGCATTCAAACGCCACAGTCGGCCTCGTTTTACAGCATTATCTGGAGATAAATTACTGACTTCTTGTCGAATGTGTTCCTTTTGTACCGCCAAGTTCTACGGCTTGTAATCTCAAAAAAACCCTAAAGTTAAAAATTTAGAATGGTCTAACAAGCACACATTATGACTCTTACAGACCTTTAGTTCCCCAGAAGCGATCAATTTGCTTATTCGCATATTCAAATGAAAATTATCCTCGTCGGTATTGATGATTTTCAATAGATAATATTGCCTATTGCCGAGCTGAGTTCTAAGAGGGATTTGCTGTATTCTACACGTGATTGGCGGCATACAGATAACAAGCTGATACATAGGGAGCGGCTTCAAGCTCTTCACCAAAAATCCACTGTAAAGACTGACTATCTTTTTGATTTTTGATGATTCTCTTGGAGATCTGCTTTTACAGCAGCGATATTTTTAAACGGACGGCTGCTTCGTGTATAGCCACGTCTGTAGCTGCCCCATGTTGATGCAGTTTCACAACTTAAAAAAAGTGTTCATAAACGGCTACTCTAAGCCCTTATCAAAATAGAGCTATTATTATGATTCCAGAGTAGGAATATGAATGTTTAATCCAGTTTGCGGTGTCAGGGCTGCCATCTTTTAACTAAATAATTTATGTTAAGGTCTCTATACAGCCTAAGCGCTAAGTATTACAAGTTAATCTTTGCTTTGAATTTAGTTTTACAGCTGCTGTTGAGACGCTAACCGGAAAACCACCTACTCTGGTTCAGATGCTGTCTGAATTCATTGCGGTTTGTGGATTCGGTATTCCCATCAGCTCTAAACACAAGTTAGGCCTTTGCATGCGTCACACTTTACGCAAAGTTCTTTGATTCGTCCGACAGCCAGATTTCTTCCAAAATCGCTGTATGAACATTTTTCTATAAATATTTTTCAATAAGAGTGCTCCAAAAAAAAAAAAAAATGGAGTAACTTTCGCTTAACATTTCTCGATTTTAAGTTAATTGAAAAATTTAAATTTTTTGATAAATTTTTATATGCCAACTTTACAAATTTAAAAATGCAATGTATTTGTAAAACAACATGTCCAGTGTTGTATGGTCATATGTTCACGCTGACCACTTACAAGAGTAACGACGGTACTTAAATAAACATTTCATATCCAGGCATCGATTGGTGATTTTCGTGTTGTTCAATGCTACATAGGTACCATTGTGCTGGCAGTAACGACACTTGTGCTGCGGGTCATTTCCATTTGGCTTGGTGGCTAACCCACAACAGTTGTGGTCACGTGACTTTAACACGTAGTTGCTAGCAAAGTATGGTACATGAAAAATTAATAAATGCAAAAAAAAAATATGAAAAACAAAGTGATAAATAGGTAGGTAGGTCGGCACACAGGAAGAAATAATGGGAGCAGTGCAATGAACCACAAATAAATATAAGTAGGTACATGTGTCAAAGGCAGTTATAATGAGAGTTTGAAATTTTTTAAAAAACTTAATTCAAAATGCAAAAAATTCTTAAATTTAAAAAAATTTCAAAATCTTTTTGTCGTCAGAAACAAAATTTTTTTGATCTGGCCTAAAAATAGAATGACATTAAAAGTGTGCTACAAATTTCGCTAATGGGAAGAAACAGCTCTTGCTCATTCAGTGTTGGCATAATTTAGACGGGTGACTAAACACAAAGACAAATGAATTAATTTTTTAAAACTGAACATTTCAGTATATTTGTTTTTTTTTACATTTGTTACTTTTTGTTATATTTACAGTACTGTGCAAAACAAATGCAAAGAAACTAAATGAACTGCAGGCTGAATCTCATTATCAGCTTACAAAAAGAAATATTTGGAAAAATTCAAGCTTTCGACTTAACTTTAAGTTAAGCATATTTTTGAGGTATTAAAAGCAGTCAGCACTGTAGTTACTGCCTTCTGGTGTAGATCCCTTATTTTGAGGAAACCACATTTCAAGTTCAAATCATCCACTGCCTTCCCTAAAAAGCAAGTTTCATTGCCAATTTTTAAGGAAATTTTTTGAAATGTTTCGACCAAAATGCTTTAAATATTTTAAGTTATTATTTAAAAACTGTTTAAAAAAATACAGGGTGGCCACTCAAAAACAAAAATCTTTTTAATTTATTTTTTCTTGTTAATTATAGTGCATTCTTTGGCCATGGCTATGTATGATATTCAACAACGAGTAATACTAATTAATTTGAGAGTATCTACTAGCGATAACACTTATACGGAACCTGATCGTTTAGCTTGAAAGTAGTAGATAAGTCAACGATCTTTCGAGAATAAGTTTTTGGCGGATAGGGTCCATTTGATTCTACCCGTTGTCGCTCTATTCAGCTCTTTATCCCCAGATTATCGCTCCGAAAGAGTCAGACTCTTTTGTTTACACACGATCCAAATGTTTTAAGCTTTACACCCCAATATAATTTACAATGCCTTCACGTTTACGCCATTCTAATTGAACACCTAGCCAGGGATAACAAATACTATTTGCACAACTTGATAATGGGTGTTGCGGAAAATTTTCAATCAGACGGGTTCCTTAACGAATAAAACTGCAGATTTTGGGACACTAAAAATCGCATGCAATCGCAAATACTTCAGTAGCAATGCCATGTTATGGCTGAAGGAGATGTTGGCCGTTATTTCTACAAAAAAGTCGATGAAATCCAGAGCGCTTTGTATAGGACATTGTTTGAAATAACGCCAAGTGATAGAAGACAAACAGTTCGTCTATTATCGACTATAACGATGTTGGTAAATTTTGTTGGGCTTTATTAATTTTTTCAATGCTTTTCGATGATTTTCAACATCTATCAAATGATTATTGATCATTTTTCAGACTTTCCGGCTTCTATCGATGTTTGTCGGTACTATTACGAACTACTACAAACTTTGAATTTTAACAAATTTTTTTGGTTTTTTGAAAGGCCGTAAATTCAACTTGGCATACCCTGGGCATGATAGGTGAGGGCTATGGGTTGGCACTGCTGTGGGCTGTGATAAATCAACAATTGTCGACTAAGTAAAGGGTGTTTTTTTAGAGGTTTGTTTTTCAAATAGAATTCATTTCATTTATGTTCAGTTTGGTTTGCCATTTCATCATGAACAGGTTGACAAAAGAACAACGCTTGCAAATCGTGCAAATTTATTTCGAAAATAATGGTTCAGTTCGCGAAGTTTACCGCAAGCTCCGTCCATTTTATGGTCGACATAATCGTCCATCAGAGCAATTAATTCGGTTAACCATGGATCGTTTTCGCACTACGTTTACTCTATGTGATAATACGCATCCGCAGAGACGTCGAACAGTGCGCACCCAAGAAACAATTGCCGCTGTAGAGCAAAATGTTGAAGAGGACCCGAATGAATCGATTCGCCACCGTGCACAGCAATTGGAGCTTTGTCCATCAACTTTATGGAAGATTTTGCGCAAAGATCTTGGCTTGCGACCTTACAAGATCCAGCTTGTGCAAGAATTAAAGCCGCGAGACCATGCAATGCGTCGTGATTTTGGTGTATGGGCCGAAAATGAGATTGATCTCGATGCTGATTTTCATCGCAAAATTTTGTTCAGTGATGAGGCTCATTTTTGGTTGAATGGCTACGTCAACAAGCAAAATTGCCGCATTTGGAGTGAAGAGAATCCACATGAGACCCTTGAGACGCCATTACATCCACAAAAACTGACTGTTTGGTGTGCTCTATGGGCTGGTGGAGTCATTGAGCCATACTTCTTCCGAAATAATGCTGGAGAGTCAGTTACCGTTAATGGAGACCGGTATAGAGCCATGATAACCGACTATTTTGTTCCCGAATTGGATGGCATGAATGTGGATGAGTTGTGGTTCCAACAAGACGGCGCTACATGCCACACAGCGCACGTCACAATCGATTTATTGAAGGAAACATTCGATGAGCGCATAATTTCGCGGAATGGACCTGTCAATTGGCCACCAAGATCGTGTGATTTGACACCATTGGATTATTTTCTTTGGGGATATGTGAAGTCGCTCGTCTACGCCAACAAACCAGAAACGTTAGGGGACTTGGAAGCCAACATTCGTGGCGTTATTGCCGACATACGGCCCCATATGCTCGAAAAAGTGGTTCAAAATTGGACCTGTAGAATTGGCTTTATTCGAGCCAGCCGCGGCGGCCACATGCCCGAAATCATATTTAAACATTAATGGCATAAAATTATCCTTCCAATAAAGCCAAATTGATGGACATTAAAACGATTTTCTTGTGTTTTATTTCAATTCGAAGCTCTATACCTCTAAAAAAATATATAGAGCTGAAATTCATAATTTTGCTTTGGACTGTGCTTTTTTATTTTAAGACTCAATTTACGAAAGTTTGAAAGGCAGAACTTACTACAGTGCTCTCTATGCTTTCACTTATAGTGTACTTTAATCAATACAGGGTGGTACATATAAAAATTGATGTCAATACTTTGCACAGAGTTGAAAAGTTTTTGTGAAACATCTATGTAGGTTCGTGTCTGCACTAAAATGAGCAACTTTTTGTTGAATAAGCACTGTGTTAGTGCCATACTTCTTTCTCTAGAAAAACGCTTTATTAATAAGTTGGAAACGCAAGAGAGGAAATAGATATTTTTATATGCAGAAAGTTAAATAATTTACCAATTTATAATCTGAAAATTAATATTGTAGCAAGGCATATGTGCAGTCAATTAGAATCAGTGTTTATTCAATGAAGTATTGATATAAATTTATTATGATTTCAAGGCAAGTCGTTACGTGCGTTATTGTAAACACATATTAGATTTTTCTTTAAATTTTTTATTTTTACATCCCTTTAAGTCTGTTACATAAATACTTATAATGTGTTTTCAAATGTAATTATTCATTATTAATAATAATGAAATCAAATTATCTGCAATAAAGGTATGTGCTATAGCTTCAAATGATGCACAGTGGCTCATTTTGACTTTTTAGTAGCAAAAATTTTAATAATTTTTATTTTTTTTTAAACTGCCATTTTTTACTCAATTCCATTGTGCCCTAATGTGCATGTACAGTACACTCTCGATTATATTACATAATTAAGCTTGAGCATGTTCATAAAGCCGTGGGTTATATGTATATAACCAAGGGTCACTTTGCGTTCAGCTTAAATCAATTCAAAGAACATATAATACAATTTGATTTTTTTTTAATAAAAAAAATAATAATCGCGTATTCATGCAAACATTCAAGGTCTGCTTGCAGTCGAAGGTCCATATAACCAAGTGTATATATAAGCGAGAGTGTATCTATATTTTATATTCATTTATTTACTCATTGCTATACAATTCTAGCTCGATTGAAAGAAGAAGCAATGAAAATACCCCGAATTGAAATATTTTTATGAAAAAGATTTATTTTCAAATAATTGATCTGATACGCCATCAAAAATGAAGCTGTATATGAAATACTACCAAGATTGGAACTTTTAATCAGGCTTAGAATTTTTGAACTAAACATTTTTTCTCTGAAGGAGAGTAAGGAAGTCGCAAAGATTTTTATACGCTTAAAAGATAAATCTAAAGTCATCTGCTAAGTTCAAATAGAGCTAAGAAATATCATGAGTTTCAGTGCTGTGTCATGATTTTGACAGCTGAGGAAGAAGTCCTCTGTTCTCCCAGTGTTGCATTCAGAAAGTTTGGCAACTTGAGAAAACTTATATTTTCGAATCAAGGTTAAGAGTAGATACGCCAAGTGGCCGGGATCGACCCTGAATTTCATGTCAAATCCGGAGTCCCTGTAGAAATTTAAAAATTTTGGTGATAGTCGAAAATTGGCGAATTTTCGTTAAACTACTTATATTTTAATGAACCAAAAAAAGGTCAACAAGCTTTTCCTACACCAAAATTGAATTTTTTACCATTTTCCTGGGAACACATGCCTTAGTGTAGTAATACTTATTTTCACATAATGCTACCCCAGATGCAATTGAGTACTTAAATTTTTATCGAAACGACTGCACTGTAAGCGATATGTTTCATGAATTATTCAGTATTTGTTTTTTTTCTCAGAGAAATATGTGCTCGCCCAGCTAGTGGGAGTATTAAGCAACAGGTTAGCTTTATTAACGTGAAAGAAATGAGCTATTGGAATAATACCACCAATAAAATGTTTTACGCAATGCTCACATATAAATTTCAATAATTAATTGCTAAATTTAGCACAAGAAAACAACTCGAAAACAACTGGGAATGAAGAGAAACAGTTGCAAACGGACGTTAAAATGTAAACAAACATTGAAAAGAAAAACTCATAAACGTAAACAAACTGAAGCTGAAGGCGTCAAAACAAAACACAAGAAAACATAAACAGAGAGCGCGTAGCATAAAGAAAAGCAGCCACCCCACACTCATACCCACACACACGGAGTAGTGCGCCAAACGCATGTGCAACTCAAAAAAGCACCGACGGAAAGCGCTTTGCCTTGAGCTTTAGAGCTTGAGTGAAAAACAGGCAAGCAGCATGCGGACTTGCGGCAACATAGGCTGATATGATTTTGACTTTGAAAAGAACGCTGGTCGCTTTGCTGCCAGGATGTAGGTCAACATTACGGGTAAAGCAAAATCAATTTCAGTTTCAGTTACATTCGCTCGGTTGCTGTTGGCGCTCAAAACGCGGTAGAGGAAAATAAAACGCGTGCGTTGTGTTGTGGAAAAAAAATATTGGCGCAACCAACAATAAAATTTGTTGAAAAATTTAATAGAATTTAAAAAAAAAATTTATAGTGCATTTCAAAAATAATTTCAGCTTTAAAAAATTAAAGGTAAAACAAAAATTAATTTCAGCATTTTTTCGTACTTAGCCCTTTAAAAAAATGAAAAAAAGTACTTTAAAAATATTTCCCCTTTTATTTTTGTTATATAAAAAGTTGTAAAAACTCTTAGCTATTTTTAGCGTGCTGTATTGAGCCTCGAAGCATAAACTCCCAAGGGCTTTTTACTTTAACAGGTGCCATCATGCATGGTGTGTACATCCATCTACCCTTTGTTAGGTGTTATATAGCAGCACTTGAACAAAAAACTCACAATTGCGAATATGGAAATACAATTTCCTTGAATCCTTGTTACAAGGATGCAAAACCTTGCACCGCTCTTCATTACAATACAAGGCCCAGAAAATTCGACTAACAAATTGAAGATTTCTATCTTGTTTTCTATTAACAAGAAATCGTGATATTTTCGTAAATGGAATAAATTGTTAATTATTGTCTTTGTATTTTGTATTCATTACAAAAGTTTATGTTGTTTTTGGTTATTGTTATAGCAACAATACTCATTTACAAACACATAAGAGTGGTTCAATTAAAGCAAGCACTCGCAGCGCGATCTTCATTTATGATGAATTGTCGTTGAGAAGCTGAAAACTGTTGAGAAACTCAAAAAATTTTGGAAAAACTGACAAATGGTTGATGAAAGTCTAATATACAAGCGTATGCAGTAGGCAAAAGCAGGAGGAAGAAGCGCTATAGAAGGCCTTCTTTGAGAGGTGTGGGCCTTCTCAACTCCATTCAAGCGTACTTTCTTTTTTATATGAAACTAGTCGCTGCAACAGGCCTCTTTAAGCAGACCTGATAGAAATATTCTTTAGCAATTGTTCTTATAACGTTTGTATTAAGAGGCCTTCCAAGACCGCTTGCCGCAAAAGGCTACACTTCCACAAGAAGCTCCATTAGCTGTATTTCAACAGCACGCCTTCTTACATCGCTTCATATTAGTAGGCCTTTACAGCTTATTTTAAATGCGCTTTCTTCTTTATATGTAATGAACTGACTATAATAGGCCTGATAGAAATACTCTTCAGCAGGCTTTTGAAAAACAAAAATTTTATGCCGAAGTAATATCGAATCATAAAACATTGCAATTTATCAAATTTTAGCTAAAAATCTTCATAATAAATAGGGTCCTTCTTTCCTGCCTCCTAATGTCAGGATCTAAAAGAAGGCCAAAAAAAGATTTTGATTGATTGAATATTCTCCAACTAAATCATAGTCAAAAACTAATATTACACATTTTAGGTTTTTTCAAACCGGAAACAAAATATTTCCATAATATTGCACACACATTCCGCCAAAACTCCTGTGCGTTCCTTAAAATTTCATAAATTTTTGAGTGGAACTCCGAGTGAGATCTGATGTTGTGAACATTATTATTGAGATTGCGAGGTCTGTTAAAATTATCGTCGTTGGAAAAAAAAAAAAAAATAATTGTCATCGATTTCGCTCCACAATAACTATGAACTTTGTGAAGTTTTTTTTTGAACCACTCTAACAAACATAAAAAAATATATTTTTGATTACAATGAATTGTAAATTGAGGCTCAGAGCTGTTCTAGCAATTACTGCCAATGTTGCCAGATGATGAAATAAATTATGCTGACGAGAAATATTAGAAAACATTTCAATTCAATACAATTCAAACTTTCAAAAAAGCATGAATTATAAATCGTGTCATGTTTCTGTTAAAGCTTTTTATTTTGAGCTAAAAAAGAAAAACATCGAAAATAATAGAAAAGGTCAAGATGTAGTGTATCATAAAGTATATAAAAAAAGTTGGTTAAAGTCAAAAGCGTCGAGGTAGGGAAGTGTCCAAGTCTATCCCTAAAATAATTGTTTTACTTTATACAAAATGTATTTTGTGAGTAATCAGAATTTCAATTCCATCCTATTCTTCTTTTTTTATATCACTTGTAAGATTTTTGGAAAGCAGAGATTATAAAATACCATTGCTCAGTACGTTCCACCGTTTTGATATTGAAGGACACATTAAAAAAGTTGGAAACTCATTTATTTAACCCTATGGTTGTGAACATTTCAACGGCATTTTTTAAAAAATTCAATTTTTTGAATAAATCCAAGTTTAGCCTCATGTAGCACAAAAAGATTTTGAAAAATAACCCTAATAATCATTGAATTTCATTGAATAGAATAAAAATATAATAAAAATTGAAAACTCGCTTTTTTATACATTTTTTCAAAGTGGGGTCGTGAAAGACCCCAACTTGCCAGTTTGTAATAAAATTGAAGTGCAGCCGCGAAGGGTTAAGAAAATCTTGCTTTTCATCGTATAAAAGTTTCCATTAAATACAGTAGTTTAGTTTTCAGAATTAATCGAATAATGTCAATTTAAAACTTTCAATAAAAAACCGTATTTTTTTCGAAAATGGAGATAGTCATTAGCAATTTTAAAACTATGAAAGTCGGGCCAAATCTTGTCGTACGGATATTTTTCAGGCATGAAATCGATGTGTTTTCATTTTCTCTACAGTATTGATCAAAACATAGTCTACATGGGGCTTGCTTTTCGAGTTATTGTGCAAAATTTTTTTTGTAGGCCTCTCACAATCATGCCCACCACTATTATCGCGACTGACGCTTAGTTTGAGTGTTAGGTATCCTTAACCTATCATTTGCAAAAAAATTTATGTGCGAGAAAATTGCTTCAAAAAAAGCAACGCTACCTCCCGGACCATATAAATAAATCGTCTGGCAACACTAATAAACAGTCTTGAGCCGGGATATTCGATTCTAAAGGCGTTGGTGTTGCGCTTCTAAATTTACTTTGTTAAAGGTGACGTAATACAAAAAGTTTTTGAGAAAAATTAAGCATAAAAAAGCAATTTATAAGTAAATTTCAAAAACAAAATAAGTCACAAAAAACTGAAACTTTACAAGAATCAATAGAAACTGCATAAAATGCAAATTATGAGAAATTTCTCAAATATTTTGTTGCAGTTCGCTAAATTTGCTATTAACTCAGCGTATAAATTAATTTTTCGTGTGATAAAACTTTAAAATTAATTAAGATACACTATGGAATTTTTACTTAAAACATTATTTTATGACATTTATTGGCTGTTAATATTTTCCAGCATATGCCAATCACGACTATTTATAATAAAAAGCCTGCAAAAAGTTGTATCTTGGACAATTGGATGCTATGTTTCTGGCATAATTACGACCGATGTTGATTCACACAGCGTCAACTGTTGAGGTATCAAATTTTCGCAATTAAGCCGAAAATAGAACTCATTTCGTCAGTTCGTTAAAAAATAATTAATCCCTAATAATTAAAATAAAATTGTTTGAATTTTTCCACATAAAATTTTTGAGCCTTCGACATTAAATTAAATTTTGCGTAAAATAAACGACGCATAAAATTTTCAACTTGTTGCGTTTCGCTGTGAAATAAAACACCAGCGGCACTTGCGATGCTTGCAAATAAAAAACCAACAAAAAACTTTCACCCGAATCCAAACTGAGTACTGAGAACTGCTTGAGCCATAAAATTTCATCACAGTTTATTTAAAAATTGCGGTTGCTTAGCAAAAAATGCAAATCTCATTGCAAAATGATGTTGTAGACATGTAAGCACTAAGTAAGAAGTTTTGGCTTCGCTTATGTTTTTTATGTTTTTTTAAAACCAAGAAATGGAAAGGAAAAAAGCTGCTCAAGGCAAAGGTAATTTGAAATCTCAAAGAGCTACTTGTACACCACACACACATGACCTTAAAGAACATGCTCCAAGTTAAATATACCGTACTTAATTCAAGAACATCTAAGCAAAATATTACAACTTTATTAAGGTACTTGCAGTTTATGTGCTGAAAGTTTTAGCCAAATTAGTTCTTAGCAGCTGCCGCAGTAACTTTTCATTGCAATTGTGCAAATTCCAATGTCATGTCATAAAGTAGACAGTAGAGGAAAAAAAGCCTTAATTCTGCATGTTAACAATTCAATGAAAATGTGCACACCCTCTCAATGAAGTTCTACTTCCGCCGCGCTCTTCGTTTTCGCATCCGTTTCCGTCGCTTCAACAGTGCTCGCTTTAATCAAGCGCACAGCTGCACATGATTTTTTAAAGCTTTCATTACTAATGCATTTTTTATGCGCTTAAAGTTTGGAGTCCTCAATTAATGGGCAGGTGTTTATGTGTGTGTGTGCGGGCGAGTGTCCTTAAAGCACACCATAATAATAAAAATAAAATAAAACTAAGAGGTGCCCACAGCAGACACAGATTCACTGCGAAAAGTTTAACAACTTGAAACATCTGGCTTGGCAACTTAAGCAAAATGCTTGCAAATTTTAGCTGACTTTTTCTTTCTATTTGGGCAATTTTTCCATTTTTGTTTTTAGATCATTTTATCTAAGAAAAAATGGGTCTGGAAAAATCACCTAAGTAAAGTGCCGTAAAAGTAAAAAATGTTCGAAAAATAATGAAAAAAATCGCAACAAATATTAAGAATAAAGTGAATATAGCGAAATTGTAAAAAAAAAACTTTATTAAACTACTTTATCGCGTCTGCCTATGATATATTATGTTAAGGGTATAGCATAGATAATGAAAACATAAAGGCAGATGTCCGATCTGCTGCATTTTTAATAATTTTAAATGTTAATTTTAATATGTAAAAAAAAACTCTATAAATGATTTTATCGTTTTTTTTTTTTTTTAATTTTTCGTTGTCTTCAATACTGCCCCTAGAAGCTGAAAATATAAGAGGCAGACGTGTTGTTCTCTGCTTTTACAAAATATATGTTGCTGTATTTGTTAAAATCGTCGATTTAGGTGATTTTCGTTAATTTATTTCAGGAAGACCAAATTTTTTCGAACACATTGAATTATATAGTTGAAAAGCTTAACATTTTTCCTTCAAAACTCACTTTGAATAATATTTATATCTTTTTGTGTTTCTTAAGTTTGAATTTATGACATTTAAGAAAACAAATTTGTAGTAAAAAACTATGTAGGCTAGCTAGTCTTGACCAGCACTAAAAGAAAAATAAAATTTCAAAAAAAAAAGAGATGCAAAAGCAAAATATTGTCCGATTTGGCGTGGAGTGCTTTATACTCACAGCCAGAAATTTATAGAAAAATAGCATGAATGACCAATAAATAGAATAGTAAGCTTTGCATAACATATTAATTTAATATAGATATATTCTTCATAGCATGCACCTTAAGTATTCAAAACGTCTGCCATCGAAAAAATCAGCGCTGGAACCGTCTGCCTTCTTTATTTTTATGTTTCTTGTAGTAAAATAAGCCAGTCAAGAGGCAGACGCAATGTAATGATTTATTACTCAATTTTTTATTTACAAGATCTTAATACATATGCAATTTTTAAATGCAGCAAAAACAAAGTGGCAGATGTTGTTTTACTCGTTTCTTATGACATAATCATTAGTACAATCACAATCTGCCTGACTAAAAGCTCCTAAATTTGTATGTATCATAAAATTTAAAAAAAAAAACATTTAATTACTCTTAAGCGCAGCAACAAAAAATGCTGCCTCTGCTGACGCAATACTATTGCTTATGGTACATTTTTTTAATATCATTTTCAAAGGACTATCAATTAAAAACACAGATACAACGATGCAATGCCAGAGATTGTTCATATTATTTATATTACAAAGAACTTAATGACGTTTATATGTCGCACGTTAAAATCCTTTAAAAATTTCGTATTTCGAAATCGTAATTTTCATAAGAATATATTTACTTTTCTATACCTATCACGATTTCTTCAGAAAGACAACGTTTATGTAGCCTGTTAGGTGTAAAAATAAATTATGCATAGAATTTAAAATCGTATTCCACTGTGCTAAGTCTCAGCCTAACTCATGCTGATGACGCAAAGGTGAAAAGTATACGCTCAGCAAGTAAGCACCAAAAGTAGCCCACTACTTGCAACCGCTACTCTGTATGTTGGGTGCGGCGGCATAATGCAGTCATCAACGTGTACATTAAATTTCATGTCCGTAGTAAGTTATTTTTTAATTTAAAGAGGTTTCCTTCCTTCCATCTTCATTTTCTTGTTTTGCTGACTTATGCACGCAATACTTTTGTTACTCTTTAGTTTAAACGTAATTTACGTTGCTTTATGCCGGAAGTGGACATTTTTGTTGATTTCAAGTAATTTTCTTTGCATAAATAATGCATCCGTTGCTTTTAGCCATTCGGCCTCTTTGAAGTGCCAAAAATTGCTGTGTTCTTGAGCTTTTAATGGTTGTAATGTTGTAATCGTAGTTAGGTTGGCCAATATTCATACTGTGTGACTTGCATTTGAGTGTGGTTTTTGATCCTAAATAGTCTTAAGCATAGGATGCCATAAAACTTTAATCAACCTCTGAGTAATTTAATGCGTGTGCAGTGTACAACAGGTCGTATGAGTAATATCAATTATGCAGCATTTGCTTTTGATTAAATTATTAAATATTTATAAGTATGATATCGAAACATTGTTTCATGATGTTAAGTTTAAAAATTAAGAAGAAATTTCTAAGGTATGTGAAATGGGAACAAACCTGACGTAACGTACCAAAAATTACAGGAAGCTAATATTACACGTTGCTAATTGTATTTTAAGAAGCATAGCAGACCTTTAATGGTGTCATTAAAGAAGCAAATCTAGAAAATATGTTTTCTTTTGCAAATAACTTATTAACTGTACACTGTCGCACAAAACATTTTGAACTGGTTCAAGTACCAAAAAATCCTACTTCCTCATGCAGAGTGAAATATGCCAATTTTATGACAATTTCAACAGGATAACGATCCAAAACATACCTCAAGGTACGTGAAAGTTTAGTTTAAAAGAAAGGAATTCGTATTATGAAGTGGCCAGCACAATCTCCAGACCTTAATCTAATCGAGAATCTCTGGAAAATAGTCAATAAAAGCATCAAAAGAGAAAGTGTAGGAGGAGATAAGAAAATACTTTTTGGTGCTTTGACAGAGGCCGTTCTTAAAAACAATGGATATTCTACTCTAAATATTGATCACAATATTCAGTCTAATATGTTTTGTCGCATGAATTTTTTTCAATTTTTGGTTTTTTTCATATAAAAGTTTGAATTTTGAATAAAATGTAAAAGAAATAGTGTCTCTCTTAAGAATTTAAGTGCATTTTTCATGTTTAACTTTGATAATTCAAGATGCTTAAGAGGTTAAACAGAAATCTGTATTCAGTGCCATATATAAACTATAGTGTTTAAAACGCCATTTTTGTGGTTTTCCAAAAAGATCAAAACTTAACATTCAAGAAAATGCCAAAAATTATATACAGAGTAAACAAAGAATTAGAAACCTAAACATATTGCCCGACCTTCTTTTTGTTGTTTTCGCAATCGAACAATTTGTTGACTATAGCTGTGGCTATAGATTTTTGCGCTCCGATCATTTATAAGTGTTTACTAAGTTGAAATTTATTTTTTAAATTACTAAATTAAATAAATTTTTAGCATGTCGTATACGTAACATTTAAAAGCAAAAGACTAAAACCTTACAAGAATCAATAGAAACTGCATAAAATGCAAATTATGAGAAATTTCTCAAACAGTTTGTTGCTTCAAAAATGTCTTCTAAAATTTTCCTAAAACTTTAGCCCTTAACTGATTGATATGGGTACCATAAAAGGTGAATTGTATGTAAGTAGGTTAGTTTAAAAGGATTACTTGCATATAGCAAGCTACACTCGGAGGCAGTTTGCCCATTGTCATACCCTACATAAACATAAAAACAAAAATTCCCCTCCTTCTGCTTTAATTGTCTTACTAGAAGACTTGGTGAAGTTGAAAATGCTGGTGAGTTCCAATTCAGCTAGTTCCTCAGGACCAACAAAGAATACAGAACCGAAGTATTTGGTTCGTCTACTGATTAGCCCCGGGCATTCGCAGAGCAGGTGTTTAACTGTCTCATGCTCTTCTTCATCTCTGCAACTTCTGCAGAAATCTCTGAAAGAAGCACCATATTTGGCGGCCATAGGGCCAATAATACAGTGCTCCGTCAGTACTCCTACAACAGTCCTTAGCTCTCCTCTTCTGAATTTTAAGAGAGTTTGCGTCCTACCTTGTTAGTAAGTAACATTCAATAAATGTCTTAATTTCTTTTGCATTAAATTTTGTGGTGCTTTAAATTTTTATTGGCTAATTAATTTTTCATTAAATTTTTCACGTCGATAAACGATAGCCAGGTTAAGCGTCAAACGCAAATGCCTGTGACTATTGGTTTTTTTTCGCACTTATTATTTTAAATTGTTTATGTTACAAACAATTTTTGGAATTCTAAATTTAAATAAATATTTAAATCAATTTTTTCTTCTTTAATTAATTTCAGAACGAAAATGTGAGAGCAAAAATTTCAAAAATTTTTTATCGTAAAATTATACCAAAAAATTAGGTAATTTTCCTGGGACTTTTTCCTCTAGCACTTTAAATAAATCATTAACGATTGTTAAACTACTTAGAAAGATCAAGGTTCATTGACTATTTGTTTCTTAAAAATCGCAATGCTCTTTTGAACATTTGACGAGCATAAGTCTATTTACCTTTTACGCGTACTGATTTAAGGCCTTTTATTTAAGTGAACTCTTAAATGAATCAAAAGGAGCTCTTAATTTCCAAGTTGATCTTTGGCACGTTTAAATTGAACAAAAACCCAATGCATGAAACGTAAAATTAATGACACAGAAAATTGAAAGTCGTCACCGCGACGACACATTTCTAGCAGACATTACACAATAGAAAGTGTTGAGGAGCGTGCCGTGCTGAGCGCCCAGCTTTTATTGTGGCGCCAAAAGTTTGCATGATAAATGATGCCAAGAAGCAGCTGAGCGCTTTGTGAATGCCATTAATTAGAGATTGAATTCCCAAGGAACGAAAAGTCATTTCACTTAACATTTTTACAGAAGAATTCAGCATTGAGATTCATTTTAGAGATTTTTTACATAATTATTTTAGAGTTAGCATACGTCAAAGCGACCAACAAAATGTTGGTAAAGGAGAGAAAGTGGGGGGCTAAGACTCTACGGTTTGACATTTTTTTTGTAATCAAAGTTTAATAATTCAAAAGTTATAAATTTTTGTGCACAGGAACTTCTTTAGAAATAAATCGACACGTGTTTTATCATTTTTGAAAAATATATTTTAATATTTTTGCACATGGCTGTCATTGGCAGTACCTAGTTATCATAATTAACT
This sequence comes from Meiosimyza decipiens, assembly GCA_963680825.1. Lineage (NCBI taxonomy): Eukaryota > Metazoa > Arthropoda > Insecta > Diptera > Lauxaniidae > Meiosimyza > Meiosimyza decipiens. Next base: position 10,470,853 of record OY804259.1, read on the forward strand.
TTCAATATTGAAAACATTGGCTTACTAATATTTAAAACTAACAATCTGATGATTTTGGTGCATGAATACTCAACGGCACACAAGATAATTTCGAAGACTCAAACAAATTGAAGTGAAGAAAATTATTAAGATTATCATATTTGAAAAGTTTTGAAAAGAAATCTGAAAAATCTTCTCAAACTCGAATAAAAATTATTATCATAATAATCTTATAAAATATCAAGTTATTAAAAATTTTTAAAGCAATTAATTGCGCAAATAGAGACAAGCATGCAAGCATAACAACTCGTTTATTATATTATAAAATTCCTTGACCCTTAGTAAATTGAAAAATTAAGTTGATTAGAAAATACAAATCAAATAAACCAGGTATCGCTCCTAATCGGAGCATAGGGCAGAAACAAAGTTTCTCTAATGGCTTTTGTCAGCTGATTTCATTCCAGCTGGTTCTGAAGCGACTTTCGGCATTTACGATGCGTATTCAGGATGGTGTGAACACCAAACCCGACCCAACCGGTGAAATGTAGACCGTGCTGTCACATCTGATGCTGCACCCCCATACTTTGTGATACAGCTGCCAAGGTAGGAGAAGCTGTAAACGTCTTCAAAGTTGATGACGGAGTTGTCATTGGACTCGAAAGTGAGTGGAGATGTATTTGCAGTTTGTAGACGTATTAATTTTGTTTTTGCAAAATTAATTTTAAGACCGGCTGGGTGGGCGTTTGTGGCTAACAGCCGCAATTTGGCTGTGGCGCCTGCTTACGTATGTGTCATAAAGCAAATGTCATCAGCGTAGTCCGAATCGCTTAGTTTTGGTTCAGTCGCCACTGTAGTCCTTCTTATATCTCAGTGTTTGTGCGTCTCAGGACATAGTCCAGTTCCACTATAAACAAGAGCGGTGACAAAACGCATCCTTGTCTAACGCCTCTGTTTATCACAAAACTGGTGCCAGTACATGAGAAACTCTACCTAAGATGATAAAAGCCAAGGATTTTAAGGATGGAGTGGTCCAAAATTGACACATTTGAAACCTTAGGGACGGAAGAATATAAAATATTCCTTGACTTTTTCGATAAGTATAGTCGAATGTAAAATATATTTTTGATTTTAATGAAACGTATGACACTTGAAAAGTATTTTTTAGTGCTAAAACTAAACTATCAACCTTAATGTCAGAAATTATGTATGATAGGTTGAACAGGTCAAAGTCCGCAAGCGTATGAAGATTAAATTTTTTTTTTTTGGGAATATCATGTAACGCATATAAATAGCCATTTTACGGAACTTAGTAGAAGAGCTACTAATTTGTACTTAAAACCTTCATTGGTGCATAGTGTCAAAATGAAATACTTCCATAGAGAGCAATCTTTTGTGATATATATTATTTCCTAACACAATTTTCCCGATTCTTGGATTTGTTTCTAGGGAACTTTTGATTTACCACTGCCTTTTAGATTCCACTGAAATGCTTGGTGACAAACTTTAGTGGGAGGGTATTCGGAGCGTGTCACATTATCGTAGTCTTATTGCGTTTGCTGTGGGTATCTGGTTGTATTTTAAATGTAAATTGGCGTTTGAGACGTTATTTGACCATAAGACTTTTAGTATGCGTCCTAGAAATTTGTTAACGAGTACTTGAAGTTTGTTCATATGGTGTTCCTAGGGAGAGGAGTAAGGAGCCGGTTGCCCCGGGCGCAACGGCTTGTGAGAGTGGCAAATTTTAGTAAAGGAAATAGTGAATAATATCATTTTGGTAGGGCCTTCAGATTAAGAAAGCAGTTGACCGTTTTATGCACAGTGCAGTTTTTTTAGCTAGGGGGCGGTAAGTTCCATCTTCGCTCCGAGCGCTGAATGTTTGGGGTAGGTCACTGGCTGGTCAATGAAATACATGCATTGGCATCGCTCAATAAGTTTCTATTTTATCCTTAGTAAGAAAACAGTTTAGCTACTACAGCTTTCAGCTTTTTAAGCTGTTAAGCTTGAAGTTTTTTGTAGTCTTGCTGAAATGATGTAAGTAAATCCATCACTGACTCTTAGTTCATCTCCAATAACTTAGTAGTTAAATTACAATTACATTATGCTTAGAATTATTCCCCAAAAATTTTATTAAACTCGTAGATGCTGAGGTACTGTATTCATTTGATATGTTTTTTTTACCATAAAAATTTAAAAGAAAATTTTTAATATTTAATTTATTACACATTTTCAACTTAAAACTTTTCTTAAAGCACTTATGTTAAGTTTGAGTTACTACTTAAAATTCATTCATAGCGCATTATTTTTGCATACAGCGTTAAACCCGCAATAAATCACTGGAAAAGTAAATTTAGATAAAAAACGCCTTGCACACTGATGAAGTCGTAAGCTTTTTGAGCAAAGCATCAGCAGCTGCTAAGAAAGCACTCAAACGCAACTCACTCAATTTGAGTCGTCTACTAAACGTATGGTAAAGCGTTTAAGAATATGTATCTTTAAGAATAACAAATGAATTTCAACGTTGATTCTTTGCTGAATTTTAATTTCAAATGCTACTGGCTCAGTTTGTTGTCAGCGTTTGTTTGCTACGGTCGTTAGTGAATTAATTAAATTGTTTTTTATTAGTTAATTTATATATACTATATATACACACAAAACTCGAAACATAAGTGACGAATCAGCAAAATCCGGTTTTATTTATTTGGAATTCTAAGACGTTCAGCAACAAAAAAAATACTAACGAAAATGTGCGTTTTGTATTTAAAATTCTAAATGAAAACGATTTTTCAGTTATAACATTGAAAATTTTTAGAGTGTTTGTAAAATTTTATTTGTTTTTCTTTTGCATCTTGAAAATTTAAAAATAGCAAAGTTTCGAAATTGAATTTTTGCCTATGTTATATACAGAATTTTCTGTATTGTGTCGGAGTGTTTAAGATTTAAAAAAAAATTTATAATTAAACAACAAAAAAAAGTGAAACATGCTAATGAAGTTATTGATTTTCTTCTACGTTTTAGAGTTATAGTCATTTGCCGACAAACATATTACGTGCCATATTAAAATGATGAGGTAAGAATGCTGTATATGTAAAAATTCTATAAATTGTCGCTGACATTAACACAAATTAGGCCTATATGTATGTTGCTGCTACTCGCATAATGAAAGTGTTGAAATTCTTGTTATTCAGGTTCAAGTTCAAGGAAACCAAACTAAATTGAACAAAAATGTTTCAGTCGATTGATTATCATAACAATTGAATAATAATCATTAATAATTGAAAAATATGCAACAGGTGAGGCTTGTTAGTGTAAACTGAGAAGAAAATATTGTTCTAGTTGCACAAGTAAGCAAAAAAATTTTCCGGAAATAATATTTCTACAGAGAAAACAATTTATTTCTGTATAAAAATATGTAAAAAAAAGTTAACAAATGAGATATGTTTGTGAAATAAATATTTGATAATAGTTAACATGCCACTTAAGGACTGTCCCAGAAAAACCTTGCCAGTAAAATACCCAGTAATCCTTCTTTTTTTCCTTTTTTATTAATAATGGCTAGTGTTAAGAATATAAATATCTAAAAACTAATTAATTTTTTTTTTTTCTATAAAAATTTCTTGAATTATTCTTAAGGCCCTTCATTAAATTTTGCACAGTTGTTTCATAGACCGTACGGTACGATCTTTTCCACTTAGGTCTGAAGTATTGCAAATTTTTTGCAGCCCTACCACTCTGTCGAAGATCTCTTTTCAATAGAACCCAATATCTTTTGATTGGGCAAAGCTCTGGGCAGTTGGGTCTTTTTATTTGCTTTAGAGTAATGAGAGGTTGCTAAATCTGGACAGAATATCACTGTACCCTCATGTGCGTAACAAAAAATCTGCTTCTGGCCTGCCAAACCATATATTGCTACGGAAATATCGAAATTTATTTTTTTTTGAATGCACTAGACACATGCCCCTTTTTCGGTGATGTATAATATTGGTGCTTTAATCTAAGTTTTGTCGTCCATAAAACAGCAATCAAATTTAGTCAGGTACCTTTCATACAATTTTTGGGCTCGCATCTGAGCCATCAACTAATTTTCATCAGAATGGTCTGGTATTTTTTGAACTCTATAGGCCTTCAGCTTACTTTATTTCTTTATCTTTTGTACAGTAGATTTTGATATAACTGCTCTAGCCACCATATCTCCGGCAGAGTTGTAGGGATTCTGCTTACAAACAAAAAAATCATCTTTGCCGCTACCTTTGGATTAGAAAATTTTAGTTTCTGCTTGTACCCTTTTTTCGTGAAACAGGTAGACCCTTCGTATTATTAGAAATGACTTTAAGGACAGCTACTTATTTTTGCTAAAGCTGAATATTTTAATTCTGGATTTTGCAGGTATGTGGACAAAATCAGTTCGCGGACTTTTTCTTTTTAAGTGGAGGTGCTAGGCGTGACGCATTATTTAGTAGTCATACCTATTTTTTTCTAGTTGGAAAAGTGACGGCATAATTTATATTTTCTCAAATATTTTTTTCAAAATAAAAAAATAGATTTTTAAAAACTTTTATTTTAGTTAAGTAGGGACAAAAATAGGCATAAAAATTACATTTCTGCCGAAAATGTTGTTAATTTTGCTGTGTTTTATATGAACTCATTTTTATATCCCTCAAAGTCTTGTTGTCTAAGAAACTATTAATCTTAGTAAAACAGTTCCAGCAAAAAATATGGAAAATTGTATACCCATATTTTTTATTTGAACTATTTTTGTATTTTATGAAACATTTCAACTTCTGTGAAAATCCAGGTCAATTGTGTGCATTAACTCTTTTATTACGGACATTAAAAGTTCTCACCAAAAACTAACTAACTTTATTATAAAAACGATGTATAATTAAAAAAAAATAAATAGAAAATTATCCAACATTTGTGCTGACTTAATTGGCAAATTTTTATTACGTATAAACAAAAGAGCAAAATTGTTAGACAAATTGAGTTTCACAACAGTAGGGAATTCTCTAAAGCAACGCTGTTGTGTGTCAGCTGCAAAATTGTAAACAATTTATCGCAATACCACAAGAAAAAACTGCCAGATGCTGTTCACTTAAATACGGTTTGTTTGTATTATTTTAGTATGCGTTTCAAGCTAAGGATGGTGGATTTCATTAAAATCCTAAGTAATCGAACTTTTGGCTTAGGAAAGTGATATAAGTGACAAAAGGCTGTTTACATGTAACACTCAAAATAAACATTACTCAGAACTAAGCAAACTCTGATCCGAGTACAACTTAAAATCTTAAAATATAAGATCTGATTTTAAGAGAGAAAAAAGTTCACACATAATCAGAAGTTTTTCTGCATAATTGATAAAAAATTATCTTTTGATGATAACATTTTAACTGAAAAATTTTAACTGTTTTTGAGATAAATTATCGTAAGAACTGTTTCAATTTAATGAGCATATAGATATATATTTATATGAACAAAAATATATATTAAACACTTATTTAAGGGATGTTTTAGAAAATAAATAACCCCACCCTGAAATCTTATAAAATCATAGCAATCAACATTAAAGTTTCGATATCATAGATAAAGTGATTCTGCAAAAAGCCGCCGAAATATATTTATGCAAACGCGCCTGCTATATAAATATAGAACAATTAGGGAATTCACAAGGTGTCATAATATGTCGTATTTATCGTATGTCATACAGATTAAAAATAGTTGTAAAAATTTTTAAATTGGTTTCCTTATGATAATACAACTCTGCACTCATTTAGGTAATTCACAAAGTGTCATAGCTAGTGTTACTAAACGTATGTTGTATAAATTTGAGACATGTTGTTGTCTTCCATATGAAAATAAAATAAGACAATACAACTCTACATCCTATGTTTTTTGAGTGTTGTATTCGTTTTTCTATTTTAATAAGAGAATCGTATAGAAAAAAGTCAGTCACAAAAAAAATTGTAAGTCAACATTTATACGGAGAAACTATTGAGAAAAAGTTTTCCTGTTTGTAGGCAAGAAGGGAAAAACGAAAGATTGGTGTACATAATTTGTCGTACCCGCAAATTCCCTTTCGTTCTATTCGTTAGCAGATATTATGCTTTGGATTTACGTTTGTTGTGGCGGGTTGACGCAGTAATTGCTTTGACATTTTCTTGCACAAAGAAATTCTAGTTTTCGTTAACTTTAGTTAATAACAAATCCAAAATTTATTTAATTTACTTTTCTGCAATACTGATAAGAGTGCAAACTGAACTAAGATATGTGTGACGTTAGTAAGAGGGAACATTTATGACATAACGTAACAAGGCGGGGAAGGGTCTAAAAAGTTCCGAGCCCAGCAATAATTTTTAGGCGGAAGAGTCATATTTGTTTGGAAGTTCACTTGTTAATCGCGTTGAAGACCCTTCTGGAAAACTTAAAAGTTGATTGTCATAAATGTGGAAGACTTACAAACTTTCTAAATCTTTGCTGGAACACTCATTTTATAAAATTTAATTTATTTTCTTTTTCAATTTTTTTTTTTTAAAATTGCAGCGCTTACTTTTCAACTCAGTATTATCGTATTTTCATATCTACAAAAGTAACATAAAGTGCCACATCTCTAACAGACCCACTTTCATTCCTCTCCTGAAAATTTTAATCGCTCTTTTGGTAATCGTATGTTGAGTTGAAATACAACATTTAATTACCTTGATGTTACATACATACATACAAACATACATATGTACGAGCCCAGTTTGAAAGAGCACAGGATATTAAATTTATATCCTTAATCTATTATTTTTATTTTTTTGTACCTTTTAATCCCCTGAAAATTGTGCGCTCCACCATTATTGTAAATTTTTTATGAATTTCAGTTGTTTTGACAAAAATTTTAATGCCGTCGTTGAGTCCATAAAGTACTCACCACCTATGTGTTCTTTTATGAATTTATGTTGTTGTTGATTTGGTGTTTTGTCATCATTGTTTCTCTCATGTTGTTCTTGTTCAGTTTTTTGTTGAAAATCATTTATTTTACGTGGGCGTAGCACTTGATTGCTTTAATAATTTTAAGGTGCAGTGGGTGGTAAATTTTTATGTTTTTAATGATGAATATTTGTTGTTTTCCAATTTATTTCTTGCTCGTAATGCTCAGGTACTCGTAGGAGGAGCTGAAAATTTACTAAGAGAGCAATTTGTAAAGAACGGGTCAGCTTTCCTTGCAATTTTCAAAATTTTTTCTCAAAGATTGGATACGCTTAGAAAATTTATATTGCCGAACTAAGTCAAAAAGAACCGTCGCCTTACAAGTGCTCTCGCGGCATGTCGTTTCAATTTTGCGTTACAAATTTTCAGCATTCTTGGATGGTTTTGCGAAACGTCGGTTAGATGGTTGAAAAGTAGAAAAATTTTCGAAACTATACAAAAATATTTGAAATATTATCGAAAGCAGACGGTAAACCGACAAAACGCATGGATCATATAGCATAAAGAGGTCGTAAGAATCAAAAAAGTATCGAAAACTAACAAAAGTATCCATCAAAAAGTGTCAAAAATTATCGAGAAACTAGATAAAAGTCGAAATGCATTCATTGAACAGTTTCGAAAAGCCGATGAAAGTTAAAAAAGCCTCAAATTATATTAAGATTCTCGATAAAAGCTGTATGTATCGAATAGTACCGAAAAGTTTTGTAAATTTTGTTGAATATCAAACTGTCTTGAGAAGTTTCTCGAAAAATCAATAAGTATCGAACAGCACCAATGCATGTTAAAAAGTCAGTGAAATTCGAAAACTATCGAATGGTATTGAAAAGGACGATACTTTTTAGGTATTCCAAAAATACTAAAAAATATCGTAATGAGTCGGTTAGTTTGAAGGTCTTACAAAATTCGATTGGAATATCGTATATGTAGAAAAGAATCGCGAAATTCAACGAACGAACAAGTTTTTCGAATGGTATCGACAGTGTTGATAAGATTCGAAATATGTCAAAGTCGATAAAAGTTTCGAAAAGAACCCGAGAAATATTGAGCGCAAACTAGTCTCGAATCGATGCTGCACGCTGAACATAACCGCTCAAGTAGAACTAATTTCTAAAGCTGATAACTATGTGCTCAAGTCAAAACATTGGATGTGGGGCATTTTTACAAACTTTATTGTGGCTATATGATATTATTGAGAGAAATAGATCAATCAAACAAAAATTATGTATATTCCCCTGAACGAAAAAGAGCGCTGACAGTATCATAGGTGGCAATGAAATTCGCGTCTTCATCGATGGTTCGAATCTTGATTGTGGGTTCAATAATTTACTGGAGCGCACAAGCACTCAGCGTTCCGTTTTATAGGAGCGTTTAATCCTGTAACAAAATTTTTAAATATATCGAAAAAGTGGAAAAGTATCGTATAATATTGTAAAAAAAAGTTTCGAGTAGCATTATAATACTGGAAAAATATCGCGAAAGTCTGAATTGTATAAAAGACCGAAGAGTATCGGTAAGTTTCGACGAAAGGCATTGATTAGTATCGAAAAAACCAATATGCTTACAATTTTCGAGCTATATCGAAAAGTCAGAAGTATCGAATAGTATTCTCTTAAACACAATTCTCAAGAACAAAGGAAAAATCGCGTCGGAATTATGTTTAAGCTATTAATCAAATAGGGATATATACTGTGACTATTCAATCTGCTGTCCCCACCTTAATATCAAAGTTCTCTGGATGTCTAAGGTTGGATTGAAGAACTGTGGGCGTATGCTCTTTATACAAAAGAACTGTGGTATTCGCAGTTAAAGCTAAGTGCTGCTGTTTGAAAGGCTCAGTATTAATCGAACTTCCAATTTAAGGTTTGTAGCTGAAAAAAGACAAAGGTATTCTCATTCATAGATTACCGAATTAGTTCCAGTCGAATAGTATCAAAGTGTATGTAAAGGATATAAGCAAAAATTCCTTTGTATCGTTGATAAAAGTAGATACGTATCCAAAATTCGACACAAGTCGAAATGTTTCGATATTTTAAAAACTAGTCGAACAAAGTGTCGATTGGTATCGGATAGCATTTTTATGGTCAATAGGCATCAAATAAAGCTTAAAAGTATTGAATTGTATAAAAAAGCTGAAAGCATAAAAAAGTTTCAGTAAAATCGATTAAAGACTTAAACTATCGAAAAGTATTGAAAATCCAATTTATTGAAATGTATTGAATTGTGCCAAAAAAGTTTAAGAAAAGTATACAAAAAGTCGTTCAAAGACAAAAATTTCGAAAGAAGTCTTAAAATATTTGACATAAGTCGAAAAGTGTCAAAAAGTATCGAAAAAATTAGCAAAAATCCTTTTGTAACGTCGAAAAAAATAGATGTGTATCGGAAAAGTCTATAAATATCTAACGAAAAATATTAATCAGCATCAACAACTTTCGAAAGTCTTGAGAAAGTCAATAAAAGTTGAAGTGTTGTATGATATCGAAAAGTATCGAGTATCAAAAATCTATTTGTTACGTCGAAAAAAATATTACAGTATCGAAAAGTCTATAGTGCTTATAAGTTACAAAATATCGAAAAAATCCTTAAAGTGTCGATTGGCATCGAAAAATAATGTAAAAATCGATAAGTATCGAATAAACTTGTTTTTACTAAACAAATTGTAAATCCGTCGGCTTTAAATATTTAAATTAAAATTTCCAGCAACAATAAATAAATTTGGAAATATCAATGAAATAATTAAATATTTATTAAATACGAACGCATAAAATAGCAAGCAGAAACTTGCTCCTTAAAAATAGTTCTTGAAAATCTTCTAAGAACTTTTATTTCTCTTTTGTATAAGAAAAAGTCTTGTGACTTTTATCAGAAGAATTAAAATTGTTGCTAATTTTTGTGGTAATTCTGCTGCTGTGAAATTTAACACTACCAAGGTATGATGACATCACTTCAATCGTTGAACAAACAACACAACAGATTCTTAGTACTTTACTCTTTCACACGCTTCCATATGCTCACGATTAGACTGCGCTTCCATCTGTTCATTTGATGTTCACTTGATTTCATCTGAGCTTTCAAGTCGTCAGTTCTAAGTCAAATGGCTTTGTAAGGCAATGCAAATGAGTCACCAACATTTTCTTTGGGCTTATCACATTGTTTACTTCATCTTAGGTCCAACCAACTCAAATTCCCTAGAGGAATTGTAATTATTTGTTTGGGGTTTTTGTTTTGAAATGAAACAATTATGATAAGCGGATAAACTTTGCGCTGCCTAGCAAGTGCTTTATTTGAGTGAATAGCTTTATTGACCTAAGGCAACATCTTATTTGAATGTTTCTTTTTTTCTTTCTTTCTATCTTTTTCAGCGACGTTGAGGAGCAATTGCCGCCGCTTAACAACAGCGACGAAACGGAGTTGTTAAATACACCACTGGTACCACTGGCTGACTTTACTGCACCACTGGCTGACTTTACTGCACCACCAGCAACGGCTGTGACGGCGTCAAATGAAATGGCAGCCCGAAAAACGAGCCTCCCAACAATTGAGGTGGTCAACAAGCATGCCACATCTGAGGATGGCATCTTTTCGATAATCTATTCAGCCTGCAAGAAGGTAGCCATCGTTAGTAGCATTTATTTGGTTGGCTATTTGGGTTGGTCTGTGGCATGGCTAATAGCGCCCGTTATTTTGTCAGTGACACGCGATCATTTCCGCAAGCAGTCGGAACAAAGACGCGACATTGCAAAATCTTCAGCCATGTCATCGGAGAAAGATGTCATTTTGGCACGCATTGATGAGTTGCCCGCTTGGGTGAGTAATTTTTAGTTTTTTTTTTTTAAACAGATGTGAACTATTTGTTTTATTTTGTTTCTGTGCTGATTCAAATTGCCTAAAAGGTTTTTGTTTTTTTTTAATTTTTTTTTTTTAAATTTTTGTATGAGTCGTTTTGTGGGTGTAGAAGAAAAATTATGGTAATTAGGGTGCAAATATTTGCGTTGTGATAAAACTTTGCATTATGAATGTGCCATGATAAATATTTGAATTCTCTCTTTTTTTTATTTTTTGTTTAGATTAACTTGGTTTGGTACATATTATGGGAGATTTAGAAACAGTTGTTATGTTAGTCAGATAAGAAATTACTTACATATTTACGTAGGGCGCACTATATGCCACAATGAATGAGGTTAAACCTTGGGGTTTCTGTTTTTGGTTTTTTTTCTGAATAGCATTTGAGTATGTTATGATTTTCCATAAATTTTTTCGGCATAAGACAAGGCATTGTTGCACTACAACACACACAAAAGTATCAGCTAAACCAAAGAAATCCATCCGTTTTGGCATGTAATGCCCCAATTGAGTGTTAGATATTACTGAGGGTTTTATTTAATTCCGATGAATGTTATTATAATGCCATAAAGTTTTAGAATCTTAATGCAAGCACTTAAATAATCTTTGGTTTTGCGAATGTATTTCTCCACGTTCAGCTTGGGTTTGTTTTGAGCCAATGGGTTTTTCCCGGAACTAAAATCTGTAAAGGGACCCCTCATAGGAAAACATTAAGAAATTTTATGATAAATACAAAATTCAATTACATTTCGTAAAAAAAGTTTTCCGGAACGTAAAACTATTTTTCTACAATGCACAAGAGCCTTTGCAAAGACGAGAGGCCTCCATCAGGTTTTTGTATTGACAGACCAAGGGGTTTCGTTTCAAATAAAACATGTAAAGCATCTTGCCATGTTAAGTGAGCTTGAGCTCTGGGCTTTATCTCTACCCTTAATATAATACATTAATCTAACGCTGGTTGTGGGTATTCATTCAGCTGGGGCCTAAGGAGTCTATGTTATTGCACAAAATCTATTTTTCTAACTTTTTACATAGCAAAAGAATAGTTTTTATTTTATGGAATACCACTTCTTTATTCCTGCTCTATACGAGCTATTCTACGGTATATAATATTTGGTTAAGGGTGACTTGAAGAATGCTTGGGGACTTCTTTATCCACGGATAAAAAATAGTTGCAGTTGCGTTTCACTCATTTCGCCAACTTTTGTAAGCGACACATCCACCAATTTCTTAAAAGATTTTTCTCAGTTTGCTATAAGATCCAGCACATTCAGAAATCAACTCGTTCGTAATCGCATACAAGTGGCTAAAAAATAATAAAAAATTTCATAAATCGATAGATTTTTATCTGCTCTTTGCGTTGGTGACATAAATTTTCCCTGAAAACTCTTTTTACGTGTTGAAAAATGAGTTTGCAGTTCGAGATGTGCCTTCAAATGTTGCCACAATATTTTAAGATAAAATGTACACGAATCGAAGGAAGAACTCTTCAGCAACACCTCCATAAGCTTTCAGAGTGAGATAGCAAGAAATGCGTAAATGACAAGCAAATAAAGACGGTGTCATATAATTAATGTATGCATTAGTACTCAAAACACTTCCTAACGCTCGTAACTTTGTGAAAACTCGCATGTGACGAGTAAGCGCATTTCTTGCAATTCCACTCCATCATGGAGGTATAGCTGAAGCAAAGAAATGGAGGTATAGCTGAAGCGTTGTTCTAAATCTATTGATTCATGTTCAGTTTATTATTTTCTAGACACTTCCTTGCGAATACGAGCTTGTTGAACATAGCGTGCTCGAGCGAAAAAAGCGTCCCGCATGATAGGTGGATCGCTCTCAACGGACGCACCCATATTGAACACTTGAATAAAATACAAAACATTCTTTTTAATTTCGATTGCAACAACATGCTCACTAATAGATTATGTCTTTTAGGTTTTTTTCCCTGATGTAGAACGCTGTGAGTGGGTCAATAAGGTATGAAAAAATAAATTTTCTTGAAGGTGTAACGCTCTATATACATAGCTATTCAAATACTCTTTCAGATCCTCAAGCAAGTATGGCCCAATGCTAATCATTTCGCACGTACACTAGTCAAGGAGAAAATTGAACCGAATGTGGCAATCGCTCTTTCCAATTACAAAATGCATGGCTTCCGTTTTGATCGCATTATTTTGGGCACAATACCACCACGCATCGGTGGTGTTAAGATCTATGATAAGAATGTCGATCGTAATGAAATTATAATGGATATGGATATTTTCTACGCCAGTGACTGTGATATTAATTTCTATTTGGGCAGCATGAAGGGTGGTATTAAAGATTTCCAAATACACGGCTGGGTACGTGTTGTAATGAAACCTTTGATACGTTCAATACCACTGGTTGGCGGACTACAAATATTCTTCCTAAATAGTCCCAATATTGATTTCAATTTGGTGGGTGTTATTGATTTTATGGATATGCCCGGATTGAGTGATTTATTGCGTCGAATTATTGTTGAACAAATTGGTAATATAATGGTGTTGCCCAATAAGCTGCCGATACGTTTGAGTGATGAGGTGCCAGCTACAGCGCTTAAGATGCCAGAGCCAGAGGCGAGTAATGAATCAAAATGATAATGAGTTTTTGATGTTATTTTTAAATTGTAGGGTATTTTACGCATACACGTTGTTGAGGCTAAGGATCTTATGAAAAAGGATATCAGCATGCTAGGCAAGGGCAAATCCGATCCCTATGCCATCATCAATGTTGGTGCACAAGAATTCCGCACACAAATTATTGACAACAACGTTAATCCCAAATGGGACTACTGGTGTGAGGTAAGACATCGTTTGTGGTTTCTAAACGAAGGAGGTAAATTTTTGTTGTAGTTTTTTTCTCCACATGCAAATTTGATATTTTGATTGTTAATGAAACAACAAAAAACATGTTTTGTTTAGTGCACATGATAGGTAACTACATTTTTTCTGTACGTTCTGCCACCAAACACTTTTCCACTGTAGTCGAAAATGAAACTTTTTGTTAAATTTGTTCTTTTCATTTCGAACGCATGTGCAAAATGAAAAACATATTTTTTATGGAAAAAATAAAATGCATATCCTGTTTCGTTAAGAGTGTATGTATCCTCCTATTCGTTTTGTTTTGTTTTTTGTTCATATTTTTCTATTGATTTCTATTTGTTTACATTACTTTTGTTTTTTGTTTTATTTCAATTTTGTTCAATTGCTTCATCTTGCAATCTTTCCTAACAATGCTATCCTTACACAATTTCAAAAATTAATCTAAAGGCCAAAATTTTTGTCGAAATGGGTCAATATGTAGACTTTAAAGTTCAAGATATGGATGACGTCAACAAAGATGAATCATTAGGACGGTGAGTATCAAAACAAACTTTACCCATCCAACACAACTGGTTTATTTTTTCTTTCGAATTAAATTCATTTTTTCCAAAATTCATTAAGAATTAAATAAAACAACTTAAAGAGTTTGTTTCGTAAATAGTCTTTTAAATTCTTGTTTCAATCTTTCTTGAATGTTAAAATCTATGAATGTTTGACATCTTTATTTCTTTAGTATTTGATATGATATTTTTTATGCATAAAACTTAGCATGAACATGAACTATATAGTCCATTTATATGTTTTATATATAAAATTCATATATTACTGCTAGAAGCGTAAGGTCTGAACAAAATCAATGTAGCTATTTTGATCAGTGGCTCGTTCTCTTAGGCTGTGGCCAGTTCGTTTCGACTTTTTATATATCATCTTTTATCATTCTACGACACGATGTTCTGGGTCTTCCTTTATATTTAACTCCGTTCGGGTTCTATCAAAGCTCTGATGTACAAGAGTCCCTAACATCTGTTTTGAACGTGTGACCTACCCATTAACAGAGTTTTTTCATATTCTCAGTTGAGATAAAAGAATGTGGTTGGTAGCCAAATGAAGTACGTAATTCGAGATCGTGCAGCGCACTATATTCTCAATATCCATCCCAAGCAGAAATTTCTCGTTCGTATTTGACTCGCCAGTGTGCTTATGAATGTCCATGATTCGAAAGCATAAAGCAACATTGACCACAACTGTAAGTGCCTAACCGCTGAGTCGTGTAAAGGTGGTTTGTATATCGGACGAGCTTGATGACAACAGCGCGATAACAGCAGTACAAGCTCCCAAAGGACCCCAAAAACGTTCACTGAATCTCATGATTCCCAGTATACTCTCCCAGGCTCTCATTCGACTGACGATTGACGATGAGAGCTTGTTGTTGTGAACGATGCGGCATAGAAAGTATAGTGCGCTTAATGAGTTGGGTAGTGGGCCTTTCGTTTTGTCCGTTAACGAGTACAGACGTGTTTTCGTGTGTTATCGCTCGCGTGGGTTTAAGCGTCTGACCCGTTGCACATGCTTTTTTCAAGGCGGTGAAACGTATAGGTTAAGTACGATTTCAATCCCAGTGGGATATCATTTTTAGCCTTTAAAAAGGCAATCGTGTAATTTAGTTATTAACAATCACAAGGATAGTAAGGACTCAATAAAAACCTCGTGTTTCTGAGTCCTTTCCTAGATTAATATATATGCCTTTCGGAATGACTGGCATATTGTAAGAGAGGGAGGGAGAGAGAGAGAGAGTTTGATAGTAACATTTCTGGTTTCCAGTGCGTTACAAAATGACTTGCTATATATTATATCGAGTGCAGTAGTGAAGTCAATGAGCTATACACGAAGGCTCGTTTGCCATACGCGTATTTGCTCTGAGATAATACATAGGGTAACTATATCATACGCACATGAGCAGTTTTAATGGAAACGGGCTTGCTGTCTGCGCAGTGATCTTTCGAGTTCGCTTTGAATGCAATTAAGTATAGCTTTATTCAGTACTTTAGAGAATGAGCTAAGGATGGTGATTCATATGTAATTTTTACATAGGTCGAGGGAGCCTTTTTTAAAAGTTTTAACAAATATGTCCTGAAAGCATCTCTCAGGAAGTTTCTCTGCTTTTCAAAAAAATTTGAAAAGGTGAAGGAGCTATTACACTATTAAGGTGGGATAAGTTCTTTATGCTTCTGCTAAGATATTGTAAAAACCTGGTGTTCTTTCAAACTTTACTTTTTGGGTGGCCAGTGATATCTGCTCAAAAGCAATCTGGAAATAGGCGTCGGTGGTATTATGGAACTTTCAGCATCATGTAGAATTTTAAAAGCGTTGAACTATAACTTTAAATTCAGGGTATTAACGCTAATCGGAATCTGAGCATTTCATAGTGCAAACGTCGAGTAGACTATTTTGCCAGGCCATATTTACACCGCATTAACAGTGAAGTGATGTCTAAATTTTATATTTAAAATGCAACATTTACTTAGTGCAACGATTTTAGTTTTGTATGGATCAATTTTAAATTACTAAATTTGACCTACGCAGGATATCAAACATAAGAAGGCCATTGAAAAAAATTACATATTTTTATTGGATAAAATCAAAATGTTCGAAATCAAATCATCATGCAATGAGTTTCGGGCGCGCTTTTTCATGAACAGTAAAGTGAGTGACAGCAACCAAAATGCATGAAAATGTTTGTAATTATGAATGCCTTCATAACAGAATTAATAACACAAAACGCTTAAGAACTTAACAGAACTATTAACAGAACACTGTAACTACACAACATTAAAAATTTTGCATACATCGTTTTAGGCAAGCGTACACGCATATTTAGGTCACATGATTTGTTTCAATCTCTATGATGCCGATCAAGGATTTCCTGGTGTGCAAAATGATGATTTCTTGGGAAGGTTGTAGAAAAAGTTTTGATTTTTGTTTTGAGTTTGCTTTTTAATTGTGACAGCCTAGCATTTTGCTACATTTATTGAAGAAATTTTTACAGCTGTTACTCGTTATTTTGTTTCTGTTATACGTATGGTGTGGCTAGTTACACCCCCCTCTAAATCTTTAAGCAGCGTACAAAGCTATCAACTTGTGTGATAGCCAAGTTGTTTCGGAAAAATTTGTTTTAAATATTAAATCAAGATTTTTTTTTCTGAAATAAATTCAGATTTTATGACAAAATCATGCAATTTCATATAAGTTAAATTTTAGTTTTGTATGCTGTTTCGCGCTGTATCCTACCCGAATACAAACGATTTAAAAAAAAACTTAAAATTTGTTTCATTGTCCGCTTCGCTTCGCGTGAAATGCCTCATAACTTAAATAGCGCGTACATTTAGGTAGCTACGTTGCAAACCTACCCTCAACTAAGTGTCAACTAACAAAAGATAAAGCAAAGCAATAATTTGCATTGTGTTATTCGCTGCTGCTTATGATTCGTAATAACTTTTTTGTATGCTGCACGATACATATACAGCAAACACTACTTTAACTTTGTTCTTGCTTCGGCAGAACATATACTAAAATTGGAACGATACAGAGAAGATTAGCATGGCCCCTGCGCAAGGATGACACGCAAAATCGTGAAGCGTTCCACATTTTTTGTTGTTTTTTTTTTTATTTAATTTTTATTGTTTTTTTATTTATATTTTATTTACGGTTACTAATAAGATTTGCATGTTTTTAGTTTTTTTTACTTTTTAAAGTGTTGCATGCACATTAACTCTGCAATGGAATATTATTTTGGGTTTCCACTTCACATTTCGGCTGCATGCTTGTAATTAACGATTTAATTTAATTTTTTTACAATAAAACATAAATTGTATATAATCACACCTAGATATTCTTAACGTGCATAATACATGAATATCAAATAATTGATATTTTAATATACAATTTATGGTGTCTTTCATACATTTGTTCAATTTCTATTGTGAATTTTTATTGCCACCTACTAACTAAATACCGACGCGCCAACTGTGCAGGCCGTTGTGGAAGTAACGCAACATACTATAATTGTAAATCGACTTTTTGACTGGGATCGCACTGGTGATGATGAATCGCTTGGCAGGTTCGATGTTAAGAATATTTTGTATATTAAAACAAAGTAAATCTAAGTTTTAGCAACGTAAGCCCATAAAATTTTCTAAAAGGAAAATTTATGCTCTCTTTATTAAGTTTAATCAGCCTCGGTCACTAATATATGGCTGCTGAGGAAAAGTTTAAATTTTAATGTGTTAGAATGCAGAAAGCATATTTTCATACCAAAAATTTACGAAAATGAGTGAGTATATGAAATGTAGCAGAGACTTTATTAGTCAAAAGTCAAGCAATCTCATTTCGTTTTCACGAAAAGAGGTAGAAAACATTTTTTTTTTTATCAAAAACTTTTGCATCTTCACGACTAGAAAATCCTGATCGGCGTAAATTAATTCACCATATATTTTGTCGCTGTGCCGCAAATTTACTCAGTAGAAATTCATAATTCAGATAATCACATTAAAAAGATCATTAAAACCAAAAGAAGTTGCTCAGAGTTCTTCTTAACTTAGGCATACCATTTACTCGCACTGCCCGCAATAAGTTCTAATCAGTTAATTGATTGGCAAACCTAATTTAGGTTGCCCAATTAAACAGCTGGTATACATTCCAAATTTAGGGTTATCTCCTTTCATTCGTTTCTTTCGTTTAAACTTAGCAATGAGTTGCCAAATTTTCATTAGAAAATGTTTAAGATTTGCACGTTGCTAGCTCTAAGTCTAATTGTTTTTAGGTTTAAGAATACTGTACTCTTTTTTTTTTTTTTGGCTTATGCTTTTTAATTTTGGTTTGAATATATACAAAAACAGCATACGAAAACCAGACGACAAACTACATTTTATATTGATGTCTTAAATATTATGTAAAGGGTGATCCAATAAGAGCTTCCTACTTTGTTTTCTAAATAAAATACATAAAAATCAATGTATTGATGCAAATCTTTATTTGGAATGATAGTTTGGTTCCTAAAACTCAATATTTAAAAATGATTTCAAATGTTGCCCACGACTAGTTCTTAAATGGTCCATTCTATGGTACAACTCTTACGAGCATATCGACCGGTATTCCTTGAATAACACGAGCCATGTTGGTTTCCAAAGCGTCAATAGCTTCAGGTTTGTAGACATAAACAAGTAATTTAACATAACTCAAAAGAAAGTAATCCAATGGCGTCGAATTACAGGATCTTGGTGGCTAATTAACAGGACCATTTCTTGAGATGATGTTTTTATTGAACGTTTCCCTCAATAAGGCGATTGTTTCTCCATTTTTGAAGAAATACGGTTCGGTTTCTTCGATAGTTTTGAAAATCGACTTTTAAAGTATAAATCAGCGTATGTGCGTCGTCTAATCTTGTTCACAACTAAAATTCAAGAAAAACTGGGGACAAGGGCTTTGTGAAACTCTCAAACTTTTCGAACATTCACTAATGTCGCTGTTGGGAGGAAAAAAGAATGGGATTTAAAATTTTTCCATTCAAAATTATTGGGACAGACAGTGTAGGAACATTTTGCATCATATTTTAGTATTATCGGGTTCTTAGATTCTTCAAGTTCCTGGTATTGTCCACGAGGAGAATGCTCAGATTGATAATGGGCCTAGGCTTAAGTAATAGTGCATAGTTAATGCTTAACTTGCCAGTATTGAACGCAGGCTTGGGTCAGCAAATATAGCTCAAATATGTTGTCAAATAAATAAAATGTTATGTAAATATTATGTATGCCTGGCAACAATAATTTTTTATACCCATATGAAAATCACAGTCGAACGAAGCGCGGCAGCTAAAACATATCCCAAGACAATCACTTAGTATTTTGGGTCAACTCATAAAAAAACTTAAAAGTTTCAAATTAGAGTTTTGTCAACTATGTCCATTGAAATTTTAACTCAAAATGTCAAAATTGCTTACTTGGAGTTTACGGCAAAATAACTCTCTAGGGGCATTTTGTCATTTTGAAGTTCCTTTATTTGCTCCAAGTGCAGCGCACAGTGCACCTTTTAGTGCTTTTTTTTTTGAAGTTGAACGGTACCTGCTATAAGGCATGTACACTGAGAAAACAATTTAATTATATATACCAAAATCCGGTAATAATTAACAAATAGTATATTTGATATTGGCGAATTAAATATTCGATATATATTAAAATGTTACATATTACAGTGAATTGAATAATATTATTGGATCATTTATATGTTTGGTAATAATTAACAAATCATATTTTGGTTGAAACAAATATTATTTTGAAGCAATTATTCGTTTGTTAATAATCACTAAATCATCTATTTGACTAAAAAAATACTTTCTTTTCGCAAACGTATACATTAATAAATATCGATTTGTGCTAAAAACCGTTGACCAAAAACGATTTTTCCAATATCGTTACATCCTTATATAGGATGTCGTTTGTATTTATACAATCATAAATGCAAAAATTGCGAATGAAGCAGGATATATTAAAGTAGTATTTTACTTCAATATGTTGTGAACTGCAAATTTTTCATGCTAATGAGAAGTGAAATCAAATAACAAATGTATTTTCAACCCAAACAAATTTTTTCAATCGACTCAAAGTAATAGAACGTTTGGCATAATACGCTACAATTTAAATATCAATTAAGGACATGGTAATAATTACTAAACTTTGTTGATAGTTAACCAATATTTTAAAAATCTATCAACCAAATACATTTATTTAAAGGAAGCATACTCTTTTTCTCAGTGTAGACGAATAAAATGGCATATGAAAGATGAAGTGTTGCTCCATGGGTAAAAGTAAGAAAGTAAATGTAAAAAATTCTTCCCTAGACATTAAGGTAATATGTGTTTGACACATTCTTAAAATTACTACGACTGATTATCTTCGAATGGATATTACTGCTGCAAAAATAATGACAAACATATAATTTAAGCAACGATTCAAAGAAAAAACTTTGATGTTTAAGATAAAAACTTCTTATGGTATTTGAGAAATTTACAAATAAATAAAATTCGCTAAGTCTTCCACTTTTGACAACATTTTGCTCAAGAACTATTTAACAAACAAAGTTTTTTATGATATATTTCGAATTTTTATATCAAATGCTATAAGAAATATAATTTACAAGAAAAATCAATGACATAGCTGCCTTATAGATGCAAAAAAAATGCGAAAGAAATACAAGTTAACCTTAACTTTGACCTTTTTCATAGCAAAAAAAAAATATATTTTTACTAGAGAGCTTTGAGAGCCCTTTAAAATTAGAATGCTTTAATGTCCTTTACTTCATTAGCGTTCTTGCACTTCCTTGCTCGAAGCTCTTTCTTTAGTTTGGGAAATAAATAAAAATCGACTAACTACCGATTCAAAGTCTTGTTTGTGTAGAGCTTCCATTGCAACTTTGCTCTGGTGATCAAAAGCGTTGTCTTGCGGTGTAAGCATTCTTGGCACCCATTTTGCGCTGACTTTTATAATACCAAGATGGTTGTATAGAAACCGCGAAATGGTACTATCTGGTAAACCTACTATTTCAAATGATCATCGTCGAATATAATTTTTTCTGCATTTCGATGATATCCGGTCTTATGATCTCGATCGGCCGTCTTGGGTGAGAGTCGTCTTCAATTGAGTCCCAACTTTGTTTAAAAAGATTATGGTACTTGCAATTAATGGTTTTACCAAGGCAATAATCTCCTGCCATTCATCCCAACTCACTCATTATGGCTTGAGATGTTTACCCTTGTTTAGTGAAGAATCTAATCACAGACCTTTCTTTCGATAGCATATATTACCAAAGACGTTGGAGCATTGGAATATGATCTATATACCCGTAATTAATTCTTTATTAACGTGGTACTAAATAAGTATACACATCCCCCCTCAAACGGAATTTCGGGCTTCCCCTCTCATAAATTAAGTAACTCAATAGTTAATGTATGACACAAAGAGATAAGGGCCTTATACTGGCACTAAACAAAACCTAATTAAATTGAAAAATGAAAATCTGCCAAATAGCTTCTGCAGCATTGTATATACATACATAGCTTAAAGTTGATTACTTCAACACTTTGGTTTTAGTTTTCTAATGCAAGACTTAAAAAAATTTTGAAAAAATCTTGTGTGAACTGCCCGCAGCATTTGCAGTAGCACCACCAATAAAGCTTTTTACTAATACAACACAACTCTTTAAGATGAGAAATTTTATTGCATCACAGAAAAAATGTTTTTTTAAAATAATTATCATTTTCTAACATAAAATGTTTCCTCATTAATTTCATTTTGTATAACTAATTTTGCAGAGCTTCCATCGAGGTCAGCAATGTCGTCAAGAGAGGTGTAGTAGACACGGTATGTAAACCAATGTCCTATCTAACCTTAATTCAATTTTATTTTTATTTTCTATCAAAACAGTGGCTCACTTTGGAAGATGCCAAACATGGACTGCTACACGTTCGCTTGCAGTGGTATAAGCTTACATCTGATCGTAATGATCTTTCCGCTGCGCTATTGGAAACGCAACTACTGCGTGTGACCAATTTGAGCAGCGCTCTGCTGATTGTTTTTATTGACTCTGCCAAAAATTTGAAGGTAATTTTGAACATTTCTTTACAGTAGAAACTTTTCGATAATTTTATTTTTTCCACTTCAGCATGCACGATCAAACTCTAGACCAGATCCGTATTTAGTCTGCAGCGTTGGTAAGCAAAGAGAACAAACGGCCATGATCATGCGTGATGATTCACCTGTTTGGGAGCAAGGCTTTACTTTCTTAGTATCCAATCCTGATAATGATACTTTGCAATTAAAAGTTTTTGATCAGAAAACAGGCAATGAAATCGGTCAACTTGTTTATTTAATTAGCACCCTTTTGAGCAAAAAAAATATGGAAGTGCTCTCACAACCTTTTCAATTACAAAAATCTGGACCAGAAACTAAAGTGTTGATGTCACTGTCATTGAAAATTTTAAAATATGTTGAACCAACACCAGAAGAAGATGCCGACGCAGATACAGATAACGCCACGCTGTTGCGTAGCAGCTCAGTTAAGACACCTCTACAAGATGGTGCTCCTATAAAGGTTAGTTGGATGAAATCAACTTATTCACACTGAGTAACATACAATTAATTTTTTGCGTAATACTTAGGACCCACCAACTCAATCGAATCGCGTTAGCGTTGAATTGCCTATTGTCGAAGAAGATTATCCATCAAAACTCTCCAGCTCATCGCTTTCATCATCTCCACCAAGAAGTCCTAAGCCTTTTTCAGCTAATTTAGCTGCTGGTGAAGGCACTACCCATTTGACACATCGTTTTCCAAATACTATTTCAAATGCTGGCGAACATGGTCTGGGTCGCATGCAATTATCAATACGCTATAGCATACAGCGTCAAAAGCTGACAGTCACCATACACAAGATTATGCACATCCCATTGCGTGATCCTTCAAATATACCTGATCCATATGTGAAATTGTATTTACTACCTGGTCGTAGCAAAGAATCAAAGCGCAAAACGCCAACTGTCAAGGACAACTGTAATCCGGTATATGAGGCTGCTTTTGAGTACTTGATATCGACTGCTGAAATGCAGCAGACCGCTTTGGAAGTGACAGTCTGCACACAAAAGGGATTTCTTTATGGTAGCAGTCCTGTTATTGGCATGGTAAGCAAAGAAACAAATTATTGTTCGTATAATATTTGGAAAATAGGTGAAAAAATTAAATACTTGATTTCCTATCGTTGCAAAAAAATTGTGGGATTACTGCTGTGTCTATTGGCTACTACGTACGATCACAGACAACTAAGGTTTAGGACTATAAACAGAGTAATAATTGTCTGTTAGGTTAGGTAGGAGTGGCAGTCAGTTACGAGACCGACTCACTTAGACCAAATGTGATCCATTGGTGTCTGACTATACCGTCTCGTTGAACCAACCAGATTTCGTAATAAAACTAAATAGCTGACCTATACTAACATGTCTAAGATCATCCAGAACATCAAATAAAAACGAATCAAGTGTTTTGTGGCGTTTTCTAGCAAGTGCGGGGCAAGAGCAGAGAAAATATTTAAGGTTTTCTTCCACTTCTACAGAAGTCAAAAGAACTAACAACTAATCTCTCCGCATGTCTGCCGATTAGACAGTGGCCAGTTATAACTGCAACAACTGACGAGACACTATATCTAGAGCGGGAAATCAATTCTGGACGAACGCTTAGCATCCCATTTCGGCCAGATTTGCCTAGTTATATTGCAAGTAGACCCTTGAGTCCATCTTTTGTTAGCATTTTTTTTTAATTATCTGTTGGTATGTTTTTAAATTTTTTCTGGGAATAGCTATAAAGATTTTTGAGATTTTTTTAACTAATAATCACATTTTTGCAAAAATTCGTTAAAAGGCGTGGCACCGCCCGCAATGTTTGTATTCGACATTATAAGGGAACTATTCAAATAATCGGCATGTTATTAAATATAGCAGATCTACATGCTATAAGCTATCTCCAAATTAAAAGTGAGTGATATAGTAACAGTGGGCGTGGCATCTCTCATACAAACAAAAAAATTTACACATTATGTTTACATAATGTACTATAGGAGTAGTTTTATCAAAATATCATGCAGAGCTGTCGGTTATGATAAGCTTGGAAATTAAATTGAATTCGACGGGATTGCATCAGTAAGCGTGGTACCTCCCATACATATTAATAAAATTAGGGCGTGATTTTAAGTGAATTTTTAGCAGCAATTATTCAAAATTTTACTATACGAGCTCTACTCGCTATAAGGTATCTCTGAACTAAAAGTTGGAAAAATAGCATCAGTGGGCGTGGTAGCGCTCATACAAGTAAAATGCATTAAACCACAAGAAAATTTTGATTTTTTAATTTAAATAATTTTTTTTAGAAATTTTGTCTTATTAACAAATAAAACTCTCTCTCATTTCAGTTCAAAATACCACTCAATGATCCAGAAATCGCGGGAAGTGGCTTAAACACTTGGTTTGATTTACAACGCGAAAGCAAGCATGAATGAGATACAAGTGAAAGTGTCGGAGCATAAACTCCAAGTATATCAACAAAAATCTAAAATTAATGAAGAGGAACATTTTTGTATTGAATTTTGTGAATTTAATGGAATCTACCTGACAATAGTAAGACTATTGCATTGCTTAATTTATGTATAATTAAAATTAACAAAAATTTTAATTACTCGTATGTAACCTATATCTACCGTTTTGAATAAAAAAAATTCAAATTTTAGTAACTTCGCACAATCAATACTTGAAAAGAAGTCCTTAGCGTAAAGAATATTTTCTCAAGAAATTTGCTCTCTGATTTGAAGCAGTTTATCTTTAATTTAATATAACAATCTCACATGAAGGTACCAATTTAATGCTTTTATTATAAATGTATTTATTATATATGTTGTTCATATATTTTTATAAACTTTTTGTTTTTGTTTGTGCTTTTCATTTTAATTGAATAAAAAAAAATATATATAATTGTAAACAAGTGATGATTTTCGACCTCTTTTATTATAAAATACAACTTTTTTAACAGGCTCTAGGTCCAATTTTAATGAAAAACTATTTTTTGTTTGTCATATTAAATTTTATTACCAATATTTCGACTACCATTGGTAGTCATCTTCAGGGTAATCTGTTTAAAAAATGTTACAACAATTAAAATAAAATAATATAAACAAAAACAGCACAAAAAATAACTTACGTATGTCAGGACCAAATAAATAATTACTTTAAAAATAAATAATTACTTAAAACTAACAACGCGGTGGACAAAACAAAAACATAAATATTGCACAGAAATATTGCACAAAATTTTTAAGTTTTTGTAAACAAATCACAGCTGATCTTAATGGTGATCTCTCGTCCACTAATATTACAAACAAAAAATAGTTTTTCATTAAAATTGGACCTAGAGCCTGTTAAAAAAGTTTTATTTTATAATTGTAAACTTTAAAAGAAATGTTTAATTTTTCGAATTTTAACATTAAACAAAAATTCGATAGTGCACCAAGGTAGCGCCTTTGCAAAAAAGTGTAAGTTTAAATGAGCTTAAGAAATAATAAATAAATGATAAAAATGTGAAACACAAAAAAGTTGGAAGATAAAAAAATGTTTGAGAACAAATAAATAGAAGAAAAAAAATTTTGAGCGAAAAAAAGTTGGATGACCAAAAAGTTGGATGACAAAAAAGTTGAACCACTGAAAAGATGGACATATAACGTGTTGTGTTTACCAAACTGCCAACAATTTCCCTAATAGCAATTGTAACGAACAACTCATGAGCGACGGCGTTTTAAGATATATTGGGTGTTTTTATAGGTTTTTGTAGTTTCGTATAAAATTAAAACACAAAAAATTGTACAAATGACTCGAATTTTGGCTCTATTAGATAGATAATTTTATGTCACTTTTTGCCGCAACTAGCCAATATTTGAAGGATTTTCAAAGCTTCAATTGATGGCATTACCAGCTTACACCGGTTGTCGAAACTGTGATGTATTCACATTAATTGTAGATTTTTATTAAAAGTTCAATATTTTGTTCCACTGTCTTATTTGTTTATGGCAATAGCAATTTCGAAAAGAAAATTTAAAAATGAAATTTAAAAACAAGACATTTTATATTTCTGAAAATCTTTTTATTTCTATTTAGTTCAAATTTGGAATTTGCTTTTCAAAATTTTAAACAGCTCTTTCAGACAACTCTCAATTTATTAGTTCTTTGTGAGAAACCAACAAACACAGGCAATCGTTCAAATGGATACTATTAATCAAATCCGGACAAAGCTTAAGAAACTGCTGATGGAGATGATCATGAGCTTGTCACCAGGAACATCTCAAATCAACAGTGAAAGAATATTAACCGTTACCTTCAATATATTGAGGCAGGTTGGCATCTTTGGAAGCATTCTTTTGGCTGGATCCAGAAAATGGCCAATGTATTGGATAATTGTGCCTGTGTTTTTGATACTCACACAAGAACGACCAAGAAAAACGAAAGAGTCTATGTCGCATCGTCAAGACGTTGTGAAGGAGAATATCCTTAAAGGCAGTGACTCTGATCTGCCAATATGGGTAAATATGCTTTGCATTACAAAAAATAAATCTTCTGTATTTCATTCGAAATCTATTTTCCATTTTTTTGTATAGGGGGTTTTGCGCGTACATTTTGTAGAGGCTAAGGATCTTATTAGTAGTGATGATAACTTAATTCAACTTCAAAAATACCATCGATATACTGTTATATATTTAGGAGACGATAAATTCGAAACTCCAAAAGTTAGCAACACGGAATTAGAGCAAAAATGGAACTATTGGTGTGAGGTTAGTCCATATTATTGATATCTTTATATATAACCCACTTCTTTTCGCTTTTAGTTCAAAGTTTTCTTTGAAATGGTTCACGATCTGCTTTTCGAAGTATGGGAGAAAAATCTGTCCAATAGTGACGAATTATTGGGAAGGTTGCTTAAACTAAATTAGATTAAATAAATACTACAAGCATAACATTTATCCTTTCAGAACATCCATCGATCTGCATGCTCTTGCAAAAAAAGGCTCTATGGATGAGGTGAATAATTTATTCTTCAATTTCTTTCTGTCCACCGTTAATGTTATTCTTTTTAAGTGGTTCGACTTAGAAGATGTCGAACATGGCTCCCTACACTTAGACCTTCAATGGTATGAATTGACTAATGATCCCAACGAACTGGACGCTGCATTGCAAGATGTGCAAAATTTGGCAGTTTCCACGCTAAGCAGTGCCGTATTGTCGGTATACATTGAGTCGGCCAAGAATTTAAAGGTACCTACAAGATTCATTAATCAAACTTTATTTCGTATGGGCTGCTATGTACCAAACTTTTGATTCCTAAGAAATATTACAGTTTGCTTCGCGTTCAAAGCTCCCACTAGCTTTTCAAAATAGTTTTGCCGATAATTTGGCAAAAAGAAGATTTATTTTTCGATCATTTGCGAAAGTTCGATGAAAATGGGTAAAATTGAGTTGTAACTTATAAAAATTGGCGTAGGAAAGTGGACGAAAAATTTCAATAGTTGGATAAAATTGGCAAAACTGCTCAGACCCCATGAAAATTGTCGCAAATGAAATGGCAAAACTGCATAAAAATGGGCTATTATAAACGAAAGTATCCAAGGAGAAGGACATAGCGTATTTTGATTAGTAGCAATTTTCTTTTAATCATATGTAGAATTATAGACTTCGACCTCTTCCTTCAAGTGGGTGTACTTGGGATATTTTTTAATTGAAATTAAATGCTTTCAACTTTTGACTAATCTCTCACAATATATTTCAGCATCACAACACTGACCCTACGCCTGATCCGTATGTTCTCTGTACTATTAATGATCAGCGTGAAAAATCGAATATAATAATGCGCACAAACTCACCTGTCTGGGAACAGGGTATCAGTTTATTTGTTCAAGATCCAAATTTTGATGTTTTGAAAGTCGAAATATTTGATAACAAAACAGACACGACAATTGGAGGATATGATATTGATATTTGTGACTTATTAGAGGCGAAAAATTTGGAAGTTGGCTTACAATGCTATTTTCTTGATAATGCATCCAGTGAATCGGAGATAAAAATGGCAATCTCTTTAGCGATTCTTAAAAAGAAAGATGTGACGCAAGCTGAGGAACTACTACTTGATGATGAAAGTATTGATAATGAAAGGCAATTGCAAAAGTATGAAGAATTCAAGAGAAGACAGCTACCAATATGGCTTAATGAATCTTCGTTGCAGCATAACCATGTGGCTAAAAAGGTATTTGTATAGGTTACCGACCAAACTAGTAAATCTAGTGAATTTGTATATTTTAAAGTATGCAATGAAATCTTAATGCAGAATACCTGTGGTTAGCAAAGTAAAACAGTAAAGACTCATCAATTTCATCCTTACATCCTTTATTATGTCCTACTTCGTCTTCACTAGCCACAGTAATTCTGCATAAAAGTTAGGGTAGAGCGGCACAGGATTTACATCCTATATTATGTCCAACACCGGTTTCACTTGCCACAATTTTGCTTTAAGTTTCATTGCATACCTTTAGGCATACAAGTTTCCCCTAAGAGCTCGTTTAGCCGGTAACAATATTCATATCATGAATTACTTTATTTTAATATCCTCGTAATTTTTCCTTTTTACAGAAAAATCAAAATTTAACATTTGTACATCCTACGATCGCTAACCCATTGTTTAATCGTAAAAATAAAATATTCGTCACCACTGAACTTGCGGCTGCCATTAAGACACTTTTTTCGAGCCTTAATTATACACCAACTTGTATGACCATTTTTGCTGCAAAAACCATAAATTATGGAAGGCTTGCCGCAAGTGATAACTTTTGTAATAAATTTTCCGTGATTATGAAACTTCCATATTCTAACAAATTGCTTTCGAATATCAACGAAACTCCTAAAATTGTTCAATGTTTCGATGATGAACATTCAACAGCAATGGAATTATCTTTGGAATGCTGAGGAGTAAGGCAATTATAATCCATAACTGATGAATTTTGAATCGTTAGCATTGAATAAATGACTGCAAATGAAAATAGTAATAGAATCTACATAAAAATATACTAAAATTTTCTGTTTAGAATGCATGCATTTTACATAACATAATAAAATAATAGGCACTGATTTTATAAATAAAAAACAAATAGAAGAATTAAAGAGTTTCATAACAAAATGAGCCGGCTCCCGAACAATATTTTTTAGTTTTTTTTTTATTTGCAGGAAGAGAACATCAATACAAAGAATTATATATAATTCTTTGATAAAACGTGCACTTTGTACTTCGCCCAGTTGACACTTTCACAGAATGTGCGCACACAATTCCAAATTACGCCCATATTCCCAGTTAACCCTCGGAGTCCTTTGATAATCTTTTTTTTTTACACAAAAAATTACTGACATCTTGCCAATTGACAATCGCTTATTAATTTATTTTATTTTTCAATCAAAGCGCTGCTAAAGTTTCATAAAATTTTAAATTCATTAGTTTTCTGGAGTATTCTACGCATTCATGATATCGGTGGCAAGAAACTTATTTTACTTTTTTGTTCCCTTTATTAGGAACAAGTCAATGCGATCCCTAAGCTATAGTATATGTTAGTGCAGAAAAATTTCAATCTCAGCACAAGGAAAAGGACTTAAGTCCAATATGGGACTACTGGTGTGATGTTAGATAGTTTCATAACATTATTTTGGACGCTATCGGGTTAACAAATTCAAAATCGCCGTTTCCCAACACTGATCAATAATGTCAGATCAGAAACGTCATATGGTAAGCTTAGGCATCTGCCAACAATTCCTCAACAATGTTGAGTCAACATTCATTTGTGATTTTAAGTGGGTGATTTTGAGCTAAATTGGGGTAGCTTTTGGTCTTCAATTCGAAAGCAAAGAGGATCCTCTTTGTTCGAAAGTGATCTGCGTCTATGGGCTGCAAATGATGGTAAAAACTGATCATAATGCGTTTTTAGTTAGTGAATGGTTTCAATGCTGCAAAAGTGATTATTTCGACGTGGAAGACAAGCAACGCCCCGGACCGATGAAAAAGTTGCAGAATTGAAAGCATAATTGGATGAAGATCCATGTCAACAAGCCATAGTTTGAAAGCTTTTAAAATGATCCAAATGCGCGGAAATTGGGTGCAATTCGAATTGAAGTTGAGAAAAATCGAAAGCCGTTTTATTTTCCACACAGATCGTTAAGTCCTACCTGGAAACATTGAAATGGGACGTGCCACTACCGGGAACAGTTTTGTTTGCTCGTAAAACATAAGTGTAGTCTAAAACACACAAAAATCGTCCAATTCCTAGCTATTAAGAAATTTTGAAGCCCCCGGCTTTGACATCATTATTCATTACCCATAGTCCTCAGAGCAACAGTTTCCAGTCGCCATAGAAAGAAAAAATCTTACTTAACTTCCAAGAACAAGTGATAAACATCTTTTATATCACGTCAACAAACATTTGAACCTACTTCAATGGAACGCGCGGCTTGAGAACTAGTAATACCCGAACGTAATTTCCTAAAATACCACAGAGTAGATGAAGATCTTATTAGTACTGATGATAACTTCATTCTAAAAGAAAAATATACGAGACGATAAATTCAAAACTCCAAAGGTTAGCAATACAGATTTCGGGAAAAAATGGAACTATTAGTGTGAGGTAAGTCCGAATTACAGTTGTCTTTTTATATGTACATATTTATAACCCACTTCTTTTTCGCTTTTAGTTCAAAGTTTTTTTTGAAATGGTTCACTTGGAAGATGTCGAACATGGGTCACTACACTTAGAATTTCAATAGTATGGAATGACTAATGTTCCCAACGAATTGGACGCTGCGTTGCAAGATGTGCAAGCTGTTCTGTATTGTCAGTAAATACTTTCTCGGCCAAGAATTTATATGTATCATTTCGTATGACCTGCTATAAACCAAACATTTGGTTTCTAAGAAAAATCACAATTTGCTTCGCGTTTGCTTTAAGACAAATTTCCGAAAATGGGCGAAAGCGAGTATGTGCGAAACTTTGAGGAAATTGAGCAAAAAATAGCGAAAGTGAAGGAAAATGGACTAAAAATGGCAAAAGTAGGCAATATTTGGCGAAACTTCTGTCAGTACACATAAATTGCTGCAAGTGAGAGTCGCTGAAATTACCGAAAACAAGCAAGCAAAAACATTAGGAGAACATAGCTTATTTTGATTATACATATTGAGACAATCATTTGTTTGAATATATCAAATGTATATTTGATCGAGCAATAAAATACTTATTGAAGTAAAACATATTATATTTGGATCAAATAGTGGCAAATGTTGGTTTGAGCAATTTATATTCACATTGAAATATAGCATAACTTTCTGTTCAGTTTGTATGCATTTTAAATAACATAATAAAATAATAGGCGCTGATTCTATAAAAAAAAATAGAATTTCATTACAAACTGAGTTTTTGTTTTTTCATTGTAAACGAAAATCTATTTTGGAAGGAAAGGACAAAGCCAGTGGCCGGCTCAACTCTTTTTGTGTGATTTTGTTTTATTTGCAGAAAGAGAACAATGATGACTGAATTTTTGATTGAGCATTATAACGCTATCAGTCATGTATTCATAATATCTAGGTAAATATATAGTTTGTACAAGAATGGATTTTATACCGTAAGTGCTCGATTGGATCTGCTCTTGTACCATTTGCAAAATTCCTAAAAATTGCTTTCATAAACAAGAATATATAAATAGATTATAGAAACACAAAACTTACCACTTACCGATTGCGGCCTTGCGACTTGCACAGTGGTGCAATTGAAGGAGCACTGCTAAAAATCAGTTTGCAAAGCAAAACAGAACCACAGCAACTGCGATGCATTTTTAGCAACAACCAATACACGCACACCTTCTAAGGATTTTTTACTAAATTTTTTTCTTTAAATCAAACAAATATTCGAAAAATTTCAAAAGAATTAAATTAAATTTTAGCACTTGTTGCATTTTTTGTGAGCAAATGCAAAGATTTTTAATAAAACCATTTTTAAATTTACAACAAAAACACTGCACTCTCACTGGCTGCTCCACCGCCGGCGGCACCATTTTAAAAGCAATTTTGTTTTTGTTTTCTCGTAAATTTATTAACACATTTTCAGGATTTATCACTTGAAACTTTTTAATAAATAATTAACACCACTTTTCGCAATTTTTTATGAATATATTTTTAAATAATATGCAAAATTTGACGGAGATTATAAAACGTGAACTTTGTACTTCGCCCAGTTGACAGTTTCACAGAATGTGCGCACACCATCAAATTACGCAGATATTCCCAGTTCACCCTCCCAGTGCTTTGATACTTATTTTAGTACACAAAAATTCACTGACATCTTGCCAATTGACAATTGCTAAACAATTAATTTTATTTGTTCAATTTTTCAAATTTTTCAGTTCTTAACTCAAATTTTTAATAAAAGCGCTGCAAAAGTTTCATAAAAGCGGTGATATAGGAAACTTTACATAAAATCGTAATTTAAAAGCAGGAACTGGATAATTTTGACACGCAGTGGCAACGGACCTTCAGGCAAATGGCAACGGCTGCCAAAAGCAAAACTACTGCTCTTGCAAAAGATCACGCAAATTCATGTAGTCTTGAAGAGGGCGTGATATCTTTCCTTTTCACAGTCTTCAGACAGGTTAGCATCTTTTGCAGCATCTATATGATTGGTTACATGGGTTGGTCAATTGCGTGGGTGATTGCACCCGTTGTACTCTCCGTAGCACGCGAGCAACATCGTAAAGCTAACAATTCAATGCGAAAAATGGCAGCGAACTCAGACAGGGAAATGTTTTTGGCGCATTGCGAAGAGTTGCCTTCATGGGTAAGTTGCAGAAAGGCATTTTTAAAATCAGAGCGTCTTTTTTATAAAGAGCCAATAATTGCATTATAATTGTCGTTGGCATTTTTGGTCATGTCCCTAATAACACGGCTAAGAAAAGACATTCTTTATATACAACTTATGCCGCTAGTGTACACATGATGTAGTGAGAACCATTCTTAAGTATCAAATTTCACCCAGATCTTTCAATTTCATAACTTTTGAATTCTTTAATTTTTAGGTGTATTTTCCCGACGTCGATCGCTGCGAATGGTTAAATTGTGTAAGATAATTATCATCTCTAAACTACTCAATTCCATTGACCATACAATCCAATTTAATTTTTGTAGATTATTAAGCACCTCTGGCCTGGCGCTAGTCATTACATACGTGATCTTGTCAAAAATGAAATTGAACCACAACTAAAATACTCCTTAGGTCAATATCATGTCAAGGGTTTTGGCTTTGATCAGGTTGTATTGGGTGCAATACCTCCACGTATTGCCGGCATAAAAGTCTATGAAAAAAATATTCGAAACGAAATTATCATGGACTTGGAATTGTACTATTGCAGCAGTTGTGAAATTACTTTTCATTTGGGTAGTGTGAGAGGTGGCATTAAGGATTTTCATTTTCATTGTTATGCACGTGTTGTGTTCAAACCATTAATATCGACAATGCCATTGGTTGGTGGCATGCAAATATATCTTTTACGATATCCAGAAATTGACTTCACCATATCTGGCATACTAGAGATGGCGGATCTACCATTTTTTGGTGATCTAATAAGAAAACTAATTGCTGAACAAATTGCTGCAGTTATGGTGCTGCCGAATAAATTTACACTTATATTAAATGAGCAAGTGTCATCGATGGATGTTAAAATGTCCGAACCGGAGGTAAAGGCGATACTGGGGGCAAATTTTGCTTAGTTTAAAGTGAGACAGCTCGTCATGAAAGTGATGGAGGTATATGGGAGTAACACATTTTAGGAGGCAGCATAAGGCATTAGCAAACAGATATAGACTCTCTGGAGTCCCGTTGAGGAGAGCCGTGTTTTGTTACAATACGAGCATGAAGATATTACTTTCTAATTGCCAATTTCTTTTGAGTATATTTTAATTTCATTAATTTCCTAGGGTATTCTACGCATTCATGTTATCGGTGCCAAGAAGCTTACTAAAGGAGATTCCCCCTTATTGGGAACAAGTCAATGCAATCCTTATGCTATGATATATGTTGGTGCAGAAAAATTTCAAACTCAGCTAAAGGAAAGGGATTTAAATCCAATATGGGACTATTGGTGTGATGTAAGTTAGTTGCGTAACATACATGTAGACATGGATATTGTGTTAAGGAAAGCTCCATTTTTGTTGATTTCACCAAAGGCTAAAGTATTTGCTGAAATGGGGCAAACTGTTGTATTTGAAGTATGGTGCAAGGATAATATTAAAAGTGATGATTTTATGGGCAGGTTTGTATATCTTTTTTATACACCATTTATTAAAACATTTCAAATAAGATTATACACATATAAATATGTATATTTTTAGAGTCACAGTCGATTTGCGTTCTTTTGTACAGACAGGTCCTGTTGATAAAGTTAGTTCGGGTGTCATTTAGAATGTTAATTTTGCTTAGTTAAATAAAGATTTTTCTTAATTTTCTTAAGTGGCTGCAATTGGAAGATGTAAAAAGTGGTGATCTGCACGTTAGCATGCAATGGTATAAGCTGTCAAGGAATCCTGATGACATCAAAACAGCTCTACAGGACGTATTGAGAATAAGGCAACCTAAACTTAGTGCCGCTGTGGTGACTGTGTTTATTGATTGTGCAGAAAACGTGAAGGTAAATTTAAGCTTAGCAATCGAATCGAACATATTTTTGTCTGAGAAAATGTTTCGCCGTGAATGCTTAACAAAGAGACCTCTAAGAATTCCATTAATAATTTTACGATTACTTTGTTTTGAAAGTCGCCGTTTTCCAATACTGGTCAAAAGAATTCCATTAAAAATTTTAAGATTACTTTGTATTGAACGTCGCCGTTTTCCAATACTGGTCAAAAACGTCAGATCAGAAACGTCATATGGTAAACTAAGGCAGCAATTCCTCGTCATATAACATATTAGTGAATTTTTATATTTTTAAGTGCGTGAAAATGTCGAAATTTGAGCTAAATTAGCGTTACTTGCGGGAAGATAAAAAAAATCTGCTGCTGAGGGGCAGCAAATGATTATAGAAACTTATAGTGCGGTTATAGTTAGTGAAAGAGAGTGTCATGTATGGTTTCAATGCTGCTAGTGATTATTCCGTCGTGGAAAACAAGAAGCAACTCGGAGCGGTGAAAAACTTCGAAGACGCAGAATTGAAGGCATTACTGGATAAAGATCCTTGCCAAACTAAAAAAAAACTTGCAAGGCGTGACTCAACAAGCCATTTCCCATAGTTTGAAAGCATTTTAAATTATGCAAACTCACTCAAATTTGGTGCCATACGTGTTTAAATTGAGAAAAATCGAACGCTGTTTTTTTTTCACTCAGGTCGTTAAGTCCCACCTGGAAACACTGAAATAAGATGTGCTACCTCACCTGACGCACGCCGTATTTTCCAAATACCGCCTTTTGCGACTACCACCTGTTCCGATCGATGACGCATGGCCTGGCTTAGCAGCACTTCCATCCTTACGAAGAAGCCTAAAATTGGATCGATTCGTGAATCGACTCAAAGGGCTATTTTATGTCACAAAAATCGTCCACTTTCCGGATATAGCAGAATTTTTTGAATCTCCCAGCTTTGACATTAAATTCCGGGCTTGGCCGGGTCAATCTCAATCACTTGGCATCCCTGTACCTGTGTAATGCGTTTTTTGGTCCAATTTTTGTTTATTCGAAAGAGTTGAATAATTGCCGAATGTTTGGTTTTGCTCCTGTTTATGGAGAAAAAGTTTATGACACGAATCAATGGGAAAAATTCAAATGCATTTTCAAAGTCACGAGGGTGAACATTGGCACTTTTAAAGGCTGTTTTACGCCAT
Organism: Meiosimyza decipiens; assembly: GCA_963680825.1. Taxonomy (NCBI): domain Eukaryota; kingdom Metazoa; phylum Arthropoda; class Insecta; order Diptera; family Lauxaniidae; genus Meiosimyza; species Meiosimyza decipiens. The sequence goes on from OY804259.1 coordinate 10,507,006, forward strand.
TTTCAAAAAACAAATTATAACACCAATGGACGAACTGTAACTGGAAGAATGACAATCGATAAGAAATAGTCAAAAATAAATTTTTGACGTCAGCAGGAAGTTCCGATCACTCCTTAATAGGTTGCTTGGACCCATTTTCGAAAAACGATTATTTTATTAATCGATGAGAAAAGACGAAACCCACCTACGAGATTCTTTCGCCCAATATTTGGAAAAAAAATTTATTGCGCCAACTGATGAAAATGAGTGTTTTTGTGCCATTTAAAAAAAGAAATAAAATCATGCTACAATCATTGAAAAAAGGTCAAAAAGACCAAGATTTAAGGTATAGCGAAAATGGACTAAAAAAATAAGTTATAAATGAATTTTTTGACAGTATGCGTTGTTTGATAGGCTTAAATGAAAAAGTATGAGTTAAAAAATTTTGGGCTTTCTTGCAAGAATCCAAAAAACACATTGTAATACTGGCAATATATTTTAAGGATATTAGAGGGGTAATTGTACTTAAGCCTCTGCAGCAAAACATTTCTCATGCGGACAATATGTTCTGCAGTGTCTTTCTTACATTCTTTCCAATAGCAAGCACGTTCGGATTCCTTACCAGATTCATACGTTCTATGTACCGTTAAAAACCAATCTCAAGAAACAAGAACGATTCAACATTCTGCCAGTCCCGTATGGGAAGAAGGTTTTAGTTTTTTGGTGGAGGATCCATATCAAGAATCTTTATTAATAAAAGTGAAAGATAAAAAAACCGACAGTGTTATTGGAGAGTGTGAGATCTATTTGTGTGCCATCTTAGAATGCGAAAACTTACAGACAGACCTGCAAGCCTATAGCTTACAAAATTCCAATCCGGATTCAAAATTAGCAATGGCTCTTTCTCTCAAAATCTTAGCACATTTTGAAGCAACAGATCCATTGTATTTTGAGTGTTATGACTATTCAGAAGAAAATATTGCAAGAAAAGTTGAAGAAATCAAAAGAAAGCAACCTCCATCATGGATGCCGACACCAGCACCTTTTCAATATGATTACAATAATAAAGTTAGTATGCCAACTTATACACACACATGCACAAGTATACAAACGAGTACTAACGATCATTATTCATTACCTATAGTCTTCAGAGCAAAAGTTTCCAGTTGCCATAGAAAGAAAAAATCTTTCCGGATTTCCAGCAACAACTGATAGAATTATTTCAAATACAGAATTGTCACAACAAGAATTAGATAAGCAAAAGTTTCCAGTCGCCAAAGAAAGAATAACCAGATTTCCAAGCACAAGTGATACACAAATATCAAATATTGAACCTACCGCAATGGAACGCGCGGTTTCAGAACTAATAGTACCCGAACGTAATTATCCTAAAATACCACAGATAGAAGTTACACCGCCGCCCGATACTGTTGATAGAAACAACGGAGTAGCGGAAATTGAATGGGAGGTACCTGCAAGAGATATCTCTACTCCCAAGAGATTGTCGCTTGTTAAATTGGTGGTGCCTAGCAGCGCAGAGCAAGATGCTTCCATAATTGTAAGAGATTCTACTCCTGATGTAGAATCTCCTTCAACACCACAAGTTAGTGTATTAAAGCAACATGAACCACCTTCTTTCGAATCTCCTGGAAATCCGCCACCTGCAGCTTCAAAAACCCCTGCACTGCTTAAATATACTACCTCAACTGAGAGACGCATATCCGCACACTATGAAAAAGAATTTGATCTAAGGATTTCTACAGTTGACTTATATAGTGAACCGTCTACAAGCCGTTTGGCATCAGCATCAAATATGCCAAATCCAAATGAATCGCCTCGAATCGAACTTTCGATGAGATACAGTTTGAACCGCGAGAAATTGGCAGTAGTTATACACAGAGCTAAAAATCTTCCCATGGCAGATCTACACAATCTTCCAGATCCTTTTGTCAAGCTGTACATATTACCAGAACGTACAAAAGCATCAAGGCGTAGAACACAAGTAATCAGAGAAAATTGTAATCCAGTTTTTGAGACGACATTCGAATATGAACTGACCATGGATGAAGTTAAAAAGAGTGATCTGGAAGTATCTGTATGCTCACAAAAAGACCTAATGACTGATCCTAATACAATACTTGGAGTGGTAAGCATACTTGAGTTTGCATTTATATTGGGAAAAAATGGGTTTATTTAAAAGATAGAGACATATTATATGCTCGTATTCGAACTGTAAGAATCGTAAACGTATCAATATATGCATAGCACATAAACTTATCTGCTTAACTGAATCGGTTTAACTTCATTATAATAATAATGCTTGGAACTTCTTGACCAATATTAACCTTAATGAACTTTTTCATATATCGTCGATTTAGGCACTATATATAATTTTTTTTTTTTGACAGTTCGATATGAAAACTTTTAAATTAAATTGTTGAGTGGAATACATATGACATATACCAAAAACTGAATTCAGTCATTATTAAAGGAATTATTTTCTTATAACTATCTAACCATTCAATAATGGAACTTTTAAAATAAAATTTAAATTTATTCTTATTATGAAATAACATTAAAAAATTTCAAAAAAGGGGACTTACGTATTTTTGATATTTATCGGCTCATATAACAATACAAAATCTGAATGATTCTTATGTGGTTTTTCTTCGCTTTACTAGCTTGTAATTCCTCTCGATAAGCCAGAAATCAGGAAAGGCATAATTCATAATTGGTTTGATCTAAAAGGGGACAATAAAAAAAGTAAATAAAGGCAGCAGCGCCCTGAAAATGCTCCTTCTGTGGAAACAAAAAATTTTTTGTGAAAAACAAGCAGTCAAAAAAAAATTTTATAGAAATAAAATTAAAAAACTCTGTTTTATCAAAATTTATAATGTATTGTAAGTAAAAAACAAACAAAAAAACCATATGTATATTTGTAAATTTTAAGTGCATAGAAATAAAAAAAAAAAATTATTTCTATAAGCTATCGCTCATATTTTATAATATTGCAGGTCAATTCAATTTGTTCAGAAAAATATGTATGTTTTTATTTTATTAAAAAAGTCCAAAGTGCCAATATTTCTTACGTTCTGTAATGTAGCATATGCGGATATTCCACATTGCTAATATATTAAATGATCTGTTAAGGATTAGGGATGAAGAAGTGATAGTGTAAATGGAAACATTTGTTGTCTATTAATGAAGAACAACTATTCTTCTTACACTAATCCTCTCAGACTTAAATTAAAAATTGTCCTAGTAGTATATTTGAAACCGTGTCAAAATCAGTTTAATTTACCGCTGACGTGTAAGCCAAACTCTGATGGCAGATTTGAGCTCATCAATCCAAAATTACCCTACCTAGGTTGATATCAGTAGATGTTCCTCCAGCATTTTGGTCTCACTTTTGCACTTCAGTGCTTCTATTCATTTTATGTTAGCTAAGTTTTATGTTAGTAATGAAAAATTAAAACTCAAACATCATATTTTCGTTTTTTTGCAGAGTTTTGTATTTATTTTTTGTTATTATACAATAATAAAGTTATAGTTTTAAGTTTGTAGTTTTGTTTTTTTGCCAGTTTGAAGTTTTCAAGTTAAAGTAAAGATAAATAAAAAAAAACATTAATCTGAATAATATTAAAATTTTGTATTTTTCGTATTGTGCACATACATATATCAGTATATATATCTGTATGCATTAAGTAGTAAGTATATAATACATATGTATGCATATGCGTTTATTTCGCTGAAAAAATATATAATTAAAGTCTATGCTTAAAATATCTCATACAATGAAAGATCAAATTTAAAATTTGAAACACAGTTTTGAATTCTTAAAATATTTCATCCAGTTAATTTTTTTTTTGTCTTTAAGAGTTTAATGATGACACCACAATTGTTTAAAGTAATAAATATTTTTTTTTATTTTTAATTTTATTTTAGGATTTTTTGGACAGTATCCAAGTGAACTTAAAAATGTAAAAATTTATATTAGAAAAATAATTGCAATAGAGTTTTCTCAATTACTTTCTTAGCATAAAATCTAATACATTTTTGAATCAGTCTTCAGATACTGAACTGCTTAGGAGTTATCATTCATGTATATATAGTATTTATGTATATTACTTAGTAATTTTATTTTAAACATATTTTCATATGTTGATGTAAATGTATCAGGCTTATGTATTTTGTTTTAAATTTGTAGCTCTGCTTTTACAAATTCTGGAAAATAATTCAAAGGCGTTTTTGCTTTTCTATTTGTTTAAATTTAATGTATCCCCAAAAGTAATAAAATTTTTTAATAAATATAGTGTTTCAACTACTTTTTATGAGAAGCTATATTTCTGCTTTGAATTTGGTAAGTGATAACGTTTCAAGCTTACAAAGAGAAATAATATCTAAAAATATGCAATAGAAAACATTCATAATTTGTTAGCCACGCATGTGTGATACAAGCGGAAGCTACACTAGCTTACATTGCATACTTTTAGGCGCTTTATGAATAGCTTAGTTGCTGCAACACAATTTTAAATAATTAAAAAAATAATAATCCCCAGAATTAGAAATAAAAAAATCTAAATATAAAGAAATAGTTCCCAAAACCTAAATTTACGTGATTTCACAAGCAATATTATTTTATACGTAGTTGTAGACATGTCGGGTTTTGCAACACACTATACGAGTATATATAAAGTTAATGTTTAATGGTTCGTAGCAAGTTTTTGTACCGATTTTATATTCACTTCTGCAGCCTGAAAGGGGACGTATGCCATTTTGTAGTAAATTGGTCTTAAGTTAGGCTGTGAATTCAAAGTTCGGCCTATAGCAAGTTTTCATGTAATAATTTTTTTCAAATAGGAGGTTTTGCATTTTGGCAACTCGTTATAAAGTTTTTTTTTTTCAATATCACATAATGCAGCACTTTTAGCTGTGACGGCTGAAAACTTAAGTATAATGGCATGAAAGTCATATTATAGCTGAGTAAAAACTGCTACAGAATTTTGCAAAGTTGAGAAATCAGCAAATTCTAACGACCTAGTAACTTTTTGTGTTTCATCGATTTTGACTGTGTCTGTCTATGCATTAGATAGAACCGTTCCTTTGATTAAAATATCTCTCTTAGGACGGATTCATTTGATTAGAGCAATCGGAGCAAGCCAGTGCGAAAATGACGACCGTCGAGTATTTATCAGTTGCAGTATTATAATATACGCAAACTTCGTCAGAATCAGACGAGCAACTGGTGTTGCCATTTAAATCAGATAACAAATTGGGCCGCATACGTTAAAATTTTATATAATGAATTATATATTTATTTCGAGATATAGAGGAAAATAGTCTATTGAGCCTTTAGCAACAATTTTACTATTGACATTAAGACGCTATCACCAATAGTGGAAGAATTATTAACCAAAAACTGATAAAGGAAATTTTTGAAAAATTACAAAAACTACCTACGTCAATAAACTGCGCCAACTTTGCAAAACCCAGCAGGAGGGTTTTTTGGTGACTACGATAATATATTCATTCCATCACAGCCAAGTCTAAAATCGACAGCAAGTGCTGCACTGCGTCATCACTTATTGATCATTTAGTTATTCACATAACTTTTTTACATTTGAATATCCCTGAATTATGCGTTATTTGTTTTTTTTGAAGTTTTATTTTTTGTTGTTTCATTTTAAAAAAATAGTTGTTTGTTTTAATATTTATAATCATAATTTATTTATATAACTTTGTTATCTATTTTATTAAATTGGTTGTTTTCAAAGCTTTTCGTTCGTTGCCTGCCTATTGTTGCTGTAATTAACGCAGTTGTAACATTTTTATGAATTATTTAAAAATTAATACTTAAATTGTTTTGTAATTATATCTGAGGTAGTTGTTTCTTCATTTTGTAATATATTTTATTTCTCTGCACAAAAATCACATTTAACATTTATGTTTTATTTTTTATTTGTTTACATATTTTCATTTTATATCATTTGGTCGTTTAAGTTGCTTGTAATGGTTACTTTGCGTATGAAAGACTATGGGAGTGAATTGCATTATGTATTCACTTTTAACTTCACAATTAGCTGTTGAAATAAATTGATATAATTTTTTTAATAAAAAAATATATATATAAACTAAAAGTGCGAATATCACAGTTTTTCAAAGTATTTGAAGCTATTTTACATCGAAAGTTAATTTTATTTAATTGGATGCAAAACAACTACTTTTTTTCTTCAAAATACACTTTGAATTATGTATATCGATATCTTTCTTTTTCTCTGAAATATAGTAAATTCTATGGTTTTATAAATAAAAATATCTTTTGGATGCAGTATAACCTCAAATACATTGAAAACCCTACTTTTACGTTAAAATAGCTCGAAAACCGAAACCAGCAAAGAAGTTCTGACCTCGCATTCGTATTCAGCACGTCGAAAACCTTTGCAAAAGTATATCTGGGTTTCAGATATTGAAAATTACCAAATTTTGTTGAGCTGTGTAATTTGAGATATTTGGTTGACACGCTCTATTTCGTGTTTAAGCGCTTCCGATAGATTTTTTTAATGACCTTTCGAATGGTTGTAATTATTTCTTAAATAATTTTCAAATATCACGTTCGTTTTTCAAAATATTGTTGAAAAACATATTGTATTTTCAAATATTTTAATTTTAGTCAAATTTTGCTCAAATTGAAATTTATTTTTTTATTGATAAGTAAAAAAATAATTATTATTAAATAAAAAAACACAAAGTTGATAATCGGTATTCCAACATATGCAAAGTAACGCATTTTACATGCTATGGAAATATTGTGAATATTTCCGCCAAAAGTGCTATGAAGTGAATTTATCAAAATCTGTTTTCTGTACATTAATCGTAAATGCGCTTATATGTATGTAACATTTAATATTTAACAATTCACCGATTTTGAAAGCAAAAATTATATTTCTTGTTCTTGTGTTGTCATTTATGTATATTCATGTAGCTAATACTATGTCCTCTAAGCAAGTTTTAATATAATTTTTTTATGCTTTTATTACAAACCTACTTTGTACTTATTTACATTTTAAATACGTTATATTTCTTTTTAGAAATTATTAAATTATATTTTGCATAGTCCTAATCAGCTCCACATTAATTTTTAAAACATTTCCTGGTTTCAGCGCTAATGCAAAACGTTTGTTTAGTTGTGCCTAAAAATATGTTAAACAAAAATATTTTAATATATTTTAGCTGTATTTTCAATATTCAGTTCATGCTTAATATGAATTTCAATTCAAATATAATTTTTTTTGTATATAATCCCTTTTAAATTGTCATGCTGATAGTAAGAAAAAATTCAATAGCAAAAAAATATAAATTGAAAAAATATTTATTGCATACTCTTAGGCACCCTCCCCAGTTATTGCAATTGCACTGCTTCATTATAAGTGCTTAGTCCTGATGATTTCAATTCGAAAATCCTACCCCATTTATTTTTAACTGTCAATTTATTAAAAACCTACAAGCCTAACTACCACGCTAAAATTACCCTCGAGCGCAAGTTTAAAACTTTAATCACTTTAATTTGTGTCAGTTTTATGGCTTAAGTTTTAATGTAATTTTTTTTGTTTTTATTTAGTTATTTATTATTTGTACTCTTAAGAGTTAGTTATAAACATAAGGTTTTAAAGAAGCAGCTAAGACAGCTTTAAAAGAAAAGCTTTACATTTTTAAACTCAACTCAAGTTTTAAATAAATTTTGATATATGAACACAATATGTTTGCAATATAATGAGGTACGCAATATAAAACAATAATTTTAAAAAAAGCTCTAAAACTAAATTTTAAAGAAAAAGCCACCTTAAATTTTAATAACACAAAAAAGATTGAAATTCTGTACATAACCTACCGCTCATACCGCTGATTGAGCAAAATTAAAAATGATGAAACTTCATGTGCTGTAGCGGACTTAAGTATTTAGATCTTGGGTCTGAAAACCTGCTCTCGAATTTTTTCGGAATGGTATCGCAATCAAAAAGACAAAAGTTCTAATTGATTTTTTTTTTTACAAAGTATGCGAACTCCCAACGAAAACAAGCATGACCCCAAATTCTAAGTAAAAAGTTGTTAAAAATGAGTTAGTCGAAAAAGGAGCGTAAGCTATCAATTTAAAGGTATTTAAATTACTTTCCTGACGATATACTATAGTTCGCCCACTTGTTGAAATTCAACCATCATTGTGACAATACAAAATGTTCAGTACCATTTTACCTAATTAAATGTCAACGCTCCCAAAAATATAAATCATGGTATGTTGCCTATCCCTTTTATCTCTGTCCCTTCCTTAAGGCTCAATATATTTCCATACCAAATTTTATCAAAATCGGTGCATTAGTTTAGCTATGAAAAAAATATTATCCTGCTATGGGCGTGGCACCATTAGAAAAAATACCTTCGGTCCTGCCTCTCTTCACAAGCTGAAAACGAAAAAGATAAAAAACACAGTCACAACCACATTTAATCAGTAGCATTGCAAGGGAGGCGGTCGCCCCGGGCGCAAAATGGGTCTTCGGACTATTCACTTTTTTTAACAATAACTTACAAACTTAATTTTAAAAAAAAGTTTGAAGATTTTTTTAGTAAAGCAAAACTTCTTTGGTTGAAAAAGAGGATTCGAATTTAAAAAAATAATCCAACCTGCAAGATTTTTTCTGAAGTAAAAAGTGGCGACCCAATTTTTTATATATTTTAGTTTTTGTTGTTGGCATAGCCTAAAAATTGTTTAGTTCTTCGCCCCTAGAGCTTAAAAAAGTCGAAATTTATTAGAATAACAAAAAGTATCGGAACGATTTGAAGGTGATAACTGGCGTATTTGCACTTTGGAATAAAACCAAACGAAACGCTACAGTAACTTCAAATTTTGTCTCAGATAATTTTCAATTTGACTTCTAGGGCATGGAAATGTGCTATAAATTCAAATAAAATTTAAGGCATCACTGCAGATTTAAGTATTTCAGTTCCGATGCAAGCAGTTTGGTACAATATAATTAAAAATAAAAATTGATCACTGGCTGTTTAGAAAGAAATAAAATTTTAATTGGGCAAAATCAGAAAACCAACAAAACGCAAGAAAAATGCAACTGAAAATATAGACAAAATACCAAAATAAATAAATAAAACGCAAAACTTATAAGTTCGTTTCTTTGTGTTTTTTAGTGTTTTTTTTCTTTTTCTTTCTCTTATTTAATTTTAAAAAAAAAATAATAATTTTTTTGAAACCCTCTATTTGTGTATTCATAAATAAACTTAAAAACTAAAATGTTGCATTAGCAAAGTTTAATATTTAACTCTAACAATTTTTTACACATTAATTGCATAAATTTATGTATATAAATAGTTCAAGCATTTCATATTTTATTTACTGCTTCCCTTTTAAATATAAATATTATTATGTACTTTAATTTAACTTATGAAATAGGCATAGCAAAACTATGATTTTAATTAAAACTTTTATTTATATCATATATTAGTTTCTTCACATATAGAATTTTCTGTTTTATTTTTTTCACATGTACGTATCAAATCTATAATTTTAAAAGTTTAAGCAACAGTTACTATTGGCTTTCGTATAAAGTATATATATACATATGTAGTGTTAGGCATGATCATATGGATAATATAAAAAGTATGCATTTTTTATAATAATTATCAAATAATTCATTTAAAAAATCATTAAATTGTTTATTTTCATATTATACAAACTGCAAAATAACTAAGAATAAAATTAAGAATATATCACCTTGTTGTATATATATATATATATTTTTACATAATATATATATATTACTATATATGTATGTATGTTGCATATGTGTATATAGTTGTGTTATTTTTGTTTTATAATAAATATAATTCATTTTGTTTAAAAAGTTTTTAATTTCAACATTTTATTTTTCATTAATTCGTGCAATTCGTTTTTATTATTATCATTCATTAAATTTTTCGTAGCTCTTGGGCATATTTTTTTTTTTTAGTTTTAAAGTTTTTGTAAACATGATGGTTAACAAAATTTGTGTTCGAATTTTCTCTTTCAGATTTTTTACATAATATGCTGACCTTCAACTTGTATTTTGTAATTGTAATTGTTTACTTGGGTTTCTAGCTATTGTACGATATTTAAGACAATTTATGAAATAATATTTTTCAAAAAATATCAAATTTATTTATATTAAAATATAATTTTTTAAGTTTGAAAGCTTAAGTCTTGAAAAAATTACTCTTGACAAAAAATTTTCAGTAAAATTTTATGTCTGAATCATATGTATATGACTGATAAAAATTTAGTATATTTTAAGATCTTGAACTTGAAATAATTCATTTCACCAAAAAAAAAAAATTTATAAAATTCTTATATTATCCAAAAAATTAAGTTATGTACTAAAAAAAGTATTGAAAACATTTAAACTTAAAAAAGGATCTTCGCAAATAAAAGCAACAATTAAAAACAATCAATATCAGTTAACATAGCATAGGCTTGCTCTTGGTCGAAAATATATTTGGGAAACATAACTTGGACTTTATAATTAGTTACTATGCAAAATGTAAATAAAAGTTTTATCAATAAAATTTTAAGATGCCATTGTGACTTCTTAATGAAACCATTTTTAACATATTTTTTTTTTGTCATATGTATTCAACCTTTGACAATTTTGGCATAAATAACGCGTAAAAGTTAGTGAAGCCTGTAATGAAAAGAAATGTTCGAATAAAAGTGTATTCAGCCTACGAACAGTCACGTTACAACGAATTTTAACAAAATATTTGTATTTGCATGCGTACAAAGTTAAACTAACGCAAGAGCTGAAGTAAGGTCAATGCCAACAAGCTATCAACAATTCCATAGCTACAGGACAATATAATAAGCCATTTTAATGGGGTGGATAAAAAAAATTATTTGACGCTTACAGGTTCGATCTTCATAAAAACATGTTTCAATTTCAAATCAATTCATATTTAAATCAATTTTGTATAAATTGGTAAGCCTAATAATGGTTAAAATAATTTTAAATGTTTCATCAAATAAAATTGTGCATTTATAGCAGGTATATTCATCTCACTTCCGAGTGAAAGGGAAAAGAAATCCCATGAATTTATATGAAGTTCACATGAATTTTAATTCACATGAATTTCACTCGGAAATGAATTCTAGAACATGCCTTTATTTGTCTATATGAATGTATTTATGGAAATTATTGAATGAACTGAAAGCATTATATTCCAGAAATCAACAAGCATATCGTCAGTATACGTGTAGCTCATTTCTCGCATATATTTTGGCACTGATGCCATATAAATTGACTATATATATATTCAATTGTTAAAAAAACTTAAAAATCTTGTGATGAGTGTATTATTTGCACTTTATATCAATAACCTAAAAAGTTCCAAAATTTATATTGATATTAAAATTAAGTTATTGCATACTTCCTAATATAACTTCAGATACAAGTTTCATGGCCAGCATTTTCAAAAATTCCTTTGCAAAACAATTTGTGTAACTGGTTGTTTTTTTTTTTAAATTAACAGCAAATTAAAATCGCAAATAAAAATTTTACAAAATAAGTTTTAAAAAAATATTTTCTTACAACAAAATCTACATTACATATAAACATAATTACTAGATGCTAATTATAACAGCTTAAAAAAAGGTAATATATATTTATAAAAAAGATATTAAGCAACACAAAATATCTCCATGACAAACATTTTATAAAATTGGTATAAGAATATAGTATGTGTGCACTATATATTTATGTTTAAAACTCAACACGCGGAACAGTTTAAAAAAAAAATTTCGTTTGTTTCAACATTAACATAAAGTAGTAAAAAAAAACTCTTAGAATTTAAGCAGGTAAAACAGGTAGCATTTCTCCTAACTTGTATAAATGTATGTATTTTCCAAAAACAAAAAAAAACTTACTTTTATATTTACTACAATCTATGCGTGTTTATACATTTAGAAGAATAGAAATAGAAAATAAAAAACCTTGCCTCTTTCTTTAAATTATAGTTTCAAAAAAAAAAATCTCGTTTCTACTGTTATGATCAAAACAATAACAAAACAAAAATAAAAACATGAAACTTTTCATTCTTTTACGTTTCGATACAAGCCAGTTTCACCTCGTCATCGTCCTCTTCTTCAGCGCAATCACCCTCACTGTCGCCATTGGCGTCATCAACATTCTCCTCCTCGTTCACTTTTGCCATGCGTGTTTTTACCTCCTTTGCTTCTATTATCGCCAAACTTCCGTGCGCCAGCGTGGGGCACTTCTTAACTCATCCCTAGGGACTTTTCAATTCTTCAAGACCACCATTTGGTACACCACTTTTAATTTTATCCAACACTTTGTTAACAAAATCAGTTGTGCCACCGGCAATGCGTATGCCTGCTAAAAATTATAAAAGAAACAATGGGTTTTATTCAGTTAATTTGCTCATTTTAAATACTCAATGCATTTTTACTTACTTATAGCCGTTTTATACATCATTTCAATTTGTTGATCGACCTCATCAGTTGATTCACCAACATTTCGATTATGATATTTAATAGCTAGTGCTTGTTTAATTTCAGCAATGCCATTTATTAGTCTCCCTGCAAATTAAATAAAAAAAATTGTTTTGAATTAAAAGTTCAAAATTAGATTATCTTAAGGAAAAAATCAAGTAACGAGACCTGTCTTTAACCTGTTGTGCACAAGTGATTTGATTGATTATTTCGATTTGTTTCGAGAACAGATAGACAGACAAACAGACAACTATAACTATATCGACTCAGGAGATGACAATTAACAAGTATATAGACATCACTCGTTTGCTGCAAGACTGTCATAGCTCAAAGAAATGCTTTTTCGAGTTAATCATAAAGGTATTTAATGAACTTGTCTTGTGAGAAGAGTTTATGTACACCTACTTATTTTAATATTCATATCAAAGGTCACTTATTGAAAACCTTAAATGCGATTATTTCCTACTTTAGGTTTTTTTTGAGTTATGACGGTCTTGCGCCAAACGAACTATGTATTTTGTTCTATACATCACGTCTCATTCTATTACAAACTGATTGACAAAGTTTTGAATGCTCAGGGGCCGTGCATACCGCATTGCAAGTGTATGAGAATAAAGAAGCCTAAGCTACACTTTTCATTATAATTGTTTTATTTATTTATACAATAATTTGGCTGATAAGATTAAAATAGTTAACCTAATAAAATCCATTATGCTTATCTCCTGCTTAAGAAAACAAAGACAAAACTTACTGTGCTCGATTTCTAGTCCAAAAAGTTTTATCTTATTTGCCTCATGTTGGGCCTTTTTCTTGAGACGACATGCACGTGAAGCCAATTTATTTTTCTCCTTACGAGACTTGGGACGCACATTAAATGGTAATTCCGATACAGGTGTCATATCGTTGATGGTACGACTTAGTTTATCCAACTCTTTGCCAATGCTGTGTAACTTGCGTGGATTTGGTGTTAAATCGTTACCATCACCCTTGCGCGCTTTACCACTGTGCTGTAATGTAAAAGAAAAATAATTTTTTATACAATTTGTTCCATAACTTCAACTCCAAACAATTAATTTTTTTGATTTGTAAATTTAATTGAATGTAGCCATAGTATCGTACTTAACGAAATTGGTTGTATTTACTTTAAATACCTTTATTCCGCGAACGGAACAATTTGGACTAAAAACTGGATCGGTGACTTCATTCAACACATGTGGATCTTCAAGTTTTGACTGAAATACTAGACGTTTGCCTTTCGGACCTTTAGCCTGTACATTGTACTGCCAAAAGTAGCGTTCTTTGCCTTTACTGGATGATAATTGACTGGGTGTGGATGTGCGCTGATCATCTTCATTATCGGAGCCTAATAGGCAAACAAATTAGAGAATATGCTTCAAGGAATTTGATTTCAATACTAACCATCACTTGAAAAATCATCATAATGATCACTGTTATAGTCTGAAGATCCTTCTTCATCATCATCCTGCGAAAAGTCAATACCGTCCGGTGAGAGCACACTACCCGTGCTGATTGAAGAAAATGATTCGGCTTCTGCCAAAGACCCAGTTGATAGTAAATGCTGACGCGGTTCACGCCGCATCCAGATAGTTTCGATGCCCAAATGTGTGGGAGCTGAAGATGAAAGTCGGGATACAGAGACTTCACTTTGATAACTAAACGATTTGCGTACACTACCACCGGTGGCGCTGCCAAAACCGCTACTACCACTACTTGGACTAAGCGCATTTCCCGAGAGTATAATATGCGAACCAGGAACAGATTGTCCAAGAAGTGTAGTGCTGCTGCGATCCGGTGACATGGAGAATTCTTTTTTGAGCATCTCTTGCATGTTACGCGATTTAACGATGTTCTGCTGGAATTGCGAGCGATTGGCATGCGGTGGCGGCGGTGGCGTAATAGAATTAATCAAGAGTGGTGAATGTGAAGACTGCAAAGAAATGATATCTTATTATAAAAACTGAAAAATAAAATATGCTACACCGGACTATTTCATGCGACTACTTTATTTAAAAGAATTGTATCGTGTGAAAACAAGTTTGAAGTCGGAAGAAGTCCCGGAACCTCGGTAGGTAAACCGCTCAAGACTTAAAATCAAAATGGATTTCCCGACCCAAAATTCATTTAAAAAATGGTTTTTGACTTCAGCAAAAAGAAAAAACTATTGAAGAGCTTCTCGAACCATCAAATATTGTAGATTTTGAGGCGTTGCATCTGAATAAGGTCTTTCCCTTTCATATCAGGTTTTTCTTTTGAAAATATATTCCTGAGATTTATTATATGGCTTACCAACCTCTCGGTAGTCTAACAAAATAGTCTGGGAAATTGATTTTTTCTTAGAGCTTTCATTTCACCTGACTTCCTGGCGAAAATGTTGTCGACGCTGAGTTGCTCATTTGTGGCTTATTTGGAGTACTATGGTAAATTTCGTATGGACTAGAGGAACTATGATGATGGTGAGTGTGATGCATTGCACCGCCACTACTCTGATGCAACTGTTGCTGCTGCTGCTGCTGATTATGCCTTGGAGAATTGTGCGATGTTTGTAGTGTTTGAAGGTTACCACCGCTGCCATTGGGAGAGTTAGAATGTTGTTGCTGCTGCTGCTGCTGTTGTTGTTGTTGCTGCAATTGCTGTTGCAATAATTGCATTGGCGGACCACTTGGTGAAACCTCAGGACTTGTCAATTGTTGCAAGCTGCTTGTGCTATGTGGCGATAAAAGGTAACCAGTACTTGATGTAGTAGTTGTAGGTAAGAAATCATCAATGTTGCCTATGACCTCAAGCAAATTAGCATCATTAAGATCGGTAAAACCGCTGCTTTGTATTTCAGTTTTATCAATGGGAAAAATATAATCGTCCTCAATATTGAAAGGTTCATTTTTCGTAGTTATGGCGCTGCCAATATCACTCCACATGCTATTCGAATTCGGAGTAACTTCGCTTACTTCATATATAAGCGAATTGTTGGCATCATCGCCATTATTGCCGCCAGCAGCATTTAGCGTCAGTACATCGGAAACGCTTTGTGCAGACTCAACGTTTGCGCTGCCAACAATGCTGCTATCGGCGCTATTGCTGACAGGTGAGGCGTCATTGGTATAGAAACCAGTAGATACGTTACCGTTGGGTGTGATACTGTGTTGCGAGTTATTCAGCGGCGAGGCAGCGCTCAAGCTGACATCCTGCAGTAGAGTAGGCGATAAAGAGGACGTGTCCAGAGCATCCAAACCATAATCTGACAAATCAGCCATAAGACGCTGTTGTTGCTGATGATGAGCGGACATTATATGGTGAGGATGATGGTGATGATGATGATTCTGTGGGCTTGGGCTTGGGTGAAAACGTGCTGTATCGTCCATATATGACGAATGATGGCTTTGGTTGGGATTGCTGCTCCGAGGAATTGTTATTGCGTTGGTCAGCATAAGATTGCTGAGACCGTTGCTACCAGGATTCTGATACGTTAGCGTATTTGTTGTGGGCGGTGAAGATTGCGAACTGGTCGCTGGTGTAGCCTGTGGTGGTGGTGGACTCAAAGTGTGCAGTGTATTGCTGCCGAAGAGACCACTTGAACTGTTGCTATTGTTGCTGAAGCCAAATGAATACAAATCGTATTTCAGTGGGTTGCTGCTGTTGGATGAGGTGTCGAATAAATCAGCCGACATGGGAAAAAGTTGATTTTCAGTCATTGTATCAATTAAAGAAATTATTGCATCTGCCGATGCTATTGCTGTTTTGCGGCCAGCAATATTTGCGTTGAAGTGGTTCCAGGACCACTCCAAGCTGTTCGAAACAGCTACTAGAGATGAGCAGTAAACTGAAATGAAAGAATAGAGGGATCGAACTGTTAATTGAAAAAGTTTTATGAGAAAAAAAAAGATATTAAAAATTATGATTAAAATAATAAGGTTGAACTTCGATAATCCCTAAAAATAAAATTTAATTTTTTAAAGTTTAATAAAAAATATATGAAAATATTATTCTTTAGCGAATTTTCATTTATTAAATATAAGACAGACAGATTACAAAATATTAACCAGAAGTAAGAACAGATAGTTCGAAAGTTTCCCAATTTGGGAGCCTACTTAAAATGTCAGATACCAAATGATGTTTACAGATATCCAAAATTCGCTCTCAATTGTTAGAGTGACAAGTCAGTTCAACCTATATCATTGAATTATGATTAAAAACAAATATAAAATGGTAGGTTTCTATTAATTCTGTCAGAAATAAACTGCTGGGTTACTGACATCTCGAACAAGTAGTTTACATAAAAAGCTCACTTGTCTCGAACATGAGACATTTCCTGATTCTTCCTACATTGTTGCGCACACATAACACTGTTGAACATAATTTATATTTTTTTGTTTGTTGGCAAATATGTGATAATTGTTTTTAATATATTATTATTATTACTATCTTATGTAGTATATTTAACGTTGTACTTCACAGCTCATAAATTAAGTCTGAACTCGAACTTTCACTAATGTCAATTGTCAATGTAAATCGGCACCAATTGGTTGGATGCTAAATATCCAACAATTCAATACATTCGACTGTGAAGACGATACCCAACGTTTAGCAACAGTCGACTCATAAAATAATAATCACAAGTCGATTGGATTAATGAATAATTTCATTCAGCTGTCCCAATGACGGATGAGAAGACAACATGCGCTTTCTCAAATGACAATAGCGTTTTGTCACTTCAAATGACAATGATTTATCTGATGACGAATCAAGGTGAATCAAGATGATGATGATGTAAACCACGCTTATCATGAGGTTCTGTGAATTTTAATAATTAAAAATAAATGCCTCTTAGGGTTTGAACCCCCTAAAATCCTTCCTCCTCCCGGCAGATCTTACATTTAATTGGACGCAAAGTATTGGTAGATTTTTCCGAAACCTTTTTTTTAATATTGTAGAACTTAAGTTGTGGTTGCGAGTGTTTCAGTTCTCTATAGCACTGCTAAAGGCTGGCTTTAATTTGTCGGATTCGGACGTTGTCGCTCGTCGTTGTCAATGACCCAATCAGATTTGCTTTTGTGTCAGAATCTGACAGCAATACGGCAGACTTCATAGATCAAGTTCTACTAATTTATTCATATACATTTTGATTAAAGTTAATGTTGGCTGTGGGTCTGAGATCAAACATTACTGTCAATAAATTCAGTAAAAATATTTCTAGTGGTTTTTGGTCTTTGAATAAACTATTCATGAATGCATTCAATTTAAATTTCATTGCAATGTAATTTTTTGTTTAATAGTGTAAATAAAACATGTGCCAACAACAACAAAAAACATAACTCTGGCGCACTTGTAAGCTGCTTTTGAATGCAAATTTCAAAACGAGACAACCTTATCAATCAGTAGCTGTGAGACGCTCTACGCGTGCCATTGCATTGTTTGTCATATCAGTGCGGCGAGATGTAGTGCGCTATTTTTTTTTTTCGTGGTTTGTTTGCTGTAAGTATAACAGTCGACAGCTTTAAGCGTGTCAAAAGTTCGTCTAAGGGGCGTGTTTTTCTATGCAAAAATGCCAAAGTGTTACATTGATGATATATGCGCACAGCATTGCAGTTTTAATTGCAATCATGAAATATGCAGAGACAACCTTGTGAGAGTAATGAAAATTCATTAAACATTTTATGATTTCAGATTTTATTAAGTTGTAAGTTGTTTCAGCGGCAAAATATAAAAAAATTTGCCTTTACTTTATTGTAATAAAAATATTTTTGATGTAATTTTTTACAAAAAAGAACTCGTTTCAAGCAATAAAATAATCTCTTAAAAGTGGCGAAAAAAAAACATTTTGTCATAGTAAAATGTAAACAAAATACGCGCCAATAGATTATTTTATGTTAAAATTAGAAAAACAAGCAAAACAAGTTAGGAACTAATTATCGGCACGTGTATAGATAGATATATATATATATATATCACGCCACATTTATTGGGTTGTATTTTCTCCACTGGCCTATATTTGTTTTGTTTATGTTTAAACTAATTCTTATTTAACAATAATACAGGAGTCCCGCTTTTTCTCGACCACACTCATAGAAAAATATTCTCTGAATTTAATATTTTCATTGGTTAATATGTATTGTGCATAATATTAAAGTCGTTAAAAACACCAATTCACATTGTTTACTTATCTGAGAATATATACAATGAATTTCTTAACTTTTTCAAACAAACCGGGTCGTATTCAGTGAAATTAAAGGGTTAAGCCTTCTTTAAATTCTAAACTTAAGTAATATTTTTCTTTTTCGCAAAAAAGTAAACAGCTAAAAATGCATTGCATGATTGTCTAATATTTTTCATGGATGGATAAAAGTTGAATTAATTTGATTATTTTAAAAAAGCTTTTTTTGTGGGTATGTTCCTTGGACAAAAACACATTTGCTTTGGAAGTATATGTATTTTATGAAAAATTCAGAGCCAATTGTCATTCACTTTAATTTGAACATAGTCATAAGTACCTGAGTTTGCCGAGTTTGATTATTAAGCAAAATTGGCAAATTTAGTGGGAGAAATCTAGAAATGTCATTGCTTGCTTCAAAAGTAAGCAGCTAGTGCGCAATATGGGCTGATGGTGTAATGGGTCAAACTCCTTTGAAAACGTTATAAATAGGCTATTGACAAGCCACCTTCATTCGCCTATCATGATGAAAAATTTTGATCTGGAGTAGATGCGGTTTAAACAGCACGGCATAAAGCTCGCGAAACCATGGCTTTGTTTCGTCAAAAGTTCTCAGGCGCTATAGTTGTAATCGATGTTTAAACACAGCAATTTTTATAGACAATGTTTATGAACAAAGTTTATAGCCATATTTCTAAACAAAGTTTATAGACAATGTTTCTAAACAGGTTTACATACAATGCATATAAACAAAAATTCTAGACAATGTTTATAAACAAAGAATATAGACAATGTTTATAAACTAAGTTTATAGACAATGTTTATAAACTAAGTTTATAGACAATGTTTATAAACTAAGTTTATAGACAATGTTTATAAACTAAGTTTATAGACAATGTTTACGAACGAAGTTTATAAAATATGTTTTCAAACAAAGTTTACAGACAATGTTTATAAACATCAATTATATACAATGTTTATAAACAAAGATTTTAGACAATAATTACAAACAAAGTTTATAATCAATGTATATAAACAAACTATATACACAATGTTTATGGAAGAAGTTTAAAGTTAGAAGTACAATGTTTATGATCGAAGTAATTATATTGCTAAACAAAGTTTATAGACAATGTTTATAAACAAAGTTATAGACAATGTTAATGATCGAAGTACATAGACAATGTTTATATGCAAACTTTATAGACAATGTTTATAAACAAAGGTAATTGACAATGTTGCCAAACATTTTTGAGCAAAATTGCTGAAAATAAAAAAAATTCTCAAAAAATCATTTTTTATGAGCAATAAGGCACAAAATTGTTTGAACTTTTTTTCTAACATTTCTGACCACATAATTGTTTAATATTTCTATATTTAATTTGAGAGATTTTTTATCAATTAAAAATATAGCGGACTAAAAAATGAAATTAAAACCTTTTTAAAAGTGTTCGCTATATTGTACAGTTTATTATTACTATTTACATAATATTCGTACTCAAATCACAAGATGTTGCTTTAAATAAAATTTTCATTTGCCAATGACTCACGCATTGCTCTACGTATGTACATATGTAGTTTTAATAATTATTTTTTTGCAAATTCTTGAATACTAAAAATTCTTACTGGTTAAAAACTTCCGGGTTCTGTATCAATTTATATGTTAAAGCTCGTGTCAACTTTTGAATAAAAAAATTATCTGTACATATGGCATTGAAAATCATTTTAACATGTGTTTAGCTTTTAAATTATATACTTATGTATGTACAATAATATATGCATACAGATAAATGTACATACACAGATTAATATTACACGTCTATCCAACGCAAAAGTGAGGGTGATATGAGGCACTAGTTACAGAAAGTTCAAAATATATGTAATATAAGTAAATTAATGTTGTGTGAACATCTTTACTGGTAGGCATGGCAGAAAATCTACACTGGAATAAATTTGTGAAAAAGTAACGTTAACGCTCAAACTTAGGGAGCAGTCGTTTTACTCGCTGTTTGGGTTGACCACTCTTATAGAATATACTTCAGCTAAATTATCTATTTCTATGAATTCGTGCACAACATTTCAGAAACAAATTTAAATTTAAAAAATTTCATTACTATTTTAGATTTTTTTTTCAAGTGATTCACTTAATTTTAGCTGTAAGACACACCCACATTTCTTAAACCTTAGTGAACGAACATTTTTCGCATATCACATGTTGACACGATTTCGCTTAAAGAGATTATTAAAAATATTTATACAAAAAAACAAACTTAAAACTTTGTTTTTTCATGTTAGAAATAAACAACAATAAAAAAATTTATCAATGACATGAAATAAAAAACAATAATCTCAAGAATACAAAAACAAAAAATTTTTTTATTTATGTATTTTTTTGTTTTTTAACAAATATGTAGTTTCTTTTCTAAGTTTTTTGTTATTGTTATTATTATAATATTATTATGGTACCACAATTATCACTAACACACACATCCATGCGTATGTACATATGTACACTGACCGTCTTCGCGATTTAAGTTTTTGTCATAATATGAGTCAAAATCAGCATAAGTTGCTATTGTTTTTGTCGATTCGTATTTTGCAAAAAAAATAAAAAAAAAATCTTGTTATTATTACGATGTCACTCATTTATTTTTTTGTTTTGTTCAAACTATCGGCTATTCCTTCTCAGTTTTTTTCATTTATTTTTTTATTAATTTATTATGTTGTTGAACTATTTTTAAAAATAAATTTAAAAAGGTAGACAACATTTATATTATCTTCTTCGTATGTATTATACACATAATCCCTTTTTATACCCTACACAGCTAGCATATTCAATTTGTCATTCCGTTCGTCACGCATAGAATGAGGCGTGACAGGTTTAGAAAGGAATATCTGTCTGTTGCAATAACATATACGGAAAAACCAATCAAGCAAATTGAATCCAATTTGGCACACAAGTCACAGCTTCTAACAAGCTTTTTAGAATTAAAAATGAGCGAAATCGGCTCAAGGACACGTCTACCGCCCATGCTCTATGCATATGTATTTGTCGAAACCTATTTCGAAAAATGCTGCAGCGATTTTGATAAAACTTGGTGATTTGGTGCACGAATTTGGGAAACCAAATATACAATGAGCAACCCTGTATGAATTGAGCGGGGAGCTGGAAAATAGATAAAAGTTTCCTAAAAATGCTCTTAGAATGCAAAAGATGAGCTTTTGAAAAGGACGAACTGAATTAAAGTGTGACAACAAGTTTATCAGAAATGAATTTTGACTTAAAGCTTTCAAGAGAGACAAGAAAACAAAGCTAAAAAAAATCTCGATCTGCTGCCGGATTTAATTTTTCTTCACTTTCGCGAGACTCATTCTCAACTATATAAAGACTTAAAGTTCATTAAAAAATCACATTATCGACGCATGAACTACAACTTCTTTTTCTTTTTTTTTTCGTTTAATTCTGAAAGTCATTATAACAATTTATAAACTTTCAAGCTATTACGAACGAGTTGAGGGATTGAAGAAATGCTGAAATTGGTTGGATATTCTTTTTGTAAAATTGCTTGAATAAATTTTTTAAGCGAATCGTTTAACGCAACGGGTTAATGAACTAAAAATGACTTAAAAGCCAAAAAAACGAAGAAGAAAAACAGCAATTAAAGCGACGAATACCCAATGGACGAAAGGTTGAAAAAGCAAACAGAATATGACGACAAAAAAAAAAAAGATGAAGACCAACAGTGGAAAAATGTATCAGCTGATTATGTCATCAATATTAGTCAGGTATTCTGACAAGCTAACAATCTATGCGAAACGAGAACATAAAATGCTTAAGCAAAATGCCAACAACAAGCAAACAAGTTCAGTGGGCAACTACATATCAAAGGAAAGCGAGTTTGTTTAGATCAAACATGTGATATATAAAAAAAGTTATTAAATAAATCTACAAACATACAGTGAAACAACTCATGACGGCATTCCGCACATTTTTATACATAAATTGAACTCAATTCATTAATACCCATGTTATATATAAAAAACAAAAAAAAAATTATAATAATTCGTTAAATTAGCAAACAGATAAAGCTACGGTAGCTTATATGGTAGATGTGAAGTAGATTTCAGTATGATTGCACAGGGCGGCAACAAAATTTTTGGTATTTTGGCCTTGAACATATACGAGCAGATAAGAGCATTTCTGGTCATAAAGTATCGACATGTTTGTTCTTAGTTCTTAGTGGAAAGCTCAAATGACAAAAACATTTTTTTTTGCTTTGATTTATTAAAAACAAAAATTTATATTCATATGATGCGATAATCAGGCTGGCAGGCTGTTCTGATTTTGGTGCGGATTTGCGACAATTAACCGATCAGATTGAAACTTCGGCAACTAAAAGGGAATGGATTGAACTTAAATGAATCGGTTGGAAATCAGGAAAAATATAATTAACTTTTTCATAAATAATAAATTTTTTTTCCCTGAAACCTGCACCTTTTAAAAATTTTAAAAAATGTCACTAAATATAGATCTAAACTCTAAGGAACTTAAGTTCGTTGACAAGCTTTTGGGATTTTAGAAATTAGGATTTTTCAGTTGTTTTTTTTTTTTTACTTAAATTTTAAAGAACACGTGTGGAAGTGTTTGAAGCAGCAGCTTAAAAATCACCACATAACTAAAACGGAGTTGATAGTAATCTTAAAGGAAGAATGGATTAATATCTCAGCTTCTTTCTTTCATAAGTTGCTGTAGTCTATACTCCGATAATCTTTTGAAAGCTGTTATAACTATTAAGGGGCTATACCAGTGCAACCCATGAAAAATTAGGCGATTTTCGGGAATTTTTTTAAAAGAAAGTACTTGATAGAATTTTTTGAAGTTTTTTGGAAATAATAAGGTATATTTTCAGCTATATATATTAAGATTTATTTTTTTGCAAAAAATATTGAAAAATAACGGAGTTCTGTGCTGTCTTCGGAGGTGCCAAAAAAAAAGTTCTGATATGATTCCGGCCGAATAAGCAGCTGAAACAAAAAAATTCAAAAAGGTTATCAAAGTTCAAGGTATTTCCTATACAATGACCTACTATTTTTGAAAAATATCAAAAATTAACAAAATAGCGTAGTTCTGAAAAAAAGTGTCGTTTTTTGGGGTAAAAAAATCGTTTTTTTTTTAATGCCAAATTGACAATTTTCAACCAATCAAAAAGATAGTAGGTCATTGTATACTAAATATATTCAAGAATACTCAGTTCAATTTGAAGTTGATCGGTGAATTTCTCTTTGAGTTATGTTGTCAGCAATTTTGAAAAATGTCGTTTTGAGAAAACGCGTTTTAAGTTTCAACTATCGGTTTATACCTGTGAGCGGTCGCTCATTAGAACGCTGCCATTCAAAAACTATTCAAGATATGACCTTGCCGCTTTCACAGAATATTTTTGAAAGTATAAACTATCGAATAAGCCAAAAAAAAATGATTTTTTGAAAGTGTCACACTGGTATAGCCCCTTAAGCTGTCTAATTAACAGGCTATTGGGTAAGAATCTTTTTTTGTATAAACTTCTGATCCACTGTGGCTTATTAACAAAACAAGGGTCAGAACCTACTGTAAATATTAAGAATTTGCTGAGAACAAATAAAATTCGTGCGTCAAACAGAGAGCAAAACATCAAAAAAATCAACCAAAAAAATTACAATTTACATCACACAACATAATTAAATATGTACTAAATAATACCTTCTATATGTATAAGTAAAATTGAAAATTATATAATAACAATAAAAGTAATTATATACAATATATTCCATACAATATACATACCTACAAATACGAAAAACAAACACAGCTTATATACAACAAAATAAAGTAAACAATAAAAGAGCAAAACCAAAAGGGAAGATGATAAACTAAAAGAAATGGTGAAAAAAACTTACATTACATAGGTAGTCAAATGAAATCAAAACCGATGGGATGGATTGATTTTGACATTATAATGACGGCTATAAAGAGCATTAAAAGCACAAGATTACGCGAAAATTGATTGAATTCTAAACGAAATATTTAAGATAAAAACTACCAGAAAATAAGCAAAACTTTATGTAATTAAAAAGCCACAAAAGCAAGCAACGAAAATGAAAACAAACAAAAGAACAGAATGAGCAAATTAGCAATTCATTCGTGGAATTCTTAGTTGAAGTATGTTAATTTAAATGAAAGTATCTTTTATCTAACAGATACACAGCGTTCTATTGAATGTCACACGCGCCACTTGCAGCTAAAAGATTGAAGCGATAGAAGGAATTTAATAGTTTTGTTTACAAAACATTGCAAAGTGCATAAATAGCGTAAATATTTCTGTTTTTATATTTATGAAAAAAAAAAATAAAGCTCACAGTCGAATACATCTAAAAAGCCCACACAGATACATATGTATCTTTACATGTATCCAAACATATACATATGCAGCACATAGATACAAAATGTACATTTAACTAATGCAGTACAGTTATTAACCACACTCAAGGTCAGCACTGTTTATTTTTTATATTTTGTTTTGAAGCTCAAATTTATCATCGCCTTTATGTTGTTACACGTTTATTTTGCAGATAAAGGGAGAGAGAGAGAGCGAGAGAGCACTGACGCACGTTGTTTCATGCTCCCTCTCTATTATTACTCATATACACACGATACATTTGCCATTTTAAGTGAAGTTTTAATTTGTATCTTTAGTTTTAGGTGCGGCGCTGCCGGCACCATTTGCTCCTACCCTCCACCACCCTAACTTCCCCCCCCTACATAGCTTTGTTTTATTGCCGTCAATAAAGAGCGCGCGCGCACGACGAACAGATGATTTTGTTATTGTTTTTGTTTTCAACCTTAATATGTAGCTTTAATCGGCCGTCCGTCAGCAAACAGAAACAGCGATAACAGTAGACAAAGCAAAAATAATAAATAAATAAAATATTTATTATGTATATGCCCACATATATATGTACATACATCATTATACACATTCTATCTAATTCTCGTATATTGCCACGATATTTTTGCTCTTTAAAATTCTAAAGTGCTTCGAGAAGCTTTTTTGGCGTCAAAAAGAAAAAGCTCTTTTCTGTTTAACATTCACAAGCACCAGTATTTCACAAATCTATTAAGAATTTCATGTATTGTTTTCTACATTTTTGCACAGATTTATTTTTTTTTTTAATTTTTTTTTTTTTTTTGTATCTTGCCATTTTTCCACTTAATTATTTGTTATTGTTTCCTTTTAATTCCTAACGATTAGTTTATTTTGGTTGAGTGCAGTGACTCGGGAAATCGCAAGCTGACTCGACAGAAAATTTATTTCTACTCTAAATGTAAAATTGGCAACCGCAATTAAATACAGTGTGTTTTAAGGCTAGAAAATGAAAAGGTTCTCTGGAAAGTACGACTGTCTATGTATAATTGTCCAAAAGAAATATCGACCATAATCAGTCACCCAAGACATTAGCGCATAAAAATCGTACAAGAACTCTTCAAACTTAAGATCTATTTTCTTATGGAAAAATTTCTCCAAATTTTGTGGGGTTACTACACATGATTTTTTTGTCGTCAGTTTTTTAATATTGGTTTTGGTTTGATTCATTAGTTTCTAAAACAATTAAAAATACAGAGTTTTGTCAGCGGATTCAGATTATCTAGGGTTTTGATGAATAGTGAGATTTTTTTAGATTTGTAAAAGATCCAAAAAAAAATAATTGTTTTTAAATATTAGGTGCGCAACTAAGTTCTCGCTAGTTTTTGTTAGAAAATGCAACTTTATTGTCAAAAAATAGTTACAGATGCTAGATATCACTTTTCCCCATCTTTCTGGTAGAGCTCAAATGCTGTCACGGTAGTAGTGTTCATCTCTTGAGGCTATCTACGAAGCAAGCCATTTTTTGAGGTCGTCATAGGAGTTGAACTGCTGATCAGCCAGACCATGTGCCATTGAACGAAGCAAGTAGTAGCCTGATGGGGCAATATCTGGGGAACACGGCGGGTGGGGTAGGACTTCCCATTTGAGAGTTTCCAAGTATGTTTTCACTGGTTTAGCAACGTGAGGCCTAGCGTTGTCATGCAATAGGATTTCTTTATCGTGCCTCTGTTCCAATTGGAGCCGTTTTTCACGCATGCAAACGCTTGGAAATGGCTTGTCGGGTAACTCCTAATAGTGAAGCAAGCTTCTCTTGCGTTTAGGCCGAATTCTCATCGAGCAATGTTTCCAATTCCGTATCATTGAAGGTTTTTGGCTTTCATTCACATGGTCGATGTCGAAATCATGGTCTTTAAAGCGACGAAACCAATCTCGGCACTTCTCCGTAAACTTTTTGGAGCTATCGATGCGCGCCAGCAACGGTTTTCTTCGATTGAAAGAAGAAAATCAACACCTCCCGCAAACGACGATTATTTGGCACAAAATCAGTCATTTTCGAGCAACCACAAACAGACTATGAAAACACAAAATCTTAAAAGTGTCAAATCGGTTTGTTTACCATAAGTTTAGGCTAGATTCATAACGTTTCGCTCTTACCGCTAGCGCCATCTATTGACAAACAGCGAGAACTTAGTTGCGCACCTAATAGAAAAATTTTTTTGGTTTTTAATTCACTTACCACAAATTACCAAAAAAGCTCAAGCTCAATTTTTCCAAAAAATTTAACAAATTTTTTTAAATGTTCAGTTTTTTAAAGATTCGAAATTGCAAAAAAGCATGCAATTTATTATATACCCCATAAATTAACGAAAAGTATAACGAATCAATTAGCAATCGCGTGTATATAACAAAATTGAACACATTTTAAGCATTCTGTCACACTGTGCAATACCGACTGACGACTAAGGAAGGTGACAATTAACCAAACGATGTTTTAAATGTCCATGGTATTGGATTGGTTGATTCAAGCGCAAGTTCACTTGGTGAACTGAAAATGCAATGCACAACAACAACAAAACAAAAAAATATGCAACAACAAATGTGAAGATGTGGAAAATAAACACGTCAATCGCTTATAATAAAGCAAATGTAAATATGAGTTGGGAAAAAATTTTCCGCGCTATTTTTCAGAAAATTAATTGAGGAAAAATAAAACAATAAGAAAAAAACAAAAAAACCAGACGACAATATTTGTTTTTAAACTTGAGTGCAAAGTTTTTATAATTTGCAACACACGTTTTGGATTTGTTTATATGGTTTTTAAAATAAAAAAAAAATATAATATACCCATACACACGTACACGAGAAATATTCTTCACGATTCTATGTATGTATGTGTTGATTACTGACGGATGATTTTTGTAATTAATTGTAAATGTTTTAACACGTTGTGTTGGGTTCTTATAATAATTAAAAGTTTATTTAAACTATTAAAATTTTTCATGAATATCGAGCTATAAACAAAAATTTGTGCAGGAACCTATAAATATAGGAACTATAGCTTCAGCAAACGTTGAATGCATATTAACACTATGGGCGTGGCACCACCCATGCATTAGGAAATTTCATATTTTCTAAAGTAGTTTCATTTCGAACTAAAGATATGTCATATGTGGATTTTTTCTTGCAGGATAAGTGCCACACCCTCTTCACCAATATCACTCATTCTATAGCCCATTTTATATTTCGTTGTTTTGCTTCTCTGACCTCAGCTTTATAAAACATAGCAAGCACACATTGATTATTGTTTGTAAGGAAAAAGCCACGCCCACTTAATCAGTCCCACTTTTTTTTGAATATTTAATTTTATTATTTTGCATTTCTGCACTAAGTTTTATTTAATTTTAATGTTTTTTATGTGGGAGGTGAAACGCTTATTAACTCATATTCGTTGATTTTTTGAGTTATTTTTTTTAAGCTACCCAGCGAAAAGTGTTCACTGACACTTATTTTTTAAAAAAAAAAACTTTTTCCACATTAAAATTTTTTTTAACCTAAGCCCAGTAGAGATCAGTGTCACCGTGATTTAACTTTTTTATTTTATTTATTATTTTACTCAATAAAATTGAGCTGTTACAACTATTGCTTTATGAGCAATTCAATAAACTGAGCCAGCAGGCAGAAATTCGATTTGTTTCATATCTCCGCTAGGTTAGCAGTTAAAACTGAACCCTAACTACAAACTCTATTAATTACATATTACATAAGAGCAACCATTTGATTAGGTCAAACTGTTCAACGCATGATATGTATAGCTTGAATTGTAATTCTCTGAGGCAATAAAAATCTAAGCAGCGTATAAATCGCGCAATTCGTCAAAGCCTTAATATATACAGTAGGGCAGTAACATTTGCATTATAAATAGCTAATGCTGGCGCCTTTTTTTGTCACATGTCTCTTGTATTTTTATTGAATTTGCAAGTCATTTGAGGTGAACATTTTTGCACAAGTTTCTGAGGAATGAGTATTTTTAATGCTTCTACCATTTAAATTTAGTCTTTTTACGTTTTTTCAATTCTTAGTTTTATAGCGTTTTTTTGCAATTAATTTAGTTTGACGTACTTAATGAGGAATGCTTCAAACAAACAAGTGGTTTTATAAATAAAATGTTTGCGTTTTTGGCTGTGTTCCTACACAAGTGCCATCTATCCGAAATGTGTTTCCGCAATAGCAAACATCTGCTTACTTTCTCTTTAAATTAACTCTTCCAAACCGAAAAATTTAAATTTTATTTTAAAATACTCCTAATGGAATTTGTTGTGCAACATGTCAGCAGTACTTGAATAGAGAGATAATCGTGGCTAGACATTGAGTACAAGCGGAAAACAAGGACACATGTTGTCTCTTTTTCTCTGCCAATTACCACTAGTGCTTACTCACTTTCGAGTTAGAGGTGCCGAATTTGACGAGCCTATATATTTTGATGACTTATAGTGTGTTTTCTTTTATTATGGCTCTATAGCTTGTTTGACTCGATAACGTTCTGACGATGTTCTTAGCGGAGCTCTAGACTCAAATCGTGGCATTCAATGAACTTTTAGCGAGCATCTGGCAAACCTCGCTTATGTTAATGTAATGTATCCTTGCCACCAAGCAGTCAGACATGCAAGAAAAACTCACAGCTGTCAGATCTTTTTCGGAAGAAGTAGTTCTGCAAATCAATATATATATAAAACATAATGAATATCCATAGGCCCAACCAGCTCGAGCAATATCATTATGATAGGCGAATTGCGCATAGAAGACATCTGATGATCCAATAAGGACATCCATGTTAGAAAACGACAAAATGAAATACAGGGTGTTTTTTTTAGAGGTTTGTTTTTCGAATAGAGATAAAACTGGCATTTTATGGTCAAATCTGGCAATTCTAATGTCATTTATGTTCAGTTTGGTTTGTCATTTCATCATGAACAGGTTGACAAAAGAACAACGTTTGCAAATCGTGCAAATTTATTTCGAAAATAATGGTTCAGTTTGCGAAGTTTACCGCAAGCTCCGTCCATTTTATGGTCGACATAATCGTCCATCAGAGCAATTAATTCGGTTAACCATGGATCGTTTTCGCACTACGTTTACTCTATGTGATAATACGCATCCGCAGAGACGTCGAACAGTGCGCACCGAAGAAACAATTGCCGCTGTAGAGCAAAATGTTGAAGAGGACCCGAATGAATCGATTCGCCACCGTGCACAGCAATTGGAGCTTTGTCCATCAACTTTATGGAAGATTTTGCGCAAAGATCTTGGCTTGCGACCTTACAAGATCCAGCTTGTGCAAGAATTAAAGCCGCGAGACCATGCAATGCGTCGTGATTTTGGTGTATGGGCCGAAAATGAGATTGATCTCGATGCTGATTTTCATCGCAAAATTTTGTTCAGTGATGAGGCTCATTTTTGGTTGAATGGCTACGTCAACAAGCAAAATTGCCGCATTTGGAGTGAAGAGAATCCACATGAGACCCTTGAGACGCCATTACATCCACAAAAACTGACTGTTTGGTGTGCTCTATGGGCTGGTGGAGTCATTGGGCCATACTTCTTCCGAAATAATGCTGGAGAGTCAGTTACCGTTAATGGAGACCGGTATAGAGCCATGATAACCGACTATTTTGTTCCCGAATTGGATGGCATGAATGTGGATGAGTTGTGGTTCCAACAAGACGGCGCTACATGCCACACAGCGCACGTCACAATCGATTTATTGAAGGAAACATTCGATGAGCGCATAATTTCGCGGAATGGACCTATCAATTGGCCACCAAGATCGTGTGATTTGACACCATTGGATTATTTTCTTTGGGGATATGTGAAGTCGCTCGTCTACGCCAACAAACCAGAAACGTTAGGGGACTTGGAAGCCAACATTCGTGGCGTTATTGCCGACATACGGCCCCATATGCTCGAAAAAGTGGTTCAAAATTGGACCTGTAGAATTGGCTTTATTCGAGCCAGCCGCGGCGGCCACATGCCCGAAATCATATTTAAACATTAATGGCATAAAATTATCCTTCCAATAAAGCCAAATTGATGGACATTAAAACGATTTTCTTGTGTTTTATTTCAATTCGAAGCTCTATACCTCTAAAAAAAACACCCTTTATATATTCGCTTAAATTCGTAATGTCTGACAATCTTCCTTGATGTCTTTGCCAACCAGCGTTGCCAAGTGACCGCTTTTCACGCGCCCAAGCCTGGAAATGTGGCATACAAAACCGGGGATCTTGTAAGAATTGAAAATATTCCTAAAACAACATTATTCAATATTTTGAGGAATAATTTCATATTTTGAGAAGACTGGAAATTCCTTCTATTAAACTTGGCAACTCTGACGACAACGAAGCTTAAAATCTTTGAATCAAACGTTAAGCCAGTTCTAGCAAGGCAACATAGCTTAGCTACGCAATTGACAAGTGTTCACCAACAATTTTCTTCGTCGAATTCTGAAAATTTGATAGCCATCTCTAAGGTCGATTTGCTTATCAGATGCTGTCAAGATCCCATTTCCATTCCAAACAAACGTCAAAAATTAAAATGGATTGAACACACATTAAGAAATTGGATTCCTCAGTGTAGCAGAAAATGCGGCCGTCTTAAATCATTGTGAAAACGTTCACTAGAGCAAGAAATACGTGGACCAGGGAAGTGTTGAAGAGAATTGAAGACACTCGCTATGGATCGTGTACGTTGGTCCTATGTTCCGTAACGATAATGATACAAGAGATATAAATTTGTGAGGCTATAAGTAAATGACGATCACAAGCAGACCGGAAATCGATGAAATTGACAATTATGAAATTAAAAAATTGACATTCTCGAAATTCGATTTCAAATTCCCATTCGCAGGATGGTATCAAAAAACCAACATATACCCATTCGACTCCGAATTCTAAAATAAAAATTATAATTGAAAAATAATTGACACTACCCAGCAGATTATATGTAGAAGCTTTAAAAATGACACACCCATTTTATCAACTCATATGCACCACATACAAAATTTTTCTAAATTATTATTTATAAAAATCAATTGAAAATTCTTTGAAGCATAAATTTTGCAAAACAAGACAAAGCAACAGTTTCAGGAGAACAAAGGAAATACAACAACAACAAAAAAGGTGCCAATTGTATACCCCCTCTTTTTGCTCCCAGTATCCCAGTAGTAACCATAAACATCAACGAAATATTTAATGAATTCAATTGAAAGCTCATTCAAGTTGATAACTCGAAATCAAGCTACATTGCTGCCGTATGTATTTTTGCAGTACAAAAGAAATTAATGTTAATTTATATATAGTTGGATCAAATAAAGAAACAAAAACCGATCAAAAGACAGACGACATGACAAAGGGACAGACTGCACAACTTTATGTGAAATGTTCATATACCATATATCAAGTATAAAGTAGCCAGCCAGCCACGCCGATTTCATTGAGAAACATTATCGCGTTCGCAAATGCTTGATAATCGCTAGGTTTTTTTTTTTTGCTTTTGTTGTATTTTTTTTGCTGATGATGAAACGATTTGTCGTTTGATTTTAGCCAAATATATGTATGTGGAGCATGATAACACAGTTGAAGCTTCTGATAAGACTGCGTACAGACGGACAAACGGACGACATGTTGGCGCCGCAAAACAAAAGAGAGTGGCTGGTTGGTTGAGTGCGAACTCTATGTGCGAATGAATTGGATGAATGCCTGATTTCGCTACGATTGAAAACAAAAAAATTATATATTATTCTATAGGGTAAAATGTGATAAAAGTATCTCGGTTTCAAGTGTCGATTTTTGAATTTCCCGAAAAAGTTGATTGAATATTTTAACTATTTATTTATTGGAAAAAATAAATTTTTTTTTTAAAGAATATAAATTTTGTTGTATGGAATGTAATGTAGTATTAAACGCTCATACGCACGAAAAAAATTGCATAAATCATTACAACTGAATAAAAATGGAACATTTTTTTAAAAATTGATTGTTTTTTTTTGGTCAAAAATTAATAGGAAAATAATCTAACAATTAAAGGCAATAGTAAAGAGATTATCTTTGAACTCTACATACATATGTACATACATTAACAGTATGAGTCTTAAATTTTCATTAATACAGTAGAATGTCGCTAAGAGAATTAACATTTTTTGCGACCTTTCTGATGCCATTTTGATGAACAACTGACTAAAAACCTGACTTTTGTATATATTCGGTGATTCCCCGTTGTACAAGAAAGAAATAAGGCGCACGCAGAAACAGGCGAAATTAGGTATACGAGCGAATGATATAAAGTGTGTAAGGCAATATTCGGGAATTCCCCGTGCTATGTACTCAAGCATGGCAAAAATGTGTAATTTCGTAGTCAACGTTTACACGAGGAAATTCGGTGTAACAAATTCTTGTCTATTCTCTTTTGTAAATTTGTTTTGCGTTTACACACGAAAACTAGAATTTCTTTGTGCAAGAAAATGTCAAAGCAATTACTGCGGCAACCCGCCACAACAAACGTTAATTCAAAGCATAATATCAGTTAACGAATAGAATTTGCGACAAATTCTGTACACCACCCTTTCGTTTTTCTCTTCTTGCCAACAAACAGGAAAACTTTTTCTCGAGAGTTTCCTCGTGTAAACGTCGACATAGTTCAATATTGTGGGAAAATAAGCAAAATAAAGTGTATAATCGCATATACGTGCTTTATTTCAGTGTGTTTTTGATTATTGCACGATATAGCATGTGATTCGGATTAGCGAAACAAATATAACAAGGGACATAGTTGGAACTTTTTTACTTTTTTCGCCCTGTCCGAATAACAGTAGGATCCGGATAAGGCCATATCAGGATTAGCGAGATTCTACTGTATTCCACCACCACACACGCTATGTACCACATGGTTTCACCAAACGTACAGACATTGAATTCCGTATCACTTATTTAAATAGCTCTCTGACCACACCCTCTCGTTAAAATACGCCCATTTTTTTTCTGATGCTAGACCGAACCATTGCTGATATTTTTGTGTAATTTGTTTTTATAACTTCTTAGTATATCGTTTTTATTGGTTTGCTTCTGTGAGAGTTGCCACGCCTTGTCAAAATTTAAGTAGTTTTTGTTCAGAGCTTTTCCGATGTCAACGAAGGAACATTGAATTCAAAAAGTAAATATTCTCTAAAATAATTAAAAATTACTTAAGCTAAGGAAAATTTCTTTATAAAAATTACAAAAAAAAGACCCTTTTCATTTAATATCGTATTATTCTTACGCTGACATATGTTCGTAGTTTGGAAAAGTTGTTGCAGCTGAATTCAATTTGGCGACATATTGCGTCATTTGACAATACGTCTGTCTGTCGTTGTTGTAAATTTTTTGCGCGCGTCAATCGTTTATTTTTTTGCAGCATGAAGAAAAAATTATAAATTATAATAAAAAATTTAAAATTCTTATCAGTACAATTTGAATTCGTGTTCAAAGTAGGGCATTCTGATGCGTTTCTTAAATAAGCCATATCAGTTTTGCTAATTTTTTTTTTCCATTTTATAAAGTTTATTTAAGATAGAATTGAAATTGAATATTCTGCTAAGATTTTACTTTTGTTTATTTTATAAGATTTAATAAAAAAGTTTTTGATGCAAATTCTTATCGTTCATTGTGCTGAGTTTTGTGACCTTCAAAAATTTTGTTTGGTCCCAACTGATGTTTGCAAAAATCTTTTTTTTTTCTTCTTCTGAAATCTATTTGCATTTAAAAGCTACATATTTATATATTAAGAATTTTTGTTTTAATATTTTCTGTTTTCAATCATTTAGTTTGTGTTTAGCAATCCACATATATGTACATATATATGGTACATATATCAAATGGTCAAAAGTTTCGTTTGTGTTCAAGTGCAGAGTAAACAAAAAAAAAAAAAAACTGTTGTAGCTTTGCAATTTCACATAGGAGCAGCCATGAACCTCTCCGCAGGGTGGATTGTTTTGCAGCACTTCATGGAAAAAGCCAACCCAATCAACCTCTTTGTGCAGATAACACTCACGCATGCATGTACTCACTCAGCGTACCTTTTTTCTTTTTTTGGATATTGGTTGGTTCAAGGCGAATCTATGTGGGTGGCTGTTTTTCCTTTTGTTTGTCTTTTTGTGGAAAGTGCCTTAATTGAAAATAATAATAATAAAAGTTTATATATAGAGAAAAACAATAACAATATAAAGAAAGAAATTAGGACTCAATAATGAAATTCGTAGAAACCCCACAAAAAAAAAACAGTAACTAAATAGTAAAATATTTGTGGATTTTTGTAGAAATTTCTCTTGTATTTTCTTGGGAATCAAGGGACTTGAATTTAATTATTAAAAATAAGAAAACATTAATTTGTTTTCCAGTATTGTAAATGGGTTATTTTTTATTTTAAATTGAATTTATCACAAATTTTTTAAATTATTAGGAAAAGTATACGAATTTCAGTTGAAATCATTTATCTTTTGGCAGCTACAATTTAAGACTTTAAAGCCTATCAACCTATACATAGATTTACTATTAGATTGGTAAATTGATATAGCTGATATATTGATAGAATGTTGTAGTGATAGATTTATTTCTGATATATCATGAATGACATCAGCCTGGTTAAAATCTAAAAATATTCGTGGGTTAATAGAATGTTCAGAAATATTTGCTTCCTAAAATATGAAAGCTTACTTGACTTGATCTTCTGATACATATATATATCTTCATGAACAAGTGGCAGAGTTTGGAAAGCTAATATCATAAGACCTAAACAACCAATAAGAAGCAATGTTTCAAAAGTCAAGTATTTAGGGGCGTGTTACCGCCCAATACTGGAATATAAAATATTCAGCATGTCATATTAACAAAGCTATGCAAAAAATTTTGTGTAAAGAAATCAGATTACAAGAAAATATACAGAACAAAAAATGTGCGGGCTAAATCAAAGGGGCGTGATGACATCAATGCTTGAAAGCAATGGTGAAACCTTAAAGTCGCGTATAAATATAGGCTATATTTCATCATGGGTTTCATCATGTCAACAGTAAATAAAAAATTATTGTATTGGGAGTGATTTTGATTTCTTTATTGGGTGATGCATATTGATCGATGAAAATTATATAAAAAAGATACTATCGGCCAAAGGCTGCGGCGGCATGCGACCATTAATTTGTTCAAATTTAGTACCAAAGAAAGAAGTCCAAGTCTGTCAAATCGCACGAACAGAAAAAAAATTATTGAAGGCATTATTTTCAAAAAAACATGGTGAAGTTTTTTCAGCCTCGAATGGCCTGTAGGAACACGCACTTATGGTTTCACATCTGCTATCGACACAGTTATCTGGGCAATTGCATAATTGACTTCGATATTTTTAACACGTTGTGCCACCGAGTATCTGTTCATCACGAAATGTTAATAGTGACTGAGTCAATATGAAACAATTTTTTTTTTTGACATTGAGATTTTACTGTCCACTTCTAGGGTGCAATACTCTCTGGCCTAGCTTATGATTTTGCTTTGATTTCCTATGTATCCAAGCAATTTTTCATTCTTTGAATATTATTTTTTTTTTAAAAATGCTCGCTAGTCTCATGTACATTCGACGGCAAGTTTGCAAGCAAAGAATTATCGGAAAATGTTGTGTTTTTACATAAATAAAGTACTTATTGGGCATGTTTTTCTTAAGAGAAAACCCACAAAGATGTTAGTAACATATTTTTTTGTAGAGTTTTCATTTGCTCTTTGGACGATTTTTCATTTTCATCAAGAGCTAACTTTTGAAATCTCTAAAGTACAAACAAAAAATGTAAATTTTCGTAGATATGTTTCAGTTTTCAAAATTTTCAGAAGAAAAAAAAAAGTTTTTCAGAAAAGTTATTTTCAGCTTAAGATTAATTTTAAAATTTTTTTTCCAATTTTGTTTTTGTTTTTAAAAAAAATTCCCAAACAGAATTAATCAAAAATTTGTCGATTGCTAAAAAAAAATGCCGAAATTGATTTCATTTGGATTTATTGAGTTCAGTGGCACTCATGCAAAAAAGTTTATAAATTCAAGGTTAGCTAAATGAAATCAATGAAAGTGCTGGTGAAGAAAAAATATGGAAAGAACCACAAGACTCCACAATACCACAAATAGAAGATTTTATTACAATGGCAAAAATGAAAAAAAAAACATTTTATACCAACAAACACACAAAGCCACAAAATTGTTGGGGGGTGGCGCCATGTTAGCTAAATGTGCGGTAATTTTCGTACAGGGCCTACACAATCTGACGATGATGATGAGAGAAGACGTCTGTTTGTAAGCTAAAGGGGTGTTTTTCGCTGAAAGTGGAGTTATCGAGTTGGTGTTTTAAAAGACTTAACGTAAGGGGGGTGTGTTTCAGCTCATTCATGGAAAATTTTCAAAGCTTTTTCGAAACTTTAGTGAAACTTTTAATGCTGTGTGGTAAAAAAAAATAAAAATAATAGATACTCGCGTGGTGACTCAAACTCTTTTGTCTTTTCAATTTTGTTAAATTAATCATATGTTTCTAAGCAAATTTAATTAATTCGTTAATAAAAACTATAAAATTTCCAAGCATTAAATTTATAAATATCAAAAAAAAAATATTCTATTAGACAAACTAAAAAAAATCACCAGACAGGTTAAACAACAAACATTTGTATAAATAAAATATAAAAAATATGTAATAGATACAAAATAGAATTCAAAATAAAATAAGAAAAGAAAAAGAACCACTCGCTTCTCGTCATCACTGCTAAATAATTGTTCATAAAGCAACAAAAGAAAAAAAAACGTAGCAAACACTACAGCGAACTGGTAAAAAATTTGCATTAATTTACAAATTGAGCGAGTAGTTTGTCCAAAAAAATTTTTTTAATAATTTAAGTTATTGGTGCTGATACTTCTGTGCACTTGCTTTAATTTAAAAAATAAAACTTTTTAATAAAAAACATGTTTTAAAAATTTTAATCAAAATTTACAAAAATTTATTGAAAAAATTGTTAGTTCACTACTTTGTGGGTAAGTCTACTGAAGATAGCTAAATTTAACCGAAAGGTATGCTCCAAAATAGTGAACTTAACCGGTGAGATAAAAGCTATATCCTTTTAGTCCTGTTGAGGTAGTTAAGCAGCGATCCGAATTCAGTTTCGGCCAATAGGCTGAAGCTAGCTTGTCCTAGATATCTGAGCCTGGCAAGGGCCGGGTAGTGTTCAATAGATTCTTTTTTATTTGAGTTCAGATAACTACAGCAAAAAAGTTGAATGGGATTCCTAATTTGCAGCATGTTTGCCGATAGTCCAGTGTCCAGTGCAAGTCGCGGTGATTCTTGAACATTAGGTCAATAGTTTTTGAAATATTATATGATGGCCATATTGTTCTTGATATTTTACAGGTGTAGAGGGTTTTCCAGTTCTTTGCTGCCTCAGAAAGATAATGCGAGAAGACTTTTTTCTTAACTAAACCAATCGGAATGTGCACGTGCTCTGAAGTTCCATTACTATCAATGTTCCTATGGCATGGCATCCATATGAGTTATGTTGTTCCTATATTATGCTACTAACGTAGATTTTACCGTCTCCGAGTTTAGAGCCTTGATGGCGGCCTAGCTATCGGAGAAGATTGCTAGATTACCGATATAAGTATTGCCCACTAGCCTGCAGGCCGTTAAAATAACAAAAATTTTTGCTTGGAAAACTCCAGCTGATTTAGGTAAGCGAAAAGATTGAGAAATTTCTGGGTTTTTTTACTAGACCCCCGCACCTAATCCGCCGTCCATTTTTTACCCATCGGTGATTTTCATATTTTGATTATTTTTTGCTCGATACTTACTATTCGATAGTTCAATTTTTATGATACTATTCTTTATCTTTTGATATTATACGATGTTTTTCGCCTATTTTTGAAGACTATTTGACGTTTTTCTAACTTTTATGGAATTTTCGGTACTTTGCAGTAGTAGTTATTTAAAGTTTATATTAAATCAATACCTTTTGACTTTAATTGACTGTTATCAAAACTTTTTCATACTATTCCAAGCTTTCCGACTTTGCCAAATCATTTCATACTTTACGACTTTTTCGTTGATTTACGATAATTTTAACCATTTTCCACTTTTCTGATTATTATCGAATTGTCGAATTATTTTTAGTACTACTAGATAGATTTCGACTGTAGTACCTTTGGTTATTTTTCACTTTTATCTGCGCGTAATACTTGACGCTTCTTCACTTTTCTTATTTTTTGGTTACTTTTTGTTGTTATTCAATACTTTCCTACTTTCATTGTATTGTTCGATACTTTTCGATTATTATCGACTGATACTATGAGGATACTTTTTTAATACAATGAGGATACTTTTTTAATACAATCGGATTTTATCAGTTTTTTTGATACCCTTCGTTAATTTTCTACAATGCGAAACAAAATAACCATGAAAGATCAAAATTTGCGATAATTTAAAATGTCATTACGTTCAATTATTCGCTGCCAGTAACTACTTTTATTTTAAATCTTATTTAATATTTATAAATTTTGGTTTTCGGTCGACTTTTCTTAAGAAATCGCCAATTTTTAGCATTATCTTCCATAGTAAATCTCACACAAAATCTGATATCACTTTTGTACGATACTTTTGTGTATGATTGCTGTATATACCGCCGTATTATTGTTTCGAGCCTTTTCCCATTTCATTATTTTTATTAGTAATTTTACCTTTAAAATCACACCACTATTTCTTAGAAAGTATGAGATTGCAAATATTGGTAAGCCCAAGATTTTTTTTTTTCACAACAAAGAAACAACAAAATTCCCGAAAGCGATGAAAACAAGAAAGCTGTAAGCTTTCATTTTTAACAAAAAAAAAAAAAAACTTCAAGCTATAGCTATATAAATTATATATACCCAGAATAAGGTTCATACTAAAATTCGCAAAAATGCTCAATAATTTATCATGAGAGAACTCTATGAACTTTGAACTACAATTAAACTTAAAGTATGACATAGTTAAAAGTTCAAAGTAGAAAAAATTGAAAAGGGGGATAAATCTAAATGTACCTTACCTTGATTTCCTGCTGTGCTGATGCAAAAATGTTGAAATTTCTTATAATCAATCGATAAAATCAGAAAAACAAACGCCGCTGGCCCAGTTAATGAGTAAACTCGTTTTACTTTTCGATAACTTTTTATTTTTTTTTGTTTTGCCAAATTTGTTTATTAAGTTTCGGGGAGGGAGGTATTGCAAATAAAGTATATGTTTTTGTGAAATAATTTTTTCACAAAATTGTGTCACACGTTGTTTTGATGTTTTTTCTTTTTTAATTTGAGAAATTTCATGCATACATATGTATATGTATATATTTGATATACATAGTATGTGTGTAGGTACGTGCGGTTTTTTCCTTTTAGCTTTGGCAATCGCTTCAACTTTGCTTATCAATTTCGTGTCAGTATTATTAACGAAATATTATTATTTATATATATATATATTTACAACACGTATTGTATGTACTTTGTATATATGTATGTGTATGTACTTTATTTTGCACACGTCAAATACCAAAATTGCCAACTTTCAAGCGCGATGTTGATATGGTGATGCGGGCGCGCGCGGACAGCGCACAAAATCTGGCTTATCAAAATAAATAAGCAAAAAAAAAAAAAATAAAGTTGCAATAGTTCTCGGTCGGTGCTTTATTTTGAATTTGATTAATGCTGATATGTGATATCGCAAAATGTGTCCGTCCCCACACACACAAAACAAAGGGAGGTAATCACAACACTGCTGGTTATACTATATATGTATTTATTTATTTATATATTATATAAATTTATTTCAATTTCTTAAAAGATGATGAAAATATTGGATTTTGTTACAAATCAAAACAAAGATTTTAAATTTTCTTCGCTGAACTTGATTTTTGTATAAATTAATTTGTCAATAAAAAAAAATTAACATAATCACAATTATTTTTTTTTGCTTTCGAGCCACCCCGCTAGAGAGTGTGGAGCGCTGCTCCCACCCAGCGCACTTTATCACTATTTAACAAGTTTTTTTCCACTGAGGAATAAAAAAAATCACAAAAAAAATTTTTTTTGTTTAAATTTTTTAGAGTGCTAAAAAAACTAGCTTTTTTTTAAATTCTCCTTTGTTGTGAAATTATTTTCAGTAAAAAAAGCACAATTTTGCAAATATTGATTTTAATTGAACTTTATTTGTTGAGAAATTTTAGTTTTCTTTGTTTTATTTTATTACTGAATTTTTAGCCATGAATTATAAGGTTTTTAATAAAAAATTAATAATTTTTCTTTTTTTTTTCTTTTCTTGAAACTGCAGTAGTTAAGCGCGAATCGTGTTAAGCTCTGACAAACGTTCTTGACCGATTGATAAAAAGTTTCTTTTGAAATTCGTTCACACGCTCGGATTTTGTCGCGGAAAAAAGCTTTTTCTTTCTTGGTCTTTCATTTTTGTTTTGTCATTTTGTTTTTACTCTTTACGGCTTTTTCGTACATCGTTAATACGTTTTCTTTTTTTATTTTTTTGCTACTCTCTTAATGTGCTATTTCATGGTGGTATTGGTATTTATATGCATATGGCTGTGTTTGTTTACTAAGGCACAGCTGGTTGTATGCGCCTGCCCGAATTGTTGCTCCAAACGTGCGATTGTCCCCCAACCATTACATTTTTTCCTCAGTTATTTATTTTGGATTTTGTGCTTTTTATTTTCTTTCTCACCCTCACAAAACTCCCCATATGAAATTTATTGGCGCTC
The DNA here is from genome assembly GCA_963680825.1 of Meiosimyza decipiens. Taxonomy (NCBI): domain Eukaryota; kingdom Metazoa; phylum Arthropoda; class Insecta; order Diptera; family Lauxaniidae; genus Meiosimyza; species Meiosimyza decipiens. The sequence goes on from OY804259.1 coordinate 10,548,922, forward strand.
TCTTTGTTTTTGTTTGGTTTATCTTTCGTGCTCTTTTGGCAATTTAATTTGTTTTCATGTGGTTTTTTTTGTATCTTGTTTTTCCAAACTTCTTCAGCTGTATCTTTGTATCTTTATATGCCAGCAGCTGTCCACGAAAGCGTGAGCAAAGTAATAATGAAACTTTTTTTTAACTTTTTTATTAAAGATTTGCAATTTGAACGGAAAAGGAAATCAAATAACAATATGTACCCACTCAACGCACAGTGGGCATGATTAAATTTATCGGAATATGACTAATGTGACGGATATGCTAAGTAATAATAGCACGCAAAGCGGCAGAGGCTCGAGTGCTTTTTAAGGAAGATAGAAGAAAGATAGAAGAAAACATTAAAAGGCAGCGGGTGGAACAAAAATGTATAGCGTGTTGTACCTCAGCGTTCCATAAATATGTTACGGGCGGGACATATTAAATCATTTTCCTTTTAATGTAAATGTTATTCATTGTTTTCGTAAATGTGATGATGCAATGCTATGAAATTTCTGTTTTACAGTCGCCAGAATCGAGATGAAAAGGTGTTCCTAGCCATAGTTTTAGCGTTCAAATTATCGCTAACGTCAGATTCTTAGAACTACACAACTGGCAAGCACTCACCGGCGCACGTAGTATATGAAATACTTTTTTAGTTCAGACCCATATACTTTATAAAGTCGACAAGTCATTTGATTTTCTATATATACAATAAATCAATAGAGCTGGAAATTATGAAAAGTAGCAGAGCTCAACTTAACTCAAAGTACTTCTTAATATTGTTGGATTAATCATATGAAGCCTAAGGATCGCAATCAATTTGTTTATAACAAATTATTGCGCAAAGAAACGACAAAACTGCTGGCGGAAGCGGATTCCTCATCCTCAAAAACATTAGACCTCTCGTATATCTAGTTTTGATTACTAAATTTTGTTTATTTATTTGAGTACATTGGGGGATCCTTAAGCTACAAGATACAAATGGTCTTAAATTTGACAAGCTTAAGTTACAAAAAGTTTTAAGTCACAGATTGGATGTCATTGTTTTGACTAAAAAAATATTTCTTTGTAGCAAAAATTCACCTGTTAATATCAAAGAACTCAATATGAAGTGAAATAATAGGATAATTAATATTTTTTTTTTGACTGAATTGCAAATTGCCAAGGTATTAGTCATATTTCAAGCATTCTTTTGTTTTCTTGTTATTCTGAAAAATTTTACTATGCACTTAGAGATTATATTGTTTTTAACCTGAACATATTTATAATTTGTTTGATGTTTAGATGTCCTTGACTTGAAGTATTTTTGTTTAATGCTGATAATTTAATCACGTGAGAAACATAGTTATGCATTCAATTTGCTTAACCTTATCTACATAAATATATGAAATTTTGATTATATGTTTGATTTTTTTAATCTTCTCTAAACGGATTTCTTTTCATAATCATTGCTAACGCCAGCGCTGATTACACGGTAATTTTTCAACAAAACAAAAACTTTAATGCTGAAAAAAGTGATTCGAAATTGATCTTTTCAGATGTGATGACTCATATGGAGTCAAAAACCACCGACAAATAAAATCCCGGTGACCTTATCATGACCAAGGGAAGGGGGTATTGCATATAGACTAATACTTTTTTCAGAAACATTTCTGACTACTTTATCTCTTAAAGCTAATTAAATCTTTCTATTGCTGTTAAAAATTTAAATTTAAAAGAAAGTGTGATCACAATGTACACTTATAAATTCACTGATATGCCCTACAAAAATTTCCGATACAACACATTTGTTGTCGATTGGTTTAACGAAATCTTTTTTGTCCGATTTCAACAGTAAATACCCATTATATTGATATTGCAGTAATAAAACAGATTATTTGTTGTTGTTGCAGCATTCATCCAAATCTGTTAGCTCGAGGCCCAAAAAGTGGGATACGTCGATGGGCATGTAAAAAGATGTAGTGTATCATGAGGGCACAGATCTCATTTTGGGCAGATATTGGCAATATTTAAGTTCTAGCCACCGACGCAATTTTCTTCGCGTGGATCACTATAAGGGCCGTCCCATAACTGAGCTGGGAATTCCTTATGTAGCGAAGGTCTGCTTGTATAAGAGGATATTGTGATCTTTAACCTTCAGCATTTTAACTTTATTGTGAAATTAGTACTCTCGAGCCATTAGATAACAGCCTTCATTATGCGTAAGGCAGTATTTTGACTGTCTTGGAGACTATTTCATTGCGTATCGCTCATACATGAATGAATGGTAGCACCGTAGTTAGCACAGAACGGCCTATGTATGGCCTTATATGTCGTAAGCAACTTCTTAACTGTTTTTGTTCCAAGTGTTTCCAACTGGTGACGCGAGGACATTATTTCTTCCACTTAGGCCGTTTGGTACGGTGACACTAAGAATATTTGGGTTGTTCACGAGGCTACCTAACACCTCAAAGTAGAGAGCTTGTATCAGCTCTTTCATCCAAGTGGACAGCTTCAGGATACTGCCTTTGATGAAATCTGAAAACGTTGATGGATTTGCAGACAACAAAAACAAACATAATTGTCACTTTCGTTACATGCCCATCATGCACAAAATTAATCCCTGGATAAAAACATACATAGATCTTCCAGTGGTTCATGAATTTTATATGATCTCAATCTTGCCCCACTGTGCACACTCAGCCAAAGCTTTGAGTAAATAAAATCATTGCAAAAATTCAAGAGCGCGGAGGCGTGTTACTTAAACAGATGATAGAGATGATGATGATGATGTTAAGGAGAAGAAAAAACAATAATAAAATAACAACAACAGAGAAAGGAAATAAAGAGGAAAATTGGAATTCAAAAAATAAAAAACAGCACAAGCGATAAGGGGGGAGTTTGTTGCAAGAACCTTCCTACAGACTTGAAAAAACACAAAGGCAGCGAGCGCCGAGCGATTTGTAGAGACCAGCAAAAATGGGGAGCATGAAGTGAAATGGAATTTCATGCGATTTAGCAGGGTTGTTGTTACGGGCGCGACATGTGTTGCACGATTTTTTCGCGAATGGGGTGGAAAAATTTCAACGTTACATTGCACTTTCGTCGACCATGATAATGATGATCACGACGACGACAACGACGACGCCTGATTGTGGAGGCAGTTGGCTGATTGAGATGAGGGGTACCTATATACTACCCGCCGCACACGTAGAGCAGAGTACAGTTGTATCACATTTTTTCGCACTCTTTAAACGGGTGTTTTATTTGCTATTTACCTACATTTTTCTCTATAATTTCAAATATTGCATAAAAAGTTATGACTTTTGTTCGCATGATTTTTATTTATTCTTTTTTTTTTTTGTTGTAATATCTACTGTATAATGCATAAAATTTTGCGTGAGCGTTATTCTATTTTTGTTATTGTTTACGTTAAGAATAAACAGCCCCACTCTGCTGACTATTGCTATGTACAGTAAAGTCTCAATGATATGTAATCTATTTAAAAAAAAAAAATAATATTCTTGGGTCTAAATATATATGTGTAGATATCTCTTGATTTAATTTTTTGTGAACATTTGTAGGGTTAGAACATTTATAAGGTTTTCAGTTTCTTCTTATTATGACGGGTGGTTTTTTTGGAGTGTGCCAAGTTCCGCTATAGGTAACTGGTAAACGAACTGTCAGTTCGCGCGCTTTTAGTGTCAACGTTATTTAGTATAGTCTGGCAAAATCACAGCCTGCCGAGCTAGCATACGAGGTCACTTGAATGGCATTATTTATGATTATAAGCCGGCACCAATATACGAGTACTTTAATTTCCACTAAAAGTCAATGAAGATTTCAAACAATTTATGTCTTTTATTTAAAATTTAAAAAGATACCACAAATCTAAACAGCCTTAATAAAACTTGGTGGAAAAGATCGAGTTAGTGCCAAGAAGTTAAGTCCAATTACCAATTCTTGACAGTAATAATTCCAATTAGGAAAATGTCAGAAGCCCTCTACTAACTAACGTCACCATTTTAAAAAACAGAAACTTTTATTAAAAAGTTTTGACGCCAGTCGAGCTTATCAACTTAATTTTTAATGTTCTTTTGCCGCTGTTTCTTGTTATTGTTTTTTATTGCTATTATTTTTTACACTTTTAATTAAACATTTCATGAGAAAAAAAGTTGTACAGAAAAAACCAAACAAAACATTTTTTTTTATTTTATTTTAGCATTTTTACCATTTTTGTTTACGTTGCAGCGGGGTTTTTTTTGTTTGTTTTTGTTTTAAAACGACTCTTATTGGCAATTCATTTCTCAAGTTGTTATACGTTTTGCTAGTTTCATGTTTCTATGTACATACATATATCTGTTGTTTTCTTTTACCAGGTTTTTCTAATTTATTTTCATTCTTTTATGATTTTTTCACTGGTTCTTATAACTATTCTATGTTCAAATTTTCGTCAGCATCATACTTTTTTAAGCTACTACTCGTACGATTTTAAATTACTCGCTTTCAAGTTATGTAGTAGGTTAAACCCTAGCAAGAAATTGGGTCTATTGATAGATTAGCCTTGCCAAAAATTAAATGTGTACGCTATTAGCAATAAAAATATAACATTAACAAAATAAAAAAATATTAACAGTAAAAATTCGCGTATAATTTTTTTAAAGAGTGATACGCTCTGTGAAACATAAAAGCACTAAGTGCCAAGCCTTTTTGTCAAAGTCTGCCCACATTTTTTATAGTACCATCCGAAATTTTTCTAGTATTCATGTGAAATTACGTTGCAGTACTTGAAATAACTCTCTCCGTATAGCGTTTTGTAGTTTTTCTAATGCGTCCACTTCTTATCTGATGCTCATCCGAACTATTCCTATTTGTTTGATATAACTCTATCAGCATAGCTTCTTTAAGTTTTTGCTTGTATAGACACGCCTTTTTGCTTTTATAGACACGCCTTTTTGCTTGTATAGACACGTCTTTGTGCATTGAACTTGTTAGAATCTTTCCCCGTAGTTGAATTTCCTTAAACAGTTTTCTGAATATAGCGTCTTAAAGTTTTCTTTTCGTATTTAATTTTCAACGTTCGCTCATCAATATACGCCCACTTTTTTATAGTAGTGTTCTTGCTGAATTTGATTGCATTACCTGAATTATGTATACTTTTGTCAAAATACAACCGATTTTTGTCTGATAATATTCTGAACCATTTATATTTACTGTAAATTTGGTTGGTACCAGTGGTGTGCTTAACGTAACTTCGCTCTAGTAAAGGTCACTTTTTAACTTTTAGACCTTCTTTTCCAAGAAATCGATCAGATACGATTTTTCTTTTTTCAGAAACAATAAAGACCCAATAATTCTACATTCTCAGATTTTGTTGTCAATTTCAATAAATCATCACACTCATCTGAGTGTGACAGCATAAGTGACAGCATTCTAGTTGGTAAAATCAGGAGTAAAAGAAGTGATATCTTAAAGAAATCTTTAGCACCCAGATATTTTTCAGAGGCAAACAAACTTTATCAGTCATAAAAACTCACATAAATGAATTGAGAACTACAGGGTGATCCCATAAGAACGTTTTCATCGAACATTCCCCTCAATAAAGCGTTTGTTGCTCCAGCTGTATGGCATGTTGCGTCATCCTGTTGAAGCCATAGGTCGGCTACACTAATATTCTGAAAAAATTCACTGATCATTACTCTGTAGCGAGCATCATTGAACTTAACACGGACTCCATCCGCATTTTTGGAGAAATACGGTCCGATGATGCCTTCCGCCCATAAACCACACCAAACAGTACATTTCGGGATAAATTGGAAGCTCTTGGATTGCTTCTGGTTGTTCATCGGCCCAAATAGGCAATTTCGCTTGTTAACGTAGCTGTTCAACCAGAAAGACAGACAATTTTTCGATAAAATAATGGCTCAAATTGAAGTTGTTAAAAGGCCCATAAACCGAAATTAAAAAGTAAACCAATATCAGCCGGCTTCAATTCTTGTACGAGCTGTATTTTATAGGCCTTCAGACCAAGATCACGCCTCAAGATACGCTACAATGATCCATAAGAGATGCCCAAAGCCTGAGATCGGCGACGAATCAATTGTTCACGGTTTTCACAAGCACTCTCTGTTACTGCAGAAATATTCTCAAAATTACGGGCTGTACGCACTCTGGTTTAATGATGATGGTAGTGCAAAATTGGTTCGAAATTTGGTGATGGTGTTACGAATAGTGCGCTCAGCTGGACGGTCATAACGACCAAAATGAGTTTGAAAAACTCTATAACATTCTCTTACTGATGAAGATTCAACAATTAAATAACGTTGTTCAGGAGTAACTCTATTCATGATTAAGCCGTATTGAATACTGAACACAAACGTCATATGGATAAACAATTTGACACCTGACAGCTAAGAAAATAACCCAGTTGGAAAAGGTACCTTAAATTGGATCACCCTTTAAAAAAAGCAAGAGATCATGAAAACAAAAAATTAAGAACTGATTTTGTGACTTCTATTTTAGACTCTGCTGGTAGGCCTTCCACTGAAATGGAATTTGAAAAGATCTCAAATAAGTCAGGTTTCTCCAGTACCGTCCTTGCTCAATTTTCAGCTGGGTTTTTTCTCACTTAAATGCTACTAATACCAAGTCATTTATACAAACACAAAACACTTTAAATTGGGTATATCTTAAGCGAAGCGGTAAAGAGGTAAAGCATCGCATGACGTATGCAGCGACATTGTCAACTTTTCTGACTCAATTACTACTACTATTAATTTGTTGATTTATTCAAATAACTACATAATAATAAAAATCACATACATATGTACATGGATCAATTTTGTTGTTGTCATTATTATTATGCATTTATACGACAATGTATTCAAGAAGTTAAAATAAAACTTTTATATATCAATTATGTTAACATTAAATCCACTTATTAGTCAATTTTTAATGTCACTTGTACTTAGTACGGGTATGGTTTCTATTTTTAATTTATAGTTTTTCCGATATTTACAGTTAAGCGCGACGACCATTAATGAATGATGTAATTTAATGCAATAGTTGTATAATATTGATTATATAGAAAGGCAGATTTAAATGTCAAAATATTTACATAGCTAGTACTGCTAATTTTACGAAAGACCATTGCAAAATATGGAAAATGCATGAGTTATGAGTTATTATACTTTTGAGAAAAAAATGTTTCATTTTTTTAATTTTTATATGATTAGATAGCTCAATCTGCCTATCGTGAAGTTCTTTAAACTAAAGATATATTGTCACTTTGGCAATATCAACATGAGCTCTAAACACTCATCGTTTTGAAGACTAATTAATTAGGGTGAAAAAACTATAAAATTTTATTTGCTTCTGTGTTGCTTTGCTGCGATTACTACAAAATCGATAGCAATAGCTAAAGCAGAAAGCACAACTTTGATAGCCAATGATGTGCTATTACTATGAGTGCTTAAAAATCGAAAGCACATTGAAAGCAAATGCTTTCTTTGGCTTCTAAAAATGTGCTTTCTGCTTTTGCTATTGCTATCGACTTTGCAGTAGTTGCAGCAATAGCAATAGATTTGATCTGGGAGTAACAAATATTCAAAAAATTTATTGAAAAGTAAAAGAGCATATCAACTACGAAAGCAATTCCACAGCAGCAGCAGTAGAATTTCTTTCGCTGTCATTTTTGGCAGCATTTAGCAAAAACAACTACTGAAGCAACAGCAAATGAGTTCGTTGTGCTTTCGTTTCTGGCAGCAAAATGAAAGCATATTTTACATGTTTTCACTATTCTGCTTGAAACCCTGCTTTAACCTTAGAATCGTGCATGGTTAAATTATCCTAATCCCGTGTATGGGGGTACTTTATACCCCATATGGCAATTGCATACATTGTCAGTGTTTTTTCTTATTTATCGAAATAATAATTACACTTTTTTGGAAATATGTAGTTAAAATATTTTTATTTGTACATATTTATATATGTATGTATACTATTTATACATGTATTTAAGCAATTATATGTAATGCTTTTAATTCTCTTTTGAAAATTTTTTGGGGACTCCGGTACCCCTAACACGATTCTAAGGTTAAACCGTATGTGCACATATTTACAAGTATTTTATTAATTTTATCTTTTTAGCACTTTTAAAGGCATAAACAGATTATATTGAAAAAATTGTATATGTCAGAAACTTTTAGGAATGCACTACAACGCACATTGCGCGGCTTTACTAAATTACCACACCATTAGAAAATAACAAGTAAAATTAATCATAAATAACATAAGAAAAATTGTAAATTGAAATGAATTAAACCTAATTTTTAAGTACCTGCCTAATTCGTGGCATATTTTTTCAATATCAAAAGTAGAAAAACAAAATGAAAGCTTAATTTGAAATCCCATACACAGCTCTGTGCATAATAATTTTTGACCAAAAAAAATTTCTTTATACTCAGGGAATTGCTGTACAACAAATAACACCAACTACATAAATGTTAAACCTTTGACAAACTCCTGGCGACATCCGGCTTGAATGCTTATTACAAACTCCTACACAGACATGGAGACGTGTCCTTGAATAAATCAACGGGAACATCGACAGTACATAAAAAGAAAAATAAAGCAAAGCAACGGACAATATTTAAAGTTTGTAGTGAAAGAAGAAATGGATGGAACAATTTCGGTGTAAAAGCTTTGTTAGTGCCGACGTGATTAAATTCACCTCCAACATTTTACCCTGACCTTACCAAATACCTACACAGTACAGAGAGGGGCGGCTTTGGCAAAAAACAACTAAAGTATATTACGCCCTGCCGCCAATATACAAGTGGGCGAACATAAAAGTGTGTGTGTGGGCGGGCGTTGGTGTGGGGTAAGTTCTAAGTTTTTACAAACAGCGCTACCACTTACTAAATTCCAAATTCATTGAAAAAGTTATGGCTTTAAGTTTTAGCGCTATCTTTGTTTTGTTCGACTGTTCCGTTTTGTTGTAGAGCTTCTCAGCTACACCCACAAGAAGCTTCCAAGGGAACTTTCACTTTCAATTTCGCTTCCACTTCGTATTTGGAAGGTATTTATGGCATGATTTCTTGAAGGTTCTTGGATTTTCATTAACCAGATTTTTTTTTTGTCCTTGCTCTATGACATTTTCCACGACTTTCTTTGGTTTTGTTGCGTGTGTTATTCTCGTTTTTCGTCATTTATGCTTTTTCACACCCACTCAAAAGAGAAAAATTAATTTTTAAGGTATACTTTTAGGCTACGTGCCGTTGCCTAGACAACATTTTTGAATGCAATTAAATACAAATTAATTCCGCTTGCGTTGGTAACATTAAAATTAAGCAAACTTTCACTTTTTAACAAATGTATTCTTTTAAAATTGTCGTTTGTATGTAGACAACAAGGACGGACATCTTTAAGAAGAGCATATACCAACCCAAAGCCCACAGAGCCAGTTATTGGATACCTTCAACGTTGAGTTTTGTTTTTGTTATGAAAATGCAGACGAATAACAAAATATATCAAAAACAAAACTGAGGACATGCGTAGGAGCAATTTTTAAGGATACCTTGAAATAGAAGGAGATTCGGTTCCTTTTGCTATTTAATAATGTATAAGAAGGCGGATATTTGAGGAGAAAGAAAATCACATGACATTGAAAATCATAGATACCTACTACATAGAATTTTTTTCCAATATATTTACTCTATTGAAAAAATAATGATTGACCCTCAAATGCATTTACACTGCTCTTCAAAAAATATGGTTTATTTTGTGGCATTTATTGAGGAACTTTCTAATGAGAAAGGACTAACGAAAATGACGTTTGACTCGATGAATGTAGTTGAGTAATGCTGCATAAATAATAACTTGTGGGGAGGTTGATTTTGCAACATTCTGATGCAACTCGGATAAGGTTTCATACCCTCTCTTATATGTAATTAAAAAGGCCACAAAAAAATCGCACTTCGAACTTATTCTCGATCTTTCTAGTTATCACAGTGAAAATGAAATTTGTGAACAGCTGTGTTTAGTACTTCTGAATCACTTTGCACAGTATGCAAACAGTTGTTTTTAAAATATTAAAAGTGTGTTTTTTGATTGTTCATTTGTAGGCTGGCTAAATTAAAAAATTGCACAATAAAAACTGAAAAATTTCATAAGTTCAAGAAAAAAATTTCATCTAAAATTAATAGAAAAGAAAATCAATATGACAACAATGAAGTTACAGCTCATTGACGTATACAAAAATAGATATTCACAGTAAAGTTGAAGTTTGTGAACAGTTAACAAAGCTGTTGGTTTTAATACATTGAAAAGTGTGTTTTTGATTGTAAATTGTTGATTGTTCGTTTGAATTGCACAAACTTTGTTCATCTTAAATTAATAAAAATGAAAATCAATGCGACAAGCTCAATAATACAATATTTTTAGTATAAACATGGCAACATTATTTTAGACGATTTACATTTCTAAAGACTCTAAAAAATTAAGAAACATTTTTTTGGATTTTTTTTAAAAATATTTTTAAGGTTTTTTTTAATTGTTTTGGGCGATTTTGCCACGAAGATGCAGTTGTTAATGTTTTCATGCTGTGAAAATTAACTATCACTAGTAAAATGTACGCCAGACAGTGAGATACTTTTCAAACAGACCACTTATTTATTTATGTAAAACCCGTCTAATTTCAACAAATTATATCTTAGGTCGAATTATGCAAGTCATGTAATTTTAATCACACATTAAAGCATTGAAAAGTACATATTCGTTTGATAATAAAATTCAATTTAATAGACAATTACTTTTTAAAATTACCTAAAATTTAAATTATCTAAAATTGAAATCTTCTAAAATTGAAGCCATCTAAAAAGTTATAGCGAAAAATGCTATGTTTTACAGTGTTAAAAAGTTTATTCGAAAAATCGATCCATATAGTACATACATTAGCTCAAAATTCAAACATAAAATTTTAATGCTCTCATCATCAACTTTGTTGTACCTAAACGTTGCTGTCTTTTAGGCGCCCATACCATTAAAACAAAAATATAAGAAGAATGTGATACTGAAAATACGACGATACTACACGCACTTTGACATCTTAAGTTTATTATTATATTAAAAATCAATTTAGTGAAAATTCACTGGAAGTTATCAAATATTCTACACAATATCTAAAGAGTTACAAATCGAGCAGGGTTTGGCAGCAATTTTCGTAAAATATATTGTAGAAATAATGATTTAACTTCAGCAACTGTGAAGAGATTAATATCAAAATTTAGGCAGATGGTTAGGTGATCTTAGACACCATGGCCGTCTTTCTAAAAGTCGTTCAACACAAAAGATCGAAGCAGTTTGTGAGAGTGTTGATGAGAGTCCAAGAACATCAATTTGGCACCGTGGACAAGAATTTTACTCTCAACAGCGCATTCTCACAAAAGATTTGCAATTTAGTGCTTACAAAATTTAAACAACTCTGAAAAACTGAAGCATTCTGACCACGGACAGCTTAGAGAGTTCGATGTATTTATTATGGAACAACAACAACTGGATGCTGATTTTTCAAACAAAATCATCTTCAGTCAAAAGTGTCGCATTTGGGATTCAGAAACTTCACAACGTGTTACACAGTTTTGTGCGAACTTTGGGTTAGAGTCTTCATCGAACTCTTCTTTTTTGAAAATCAGACCCATACAATGAAGGAAGCTTAGAATTCTCACTAAATGGCTTAAAGGTCACTGATGATTCCGCTTAGCAACGAATGAAACGCTTATGACTAGCTTTAGCTTCTTTTTTGTTAATTTATCTTTGTTTAATGTAATATTTTTGGGCTTGACACAAACTGTACTGAACAGAAAGCTTAGTAAAATAACAGCAGTTACTGATCCTCGCTATCGCGACATGATACTTACAGTTTTTTGTGACTAAATTACAATATATGGATGTCTATGATATATGGTTTGGACAAGACGGCGAAACATTTAAATGACTGCACGAATCATTTCCTGGTCGTGAAATTTCCCATTTTGATGACCAAAATTGGCCATCCCGCTCATGTGATTTAATTCCGTTGAACTTTTTCATTGGAGTTTTTGAAATCTAAGGCTTTTACAAGCATGCGAACACCAACGTCTTGAAGGAACAAATAGAGGGCTGTATCAACGAAATGCAGCCATATTTACGAAAAAAATGTTGAAAAATTTCGACAAAAGAGTGCGTATGTACCAGCAAAGACATTGAGACCATTTACTCAATATGCTATACCATACATAACTCTATACTGTATATTTTTTGAATCATTAAAAAACTATCAATTTTTAATGAAGAGCCTGAATTTTGGAACACCCTTTATTTCGAAGCAAGTCTCTTCAGCTAAAACTCCCCTTCATGCTATTCTCTGAGCTATGTATTGTGCTCATCCATAAAATAAACGGCACAGTTTCTAGTTTATTAAATTTTTACATCCAGCAAATTAATTTCTTTTTATTTAAACTCAAGCGAAAGTTTTACACAAAGCCGAGTGTCTAATGGCTAATATATGCAAGTCATTTATCAAACGTAACCCATTTAATAAGTTTTTTATTTTATTATTTGTTATTGACATAAAAATTTGCAACTGCCAGCCAGACAGACAAAGTACAAGTGATGTTTGTAAACACAACGTTAACTACCTAATTTATGTATTTTTTTATTTCATTCGAATAGGGCCTTATTATTACAGACTTGGTGAATTCTTATCATTTTTTTGCATTTATCACAATCGTATTTTAGCTGACTGTAGGGAAAATGTTATGTCTAAATAATATTCTATAGGTTGTTTTTTCCTTTATTTTATAATCGAATTATAAATATATATTTATAAGTGTTACTCATTCGTTGCTGACAATGTCAATGAACTTTGTTAATTTGTTTGTTTAGAGAAAAACAAAATGCTTATTTTGATTATGATAAATTTTATTTAGTTTGTAACATAGTAATTAAAGCATAATCAACATCGTGGATATCTATGCATTGACATTTTAATGAAATATCGTTTCTATTTTGTGGTATTTTTAGCGAAAAAAAAATATAATTATTTTACTGAGCTCAGTGGCAAAAGCTAGTCATACTAGTTTCATATTGGGAAATGGAATCATCAGTGACCTTTGAGTTGACGCAATGAAGAATTTCGAAGCTTGATATATTTTCATTTTACTGCACACATAAGATATGTTGAGAATCCAAACAAAGACTCAAGCAAAGCCACCAGCCTTATTAACCTATCCTACGCTCAAGATTTCTGAAACATGTTGCATAAAATTAATTTTTGCGTACATGCAACACAGCCGAATTTTGGAGTTTCCATTAAAGTTATTGTAGTAAAATATTGTCATTTGAATATGCATAGTTAGAATTTTTAATTTTGTTTTTAAAAACAAATTACTTACCTTTTTCGATAGTTCAAGGAAACGATGATAATTTAATTAACGAATTCTGAAATATTAAAAACAAAAATAAAATTGTGTCAATAAACAAAACTATGCTATAAATTCATTATACTATCGGAACATACAAATGTTTCATATCTTAAGATAGCACTTTAGCACGCTGGTGCCAAATGCAATTAAATTTTTCTTTGTTTAAAAATAAAATATTTCAATATTATTATCATTGCTTTGAATATAATGAATATATTGTATGTAATGCTGACTAAAGAGACGAATAATATATGTAGGAATAACTTTCGATCAGCATAATTCGAACTATATAAATACTCTACAAAACAATTTAAACTGACAGTTCGCAATAAATTTTTTTTTTTCAAAATGGTAAGGAAAGTTTAACTTAAGTAAACGTATCCTGGAAAAAGTAAAAATTGATATTTAACCTGTATTTAGCAAACACAACTCAAAAAGTTATTGGCTTTAAAAGATTGAAGTAAAGCTTAAAAACTTCAGACACATAAGACTAGCTAGCACACTCTTCGAGATTGAACTAAAACCGAGTGGATACTTTGTGGCAGGATACTCCGTTTCAAAATTCATAAATTGACCGAAATATTTTTGCTTTTCCGATCGCAGATCGCATCACTTCTTTTACTATAACCCATTTAGATTTATACTAGGAATTTTTTATGGGATCGATTCTATCATCTGTCCTTAAGCTAAATTTAAATGCTTTGAGAATAAGATTATTTAACTTTACTTTTAATTCCAACAATATGTATCTCATTTAAAAGGTATTTGTATATAACTTTATACTCATAAACGATGTTCGAAAAAGTTCAAAAATAATTCACATCCCATTTTTTTTTAAGTTTAAAACAGATGCCACAACACCTTTGCACAATGTAGGGTGCACGTGTGAACAACTATATCAGTGGGCGTTTAAGTGTATGATTCCAAATAAGACATGACAAACCGTAATTTAGGTATAAAAGATATTAACAAGTATGTATTCTAGTGAAATGTATTCAAAGTGGCATGAGAAATTAAATAAATTTTACTTACTTAGCTGAATATATGACCACATAACCATTTTAAAATGCATTTCAGAAATAACAAAATTAAAAATATCAAGCAAAATTCAAAATGCAACGGAAGGAAAAATGCTAGAATATTTTGACGCAATGACTTGCACTAAGAAGAATTCAAAGGCGGAAGACGCCTCTTAAGTAGCAATTTATGTGTGCGTTTGTAAATATTTTTTTCACTATACCAATGACTGTCGTCATTGTCAATGTTCGTCTATGTATGGCCAGGCAGACTAAGAGGAAAATTATGGTTAATTAATTCTACGCCTAAAAGTCTCACTATGCTGTGGAACCCAAACCATCTTTAAATAATTTAATACGTTTGATAAATAGCAGCCTAACTATTAGCAGATATTGCTAGGAGGTCGGATCAATAAAACTTTTCGAACTTCCTCGTAGTTACATGAAATGCCAAGTACCATCTGTTAATAGAGTACTATCAAATTTTGGTGGACTTTTGTAAAAATGGAAAAAAATGAAAATTTGAGTACTTATAAAACATTATTTTTGCGCAAAAAAAAATATCCATCAAACCAAGAAAAAGATGGATAAGTACTATGGGTACTCTGGCATCACCAACTTCAATGATAAAAAAATGGTTTACTGAGTTTCGTTGTGGTCGCAAAAGCACTAGACTCTGGACGGCTAATTGAGGTCAATACACCCGAAAATGTCGTGAAAAAAACGATATGGCGTTGGCCGATCGGAGAGTGAAAGTGTGTGAGATTGTTTCTATTATTTCATATGGCAATGTGGATTTGGTTTTAAATGATCAGTTGGGTTTTCGAAGGTATTCGTAAGATGGGTTCCGCGTTTGCTCACAATTGACCATAAACGCAATTGTGAGACGTGTGAAATCTCATCCGCAATGACTATTTTCTATTTCCAAAACTAAAGAAATTCCTCGGTGGAAAGAGATTAATCTCCAACGATGAAATTATTGCTCAAACGAATGCCTATTTTGATTACCTCAAGAAATCCTATTTTTTGGAAGGAATAAAAAAATTGGAGAAACGTTGAATTAAGTGTATTGAACGAAAAGAAGACTATGTTTTGCTAAAAAAAACTGCGTTTCATTCAACAAGGCACGGACTTATTGATTTACCCTCGTATTAGTGGTCTCGAAAATTACTAGAATAACAGTTTGGAAGGCACTACCATTGTCTGACAGTTGGTAAGAGATCGTCCATAAAAAACTTTCGCGAAAATTCTGAAATTTTAGCCCCCTCGCCATGGTTGTCTACTTTTTTCTGATTTCGCTGCTTCCCACACTTTAAAGGACGTTCACAAAGAATTGTGTCCTCTTTCTTTTTTTTTTAATTTTTATTGGTAATATCGAAAAAATGCAAGTGATATTTAAAAAAATTGATGTCCGAAACATCTGTTTTTAAGACACTTCCTCCTTCTGCAGTCGTCTTTTATGGACGACCCCTAAGATGTGGGGACTTAGGCTCTCTGAGAAAACTCCCGCTGCAACTACGTACCATATAAATATACTTGGTCCAGATTCGGGAAAATAAAATTCCCTCATTCATTTTGACTAATAAATTGTAAGTGGGGTGGGGGGTGGTTCTATCTTGAACATCCCATGAGTTCCAAAGTTTATTCAGAGTAGTGCTTACAAACAAACGTTACCTCACAACTTTTTAGGTGATAGAGCTAGAGCAATAAAAGTAATGAGCTTCATTAGGTAACTAACTCACATATTTTTGAGGGGTTACCAGTTCAGAAATATCGCTTGTTAGATTAAAAAAAAAATTATTTCATTTTAAAATTTTTTTTTAATTATTTTTTAATTATTTTTTTATTTTTTTTTTAATTTTTTTTAATTTTTTTCTAGTTTTATGTGTAAATTAAATGTGGTTTTCCGGGTATAAACTTATCTGCTACAACAGATAAAGGATAGCGTATGGATAGCTCAAAGTATAATCGCACCAAAAGAAATATTATTACAAAGGCCCAATTTTCGTGATAAAAATCTCTCAAAGTTTTCGACGATTAATCATAGTTTTTAATAGTCTTCGAACGATTATGTCACTTTAAAATTAAAAGTTTAGTTAAAGAATTTCTTTTTTCATAATTATGCGACGAACTCTCTTTTTTTTTAAGTTATTAAAACAAACTTAAATAGATGAATTATTTTATTAACTAAATAAAAAGCACTGCCAATCTAAACAGGTGACTAAGTTGAATATTTTGTTAATTTTTTGTTTTGCTTAAAGGTGATTCCCCCATTTAAGTTAACTCACATACATCAAATTTTTTGCTGTTGGCGATTAAAAGTAAGCACTTTAAATATTTACTGCATCTAGACGGTGTGACGTTAACGACACATCAAAAATGTTTTAAATAAATTAAGTTGCATACAACTTTAGAGTAGAAACTAGCAAATCAATTGTGGGGTTGAGGTGCCAAGGACTACAAGTGACATTTTGTGTCGAACAGAACAGTTAAGTGTTGTGGAACAAAATCATTTTGTTTTTAGAATATTCTGTAAAGTTAGCACAGTTCTTTAATTTTAAATTGGTTTTTCTCAACTCCCATATTTTTGATTGTCGTAAATACTAATCAAATACCATCACATATAAATGATGATGAGACACTTTTAAAACATTTTTTATAAAAAATTTTCTATCACTGTGATAATTAATTATACTCGTATTTATAACTTGACCAAACCTTAAAAATCATTTAAGAAATTAACTTTCATATGACAAATCTAAGCAAAAAACAAAACTTACCAAGCTTTTTTTTTAATTCTTAAAAACTTTTTATTTATTAAAGGTTTCAACAGCCGTCAGGGAAATCGCAAAAGATGTAAACGGTGCAACAGACAACTAACAACGACACGAAGGCGTTCAAAATAACAGTGGGAACAGATTACTAGCACAATCAAAACTGAAAGTGACTACTAACCAGGAGATAAAAAATTACGAAAATCCTAATCCTTAACAAACGCGACCACGATAGTGACGAATTCCAATGGAAAACAAATATAATCGAAAAATAACAATAACCGATCGCGAAATTTAAAACAACCAACTTCCCTGAATTACACTCAAAAACTGTGTCATCGCAACAACCACAATTCCCGAACAACCCAAAAAATGTAGTGCAAAACATTGAAAAGGACGCGAAATACCACCAAAACAAAAGCGCTGGTGTATAGCGTTATGAAGGGGAGAAAAACAGGATAATAAACACGAGCACGAAAAAAACATTGAATCGCGAGAGCGGGAGAGCATAAAGACAACAAGTATTTTGTTAGAAACAGTGTTGCCACGTATTCGTAAGTTCACACTTAAAGATAACAGATATCTCCCAGCTGTTTTTGGGGCTATGTATTACTTTTGTAATCATTGATATCTTGCAATATAAGTACTTAGATGGAGAAAAACATGCACGATATGGTAAACGATGATGTAATGCATGAACAATTTATCAAAATCAGAGTGAGGAACAACATATTGTGAAATATATATCTGTTAAACAACAGACAACATGATCCAATGGTTGGTGCTGTGAGCTCATAATTATTCTGTAGGCCAGTTTTTTTATAATAATGAAAAGTTTAATTACTTGGCAATGCAGATAATCATGCACAACTTTTTCTATGACATCGACGTGTGAAAAATCATAAATAAAGATAGATTACTATCGATGACTAAAATCTGCTAGGAAGCTCAGATAAACTAAAGGATAGAGCTGGATCTGGTTTCAGCTATGGGAGATAGATCGCTTCTTAAGGAAGCTTTTGGGGTGTGTAGTAAAAGTTTTTTGTACAGATTACTTTCATGTGTGCAAATTGGAAATTTGATTTCTTGAAAGCAATCAAAAAATTAAAATTCTTTTTACAATGGAATTGGATCCCGCACTACTTTGATTCAATTAAATGCTCCCATTTTTTTTGCAGAGAGCTAGTTTTTGTCATCCTGTATAAAAGTCTCAATGGGTAGAATAAAATTCTGTGATAATATTGTATATTCGTTGAAAATCAGGAAACAACAATGCAGACGCCATAACAAAGTCGTACGTAGTACCCAAATTGAGTGTTCATCTAAGAGACGTCGCAAGGGCTCTTGCACTTAAGATTTTCCTTAATGTGGTCAAAACATTAGATGATCCTTTTTAACAAAACTTGGCGGACATTGTTGGAATCCAAATTAGATAGTCATTGGGTTTCCATACTCTTGGCCATAATATTCTAGTTGGCCAAAAAAATTTAGGACTATGCTTGCTAAATTTTTTAGTTGAGGTCTTCTCTCAAAAAGTTATCTCCATAAAAAGTGACTTTTGAAAATTTCCGGAATATTGAAGAATTATGTAACGAAGTGAAGGAAACGGCCAGCAAAAGTGGCGAATCTAAATAGCATTGCTTACTGTGTTGGTTCAATGAGGCCAAGCATTTCTTCTGAATATTAAGTGTTTATTTTCTAAATATCGTTTTCAACAAATATCGTTGTTTTGATGTTCGGTGCTTATTTTATTATTTTTTTTTATTTTAACCGGCAGCACTACCGTAGATTATCTCTTTAGCATGAATACCAACGACAGTGCGGAGAACATAAGAAATAGAAGAAACCCTTATTCCAGTTTGAAAATCCCCAAAAATCAAAATGTTGAATGGAAAAAAGTTATTACTATTGCTGCTGCTTGTGGCTGCTTCTTTGACGAAACAAAAGACTAACCCTCTTCTTAACTTGGAATCAAGCTGTGTGCGCTTGTATGTGTGTAACTTAGTGCTTACTCAAGGATAATGAAATATCCTTGAACAGAACACAAAAAATCTAATGCAATCGCGAAGATACTAAAGCGCGGATTCATATGATGCGCGCAAAGGGTGGAATATCTGGCGTAATACAAAAAGGTGCTGCTGCTGCTGTTGCGCATAGCAACAGGACAACATTTGGTATTGACTATGATTTAATGTTCCAGCAAAGGTCTTCTTATAAGTAAAGCATTCAAATACTTAATAAGTACAGTAATGGAAAGAAGCGTGTTTTCATGTTCACTTAAACAATAGCAAGAATTCAGAAACTGGAACAGTGGGACAGCGTTAAAAAACTATGTCAAGTTACAGTGTGCCCCATAGGTATGTTCATTTAAGCCTAAACAATAGGAAGTTCTCATGTGCATACTCGCACATATATGATTTTGGAATAAAAGGTATCGAATGAAATCGTATGATATACATTTAGGCAGATAACATCGAATGATCTCATATAATATCGGGCTGGTATCGACTAATATCCTTTAGATCCTAAGGATATCAACTTTTAAATAAATATCCATTGTTTTGAAAGTTTTGATCGCTAGGTGGTGTTGCAAGCAAATACACATTTTTTAATGTTAAAGTACAATGGCATTATTTATTTTTCGCAACAATACCCAAATAAGAAATCTAAATACTAAGTATATTTTTTATTACTTAGGGCACAATTTTAATTCAACGAGCTAAAATCTTTGATTCTGTGTCCTGAATGCAATATTTTTCTCAACCGAAGCTTTAACTCTGATATAAAAATTAAACGTAGAAGTGCAGAAGCCGTACGAACCGTACTGTGCAGTCACGGTAACGTGAATTAATTAAAACCAAGGTTGTTCACGGTAACGGAATTGTTCACGTTAACGAACATTAAAGTTTAAACCAAAATTTATACATATAATTTGCAACAAATTTTTATTCTTCATATCATTTTTAACAACAAAAACTTCTAATGGAATAAAAAAACTTCTTTATAGACTAAAATAAAATAAAAATAATAACACATAAATAGCCTTTTGCGTATTGCTACGTATTTATTTCGTTCACGTTGTTCACGTTAGACGTTGTTCCCGTTAGACGTTGTTCACGTTACCGGGAATGCACTGTAGGTACACAATTCTTAAAATCGTAAGCAAATTTAAACCAAATCTAAAGGAACAATATATATTTTGTGGAAAAGATATTTTTACCACTTAAGAGGGATCCTGCTTTATGAGCTCTGAAAGAATCTATTTTTGGAAGGGAAAAATAACTGAGCCCAATCAATTTTCTGGAATACATATTTCCATGTAGGTATATTTTAACTTAAAAACAAAAATTCTACAACACAACGCGAAAAAAATTTATTATAAACCGAGTTACAAGCAGATTTGCCTCACCACTGGAGTCTCCAATTGGCGAGAAAGATAAAATTCGATATTTTTGTCTGAAATAAAAAGCTGAAAAAGATTTTTAAATTTCTTACAATTTTCTTCTAGGTAAACTAAGAAAACCCAAAAAAAAAAATCAAAAACCGAACTTTTTGAAGTTTTAAAAAAATGTTTTTTGAACTTTAACTCGCTATGTCTTAAAGTTGTTTAAAAATACTGTGTTTACAATCTTTTTAGTTCAAATAGAATAAAAATTAATAATGCATATACAAAAATTTGAATGGAGGGTATGAGTCTTTTAGTTGTTTTTGCAATCACCCATCCACCAATTGCGTAAAATCGTAAAAATTAAAACTAAAGAAAACACACTTTTCGGTTTGATTATAGAAATGCCGGGGATTTTTGTCACATTATGTTTCGGTGATTGCAAATTTGAAAAAAAAGTATAAAACGAAAAATAACCCACTGTACTAACAAATAATCATTGGCAAGTAACCCACTGTACCAAAAAATAATCTTGACAAATATTCCAATGTACCAATAGAGAAGCACAAAGAGGCCAAGACATAAATCATTTAAATCATAAAACTATGTTCTTGGCATATTTTTATTTATGATTTTATTCGAATTTTTTTTTTAAATTACTACAAATACTTATGAATATGTAGGCAAATATTTTACGATATGCTTTGCGTTAACTCATTCACTCATTTATTCATTCATTCAGTCAGTCTTATGCTGTTTCTTTTATTTTATAAAGCATTAAGTTTGCTTTAATACCTAATTCGGGTCCCGCAAAAGAAACCCTCAAAGCACACATACGAATGATGTGCTTAGTCGTATTGAAGGACCGCTGAGAGACAAGCATAGTCACTAAATAGGACAACCGAATTATGAACGACAGGATAGCAAGTAATGAAAACAAAAGCATTTTCTGTGCTTGGTATTAAGTTGTATGTTTTCGTTTGTCTTCTTTTGGATTTCTATAGTTTACGTTTTATTGATTTTAAAGAAGATTAACAACAAAAAAACCTTAGCACTTATGTATATGTATGGAATATGGATAAAATGCAGAAAGTAATAAAAAGTTTAAGATTATTTAGTAAGAAGTTTAGCAAAATGTTTTGTAAAGACGATTTGAAGTTATGCTCCAATTCTGAACGTCAAGCTGCTCGCGTATCTAACAAGATGTGTTCGTTTATGAATCATTAAATATTATATATAAATAGCATAAAGTCCACAAAAGAATTCAATACAATATTTGCTGTTGCCTTGTGTAATTTCTACTTTAATTCACAGCTTCTTTTAAAGTTTCCAACTCGCATAACAATAAAATCAAGGAACTGAGTTCCCCTAAGCACTATTTATCCCCTCGCAGAATGATGAAAACTATTGATATCAATAGAAATGTAAATGAATTAGAAAAAAGTTTTTGATATGCAAAAGGGTCCTTCTTATTTCTTTACTGAAAAGAATGCAGTGAAGATGCAATCATTGACTCAGCATAAGTTGCATAGCATCTCATAGAAAATTAATTTTCCATACTTCTCTATGCAATTTAACTGTGAGCTTAAATGTTTATTATTTACATGGCTACTAAATGTTCGCAATATAAAAAACAAACCAACAAAATAATATTCAGATCACTTAGATCATCATGTAGTTTTCATGACAAGTTTTCTACAAGACAAGAAATTTTTATATACCTTTGAAAAAGACAGTGTTAAAGGTATCATCACTTTAATACCACCCTCAAAATGATCTCTCAGTGTGCTTAATATCCTAGCGGAGGATATGACCACAACTCGTCACTTATTTGTCCTACAGACCATTTGAGTTAAATTGAATTATTAATACTGCTTAAAACACCTTCTTTCGTGCGGTTTAATCAGCCTTGTCATATCTGATATACTCGCAGTTATCGAGAGATTTTTAGAAATTCGTCTTACATCTCATTTTTTTCGATTGAAGGACTCTAGCTTCTCACAATTTTGTCAGGATTTTAGATGGTACTGACAATATCATGTTGTTTCTTAGACTTCCAACATTACGACAACAATAAACTACAAAAGAAATAAGCGAATACGAAGCAAGTCGCTGTGGTCTTTCCTGAGGTAATGAAGCATGGCTTTCAAAAAAGGTTCTCAACGAATCTGTACTACTTAAAAGATTTTCGATATTGCTACTGAATGAGTTATGAATTTCCTTAACTCACGTTAAGATAAAAGGCTGTATCCCAGCAGGCAAGGGTGGGAGCTAGCAGCGCTTTTAGAAGGCCTTCTTTGGTAAGTATTAGTCCTTGCCATCTCCACCTCCACCTCCTTTCAGGCCTAATAGCACGTCTGCTGTGAGAAGGCATAATAGCATATATATTTTTATTTGCATGAAATCTAGTTTTGAGAAAGCCTCTTGCAATTGCAGTAGTGCTAGCAGGCCTTCTCCAAGGCAGGTGTTGCTCAATTGCCTGCTGGGCTATTAATTAAGTAATACGTATAGCGTGAGGGTTTAAAAAGTAAAACCCCATCGAGCCCAAATGATTTTAAAACTCATTTTTGATGATGAAAACTGAGCATGCAAACTTGTTATGCCTTGTATTTATATATAGACTATTTTGTTTTAATTGCCTAAGATCGTTTTTATCAAAACAGGTCGAAAGCTGGTTAAAAAATTGAAAGATATTAAATATTAAAATTTTGAAAAAGCAAAAAAAAAAGAGCTTTCGATAGCAACGATATGTATTGACATACACAGAAAGGTCTTATTTAGTACAGCAACTTATATATCTTACAGATCATAATATGCCCAAATGTTTCTCCATTTTCACTAAGTTCGCAATCATTGTCAAATGTTAACAATCAATTTACAAAAACTATTCATCTCAACAGTAAAAATTGACTTCGGCTAAAGTGTGTAAACATTTTTGTACTGATTTGTGAAATACTTTGAGCAGTGAATAAAACATATGTTTTAAAACATCAAAAAAAGTGTGTTTCTATTTTTATTTAAAATGTGCAAGGTTCATTAAGGTGGAGTGAACTTTACTTAAAGTAATACCGCACATTTTGAAAACTTATATTTGGGTGGGTTGATATTAGACCTAAACGATACCTTTCCCTTAAAGCTTAAATCGAAATTAACTCATAATAAATTTATGATACTAAATACAAAACACAACAAGAATATTATTTAAAAAACTTTACATATGTCGCTCAAAACATGTGCTCAAAGATGCCTAATGCCATGTGCTTTAAGGGCTAAGATATCTTGCATTTAGTATACCTACATTTGGTATATGCTGCATCATTATGTTTTGTTGTTATTCTTGTCGATTTATTTTTCACAAAGAAGCTGCATATCATAACATAAAAGAAACCTAAAAACGCGTTTTTGCATTTCTGCCTTCACCTTAACCATGAGAAATTAAATGTGGAAATGCAACTTCTGCATTTAACTAAAGAAATAATACGTTGCTTTAAGCAAAACTTGTTTTAAAGCAAGAAAAAAATTTTAAAAAAAAAATTGGCGCGAAAAGAGCTTCATTTATTCACTCAGTTAGGTTATTTTTCTGGAATGCACTACATTTTAGCGTTGTATACAGATGGCCTTTATGATGAATTTTAAAGTAAATGCATTTGTTTTTTCCTGTTATGTGTGTTAAACTAAGTAATAAGGGTACTATTTTTGACCAGTACAAAATTAACTAATTTTTGTTATTAATCAGCTGTGCACCAGTTGTCCAATCCCGCCAACATTTTTCAAGATTCAAATGTCAAATTTCACAACTACAGCAGTATAGGTGCGTCGATATAGCGTTTTAAGCGTTGGGAGAAGCCACACCCCCTTCTTGATGTAAGCAATATGCATCCATTTATCGAATTTCACAACAGGTGCCAAGATACAGCGTTTTAAGTGTTTCAGTAGTATGGTAGACATCCGATGGTCAAAACACGCACACATTTTTTGAGTGGCTGAAAGCAAAAAATATGTATCGAAATTGCCATAGGCGCCAAGATACAGCGTTTTAAGTGGTTTTGTTGCATGAGAAGTACCACGCGCCGATATTCAATCAAGCGCACATTTTGCAAAGATTCAAGTACCAAATTTCAAAACTGTCATAGGTGCCAAGGTATAGCGTTCTGAGTTGGTTCTTATTTTTTTTTTTTTTTTTGTTTGAGAGAAGACCCACAAATATACGAAGATCCATAGATGTAAGATCGAATTAGGATTCTGGAAACTTAAAAAGGACAAGCGGTAATGCTTACATACAATACGTGTTGCATTCAGTTTTAAAATAGTTTTTTTTCAATATTTAAAATATTTCAACCCATTTTCAATACGATGCTCCTTAAACGTACTGGTGATATATACACTTTAAGGTCTAAATCAACAAAGAAACATGAACTTGATCAAAACTTTGTTTGCATACTTTGCAGTTAAGAACATCCTAAGGATACAACTTTCAAATATCGTAAAGATAATTTAAGAATATCACTTTTATAATATTCTTAAAGTATTTTAATTTATTATTATTTAAACTTATCAAAATAATTTTTATTTTTTTCATTTTAATTTGATATTTTTTGTTTTTTTTTTCTATTACAATATTATTTTAGATTGTTAATTGTTGATGACCATGAAATCGTACTTTCAACTCTTATCTATATAACCACACGCTATATACATACGTATGGTTAAAAAATGTTATATGATGTACTAAATTTTTATACACATACGTTTACTTAAATTTTTTTTTTTTGTTTCTTAATGTTCTTTATTTGTTAGTCATTCTTCAGTGCCTTTTCTACAGCTTTAGCATCGTCTTTCATGATTTGACACACATATTTAGTATTGAAAATCGAAATTCACAAAAAAATAAAGGGGTTGGCTGCACATTAACTGAGCGAAAGAACCTTTGCACAAGTACAGTTCAACTAGTTTTCACGCTGTTCGTATTCGATAAGGGGAAGCTTTTTTTTTAGCACGTGCACATTTTACAAAAAGCAAGCGAGCACAATAATAAACAAGCAGTAGCAGCAGGGAACTCGATTTTGAAATTGCATTGCATTGATAACAGTGGGCCAAAACAAGAAATTTATATTTTGAATACAATAATAAATGCGTTAACTTAAAACACTTTAAGCTTTAGGCACGACGTCTCTTAGTATACAACAAATCTTCATATTACTTCTTGTGTAATGGAGGTCTGCGTGAGTCCACTCGCTCTGTCAACCGATCAGTGTACTTGCTGTCGAGTACAATGGTTCTATTAACATTGTGCGACTCATCAGTAGACTGTGGCATAGCAGCAGTAAGTTTGCCGTGCAAAGCAACACGACATAGCAAATCTGTTATCTGAGCAAGCGCAGTAAAAGACAACAAGTCACTTGGTGTCGAATGCAATAAACTACGAGTGCTTCAACTCGCTTTAACTCGCAGAACATTTTATTTGTGACTGCAGCACTCACCTCGCTTGCTTGGTCTTTTGTTTTTTTTATTTGATTCGTTATTTGCGCTCGTAAGGGCTGGATAGGCTCGCAATTGTGCCGAGTGGCTTGATGGTCATTTCAAACACACTCACGCAGACCTCTATTGTGTAAAAAAAACTTTTTTTTATATAAGACAATACTGGATTCTACAAAACCTTCGAACATTCTCGTGCAAGGCTTAAATCTACCGATATTACGATTTCTTGTTGTTTCGATTTCATTAATATCCGATGATTGCCATTACGCTTGTAGGCTATATTCTCAGCCGTAAGATTCGGTGACACTCGGAAGTTCATATCTTGTTTTTGAGTTAGAAAGCAATAAAATGCTCGCTAACAACAGCTGAATTAGTCCAACAAACCGAAAACATCTCGCCTGAGAAGAGTGATGTGGAACAGACAACTTGCAAAATAAGTTGTATGGATAGATGAACATCCAAGCGTAGAAAAATCGACTCTTGCCAAAAAGCAAAGGACTATTGTAAGTTCGTAAACAACAATAGGACTCAGGTTCGAGCAGATTCAGTGTATTTTTTAATAATTTTAACAAGTAAATAACATTTTCTGAGTTTTCATCTCGAACGTAGGAATACAATGAATTACTATAGACATTATTTTTTTCCAAAGTTGTCCACTATTCAATCCCACTTTGCTTTCGTTTCATTGAAGAAAAGGGGACGATAGCTTTTTCTTCTTTAGATTTTACATAGCACCCAAGGATGTCCTTGCTATTTTCTTCTTTAACCATCAAAAGGGATGGCATCCCTTCAGCAAAAAAAAAAAACGGAGAAGCAAAATACAGAGGGTTGTCGAAGGACTAAGTGACATTGTAATGGATAATTATTACAAGCGCATATGTATGAGATCATAAATACACACTCTCTCACTCGCTGATATGTATGTATGTGTATATAAAGGAATTTATAAGGAAAATCAGTTTTATTGAGGGTTGAATTGCCTTACATTTTTTAATACCTTTTGCTGGTAATACATCATGACTGGAATAACTTTACACCGAATTGGGTTGTTTTTTAAGCTGTTTTCCTGTTGTACAAGTTTTTTTTCATCTGCATTTATGGCGCCTAACATTAAATTAATTGAAAATTTTATCGCGAAAATTACTTTATGATATTTATCTTAAAGCGAAGACTCATGTAGAGAACATCTTTTAGATTTGAAAAACTTTTACTAATCGGATTCATAGCGAATATATAGGTCTTTTATTTCTTTTTCCCCAATTCTTCTACAATCTATCTAACAGAGATATATAAGAGATTTTAAGTGGCCATCTAGCTTTTTTACTCGTAGGTATTTTAATTTCGTCCAAGAGGAGCGTAAGCATCCTTTTCAATATAAGACTTATTCAAAAAAAATATATATATATATTTTTATTGTCCTTTTATCTTTATTTTAAAAGTAAAAGATAACTGTAGGAAAACTAGTTTTCCTTTTCAATTTTATAGAGTAGGTTTGAGGAAAGAACCAGTTTCTTTATTTTCTTCACGTGTTAGAAATAAAGTACTGAAACTGGTAGGTGACCAAATAGTAAGGAAGTTTTCAACAAAATAAAAGTTATTTCCTCACAAATATAAGGGCAATAGGGCGAAGTGAAGAAAAATAATAGAAAGGCAAATACACAAGCAACCTTTAGAACACGTCAATCTCTAAGAATTCTCTAATTAAAAAAACATCCAGAGAAAAATTTATAAATTAGCATCAATTTATAAACAATTCATCATTGAGTGTTGTTTTTTCTTTTTCCTAATTACATAGAAACTTTTAGAAATAAAAAATGACTTGACATTTCGTCATCTTGTAAAATGCACAATTAGCTATTGTTTTGATCTTTATGATGAACTTGAACAATGTAAACTATTGAAGATACCGCAAGGTATAAAAGAGTAAGTGGCAACTTTTCAAATTGTACACAAGGACCAGCGGTAATTGTTAAAACATAGGTTAAGATAGGCTTGAACTTTTAGGATTTAGACAAACGTTTATGTATTATATTGAAAAGTTATGGTTTAGGGTTAGGAAATTTTCTTTTGCAAGCAGGTACATAGTAGATAAATAGAAACCAGCTGTGTTATCTTCGGCCACGTCGAAACTTACATACACTACACATGAAAATACCTTTTAAATTCATTAAACTTATGGCACTCTGTTTTTGTGTATTAATTAATAATTTGGTTCCATTAGCTAGAATAATTCCCTCAGCACCTATAGCGTTCTAAAGTTGTTGTTTCTATGGAAGTGCCACACTCACTTATATATATATATAAATATTATATTTTTTTGACCAGAGATATTTCGAATTATTTTTATTGTATATATGAAATTTGGTTTCATTGCCTTAAATAACGCTCTCAGTATAGCGTTTGAAAATTGTTACTTGTGCGCCCTCTTGTTGAAACCAGTCAACTTTTTTTTCTGCGCTTATCGGAATTATTTCTAGTATTTGAGAGAAGATGGTTCCACTACATCACATAACTCTCGCAATTAAGCGTTGTAAATGTTTTGTTTATATGGACGGGAGGCGTGTCCATGAGCCAATTACATTCATTTCAATCCGATGAACTATATTTAAAGGTGTAGTCAGTGTTCCATATTATCAATTCAATTATCTTGCTTGGTTATCCAATAATCGATTCCACAGGCAGATAAATAAATAAAAAAATATACCCTGATTGTAGGGTTTAATAAATATTTGAATTAACATCAGCCAAAATTATGGTAAACATCCATAAAATTAGTGTTATAAACAACCTTTTTACAGGGGATGCAATAATTGCTTATATTTGGCTTATGAGTTCTGAACTATTTAAACGTACATGAGGAAGTTTAGGTTCCGCTCACAATTTCGAAAAGCAATTACTGGAGGAGGAGGAGCTGCGGCCGAAGGCCTCCGAATTACCCCAATTTTTATGTAGTTACTATGGCTAGCGCAGCCTCTGTTGGACATATTATAGGATGTAAACCATCTAGATCATGGTGCCACGGGAGTCATAATTGTAGTGGTATAATCAAAATTGCATTTTTAAGTATAGATATTTCGAAAACCAAACGAGATATCGATTTATTTTATTTAACATTTTCGATTTATTTCGAGCTGTTCTATAAACCATCCTTAAATTGCGGCGGCATTGAAATCATAATTTCAATTTTTTAGGTATCGGTAACTTTAAAACCAAACAATATATCGATTTTTTTTATTTAACATTTTTGATTTATTGTGATGTTTTTTATCGAAAAACATTGTCAATTCGCGGCGCCACGGATATCGTAATCGTGCCTTTATGAAGAATAACAAGTTAACTTATTAGTTTGCTAGCACATATTAGGATATAAGCGGCAAGGGAGCAGGGGAAGAGCCCAGCCGAAGATCTCTTGTAGACCATCAACGTTGGCAGAATTAAACTAACATGTGGATAGGCCAAACTGTAATATGCACGACTTAATGGATGTATGTACATGACCACACATAAGGAGTGCTATGAAAATCAAATTAAAAATTCGCAATTCAATACGTTTCCTACCAAAACTTAAACTATGCCACTATACTGGCAATTTTATGGACAGCAATTTTTAGATTCTCTTCAGACTCCCCCTGGCCTTAACCCTCTAAAAAGCAGGTGGTTTTAAGAAACCCACATTTTTAACCAAAAAACAAACGCGAAAATCTCAAATTCAAAGCAAACATGCGGTTCATTTAAGTTTTTTAAAAGCTTTTCAAATAATAAAAATAATAAAAGAATGTCCTTCAAATGGTAAAACTAAAATATAAGTTGTTTCACTCACTTGGCTGGGAAATACAAAATTTCGTTGATAATGAACTTGTGTATTATGTGAAATTTTAACACAAAACAAAGCTATACAATTTTAATCACTGCACATTTTTCCTAATTTTCGATATAATCTAGATAAGTTTATAACAGTTTATCACTTTTCACTAACTTCTGTATATTTCTTTCAGATTTTACAAATATTTAAGTTCCTTTGTTTCATTGAAATTCAGAAAATCGCGAAAAAAACTATGATTTCTTATGTTCTTGCTTGACGATTTAAATCAGATAAAATTTTGTTTTTGTTTTCTTCTCGATTCTCTTTCACGCAAAGACTGTGCTCAGACGAGACAATAGCTGCTAGTAAATCTGCCAACTTTTCTCTTGACATCACGCTTCGTACTACTTTCCTCATTCAGTGAACGCTTTTTTTCAAGAGCATTTGTTGTGTGGTTGAATATTTTGTTACATTCTATTTTGCCTTATAAGTTGAAATTAAGCTTTCGTGATGAAAAATACAAAGAATTCTGAATTGATGTCAGAGGGTTAAGTAGTTGAGCTATACAGAAAGTTACCAGCAATTATTGCTGTCATCAAACAGTTTGCTAAAAGGGAATGTCAAAAAATATTTGTACGTCCGGACAGTGTTGCCAGGAGTATAAATAGCACGTGCGATTGTTTTCGAATACAAATCGTATCACGTTGTTGGAACTTTTTCGACGGTACGAGTTTGAATCGCATGTGACTATCGTACGATTTAAAAAATCATCGTACGATCAACGATTTTTCTTCATCGTTCGATGTCGCATTTGTTAGACGGCGTTTACACGAGGAAACTCTTGAAAGAAAGTTTTCCTGTTTGTTGGTAAGAAGGGAAAAACGAAAGGGTGGTGTACAGAATTTGTCGTACACGCGAAATCCCTTTCGTTCTATTCTTTAGCTGATATTATGCTTTGAATTTACGTTTGTTGTGGCGGGTTGACGCAGTAATTGCTTTGAAATTTTCTTGCACAAACAAATTCTAGTTTCCGTGTGTAAACGCAAAAGAAATTCACAAAAGAGAATAGACAAGAATTTCTCAGACCGAATTTGCTCGTATAAACGTTGACTTACAAAATTCTTCGTCAGATGGAAATGGGTTCACACGTGCGCAGTTCAACGCGCGTTAGTTTTTCTGTTTTTCGTAAAGCGATTTGTGTACTGATTTTTAGGTTGGGTAATGATCTTTTTGTGAGTCACAATTTACTTTTTGTAGGTCATCAATATATGTATATCTTGCTGGTAAAGTGTGCGATGTTTTGTGTACTTCTTTCAGTTCGATTTGTACTACTTTTTGCACGAATACCAATACCTACACCGATATATGTGACCTGATCTGTGGCTTAGCTGTCAAGAAATCATTTTCCACTTTTTTGCCGATTCGGTGGAGTTTGAGACGCTCTTAACTTTAACAGCTGTTACTCGAAAACAGACAGGGTCACACATATGTACGTACATGTAAGGTATAATCTTCAAATTTGCAATATTTATTTTAAAAATCAAGCCATAGTTATCATTTTCGATTATTATTTTTTTGGATCAAAAATATCTCTTTTGTTCGAATATAATATCCGTCATTTTGAATTATTTTGGTCGATGGCCTATTGAAAGCCATAAATTGAGCAGCCTATTTTTCGCACCAATAGATTTTCATTGGCACTGAAAAGATTTTCATATGAATCGAAATTGTTCAATACTCTTTTGTGTAATTTTTATTTTTTGATGATTTTGCCAACAGCTTGTGCGTCATATGGTCACATATAGCCGTGTCACCAGCATTAGGACAATATTAAACTCCCTGCTATTAAGTTTAGCTTCTTTTTTATGCTATTTTCTTCTAATGACAAACCGTTCAATAATTTTTTACAAATTTATTTTGCATATAAAATATGTTCTTTAACTTTTGGCACATTAATTTAGAAAATAAATTTAACGTCCGTTGCTTGACAAAGTTGCAGAGAGTATTTCTTACAAATTCTTTTTAACTCTTGTGAAACAAATTGATCCATATACATACATAGCTAAACTCTGATTTAATTGCTTAACACTAAATTTTTAAATTAAACAATTCAAATGGCGATCTAGTTGCTGCTCCAGATTGCTGCTTTAATGCTAAGTTCAATTTTATATGAAGCTCAACAAGCATTTAGGGCAGTTTTCGCAATAGACTGACATTCAATTAATGATCCTGGTAAGTTCAACCGGGCATTGGAAAACGTCCCTTAGAACTATTTTTTGGAAAATTTTTAATTTAAAACTTATCGGAACACTAAAAGACAAGCCCCTTGTTAATATTCATATATGTCGGATGAAGTTTAAGCTGAATTATTACAGAATTATTTTGTATGTGCCATATAAATTAAAAATATCTTAAAATAAACTGATAAAACAATAACACAGCTTTAAATATAATTATTTTAGCTTCAAAGTGTCGTAGCAATTAAAAATTTCATTTAATTTTAATTAATTTGTCAAGTTTTAAGCAACTACTAGTCTACGAAAAACATTTTTTCTTTTTGGCGGACCTATAAGACCAATATATATAAATACTTATGAACTTAACAATGAAATGTTGAAACAAAGCTTTGATTTCATGGGTGCATTTTGTTTTTGACTATATCAAAAATTAATTTGAATATATTGCATTCACTAAAGGATGTCAATAGATGCCAGAAGAAAAGTTCAATGAATTCATTGTTCAAGTGCACAAATTCTACGATAAATCAATCATTCAATGCCTAATAAAGGACTTTTTTAATTCATTTTTCACTGAGTTTTATTAAATATTTTTTGGTCAATTATTCTGTACGTAATTCTGCCAACGCTACAACTATGCGATAGCTTAAAAAAAAAACTTAGTTTTTTACATATCTTCTACACTATACTTATAGGCTTCCTCTTGTACTGCACGTTTTTCACTTTGTTTGTCGAACCATTTCTTTTCATAACCATTAGATCGATCCACGCCATCCCAACGATAGCCGGGACGTATACCAAAACGATTTTCTGGAAATGATCCTTGATAAACGGGAACAGTAGGCTCATTTAGTTGTTTTTGACGCTCCTTTTTCTTTTGCCGCATATATTCCAACATTGGATCATCAGCAAGTTCTTGTTCACGCAAATGACGGTCCAAATCTTCATCGTTTGTATAACGTGCCAAAGGCTTACTACCTTCGTACTGTTCTTCTACAGTCTTGGCTTGATGAGCTTCAATCTGTTTCAGACCTTTACCCCAACGATCGTAAAGATCCTTTTTCTGTTTTTCATGTTTTTTCTTACGGTTTTGCTCTTCGGGGTCCAACTCACGTGCTTCACGTGCGCGTTTACCCAAACGACCACCACCAGTATTACGCATTTGAATTTCCGCGTCACGCCCAGACATTTCGCTGGACATTTTAGCGTACAATTGATCTTCCTGACGACGACGTTCCTCATTTTCACTTTTAAGTGCATGTGCATCTTGTAACCCAGCACGTTTTCCATCCAAAGTTTTGGTCATTTTAGGTTTGTGTGTCGGTGGTGGAGAGGGACTGCGTGAGGTGGACTTTTGCCAACGTGTTCGCCGATTGTTGCCAATTTCCTGTCGCTTAGCTGATGTTGCATATGGTGAGCCATTTTCACGCTTAACTTTAGTTGTTGTGGGAGAGCGACTTATACGTCTACGTAGTGGCGACTGATCTGAGTTTTTACGACGACGTGGCGGCGACTGATCAGAATCTCTACGACGTTGTGGGGACAAGTCTGTTGACTGCTTTTCACGTTTTATTCGGAAGGGATTATTAGATTCCGCTGGCATGCGCGGTGGCGAAGTTCGTGAATTTTTTGGTCCCACAGGCGATTGGTTCCATCTACTGCGGCGAGGTTGTGATTGTTCAGAGGGACTTTGTCTTCTACGGCGTGGTGGTGATTGGTCTGTTGAAGTTTTTTTCTTCTGATGCGCTGGCGACTGATCGGAATGGTTACTTCTGCGGCGTAGTGGTGATTGGTCTGTGGATGTTTTTCTTTTGCGGCGCACTGGCGATTGGTCAAAGGAACTTTGTCTTCTACGGTGCGGTGGTGATTGATCCGTAGAGCCTTTTCTACTGCGGCGAGGTGGAGTTTGGTTAGGTGAATTTTTTATTTTTGTTTTAGGTGGACTTTCATCAGACTCATAATTTTTCTTACTCTTTTCCCTACTGTTATTTCCAAAATTTCTTGGTGGTAAAATATGTTTTCTTCTAGGCGGACTCATATCACCAGTCGATCCTCTTTTTATTCTACGTGGACTAGCCTTACTTTCTGAAAGTTTGTATCTTTCTTTACGTCTTCCTGGCGAAAGTTTTTCTTTTGCATGATCAACAGTTGACTTTTTCCCCCATAAGTCAGCCTCTTCTTCCAACTTTAAGGTTTCCTCTTCAGGTTCATCTTTAATAACTATACTTTTCCATTTTTTGGCACTTCCTCCATATTTTTCCTCAATGTAGGAGCCAACAATTTGTGGTGCATCTTCGCCAATGAGCAGCAGCTCTTCATCGATATCCAACTCAGCAACGGGCGCATCGTCATCTATTATTTGTAATTTCCCTGAAGAAGTTTTGATTTTATGCTTCTTGTCCTTTTTCTTCTTCTGTTTTGTATCACCAGAAAGATATTTCTTCAAATATTTCTTTTGATCTATTTTTGTTGAAGCATGTGTTGACATACTTATTTTTTTTTGGATTGAATTCTTTTTTATTGAGAACTTTTATTTTTTTATATTTACTTAAAAATGACAT
Source organism: Meiosimyza decipiens (assembly GCA_963680825.1). NCBI lineage: Eukaryota > Metazoa > Arthropoda > Insecta > Diptera > Lauxaniidae > Meiosimyza > Meiosimyza decipiens. Next base: position 10,583,627 of record OY804259.1, read on the forward strand.
TTATTATAAATTTTGACATTTCCATTTCTTCTCACTGCTATCTCACCAAACTGCAAGTGTTTCATTTTGTTTTTAATAATTTCCCTAAAGCATTACTCCCATTTCCATATTTTGCTACTCATGAAAGATGATGAAATTTCCGAAATTTCGATCGAAAAAAAGTAGTGTTTGCAAAAAAAACTTCCAACTGGACTGAAAATTTAGCAGCATATTTTTGCAATTTTGTCCCAAATAAAATTCTAATTAAAATTCTAATTAAAACTACGTAACGTATTGAAAATCAGTCAAATTGTTCCAAATTGTGGAATTCTGAATTTGTCCGTCCGAGTTTGTTTACATTTTCACATATTTGTGATGGGTTTACAACCAAAATTTTTCCACAATATTGATTAGGATTGGTGTCGGTGTTATTCCCGCTAAGTTTTTTCATAATTTTCACTTAACTTCAATAAATTTGGAAAACAAAAAATAAAATGACTTTTCTAATTGTCAAATTGAAACAAAAGTGAAAAAAACCAATGATACTTATTTTTTAACATAAAGTTTTAGACGAATAAAGACAAGAGCTCCCGTTCAGCCAGCCTCAGCGCTTCATAAGGCAGCGAGCTTCAAACTACACAAGTTCACACTAGCGTTTTAGGATGGCTCCAGCGTTAATAAAAGCAACGCGTGTTAATGGTGTGACTCAGACGCACGTTGAAAAATCGCTCGTGAGAACCAAGCCTGATTGTGAGTGAAACAAAATCGTTAAGAAGATTTTGTACTTTTTATAATCAATATGCATTTATTTGTGACTGCATCGACCAGCAATCACTCTTCCAGAAGCTAAACAAAAACAAAACGAACAACGAAGAGCCTTAAAATTCAGATAGCACAACTACATTTGCGGTATGGTGTACACTAGAATTTTTTTAATAAAAGAGAGGCAATATACGCGCATGTGGATCGCAAAAAAAGTAGAATTCAAGTCTACCTTCTATGCGCTTATATGCGGATTTTTCCTTTTTACTGGACTCTGAATTCTACTTTGATGAACTGTCATATGCCATCTCGTGTATACTTTTTCCCATACCATCGCCGCATTTCATCAAAGCGATTAACCTGGCATATGTGATTTTGATAGTAAGGATACAAATTTGTGTTGCTACGTAAGAATGTACTCATATAACACAGCTTATCAGGTACTATACACATTTTATTTATTAACCGAAAATAATATATGTATCACAAAGCTAAGAGGTGAAAGCAAGTGGCAAGCTCAAAAGAGAATGGTAAAAAACTTGCTAGCAATTATTGCTTCATTTGAATTTAGATTACAGTAAAGAGAGTGAACACCAAAATCGTTCAAAAAATTAATATCATCAGAAATCGGAGAATATGCCGTGAGGTGTCACCACTGTTGCCAAATGAGCGACAAGGTAGAACAGAGATTCTGTAAAAATTACATAGTGCCATCACTCTCTAATATGTACGTCGCAAACGGCTGATGTCCAAATGGGGTCGTAGGATGTCAGTATCTATCTCCCTTTAGCACAGTCAGCTTCAGTTTTTATTGAAAAGTGATTTCAGTCTGCGGAAAATTTCAAAGTGAACGGTTTATTAATATGAAAATAATATGCATATGTACTTAAAAAAAGAAAATTAAGAAAGAGGAAGTGCAGAAAATTTAAAGAAAGTAACGTGATGAAATGCATTAAAGATGTGGAAATATGCAGAACTTAAAAACAAAACTAAAAAATTGATAAAGTGAATTTATTGCGTATTCTTCGAGTCGTCGTACGCTGCTAACGTGAAATCGGGGACATCGGCAGAGGCCGATCAGTCGAAAAGTTTACGTTTGTGTGATAACAGAAATGCAAAATTAAAATAAACGCAAAAAAAAATTTTGTGGTGTTGTGTTTAAAAATACATATAAACTTGGCCAACAGCGGGCGCAAAACAAAAACGCATGAACTTTGTTGCTGGTAGTTATTGTTGCTGTTGTTATTGTTGTTTTGTTGATATCTCATTGCCGTTCACTCTACTAGCACAATAAACTACGACCTTACTGGAAGAGGGAGGCTCTAAGTTACATCGATACTGCATATAAGTAGTCGTTGTTGATGCACTTTAAAACCGATTATTCATAATTGTCATAATTTGCTTACTGATTATTTTAATGTATTTTGCAATTTTAGATTAAAACGAAACAAATAATTTTATTGTTTACGCGTGCAAAATTGCGCAAAATTTTTTAATGGAATCAAAATTGATGGACTGGCACTTGTTGCAAATGCTAAGAGTATCATAAAAATTCAACTGGAAAAGCAGCGTCATGAAAAAAATCATTGGTCACCATATATTTATACATACAATACGTCTGTACGGATGTAGAAAACATCGAGGGGGTCACGTACGAGTTGCAGCCGTCAGCTTTAAGAATCAAATTTCAGTATAGAACACAGATTCTTCACATTGCATTTTATTCTTGCTTGGGCTTATATTCTGCTATATCTGAATCATTCCATAGTAAAGGACATTATATTTAAAACTAAAAAATATTGGAAGCTGATATTAATATTAAAAAGCTAGATTTATAAAATGTTTTGAGCATATAAAGCACCCAACTAGAAATGAAGCTAAAAACAGAATTTAAACGAACAACACTCAATGGCCTTGAAGTTGAAAAAAATTCCTCAGACGAAATTAGCGATCGATAGCCCATTACTTAAATAAAATTGGTATCATTCTGAGGTATTAAATGATGCTATTTATTGTGCAACAGTCATTTACAAAGACTGTCTGATCTTCTAAACTTGGACTACAAAGCAACAGTTTCGAAACAATTGATATGTACAATACATAAACGTATTGTTTGCGCACGAATCAACAACAAATTTTGTTACCAAATGACAAAAGCTACGTTTGTATTCAAAAATTAAACCTGGCTAAAGTAATGGTCTGAGAGTGACCTCTCACATAAGCTAGTTCAACCAGTAAGTGGATTTAAACCAAGACAAAATTGAGAAATTAAAATGATATTTTTATGAAAACATACGATTTCTGTTGGATGATGGGATAAAAATCAGTAAAACTTTCTTGTTTCATGAAGTCACAGTTGCCAAGTTGAAAATGAGTAGTTAACGTCCTTCGAAAAAGACAAAAAAGTTGATTTCCTTTATTTTTTGTTCAGCAATAAATAATTTGTGCAATGCAGTATGTACTTTATTTTTGAGGAAAAATTAACGGGGTTCACCTCCAAGTTCAGAGTTTCTCTGATGGTTCCGGTTTTCGAGATATTCCAACCTAAATTGCGAAAATCACTATTCTTCCAGATATTTGAAGTAATATAAAATCGAAAGCTATTTTTTATTATTAAACCATTAATAGAGTCAGATAAAACTACTCTTCCTCTTCAAAGACCACTTTAAATTATATCGATATCTTTTTTTAATTCGAAATCTCGTAAATTATTGTAGATATTTTTGCACCTTCTCAGTTTTTGTCAATTAACTTGAAAATAATGCTTTAACGGAGCATCCATATTAGATTAAGCGTTTTATAATAAGAAAATTTTGCAGTGAATGCGTATGCAGCGAACACTTATTTCCTTCCTGCCAAGATGGCTTTACAAATTGCTAGAATAAATATAAAAAACGCTACTGTTGCACTAATTTCCATGTACGTAAGCAAAAGTTAAAGATTAATTTTAACTATCTGGTGACCAACGTCAATATCAAATGCAAACTGTTTTAATTGGCACAAGACATTTTCTAAAAGTGAATCAATTGAGTCGGCTGAACTCTTCTTATATCCCACAAAAATACTTAAATAAACCACATTATACGTACACATAAAGCTTTGAAAAATAATTTCAAGATTCAACAAAGTTTTCAAGAAAAATCAAAATCATCACACATATTACAACCCTATTTTTCACAAGTACATCCTAAAACCATTCAGCCTTTCTAAAATCCTTATTTGGAAAACTCGTTTTAAACTTGTTCCAAATTTTTTCTCATCATTACAATTAGAAAACATTTCTGAATATTGTGTATTCTTCTGTGGATTACTCCAATTTGCACGAAATCCTTACCATATTAAGAAAAAGTATGCTTATAAAGTATCAACAATTTCCAGTAGAGAAGCATCAACAAAAATAATAATAACAACAATAAAAAGCGATGGACTGACTGACTGACTGGCTTATAATAACTTAGAACGCAAAGAGAAAATAACAAAAATAATAGAAGCACAAGTACATGGGTAAACTGAAGCGTCTGAATGCCACAAAAAATACTAATACATTCAGCTACCAAAACTATATGATGATGATAACAATACAAATATAAACAACAATAAAAACACTACCAATAACGTGTCGGAAACGTCGGAACGACGTGAGCGCGCACTTTGGTTTTTTTTTTATATTTGTTTTTTAATTGCGCAGAGCGCCTGCGTTGTTTTAGTTGGATGTTGGTGGCTTGCTGAGTAATGGCTATGGGGCTCGTTGACTCAGTGGGGCTGACTGGTTCACTGATTTCTTACGCTACTCACCTAACTCTACTCTTAGGTTATAATCTGCTGAAAATATGGCGCATACGACACATTGTTTTCTGTGATTAAGTCAGTTTAAATGGGACTAGTGCCTCTCACAGTCACAGAAATTGTTGTAAAATTGTTTGGTCTACGCTGTTACCATCGTTTACAACAAATGTGACCGCATCAAAATGTGCTAGTGTTGTTCTAAAAAAAATAAAAAAAAAAAAAACCAGAAAAAATCGCATCAAAAATTATTTATATACCTATATTCGTTTTTATACCATTCACGCCAGCTATTGTGTAAAATACGGTGCAGTAAATCTGACCCGTAAATGTAAAGACTTACAAATTGAAAGTAAAAATTCAGCAGAGTATATTGAGCAAAAAATAATAGTTAAACCCTATCAAAACAAAACGTTTATGAAATTCGATGTATTATAGTTATACTAAAAATATTTTCTGTCGTTTTCGTTAATTAATAAAAAAAATGCAATAAATGTATAAAATGTACAAAAGAGGAGAAAAAGCAACAACTTTTTTTGTCTGACTGTCAGGAGAAACTGTGGCGGCGACGTCAAACGCGACGCGCAGAAGGTCGTACTCTCCTGAAAATTCTTGTTGCCTTCTGCATTATTTGTACTTTCCTGTGCGCTAATGTGTGTAACAGAGTGTACCGTCGTTATATGAAAAGTTTCAACATTCATTTTAGATTTCTTGTAAAAGTAGATCTTGTAAAAATATAATTCACTAGTTGGGTTTTAGAAATAGAGCTTGGTTAAACTTTTTTTTGGACTGAATCCAAAAAGGCATCTATATATGAATATGCATGCCAGCATGCATATATGGTGATAATTTAAGATAAGAACATCTTTGTATAAAAAGTTTTAGTTTCAGAGATATTGCCATGCAAAATCAGAATTTTTGACAAATATACCTTTAAATTTTTGTATAAAGTTCACAAAAAATCTAAAAATGAATGTGGAAAAACAATTTTGGTGTAGTTAAAAACAGAAAAAATCAAAACTTCAAAAAATATATCATCAAAAAAGGACTTTCCTCCTCATGGAAAAAGCATCATTATTAATTGCTGATCATTTATCTGCATAGTGCGAAAATAACTTACTATCAAAGTAAAGTTTTTTTTTTCGTAAGAAAACAGTATTTATTCCCCTAATATTAAAAAAACATGAAGAATAATTTTCAGAAAATATATTAAAACAGAACCCATTGATGTCCCAAGTTAAAATTTACTTTTGCACTATGATATTAATATATTTTAAAATAAAAGAAGGTGCTTTCTGGTATGGATAATTGAAAGAATTACTATACTTAAAGGTCCTATTACAAAATTTGATATTTTCTTTTAATTGCATTAAAATTGTTTCTCTCATTTTCCTTCAGACTTTTTTTTTTGAGATTTATAAACCATTTTTGTATCTGCATGGCAATATCTTCGAAACTAAGAACTTTGGAATAAAATTGAAAATTATTTTTTTGTGTTTAAAGTATATCATGCACAATTTAATGACAATCGGAAAAGGTCATGTACAAGTAAATGGTTGCTCCAAAAATTTTTTCAATTACGATTATAATTTTATCAGAAAGATATTTTTGGCAAAAAATTTGGTTTTCAGATTTCAACGAGTAATTTTAATTGAAAACTTTCAAACATTACATTACATTTCAATGTCATTACAAATTTTAAGACCATGAAAAGTGGGTCAAAATCTTGTCATACTGAAATATTTCAGGCATGAAATCGATGTATTTTCATCTTCTCTACAACATTGGTCTTAACATAATTTCTACTTGTGGCTTACTTTCCGAGTTATTGAGCGAAACTTTTTTCGTCGGTCCCTCACATCCAGACCCACCACGATTCTGACGACTGCGCATATTTACATTATCAGCCTTACTTAAACTATCAACAAAACAAATCGCTACCTTACGGTCTATTAGAAAGATAGGGCAGTCCGGGCTGCCTTTTACCAGTCCGCATAATAGACCAAGGGACAACTCGTTTGGTTGAGCGGGTAAATTGTTAAGATCTGAAGTTTCTCTTGTTTATTTCTTCTTTATTCTTACTAACAGAAATTAGTGAGATGAAAATATAAAATTCTGAACAAAAAACACCGATAAACCTTTCCCTACATTTCCAATTTGCGTCTAAAATCGGGTAAAGTATAAGTTTTCAGATAACTTTGTAGGGACGATTTTTGATAATCATTCATATAATAGCAAATGTGCTACTGACGGACGGTCCACTCTGCAATGTTTATTGATTTACTAATGAAAAGCGAAACATATGAGATTTTTGCTGAGTATATCACGTCTCGAACACAAACGCACAAGTGAAAATATAAATTAAATTAAAAATTACGAACTTAAAACACGAAACGAAATAAAATTAGTGTATAAATTGTGGCAAAAAAGGTCATTAATTGTCGTCTCTTTAATTGGTGTGTGTTTTCGTTAATACTTATATTTTTACGTAGGGATCGCTCCCAAAAAGTACAGCAAATAATTTTTTTCTAAATAATCGAAATCTTTCTTCGAAATACAAATCAAAAATCTAATCAAAAATCGTACAACAACAAGACACAAGATTTTGCAATAACACCAAAAGAATTAGCACACAACAGCAACAAAAACAAAAGCAACCAGCGCCAATGGGGAAAACGTAAATTTCAAAAGTTATTTTTTTTTTTTTTCTAGAAATTGGAAAATTATATAAAATCAAACACATATACTAATAGTCAATAAGAGGAAATACAAATAAATAATAAAATATCGTCAAAGAAGCGAAAAAAATCAACCTACCAGTTCTAGAAGTAGAAAGTAAATACAAATAAAGCCTCTAAAGAAAGAGAAAAAAACAAATCGTTTGAAATCTTAAAAATAAACACTAACAGACGACAAGCGGTGCTTTTCGTCAAAAGCCAACATAATGGATGTTGTTGGAGTAGGAGCTGTTGCTGCTGCTATCGCTGTCGCTGCTAATGTTGATGCTATCACCACAATAAGCTGCTGTGACACAAGTGGTGCGACGGCTGCGCCTACGCCCAGCTCGACACCATGTGTGTTATCAACGTCATCGACGACCCTACCGCCGCCGCGATTATCAGAGGTGGTGGTAGTAGGATCTGAAAAAATTTCATTGCCCTGGGATTTTGCAGCAACAGAACTATGTCGCAGCTGCGGTAGACCTCAAACCGAGCTATATGAACTTTTCGAAAATCGTCGTAGTGATGACATTGATGAAACCAACCAGACTGTTATTGATACTAGCAGAATCGTTGAAGAACCAAGTGTGTCACTTAATAATAGTAATGAAGTAATTGAAGATCAACACAAAATTAAAATGGACATTTTGCAGGAAATGCAAATTTGGCAGCTAAGGGTGAGTGTATTTTATGTTTTTTTATATAATTTTTTAATTGACTGACGAGGCGGCTGCACATTATTGTACTTTTATTTTTTTGTTTGTTGTTTCAAATTAGATTGTAGTATAATTATATGCACTATGAATGCAGTTTAAATTGTTGACATTCCTTTAGTGGTAAAAATTATTTTAAATGCGAAAAATCGATGAGCGTCGTTGTTTTTCATTTTTGCTGTGTTCCTTCTATTTTTCTAGGTATTGAACTCACTTATGTTCGTGCACTCTCCCTTTTTATGCGGTTGTTATACTCACGATGTTAGTTTTTTCTTTTCTTTTTATATTGCCATTTTGGGTTAATGAACATTGGTAGCGTCTTATTGTTTACCAGGCGTTCTCAGAAGTTGCCAGGACATTTTTTGTAGATAATGTGGAAGAAGGATTTACTCAATTTGATTTTGTTTAGCAGTTAAATTTGAGCAATCTATTTTTTCTATTATGCAGCAAAAGTTTTAACCGATTTAATGGTTATGTTGTACAAAAGAGTGCGAAGCTAGCTTATCAAATTGTTTGTCAAGTCGTTTGATGAAAATAAATAAACTAGTAAAAGTGTTATCTTCGGCCGGGCCGAAAGTCTCATACCCTACACTGCATTGAAAGTACTTTTTAGTAAAAATACGTTGAAAAGGTTGAAGAGGTTGAATAAGTCAGAAATAATGTAAAAAAATTCAACAAAGTTGAAAAGTGTTGAAACAGTTGAAAAAAAACTGAAAAAGTCTAAAAATAGGGAAACCATTGAAGAAAGTGGAAAGAAATTGAAAAAGTCGAATAAATATAAAAAATGCTGAAAAATTGATGAAAAAGTTGATAAAATAAAAAAAATGTCGAATAAAGTTAAATGAGGTTTAAAAAAGAGGAAAAAATACATATGGGATATGTTGGGAAAAGATAAAGGTTGAAATAGTCAAAAGAATATGGAAAAAAAATAGAATCGAAATGAAAAAGACGAAATTTCCAACACCCACTTCTCCAATTCCGCCTACTCTGGGATCAACAAATTATATTCGTGATGGACATACAAAAGTTTAGCGCAATAGCTTGTATAGTTTGAGATACATCCCACAATTAGTTTTAAAATTTACGGCGGTGACACACCCACTGGTACAATACAGTGCAATTTTTATCCATTAACAAATCTTTTACACTAGATATCAGTTTGATTGCTTATATATTTCGATAGATATGCCACTTAGCTAATTTTAATTGCATGTAAAGTGCCACGCCCACTGGTGCTATTTGGACCGTTTTCACATAAAACGTAAAGTCAAGGCGTATCAGCTAACGAACAGAACGAAAGAAATGTTCTGAGTACGACAAATTCTGTACTCAACTCTTTCGTTTCTCCCCTCTTGCCAACAAACAAAATGATTTTTCGAATAGAATATCTGTGTGTAAACAGGAAATAACTGCCAAGTAAACGAAACAAATTGAGTACAGTGTGTTCACAGTTAAAAACCTTTTCGAATTACAAACTAAGAATTCATGAAACTAACGAGGCTGGTGTGAATGCCACTAGTTTTCTTTGACATTTTTGCATAATTTTTCTGATATTTGTATTTCTGCGAATAGAACTCATTTGATTGACTATTGATTTCCAGTTATGTACATGTATAAAACACAATTTGTACTACTTTTTTTAAGTACACTTTGAGGTTAAGAAAGAGTCTTTTTATTTTTTATCTTGGTAAATTTAAGACTTGACATTCAAAATATTGTGCGAATTCATTTAATTATTCTGAAGATCAATGCTTGTCTGAGCGGTGAAAGTTTTGTATTGCAAGGATGGGAATCGAACCAAGAATTACAGTAACAGTAGTCGAACAAACTATCTGCTATCCTATCGAATTTTCATAAACTTTCAGATGTGGCAATTATAAGATTTTATAGTTGTAGTATCAGTCAACACTTCTAGCACATGCATTTCTGCTAACATTTGTGTCTCAATAGGCAACCGTAAGTCAATAATATGCGAAGTTTCGTTAACTAACAAGACCTAAGTGCTATTTATAAAAACTTAGCATGGCAATAACAACTGACGTCGATATAACAAATTCTTATTAAGTAGTAGATCATTATCAATAATTGCGTCAGTTTATTGAACTATTTAATTAGAAATATTTAAGATTAATTGCCCATTTTTTAATTAAATACAGGTACTGACAACTGTTAAAAAATATTATTTAAGCAAGTTGCAGTATTTATACTTTGTAATAATTTTTTTTTTTTTAAAATCTCAATCATAGTTATATATGCTTAAGTATGTATATATATGTATGTGTATATAGAATATTTAAAATCACTTCAATAGAGGTCGGGATATCAATGATTAAAAGTTTAGTCATAAAACTTTTTTGTTTATTGTTATATTAACATAAGGTTAATTGTAAATCAAACAAATATAACCTATTTTTGTTTTTAAATTGATAATGGCCTTAATCATTAGTTTTGTTAACATGTGTTTACAACAGCTGTTATAGCAACCTTTTACAACAATTTCTCTTCAAAATAATTTAAGTATCGTAAAATGAGATAAGTTTTAGTTGACAAATTGCTTATCATTCACTTCTTTAATTTATCAAAAAAAAAAAGATAAAAGCTGGCGTATTTTAAGCGTACAATATCGAGTTTATGAACGAAAATGATTTTGTACTTTGAAAACTGGAAAAGTAACTTTTTAATGTAAATAAAATTAAAAAACATTATTGCAAAATTGTTTCTAATTTTTTAATTTATTTATTTGATTATGACACAACTTTATATAAATAATTAAAATTAAGGGTAACATCTATTTGCAACTTACAACTAAAATGACAACAAACAAAAATGCTAAATTATTAGAATTTGTTAATAAAACAGCGTATTGTTGTCCACATTATCAAAAGATTCATGATATTTGTGGACTGATAATAATGGCGTAGCCTAAATATTGCTTTGCTTTGCAAGAGGTTAGAGGGATAAGACAGCTTTAAAAATGTCTATAACTATTATTTTTAAAAGCTTATAAGATTCTTATCAGTTAATATAAAAAATCAGTTTTTTTTAAGTTGATATAGGGAGCTGTCTAAACTTGATAATTTATGATCTTCTTATCAATAAACAAAATTTGTAAGAAATATAAACACAATAAATGCACATGTACTTCTTTTTTGTAAAAAGTTATTTATTCTGTCGTTAGGTAGCAGATACATATATACATTTAATAAAACGAGCTTTGAAGGTCACCGATATAAATGACCCTTTTTTTTTTTTGCTTGAATTAATCAAATGATACACTTACATGTTTCTGTACACTATGGTTAAGTACACCACATGCGAATAAAGTTATCATAAGTAAAGTCTGATTTGGATTTTAGCACTAGAAAATAGTTTAAAGTTTTTTAATTAATCGCTTAATAAGTGCACAAATTTATTTTTTAATTGTAACTGACCTGTGACGTTGGAAATATGTGCCAGGCTGCACGTAAAAATATTAAAAAATCTATGCTATTTGCATTATTAAAATTATTTTTAAAATCAACAGTCAGCTGAGCGTCATTGGAGGTCAATAATATGTCTAGCGAATGTTGTATGATTTAAACAAAAAAAAAAAGAATTTTGAATTCTGCTCTTCCAATTCGGCTGGTGCCATTGAAGAGTGGTTTTTTTACAACTCTCTTTTTTTACCTGTTCGTTTAAAAAAGTGTATTATTTTCCCCAAATCTTTGTTTGGTGAAGTTATGCCTGAGACAACTACATTTTAGTGACTTTCAGATTTTCTTTTAGAAGCTTACCCGCGGCAACTTAAGCCTCCTACTCAAAATTATACTCAAAGTATTTATTTGATTTGTCGGAGACGAATAAGGGGTTCTAATTCCGGAGAATGCATTTTTGAATTTTTATCTTTAAAAAGTATTTAGTTGTCTTTGGTCATGTATATGTAGTTTTCAGAATTTGTAGCAGTTTGATACACTCAGAGATGATGTGGAAACATAAATGGCATAATGTTTTTATGGTGCGGTACTGGTTTGCAGCGCACAATAAAGTCGCAAGCATTAACGCTAACCACAAAATCGTGTTGAGTCATCATGTTAACAGTCAACACGGCTTAAGCTGTCGCATAAACGTAGCGTATATCTTCTGATCTCTCTTAATTATGTTGTCCTATCATTATATTGTATTTGTGTATCTAGTTTGTTTTGTAACATGAAAAGCATTCCCTGCAATGATATTTTAAGTTTTAACTTCTTTAGTGTAGCACATTTTTCGAATGAACGACCTTGTCTTTTGCATTCTTGTACAAAGTTTCATTACCAAAATCTCTTCAGATAAAATTATTTAGTTTTTACTTCTATTCGAAATGTAATACTATAGTCAAATCCCATAAAGTCTTCGTTTCGATAGTGCCTCTTATTATTATTAGTATAATTTATTAACTATGCCCTGGTCGAGATGGTCGAAAGTTTTGATGTTCAGTTCAATATTTTAGAGGAGACAATCATTCCTCAAAACAAAATATCATGCAATAATTTCTAATTCCAATTTTAACTGGATATGGTGCATGTTTGAAAATATTCAATATTATATTAATAAAAAAATCAATGCGCCCAGCATTGGCGCATGCATGATTCTTGCTGTTTATGTCGAATAAATCTGCTACTAACCAATTTTAGCTTTAGATTTATTGAGGATCGCTCATCGACCTCGTTATTTGTGTACAAAATTTATGTGAATTTTACATTTTTTGTATTGAATTGTCCTTATTTTAATCAATTTGATATTCATCCTCTGAAAATCACCAACTGAAGTCTGTCGGCAATCACTGGAGTAGAACCCATAGGGTAGCAGATAGTCATGTTAAAACATCGTGGAAATGGTGACAAAAACAAGAAATATCTGAATCGGAAAATATTAGCTGAATTGAAGGCACTCACTTCTATAAGAGGAGCTCATTTTCACTGACTTCTTTAATATTTTTCAACTTTTATCAGCATTTTTCGTGCTTTCTACATGGATTTCTCAATATTTTTCGGTTATTTTATATTTTGCTCAATATTGTTCTATTTTTTCAACATTTTTCGACATAATCAACTTTTTTTCGAACTTGTCAAAATTTCCTGCTATTTAAAATTTTTTCGTATTTTTCAACATTTTTCAACTTTATTCGACTTTTTTTACGCTTGTAAGGTTTCCTTTCGACTTAACTATTGATAAGGCTCGACATTTATCGACTTTTTCCATAGAATTCGACAATTTGCGTCTTTCGACAGTGCTTGATTAAAATTTTATACTAACACAACAAAACACCATAGAAATCACACCACACCGCGAGTGCTTGCACTCACCACACTTGTTTTTAATTAAAGGAAAGGATGACTGACACTAAAAAATAAAATAAGAAATGGGTATCACTCTAACGTACATACAAATATACAATTTATAATTATAGAATTTTATTGAAAAATAATTAACATTTGTATTGCTATACATTTTAGATATTAAATTTGAATTCACCAACAGTTCTTAGAATTTAAAGACTACGTTTTTTTGGATTACTAAATAAAATATATACAGTATAACCTCGCTCAACGCAACTCCTTGATTATTGCAGCACCTCAATTGTTTACATTGTAGACTCTGTTAACGCAACTTTAAAAAAAGACAGTACTCAATTATCGCAACTAGATTTTTTTAACTTTTGATCTAGTTTACTTTGACTTCTTTTTTGGTTTTGAAATGTTTCCTTAAATGTTACTGCTATTTCTCAGAACAAATATATGTATGTATGTATGTGAAATATTTAAGAACTACGTGTACATTTATTTCGCGCTTATTCAGTTTAATTAAATTTATTTTACGACCGGTTGCTTTCTGTGTGCTGCAAAATGCCAGTTGTCAAATAACGAAGATCAAGTGGAAGAAATTGAAAGCGCAGACGAAACCAATGTGTCACTCCACCTGTACGGAAGATTAAGGCTAGCACTGCTTTTAGCTCATTCAGCACTTGTATTCAATGGGCTGGAGAAAATGGCGTACAAAATATTTTGATTCTTCAAGATCTTGGCGAATATGCAGTGCAGCATATACCTAATGGCATATAATAAAATGATGTCAAAAATTTCATATTTTTTTGAAAACTAATTTTACCAAAATTATATTCTACATACATTCGTATGTAGATTTTTTGGCTTTAAATAAAGAATGCAGTATTTTCAATAAAATACTTTTACCTTCATTCCAGTTGCAAGTTTATTTTAATGAATAGTATGCATTATTATTCAAAATCAGCACCTTTGGTCGAAAACATTTCTTGACTCGGTTTTTGCAACAACCTCAGTCATCGCAACTGCCCGAATTTCTATTAGTTGCGTTCAGCAAGGTTGTACTGTATTTCAATTTCATTGATTGTAGAAGTAAATAAACTTTTAGAAGTCATAAAATAAATGCGCTATCATTTTTTTTACTTCAAATGGCACGAAACCTAATGTCAATTATATTTAGCTCTTTATTATGTTAACAATGCATTTATTAGGTTTTCCACTCTTTGCTTTAGGGATGTTTTAAACCAAGTTGTTTGTGTTTCATTAACTTTTGCTTTGCTTGTGTGGGCGATTGTACAGTTTCGATAGCAAAACAATTTGTTTATTTAACTTAAGATTATGTGCCATCTGTAAGGATTGCGAGCGTTTACGTTTATAGGTTTTATTTTTTAAATGTTTTCCTTATAAATAAAATGCTTTACATTTGATAAAGGTTTTTCCATGAAAAACGTCCGCAGCAGAGGGATGTGGTGGTGGGAGGTCGAAAAATGAACAAAAAACTTTGGACATGACCATGAGCGCCTCAGGGTGAGCTTTGGATCAATTTATAAATTATGTAGATTTCTGCAATTTGCAAACTTTTCTGCTGTGTAAATCTTTTCATTATGAAATTACTGAACAAAAGTATCATGCCTGTTTTACACGACTCACGCGCGATCTGTCATGAGAGCCCTAGTGAAAAAAGTAACTCTAAATGAATCACCCTTTATACTAAATATTTCAAACCGCAACATATCAAAACATTTTCCCTTATATTAATGAATTTATGCAACATTAACTTGAAATTCAATACTCGAATTTCAGGCAAGCATAACACTTGAAAAGTTCTTTGGTAATAATATTTAAAGTGTATTTTCCCAGTGCACGTGCAGATTCCATGTTGAGCTCATCAAGTTCACTGAGTTTCACAAAGTGTATTGAGGGAAAAATTATGTGTTGGGAAATCATTGCGGCTGCTTTTTAACAACATTTTTCCATTTAGTACATTTACTTTTGACATTTTGATTTTATTATATTCTGCATTGTTGTTTGTGTCTTAATTAGATTACACTTGTTTGTCTGCATGTGACTTGAATTTTATTATTGTATCATACTCGTATTATCTTGGTGGATGTTTTTATTCTACACTTGTTATTAAATAAAGTATAATTAAATGCGGTTACCATTGTTTCCAATTGAATGTTTGCCATCAAAAAATTAAATTATGACTTTCTTGTCGCCTGTTTGTATTGTGACCTAAATTTCCCTGCAGATTTGGGTAATCGATAGTAATTAAAGCTATCTCATAAAATAGGCGTTTCATCGACTAAGTGTAACGCATTATTTATTTTGAACACGGAGATGTCATAGTAAATGTAATGCATGCTTCTATGCATTACTCAAATACAAGTTAACACTATGAAGGTTAAAAAAATTCCCCATTCAAGAACTGAATTCACATGATGAAATCCAGATGCTCGCTGAAAGTCCATTGCATGCCACAATTTGAAAAGTCTAGAGCTCTGATAAGAGCATCGTCTGAGGACATCGTCCTTTTTAATTAATTTTTTTTTGGACACGTTGATATCTGATGAATTACCTTCCTTGTCTTAAAATTTCAGTCCAGGACATAAACGCCTTCTATTTTTAAACATTTTTTGAAAATAACCATAGGTTTTTTTTTGTAAGCAAAAAATATAATGCAGTTGATGATTGGCTTTCATAGCTGAAATTTATAAAAAATTGAGAATTTTTTCTTGGAGGATTATTTCAACAATTTTCTTTTAGTCTGATATTTGATTTTTTAAAAAATATGATTTTTTATGGTCGCTGTTACTTTTCTTCTTTAAGTTTTTTTCTTTTCTAAAAATCTTTATTAATATCATTTTAATACCCTTTTCTTCTCTTCTTTTTATACAGATAAAACAAAATGATGGATATCCACAGCGTATTTGTCGTAAATGTAGAACGCAATTCCTCTTGATTGGTAAATTCCGCCGAAAATGCCTTAAAGTACAAATACGACTTCGAGAACTAAATGAGGAATGTCGATTGGAGGAGGAGCAGCAATTATTAAAACATCTAGATGAAAAAGAAATCTTGGATATACCACCAGTTTTAGATATTGGTCACGATTTAATAAACGACAACTATGGGCAGCCATTAAGCGAGGTTGAGCTATTCGAAACAAATTGGAATGCAACAGAAACAACACAGAATGAATCATTGACAAACGAATTAATGGTAAATGATACAGACAAGACCGTGCGTGATGATAATGACGATGATGAGTTAAGGACGGCTGAAGCAGAGAATATCACAATCGGTTGTCGTGTGCTGCATGACATAGATCTTGAAGTTAAAGCTAATATCGATGAAGAATCACTACTAGATACAAATTCTTTATTTAATGCCAACATTGGTAAGGAAACGTTAGTGGACAATGAAATGCATTCTCAAGATAGAGCACCGATTGTAGATAATGTGACATTGGAAGAAAATATAGATACGAATTTAGGTAAAAATATTGCTGACGAATATACCAATGAAAATTTAAATTGTAGCTACTATGTTGAGAATGCTTTGGATATGTTGGCATCAAACCATAGAAATGAATTTTCCATTTCAGAAAATGATAATAATCTTACCAATAATGCCGTTGAGATAATTTCAATTGAAAATTTGGGTAAAATTGACTTAGTACCAATAATATCATGTAGCGAAGAAGTAAATGATTTGAGAATATCAACCAAAAATATAAATGATATTAATGCACTTAAACATGACAAAAAAGAAGACTACAACACTACTGTCGATAATGGCAAGGAAGTGAAAAGCAATATCGACGAAGCTCAAAATCAGAATGAGTTGGAAAATGCATTGACTGAAACCGACAATATTGAAAGCTTATCTAAGCAACAACAAACACCAGAACAATTAGAAATTGGAAACAACGAAGTCGTATTAAATGATAAAAATATATTTATAAAGGAAACCAAATCAGAATTAGGAGCACCACATGATTTTAAATCAACTTCAGATGATTGTTGTTTAAAAAAAATTGTCGAATTGAGAAAATCAAATAGAAGGCATTCAGATACTACGTTTGTAACAAAAGCAGCTCTCAAGGAATATGATTCTCATTCAAGCAGCTTAAAAATGAGTGAAAAAATGTCTTCATCGGACAAGAGCTTAATCGATAAGAATGAACAACAACATGTGAAAGCATTGATATCAAAAACAATTGATGTTGAGAATATAAGTGAGATCCAAACAGTAGCGGCTGTTAAAGAAGATAAATTAACCAATGAAACAAATGATAAACCTATGCATGATAATCCAAAGCCCACTTTGATCATACCATATGCACAAAAGCGACGAAAGAAGCTCGCATTGAAAATGGAAGGTGATACATCATTTAAGCAAATGCATAAAATTATTAATGATTCTGATGTGGAAATGGAAAGCACGCATGCCGATAGCTGTGCAGCTAAAACACGTGAATGTAGTGTACGTCTCTGTAGATTAAATGCTAGTAAGCTAAACACCTTCGTGCTCCATAGCACAAGTGATATTAGCACAACTGAAGTTGCATCTCCTCAACTGACTGAAATAAGAAAAAAAAGAAAAAAATCGAATGCCGAGCACAATGATCATGAAGTTGTTAATGATGATGTTATGATAAAAACACAAGACACAGGAACAGAAGAAATTGATACTGCAACCGTTGCAAATAAGAAAATAAAAATGGAAAGTAAAAATACACCTAAAAAAAGATTATCATGGAAAACCAAAGCAGAGATGAAAGCAACAATCGATGTCGTAAAATTAAGGAAAACGTCCTTGCGCCGTCATGCAAAAACTGAAACTAAATTACAGGAAACTGACACAAAGATGGTTACATCAATTCCGTATAGTAATAAAATAGAGGACAACGCAAAAGAAACAAATTTGAAGCAAGTACCTAATGTAGACTTAGAGCAGCAGCAGCAGTCAATGATCGAAAACAAAATTATTACTACTCAAGCAGATGTTGGTGGTAATAAAAATATGGACATTGTTTCAGCCCCTATGACTGTAGTGTCTAAAGAAGAAAATAAACAAAATCAAGCAAAGCAACAGCTGAAAAATTTCATATTGCGTAGAAGGAGACACGAACGTTCCAGTTTCCAGAGAGAAAGAGATTGTACATATACTACTCCTGTTGTAAATAAAATAGCAAAGAAAAAACTCGAATCAACCGTTGATAAAAAAGTTTCAGATTGTAAAAATGAAAGCAATGATCCTATAGAAAATATTCAGCAAAATACATTACCTTTGGATGGTGAAAAACAATCTACTAGAACAGAGCCGGTACCAGTTTCCGAAAAGCAACAGCCGAAATCCCTAAATTTACGTAGAAAAGAAGTAATGCAAGTAAAGCGCTGGCGTTTAGGCTTACGGAGAGCAAAAGATGGTAGTTCTATCAAAAGTAAAGACGTTGAAACAAAAGAGTACAATGCAACTGATGATAAGGAGAAAGAAATTGTATGTTCTACTACCAAACTTGTATCGACAGCGATCGATGAGGTGTCATCGTCTCAAAAACTTACTGAGCTCGAAAAAGATGTTGAGCAGGCCACCACATCCCAAGAGCACAATGCAACTGAGAATAAAGAAGAAGAATTATTTTGTTTCTCAATCAATCTTCAATCGAAAGCGATCGATGACTCAGTGTCATCCTCTCAAAAATTTACTGAGGTAAAAAAAATTGTGAAGCAGGCCACAACATCGCAAGGACAGCATCTAAAATCCAGGAGTTTGCGTAGGAGAAAAGTAGAACAAATGGTTCGCAGGCGCCCTAGTCTCCTGAGGACAATTCAATGTACAAAAGCAATTCCAGTTAAAGATGAATTTCGAAAGCAACTAGGCGAAGTAGATCGTAATGAAACAAAAAACAAAGATAAGGAATCTATTTGTAAAGAAAAAAAAAATCATTCCGTAGCAATCGATATGCAAGTTTCAATGCCCCAACAAGTTGAGGAAACCGTCCGGATTTCTCAAGAAGTCTTAGAGCAACTGCCAAGACCCCAAGAAACTGCTGAGCAGCTTACGACTGAGCAATCGCCATGTCTCCAAGAAGTATCTGAAACTGTTGAAGAACCAACATCAAGTTCGCAAGCAGCTAAACAAAATATATCACCTTTTGTCAAATTACAAGCTAACGACTTAAACGTAAATGTTGTCGGAACTACACAGAATATTGCAGTTGCGGATGAGACGTCGATAGAAGATATCAATAAAACTGTAGAACATGAACACACACAAAATTTAATGGAAACTAATGAACTTATTGTCAGAGTACCACTTACAGCATTAACAGAAGAATTTCAAAGGATGCATTTTTTTACCACAAACGTACAGAACAATGCCGAAAATTTTATTGGGGCAAAAGAAACTGCCAACGTTCCTCCTAAATCAAGCTTTGCTGCTTGGAATCAAAATGAAACTGAAAATACTGCACATGCTCTCATAAAATCAAATTTTTGTGAGAGTGCTGCAGCGGAATGCTCTGAAAGCGCTGGAGCACTTATAACCGACATTTCAATAAGAGCAACAAATTTAACTGGTGAAGATGATGTACAAAATCCAAACAGTACAGTATGTAGCCAAAACGAAAGTGATCTTAGTGAATTTTATGGATTCGCAAGCGAAACAGATCATTCATTTGAAATCAACTCGGCGGGAAGAGATGATGAAGAAAATGACATTGAAACCGAAAATGTTGTTTTAGTGTCCACACAAATTACTGATTATATTAATGATTTTCAAACAAATTGCTTGACAAGTAACGATGTTGATGACAAATCCAATTCATTTCCATACGACGAAACAAACGATGTAAATACGTCTTCCGAATTAAAGGATGAGCAAAATTTAACCATGACACAAATTCAAACAGTACGTGATATCAATACACATTTGTCTTCCAATGTATCAGAAAACGATGTGGAAAGCACGCTCAACGGTATCTTAAATGAAATACAAGATCAACATATATTTTCCTCCAATACAACACTAGTAACCTTAGAATCTGAAGATTATCATAATCATTCCGCATACTCTCCACTTTCTGATGAACCGTCTGAACTACAAATCAGTCAAAATGACTTCTTGGTAAAAACAATGAAAAATACTCTTTGTGACTCAGCTGACTCAACAGGTCCTGTAGTTGATCCACGTCAAGTTGAAGGTAACTCTGAAGTTAATCATCCGATTATATCAGACGCATATGCAACACATTTTTCCAAGTTTGTTGAATGTTTCACCGAAGATAGCACACAATCAGAATTGATAGGTTTTCAAAATGACATACCCTGTTTTGAAAATATCGAAATGAACAGTAGTACACCACGGCATAATCCTGTGACACCACCATTACAAATGCTCAGTCAGTCGTCCATAACGGCATCATCATCATCAACTCCATTAAGAATAACAAACAGTGCTTTACAAGGCGCAATACCGCATGGTAAAAATCTAGAGATCTCATTCAAAAACTCCGAAGGCAATGTGCAATACCTAGGAATTACAACAAACGAATGCGACATGGCTGATACCATGGGTCTTGTATGCTCCACAAGCAGTGGTGTACAAATCCATACGCCCGGCTTAAATAATAGCTCTAGTCAAATGGTAAGTGCCACATTTGTCAATGAACAACAAGCAAATCAAATTGGCAAAGAGTATGCAGTGAACAACGCTACAATGCATCTTTCACAACTTTTTACAGAGATGCATCACCCCCAAGTGAAAGTGAGTCATACTCATGATGCGAATATCGCAAGTGGTTCCTCCCAGGACATAACAGCCATATTGCTGCCTGATAAGAAGAAGCAAACCACTGTTCCCCCTATTCGAAGCACAAAAAATTCAGTGCTATCAAAGTTTGTGGGTTCCTCTAAGCGTCTTGCTTATTCAAAAACAGCAGAAGCTGTTGGTGCGGGAAATGCAATATTACAAACAAAAAAGAAGCTGCAGTTTGTTACATTAGCGAATGATGGGCAATCAACTAGTAATAATGCAGTCACAGTATCTGCACCAACAGAAATTGGAGCGCTTAACATTGGGAGTACAAACTTATGCACTTATGCTGAAATGTTACAGGATATTCAATGGCAAAATGCACAAGATCAACAGACTACATATTACATAAATGCCTCCGACTTGCAACAATCGAATCTCATTTCAGCACTTGTTAGTGGTAATATTTCCTTGGTGTCATCGCAAATATCATCGACTGGAGCACCTCAATCAACAACATCTATAATTCGAACGCAAGAAGCCCATGAATCCAATAAGCAATCTGTAGATGCCAATGAAAACTACATTGAAGGCATGCAAAATCAATCGATAATGATTGTTTTCCCACAAGAGTTATTCAAAGATTCAACAACTTTAGCTACAGTTTCCACAGATTATAATTCCAGCCAGAATATCACAAATTTACCAGTATTAAATGCTACTTCTGCACAATCGAATGTCGTAGTTAACACACCGTCAACCGTTACCAGTCTATCAACTTCCGTCCCACCTTTATCCTCCCCGAATGTTGCTGAACAGGTGCAATCATCGGTCAATTTAACTTGTCGTTTTTGTCACAAGCGCCCGAAATTTACCAACAATCTGGAATATAGCAACCATATTATAGCTACACATCCCGCTGAGAATCCGTATAATTGTCCATTGTGTCCGATGTTTTTCATGCGTCGTGTTCAACGTCAGCAGCATGTTTTGGAAGCGCACGGCTCTCATCGTTTTCAGTGTGCGCAATGTGGTCAAAGCTTTTCTATGCAGCGTGCGCTAGATTTGCATTTGCAACGTTTTCATGTACCGGATGCTCCACAACAAAACCTGCCAAAACCTCGGAGGAAAAGGATGACACGAGAGCAAAAGCAGCAGCAGCAAATGTTGAATGCTACACCGTCGTGTTCGTCACAACAGCAGCAAGTTCAAAAATTATCAGTAGCACAATCACATATTAATCCAACATCAACTTGGCAGGATAACGGAAGTGTTCAAGTAAATTTGGAGGATGTGCATTTACAAGTGACAGACGATGATAGAAGTAAGCAATATGCATAATTTTTTTGCTATGTATTGTATGAAATTTTAAGAACACAACACAATCCTAACATTTCTTGTTTACACAGCTTTTTTACGCTTGATTTGTAACGATGTGATTTGTAAAAATGTGTTTTAGTCACATCCACCGATTTTTCTTATAATTGTAATTGAAATTTGCCGAAAAATTTAAAAAATGTTTGAATCGCTGCGGCAATTTTCCTTAGCCAGAACGAATCGAAATGAGGTGATGCAGAAGTAATTTTTATCACAAAAACTCCAAGCTATTTTCTGGCTGGCTAAGTGAGGGAAATTTCCCAAAGTAAGTTCGAATATAGAAGGAGTTGGTTGAAGAATGGGCGCGCTCTAAAACATAAGTCAAAATAGGTTTCAGTTTAGCCAAATAGTGCTAAGGAATAATTTTTCGAAGCTACATTTGTCAATATGTCGGGGAAAAAAGCTTTTAATAGCTTTTCCAAATCACGGACACGATTTTTGAATAATTGTCCTCGTTATCTGACAGGGGTTATTACCTGCCGCTACCTTACGGTCCCTGATTTATTTTCCGTGCAATCTCATTTTTATTCTATGCACTATTTTTTTCTTCTTATAATAAAACCAAATTAATTTTTCAAACAGCAATCAATGAAGCGGACAATGTTCGGACAACACAACATTTGAATACACCACCACATCGCATACTCGGATGTCCAGAGTGTGATGACTGTAAGCCATAAAATTTCAATTAATAATGAAATCCAAAATGTATTTTTTTTTTCTTTTAAATACAAATAGCTTTTGATGATATAGCAGATGCAGAGTCACATATACACCAAGAACATTCACATTCGCCAATAGCTACAATGCCATCACCAGAACAAACAGAGCCTGATTCAACATCCACAACTACACTACGCCAATTTCGTAAGCAGCGCTTATCCTCAAAATCTTTCGATGATACACCGGAACGTGTTTTGCGTAGCAGTCACAATTGTATGTTTTGCGAAGAGCGATTCACCAATGAAATCGCACTCAGGAAACATCATCAGATGGCGCACAATAATGAATCTGCATTACCATTTGTTTGTTCGATGTGCAAACGTGGATTTCGCATGCGCACAGCACTGCAACGACACATGGATACACATGACAGCGAAGGGCGTCCATATGAATGTAATGTGTGTCGCGTCCGATTCCCAAGACCGTCACAATTGACATTGCACAAATTGACGGTACATTTCTTAAAGAAACCACATACTTGCAATTTATGTGGCAGGCAATTTGGAACGGATAGCGCTTTAAAGACTCATGCAAAATTTCACGGTGGTATGTATGTAGATACAGTCTATTACGATGTGTATTAATTTTTTAATAGAAATATTTGTTTTGGTGTTGGCTTATATTTGTAAAAATTTGTTTAACTATTGAGCTGGTGTAACTTTTTGAGATAAAGTCTAACCCACTATATGTAGTTATATGAAACATAATCGAAACTTAATTTTTATTGTGTGTGACGTTGGAATACAAAAAGGAAATTAACCAAAACTTTATTACATTTATCAGTTTTAGGTAGCATTGCATAGGAAGTAAAAATATCGACGGATAGAAACTGCACAAATGTTGCAAGCGCTATATGAGAAAAGGGTTAGAGTTCTTGTAACCGGCACAAACAAAATTGGTGTCTTAATTTTTTTCACCGTTAATGTTATAAAAACTGCTTCTATTTGATCGTGAGAACATATCGACCAAGTAACTGTGCGTTTATAGCACGCCGCGCAGCATAATTTTCATCATAATATCATCGTAGCTTTTCTCTTTGATAAAATACTGCATACGTACGATATCACATTTTTGAAAGTTATGATAATTTCAAAAATTAATGTAATTTTTTTTAAATTTTATCTGTAAAACGTGCAGCATATTTAATAATTTAACCTAGAGTTGTATTAAATATCATTCAGCGTGCAAAATCGTGACATAAATCATCGTTTTTTATTTCAAATCAATAAAACATTTCGAAAATAGGCCTTGTCGCCCTGTACCTTATCATTTTTATCAAATTTATGTATTTGTTAACTAAATAAAAAATAAATTTTGTAGTCAAACTCGTTCAACAAAAATTAAATTATATAATAAAAGTATACGGTGAAGGATCAGTAGCGTAAAAAGATAAGAATATAACATTTAAAATCTCATATTTTACTTAAAAAAAAGTTTAAGTTAAGCTATCTAAAGGGTCAGCATCTGCAGTAAGAGCAGGGCTTAAAGATACACTATGTATTTAATTTTCATCTTAAAAGTTCAGTCAGTAAGCAAATGTTGTTGGCCTTATTATTTATAAGAAACAATACTATGTATTTTTCGTTGTTTTAAAATTTTAGACTGAATTATTCACTTACTACAAAACAACTTACAGTTATTACAAAACATCTTATCGGAATACCTAATTGTAACATTTTCTAAATTTTAATAAAACCGTTTATTATAATTTTATTATTAAATATTAAACGTATAATTAATTAATTTGTTGTGCCTTTCTACGTTAAATTTCCCATGTCTTCTGTAATGACATCTAACCGTTATTTCGTTGCTATGCTGTCTTCTGTTCTAATTGTTTTTAAAACTTTAAATTAAAAATAAAACAAACTTCTTAAATTCCAGAAAAGCTAGTAGATTGTAGCAAGTGCGATAAAAAATTTTTCTTAGTAAAAGACTTTCGTAAGCATTGGCGCATTCACACCAGAGAACTATTTTACAAATGTGATATTTGTCCGAAATCATTTTTGCATTATACACGCCTTAGTGGTAATTTATATTATACATATATCGTAGCTTAAGATTACTTTTTAAATATTTACTATGGCTTTTGTTGTTTTAAGTATTTAATGATTTTTATTTAAAATATTTATACCAATTTATTTATTTTGTTCATTCCATTCAGCGCACGTTAAAACACATTTACCCCTTGGCGTTTACATCGAGGAGGATCCACCAGCACTTATTAGGGAACAAAAAAAACTACAGCAGCAATCTACTGTAGAACAGTCGGCAACTGAAAATCTTAATAGCTCAACTGTTGATAATCCTCAAACTAGTTCATAGATAAGCATAGAATTAAGGTATAAAAGAAACTTAGTTTTTAGTCTTAGATTTTTTTTCTTTTTCATCAATCATATCAAACTTTTTTTTTAAACTTTGGCACGCATAATTTTTTGGACAAATAATTGTTCTACTATATATCATTTCCATATACATATTACACACTCGCCAATTAAAATCTCAATTTTATTTACCCAATTTACACATTTCGTTATAAGGTATGATTTTCAAATTTTATGATATTTGAAATAACAGAACTGTGACCATTCGGTTAAGTTACAAGCTAAAAGAAATTTGAAAGGTTAAATTTATTTTTTTTGTCATCTTTTCACCTCTTATATCATCTCGCATTATTCTTTCGTGGAGTTGTACATTATAAATTATTTAGAAAAATTAATTTCTTAAATTTTTGACTGTGAAAATGAAGAAGTGATTTGCATTTGCTTTTTGTTTGAATAAATATGACGGAAATCCAAGTAATGTAAAATTTTTTTTTTTTTATATATTTTAATCAGAGTCGCTGAGAAATGCGTGAACTAAGTGTTTTCCCCGGGACATTTCTTTTACTCTTTAGCATAACAACGACAGACCTCTATTTATTTAGTAAACTCACAATATTATCAAAAAACAAAAAAACACCAAGAATCTTAAAATTTATATAAATTTAAGATATATCCCAAAGGACACGCTTACATCTTAAAGATAACTGTTGGTAGCTTTTAAAACTTAAAATTTATATATTTTATAAAAAGTTACAAATTGAACTCAAAAAAAACGCACCTAACGTCTGTGACGTAATTTTTCTTGACTTAAAAGAAACTTATTTGCACGTTTTTGATATTCAAAAAATATATCTAATAGATGTCGTCTTTTAGTTAACATTTCAGTGAAGAAATAGCAAGCATAAGTTATAACTGAAATATAATTATGATGTATTTATATGAGTTTTATAATTTACATAAATGAAAACAAACTTTTACAGCAAACCTTTTTTGTATCTCGGCTATCAAAGTAGTCGAAATTTTATCCTTACTGTCGACCGTACAACACAGATCTGACGTTTTGCCATACTCGTTCAAACAGCAACATACGACTATATGACTGCAGCTCAACTTCATTTCTTGTGTACATATCTCATAGTCAACAACACGCAAAGGATACGGATATGTTAGTTCTTTTTTTATCAAGTAAAATAATAGATAAAAATGAGAAATCAATACCAACTGATAAGAACTGTCCAGATTGTACAACAGTTGTATAGTGTATAGGCAAGGTAGTAGGAAACGTAAAATGTTTGCATTGCATATTTTTATTTAATGTTTCGAAACTGATACGTTAGAATTTTATATCAGAAAGTTTAAACAAAAACTTGCGCAACAAAAACTGTTGTTTAGACTTTCCGAACGGGACCAAAAAAAGTTCAATCAGTACGACGCGATTGGCCGATAAATCGTTTTTTTTTGTATGTAGCTTAATGTAAATTAACAGAATAATTGACCGAAACTATGACTTTTTAAGTATCATTTGAGGAGGTTCAAAAACCTCCTCCAAAAGTCCACATGAATGAAGAAAAGTTTTGTTCAGAAGTTGTCTAATTGTTATCAGAATGGCTATATTTTAATAACACACAATAAGTGTTCGTTTATATATCTTTTCGATAACTTTGTATGTAACTTTCGAATATTACATTTTACCAATAGAAAGTAATTTAAAGTTTATACATTTCAGTAGATATCATTAAGACAGTTTTTTTTTTGTTAACTTGAATTATATAAAACCAGTTAAATAAATAATTAACCATTTTTACAAAGATATTTTTAAACCATGGATTATACAAATTGTTGAACTGGTGTTGAATTGTTTTATAAACGATGTTTCTTCGTGTGTAGTTTACAATTATTAAAATATTTTCAAATCAAAGTTCAAGGAGCCAAATACCTCCACTAAAGATTAAATACTTTAATTGTTCTATATACATTAATTTTATGTGTAGCTTTAGCTACATTGACTTTAAATGCGGCAGCAAATTGTACAATTTTTTATTAAGTTTAAATTTAATATATAGTTTCGCAACTATTTGTTTCTGCCTTTGAAATATGTTTATAGAAATGACGTACATTTGTGTATATCATTGATTGGAAATTTTAATTATAAAACAAGAACATTTTTTTTTTTGTTTACTCGGACTAGCTTGTTTTACTATCGAATTTTTCTGTAGCATTATAATATTTATAATAGGATCATTCTGTTGTGACGTGTAAAATGATAAATAGTTGAATTGTTTTATAAATCTATATTTTTTTAACGCGTGGGTCCATGGCTGCGAAGTGGAGAGACAAGTGGGGGCAAATCGACTCTGGGTCAGTATCGAATTAAGGTAGGAGTTAAGATAGGTTATAGTCTAGAGCCACGACCCTTATCAGACCTTTCAAAAACATTTCCAACGCGACCTCTCTATGGTGAAACAATTTTTTTTACTGTTTTTTGCAAGTTTCATCAATTTTTTGATTTCCAACCATTAAATATTTATAAAAATGTTGTAATATATAAAAATAAAAACACCACCTTCTTAAGGAATGCTCATGCATTGAAATAACAAACTATCAGGCCATCTTATCCTATATATTTTTCAACATTATTTTACTTAAATAATGGTGCGGTTACTATCCTATCTGCAAAGGCTTGAGCTCTTATGGATATACTTTAAGCCTAAAAAGAATTAAATTACTGCTTATTTAATTTTTACTTCACGGGTGTCGTATTTTTCGGAATTTCCCATGAACATTTTCGTTTTGCTTAGCTTAAATGATATCCCTCTTACGTCCTATCATGACGTGATGAAACAAAACAGTTGCCGAAATTGCGTTGAGCGGTCCCTAATCCGGAAAGAGCGTGTAGTTAGTTTTGTGATCCGAGTAAACAAGAAACAAATTATATCTCTTGCCGTCATTTTCATTTTCTTAATGCTCATTTTCATCGAAATTGTAAGTTTACTAAAGAAATTTCCCAAAGTAGACCTTAAAATTAATATTAATATTTGTATGGCATATTGCAAGCGTACAGCTAGTACAGTATATATTTTGCTAATCAGAATTCATTTGGACCGATGTTATGTATTTGCAAAATTGCATTACAAATATATTAATTGTATTAATAGCTTTTGATTATGGGCACAAAAAAAAAACTTTCCTAAGGTATAAAAAAATGGAATATCCAGTGAAATTTTGGTTCTTATTGTTTATGGCCTAGTTTTTTTCTTTTTTTGTACTTATTATGTGGCAAATTATATAAAATATAATCGATAAGTGCTCAAAAGTTTCGAAATTTTCATATTTCACGAATAATTGAAATGCATATGAACTTTTTAGCTTACAAACACAACGTTCAATATTGAACGCATTAGTGCATTAGTCAGCATATAAGTTTTTTTTTAACGACCATCTTATTATTTTCGAAATATATATGAATTAATTTAGTTATTTAATTGTATGAATAGTGCAGATATTTGAAGTTTTATTTTAAAAAGAAGAAATATAAGAAAATATAGTAAAAAGAAACTGTATGAGTCATGTTATGTATACTTACTTGAGTTTGGTTTTTTTTTTCCAAATATTTCTTTGAAGTTTAATTTTTGATCTTTGCCATTTTTTTGTCTTCTTTTTTTATTCTTATTATTTATATATATATTATATGTATACTTACTTGAGTTTGGTTTGTTTTTCCAAATATTTCTTTGAGGTTTAATTTTTGATCTTTTTGCACTAACGCGCTCGCGTAATGTGCAACTTGACTGTTTCACTTAAAAGAAACAGATTAATGATAAAAATTATTATCATTATAAAAATTGCCTTCTCCACTATTTTGTAGAACAAAACAGTAGTTATACATATGTATATGTATGTAAAGACCACTTAATCTTTAAATGTATATACTCGCAAGTCCTAATGGAAATATATGCGCATAGTTACTTTTTTAAGTACATGACAACTAAAAACTATAGCCAGTAGTTTTTTTATTTTATTTAACTTACCTCTCAGTAAAACGTACGCGGACACCAAGTCTTAAATCTTAGTTTCTAGCAGGAATTTGCAAAAATTTGTATTCGTATCGTTAAAGCGCTTATGATGGACGATGCGCTTAAAGTAACACTGATGTAAATATCCGCAGTTGGTGTTTAAATTGAAAAATTATGGTTGGCTTTCATATTTGAAGGAGTTGTTTAAAACCACAAGAATTTTTATTGATACGTCTTCCACGGTACCGCCTTTAGTATTGAGTACGCTTCCAAGGTAGCAGAATGATTTTTGGTGCCTAATTTGTTCTTGCTTTAGTTTTGGCAGTGTTAATAGGTTTTTTTATACGATGGTTTTGATGAAAACAAGACCATATGATCGGCATAAGCCTGTCTTCCAAATGACATCGAAAGTCTCATTAAATTCCGTGATTCTCATTAAAAGGAGGAAACTTGAAGCAACTCTGCTTGAACGCTATAGTTGATTCGATCGTCGATGAGAGATTGTACATCTACATGCGGATATTTTGAGGCAGATTACTTTGTGTACAGTGGTTCGCGTTTTGATATTCATTTAATATTCATCATACGATTGTGCTCATGTGTTCACGCTCAATCCGATGACAATCAATGTCATCGGCCGAAGATTTCAAACTAGCATTGAATTTTCCAAATCGAATACACGATATCCTCACAGATGATATATCCGAGTTGCCAGCAATCTTTTAAATGAAACAAAACGCTCCAGCGGATTCTGTAAAAAGTTGCAATGTTTAAACAAAATTTAAAACCATTACTTTTTCCAAATGCTTTTTTTAACTGTACTTTAACTTGTTTATGCAGTATATAAGGCGATTATTGAATTTCCCTACCCAGCGCTAGAATAGACTTATTCGGAAACCGGGGCTAAAACTGACAACTTGCACCTTTTTATGTAAAAAATTACATTGAGGACCAAAAAAAAAAGGTCATTCATAAAATAAAAATCTTTTGATATTGCAGTTGTGATGTACATATGTCGGCGGTGTGGCAAAAGCTCCTCATTAATTTTCCGTTTCCCAAAAACATGAGGAATCTCCTTTAGCCCGAGGCACTACCTTAATACGATGCTGACCATACCGTTTACAATACCTACAACTTTCACAGCCCACTTTTTATACGCTATACTGAACGAATTTAGTCTTTTCGCAAATTTTTTTATACCACTTAAATCGATATTCCTGATTCTACATTTGTTTTAATTGCATTTTAGTACTTTTTTAAATTAGAATTCATTCATCGATTTACCATGCCATAAGTGGAGTTTTGTTATTTTCTAGTAATTTATTTCGAAATAGCGTAAAAATGTAATAAGTTGAGAACTGTTAGGTAGATCGCACGAATAATGTAATTATTTGTTGACTGTGTGCGCACAGGATCAACTAGTTTTCGTTGAATTTAGCTTATCTCAGATAATACTACGATGCTGGAATACACCAACGAAATTGCATTTATGAAATTGAAAAACTACTACTACAATACAATAATTGTATGCAGCACAAGCAAGCACCTCATAATCTACGCATAAATGGCTGACGCTGGTAGACAATAGCTTATGCTTCCTCAGTAAATATTTTAATTAAGTATAAACTTTCAAAAGATTAAATGATAGCAATTAATAAATAAATAAAGTAAGACTTGTATTTAATATATTTATGTTGTAAACTTTTTAATTTTATAGTGATTTAAAGATATCATTGAACAATAAACGATATTGGTTTTTTAAAGATATTTTTAATTTACCATTAATACATTTGATTGCTAAACACAAAAACATCAGATTTTTTAACTATATAATAAAAGTGTGTATAAAAAATAAATTTAACGTTAACGATTTTATGCTTTTCTTTTTTATCAACGTTGACTTGCATGTAGAAAAGTAAGTAATAAAGGATTAGGCATAGCCAGGCGCATCGATTTCTTTTTCTCTTCAACTATCCTTTAATCGTAATACCAATCTAAGAATAGCAAAGCAAATGACATCACCAACAAAAAGAAAAGTGACCAGACGCGTAGACCAGCATTGCGTTGAATTGCTTGCTTAATTTGCTCGTTCGCATCCTTAACATTTTCCGTAGCTCCAACGACCGCATTAGCAATACGTTCGATATTGTGCTGTTGCATTGAAACCTGTGAAAATTTATAAGTTTTATAATAAAAGAATAGCTGTAGAATTCAAGTACAGACAAAAGTCGTCTCTACCCATATATGTAATACTTGAAGTATTACATATATGCCTCTAACATATATATTTTAAAAATATGAAAAATTTCGCTTTTTGTGATACGCTTTTTAACTTTGATTTAAAGTTTACCTCTGAGCTTGGTAAAAAAATAATTCATTCATTTAAAACTTTATAACATATCATTTAAAACGATATATTCATGAAAAGCGCATTTAAGATATTTTAAAATTTGCAGACGATTACAAGTACCCTTAGTAATAATTTAACAATTTTATTCTAATTTCAGGGCATCAGATCTTAAGGACCACTCTTGGTAAAGGGTCTAATGTTTGGCATTAAGCTTAATATTAATATCTAATGTATGATATAGCTTCATCTAAGTGCAGCAAACAAAAACATCGATGCTTCACTGATGTTCCATCATTACTTTTGCATCAATCATCAACACATTTTCGTAAGAAAGGTTGTTATTTTTTTACATTACAGGGCATACGAAAGCATTGGTACTTCATGTTACCACACGAACCAAAAAACAGTCAGTCACCAAGCTTATTGTATATAATAATAATAGTGTTTAGCTACTACAGCTATTAGCCTTCTTAGCATTAAAGATTGAACATCAACAGTATTTAATTCAGATGAGAAACTATCCGACTTTTTTTTGAAGTTTATGAATACCCAAAAGTTTTTGGGGTCATGAAGAGTACTGAGCTTCATTTTATTTAAATATTCAGAATAAGCTGAAGCTGACCTAAGCCTAAATTTCTGAAAAAGCTGCAGATAAGCCTCCAGCTCAATGCGGTCTTGAACAAACGTATTTATTCCATTACCTATTGCGGCCGTTACGTACTATCATTAACATACCTTTGGCACAAGTAAAGATATAGCCGAAAAAAATTTAAACACATCTCGTCATCGTCAAATTAACCAAGATTTTACGGAAAATTCTAAAAAATTTGTTAAATAGAGGAACGAGTCCTCTAAAAATTGACTGAGTTTCAAAGGGGCATATTTGCCTCATTCAAAAAAATTATTTCAACAAATTATTACAGAAGATCAATTGTTGCGACAATAGCACCAATTGACGTTTGACTCACCTTTTCTGTGAAAATATCTTGCAATTGTGCAATATCCACAACATTCTTCTCAATTTGTTCTACTTCTTCCGAGAGACCCTGCAACTCATGATACAGTTGCATATTTTCTTGCTCAAACAATTGCACATCTTCTGGACTTATTTTTTTTGCTTCTTCATCTGTTTGTTGAGATTTTTGTATATCTTCATCGAGTGCAACTTCCTGTGATGTTTGTGATTGGGATTTAATATCGTTTACCGAAGAAGAAACATCTAATTTATCATGACTACGCGATTGTTTATGCTGTTGTCGCTTTGAACGTTGACTGCTAAGCTGTTGCGATTTTGGACCAACGTCATCATTTTTCCAATCATCATCCCAATCATTCCAATCCATATCAGAGCTATTTGTAGATTCTGCACTATTATGTTCGCCTTCTTCCGAATCATCCTCCTCCGCAATTGTATCTCTATTACGTGATTTAACGACACGTTTCTTTCCGTTGCTTTCACCAGCTGGTCGTACAGGAATTTTTCGTTTGTCCGCTGCCAATTTAAGTAAACGATAAGTCTCTAACTCATGCTGCACGCGATATTTTTTTTGGTTTAAATAAATTTGATACACACTTCGTAAATAATTTCCCAGCAGTTCGAAAACACATTCCATGTGCTTCTGCTGCTGTGGTTTTCGTTTGGTCTTCTTCCAATCAGCCTGAATTTGTGCCAAATGTTGTGTGTAGAAATTGACAAACTTTTCCGATTCGCGATCAATAAGGTCGCGCTGCTCGTCAGTCATTTGGGAAGAGTTTTTAAGATGTTGACCAATACGCATATACGCAGACCGATTCTCTAGCAGCACATTCCGTAACGTTGTGATTTTGTTACACACATCTTTGGCCTGCTGTGAAAACTCATCGCGTTTCACTTTTTGAAGTATACGATTTTTATCCTGTGGTAGCTCAGATTTTCGTTGATGTTTTACTGTCATCACACTAGCTTTAAAATGGTGTGTTATATCCATTTTGCAGTATAAATTTTAAGTAATATTGAACTTCTTAAACGTTATTCCACCGGCAAAGTACACAAATTGGGTGAACAAAAGCAACAATTCAACATTCATTACATTTTTTCGACACATCATTAACTTTTGACAGATCTCAGCTGTAAAGCGAAAACAGTGCTGGTAAACGAGATTAATTAATTACACAACAGATTAAGTCAGAGCATAAGCATTGCTTTTACTTCAATGCAACCGCAACATGGCAAACGATGAACGAATAAAAATGAAAAGCAATGTCAAAATATGTCAGCGAATGAACAGAACGAAAGAGATTCCGAGTTAGACATGTTCTGACTCGTCGCTTTCGTTGTTCCCCTCTCTCCAACAAACTGAGCGTAATGGAAAGTCACTCAAAGTCCTACAGAGAAAAAATCACTTCTGTGTGCAAAACTAAATCTAAACGTTCAATAAAATAAAAGTTTTAGCATAATTGTTTTAATTTCTTTTCGAACGTTAGGTTAGAGAATCAAGACAATTGAAAGTTACATTCATATAATTTACATTAGGTACAAAGTGTATATAAGAAAAAGTGGCTTAAGTTTACTTTAGCTGACATTCTCCAATTTTTTTATCTTTTCTTAGGGGTCAAAAATAAATAAAAAAAATAAAAGTTTTGAAATTTAACCTATAATTTTTGAGATATGACGACTTTTCTGAAATTTGGACCAACTTTTTTTTAAAAAAACCTTTTTTTTTTCCTAAGAGAGCCTGGTTCGTACCTTTAAAATGGTATATAGTTTGTTGTAAATTTTTTATTATTTACCCCTTTTTTACCGGAAAACAAAAAATATCATTCAATGAATGCTGATGGAAAGTATGTATTTGTGGACAAAAACAATAAAAATTTTTAATCATATTAAATTATGAAAAAAACGGGCCGCTCGGATCTAGTTTCGAAGATATAGCCATCGGAAGTTCCGGATATAGCTTTTGTAAAAATGATCATAAGTTGAGAGCCACTGCATGGGTTTTTTTTTAAAACTTTTCCTATAATCTTTATAGCATATTTCAATCATTTATATCTTAGGTAAGTACTTACCCCTACTGTTAAATAAAATAACTGTGGCTAGCTAAGCCGGTTTTTGATATGCACTAAGATATAAATGATTGAAATTTGCTAAAAAGATTATAGGAAAAGTTATTAAAAAAAAAAATTTGTCAAAATTTCAAAAAAGTCGTCATATCTCCAAAATTATAGATTAAATTTCAAAACCTTTACTATACTCACCATTATTGAAGGCCATTAAATTATCTTTCTTATGACACCAAAATTTTTGATATCCATGCAGGAGTTCCCAACTTATAATCATTTTTTACAAAAGCTATATCTGGAACTTCCGATGGCTATATCTTCGAAACTAGATCCGAGCGGCCCGTTTTTTTTTTTTCATAATTTTTATTTATTTTTGACCCCCTTTTACCCCTAAGAAAAGAAAAAAATTGGAGAATGTCAGCTAAAGTAAACCTGTTCCGAAAGAGTTAAGAAAGCTACACATGCCACAAAATTTCCGTCAGTCCTTTCCCAAGGACAAACTTAAGGGAAAAGCTGACTAAAACTCGTGCATAGTTAATAGTCAGATGATGGAGAAATTAACAGTTTTCTGACTCTAAAAATTCATAAGGTGACACCCTGGTCATGTACCCGTATATACAACGGGAAATCGTAACTTTTTTGATTTGCGGAAGCTATGGCACTGGAAATTAATATATGGTGGCAACACAGAGCTGTCAGAAAAGGCGCGCTTAACGAGCGTTCACTATTGAAATATAATTTTATAAACAAATAAATACAAGATGCAGGCATTCCTAAAAACAGGCAAAACAACTGCCATCGAAAAGTCCAGCACTAGTGGTCAAACTGGTGAACGGCGTAAACCACCAGCACCATGGGTTGAAAAATAGTAAGTTTTTTATTCTTTAAGTAAAATTTCACAAAATGTAAATTCCCAACTTGTTCACAGCCGTCCAAAATGTGTTGATGATGTTGTTGAGCAAAACGAGGTGGTTGCGGTGTTACGGAAATGTGTTGAAGGTGCGGATTTGCCCAATATGTTGCTCTATGGGCCCCCTGGCACTGGTAAAACTAGCACTATATTGGCAGCGGCACGGCAAATCTTCGGCGATATTTTTAAGGAACGCATTTTGGAATTGAATGCTTCTGATGAACGTGGTATTAATGTAGTTCGTACAAAAATCAAAAACTTTGCACAATTGACTGCTAGTGCAGTGCGGCCAGATGGAAAACCATGTCCACCATTTAAGATAATTATACTCGATGAAGCTGATTCTATGACACATGCAGCTCAAGCAGCTCTGCGCCGCACCATGGAGAAAGAGAGTCGTAGTACACGCTTTTGTTTAGTCTGCAATTACGTTTCACGGATAATTGATCCGATTACATCGCGTTGCACAAAATTTCGTTTCAAGCCACTGGGTGAAGAAAAGGTAATTTTGCTTAATTTTTCTTTAACAAAAGGTAACAGGTTAAGTATTGATGGGCCAATAACGTGCTGTTATGTTCAAACAAAATTTATGCTGAAAATTTAGGTAACTACTCTTTTTGTAGATAATTGAACGCTTACGTCATATTTGTTCCATCGAAGGTGTTAACATGGAGGATTCAGCCTATAAATCAATTGTTGATATTTCAGGCGGTGACATGCGTCGTGCTATTACAACCTTACAGTCTTGTTATCGCCTTAAGGGTACAAATAATGTCATTAGTAGCTCAGACTTACTAGAAATGTCTGGTATAATACCAGAAAAATATTTGATTGAGTATCTAGATGTTTGCCGATCTGGCGACTATTCTAAGCTGGAAGATTTTGTTCGCGGTATATGCTATGAAGCTTACAGTATCGGCCAGATGTTGGAGCAATTCAATGAGTACTTGCTGCGAAGCGGTTTTTTGACGGATAAGCAGAAAGCCATTATTTGCGATAAGTTGGGAGTAAGTAAACTATTTTTATTCCAAAAATTTAAATATTTAGTTCATAGGGTTCTATCGTTCATGATCCTGCATAAATTTAACACCTGAAAATCCTGAATTTTTTTAAATTACACTGCCATTATAACCTCACGTTTCTTCTGACAAAACATAGAATATTCATATATTATATCATCAATACGAGTGTTTTTTTTTAAATTTGCTTTTATGTATTGCGGATGGCTGAGAAAGCTTGGTTAAACCAAGGCTTTTTGGGCTGGGATCTAACTTTTTATCTGTAAATTGTTATATAAATTTTCTGTATACATCCTATTTAAAATGGTATAACTATGCACTGAGATCAATTGTAGCTTTTCTAAGCTAACATTTATTCCCCTCCGTAATAAAGCCATAACCATATTACTATTATTGAGCATTGTACATAGAATAAGTCTATTGATATTTCGTGTATAATCTAACAAAACACTTGTTTTCTTTAAGGAATGTTCTTTTAGACTGCAAGATGGTGGCTCAGAATATTTACAAATTATGGATCTAGGCTGTACAATAATTATAGCATTGAAAGAAAAATAAATTAATTTATTCTCATGTTTTCTTGTTTAATAATTCATAAAAAAAGATATTTTTATACAAAAATTTTGTGATTTTTTACTGCACTACTTCAAATTCATCGTCTTCGCGTTCACGTTTGACCCCAGCGATACCACTGCTGCTTCCACCGCCGCCACTACCACTTGTGATACCACCACCAATGCTTCCAACTGCACTCGCGTTAGCAGCGGCATCAATATCAACTTCCATTTTGACATCAGAACCTAAATTACCATTAGCGCTTCCAGTGCTACCACCAGTTAAACTCACTTTACTATCGACAGGGACAGTCTTAGCAGTTGTGGTAAATTTAATAACAGGCTTAGGTATGGTAACCACTTGAGCTTTGGGTGCTAGAACAGTTTGCCGCTTGGCACCACTGCCGCTACCGCCAGTACCAATAGCAGGCTTCACTTGTGTCTTGATTGTTGAACGACCCTCTAGGGCGGATTTTGTCATTTTCTTAGACTGATTTGCCGCACGCAATTTATAATTGCAGGCAGAAAGGCAATAACGATCTGGTGGCAGACGAAGACCACAGTGTGGTTTAATAGGTGGGAGTGGCATTGCGTTGCGAACCTCTGCCAATTTAGCTAAAACCTTATGAAAAGAGAATTATAAGTAATTTTAAAACAACTTGTGTAGTGCTGTTAGCAACTTTGTATACGACTTACGTGCCTGGGTGGTGGGCAGGTGAATGCTTTGTCTAGCACAACCTCAGTGGCTAATTTAACGTCATCCAGATCGATGGTTTTCTTACGTGCATGATTTGCAAAAACTTTGGCATCATCCAAGATGCAAGTGACATATCCTGCATTAAATTTGTTTTCACATTTATATTTTTCTATAAACTTGCAACTTACTGTAGGTAAACTCCAACAACTGATTGATTACCCTCGGTTCGTATTCTTGAACATTCAACTCCTTTAGTATAGACATTATGACCTGTGCATCTTTTGGAACGTGCTTAACTTGTGTATTTATCTTTGTTTTTTCTAATTTTTCTTTTTCAGAAGCCATGCTTAATAAATAGAATTGCAAAAATATTCTTTTCACAAGAAATCTAAACGCTTTAAAATAGCTGTCATTTGAGATCAATCAGCAAATTGTAATAGATTTTCATTTAGTTGATATACGAAAGCCATGATCCAATTAAGTTCTAAAGAATGGATGCGAGTACAAATAAAACGAGACAACATTATCTTTGCTATACGTTAGAGCAAAATACGCAATAAAGCTTTTTTTGATCTGAATTGTCAATGTCACAAATTTTTTAAATTCTGAAGCTAAACACAACTGGGGCTTTCGATAGCGTCCAGATTTTCCCTAAAACTTAATAGTGAGTACAAAATTGACACAACAAAATTTATCGTAGAGAAATAGAACAAATTCTATTATTGGGTGCGAGTGCGAGTGAAAACCAAAACGAGATAACATAATTTTTCTATATGTTAGAGCAAGATGTGCAATGGAAGCAGAAAAAATCTCTATAGCGTATCTTGCTCTAATGTATGGAAAAAATCTTATTGTCTCGTTTTGTTTCTTCACGCATCCATTGTGCTTGGAATTTCAATTTTCAATCCTGTAAAACTGTCAAAAACGAGAGAGTAAGAAAATTGCTCTCTCTGTAAGAGAGAAATGTAAAAAGTACA
Source organism: Meiosimyza decipiens (assembly GCA_963680825.1). NCBI lineage: Eukaryota > Metazoa > Arthropoda > Insecta > Diptera > Lauxaniidae > Meiosimyza > Meiosimyza decipiens. The sequence continues at coordinate 10,622,625 of OY804259.1, forward strand.
GGAATGGAAAAAAACATTTATTTAGTCCCAGAATAAATGTAAACATTTTTCGAGTGGAATTGGAGTGTGATTTCAACAATCGATAGTTAGTAACTGAATGATTTTGACTATCGAATGATTTTTTAAATTTAAATTTCTAAGCACAGGCAATAAATAAACATCTCAAATTGAATGCAGTTGAACATCATATTAAATTCAATAAACACAAGAGACTTACAGGTTTGTCGAGTACAGGAACGATTTTTAGACTAAAACCTGTAAATTTCACTAAAGCATTATTGTATGGGAACGCAGCTATTGTAATTTGTGATTTGCGCAAAAACCATAAAGTGTCGCAATAAAATTTAAAATAAACAATGTGTTCTTAAACAGCGATTAAAGTGCAATACAACCATAGTGTATGATTTAAAAGCATACAATTTGTTCGTAATCTGCCTGAAAGTGATAGTGCTGCACAAGCACAGGTGATCAAAGTATTCCACCGCTGGCTTTGCTAGCCACAGCAACTCAACATAAAAGCAAGGGTAAGTGGGAGCTTTTTTTCCATGGCAAACATTATTATGTCGTTAGATCTGGAATTAATTACTGGTTCTGTACAAGCGCTTAAAATAGTTTACGGCTCGGAGTACTCACATGTTGTTTTAACTACAAATTTTTGGTAAATAAATTTTTATAAAAAATTCTTAAATTCTCTTTTTGTTTGTTAAACAACTTGCACATATGTACATATTTATATATATATTTTAAATACTATTTATATAGTATATAAATATAACAGAAATACGTTAATAAAAGGGCTATATTAATAACTTGTGATATATTTTGAATACTATTTATATAGTATATAAATATAACAGAAATACGTTAATAAAAGGGCTATATTAATAACTTGTGATTGCCTCAAAAAAAATTTATCATGTAAAACTAATTAATCAAACATACTAATCTGTATTTTATTTCTCAATTTTTTAGTGTTACCAAATCGAATTCAAACAAAATGAGTTCTGCCGAATACTATCCATTCAAGGTGAGTTAAAAATCTTAATTTATTTGATTTACTATTTAAAATTTTTTGACTGATTTATGTGTATGTCGGCTTTGTCGATGTATTTCCATAGTTTTCGACTTTCTCGATGCTTTACAAATTTTAAATTTGCGATACTGTTTGACACTTATTCGATGTTGTACGAATCAATTCTACTCATTTCGATGTTATTCGACTTTTCCCGGTTTTTAATAGTATTCGATCTTTTTATCTTCCAGCAACTTTTTCTGTACTATTCGACTTTTATCGATGGCTTACAATATTCAATGTTACAGATATTTTTTTTTCTATTTATTGTTTTTTGAAACAATTCGAAGCATGCAAACTTTTCGATGTGTTTCTAATCAAATAAACTTTTTCCATGTATTTATTATGTTTCGTTTTTTATAATCTTTTTCGATTTATGTATGTTTCTCGATATTTTTGTCGATTTTTTTGATACCATTTCATGTATTTCTAAAACTGTCTTCTTCTTCAGTTTCTGGATTTGACTTTTTTTTAAAGTTTTCTTGACTTTGTCTTTGTTTTTGGGTACTGATATGTAACAACATCTGCACGCATATGTACTTTTCGGATTCAGTTCCATTCGAATCGTGACCTACTGTTAGCTAGAATCTTAAAACTGCAAATACAAGAACGCCCTATTTATTGTTAACACGAGAATATATAAAACTTGTATGACTAGTTTATTTATTTGTATTGATTTACTCGTACATTAAAAATTGCATTTGGCCGTAGAACAATTATTTGCACATTTATTTTTGTTTACATAAAATTTTTAATAAAATTAACATAAATTTACACATTTTCAGATTTCGTTTAAATAGAATTTATATTTATTTATTAAAGGGTGTTATTGCAAGAGCGCTGGACTTATAGGCTGTCCCAATGAAGCGTCATTTTTGAATTTTTAACCAGTTTTTTCCTATAAAGTTAGCAGCAGAATGACATATGCCATTCTGTGATGTTCCATATATACTACTCACAATAGAACGACCAACAAATTGGGACACACTCTAAGCCCGGTACTCTTCTTGCGACTCCCTATATATTCTAAACATATCGTTTATTGCGCAAAAATTGCAATTTCGTATACCTTTTGTGCAACAAACGATACTTTCGCAATACAAGAAATCCATGCGGATATATATTAATTTATGATACAAAACATTTTGCATCTTAACACCAATTTTAGCGGTTAACAAGTAATACTTTAAAAATGGAAAATATACGTATTATAATTTTTGTTTGATACAATTTAAATAGCAGTTTCATTAAAACGTTTTAAAAATGCTAAAACTTTATAAATTGACCGTAAAGAAAACAGTGGCGGATAGGTTATCTTTTTTCATTTGTAGAATTTATAACATTAAATATTTATTGTTTTCTTTGCATAAATCTCACATTTCTTTCATTACTATAGAACTAACATTAAAATATAATCTTGTGTTTTCATTAAAAAGTCAAATAAAAATAAAACAATAAAAGAACTCAAAGTTCACTTACAAATTGCTACAAATAAATACAATATAAATGTGAAGTATCTATCGTCTTGTTACAAACTAAAGTAGTGCACACTGGCGTGGTTTACTTTTTGGCTTCTTCTCTACTGCACGCACAGCTTCTTCGAATACCGTACTTAAATTGACCTTCTTCTTGGCCGAACATTCCACCAAGGTATGGGCATGAATCTCTTTTCTTAAACGTCGACCCTCTGCAGTTGTAACAAATTTTTCTGAATTTGGAATTCTTAGATCTAATTTTGTACCGATTAGCACAACGGGTACATTATTGGAAAAATGGCGAATTTCTGGCCACCATTTACTCTTAACATTTTCAAATGATGTCCGATTGCTTATGGAATAGCAAAGCAGGAAACAGTTTGTCTAAAAAAATAAAGAAATGATTAATATGAAAAGAGTGTTCCTTTTCATGTATCGTTTGTAATTACTTACATTAGGATAACTTAGTGGCCTCAGTCTTTCATAATCTTCCTGTCCGGCAGTGTCCCAAAGCGTCAAGTTATATTCATTATCGTCAACTGTGATATTGCAGGCGTGGTTATCGAATACTGTCGGAATGTATTCTTCTGGAAATTCATTTTGCGTATATGTGATAAGTAGGCATGTCTTGCCAACCATACCATCTCCGACGATTGTGATTTTAAGCGGCCGTAAGCTTTTTGACATTTTAATGCTTTAACACAAACGAAGACTTTGATGGAAACTGAAATAATTGAAGGAAAAAAAAAACAACATATTATTTGCCATTGTGGTACTACACTAGTTGCAGAGTTAATCTTATCGGATTCTACTTCATGGTACTAAATACTTCATGATACCAAATCAAACATTTCACTAAGTTTTAATACTTAAATACGGTAGGGTTGCCAAGTTGAATATGTTGCATTAATGGCCTTCAAAAAAAAAAATCCAAAAATTTGTATCTTTTGGATCTTTTAAATAATTTGTACAATGTAGTACCTTTTTTTTTGTTATGGACCAAATGTGTGACCATTTTTTTAGGTCAATAAAAAATATTTTACCTCCAGTTAACGGCTTATTGGCCTACGGCTTTGGCACGCAATTCACGGCCTGGCAGTGTACTGAACTGTGTATTTAATAGATAACGAAAAATTTATGTTTTACAACTAATGTATGCAATATTTTCAGTATTTCTATCGGAGACCACCCTATTGCACAGACTGAGCCAATAGTGAATTAACATTTACATGTCATTTGAATTTCTTTCAGCCATAGCCATTGCATGTGAAAAATATTGCAAAAATATGTTAATTATAATTAAAACATAATAATAAATAATAATTATGCTAAAAGGTAGATGTAAGCATTTTGCAAATGCTTACAGTTCAAGTTTTTTGACCTTTTGCAGACTATCGCTGATATAGGCGATGATAAGAAATACACTCCTGTCGATCCACATAAATCGCAAAACATATTAACTATTTTTTGTTGTACATATACCACTGAGAATAACTTAAAAACAGGCCTGTCGACAGGGAGCGAGACAACGGAGGGATTTCTCCAGAGGCCGTAGTTCTTCCTAGGGTGCCGTACATTTTCAGAAGTACATACTTTGATTTTTAAATAAACTTATATTCATAGATAGGGTGTCACAATATGAGTGCACTTTTTTATTTAAAAAAAAACACGTATTTTTTGAGCGAGTTGTAATTTTTTTATTGCTTTGTAAAGTGGACATGTTCCGATTAAGTATGGAATAAAATATTTGGCAAATGGCCAACGCGGCTCTGATGACTGGCCAACTGACAGTTGAAATTTGAAGTTGTTGAGAACAATTCCGAATTGATGTTTTCGGGTTTTCGGCGACGCTTTTCGTTTACAGCAGCAATGTTTTAAAGAGACCGACCGGCAAAACGACGCAAAAGAGACTTACTTGTCCATAATAGAGCCAGTTTCTTCAATTTTCTTACCACTCTTTTAATTGTTGACACATTAAGTTAATGGGTTTTCACAATGATAACGAGTTGTTCTTTTGTGTAGCGCTCTATTTTCAATAATCGGAACAATCATAGGTTACAGCTGTCAAATTTCAGGGTTGCCACTTGCACGAAAACAAAATTATACGATATTTAAAAGGTGCGCTCTTATTGGGACACCCTATACAATGAAAATACTCAATTCCTAGAGATGGAAGCCAGCTGTAGCCAGTTTTGTGACTGTTGGAAACAGTTATGGAGTGAACTTTAGGGAACGTCTTCCCCATCCCCCCTTCCCGGATTTCCCCTTGATGGCCCTACCAAAAACATACCATGGTAAAGGCTCTTTATGTTATGAATACGAGTAGATGCGAGAACATTGCTTCCAAGTGTAAATGTACTTTCAGTTAAAAGTAATGACTCCACAAACAAAAAGTGGGGATTTTTTACAATCACTCATATGAGAAGTTAGAACTTTCTTTAAAGAAAAATTCTCCAAGTCAAATGTTTGGGTTGTTGTGTTGGGTTTTTTTTTCGTAAGAACTCAAAAACCAGTTAAAAAATGAGATTTACTTGACTATCAATTTTATGTACAATAAACTTTTAATAAAAATATAGTAAATACTTAGTAATCAAATGGAAAATGTTTTGTCATGTTTCCGGTTAAGCAAAATATTGTATGTAGACTTTTTTTAATATTGCAATGTTTTCTGCACATTTTATTATATTCAGCGTAAGCAAAAATAGAAAATATAGAAAATAAAAAACAGGCAATGAAATTACCGGTGGAAAAAACTATAAATAAACATACTTATCTTATCAGCACGTAACAAAACATATAGCAATAAAGAAATGATATAAGAGTAACACATACGAGTGCAGCCAGTCGCATAATCAGTAAAATAAAAATATCACAAGTACTAAAGTAGGGTCGGTACATTTATTTTAGGGAGAGAGAAAAAAAACACCTTAACACAATTTAACCTCTGACTTTGAGATCGAAATGCTACGAGTATCTAATGCAGGCTTTGTGTCAACTGTAATTGATTACTTAAAACATGTTCGTTTTGGAGCAAATTTTCTATATAACATACTGCATGAAGGAAGAAATAAATGGTTCATTGGAAAATCTGCACTTAACCTAAGCACCCAGCAACAATTAAACTTAATTAAGTTTGCTTGTATTTTTTATTGGAATGGGTTTAATCTACAATATATATACTTGCACATATCCATAATATTTTTTTGTTTGATATATAAAATCTTAACTGATATATTAATATTTGCCAATTGATGACAAATAATAATTTATTATTTAGTTTTTATTGTTGGGCAATTAGTTTTGAATTGCATTATCAAATTATATTAAATAATATTACTGGGTATATTAGCGCTTGGATACAAACTATGTGCTGTGCATATAAAAGAGGTGAATTTGTAGATGTGTAACAGAAAATATTGTGTTTTCGAACGTTCTTGAAACTTGTAGAGATCAATGTGGAGTAGCTTGAGGTATTGCATATAAAAAAAATAGATACAATTACGAACCCTTCCGAGGTAGTCTCTGGACCATTATGGCAATTTTTATGTATATAATTGAAGACATCAGTTAATGAAGGTACCATGTTACATATTTTTCAATTTGCTACAGTGGCGTCACTTCACCAAAACCTTGGAGGGTACAAGAATTATAATCCCACCACTATTAGATTGTTTTTTTGAATTGATGTTTTGAATTGATGTATTGAATGATAACTAGTATCAGATCTTTGGAGAGGGGAGCATGCCCACCCCTACCCAATTGACGCCACTGATTTGCTATGCTACGCATGTAGACGTACCATAATGTCTAAATATAATAAAGTTGAACAATTCATAGCTCATTTTTGTAAAGTTTAAATTTTGTGCCATATCACTTTCATTCACCTATGTGTTCAATTACTACCTACATACTCGTAAGTATCATTTGAGTAGTTTCAATAAATTTAATAAATTGACTTAGTCCACCAACTAATGAAGGTTGATACAAAAGTACCATCGATTAATTATCTGCCATTGTTTTGTATTAGATTGATCTTAATCATTTTTTTTTTAAATGAATTGTTTTAATTGATATTACTTGAAAAGCTTCAACAAATTTAGTACCATCTAACCCATTTTGCATGGTCATGGTCAGAATTCATTCATAAATGGTGGCGCATTGTGTGCTTAAATGCAAAACTGCACTTTGTACACGTCTTGGAGAACACCCTTCATGGCTCAAGCGTTAAGAGCGGCTGTCCAAACATAATTCATGGAATGGTCGGGGTTCAAATCCGTGTCCAAATTAACCGAAACTGGTCTGATGAGGCTATGTATATATGTATGTGAATATGTAGATATGTGGTAATAGCCGAAACATATGTCACCAATTACCAGGTTAAACTGTTTCATTTGTTGTCTCTGTCATGTTTGTTAAAAAGCATTGACCGATTTGTGAAACTTCACACAAAATTCGATCAAAATATTGTTCAATTAGTTAATATAAAAATTTTGATGAAATTTAGTCACTAATAAAAAATGTTTTTTAGTGTGTGATAAACATCATCCGTAATTTTTGAAAATTTTTCAATTCCTACAAGACCTCCGGCTTTGCGATGCAATTCCAGACTTGGCTGGGTCAAAAGCGGCCACTTGGCAACTCTGTTTTCTATACCTACCATGTGTACGATATGTTACAAACGGAATGAGAAGTGAATATACCCCATGTGTGAAAAAATAAACAATGCGAAAAAAGGAAAAATTTGCTTTTGGACTTAAGTTCGAACTTCATTTTGAAGATCAGATCATGGAATCTGAAAAATTGATTTCTAAAAAGCACCAATTTAATTTGTACATGTTGTTTCAATGTGCCCTCTGTCAAAAAATACAATTTTTAAAAAAACTGCTACGGGATGCCAAAATTTTTGGCCTCTTTTCGTCATTTCTAAATTGACGGGTACAAAACAATTTTTTTTTTATATGGGTCTAAAACAGACACTACCAGTAGTCGGCCAGTATCGATGGGTGAAAAACCAAACATCTAACGATGTCCAAAATTAATTTCCGACATTCCTCTATCAAATGGTGCAATGATATTTTTTGGAAACAATTTTCCCGCTCCAAATTTGAATTCCTGCAATGCAAATCCAAATTATTTCCAAATACTAATTCAAACGAACATTGTGTTTGATCCACTATACCTACAGCGATTTAGCTCTTCATTGAACAACACAATTTGTTAATAAATATTTTTAGAGTCTAGTAAGAAAATATTTGAGTGAAGCATACAATTTTCTCATTGTACGATGGCGTTTTTACTGCTAGATAATCAAAGTTAAATATAAGAGGGCTCTTTTTAATGTATTTGTATTCAATTTTATATATACTTATGTTTAAAAAAACTTGGGTCAAATAAGCCATATTGAAAGCATTGCTTGTTGAACGCTAACTTTTATTCAGCGATTGTACTGGGGGCCTCGCTTAATATGTCTTGAATTTCAAACGCGATGATCTCTTCTTGTTGGATTTCTAAGCTTGTATTACCCACATATTTTCATAACTTTCACTCCAGCACTAGCACTATTTTGAATGATATAAAAAAATCTCATAGTTGACAAGAATTTCAATTAATTAAAGGTGTGCGACACACTGACTCATCTTAACATCAACGCACAAAGCGAATGTGTAATAAGAAATGAAAATTGAATTATCAATTTAAGATTTAGAGAAAAAAAGAAGTATCTATTGTGTGTTATTTAAATAGAAGTGGTGAGTGAGTGGTCTTGTATTTTGCATCCAAACCATGTGCTGCTGCTGCCGAATCACAAACAGAAGCTGGAATATTCTTTGCCTCAAAGCTTGATTTCTTTGCTCTTATGCGGCTTCTTGATGAATTGGGTGACTCATTTTTGTTATTCATACGAGACAACTTGTGATTGTACAAGTAGTAATTTACTAGGAATTTTCTTATAATTCAATGGAATCACAAACAATAAGTCATAAAAAGAAAACATTCGGGGACATCCAAAACCGCTTTAAATGGTCTGGTTCAAGCTATGAAAGAAAAGCATAACATGAAATGGTTAAATTAAACTTTTATGTGTACAGCTTTTAAAACCGGTGATATTCCAAGAAACAGGTTTGATTTGAAAGTGTTATGAATATTTATTGATAAAAAAGTCTACTTTGAATGACATACATATGTATGTACATGTGCAGATATAAATGGAGATTTCATTAGAGATTTTGTTATATAAATTAGGTACGTGTTGTTATTTTCTTTTGTTATAAAAGTAGTAGTGGATTAAAAATGTTTATTTTTTAGTTTTGATGCATTGGATGGGGTAGTCAAACTTCTAGTATTTAGTTAGGTTTAGTGCGAAAAACTGTCATGTACTCGAAAAACCTGTAAATGAGAGCAGAGATGAAAGGGTAAATGAGCTTCTCTCTGTGTCCAAAGTTACAGTATTTAGTCAGAAGAATTTTTGCTAGTAAAATCGTGTAAAAAGGCAAACTATCAGCTGATCTAAGTTGTGAATTGTAAACATAAAGTTTATTTTGTCTAGCATATTTCAACAATTACCTCATTTGTGTGCCTGGGTATAGAGATACTATTGGCAATAGCAAAGCTATTAAGCTTTCTAAGCAGGGGATTATTTTACAAATCCCTCAAGATAAAGAAGTTGCCATTTGCAAGATGTTTTTGAAAATCGATATGTAATAAAAAGCTAACACATGATGGACAAGACAATGACCAGTCAACATGCAATATAACAATTAAAATATTCCCTGAATAGTTGCTATCTAAATAGCACTGAAACTTTACACTAGGTTCAGTGTCCCATTAGTTTTTTCTGTCAAAAATGGCCACTGCCCTGCAGAGAGTTAAGAGTTCGGTCTTTTGACTTCTGTGGAAGATAAAGAAATGTTGAGAGGAAGGAAAACATTCAAAATTTTCTTTGCTCTTACACTGAAGACGACACAAAATACTTGATTTGTTCTTATGTGATGAAACGTATGACCTTAAGCATGTTAGTATAAGACATATAGAGAATTTAGATTAATATTCTTTGGTCTCACATTGAATCATCATTTGATCTAAATGAGTCAGTTTACAAACTGGCTTGTCACTCCCACCTTGCCCATGTGCTTCCGTTTCACTTTTTCCGTTTCAATATACAGTAGACGTCCAATATAACGTACTAATTAATGCACGGGTCAGTCGTAATATCGTAAAATTCGTTGTATCGAAGAGTTTTTTTATTGAAGAAACTGTCTTTTATTTACTCATGTACACACATACATATCTAGTCATAAAAGTTAAGTTAGATTTTGGAATGCTATATGTATATACTTGCGATCAGCTTTACTGGTAAAAAAAGAAGATATTACAGTTCAATAGTAATTGTTGATTGAGGCAGTGTTCGTTATTTGGAATAGTGAATACTTTTAGTGTTCGTAATTTAGAGACATCAATAGAAAAATTCCAATTTGAAAAGCAGTTCATTAAAATGGAAGTTCGTTATATCGTTATACGCTATATTGGACGTCTACTGTATTTGCAAACTTTAAACTGCTTGCGTCTAGGAAAGATTCACTTCCAAAAAGAAACTATTCTTGGGACAATTTTCTTTTTTTTTATAATATTTCACGACCCATAGAGAGTTCTCTAAAGAGCGCAAAACTCTTACTTGTTACACAAGTCTCTCATAGATATGAACGGTGCTGCCCAGAAAAGAAAGAACAGTCGCTCAAAGAGCGTAAAATGAGAACGAGAAGGTGCTTAAGATCATGGTGCAATAACCAAGGTGGAGTAATTAAGGAGAGCAATACGTAATGAAGTGGAAGCCATTTTGAGAGCGCGAGAGCAGATCGCCTATTTGCTTTAACGTTGAAATTCTTGACATATCAATTGCCCGTTCAGCAAAGTTAAGCGCTTTAAGGAATTGAAGCGCTTAAGCATAAAAATCTCCAAAAATCTCTGAACGATGTGCTGAAGATGTTGCAAACTACCTTATTTTTGAGAAATTTAGTCGCTGTTGTTGTTATTTAAAAACAAAAACACTTATTGCTGTCGGATTGAAACACGCTGCACTATTTTGCGTAGTTTTTTGGTCACATCAGAATTGTGATCACTAAAAACTTGCTGAAAGTGATTCAAAAATGTTGAAGTTGCTGAACGGTCCCAATAATCAAAACAACGATGTATCAAAAATATAACGAAACACAATAAAATCGAATTGATGATACCTAGAAAGTTTTGAGAGAAGTGTCATAATTACTCCACCTTGGTTATTGAACCATGCTTAAGTCAACGTTTACACGAGCAAATTCGGTCTGAGAAACTCTTGTCTATTCTCTTTTGTGAATTTCTTTTGCGTTTAAACACGGAAACTAGAATTTGTTTGTGCAAGAAAATTTCAAAGCAATTACTGCGTCAACCCGCCACAACAAACGTAAATTCAAAGCATAATATCAGCTAAAGAATAGAACGAAAGGGATTTCGCGTGTACGACAAATTCTGTACACCACCCTTTCGTTTTTCCATTCTTGCCTACAGACAGGGAAACTTTCTTTGAAGAGTTTCCTCGTGTAAACGCTGTCTTAGATGCGTAAAATTACATTAAAGAGCGTTAAAAAGCGTGCTCGTATACAGAATCATTAACACATGCTTATCGTTGCTTGTGGTCGATGCAGCCCAGAGAACGAGCAGGCGCTCAAACAGCGCAAAAATCAGAACAAAGAGTGTAAAAAAGCGCTAAAGAGCGTAACAAAGCATGTACGTATACAAAATTGATAACAAATCATCAACACATGCTTTTCATGAGCGCGTTTGCTTGTGGTAGTGGGCACCACTGCTTGTGGTAGTAGGCAACACAAGGCATGCATTTTAAAGTTTTACTATTTACATTTTGAAATTATTATTATTCATAAAACATTACCGAACTTATACAAAATTCCGGCCTAATATGATGTGACGAAATGTTGCTCGAATTTCGTGATATAACAATTGCGCAAAACGTAAACGTGACGTATCGTGGCGTGAAATTTTTATTCTGAATAGAATTTCACGAGGCGATAAAAAATTTCAAAACTAAGCTTACTATATTTCTCTATCCGATACTCTACGTCACATCACATTACGAGCATATAATCAGGCTTTTAAACACAACTATATAGTGATTTCCTTTTTTACTTCAAAAAAACTTTTTCATAAAGAAACTTTTTCTTAAAGAGAAAATGAAAGTTTTATTACAATCGTAAGATTGTGCCCCGGCTTTCAACTGAGTACGTTATCAGTCAATGAAAATCTTAAGCGGGACTTTGACATTTTTTTAAAGCACTCACTAGTAATTTATTTTCAAAATTATTAAGTGTTTTTTATTTATTGTATGTGTTAATATTTTAAATGCAACTATCTTCAGCTGCAACTGCAGAGATGAAGTCACTGTACTTGGATTGTTATTTAATTTACAGCTTTGATTTGAAATTATATATAAATTACTGTGAGATAAGAATTCTAAGAATATGTAATTGTAATATTTTTTATATGCATTTAACTATCAAAATTTATTTTGTAAGCAAAATTAAGTTAAAGACTGTAAAATTGATAGGAGACATAGTCGAATGTTGATGTGAAAGTTGAAAGTGTCACATATTACGATGTCACTAGAATTTCAACTTCAATAAATTAGGCAACATTCATATGTTTTTGTTTCTGCTTGGGTGCGTGCCTATGCTCGTTGCCCTAGGGACATATCACCGATTTTACATAGATAAAATCATTTGATTTAAATTTTTCCACAAAAAAAAACACAATTCTTCATTGTTTATAAACTTGAAATTTTCAAATATTGTTTACTTGTTGAGAAATAATAAATCCAAAACAAAGTAATTTTTTTTCCTATTCTAATTTACGCTGCTTAGTGAATAAAACAATTTAATTTATTATATTTATACTATAAGTATTTGAAATACTTAAACAAAGTAGCTACGTTTGGATATGTTCACGTCATTAATTACAAACACTTTACAATGATTGCGGAAATAATGATTTGAGCGGCATAGAGAAAATGCAAAATTAACGTAAAATTTGATAACTCATGTAAAACAGATAATGTGAATCACTTTGATGGACATTCATTTGCGCGCTTCATATAATTTAGGATATACAGGGTGTCTGCCGGGAAGGTATACATTTATTTATTAACACTAAATACATTCTCTTTTCTTTAAACAAAATTTATAATCAAACAAAGTAGTATACCCGGAGTACACCCTGTATATATTTAGCTAGTTCCAAAAAATTATTACAAATTAAAATTTTCAATTCCAGGTATCAAGTGCTTAGTGGTTGTACATTAATTATGTTACAAGTTTTTAAATGGTTTTGAAACCCCCGATCGCCAACACGTAAGATATCGTAGTACAAAAAATATATCCATTATATGATACAGTAAGATAATGATTGACCCTCCCCTAAACGTCTAAACTGTTCGGGAGTTTAAGTGTTTGTTACAATTTCATATCCTACTTGCCGCTTATATTGCACCATATCAGCCTGAGTTCTTCGAAAGAAAGCAATTTATATTGATATTCATGGGAAATTGTTGGTTCGCATGTGTAATAAGTTTTGTGTAATAGATTCCATAATAGTACGGGAGCCAGCGGTATTTTAGAGTGCCGTATTTCATATCGTCTAAAATCATTTTATTCCATTAATTGGATGTTTTAAACAAAGAAAAATCAAGGGCCTTACTCTGCAATACGTTGCATATATGCAGTGCGATTCGAAAGCCAAATGAATTTAAAAGTAAACTTTAATTAGAGTAGGACCACTGTGCTGTTGGTGCACTTATGGTACACTATTACAGTAAAAAAAAGTTTTTTTACACAATAACCAGGGTTGCCAAGTTCAAAAGAAGCGATTCACGGCCTTCTAAAAACAAAATAATTTTCACTGAAATGGTATAAAAAAAAATTTTTTTTTTTGAAAAAAAATGTATGACCTTTTTTTATGGTCATTATTATTAAAGAAATATTTTATAAAATGGTAAACACTGCAATTGTGTCTAGGAAAAACTGAACTTTTTTTGCTCGTTAAGCAAAAGTGTTAAGTACATGTCACAGAAATCGTCGAATTCCCGGCTATTTCAGAAATTTTTGAATTCCTACCAGAACCCCGATTTTGACTTAATGTTTCAGGGTTGTGGACACTTGCCAACCCTGATAATAACTCGAAAAGTAAGCACAATAAAGATAAATATAACAAATCCAAAGTTGTAGAACTGATGAAACAGCATTTTAGAATTTTCTGTCCGTAGCACCACCGTGGTAAGCTTTCATCGTTTTAAGATTTCCAAACGAATTTTTTGAGTTGTTTTGCCGAAAATGGTATTTTTTTTTTGATTTGAGCTAATTTACGCCGCATAAAGATTTTCAATTTTGCATTTTTGAAAAATGAGTTTTCTATTGGAAAATTTAAAATGATGAAAAATATGGCAATTCGATGTATTTTTTATTTTATTTTGTTTCTTTACGACATCAAGTAAACATGTTTTCAGACGTTATGAAATAGTCACACAATTCATGTCGCTGGCTCCCGTACTTTAAGAGGTCAATAACATAAAGTGTCTCAATAAAGTTACCCTTGTACATAAATGAATGTTTGATGACAATATGATACTTTCAAAAGAGCTTTTTCAATGAGTGCAGCAAAATATATGTCGGTATTACGAAGAAAAAATAACTATTGTATATTAATAAAATTAGTTGAATCATCAAACAATCACGGGTTCTTGACTTAAGCGAGTATGATGATTAAACATAAGGCTAAAGAAAAAATAAAAAATAAAAAAAATTATATTTATACGCCTCAAAACAAACGGTTGACTAATACTTAAAAAAAAAATAAAAAAGTATTTCAGAATATCAACGTTTAATTAACAACATTTTTAGATAAAACTGAACCGTTTTCATTTCAAATTGGGCTTTTTCAATCGGTTAAAATAGAGCTTTATGTGATCAAAACAATAAATTTCAAAGCATTCAACTAAGTACTTGAACAAAATTATTGCTCCTATTTTATGATAAGCACGGTTATGCAAATTCGCTGCCCAGCCTTTGCATTAATGTTCAATTTGTTCCTTTTTATTTATTTAATTAAATACTAGCAGTTCTCTGCTTATCTTATGTATTCGGTCTTTATCAAAACTTTGGAAGAGAAACGCATACTTAAAGACTAAAACTTAGGAACCATAGTGAAAATTGCCAAAAAACTGGGACTCATCGTTATGGATGTACTATAACAGCATCATGATACTGCTAATGCCATCAAGGGTTCTGGCAAAAATCCAGCTCACTAAAGACAACCGGAAACTAGTGCAATTTATTTGGAACCAGCAGCAGTTTTTCGACCGAACAGATGATGTATTGATCAAATAAATATCCTTCGCACTGTTTCAGGGCAAACAAATGAGCTACAGCACCATTTTTTGTTAGCAATGACTTAAATTTCATGTGGAATGCATTAAGCAGACGAAGTACAGCATCTAAGATCACAACCTCAGTAAAGTTCAATACGTGCTTTTGAGTTCGCCACGTTTGTGTCAAAATTATCCGCTGTCGCGAATCTGGCTTTTGATAGAACTGGACAATTTTTTCAGCACTATGTGGACCTTAAGCAAGCATCTGAAAGACCTCGCTTATGCAGTTGCTGTATAGCTTCTTATCACCAAGCTGTCCGGACATGCAAACAAAACGTACTGACGTCAGATTTATTTCGGAAGAGGTAGTTTTGAAAATCAATATTTCACTTAGAAAAATATCGCAAAAGATGAAAAGAACATCCACTGTAGCTTCGCAATGAGAAATAGAGCAAGGAAAAAAATTTCATTTCCGTTACCATAAAAAAAATTTTATTTTTTTAAAAATCAATTTTTGTAACCAACTTCGAAGAGCTACCCCTCTGTCCGTCGTGTCTGATCTTGAGAATAACTTTTATTTTGAGTAGTATCGTAGTAACTTCTTATCTCTTATTCAATAAAACTTTTGTCAGAAGTTTAGCTTAAGTCTTATGTACATGGGTATGTTTGAAAGGTGCTTTTGATTAGATTATTTATACGATACTCCTACACATATTAATTTTTTCTTTTAATTGGCATTTGTAGATAACATATTTCACATAAAAGTGTACTCAATCTATATTTGTAAATAAAAAAATTACTAGTTAAATAATAAGTATTGTTTCACTTTAGGCCCAATATATAACAGGTTTTTATTTGAATAAGTTACTTCAAAGTGTAACTTTAAGGAAAATGTTTGACTGTCTGATGAGGGATGCTAAAAGTGGCCAAAAAAAGTTTAAGATTAAAAACGGAAATTTCTTTTTTTTCAGATAATCTATTTATGCCAGCAAAATTATATAAAGAAACTTATCTTTTTAAGCTAAAATGTCTCGAATGGAGAATGACACCATAAAAATAATTTTTTTTATCGCTTAGTCCTTCTTCTTTATAAGGCTTCATCTTCAAAACAGTGCTTAGAAAATCAATTTGTCGATATTTTTGCAGAAGTTATAGCTGTTTAGAAATTATCTCTGATATATGTTATCTAGGTACCTACTGCCATATACGTAACATTTAATTCATGCTACGAGTATCAGCTGATATTAAGTATTTGAATAAAGAAATGTAAAGTTGGTCGCTACAACCATTTTTATGGAGAGCTAAAAATTGTGCTTAAATTGATCTTAATAGAAACTGATCGCATGAACAAGCTCCGAGCGTTATAAATAGCTTCGTAGCAATATGCCTAACAATTCCCTGAATGAGCTACTTAAGAAAGAGCAAAAATGATTTTTCATAGGTTAATGTGATTTTAACTACCACTTCAAAAGATTACAAGCTCGTTCCAAAAAATGTGGATAGCTCCGAGTTGTTATAGCCTGTAGGCTAAGGACGAAATGCCTCCTTGGTTGCTTAAATTGACAACGAAGGGGTTGTTCATTCATATGTTGTAGCACTTGCACCCAGTTTCTATCGCTTATCAGCATTGCAAAACTCATTGCCGATGATAGATAACGTAAAGTTTCATAAAACTCAAGACATTCAGGAAATTTTTCGAAACAGTGCATGATATTATCGTAATATTTTTCGGTCAATTTTAAGTGATAAAATCATAGAGCACAATTTGGTAAACATACTTAACAGAAATGGGCAAGATCAGCAAAAAGCTTCCAAAACTCAATATCTGAAATAATTTAAAACTGTTTTCATTTCATTAATTTTATTTTGAATAGTACCTACATATATGTTATCTAACTTAGACTTGATAAAAAAATCGCAATGCGTTAAAATTGAACCTTTCAACTTATGCATGTTTTATATTTTCGTTATCTTATCTATAAGATTTGTAGAAAAAATGTAAAATTTCATGTCGACTAATTTGAAAATGGTTTGATTCATCTGAAAATGTTTTATGTGTAGAATATATTATTTCCTATGAAATTTTCACATCGATACCTTCCCGGAACTGTTGAACTGCTGATTTTTTTTTATTTTAGAATAACACACAGTTTTCAAGACGGTTTTTTAGTAAAAAAAAATTGTGTATTGATGAAGCTCTGAGCAGAATTTTTTCAAATTTTATTTCCATCATTTCGTTAAGGAATACAAGAGAAATAAAAATCGCTGTGAGTATTGTGACATTTTTAGCACTCACTCGTTGGAAACACCCTAACGTGTTGCAGAAAAATTAAATAACATTCAGCAAATAGTTTTTGACGGTTTTTATTCGATTAAATTCTATGTTATTCGTTGAAACAAATTGATACGGGCCTATTGCTTTTAAAGCAACAAAATAAATTAAATAAATATTTCATCCTTTTTAGAAATGTCGTCATTATTTGCCTAGAAGTAAAAGTAGTAATGATAAAGTATTGCGAAAAGCGTAGCTACAAAAAAAATATAATAAACAATAGAAAAATTATATCAATAATGTTATTGTGCAACAAAAAACTAAAGATAACAAAAATCAAAGATAGTTAAATTTAATTTAGAAAAATCTAAAAATCTATTATAGCTAAATAGATATGTAACTCAACAGGTAAGACTCTGCTTATGTGCTACGAATATGTATTTATTTATTTTTTCGAGATACCCAGTTATCCACTCTCACTCAATGTTGAGTCCGTGATACACGTTACTGTGAGTTTATAATTTTAATTCAAACAAGTTAACCAAACTAAACAAAATATCGAAGTCCACACAAGGTCACTTGACTACAAAATTCATATAGAACGACGGACGGCTCCCTCTCTTTTTCACTCATTTGAAATTAATTTTTTGTTTTGTATCTTTTTGTGTTGTACTAAACTTTTTCTTTCGTATTTTTCAGATATAACGTCATTACACAAAATATCTACAAAATAGCTAATTATATTTATATACGTATATGGGTTATTTTTTTTTATGTAAACAATAATTATTAAAATTACACACGTACATTAAACGATTTTTATTTATTTATATTTTCACTTCACTAGTTATATTTTTGATTTGTTTTTAAATTTTATTAAGAAAACATCAAACGAAAATCACTTGATCATACCGATACGTGCCGTTTTAACAACCGATCGCGATGACAGTCACTCTGAAACTCACTTCTCGAAGTGTGGCATATGGCGGAGAGAGCGCCATCGCCGTTGCTGTCATATGTAGTCATCGCATTTGTTGTTGCTTGCAATCTTAGTACGCCAGTAGTTTGGTATTAAAACTTTGACTCGTTTTAAAGTACTGCGTTAAGTTGGCATGTTTTTTTTCTTTTTTTTTTTTCGTTTTTTGTTTGCACAGTCACAGAGTTTTTCTCATTTTTCACACTTTCTGAGAGAGTTTATTGTTCAATACAATGGTCCTCGTGTGAGCAAATTCGATATTTTTTTTTTTTTTGGGATTTTGTTTTTGTTCAGCTCTAGAATATCTTTATCATAAGGCTGTTTTTTGTTGCTGTAGCGGCTGGTGATAAGTTAAGTTTTTTTCTTTACTTCAGATAAGCGCTTAAATGATGTAAGCCGAGAGTGAGTGTGTTCTGGAAAATCATAAACAGTTTTGCAAAAAGAAAAATAAAATGAAAAAAAATCTTTTCACTTTTGTTTTACAATACGAAATTTGTTCTTTGGATTATCTGGGATTTAAAAAATGTTTTTTTTCGCCATCTGATGATGTTGATAAGAAACGGAAATGCTTACCACTTGCTATAAAACCATATATAATTGACTTTTACTATGTATGCAGTTTGATTTATATAATAAATGAATGGCTTATGTTTATTGCCTAATACGCATAAATTTTTGCACTCTAAAATCAGTAAAACTAGTGGTAATATAAAAACAAAGTTTGTAAGAGTGGCATCTTTGGCGTTGCCAAAAATTTAATTGAATAATACACTAAAAAAAAAGTTGCACATAATTTACTGACGTTGAAACTTTTGATGTAAAAATGTATGGGACTGTATTCATGTCAGGTGCCATTATTTAAATAATAAATTGTACTTTAAAGATACCATTGTACAAATTGCATTAACTCAGATATTATTAAAAAAATTCAATAACGATTTTAAAGCAAGCAAATTAAAATCTCTAAAAAAAGTTCTCAGAGCATGAGCAAGGTGTTGCTTTGTATGATCTATGACCAAAAATTGTCTTTGAAAGGCGATTTTCTATCGTGTATTCGTCGATCTTATATATGATGGCGTTGAATGATAAAAAATTGGTTCAATCGATAAGTCTATAAGCTTAGACATATCAAGCGATTCGAAGGAAACTGCTCAAAGAAACTTCAATTGATAGCCGCGAAGTTCAAAAAAGAAAATAGAAACTAAATCTTCGTTTCAGAATCAAGATGTTCACTGAAACCATGTCTCTTTATTTACAAAACAGGAAAGAGCGCGCCCATGATGGAGGGATTCTTTAGTTG
This sequence comes from Meiosimyza decipiens, assembly GCA_963680825.1. Taxonomy (NCBI): domain Eukaryota; kingdom Metazoa; phylum Arthropoda; class Insecta; order Diptera; family Lauxaniidae; genus Meiosimyza; species Meiosimyza decipiens. The sequence continues at coordinate 10,642,123 of OY804259.1, forward strand.
AGAATACGACCCTACATGAACTGACAACCATATAAAGTGAAGTAGCTATTTTCTATATTAACATTACGAAACACCATCAAGTTTACACAACACGTCGCAAGAGCTTGCACTCACTCGCTTTTTTTAAGCCCCAAAGTAAATATTTGGATAGCGAGTAAAACTGCTTGTCGAATTAACGATATAAAAAATCTTAAATATGGCCAATTTGAATTAAAACTACTTCAATTAAGTAAATTGCAATTAATGTTTTAATTAAAATCTAAAAGGAACATCTACTGTTAGAATGCAAATTGAAAGATTTATGCATGACATATGCGTATTAATCGGTCACTTAAAAGAGTTGCTACTTGTGCACTTCTGTATTAAGCACTAGTGAGTGGTAAAATGTCATGTCATATAAAAAAGAGAATAACATGCGGAGTGATGTCACAGGTCAGTCGCTTTAATAATTTTTACTGTATAATTACATTTTATAAAAAAATTTTCTTTCCAGTCATAAACTATATGACTTCATAGAAGGAGTGTATGCAAGAAAAAATATGTGTTGTCATTAACTTCATGCTTAAATAGGCTGTGTTTAATTGGACCCTTCTTCTTTGAGTTATTTGTGGTTTGCAGCAGACGCAAATGCGGCACAGTGATAATGTTGCATACATTTGTACATATGTGAGAAATATATCCGGTGTACAATGTCAACAAGGAAAAATTATGTGCCGCACAATATTTTTTTCTTATTCCAGCGCATATGAGATAGCAATCGTTCGAATATCATTCTCTTAAATAATACAAAATGTTGCTGACATTTTTCCGCTTTAGATATTTCTATTTTCTAAGTGAATATGTAATATTATTATCTAGATCATTGGATTGTATAACAATCAAATACACACATTTTGACTTGAAGTTGTTTTATTTATGCTTCACCATAATTCACAAGTTCTCATCATACTGTTAACACGCTTTAGTTAACGTTTCAGTTAACGCAACACTAACGATAAGATTTAAGCCGATTTATTTATTTGTGTGGGTAGAAAACTATTTTTGTGAGCTTAAACATAAAAGTTATAGTAATGAGTAATATCTTTCAGTTGTGACAGAAATATAGGTGATTCTTGATAAAGATTCGAATGTAGCATATTGCCGAAAAGAATCATATTGTGTACTCAAAAACGTTCATTCAGTAAGACTTTCACATTGGCATCAAAGATGGTTACTCATTTTTGAATCATCGCGATTCTCAAAATTGCTGGCATTATCGCGTTTTTGCAGACTCGTTTTTGTTTGACGTCATTTGTTTTATAAAAAAGTACAAATTGGATGTAATAGCAAATTTTTTTGTGGTGCACGAAGAAATAAATAAATAAAATTAAAAATTTAAGCAACAAATTTTGTTCTTGAACGGTTTTTACGGTAAACGACGTCCTAGATAGTTTTGGCTGCCTTTGACTCAAAAACTATATGTGAAAAACGAGCCGCTTTTGATGACAATGTGAAAGCATTACTTGTCAAATAGTGAAAACTAGACAGAATTATAGGTGCCATGTTTCTGTAAGTCGCAGAGGTATTGGATTTTTGTTGAAATTGGCAAATCATCTATCCAAACTTCAATTTGAAGATTAATTTGCAATATAATATTTAATATTTAACGGAACACCCCGTACATAATTTGCATAATATTTACCTTCTTTCGTTTTATTGTTTAGATTTATCAGAATTTTGTAAAAATATTTTGAGCACAACTTTAGCATTGCACAACAGTCATGCGTATTTATCGGTTATCAGTTTTTTGTTTATCTAAGGAGTAGCCGCAACATTCTGTGATAGAAAGCAACAATAGTTCAAATCCTATGTATAAGCATAGGAATCAAGCTGTTTTTCCTTTTCGCCACAGAGTTCGTTCCAATTGCATTCCGTCACAGTTGGGTGCTACTTTGGAATTTAATTTTGCTTTCCTCAAATATTTAATCGCAGTTAAAATTATCGTTCTTTTATCTCTGTTTATTTTCGGAAAAGGGAATCTTAGTACAAGCGTATTATATCAATATCCAGCAAAAAAGTTCTTAATGTACATTCAGTGATGTAGTTTTATTTGCTGGTATTTGTTTTTAATGCAAAAATGTGGAATGGAAAAACCTACAATTGATTAGTCGGAAGCTACAGCTACTAAATTACAGCTTGAGTAGTTGGCCTTGAAGAAATCCAAGCTTTTCACGATACGAAAGATGACAAAAAAAAACTAAATTGTGACAGCTGAGTTCAAGCACGGGACGCAAGCTGTTCGAAATAATATAGGATATATAGTGACTGATTCAAAGGGCATTGGAATTGTATTTAGCCTGTGGGCTAACTGCAAATGGATGTACCTGTAGAAAAACATGTTCCACCTCACTTAGATGATGTACACCTAGCTGTGTGATAGCTTTAGGAATATCACAGATGATGCGATGGACTGCCATATGAACTCTTCGACAAAGAGGCGAATGTTTGCTTAATGACTACATAAAATGAGCTACAAAAACTAGCGATCATATCTATGGCCACTAGACAGATATGTCCTCCAAGAACTATTAGGGCGTGCTATTGTTGAATGTAGCATACCAGATCCTGTTATTATACCACACTATTGAATCGATTTAATTTTCTTACAGATCGACTCTAGACCAAATATTTGATATAGCAAGGGTAGAACACAGGATGGAGTGTACCACACCGCAAGCTGAACTGAACATTGTACTCCGCTTCCGAACTTTAGATGTATTTGTCAACTGGTTGTACAGAAAATATACTCTGAAACGGCTACTGGAATTTCATTTGTTAAAGCTAACCATATTTGAAATATTCGGAATAATCACGGAATCGGAATTTTGCTTAATGTTTGTAATGTATTCTTCAGAGCTTTATGTTTTCTACCTGATGCTATTTTACCAGTTTTTACTACTTTCCAAAACTAAACATACAAAAGCTGGTGAGCGCTTGATGTGTAATAATGTTAATTATGCCAGAATAAAAAAGCATTAAGCAGTATCGAGTAGTATTGGAAAAGTATCGACAAAGCTGAAAAGTTAATTCTAAAAGTATCGAGCAGTATTCAAAAAGTTGATGAATGACAAATAGTGTCGATAAATATCACAAAAATTCGAAATGTTGACAGGTCGACAAATATTGAAGAGCGCGAAAATGATGATAAATATTAAAAGATGAAATATGCTGAAAAAGTCGAGAAATGTTGACATATCCGTCACACACCCGCCAATAAAACTGTTCGCAATCAAAAATAAAAAAATTCCAACAACTCTACAATTGCGTAGTTGTTGTAGTCTCTGATCTGGCAGTTAAGCAAGATGTTGACGTTATTAATAAAATCAATTCGATCCCTAAATGGAGGAGGGCGGCTGCCTTTCCTTGCACTGCAATGCGTTGCCATAAAATGCAATCGTTGAGTACGCGTATTCGCATATTCGGCGGATAGAGCTTACATGGCTCAATGACGTCCACGCAATTTTGCACACAATCACTTACATCTACAGTCGGATATTATTGCTCGTAAAAGACAAGAGACACTTGTCTGGAAGATACAGTGAAGTTAGCGTGTAGTGTGTGAGTGTTTGTTTTTTTTTATGATAGACAGCGTGACAAACGTACAGATACGTATTGCCATAAATTTGTTGCAAAGTAAACAACACGTGCTAAGAGAAAATATGTTAAGAGTTTAAGAGAAAAATAAAAACTTTAAACACCGCTATTTGACTCTTAACTTTTGAAGGTGGTTTGAAATAATGTTAACAAATTCACATTTTCTATATATTTTACAAAACATTAGCTTTGGCATGCATGCCCTTCCAACGACGAAAACGTAGATGACTAAAATACATTAATGGCCTGTGGTTATAAACAAATTAAAAGCAGGTTTTAACGACTTAGAGTTCATTTTTAGATGAATATTAAATATTAAGGATGTTAAGGGAAAAACATTTCTATGTAGAGTGCTACGAACCTTTCAAGTTGCATGACGCCAAGTTTTATTCCCGATACCGTGTCGATAAAACGACAGTGCGGAATAGTAAGAGACTACAGTTGCTGACAATATTGCGTTTTCTGGAAAGGAATGTCCATCACATATGTAGGTTTGTTACATTGTATTTTTGGCTTGGTATTTTTGTGTTTTCCTATGGTGGTGGCCGCTTTTCTGCTTTTCTTCCAGTGTCGTTTATTTTGTCCTCAATTGTGCTGAAATGATCGTTGATGCATTCAACCAAGAAAACCATTTCTGCCACCGACCAGTTACTTTTTCGTGATCTTTTTACCTCGTAAATAAAAATACTTTTACAAATATATATCAAGATTTATGGGGTCCACTTACGACTGTTTTACTTACTTTCTGCTGCTCCATTATCAGATAATTTTTTTTCACAATTTGAATTTAATTTATTTATGTATTCCATTAATTTACACAGGGTGACCATTTTTAAAAAACTGATATTCTACTACAATTTTGGTTTACTTGATGGGTCACTCTGTATAACTCTGTTATGGTAAAAACTTGGTTTAAAATTAATATAAACCAAATAAATAAAATGTGCTTTTAATTTAAATCCTGTGTTCCAGCAAAATTTATTCAAAACGTAAACGAGAAATTCTATTTCTACAGTTTGAAAAAAATGTATAAATTGAATAAATATATATGTCTGTCGGAAATGGAAAATTGGTTGAAGGTTGAAGTGATTCATGCGGCAAAATACATACATATAGTAATTGCAGCAATGTTGGCTACCTATAATAATAATAATTAAATAATTTGAAGCGGTGTGTTTGAGCGAAAATTCACCCTGTGATTGAACAAACTACCCAATACAACAACCAATCGAAACACAAACGTCAGTTGGCAACAAAAATTCCTGCTTCTTTTTTGCTGTCAAATGGCAATGCAAAATAAAGAGAGAATGTAATAGGTAAACGTATGATTTAAAAATATAAGATTACTACAAAAAAAAAATGCTGCTTCTTCCAAAAGTAAGTGTTGTGTCAAATCGTATAGAATTTTTTTTCAATTTTTGCATTGGATATCAATTTTGACACTCCAGTCTTCTGACGGTCAACACTTTCAGATGTGAGTTTGACAGTTTGCGAGAACCTTAATAGTTAAATCAAAACACAGCGAGTGGATCTTACTCAGCTGTCAGAATCACAAACTATCTCGAATATATTTTTGTAAAAAATTTAATTACTTATTGAATTTTATTTGTTTTAACATAAAACTATTTTTCCGCCAACCTGTGTACAAATAAGAAGAATTGCAAACTTCATTAAACGGAAAATAAATCTAAAAATTTGAAAGTTAAAATTTCAAATTTTCTGTCCAATAAAGCTAAACCTTGACGTTTTGAATAAATAATTGAGGGATAAGATACATTTCATGTTTTGTTTTGCCTCAGAAGCTTATAATGACATCTAGAGAAGTTGCCACAGTACATCAAAGAGGCAGCATTTGGCATCGCTTTAGCCATGTTACCTGAAATTTAAAGAGTAGGAGTTGCAGCTGCGCGCAAAATTACAAAAATAAAAAATTGTTTATATGTGAAAAGTTCAGAAATCGCAAAATTGTTTTCATGCGTGGCCACACAAATGAGAGGAGCATAACATCAAATACCAATGGGGATAGGCAGAAACTGAAAGGAAAACCTGAGCAAACAAAATCAAAGAATGCAGACAGGATATGAGAATTTTGCCAAAAAGAATCCTGCTGTGTACGCGTTTCAGTTCTCTTTGGACAATACGCTGGAGCTGATGTATGTAACGGAAAAGAAATTGATGGATAGTGCAAAAATGAGAAAAATATTAATTAAGTTAAATTATTGATTTTTATTGAAAAAAAAGCTAGTGTTCTAATATCTAAGGATATTTGCTGAAAATCTAAACAAAAAAAGTGTATAATTCCTTTGACGAAATTCATGAATTTGATGAATGAACTCTCAAGTAGCAGAAAAGTGAAAATATTTAAAGAATATTACAAGATACCAAAAAATAGAAAAGCAGCCAAAGTCGTTTTCGTCCTTTTTGTATCTATTGCGAAATCCAACAAGAAGACACGCACCAAGTGAGAAAAAGAAATGTGAATTAAATATTTTTACTGCCGCTGTGAACAAAATAAAAAAAGAAGAAAAATCGATACTCGTTGCACAGCTCGAGTATTCCTTGTGGCTGCTACTGTTGTTGGACCGCTCCTCCTCGGCCAGTGTCCGCCGTTTGTATCAGTTGTGTCTACATTTGGCGTACTGCCATCAATTCCTCTTAAAAGACATTAAAGTGACAACGACACCGCCTTCGCCGCCGCCGCCAGTTAAATAAAATTTTGATTACCGCCAGTGACCTCGTCATCGTCGAAAGTTTTAACAGGTTTTTTTTTTCCCCAAAAACGCGTTTTTCCCCTTCGGCGCTTGCTTAGTATTTGATGAGTCATGCGTTTCTTTAAATGCTCCGCTGCTCTCAGACATGTGCTATTTGAAAATTTTTAAAGTCGCCTTTTAGGCGCCGCGCATTATTGATTACAATTTTCTAAATTCCAAAATAAAACTGCAACTTCATTTTTAATCGACAAAATTGACGAAAACTTTTTTTCAAAATGAAAACGCGTTTAGTTTCGTTGTCATATCGCGGTAGCGCTTCGGTTGATCCTCGCTATTCTGCTGCAATGCTGCCATGGACTATCAATGATATACGCTCCACGGAGAGCTATACAAAGGTAATTGATTTTAAACATGTTATGGCCTTAAAACTTGTCAGTTTCATTAAATTTTTCTAGGCATTCATGAACTAGCTTTCGTTTTTCTGAAAACTAGCTATCCCTTGATTTTAAACCTGCTTTTTGAAAAATTCGATTCTATTTCTTACCTTTTCTAATATAATTTTTAAAAACAACATAATGTATGTATGTGCATTATTGGCCAGGGAAATTCTGAAGTCAGATTTGAATTTGCGTTCAAAAATGATTTTGAAATGACTAGCCCGATTTCGATTGCGACTGGTTGGTCACTTTAAGTAGGCGCGTAAACTCAAGTAACTAATCCATTACAAATTATTATGTACATACGTATGTTACCAGCCAAACTAGTTTTTAGGATAAACTAGTTTTTCTAAGCCAAACTTGTTCATCCGATACGTATTAGGATGAACCAGTTTAGTCTAGGCTAATCTGGGGTTATTATTCACTTTAACAGCCTCAATCTCAATTTTCTTCAAATTTTAGTATGTTAGGGTAAGTGGGCGACCTTCGGCCGGAGCTCAGGGCTTACATCCTCAAATATGTCCAATGCTGGCTTCGCGTCGGCCTATGGTCGCGATGCACTATACCATGTTCGACACGGGCTTCGCTAACACACAAGTGTTGGATATACTGCAGTGAACCGCGACCGAAGGCCGCCGCGAAGCCAATGCTGTTCATATTGGGGAATGTAAGCTATGAATCGCAGCCGAAGGTCACCTGCTTATCTTAACATACTAAAGATTTCATAGGCTAAACTGGTTCGCTCTAACACGCTTCGGATATACTAGTTTGGCCTAGGAAAATCTAGTTTATCTTAAAAACTAGTTTGGCCGGTAACATATACATACATACTAAAAGCTCAAAGAAAAATTTATTGTATCTCGGTAAAGAAAAAGCAAAACGAAAATTATAATTGATTTAAAAGGTTAAAGTTGGTGATCACGCCGGTCAGAGCTTGCTCGCTATGTTTCAAAAGCTCCAAAATAAATAAATTTTAGTTCATAATATCCCATAAACCGGGCGATCTAAGGCGAGTTTGAAGCCAGAAGTAGATTTTGCATATGTATAGTTACTTCTACCAAATAAATGACTATTTCTTTTCAGATTCCATAATTCGCTGTTATGTTTAGTTTTGTCTCTATTAGATTTTCATTATTTTAATCAAAATAATCATGCTTTACGAAATAAAGCAAAATATACAAGATAAATATACTGCATAAATAAAACTTAAAATCAAATTGCACAAAAAAGTCGAAAACAATATTTTTAAGTAACTAGCTGATAAGAATAATTTTCAACATTTATAAAAAGAAATGCATTGAGCCTATAAAATATGACTTTGCCCAATCAATATGATTTATATGTTTACTTCTTTACGTCTGTTAACAATCAACATTGTGATAAAACATATTCTGAATACATAATATTTTGACCCATTGTGGAATTTTGTTATTTATAGCACCACAAAAAAATTGATGGGTCTAACAGAAAAGATTTTCAAAAGCTCTTTGAAAATCAAAACAGCTATCGAAGGAAATGTAATTTCCAGCAAAGAGAAAAACTTTAATACAAACGCCACCAAAATCAAATGCATATCTTCAACAGAAAAATGTTGAAAGCGAATGTAAACAGAGTTTAATAATTGAATTTTAGCTGTGTTTTTTGAGAGTTTTAATTTCCATAAGCAGAGTCTGATTAAGTCAAAAAAAAAAATACGATAAACTTTGTGCTTTAAATTATACTGAGTTTTATCAAAATTCAAAGGCTTTTGCTAAAACACACTGAAATGTCTCAAAACCAATGTTTGTTCGAAAATTAAGTCCTACGCGATTTCAAAGGCCGATTCCAATATCTCGGTGGAAAAAGAATATTTTAGAAAACTCAACGGCATTTGAAAGACGAAAACTTGTACTTTACGGTCCCACACATAGTTTTTGGGAAAAAATTCACGATGCTACATAACCTAAAATATGTCAAAAAACAGTGTTTTAACACTTTTAGGTTAGAATATCTCGAAAACCTGATGTGATGAAGCAATGCTGAGATCAAATTCGAATTCAGCGTACCGAAAACCTTCGAAAACATATAGTTTAGACTCAGGGTTTGAAAAATGTCGGCCTGTTCTATTAATCAAAGCGTGCGTGCCCAAAATAAGATTCATTTCGGTTTGTTTTAAATCTAATATTATTCGCAAGAACGAGAACGAATAGAGCAAATATTTCGAAAATTATATTGTGAACTTAATTAACTATTTATCATGCAGTGGTCTATAATAAAGATCTTCTCATCTATCATGTTTCGATTTTGGCAATAATAAATTCAAAATTAGTAGCACAGCGCCACTAACTGTTATTTGTGTTCCAAATGATAGCATTATTTGGAATTATGAAAATATTAAAGTTTTATGATTGCAGGGTTACCTCAGCACTAGGCAAACTAGGTTTAAATCTCTAGAAATCCCTCTTCAACAACCACAGCGAACGAAATGAAATTAGAAAACAATAATTTTTTTTTTGATTCTATAAAAATATGAAAATTATTGTAAACCACGGGTTTTTCTTTGATCGAACTATATCTTATTTCATTTGGACCGATGCAACCAAATCTGTATATTAATGTGCTTCACTATGACTTCACTATTTATTTTTAAAATGCAAAATTTTACATCAGTTTCAATTAAAGAAAAACGTACAAAATTGTTACTGATGAAAATGAGGAAAAATCTAAACCTTTAAATTTCTTTTACCAGAAATTGATAAGAAATATGTTCGTTTCTTGAATAAGTAACTGTTATGGATATAAGCCCTACCACTTTTATTGTAAATAATTTATTGTCGCACAAACATCACATTAAATTTTTATTCATAATTACAGCACTAGTTTCTGGTTGCGCTCAATAAATGCTGCTAGGGTACATATGTGTACGGGGTTCAACGACTTAAGCGTATTGCCACGAGAAGTGAGAGTATCTTGCTTATTAAGCTTATTTATACTAATAGTCTGGAGTATCTATACGAAAAACTTAATTTTTGTCGATCAAATCGATCTCTGAACTAGATTGTTCCAAGGCAAGTGTCGGAATTTCAGATTTTGTGCTACGATGTCTCCAAAGCTAGCAATTTTATGAATGCACTGGAACTATGTGTATGGTTAGTGTCCTAAAAATTGTTGTTTGCTTTGAAAATTATTGAAATCATCAAATAAAATTATAAATTAACTAGATAAGTTGGTAGCTTTTTTTACATATGAAAAAAGGCTAAAGCGCTGCAGTACTTATTTACTCTAAAAATTAAAGCCTTTCGAAAATTTTTACCAATCTGTAAGTCGAAGGGGGCTCAATGTTGATACTCCCATAATTCATTTGCAGAAAATAAAATTTCAAGTTAGTGCTGTTGAAGGTGTTTCATACACATTTTGATACAAAAGGTAATGCACGAACAGCGTGCGGTGTGGTGGTAGCCCATAAAAGCTATAAAAATGCTGCCCATAGAAATCATTCTATTGTATACTGGTTGTTGTTGTTGTGAGTGATATTATTATCGTAGTTATTTGGCTTTGTCAATAAAATCCTAACAAACATTCAAAGTTAAAGCAAATACAAACTGTGGAGCCTTCAATTTGTTGATTAACAACACTGCCAAATAAATGTATACTATATACATACACACAAACATACATACATACATGCCTATGTATTGGACTGTCCCTTATTTCTTATGTTTCTCTAATCGAGAACATCAGTATATTCATAAGTATTAATTAAGTATAACCTGTTACCGAGCTTAACTCGTATTCAATAATTTGTTTAGTCAAAAACTAGTCGATTTACAGACAAAATGTAAAATGTGAGACTTAATATCCCAGTAGGCAAGAGCAGGAGCTAGCAGGCCTTCCTTGGTAAGACTGTGGCCTTGCCACCACCTTTCAAACTTACTTCCTTTTTTATATGAAACGTCCCGATAAAACAGGCCTTCTTTAGCAGGCATTATAGAAATACTCTTCAAGCTGGTCTTCCTACATCGCTTGCGTCAAGAGCCCTTCTAAGACCGCTTGCCGTAGAAGGGGTCACAGAAGTACTTTGAAAAAATGAAATCTTAATACGTCGTGGGACTCTTACCTCCCTTGCGTTGATATTTTTAATGTTTATTTTTTGTGACGTTTTCTTAATTTATAATTTGACATTGAATACACAACACTCTACCACTTTGATATCATATGAAACAGAAGAGCAGCCTAACAACATTCACACCGTTCCTTACTTCTAATCATTTGTCTACTTTTGCTGTCGTATGAGTACAATGCAATGACAAAAAAAGTAATGTCGAATCATAAATCATTGCAATACATGATATAAAAAATACATGAAGTCCTTCTTCTTTGCCTTCTGTGGGAAGGCATAATAGCACGCCTGCTATGGTAAGGCGTAATAGCATTTCATGAGTATACACTCAATGGAGTGTAACTATTCTGCTAATTAACATTTCACTACTTATAAAATTTACTTATTGTTAATATTGACAGATTGTAAATAAAATCAAAAATCATAATAAAAACAAAAAAAAAAAACATTTATTTATTTGCATGAAAATTTAGTTTTGAGAAGGCCTCTTACAATCGCAGCAGTGCTAACAGGCCTTCTTCGGGGAAGACCTTGTTCAATTGCCTGTTGGGGTATAGCTATAAAGAAAAAAATAAATTACACTGAAAATATTATTTCCATGATTATTTCACAAGTTGTTATATTTCCAGTGTATTTTTTTTTCTACTAAAAGCTCATTAAGTAGTGATTAGAAAAACAATCACTTTATCTGCAAGCCTACCAGTTTTGGAGTAAAAAATAAAATAACAAACATTAATTGCTTGAAAAAATTGAAGAACTAGGAAGGTTTCCCACGCTTATATCTCAGCTTTTGCTAAACCGATCTCGAAGCTGATGATTTTCAGGCACTCTGCTCGATGAGTACTTTAAATTGATATTATAATTGATGTAGCTATTCTAGATAATTTTCGTCTCATAATATTGCAGTTTAGTTTTCTAAAGGTTTCACTTCTACCACATGTGAACGGCACACATTATTTTTTCAAAAAACATCAAAATACCACGAGATGCTAAGAAAGAAATTTGGGAATTAACGTTCAGTCTATGTAATATGTACATATGTATATACGTATATATATATATGTATGTAATATATACATAGATATAACGGCTGGCTTAGGCACTGACGAGTAGACTAGCAGAATCTATTAAATGAGGCTAATTGCAACCTTTGCACAAATTAATTACCAGCTTGTTATTCATAGAAACGCAGTATAATGGGACGAGCAGCAATAGGACATACTTTCATTATTTTTGTTTGTTCATCCAAAATTGGTTAGACTGCTGCTTTTTAGTAATAATGAAGATGCACGTATTAACATACAGTAAGGATTAACGTTAATCGAATGAGCATTCTTAATTGCTAAGTTACTCAGGAAAGGCTATATAATAATAAATTACAAAGGATGCGTTGAAAGGACGTTATAACCAAGTCAAAACATGTTCTTGCGCATATTTCATCTGTGAGACTTTATGTGTAAAATTTATGACCGCTAGTTTGATAATGCTATTAGATTAATCATATATATAATAGAGTTTTTATAACTCACACAGTACGAAAAAGTGGTAAAAAGTTTACTATCCACATTCGAATTTTAAGTTTTCACGTAACGTTTCTTTTTTGCTCATCAACTTCTTTAAGTCTTATGGCCCTATACAAAATAACTAATAATTCTTAGGCTTATAAATCATTCATAACAGGAAGATTCCTACGATAAACTGATTTGGAATATGGCTATTAGCTCGTGTGTAATCGTAATTTTGTGACGTTTTAAATAAAGCAACGACCTTAAATGGATTAACAATGTAATTTTAGCCCAAACCCAAGCAAAAGCGTTGTTCTCGCTTGTTAAAAAATTTATACCACTTTATTGAGCAGAGCTATTGTTACTGTACCATACATTCTGACATAAAAATCTCCCCCCACAATAACCGTGCGACCACTTCTCAAAGGAATGCTAATGAATGATATTATTGACGTCATTGAAAATCAATATTTTTTGTCCTTTAATTATGAGATTGTGATTGTTGTTGTGACACACAACAGACAAGCAGCGTCAAAAGGACTTTTTTACTCTGACACAACTGCTTTCAATTAAAACGTTACAAATATATAAAGGCGTGGTGAAAATAAAAGTGGAATAGTGAGAGAAGAAAAAAAACGTGTGTTTTTTTTCACACACCCATGGTTATTAAATGCCTCAACCCAATTTTGATATAAGGTGTATCTATTTTTAAAGAATTTAAAATTTTTAAGCTTATATACTAATGTGTCCGGTAAAATTTTGAAACAAGCTATGGTTTTAACTAACATATGTCTAAAGCTGCTTTTAACTTAAGACTCCAGTTTACATAGACTTGAGTTTAAAAATAATTTTGAACATGCCACATTATTAAGTAATCAAGGTTTATTAAATTAACTACTTTCATTCATTATAACTTCGATCGCTGTGTTGTGTTGTGTTATGTTGTGTTACAATTAAAAAACACACTCTTTATTGCTTATAAAATAATTCACAAATCCTTAGAAAACGATGAACTCACTTTTACACAAGATAACTTTTCACTAACTACTTTTACTTTTTTACTTACTATTCATTTTCTCCTAGCACTTGAAAGACAAAATCTAGAAATATTCCAAATTATATTCTGTAGGTTGGAACTCTTTGAAATATCAAACTTAATGCAATATATATGATAAACTCTTATTTGTATTCTGACGTATGTTGCTTTGACTTTGACATACATAGTACATACACTGAGAAAACAATTTAATTATATATACCAAAAATTGGTATTAATTAACAAATAGTATATTTGATATAGACGAATTAAATAATTGATGTATGTTAAAAAGTCACACATTACAGTGAATTGAATAATATTATTGAATGAATTATATATTTGGTAATAATTAACAAATCATATTTTGGTTGAAACAAATATTATTTTTTAGCAATCATTTGTTTGTTAATAATCACTAAATCATTTATTTGAATAAAAAAATACTTTCTTTTCGCAAACGTTTACATTCATTAATATCGATTTATGCTAAAAACCGATGACCAAAAACGATTTTTCCAATATCGTTACATCCTTATATAGGATGTCGTTTGTATTTGAACAATCGTAAATACCTAAATTGCGTACCAAGCAGAATATACTTAAGTAGTGTTTTACTTGAATGTGTTGTGAACTGCAAGGTTTTCATGTTAACGAGAAGTGAAATCAAATAAAAATAGGATTAACAAATATATATTCAATCCTAACAAATTTGTTCAATCAACTCAAACTAATGTAACATTTGGCCCAGTAAGCAACAATTTAAATTTCAATTAAGAACATGGTAATAACTACCAAGATTTGTTGATAGCTAATAAATATTTTAAAAATCTATCAGCCAAATACATAAACCATACTCTTTTATCAGTGTACATACATATGTACATCCTATACCTATGTACATATATTACACGTGGTATAAAAAAAAATGCTAAAATACTCGTATGCATGTAGTTAGCACAAAAGTTTTGAGTGGGTAAAAGTCTACTGAGAACTCATCATCATGACTAACCCAAAGGACACTTCAAACGCTTAGCCGACTTTGCCTTTTTTTTTTGTTATTTTCTTTTTATTATTCTAAAAATAAAAATAAATAAAACAAAAATTATCTGATTATATTATGTATGCAATCTAAGAGCATGGATATTGCATCATTTGTAAATATGAAAAAATTTCTTTTAGATTTAATGAATTTATGCAAAGGAAAAATATGTAAATCATTTGTTATACATACTATAATATATATCATTTCGTTTGAATAAAATATTACCTTATTCTCACTCACTTGATATTTTAAGTCTTTGATCTATTGAATATATTAAATTTTTTACGTGAACGTCAATAAGGCACCATTTTCTTTGCGCATAAGACAATAAAACTAATGCTACCAACTATAGTTTTTTCTTCGATCCAGTTCCTTTTAGAATTCTGCCCGTTTTTGGTTCTTTTTTTGCAAAAATTTTGATTTTTCGAAAAATGGCGTATGTTGAAATTCAAACTTGTTTATTCGACCAAAATTTCACTGAAATTTTCGGCTATAAAAAAAAAATATTTGTAAAAAAAAAAAATTGTTCGTCCATCCGGAGATCGTCAAGTCAAGTTACTTCGAAAACATGGTTTCGAGAAAAACGCGTTTAAAGTTTTGAGTACGATTTGTATTGCTCAGTGCTATTCAAAGTTTATTTATCCAATAACTAATTTGTCTAAATTTTTCAAAAAAATACTTTTGAAATATTCTACTTTTAGAAAATTATTATTATTATTTTCTTTAGTTATGGATTAAACCAATAATTTTTTACAATATATTCCTTGTAAAGATATATA
This sequence comes from Meiosimyza decipiens, assembly GCA_963680825.1. NCBI lineage: Eukaryota > Metazoa > Arthropoda > Insecta > Diptera > Lauxaniidae > Meiosimyza > Meiosimyza decipiens. The sequence continues at coordinate 10,657,368 of OY804259.1, forward strand.
TATATATATTTTCTTTAGTTATGGATTAAACCAATAATTTTTTACAATATATTCCTTGTTAAGGTATACAAGCATGGCAAAATTATGCCGTCTGCCGACGAAAATGCAAAAAAAAATCGATTTCTTCAAAATTCTAACTGGGTCTGCCTCCTAAAAAGTAGAACTGTAATTCACAAAAAGAAGCCAATGTATGAAATCTGTAGAAATATCCATAGCAGGATCTGCCAAACATTCGTTAAGTTTCTTTAACTTTTTGTGACTTTGCAGAGCATAACTAATCGTGAATTCCCCGTATATGAATGCCAAAAGAGATATGCAAAATAAAACGCGATTTTGTTAAGTTTTGATGCAGCATTTTTTTACTCAAATAACTTTTGGAAATTTGTTGTGAAAATAAGTGCTTGTTATTGAATATTGAAAATATTTCTATGACAATTATTCTGCTGGGACTTGCCTATTTTAGGTAGTTATTCTCCGACGATAATTTTTCTGAAAAATCCTTTTATCCCAAATTTAAAGTTGGTAGCATTGGAAGGTCATTGCTATTGAGATTACTCCAGTTGGTATTAGTGATATGCACTTTTATAGCCATGCTGGCTGATGTTTTTATTTAGAGAGTTATTTGTATGATTAATTTAAGAAATTTAATTTCTAAATTTTACAGTTTTTGACATTAAAAAATGTTGCCACAACCAAAAATTGCACATATTTTCATTTTAAGTTGTAATTTTCAATTTAATCGGTTTACTCTGTCATGGCAAACTCTTCAACAAAGCAATGGAGTAATTTTTAACACAAAAACAGCAATACCAAGCAGCTAACAATGCTATGAAAGTTGTGTTTTTTTTTTTGAAAGTAAAGTAAGCAACATTTTCCAGGAACTGGCATTTTTCCATTCTTAACAATTTAACGTTGTTAATATGCTTCGTCAAGCAGGAAGAGTGAATGAAGAAAAATTACTTATTACAAACAAGAATGAGAATGAAGGGATTTGGTAGAGATTGTGTTCCAATATTGGCGTTCATGGGGTGATGGGATAATGTTTTGCACAGCAGTTTGTGCTTAACAGCAGCGTCTTGATACTGTTGAATCGGTTAACATGCAGCTTTTAACACATACGAACGCCGTGGGTTACAGGCAACGGAAACGGATGCATGTGGTACTCTGTTTTGAATTTTAAAATGTTGGGAAAATTCTACTTATTTTACTTTAAATAAATTTAAAATTAAATGTATCGTAGTAAAAGTTGAAAATTGAAATGTACTATAGGGACTGAAGTTGTCCTAAATGGATTTTGATATTGCTTGGCTTTAACATCATAAATGGAAAAAATTTTAAAAGCAAGAGCCACGTACAACAAAAACAACAACTACAACAACAGAAAAAAAGTCCCACCATAAATTCGAGTTCGATAGCAAAACATAATTCTGCAATAAACCAAAAGCCAATACCAAGAATCAAACTATAACAACATGTGTGTAGTTGATATAAAAGTACACTGATCAAACGAAACGAGGGAAGCTGTCCTCATTTGAGCATTGTTTCACCCCCCCTTTTTTCTGACTGATGCAACTACAATGCAAATTCCAATGTAAAAATATGCGTAGCAGTGCCTGAAGAAAAAATCCGTGTTTGCTATAAAGAGCCACAATTGGCTCGTTTTTCGTATTTTGCCCAACGCTGGCTTATACCACATTCATATTCAAAGGCAATTTAACGATTCCAATAGAGTGCTCCATGTAACCTTGAGACTTGTAAAGTAAAGTGATTTTCTTTTCATGTTGTTTCCTATTTTAATTGAATGTTGATTTCCATTAACTTTGTACGTTTTACTTGGACTTCTCTCTATTTACTATTACTCGTACACAAATTGAACCTTGATGCTTTTCAATTAATTAATTTGGCAGCATCCTATTTATTGGCAATTAAGAGCATTTCCTACTGTGTTTCTTGTATGTTGTTGTTGTTTTTGCGCGTGTTATTTTTTTTTTTTGTTTGTTGCAATTTTGTGGGAGAAATAGTACAAAAAGTGATTTCTTTTTTGTATCCATTAATTTTGACGTCATTGCTGGCTTAGTAATTAAAGAATTTAAAAAGGACGATTTCCAGGGGAAAAAAATTGCTTTTGTAGTATTTGGTTCGCTTGTATCATGTTGTCAGGCAATTTGTCAATTTATTTTCTCGTTCTTTCAACTGTGCTCCATTTGCCAAAATGATATTAATTTAGAACATTTTATGCAAATTTTTTGGTTTGTTTTTTGTTTTTTTAATTTTCATTAGAACTAAATTATAATCAAAACTTCTTTACAAAGAAACTTTTCTTTGCCATTGTTATAGCCTGCAGATTGGTTGGCGGTATTAATTCAGAGAAGAAGATAGCAATTCTCTCCCATAACCAAGCCGCAATCAAAGCTTTGAGCTCGGCACATATAAAATCGAAGCTAGCAGAACAATGCAGAAAAGAACTTCGATTTGACATTGCGCTCATATTGCTGGCCACACGAACATTAAGGGGCTGATGAACTATCAAGGCATGGTTCCTCTCTTAATGAAACCGCACCAGAACGTGTTTTCTTTCCTTTCGGTTTTGTTAAGAAGTGGATTTTCTGGAATTTTCTATCTGTAGCCGGAAACCACTGGAATTCTTTACAAACCTGTAAAACAGCCAGATCCATCTAGGTCTCTTATAATGAACTGAGCACCATCTTACTTACTATCTAGGAGCCGGTCTGACATCGCAAGAATAACAGCGAAATGCGCTAGGCAACCGTCAAGCTTGCTGCAAGATTAGATATTCCATTGAATCCTTCCTGCTACAGTTGCTTGAATGCAAGCGAGAAGGAATCACTCGAGCACTTTCTTTACAGCTGTCAAACTTTGGCAAGAATCAGGCTAAAATGTCTTGGCAAACTTTTCTGCAATGACCTCAGCGAATTTTGCTGAAGTTGAATTCGGATCTCTACACTACTTACTACCTTAATAAAGCTAACCGGATATAGCTATCTTAACATCCATCAACCCCCTAAAACCGAATCTGAAAAAAAAGTCGGTCTCTTATGGCTTCCGAGATAAAATTGGTCAAAGTTTGAAAATTTCATAAATAAATTGTGTAAAAATTTTTGATCAATTTTATCTTCCGAAGCCATAAGAGACCGACTTTTTTTTCAGATTCGGTTTTAGGGGGTAAAACTTCATGTCTCTAAAAAAAAAAAAGTTTTGGAGCATAACCCCTAAAGTAAAATTGTTCTAAATTTTTTTCCTTCGGCATATTTCGTTACGCAGGGAGGTCCGAATCCGCATAGCCCTCCGGAAAAATAAAATTCCCTGATTCATTGCGTGCAAAAATTGCACAGTATATACTTTAATGAATATTGGAACACCCTGTAAATTGTATTTACAATTTGCTTTGCAATTCAAGAAATTTGTATGGAAAACAATTACAGACATCAACAAAAGAGTCTACGTACGTATCTATATGTAAGAGCCAAGTGCAAGAAAACGCTAATATAATTGTGACAACAACAATATTTGATTATAGGTATAACAATGATTATTCTTTCGCAGTACAAGACAAATAATCAAGTGAGCAAAAAAAAAAATAATGGGGCACGCGACGGTTTTTGCCATTAAAAAAAAGCCAAAGTGACAGTAATCACATGGTTACAGCAGCAACAGGCAAAAAAATGGCCATTGATAACAGACAATAGTTGTAATATTTTCAGTAAAGTTATAATATTTTATTTAACTTTAAGTTTTTTTATTATTCTAAATTGCAAACAAAATACGCAAAGGGAAGAAGTGGAAGCTTTAAATGGAACTATATGGCTTAGGTTCTAAAACAAAGGAAATATCATTATACTTATTTACCAGCGAAATCAAAGTCTTATTTTTTATAAAAACATATCGCTTTATTTCAAAAATTTTTAAAAACCGTTCATAGCGTATGTGAAGACTTGCTGTGTTGAAGACAATACTGCAAGCAGCTTCGCTGAAAGTCCATCAGAAACAGCTTTGAATTACATACTTTAATTTTTATCATAAAAAAATTTCACAATATCATAATATTCCTATTTAATATCAAGTTATTAACGTTTTAAAAATGCTTTGAAAAAATTGCTTGCGCAAATAGAAACAAGCATGCAAACACAACAAACTATTTTATGGCAAGTTAATGTGTTTGTAAAGGGTGTTTTTTTAGAGGTTTGTTTTTCGAATAGAGATAAAACTGGCATTTTATGGTCAAATCTGGCAACTCTAATGTCATTTATGTTTAGTTTGGTTTGCCATTTCATCATGAACAGGTTGACAAAAGAACAACGCTTGCAAATCGTGCAAATTTATTTCGAAAATAATGGTTCAGTTCGCGAAGTTTACCGCAAGCTCCGTCCATTTTATGGTCGACATAATCGTCCATCAGAGCAATTAATTCGGTTAACCATGGATCGTTTTCGCACTACGTTTACTCTATGTGATAATACGCATCCGCAGAGACGTCGAACAGTGCGCACCGAAGAAACAATTGCCGCTGTAGAACAAAATGTTGAAGAGGACCCGAATGAATCGATTCGCCACCGTGCACAGCAATTGGAGCTTTGTCCATCAACTTTATGGAAGATTTTGCGCAAAGATCTTGGCTTGCGACCTTACAAGATCCAGCTTGTGCAAGAATTAAAGCCGCGAGACCATGTAATGCGTCGTGATTTTGGTGTATGGGCCGAAAATGAGATTGATCTCGATGCTGATTTTCATTGCAAAATTTTGTTCAGTGGTGAGGCTCATTTTTGGTTGAATGGCTACGTCAACAAGCAAAATTGCCGCATTTAGAGTGAAGAGAATCCACATGAGACCCTTGAGACGCCATTACATCCACAAAAACTGACTGTTTGGTGTGCTCTATGGGCTGGTGGAGTCATTGGGCCATACTTCTTCCGAAATAATGCTGGAGAGTCAGTTACCGTTAATGGAGACCGGTATAGAGCCATGATAACCGACTATTTTGTTCCCGAATTGGATGGCATGAATGTGGATGAGTTGTGGTTCCAACAAGACGGCGCTACATGCCACACAGCGCACGTCACAATCGATTTATTGAAGGAAACATTCGATGAGCGCATAATTTCGCGGAATGGACCTGTCAATTGGCCACCAAGATCGTGTGATTTGACACCATTGGATTATTTTCTTTGGGGATATGTGAAGTCGCTCGTCTACGCCAACAAACCAGAAACGTTAGGGGACTTGGAAGCCAACATTCGTGGCGTTATTGCCGACATACGGCCAAAATGGACCTGTAGAATTGGCTTTATTCGAGCCAGCCGCGGCGGCCACATGCCCGAAATCATATTTAAACATTAATGGCATAAAATTATCCTTCCAATAAAGCCAAATTGATGGACATTAAAACGATTTTCTTGTGTTTTATTTCAATTCGAAGCTCTATACCTCTAAAAAAAACACGTTTTGTGCGTTTTGTTTTTGTTTTTTCCATATTGTCATTGTACCAGATGAAGTTATTAGGGATAGGAAAATGAAGACATTTTGAGAACGTAAGAGTCAATTCATTTTTAAAACGATACTCAATAAAATATAATGAGTTTCAATGTAAATGGAAAAATCTGTCTGGTGTGCATTATAGTCTGGTGGTGTCATTGATGACATCAATCATCATTCTTTGAGAATGATGAAGTACTGAGAACTACCGAAAATGCTGAACACTATGTGTGTATGATAACCACATTTTTTTTTTTTTGACTGCAATAAGAAGATTTCGATCTGAACGATTTGTGCTTTCCATAAAATGGCCATACAACCCAAGTTTCATTTTACACGAAAAGTTCCTAAAACTTGGTGTTGTCTAATCGGTTCCAAAATCATGCGATTTTATGCCATTCATTTTTGTCGGGGAGAAACGTGCTTACGCAAACAATCCTCTAACTTAACGTGACCATATGATCTACAAGTCTGCGTTTTTTGTTTTCTGCTCCGCGTGGTCCGCGTTTTTATTGAATAAAAACATCTTATTGTGCTAGGGTTTTCGGTGAAAGTGGAGACCTTTTTTTTTTAGTAAATATAAACAATTGGTAAATATGTGATTTTTCTTAAAAATATTTCGAAATATCTGATTTGCTACGGTTTCCGGGATGTGAAAGTGAGGACCTTTTTTTTAGTACATAAAAACAAACGAATCTTCAAAAAAGTTTCATCAGCTTTTTCCTGCTTCGCGTTTTGGTGAAAAATATCTGGTCACGTTACTCTTAGTATAGTGCAATTAAAAATCATCATTCTTCGAGCCATGGGCGATTACAGCCCAAATCGTCTAAAAAATCTTCAAAAATTTTCTCAAACAGATTAAGTCCTGCAGGACGTATCCTTTTAGCTCTAAATGTTGTTTTTCGTACATAATGCCAAGGTATAAACCATAAATTTTACCCTAAAAACTTACCCTATGCACATTATTATAATTTGTGTAATGTTTCATGTTCCAAGCAAGTGATTCTAATTGAGTCATAAATTTTTTTTATATCCAAAGCTTTGTATAAAATTTAATTGCAAACATTACAACAATTGAGAAACCTTTGCTTAACATCTGACTTTTATCTTTTTTTTTTCTTTCAGCTATCTGTTGGCATTGAAAATGGCATCCTTGAATCTTATAACTCTGATTTTGAACTGCAATTTAGTCATCCGCTGAAGCACATTGTCGGCATGTGTCGCATTGTGCATCGTCAGAATGGCAAAACTGTTGGCAATGGATTTGTGCAGATTAAGCAATCGACATCAACAACAACTACGTCGGGCAGCAATCATAATAATAGCAACAACAACAATAACAACAGTAACAAAGCTTATGCGTCTACGCTTACTTCCTCTGCATCGTATGGATCACTTTCTTCTAGTGCTGCTGCAGCTGCAGCTGTGGCAGCTCAGGCAGCTAATGCCCATAATGATAATGGCTCAACAGGTACTTTAAATGGTCATGCTGGTCAACAAAATGCTGCTGCTACCAATAATTTTATGGAATTCACTGGTCCAATTACGGGTTTGGTTTATTTAATGAAAGATCCTCGAGATCCACTGCTACATATTTATTTGTTCGAGTGCGAGTCAGTTGATGAGGTAAGTGAACTGTGACGTATTTATTTCTTATTTTTCACGTTGCCTTTGGGTGCTTTTTTCGCAGCAAAATATTTTATTCATTGAATACTATTTTAATTAGTGAATGCATTACCTAAACATAGACATGTCCGCGGTGGTAAGCGATTGTACTCACATTTGGCTAAGAACCTTTTTAAATAAATGTCTCTTTTCTTGGAATGCTGCTCGTTTCGTAAATGAGATGTTCCAGCATTTTAATATTAACCATATTTGAGTGCCTTTGCAAAGCTGATGAATTTGCCAGGCAAAAGATTACACCACAAATTCTTCGGGATAAGGAAAGTATTTGCAAGGCATATGTAAAGTTTAGGATATATAGTTATTGGCTGACATGGTTAAGAAGGCTAAATCTCTTTGGGCTAAAAAAAAAGAAGCAAACTCGGCTCCAAGCTAAACTCTCTCTCTTGTGTCCTTTATCTCCTCACGAAGCATAGGGCCCAAACAGAGGTCTTGCGAGTGCCTTCACTTCGCCACAAAATTTCTCCGATTCACGTATTTCCTGTTCTAGCGATGATTTAGGACGGCCGCGTTTGCCGCCAACTGAAGAGTCCCATTCTAATGCTTGCCGCAGGCTTCATTTGGTGATTTGCACAACGCGTATTCAGTTCATTTCTGTTTCCGTCAACTTATTTTAACGGATTTCGGGTTTTGACGGCCTGTGGTAAATATTTTGACATTGGAGATGATCATGGGTCATCAAATTTTAAGAATTCGGCGACGACTATTGTTGGGGTAAAGACTTGTAAATTGTATGATAGAGCGCTGTTGTTAAAGTATCAGAAGAACTGACTCTACGTTTGACTTAAAGATTTTAAGCTTCGATGCCAGACATTGCGATGCTGAGCGAAGGTACCTTTTGACAACCTGCACTGAGCTTAAATCAAAAATTCTTGATAAGGTTTTTCTATTTCATTTCACAAAAATATTTAAATACCATGAAAATTCCGTAAAAAATCTTTGAAAATAACGTGCAGTCAAAATCGCTGGTTAACATAAAAAATCACCTAAAATGTTAAGCATTAAAAGTACCAAAGAAAGAGCACCAAGCTGTAAGATAAAAGCACAAATACGTAAAGTATTGTATGAGGAAAATAAAATATAGCTAAACGCACAAAAGCAATAAATCTACCGACTTTAATCATGGCCAGAATACGAATGAAAATTGTAAAACTGAAATAAAATGCTAAAAAATACGACAACCTTAAACTAAATGTATGCGAACAGCAGTAAAGTATTTAAGTTAACGCTTTTATACACAAGGATAAAAGTGCCATTTGGCGCCCACACAAGGCCCACAAAAACCAACGAAGCACTAACACGTGCCCAAATGAATGGCGTTGTTTTGACCGAAAACCAAAAAAAAAAACAGAGCAACCCCCACGCTAACGTAGTAGCAGCAAATGAACTAAAGGTTAAAATTTACTGCATATGTGATTCAAAATTAGGCAGGATACAGAAAGATCGTTAACCCTTTGGTGTCCTATACCTTTGCTACTTAAAATTAGAACTCTGATTTTTTAACAGCGTTTCCAGTGTAGCCGTTAAGTTGATTGATTTATTTGACATCCGCTACTTTTTTTTAGATATATCTTTATTTTAAGTGAAACTATGATGGTGGTGTTCCAAAACATAATTAGTGTCGAAATCAAACATAACCACTCGAGTCGATATAGCTATATCCGTCTGTCTGTCTGTTGAAATCACGTTTACGGGAAAATTAAGCAATCTAATTCAATGAAATTTAGCACATAGGTCACACCTTTTACAAGCTGCTAGCATGTTAAAATGGGCAAAGTCGGTTCATGGCCACGCCCACCGCCCATACTCTGTGCAAATATAACCCTGCACATTTTGAAAAAAGTTGCTGCGAATTTCATGAAACTTGCTGATTTATTAAACATGTAAACAAAATTAAGATTGCGCTTACAAAGACTCTAAAGGGGTGTGGCACAGCCCTAAACTTTAACTTTAATAATGCCATAACTCGTTAAGCGTGCAAGATATTGTGATGAAATTAAGTGCACGGATACAGATCAGAAATATCTTGAACCGTGCTTAAAGTGGGCGGAATTGGAAAAGTGGGCGTGGCATTATTCAACAATTGAATATTTTGATTTTATATAACGCACACACGATTTTCATGAACATTTTTTGGTAATTAATTTTCAATGTATTTTTGACATTTATTTAGAAAGTACTTTCAATGCAGTGTAGGGTATGTGAGTTTCGGCATGGCTGAAGATAACACCTTTACTAGTTTACAGTAAACACTTTCAGTCATATTTATATGAAATCACTTTAAATCAATGTGGATTCTTTTTGAATTAAAATCAAAAATGTTTCACTTCAATTTCTCCTGAGTGATTTCATAAATTTGATTAAATTTTCCGAATTTAGAGCTCAGAGCATGAGTGTTAAACTGAGTAGTGCACCACCGTGCATTTCTACTCATAAGGACCGAATGCAATACGCGATGGTTTTTTTTTTTGTTTTTCATCACAAAGTTTTCCCACCACACAAATTTCAGCGTTAGTCGTTTTTAACTTAAAATTTGTTTTTGGTAATGATTACACGTATTTGTTGGCGTTGGTTGCTAGCGGTTGATATCTGTAGCCAAATGTTTATAATTGCCACCACCACAATTGCGTCAACTGTTAATGAGTTTGCATTTAAAGTTTAATTACCTTCGGTGGCAATATGTTGCATGTGCAACAATTGCTGCAATTTGTTTGCGAATAAAGTATGAAATTTAATATATTTCCTTTACGCATTTCACTGACATTTTTTACAAAAAAGTTTATGGAAATATTGAAAAAATCCATGCTACACAACAACACGTTAACACAACTTTTCACATTTTTCGCATACCATGTATCCATGCATAATGCAATTCTCCATAAAGGGGTAGCAAAATTCAAAAAAAAAAATAAAAAGTCGTTGTCCTTGCAATTTGCAATATAATGAAGGTTTACGATTCATATTTAGCTTAGAACTCATAATGGTTTTATGAAAAGCCACAAAGTTAATCCAACTCTGTGCTATATTTGTTGTATGTGTAAATTAGGTTGGGTCGAAAAGCAAATTTTTTGAATTTCAATATATAAGTGCGGCAGAAAGTTCACAAGCAATGCGGTTTGCATCACAGAAGCGTAGCTGGGTAGGCCTGACAACATTTAGATTTCGTTTCACAAGAATTAAAGCTTTCCCAAATTCATGTAAATCCGTTTGTCGTTTCCATTCAGGGAATCAACATCTGCGTTGATTACATTCCAACGGATTGGAATTTGGAATAGCTTAATTTTACGATTCCATCTAAGGAGTTAGAACTTAAAATTGAATATCTTCTTCCATTCTGATGAACCGGAAATAGTAATCGACAATTCCATGGTAAATGTCATGGAATTGAAATTTAAAATTTCCTGAAATGAAATTAAAATTTTTCAATTTTAAAGGTTTGAAACTTAAATTTAAAGTTAACTTTATAATAATTTTTTATGCAAAAAGTAGAAAGCTATTCCCTTTTTTTCAAAATCACTTGTATGTGAGGTAGGCGTGGCGACTCTTAAATCATTGGTTTTCATATGTACAGCAAAGTGTGTCTGTAGATTAAATCTCAATACCATGCTTGCAATACGCAGTGGCGTCAATTCAGTAGAGCTGGGGAGGCCATTGGCCCCACCCACCAAAGATCTGATACAAGTTATTTTTCAATACATTAGTTCAATAAACCCATTTAATAGTGGTGGAAGTATGATTCTCGCCCTCTCCCTCCCCAAGATCTTGTGAAGTGACGCCACTGGCCTTAAGTACCAAATTTTGCTGTTTCATTTATATGGAAGCTAGGCGTTGTGATTTCAATAGCCCACAAATACAAATAAGCCCATTTTAAATTTTTGAAAGCTAAAAAGTGCTCTCCATTTTCAAAAGACAATATCTTAGTAATAATTCTTTGGTTTTTCAACGTGTGTCTTCATGGCCGTCCTGGACGGAGTTCTCCTTAATCGATCCGTTGCCTAAACAAAATAGTTTTGCCCATTTCTTTATAAGAAAGGTAAAGAGTCTCAATCAAAATCATCTAAATTTTTCTTGATATCTGCTAAAATTTTCCCTTCTTCAGTCAAAGATTTGATCAATTCACGTTGCTCAATTTAAAATAGCGCTCAATTGACGTAGGGCTGATGGGGCTTTAGCTCCAGGTCCAACGTCATCTTTTGTGGGCAACGGAAATTGAGGAACATCACAAAAGCCTACTGGAAGTTATCTACATGAAAAAGTGCCGTTTCTCAGTTTATAGCCCATTGCTTCACAAAGTCTCATTCCGGCGCTGATATTAAATAAGTTGTTACGCCATTCACAAGCTCAGTCGGCAATAAGTTACAATTGAAATAAAATAAGTTTATGAGTTTTGGACCGCTTTACGTAGTTAACTCTAGCAACTAATTGCAAACTAAAATAGAAATTTATTATATACCCTGTATCGTAAAATTGTTCCATATTTTGCACTTTTATTAAAAGTCAAACTCTCTGCATCATCAACATAATAATGAAATGAATTTTAAATTAAAAATAAAAATTAAAATGAAATCTTTAACTTTATTGCATGTGCGAAATTTGCTGTTGCTTCTGCTGTCATCGCATGCTGGAAATTCCAACTTCACGTACATATAAATATGTATGTAACGATTTACTAACTGAAGTATCTAACAAATGCAATTGTTCACATCATCACATTGCTGTCTTAGACCGCATCTTCATTGCCATATTTGTTGTTGTTGTGTTTTTCAATTTCTTTTATTCTTTGATATGCTTTCTAACTGCATTTCGTAAAAAATGCACAGCCAACAGATGATAACTGAATGCATTTTGACTGTTGTGCGAATGCAATAAAATGTTTCTTTTCTTTTATTGTTCATTGATTTTCTATTAATAATAAAATAAAATAGTTGATTGCAGATACACTGTAAAAAATTTATTTGCTGTTACGACTCCTATGGTACTGTCTTTAGTAGTAAGAATGTGTTCAAGGAAGGGGAAGCGTGCTTGTTGATATTGATTCAGTTTTCACTATGACACATGGCCGCTGTTGGAATTTAGTTGCCGCCATAAACCTAACGTTATAAGAATACCCTGGAAAAGCTTGCCGGCTCATGGGCTGAACTTAGTGAATAATAGTTAGAAGAACTTTTCGGAAAATTTAAAGATTTCTACAGCAAATTTTTGATTAATGGCGATTTAGCTAACCTTATGTCAGCTTTATCACTCACATGTTATCATGAGAAAAACGACGAAATTAAGAACTTGCTCCAAGCAAAATGGTTAAATACAGCATCTGTTTCCTATGTCAAGAGCCGGTTGAGCACACACCAGCCGAACAGGGCTATCTTCTCCAAAACCACCAATAGATATTAACGCCCACTGACAAATCTGATCTCAGTTTTGCCAGTGTAATTTACTGTCATTGCGTTTTCTTTCACAAGATGTTCTTTGTAATATTGTCATGATCGTTATCCATATCAAGGACGCACAGCTCGAAGCTTTTTTAGCTCTACCAGCTCTTACTTACAACAATAACAAAAAATCTCGAGCTCATTCCGTTCTTCGAGCTGAAGCATTTCGGTTCCTAACCACCACATGCTTTTTGTTTGTGTAATTTTTGTCTTCAAAGCACTTACTCAAGCTTAGTAATTTCGGTTAGTTATCGCCATATGCTTTTTGTTTGTGTAATTTTTGTCTTCAAGACGTCGGCTCGTTCAGCTCTTTCCGTTACTCAAGGTAAACACTTTCAGTTCGCAATCACTGCAGGCTTTTTGTTTGTGTGATTTTGTTTTCCACTCACTTGCTTCTTCAGCTCTTGCTTTTTGTTTTTTATTTCCTATGTTTGTATGCAATTGTGTTTGTCCCGAACCAAAGTTTTTTCATACCCTACACATAGGGTATATTTACTCTTTTAATTTTTTTGTAGCTCATAAAAAAGGGCGTGTCAAGTACAAAATACTATACATAATCCTGATCAGCCTCCCTCCTAAGTCGATTGAGCTATGTCCGTTTGTGTAACTGTTCTTCCGTATCATGATATCATGATAACTGGAAAACAGAAAAAGATAATAATTTGATATAATGGCTATACATAAATTATAGCTCATTGAATTGAAAATCGGTTTGAGGACACACCTGCCAAGAAAAAACATTTAAATCCCTTTAAGACTGATGCAACCAAATTTCACACGAATACTACGAACAAGCTTTAGACGAAAATTGGCTGAATTATAATAAGAGGGCGTGTCACCGCCCTTATAAGCAACTACTTTAAAGTTCTAAAATAAGACAGATATTTTAAGTAATGCAACCAAATTCACAAAATATACAAAAAATGGTGTCGAATAGCAGCAGACAAAAACTGGGCGCATTTTGACAAGTGGGCTTGCCAACTGTTGAAAACGGTTGAAATCCAAAAAAAGTAATAACTTCGAAAAACGTTGATAAAGTTGAAAATGATGATGTGCGCTTTTCCGCCAATACATTCCAGTAAACAGTTTCCTCAGCACTCACCAGTGAAGATGTTCACACATCAAATGTTGTGAACAATTCAAAACGATGTGTTTTTTTTATGCACCACCCTGTTCCTTGCATAAAAAACGCAACATTTTTTCGTAATGCCCTGAAAAACCTGTGGATTCTATAAGCAACAAATTGTCTAACGAGGATTTGACTGCGTTGCGCCATTACATTACAGTTTTAGCCACAGCGGCACTTAAGTGCTGTTTGCTAGCGCAACACTTTATGGGGCAGGAAATATGGAGCGTATTAGCGAATTCTTTGCGAACTCATTAATATTTCAAAGCTTTATTTACCAACCCATAGAGTTAACCAGCTGGTGGGGAATTACTTTGTCGCACAACAACTAAACTTGTTAATTTATGTTTTTGTTGGACACTAAGAAAGGATGACACTAACGTTGCGAGCGTTAATATCTATGCAATTTAAGAAGCTAAGGAAATTATGGTTTTAGTAATAAAAAAACAATGAGCAATAAAGTTGATAAAATTATGCGAAAGACTTGCGCCGTTTTTATTATAAAAACAATTAAAATATTACTGTAGTACTGCTATAATTAAAATATAACCATTTCTTTCAAGTTTTTTTTTGCAACTTCGTGAGTATATTTTATAGAATAGAGTCCAATTTTTGAGCACTTGATTCAATTAATCAGATAAACTGGTGAACAATATTTGCATCAAATGTCGCTGCTGGCGTATTGCCGTAGATCAATGATTTCAAATAAACCCGCAAAAAGTGGTCCAGAGATGTTTAATCACAACTTCTTGAATGCCATTCAACATCTGGATTTCTTGAGTTCATTTACCCTACGAACTTTTCGCGCAATAAATCGATTGCGCGAAAGCAAGTAGCAATGTCTTGTTAAAACCACGCGCTTCTCAAATCAATATCATCCAATCCTGGCCATTAAAAGTTCGTTATAATCGACCTGTACCGCTCACCATTGACATAAACGGCAACTCCGAAAATACCGATGATACCACTGTGTCACAAACCATAACAAATGGTTTGTTTTACGGAATGTAAAGGTTCCTCTGGAATGTAATGGTTCCTCTTGAATAACTTTCTAGAGAGCTGAAAATGCGCCTCACCAAAGAAGATGATTTTCTTGGTAAAATAAGCACAATTTTCAAGTTTTTCCAGTGCAAAATCTGCATATTCACGGCGTTTCCGATGAGCCAAACACTTCCATTCTAGCATTATAATAATTTTGTAAGGATTTAAGCCCAAGTTCAATCATTAACCGTACGCCATTAAAGCTTTGCACGAGTGTGCTTGTAACGACCATCAAGCCACTCGTCATGATCGCGATTCTATCAAGCCATTGTGCATGAAAACCACAAATCAAATCAGAATAAATTGAAACACCATGCAAAAGAGGTGAGTGCTGCACTCGCAAATAGAATTATCTACGAGTTTAAGCACTCGTAGTTTCGGCACCGAGTGGCTTGTTTGATTCTTAGTGTGCTTGCTCAGACAACAGCCGTGCTGCTTTGCGCGGTGAATTTAAACAACAATTTGAAAGACGCGTGCCGCTAAGAGACGAACGCAAAACAAATCATATAACATATAATTAATCTTTAAAAACTCTACCATTGATATTACAGTTGACTCATAGCATTTTAAATATGGCCACACTGTCGATTTGGAAACATATCACCCCTATTATTATTTACTAATAATATATAATCTCTATTGAAAGACCCAACTCATGCTATTAATTTTAAGATTTTATCTTGGGTATGAAGATCTAGCAATCCAACAATGCGCTTCACATTAGTTCATTTGAAGGACCTTTGCCTGAGGCTCGTCTATCTTCACATAGAAATTCAATTGGTTAACCCTACATAGTTTTGAAGTGTGTTTGTGTTCGTTGTCCTGCTGCATTATATATATTTTTCTGCAATTTAGTTAAGACCAGTTGGCAGAGCATATAGTTAGGTCAGCTTTGTAGTCTTCCTTTCTCATTGTACACATGGGCACTAAATTTGCTATTCCATTTGCAACAAAATATTTCCACACTATAACTTCACAGTAAACACTTCCAGAATCTAACAGTATTACTTCCCCTGCACTTCGTCAGACAAGAAATTTGCCTTTTTGAACCAAAGAGCACGAAACTTCGATTCATTAGTCCAAAGGACTTTTCTGAAGTCTGCTTCTGTACAGTATCGATACCTTTGAGCCCATTCTAAACGTTACTTTTTATTGTGCAATCGAAACAGGCACTCGTATTGTTACACTGTATAAAATTTCAGCTTCTATCAAACTATGATACTCCATTAAAGTTGATAAATTTAATATTTTCAATGAATACATAAGGTTTGATGATTTTGATTGACTTAGATCAGCGCTGGGCACGGAAATCTGGCAAAAGGGCGCAACAACAAAAACAATTAACAATGAACGAAATTTTAAATTTTTTAGTTTCATTTCCAAATTCGCCAACAACACAAAAAAATCCAAGTTGCGCTACAAACAAAAGCAATTGCTACATTCTTTGAGACACAATGCGCCACCTTAGCTAATGCCTTTGTTTGTTGTTATTGTTTTCATTTGAACTCAAGTCATCGCTGTGCGTCGATAGCGTTGAAATTCTGCGAATTATTTTTTGGTTGCTTGTGCGTCAAATAACGGCTGGGGCCATGCGGGCGGAAAGTGTTACTACGTGCCCAACGCTGATTAAGATATTACGATGTTTTTGCTGCAAAAAGCATTAAATATTTTCAATGAATTGATAAATTGTTGTTGAACAGATAGACTGGCTAACCACATTGTCGTAGTCGAAAACTGGTCTTGAACACTGTGATTTGAAAGAATGAATGAATTTTTTTTTTGCTTATCGCAACACTTAAGTGATTTCTCAGATCGAACTTCGATATACAAATACACATGCTGAAGACCTTAAAAGACCTCTGCCGGCGCCTCTAACAATAAGTATTCTTTGTTTCCGCTGTTTGTCTACACCTAAGTTTATTACGTCTCAGTGTTTTTATGTCCACGTCGGCAGTCGCACGATCTATGCGTATTTATGTTTTTTGTTTTGATCAATCAGCTGTTGCACTCACATGCGTCTTCATTTGTTGTGGTAGTGTCGTGTCGTGGCGTTGGTATTGAATAGCTAATGTATGTGAATTTTGTTTTGCGGCAATTTGTTGTTGATCGTAGATATGTACATATGTGATACTGCTCGATCGGATTGATCGGCACAGGTGAATTTCTCTCACTCTCACTCTTAACAACGCATGCGCAATTGTGGTGTTGATTGCGGCGGACAATCGAAGCGGTCGAAAGCGTATCGAAAGTTGTCTGGCAGTTGTCGCGTTACTTTTGACCGGTTAGCGTGTAACCGCTTAATTAACGGCTGTTTAATACAAAAAAAAAATATGATGAAAAAAATTTTTACAAAATTTCAAATAATTTACGTTTTGTCGCAACTGAAAGTGATTTGTTAAATAGAAAGATAAAAAAAGCAAAAAAATCATCAAAAGAATGATAAAAGTATCTCATGGATGTAAGGCATTGTGAGAAAATAAAAGCTTGTGTAAATTTATTGGCTATTAGGTAAAACCCAAATGCAGATGAAAATATTTTTTTATTTTATTCAATTGATGGTGCTTTCGTCTAAATTAAAAAAGTTGAAGAAAAAGAAAACAACAACTTTGTTTAAGTAAGGCGCATTTGCGTTCCCAAAAAAATGCAGCTGTATATCCAAAAGTGTAATGCAATAAAAAAAAATTAATTTTTTTAAAAAAAAGTTGTTAACACCAAAATCAAATATACCCCATTGCAGCAATGTTTATAGTTAAATTTTTCCATTGATTTTATTTTTATGAAGGCATAGTCATTTTAATTGCAGTCATAACTGGCCACTGCCTCATCGGCAGATATGCGGAGAGATTAGTTGTTAAGTCCTTTGACTTCTGTAGAAGTTGTGGAGATGTGGAGGCAGAGGAAAATATTAAACATCTTCTCTGCTCCTGTTCCGCACTTGCTAGAAAATGCCACAAAGCACTTGGTTCGTTTGAACTGGACGACCTTAGACATTGAGAGGGTATAGTCAAGCACCCTGTGGTATCACAATGGATCACATTTGGTCTAAGTGAGTCGATTTTCCATAACTGACCGCCACTCCTAACTAACCTAACCTAAGGCATTGTTTTTTAAAGATTTGATATGTGGAAATGAAAATATTTCCTAAGGACGTACTCAGCTCATCAAAAAAGTTTAAAATTAATAAAAAAAATACACTAAAATTTTGTATTTAAATTTAAACTTTTCAGCTAAAGTTAAACCTTAAATATTCTGGTATTTACCTTCAGAATTCAATATAAAAAAATTTTTACATTTTGATGAAGTCGATTTTTCCAATGCTATGGCCAAAAAAAATTGATTCATTAATCGAAAACATTTAAGTACTCAAAATTTCAATTCTTTGACAAAAGTGGTTTAGTATTGAAAAATCCTAATTCCAATACAGAAAATGAAAAATCGATTTTTTCTAGTATGAGAACAAATAATTTCATGAAATGAAATTTTTCAAAATAAATTCAGAAAGCTCAGAAAAAAAAAATGTTTTCCCCTTCGATGCGAAAATGAATTTTGGGTAGACGTTACCCAGTGCTGTTTAGGAATGGACTTTCTAACTAAAATTAACTGCTATATTTTTCCTCACGCTTTGTTTTCCTATGTACATATACTATATACATAAGTATATATGTTTATTGTTGCATTAGTTCTTCCTTAAGCTAAAGTGTATATTTGGCAAACAATTTCTATAATACCCTAGACAAAAAGTTCTTCTTCTGTGGTGCAATTTTTCTCATGCTATGTAAATAGATGACAAGTTCAAGACTTTGCATAACTTCTGTACACAAATAAATCAATTATTTGAAATTATTGCTCAATTGTTAGAACAACAAATAAATAGGAGCAAATCGCACAAAGCAATTAAATGACAAATTGGCGGCGACTACTTTAGTTTTCACCTTAAAAATGTCGACTATCAGTTTGAGCTCTTTAGATGAGATGACGATCAGAAGACAGTCGGCGGATGCCTATTATGACGTTCAATAAGAGGTACGAGAGTCACACACAAACAAAAATCAATATTTTCTTTGACAAATTTGATATATATGTACTTGTACATCAATTAGAATTTGCATCTTGTAAAAATTACTTACATAACATGACAATATCCCAATTGGAAAAAAAGGTCTTAAAATGCATTTTTACAGTTGAAGACTTAGCTTATTTGAGAGCAATAATTGTGTCTGCAGGATGCTTTGTTACTAGTATTTATTTTCCAACATTTTTTATTCACAATGCATACACCGCTGGTCATCGAAATGCAAGATTTTATATTGATAATTTCATCAAAGTGCAAGAAAATGTGGCGCAAACTTGAGTTTAGGAAATCTTGTTCCATTTCCGCACAAACGCTAACTTAAAAACATTTAAACCTGCGAATTTTTAACTTTTTCCAAAAAATTTTAATATCAGTGATGATCAGTTATCGCCAGTATGACTAAAAATGCTTGTATCTTTGCTATTTTTAGTCAAAATTCATATTCAGCGAACCCAATGTCGAGTTTAATGGGCATTATTTATTTTTGTTTCAATTTTGTGAAAAAAATAAGGTGCTAGGACGGTGAAGTGCGAACAGTGAGACACATTATTTTTTAAGGCACTTCTTTAGACTCAACAAAGCTGTCTATCTTAAACTCTTCAGTTTTATTTTTCTAATTGTTATGAAAAAAATTATTATGAATGAACTTAGAACAACGCAACTATGGACTTAACTATGCAACAAACCAAACTGTCTCACTGTTCGCCGTAAGTGCATTCGGAGACAATATAAGGCGAACAGTGTGACAAAACAAATATTTCAAAGCAATGGCACTTCAAACTTTTGTGCCTGATGAAACAAAATTACAGAGCAAAATATTTTTATTTAATTAATAAGTTTTATTAAAAAAATTACAGAACATAAAAAAAATAGTTCATTCAATTCCTTAATTGTATTTAAACTTATTAATACCTTTGGTTCGTCATTAAATCAGTTATTAAGTAATAAGTGAAAGCACTGTTTCAATTTTCTTATTCCTATCCTTCCATATCCGGTACTGTTTACCTCAGGGTTGCCAACTTGTAAAGATGCAATTCCCGGTCTTCTCAAAAAAAAATTTTTTTTTGGGAAAAAGCTGTTGACCTTATTTTTGGTGTTTTTTTTTTGGTCAGTAATATTAAAAAATTAATTCATAAAACGGTAAAAACTTGAATTTTCGGTGACTTGATGACTGATTATTTTTTTGTTTGTGTAATAAAATTTTGAAGTAAGTCCTTGTCACAAAAATCGTCCACTTGCCGGCAATTTAAGAAATTTTTGCATTCCTACGAGACCCCCGGCCTTAACAGAATACTCTGGGCTTGTTTGAGTCAATCACGGTCACTTGGCAACCCTGGTGTAGCTGCTCTATTGTGACGCAGATATCATGCGTAATTATCTCGTATTTATTTCTTTCGTCTTTGTCTTATTTTAACTTTTTCAATTAAATAGTTGGCCTAATTTTTTCTAACTTTTAAACGGACGAGAACGTAAAAGCCAATTTTTATGGTTTCGAAAAGTATTGTCCGTTGAATCATCATGGAAAAATCTTGAAGAAACATTTCCTTATCATTTGATGCAGTGTCAGACTGTAAGTGGAAAATATAAGATACAGTTTCAAACCAGCCATCATGTATGAAGTTTATTCCCACAAAATTTGCAGACATCTACTGCATGCTTGTCATAAAAGGTGAACAGTGAGACATGTTCCAAATGAGCAACAGATATTTCAGTACAAAAAAGGAGAATGGAAAACAAACGTAATTGCCAGCATTTTACATTGTCTCACTGTTTGCACCCTTTTTCCCTAAGCTTAAAATATTATGCGTTATATTGATCATGCCCTCTTTTCTCGCTGGGTATTTAGACAAACCTATCGGTGGTCTTACCGCTAATGCAAAAGATGCAACTAAAAGTACAAAATCCGTAACAGAAACGCTCACAACTATCACGATGTCAACGTATTGTTGGCAAATATCATGCAACAGGAAAATCACTCAGTTGTAAACGTTCTAATTAACGAAAAGCAACACAACAATTTTATATTTATTTGCATATTTTTAAATGAAATTGTTTTTTTTTAAATAAATTTGTGTTATAAGAAATAAACAACAGTGCAAGAAATAAAAATTTTCGAGTACTTTAAGTTTGTGTGACTTTCGCGGCGGTCAATGGTATTTTCCCATAGTTAAATAATATATTAACGAAAAAAAGTGTTAAGAGTTTTTAATTAAAAACAACAAAAAACAATTTAATGTGATAAAAATGCTATGCAAAGGCACAAACTCCTATGGTTCAAAGATAGTGATAACGAATAATAAAAACAAAATCACATCTTTATCTTAAGCTGATTATTTCTAAATGTGTGTATAAAATTAAAAACTATAGTGTTATTTTAAATTAAATTAAAAAATTTAAGTAAAAATACAATAAAAAGGAAACTATTGCCCCTTTGTTAATAGAATACTACACTGATCTTCAGTACAGGGTGTCTTGCGTAATATACGCGCAGAATGTCAAACGAAAAGAATCCACAATTTTTACACTTAGAATTTCAATGAATATAATTTATTACATTGAATTAAAATGCTTAAAAATACAGTTTTAATGAAAAAACCCATTACTCTCTGTGCATCAAGTTAACTTGTGATTTATGACAGTGATAATTTTATTGTGATTGTTATGTTGTGATATAAATATTCAACACAAAATAAAACTTTATCGACTCAACGATTTTAATCTACACTACATTGAAGAATACTTCAGAATGTTTACCGTACCATTTCATCGAGATACAATTTTAACAGCATCTATAAGTGATGCGTCGGCCTTGAGTAAAAGTAGAACCGTATGTATTTGTGATCATCACATGTTGCAAGGTTGTTGATCGTAAAGATCGTGTGGTATCTTCGCATATGTTCAAAATTAACTCTGCATGTGCATGAAAACAAAAAAATATTTGTAAGATTTTTAAGGACTGTCCCAGAAAAAACTTACGTTTTGCTTTTTAGTTATAAAAAAATACCCAGTAATTTTTTTGGTCTTTTTTCGTTTTTTATTAATAATGGCTAGTGTTCAGAATATAAATAACTAAAAACTGAGTAACAAATTTTTTTTTTCTATTAAAAATTCTTACTTTTTTCGCAAGGCCCTTCATTAAATTTTGCATCGACAGTACGGTACGATCTTTTCCACTTATGTCTGAAGTCTTGTAAATTTTTTGCAGTCTTACCACTCTTTCGAAGATCTCTTTTCATAAGAGCCCAATATCTTTCAATTGGGCGCAGCTCTGAGCAGTTGGGCGGATTTGCAAATTTTGGAACAAAATTGATCTTTTTACTTGCATACCATTCCATCGTAGCTTTAGAGTAATGAGAGGTTGCTAAATCTGGTCAGAACATCACGGTACCCTCATGTACACGAATAAATTGTAGAAGACGTTTTCGGGACACTCGTCTACATAAACTTTGGAATTGATTGTGCCTTGCGTAACAAAGAAGCTGCTTTTGAGACCACAGGTCCATATGACCTGCCAAACCATATATTGCTTCGTAAATTTCGAATTTTTTTTTTCTTTGATTTTACTAGGTGCATGCCTTCTCTTCGGTGATGTATAATATTCGTGCCCAGATAGCTGCTTAAAATCTGCTTTGACGTAAGTTTCTTCGTCCATAACACAGCAATCAAATTTAGTCAGGTACCTTTCATACAATTTTCGAGCTCGCATCTGAGCCATCAACTGCTTTTCATCAGAACGGTCTGGTATTTTTTGAACTCTATATGTCTTTAGCTTACTTTTCTCCTTTATCCTTTGTACAGTAGATTTTGATGTAGCTGGTCTAGCCGCCATATCTCGCACTGAGGTGTTGGGATTTTGCTTAAAAGGCGCTTCACCTTCGTCGCTACCTTTGGGTTAGAAAATTCTAGTTTTCTGCCTGAACCTTTTTTTCGTGAAACAGGTAGACCCTTCTTATAATTAGAAATAACCGTAAAGACAGTTTTTTCTGATTCACCAACTATTTTTGCTATAACTGAATATTTTAATTCTGGATTTTGCAGGTATTTGGACAAAATCAGTTCGCGGACTTTTTGTTGCTTGCTAGATATTTTTTGTCATTAGAAGTGATATCTTCAAGTGTTATACATCATATTAAACGTCACTTTATATAGAACAAATGTTGGGGTTTTTTTGACTTATAAGATAATCAGCTAGAGCATAATACAAAAAATAAAAAACGTAAGTTTTTTCTGGGATAGTCCTTATGTAATATGGGTATGTAATTCTAAAAATGTTGAAAAACAATTTTTTGTTTTAGGATCTTATTACACAAAATTTCTTAATTTGACTTTAAGGAAATGCATGCCAAGTAACCCTCCCGAATAAAATTTAAATTATGTTGTCCATAAAAGCGATTAAACTGTCGAATACACTTATACACAATTTGGATCAGTAAGATTTCATTTTATAGAAGTTAGAATTTGCTCCAAAATATTTTCTATACTTTTACAAACTCATACTTTAGACCAGAAATGGCCAAGTCGAACAAAAGTTAAATATACCGGTTCCTTCACAAATATATTCAGTTGCTCATTATAAGTTCCATTGTTTTTGTAATTTTCTATTTTGCAATATACATATATATTCAATAATAACAATACGCGCAAATACGCAAAGCTGCTTAATCTTTAATGCGGTGCTTAATGCTTAGCTTTTGATTTATTTTATAGAAGCTCTAACTGTTTAAAATTAATTTACCTTGCAATTAAGTTAACTACTGTCGTATACGTTACCTTTAATTCGCGACAGATATTGATTTAAATTCAACTTATTCTATGTTTTAATATAAAAATCGCATGGAAATACAACTTGTTTATTTCAACAAAACATATGTTTAAGTTTAATATCCTTCAGTCTCAATACTAATGAAACAGCTGATACCCAGAAATCTAATTCGCTATATGATATCCGCTAATGGTCGTTAAACCAAACTGTATAGAATGATTACTTGATTAATTGGCTTTACATTTTAATAACTGAAATAAAAGCAGTTACTTTGGACATATGAAAATATAAACGATAAATTTTTATGGCAAAATTAATAAAAAAAAAACAAAATAAAATCGAAATCACTTAAAATCAAAATGCATGCATGACGGAACATGTGCATTTTACATACATATAACATTATATATGATATTTTTGTTAAATATTAAAAACACAACTTTAATTGCATGCACAAATTATTTAATTAATTTAATTAACAACATTGTACTTAAGCTGACTGACTCTTGTAATTATATGCTGATTTTTATATGAATGAACCAAAATTTCTAAGCTGAACCGATAATTTCACGACATTCAAAGTTTCAATTGATAACTAACTAACTAACTTAGAAATAGTTAACAAAAACTTAGCTTATAATGTACTCCTATAGATTTTGAGCTAATAAAACCATATCTCTAGTCAAAAATTTCCAATCACGTCATGATTTTGAGTTATTTAATTCCGAAAAGATTAAATTAAAATTTTTCTAAATGTTCAGCCCTTCGAAAGTCTGATTTAAGTTAAACACTTCAATGCTGAATCCAAAGCTGCCCGTAACAATTTTGTAGCACTTCAGAATTTTAATTCTACGTACAGTTTTTTGCTTATATTGAAGCTTTCACTCCCGCTGCTGGATTTTCGTCCACTTTTTGATCAAAGCTCCTTGATAGTAAATCATAGACTACCTAAGGACTGTCTCAGAAAAAAACTTGCGTTTTTTATTTTTCATATTATACTCTACCTGATAATTTCTAAAAAAAACAATATTTATTCTATATAAAGTGACGTTTATTATGATGTATAACACTTGAAGATATCACTTCTAACGACAAAAAATATCTAGCAAGCAACAAAGACCGCGAACTGATTTTGTCCACATACCTGCAAAATCCAGAATTAAAATATTCAGTTATAGCAAAAATAGTTGGTGAATCAGAAAAAACTGTCTTTACGGTTATTTCTAATTATAAGAAGGGTCTACCTGTTTCACGAAAAAAAGGTTCAGGCAGAAAACTAGAATTTTCTAACCCAAAGGTAGCGACGAAGGTGAAGCGCCTTTTAAGCAAAATCCCAACACCTCAGTACGAGATATGGCGGCTAGAGCAGTTTCATCAAAATCTACTGTACAAAGGATAAAGGAGAAAAGTAAGCTAAAGACATATAGAGTTCAAAAAATACCAGACCGTTCTGATGAAAAGCAGTTGATGGCTCAGATGCGAGCTCGAAAATTGTATGAAAGGTACCTGACTAAATTTGATTGCTGTGTTATGGACGACGAAACTTACGTCAAAGCAGATTTTAAGCAGCTATCTGGGCACGAATATTATACATCACCGAAGAGAAGGCATGCACCTAGTAAATTCAAAGAAAAAAAATTCGAAATTTCCGAAGCAATATATGGTTTGGCAGGTCACATGGACCTGTGGTCTCAGAAGCAGCTTCTTTGTTACGCAAGGCACAATCAATTCCAAAGTTTATGTAGACGAGTGCCTCGAAAAACGTCTATTACCATTTATTCGTGTACATGAGGGTACCGTGATGTTCTGACCAGATTTAGCAACCTCTCAATACTCTAAAGCTACGATGGAATAGTATGCAAGTAAAAAGATCAATTTCGTACCAAAAATAGCAAATCCGCCCAACTGCCCAGAGCTTCGTCCAATTGAAAGATATTGGGTTCTAATGAAAAGAGATCTTCGAAAGAGTGGTAAGATTGCAAAAAATTTAAAAGACTTCATATGTGGAAAAGATCGTACAGTACTGTCGATAAATCAACTGTGCAAAATTTCATGAAGATCCTTAAAAAAAAGTAAGAAATTTTTAAAGAAAAAAAAAATTGTTAAATAGTTTT
The DNA here is from genome assembly GCA_963680825.1 of Meiosimyza decipiens. Lineage (NCBI taxonomy): Eukaryota > Metazoa > Arthropoda > Insecta > Diptera > Lauxaniidae > Meiosimyza > Meiosimyza decipiens. The sequence continues at coordinate 10,683,085 of OY804259.1, forward strand.
TAGTTATTTATATTCTGAACACTACTAGCCATTATTAATAAAAAAGGAAAAAAGACCAAACAAATTACTGGGTATTTTTTTATAACCAAAAAACAAAACGCAAGTTTGTTCTGGGACAATCCTTAACTAATGCTTTCGCTAATAGAATATAGCGATGATATTCAACATTTGCGACTACTATTGACAATCACGGGGCTAAGTTATAACATCGAAATCACTGCGTTAAATTGTTCCCATGTATCATGAGATTTCCCCTATAAAAACCAAGAGATCAAAAGAATTTTCTCAAAAACATCATGAGTGGTTATCAGTCATTTAAAAAAAAAATAACTTAAATTTCAATAAATAAATTAAAATAATTTAAATTTTTTATTTCCCTAGAGCTTAACTGGGCACAACACTAAGCAGGCCTACATACTACATATATAATACATATGTATGTAACTTAAAATTTTCACCTTGAACCAAATGAACTTTTTAATGACAAAATAAAAAAAAAACTAAATGCTTCCCAGTTTCAACTCTAAAACTACACAGTACGTTCTAAGTAAAAACAAGTGAAACCGCCTTGTGTTCTCAGCTTAGACAACATTTTTTGATCATTAAACTTTGCAATACGTCAATAAATGTAATAGCAGTCATTAGCCACGTTAGTCTTTTTAATATTTTTTATTTTTGCTCTTTCATCTTTCAATATTTGCTAATTAACATTTAAATACTACGTTTGTCGTAATTGAATAGAATTTTCACATTTGCTGAGCAATAGATATAGAGAGAGTATCATGTTTTTAAAAGGTTTATTTTTGTTTTTTACACAATATACATATATTTGTTTTTCTTAAAATCTTAAGTGTGCACCGGTTTTATGTTTTCAAAAATCTTCTTCCGATTTTAGTTAGCGCGACATTTCCGCATGTATCTTTTGCTCCTCAGATACTAGTTTCGAATAGATACATCTTATCTAATTAGATTTCAATAACGAACCATCTCATGAATCATTCGACAAAGGAAGAAGAAAAGATAAATAAAAACAAAACGAAAACAGCGGTTGTTGTTATTCTGCTTTTTTTTGATGATTTCAAGTTCAAAAATAAGAACAAAACAAAACGCATTACAAAAATAAACTTTTGTTGTTTTTTAATTAATTTTTTGGGACTCGTTTTTTTTTTGTAATAATCTGAAATCACTGAGCAATCTATTTGATGTAGCACAAAACCCCAAATGTATTACGAATGCACTGCAAGGTACTCCACTATTCCGCTACCTCAGTTTTTGGCGGCTGGGAATACGATGCGCGCAATATCGGATATGCTATGCTTTTCGAACTACTCCCAAATGCAACAACAAAAAACAACTTTTTGTAGTTTTATCTGCTACGATAGCGGGAGCTTGTCGGTATTAAGTTTTTTTTTTACTGTGAATATGTGTAAGTTGACATAATTTAACCAGCGCTGGCATAAAGCAGAGCTAGAGGGGGCTGTAGGCTCGAGCTCAAGGGAGCCTCCAATCAGCGCTGTACTAAAACATTTGCTTGGGGATATAGGTAGGACTAATCTCTGAGCTCAACACCTTTTTTTATTTTGAATCTAAAATTTTTTCATTTAGCTATAAGGGGCAGTTTTTAGCTCTGTTCCATAAAAAGTCTTAATTCGTCGTAGATTTTTTTAGAGTTTGTCGGGATCCAGTTTTTTAAAAGTGAATGTGATTGAATTACCTGAAACCTCCCTCCCCCCCCAAATATTGAAACAAATTTTTTTTTTCTTAAAATTAAAACTAAATTTAATAAAAAAAAAAGTTTATCTACCCATATTCACTCTAAAAAACTTGATACCACAAAATCTCAGGAACGTAGCACAAAAAATCTGAAAAAGGGGTATTGATTTTGCAACATGGAGTAGTTAAAAGCAGTGGCGTTCCGTGCCTATTCGACGAACATACAATTTGCCGTCCCCTACCTACAAAAATTCGATTGAGTGGTTTTTGTGAAAATGCTATTTTAAAAATATTTTTGTATGAGGACCACCATAAATAAAAGTTTTGTAGTCTATGATATAAGTGCTACGTGGTGTAGATTTGGTGTGAATCGACTAACTGGTCTTAGCGAAAATGATACTTTAAAATCTTTTTGTATGTGTGGCACCCTAAATATGTGCTCTAAATAAAATTTTCGTAGCCTAAGCTATGCCTCTGAACATAAAAGACTTCATGTGAATCGATGAAGTGTATTTTGTGAAAATTCTATTTTAAAAATATTTTTTGGATGAGGGATCACCCTAAATAAATGCTTTGCCTTAGCTATGCCCTTTAATATAAAAAGTTAGTTCCGCACTTTCGGATGCGGAGCTCCGTGTCCATATTAAATTCAATGTTTGTATATAGCGATCTCTTTGTTTTACAATACAGAGCAAAGCTATTGGGAAATCGGCAGAGCCAAATCCTGTGGACTCTTATTGGCAACGCTCAAGAAATTGAACATTAAAAAAACTAAAACTTTTTCAAATAGTAGCAAATTCAGTTGCAATAACGTAACTTTTTCAAATAATTAAAAATATTAAATATAAATATCCGAATTGAAATATTCGAATTATTCGAAAAAACTAATTCATTCAATTGGATCGAATCTTCGCACGCTCCTGATATTGATAGCAACAAATTTTAATAAGTTGATTACACAATCTAAAAATTTTGTTTCCTAAATAAACTCAATAACCCTCTTGCTTTTTACAATTTATCACCACAAATCTAAGCCTTAAAATCTTAAATTTATTGTACTTGAAAAATGTACTATTGATGAAAACATTCCAAAATTTATTTTACGAAACATCACGTTCGAATCTTATGAAGGAGGTGGCGGCATGAATGCGTCATTTATTTGTAAAGAATAAATTCGAATCAAAAAAGAGTGAACAAAAAAAACAAACAAATGAAACAATAAAACAACGTACAATATTACATAAACATACAACAAAATAACAACAAAGTAATAAAATAAAATAAAAAAATAAATAAATTTCTCTACAGACGACACGATGCACAGTGTACTTTCTAAAGACGCAGACTACTCAAAAAATATTATAAATATCCCAAATGGATGTTGACTTTGGTATGCATTCTATCTCTGTCTATTCTAGTTTCGGAGCCTAAAATTCTTTTGGCCATTTTTCGATTTTTAGAAAAAGTTATATATGCAACTTCTATTGACTATATCGCTGTAAAACTTATTACCCCAAAATTACTCGAAATAATTTTCCCTACAAAGACTGTTCCCCACAAAAAAAATCGAACTTAAACTCTTAAGTTATTATTTTTTTATGTATCAAAATTGTTATGTTAGGTTAGGTTAAAAGGGTTGCTTGCATATAGCAAGATGCACTCGTAGGCAGTTTGCCCATTGTGATACCCTACATATACATAAAAACAAAAATTCCTCTGCATCTCCTTTCATTGTCATACTGAATGGGGGCGAACCACTCAGAAGAATTGGTGAAGTTGGGGATGCTGGTGAGTTCTGATTTAGCTAGTTCCCCAGGACCAACAAAGCATACAGAACCGAAATATTTGGTTTGTCTCCTCATTAACCCCGGGCATTCGCAGAGCAGGTGTTTAACTCTCTCATCCTCTTCTCCATCTCCGCAACTCCTTGCAGAAATCTCTGAAAGGTGCACCATATTTGGCAGCCATAGGGCCAATAACACAGTGTCCCGTCACGCACGCTTACAACAGTCCTTAGCTCTTCTGAATCTAAAGAGAGTTTGCGTCCTTCCTAGATTCAGTTTAGGCCACATGATTCGAGACGTTCTGGATCTGGCGGCAAGGTTCCACCTTCTGTTCGTTTGTTAAATATTTCAGGAATATTCTAATAAAAAAAAGTTCCAAAATATATAATTTTTTGTATTGTAATGTTATTAATTTCTTGATCAGTCAGATGCTGAAAAAAGTCCACTGTGCGAAGGTGTCATTTTGTAGAAATTTGAAATATTTTTAGCACAAGAAAAAAAAAAACAAAAACAACTCGAACAAAAACAACTCGAACAAAAACGACACTCGCAATGCGATTTCAAAAATAAGCAGAAACGTGTCTTTTTCCATTTATGCCGTTGACAACAATCCACACATTCTCTTGTCCACCAATATTCCACCCATACGTCCGTTCGTTCGTATTTCTGTGTGCTGTCCCATTTCGATTTGATACTGCAACAAAATGTCCTTGTGATTAAAGCAACAAACACTTGACATACAACATTAGAGGAAAATTTTTGTATTTTTGATATCAAAACATTTTATGGCTTAAATACGAGTGCTATAAAAATGACATGCAAACCTATGAGAATTGGTGCAATAATGGTTAGGCACGTTTGCAGGAAGCTTAGAAGTGTATTGACAACTCTGTCCCACGCTGATTCGTATATGTTTTTCGATTTTGGAAATAGTCTAGCTTCTATAGGAAGCTTTTGAAGAAGATTATTTAGTATTATGCTTTTGAGGTCAAATGGTATAAAGTTTACTGCTTTTTTGCATCTTTTTATTTTTACTACTTATGTACATGCCATAAAAAAAGGTGTAATAACAAATGAGTTACAAAAACAAAGACATAACAGAAAACAGAGTTTTGGCTTTGCTTAGATTCTCAACAAAACTATGCAAAAATTGAAAATATGTCAAACTGAGAAACTTTCACTCATCAACTCAAAAGTCACTGATGATTCCATTTAACAATGAATGAAACTAGTATAATTTGATTTAAAAACTAAGAGAGCTAAGTAAGATAGTGACAAATACTTTGGGCAAAATCTATGCGGTTTCTAATTGGTCAAATGGCTGTGGTCAACTCGAGATAAACTGTAATTTTTTAAATAAAAACCTATACTTTTACTTGCAGATTTGTATTCTTTGGCCAAAAAATATAAATTTTTTGTATTAAAAACTTTTCTCTAAAACTGATTTTTTACGTTAGTGTTAAAAATAGTTTTGGCCAAAATTTCAAACAGAAGAAATCTCTCTTTGACTTTGTTTATCCGTTTGCTTGGATTCCCAACTAATCTATGCAAAAATGGAAAATATGTCAAGCTGAGAAACTTTCACTCATCAACTCAAAGGTCACTGATGATTCCATTTAGCAATGAATGAACCTAGTATAATATGATTTAAAAACTAAGAGAGCTAAGTAAGATAGTGACAAATGCTTTGGGAAAAATCTATGCGGTTTCTAAGGGGTCGAATTGCTGTCACCTTGAAACCTTATTTCAAGGTCAATTCGAGCTAAACTTTGATTTTTTAAATACAGAATGCGTTAGTGTTAAAAATAGTATTAGGCAAAATTTCACCATCCATCTTTCATTTTTTTTTTCCTAAAAAAAAAGTTGGTGAACTTCGAAAAAAGGGCGTGGAACCTTCCATGCAAGCCAAATCCTCAATCCGCTACACTGAGAGAATAATGTAAGGCAATAAAACCAAATTTTACACAAGCAGTACGAATGATTTGGAAAAGTTCTGGAAAAGAACTAGGGGAATTTTTACAATTGGGCATGACAGTGTAGAGTATGCATGTTTCGACCTTTACAAGTTATTTTTTTTTAAATGAAAGGAAAGCCTTGATATCTAGTTTTTCAAAACTGCATACATACATATATACCGGGTGATTTCTTAAGCGTTTGGTTTTTTAAAATGTGAAAAAAACTGAAAATTTGCAATAGTGAATGAAATATTTATTTGTAGCTATACATCCATTCCTTCCATTTGCTTTTTAAAGATTATTTCATGTAAATGTTGCCCGCAGCTACGCTTGAGGTGGTTCATCCGTAAGCTCTAATTTTGGCATACTTTTTCCAGCATTATGGCCTATATCTCACCAATGGCAGCTATAATGTTGTATTCCAGGGCTGTAATTGGGCTGGCTTAACCCTGTACACGAGAGACTTCACGCAACCCCACAAAAAATAGTTTAGTGGGGTCAAATCGCATGCTCTTGGCGGCCAATCTACTGTTCCAAAACGTGAGATTAATTGCTGATCAAACTCGTTTCTCAATATAATTGGTAAACATCGCACGGGGTACCTTGCTCCATTGACTGTATCGTTGCGATTTTTATTATTTTTGAAAAAGTACGGACCAATGATTCTGCCGGCCCACAAACCGCACCAAAAAGTGCATTGTTCATCAGACCAAATTCGGCAATTCTGTTTGTTGACGTACCCATTGAGTCAAAAAATGAGCTGCGTCGCTGAAGAAAATTTTTCGATAAAAACACATTTCTCACAGCACGAATTTTGATAGTAAAATTCAATGATTTGGAAGCGCTCTGTACGTTTGTTAGTGCATTCATGATAAAATGGCAAAGCTTACTGAGCATTTTTGGCCTTGACACATGTTGCGAATCATGCGTGAGGTGTCAACAAATTTTGCACTGAAAAAACAAATAGCAAAAAAATCACCCGTTACATGTTGTTTATTGAATTCAAATTTTTTTATTATTAATTAAAAAAATTTCTAAGTATAACATGGCTATCGAAAATAAACAAAAGTTGCATCAAAAAACATTCATTGGTAGTACATACGATTTATCAAAATATTTATTTTCAAAAACAACAATAAATTGTATGGATTTCCTAAACAAAAAGTGTAAACACATGTACGGCGTTGAGTAGCCAAAGAGAACATTTTTTTTTTCAAAATGCCCTTACAAATTAAAAATATTTATTTTATATTAATGAAATAAAACTGAGATTAAAACATTGGCAACAAATTGTTCCATGAATTCCAGCTCAACCATATGTAAGGACCCAACCGATAGCACATAAATTGCAAACAAGTTTATAATTAAAAATAAAGATACACTTTTTAATTGTTATTAAATTTTATTATAAAACAAACAAACAAACAAATAGACACATGCAGTATTTGCAGCTGTGTGTGTAAAATATACGCGTGCAAATTGGAAAACACTCGTACATGCCAACATATTGGAGCATTTCAATTTGTATGAAGAAAATAAAAGTTGCTCTCAACTTTTCTTTTGTTTGTTCGAATTCAAATGGGGAACTTAAATATAAAAACAGAAAAACATCGTTTTATGTCCACTTAAGGAAACAATTTTCTTAAAAATCCGAATTTTTTAAAAAATGTTTCTTATCAATTCATGTCGTATTTCCGACGCTGCAGCCGAAACTGGCACTAATTTTTTCTGCAACTTCCAGTTTTTGAGATAAATGGGGATTTATAATCATTTTCGCGCACTTTTAGCAAAAACACCAATTATTTTGGATCTTAGTTATTTTGATAAAAAACCAATATTTCTTCATTTTTATGAATTTAGCATAAAAATATTTTTTGCAACGAATGTGCTCGCTATTTTCGAAAAAACATATGATTATCTGAAAATAGTAAAAACAATGAAATTTTTTTCGTATATCTACTAGATTCTCAATCTTTTCAATATATAGTATATGTGGTCATCTAAGTGACATCATAAAATTTCACTCACTAGCAGCATGCTTACAAATCAGCTGTGTGCTACGTGATTTTTCTAGGATGTATCGTTATACTTGCGGATCTTCTCAAAAAATTAAGCATCAAAGAAAAAATAAATCTCATAAAAACAGTGCCAAAACTCAAAACAACGAGGCCAAATTAAAAATCATTAATGTTAGGCGCTGGATTGTCTGCTAATAAATTTTAAGTGTTACTAAAAAAAAACTGCATTCTAATTCCCTGCTATTTATGCCGTGACTCCCACTGGGAATACGTAACAAATCATCGCCGTCATTCTCAGCTTTTCTTTTGTTTTGTTTGTCTGTTGAGTCTTTACTATTTCTGCTTAGAATGATTTTAATTTCTTTGCTCAAAAGCGTCTCATTTTGTCAAAAATACATTTACGAGTAATTAACTCTATAATTAGATCGTTGGTCAAATATTTAAAGATCATAGTGAGGCGGAAACGCAAAGAAATTGACTGTTGATCATTTGGCTAGCGAGTGTTCATGCTAGAAACGTCACGTTTATAAAATATGCTTTTTTAAAAACTCTTTTGATTTCGAAAAAACTTACGATTTATGGAATTAAGTTTTTAAACTTTGCTTAGTATTAGCTTTTGAAACGCGTTCCAGTTAACAACAGCCATAACATGCACGAGACATTTCTGTGCTCTTGTTCGTTCGTATTGTACTACTTGAAATTAATTAATTTTTTTTAAATTTTATTTAAAAAACTTCTTTCCACTTCTCTTTAAGATGGCCGAGCTGATGCACCAAATGCGCGATCCGGCGCACACACTTGGCGGCTCTGTCGGCAGCATCCCGCAGACATTAGTTGCCAACAGCAATGGCTCCGGTAATGATTTATCCATACAGAAGGCATTAGCTGGCGGTGGCTTACATGCAACACCTGCCACTAATTTAAAACTTGCTGAAGCTGTACGTAATGCTCAACACGATGCTAGTCCAAATTTAGTCTCATCTAAGATGAAATCATCCAAGTCATATACCCATGGTCTTAGCAACTCAGCAGGCACGGTAAGTTTTGCTTAGTTACCATTTTTAAGTAACATTCCTAAATCATTTTTCTCCATCTTCAGGTACACATTCCAACCTCCACTTCGGCACAAGGGAATCTTTCACTTCTTGCTGATATATCACCAAATCATACGCACTTTTTTGAAGTTATGTATGTGGGCAAAATAAGAGTGTCACACAAACGTGTACCCTTCTCATTTATCGATGATGCCTTGCCAAAATTCAAAGCATACGATGCACAGCGGTCACGTCTGCAAATGCAAATGTCAACAAATCGAAAAATGTCACTAAGTAGTGAAACTGTTGTGAGCACACTTGAAATTAAAGGCGCTACCTTTAAGAGTGATGATGTTAAAGAAGAAGAAGAAGAGGAGGAGGAGGAAGAAGAGGAAGAATCTGCTGCTGACAAAAATACAGCTGACGATATCACTGTAGCACTGAAGGATCAATCATCCAATCAGGAAAATGAAAGCAGCAATAGCGATTCGTCAGCTAAAGCGCCAACAGAGGAGAATAAAGAAAATAAATCACCGAAACGTTTGGTGCGTGGCTTGAGTCAAATCGAAATATCTCTGAAAAAAGAGTAAGTTTTCATAAAACTTTATATTGTAATTAGAAATAAGTATTCGTAAAAATTAGAATTCACTTAAAATAAAACAGAAGTGACGGAATTTTGCCTTTGTTTTCCGGCCTGACCCCTTTAAGCCGTTTTAACAGAAGACGTAAAGTTGCTGTTGCATAGTTTATTGAGAAAATGAGTCAAATAAGTTAAAAAATTCAACTTTTGAAGTTGATGAATTTTTTTACAAAGCTTAGACTCAATCAAGCTCTGCGCTCAATCCAACTGACGCTTTGGAGGTCCTCTTTGACCTCGTTCCTCTTAGCCTGCTAGGTAAACGGATGGCAACTTGTTCTGACATTAGACTCAGGGAAACTATTTGCTGGTCCGAGAGTAGAATAGGGCACTCAACTATTCTTCATAGCTTGAGGTCTGTACCCTCCAATTGGACTATATTTTTCCAGGAATCTCATTCAATAGGGATTACGTAACTCACATTCCATCGAGGGATGACTGGAAGGGAGGACTCCTGTGGAGAAGGGGCCATATTAATTTCTACATCGATGGCTCCAAGCTAAATAGCCAAGTGGGTTATGGTATTTACTCTAAGGAACTGAAGATAAGAATTGCTGCGAGGTTTCCAGATCATTGTAGCGTTTTTCAGGCGTAGGTTATAGCAATAGAGGAGGTAGCGTCCTGGCTAAGGATGAATGTTGTATTCAAAGAGGATAAAAACATTTATGCAGACATTCAGGCAGCTGGCAAATCTTTAGAATCAGTCTTCCTAAACTCACTAGTGGTCCAACAATGTCGCTCGTCTCTAAACGAGATGGGTCAACATTTTAACATTCACCTCATCTGGGTGCCGGGGCTTAGGAACATTGACGGCAATTGCAAAGCTGATGAACTTGCTAGGCAGGGGACTGCTGCACAAATTCCTCAGGACAAGGAAGGTGTTGGCATGCTGCTTGCTAGCTGCAAGTTACTGCTTAAAGAAGAAATGGTTAAAAATGCTATCTGGCCGAAATAGAATGCTAAGCGTTCGTCAGAACTAATTTCTCGCACTAGACATAGTGTCTCGTCAGTTGTCGCAGTCATAACTGGCCACTGCCTCATCGGCAGACATACGGAGAGATTAGGTGTTAGGTCCTTTGACTTCTGTAGAAGTTGCGGAGATGTGGAGGAAGAGGAAAATACTTAACATCTTCTCTGCTCCTGTGCCGCACTTGCTAGAAAACGCCACAAAGCACTTGGGTCGTTTTTGTTTTATGAACTGGATGACCTTAGACATGTTAGTATAGGTCAGCTATTTAGTTTCATTGCAAAATCTGGTTGGTTCAACGAGAGGGTATAGTCAGACACCCTCTGGTATCACAATGGGTCACATTTGGTCTAAGTGAGTCGGTTTTCGTAACTGACTGCCACTCCTACCTAACCTAGACTCAATCAATTCAATGTGTGATGATTAGGGTGTGCCATTTTTGAGCAACTTTATTTTTTCAACTAAAAAACAGGCTTAAAACTTTCAGAAAGGTGAAAAAGGAAGCATCTAAAAATTTGAGCTCTAAATATTAACATTTGGAGGTGCCTGTTTCTAACTTTCCATTTTCCATAAAATTACATGGAAAAAAAATGATTTTTTTTTCTTATTGTTGTAGCTTGACATGAGAGCAGTGTAGAAATGAACTGAAACATTATTTTAGTAGAAAATTGAACGCTCTAAAAAAACAAAAAAAAAAAAAAAAAATTTAGTCTATAATTTTACTGAGCCTAATGCATAATTACTTTTGTTTAACAGTTAATCAAATAATAAAATAATATCATTTTTTTTTTTTTTTTTTTTTTTGTAGAGCGTTCAATTTCCTACTAAAAAAATGTTTCAGTTCATTTCTACAATGCTCTCATGTTAAGCTACAACAATAAGAAAAAAAAATCATTTTTTTTCCATGTAATTTATATGGAAAATGGAAAGTTAGAAACAGGCACCTCTAAATGTTAATATTTAGAGCTCAAATTTTTAGAGGCTTCCTTTTTCACCTTTCTGAAAGTTTTAAGCCTGTTTTTTAGTTGAAAAAATAAAGTTGCTCAAAAATGGCACACCCTAGTGATGATGTTATAAAATGCTCAAGCGTTTTGAAATCCTGAAATATATTATATTCGAGTATATCCTCATTTAAAAAAAAAAATACGCTAGGGTTGCTACCAGAGCTGCAAAATTTTAATTTTTTGGAATTTGAGTAAAAAAATTAAGCAAATTAAATTTTTTTCTTCTTAACAATTTTTTTTCGATTTCGATTTTTTGAAAAAAATTGTGCCGCTATTATATAAGCCTATGTATAAGAGAAAAATCCATGATATCTGCGAAAGTGAAGCTTTGGTGTTCCTTGTGTAAAAGCTCCAATCCTTTGCTGCCATACGCTCAATCATTGTGAGGCTAATCCAAATTGTTATTTTCCCCCGAGCAATATATAACTCACTTTGAAGGTGAAGTTAACTCCAATATGATTATAGGCTCAAATTAAGCTTTCACACAATTCTTTATGTTAATTAAAAAAATAAGTTTATTAAATATATTTTATTCGTTGTATTTTCGATTTTTCTTCAAAAAAATAGCACCCAAAATTCAATTTTGTTTTGCGAGGAATCTTGTATTTTTGGTCACTTTCTTTCGTTGTGATTTTTCTTATAGAAATTTCGTGTTTTGAAAATTTTTTAATTAAAATATTACTCCTTTACTGCTCTTGTGCTTCAAAAGTGCTATTATTAAATCTGACACCAGCGGTTCTGAAGAAGTCGTGGAAAGGTATGGATTGGGTACGAAATTGACACCATGTGTCATTGTTAATAAGCATCCATCACCAGTGTCACAAGAAGAACAGCAAGAACCGAAACAGCAACAACTACAACAAACACAATTGCAACCAAATGTGTATAATCCCTTGGAGAAGTGAGTAACATCCTTAGGATGTGTAGCTGCATCTCTTATTGTTGAAGTTTACTTTCGTTGATTTTTTTTTTTATAAACCCCACTCCCAGAGAAATCTTAGATATATACACTTGTGTATATAGTCGCTACTATTGGTTTTTTGCATGTGTTGCACCTGTTTTATTATTTCTAAAATTTCCACAATAAATGAAACATGAGTAACGTACAAAAATTTAGTTTCGTTTTAATAGCCGTTTTTGTAATATTAATATTTTTCATTTCATTATATTTTTGTTTTTGCGGAACTATTATGCGTTTCTTATGTTTAATTTCTGTGGTTGCTTTTCCCCTTTAAATAATTTATTATTTTCTATGCATATTCTTTTTTCTGCTTCTTTTTCACTAAACTTTTTGCTTTACTTTTTCCCAGCATACCGAAGCAACGTGATCGTTCTGCATCATATGGTTGCATTCCACCTTATGTCGAACAGAATCGTACTATGGTCTTCCTTGTTGGTCGTTCAGACTTGCGCCTCATTTCGCCCGATCGTAAACAAGTTCTCCTATACAAAGATTTCAAAGATGTGGCCAGCTGTGCTCAAGGACAAAAACATGCCGATCACTTTGGTATCATTTGTCGTGAGGCCCATAATGATGGTTACATAGGTTACGTATTTAAATGTCAATCCGAGCATGTGTCTGATGATATTGTTGCCGCCATATCGCAAGCTTTTATTACCTGTGCTGAGCAAAAGAAGAAAGAGGCCAGTCAAATCTTCTCCTGTGAACATTGTCCCATGTTGTGGTATCACAAACTCTGCACTGATATCGAAGGTCTGAGCGAAAAAAAAATTCAAGCTATGATTTTTCGTCGAATCGAGTCACTGAGCGATGACGAACAAGATACGATTTGGGCTAAATTTTATGGTTCAGAAAAAATGAATTGTCCTCTATCAGAGCAAAATCAATTTCTAATGATGTTGTTACGTGCCCACTGTGAATCACGACAACAGCGGCATGTACATGATACGGCAGAAAATCGTTCGGAATTTTTAAATCAATACTTGGGCGGCAGCACAATCTTTATGAAGGCTAAGCGTTCGTTAACCAATTCATTTGATCATCTATTGAAACGTAAGGCTTCTAAAGATGATATTGGTGTGCCGCACAGCAGTCAACTAGAGCGCGCAGTACGTGAGGGTTCTGCTGAGGCGCAAATCGGTACCACTGGTACTCGAAGTGATAATGAGACGCCACCTGAAGGTTTTCGTTCACGTTCAAATACAATTGGTGGCTCAAGCCCAAGTAAACCAAGTGCAGAACAGCTTAAAAGTCCTATGATGGATATGTAAGTAATTTTTCAGAAGCTTTATTTGTATGAGAGCAGCCTTTAATGTAGTTGTGATTTTTATATTGCAGTTTCATGAAGGTTGGCAACAATCCTAAAGAAACTGAAGCACATCAAGGCTCTTGGCGACAGGCTATATTAAATAGTGTTGTGACACCTTCAAAAGGTTTGGAAAATAGTGCTCAAGCTGAATTTTTGTCACCAATGAGAATAACGCGTAAGTTTGAAGTTTTAGTCTAAAGGTTCGGACAAATCGGCGTTGCCCAGTGGAAGAATTTTTTTTTGTATACAGAACTTAAGTCAGTCTTGTGCGACAGTGAAGTGTACTGCACTTACAACACATCCTGCCGGTGATTCGACTACCAGTTCAGCCATGATCATGTATTTTGCTTGCATTGATTGATATTTAATCAATCAAGACAAAATGTTTTTTTATATAAAGTAGAAATTTCGATACTTAGAGATTCGTAGATTTGAATTTAGAAAACAATCCTTGATTAGTAGATTTTAACATCGTATGAACAACTCGAATTCGCGACTTAATGTTTCTTGAGCGAACAATTTGCTTTGGTCTGGGCTTTGTCTTATTAAGTCAGTCAGCTTATAATGATTTCTACACAAATTTTTATTGATTCCACTCTATATATCTTCTTCTTTTAGAGCCAAGGCGTGGCAAGCGTACACGTGATGAACTACGTGAACTATGGAAGACCGCTATACGGCAGACAATTTTACTTAATCGTATGGAAACCGAAAATGCTATGCTACAAGCGAGACAAAATGAAAATGAATTAAAACGTATTAAACTGGACTACGAAGAGATTGTACCAAGTGACAAACAATTAATTGATCGTTGGGAAATCATTATTGAACGTGATTCAATGAAAATTTGTAATAAAAAAGATCCCAAAGTACTAGCACAAGCAATAAAAAATGGTGTGCCACGTTCGAAACGCGGTGATGTTTGGACATTTTTGGCTGAACAATATAATATGAGTACTGCACCAGTGGATACGAAGAAATTTCCAAATTACAATACTCACTATCAAACGCTATTAAAGAATCTAACTGAACATCAACATGCGATTTTCATTGATTTGGGACGTACTTTTCCCAATCACAAGTTTTACAAAGATCCTTTGGGTGTAGGACAGCTGTCACTCTTCAACTTACTAAAGGCTTATTCAATACTTGATCCAGAATTGGGTTATTGCCAAGGCTTAGGATTTATTTGTGGCATATTGCTATTACATGTAAAATTTGTATTTATTTAGTTATTTTAAAATTGTTTATGCTAGCGATTGTTTTTTTTATTTTGTTAGTGTGATGAAGCCGATGCCTTCCAGCTGCTTAAACATCTAATGTTCCGACGTCAAATGCGCACTAAATACTTGCCAGATATGAAGAAATTCCAATTGCAGCTTTATCAGCTATCACGTCTTGTTAAAGATCATTTGCCAGATTTATATCACTGGCTTGATGTAAATGACGTATCTCCGACACTATATGCAGCTCCTTGGATATTGACTGTATTTAGTTCACAATTTCCATTGGGTTTTGTGGCGCGTGTTTTTGATTTGGTGTTCTTGGAGTCATCTGAAGTTATTTTTAAGTTTGCAATTGCATTATTGACAGTGCACAAGGATGATTTGCTGGCACGTGATAATTTTGAAGAAATAATGGATTATCTTAAGACGATAGTGCCAAAAGTCGAAGCGAATACAATGGAAAAAGTTATGAAAATGGTGAGGCAATAAACTTTTAAAGCCATTAAACTTCTGTACTGTGAACTGAAACTGTCCGAATATTTGGAGTATTTAATCAATCCAATTTATTGGTTTCGAATATTTCAAATTATCACAATTTTTTGTTCTATTAACTTTAATAATTCGATATTAATTTTATTTTTTTTTAATTTAAGCTTGTACACACCGACATTTTATCAAATTTTTCATACATTTTCTAGATTTTCAGCTTAGACATTAGCAAGCAATTAGCCGAATACAAAGTTGAGTACAACGTTTTGCAAGAGGAAATCTCAACTACAAATCATCACGTAGAAATGTTGAATAGAGAAAAAGCACATAATCAACATTTGGAACAACAGCTCCAGGTATACCAATGTGAACTGTTTCACAAAACAAACAAAATTAACTATTTTTTATTTTTTTCTTGTAGTTTGCTCAGTCGTCTATTGCTCAATTGGAAAAAACGCGTTCCTCGCAGCAAACACAAATAACCACATTACAAACTCAAGTACAATCACTTGAATTAACCATACAGAACTTAGGACGTTTTGTGGCTCACCTAGCAGAGCGCAATGTAGATCTCGAATTACCTAGCGAAGTAAGACGCATACTTCAACAGCTTGACGATCTGGAACGACAACGTCGAAAGCCACTATTCACTGAACGTAAAATTGGCAAATCCGTATCGGTGAACAGTCACTTGGGGTTTCCACTAAAAGTGTTAGAAGAGTTAAACGAAAGAGAAGAACATGGTTCGCCACAGAAACAAAAGAAGGAGAAGACACCTTTTTTTGAACATACATACGAGCAGCTAAGGCAACAACAACAACGTGCCTACCAAGGTTCACTAACAGGAGCAGGAGGAGGAATTGCTACGCCATCGCAACCGTTTAACACTACACCACCAACACTTCAGCAACAAACTCAACAACACTTCCAAAGGCCTAATCGTTTGTTGGACACCAATTTAAATGCTATAACACACAACGCCACTGACATTCGAGCCAAACTGGATGAGCTGAAATTACCTGAACATGTGGATAAATATGTTGCTAATATTAAAAGTCCTCTTGAAGTTGATAGCGGTGTTGGCACTCCACTTAGTCCCCCAAGCACAAGCAGCAATACAAGCAGTAGCTATGGTGATACCAGCAACAGTACAAGCGGTGGCAGCATTTTTAGTCGTATGGGCTATAAGACAACACCAGCAGCGTTGTCGCCTATTGCAGTTAGACATAATAATGCACCAACAGTAGTAACAGTATCGCCACCACCAACGCTTGATACGACGAATTCCTCTGATATAACCAAAAAAATAAGAACAAAGTCGTCATCATTACCCTTATCATCGTCACCATCATCTAATGTTGAAATTAAAATTGAAGAAATGCATCCTCTAAGCATGGTTGGCGGTGATGTTAATGTACGTTTTAATGGCACTACACAGCTCAAATCTAAGAAACCAGTGCATCATATGCGTTCACTGACATCATCAAACTCTTCAAATATCAGCACTGAAGATGAGCCATCAGCAGATGCCTCTAGTCGAAGCTAACCATTTTGATTCCTAACTAAATTTCTGCAAAGTCTTTACTAATAACATTGTGGAAAATTTGAAAGAAAAACTCACTCAAATTCAGAATTTCAATTGGAATTGTTGCAATTGCTATGCTTAAAAGGAATATTATCAGAAATCGAGAATAACTGAAGACATTTTTTTTCATGTATTTATCTGTGTCCACAAGGCAAAACAGCATAAGTTTTATTCATATACATAAGGCTTAAGCTTGCTTTTGGACACTAAATAGTAAATTGAATTTTAAAAAATTCTTGTTGGCAGCGTTTATGGACAAATTTGTACAGGCGTTCTTAAAACATACAAAGAACATTTGATGCAAAACTTTCTAATTCATCGCGAAAACGATCTCGCTTGGCTGCGTTTAAAACTTAGTTCGTTTTCAAATATCACAATCGCAACATACGAGGATGGATCAATAATTCCGTGCTATTTTGAATGAAACACAGCGTTTTTTAGCAAAAAAAGTTTTTATTTTTCAACATAGTCTTCTTTTAGCTCAATACACTTATTCCAATGTTTTTCCAATTTTTTTATTCCTTCCAAAAAATAGAAATTCTCCAAATCCACAAAATAGGCATTTTTTCAATAATTTCATTGTTGGAGCTAAATCACTTTCCACCAAGTCATTTCTTTAGGTTTGGAAATAGAAAATCGTCGCTGAGGGTTGAATCCTGGTGGATGAATGGCAATTCATGAAATTTTGCCAATGAGACTACACAGGTCTTTCGGATAGCTTCTAAAACCCAACTGATCATTTAAAATCGAAGCCGCAGTGTCACATTCACTCTTCGAACGTGAATTTTAATCGACATTTTCTGGTGTATTGACCTCAATTAGCCGCCCAGAATATTCGGCGTTACTAGTGCTTGTGCGACTACAACGAAACTCAGCAAACCACTATTTTATCATTGAAGTTGATGGTGCAGAGTTCCATAATGCTTTTCAAGCTTTTCCATAGTTTGAGTGACCGTTTTTTTTGCAAAAAATTATGTTTTATGAACACTCAAAACTCACTTTATTTCCATTTTTACAAAAATTCACGAAGTTGTATGCTGTGAACAACTGTTAAGCGTCAAGTCAATGACGAATGTGCCTACAAATTTGACTGCAGTCTATTAACAGATGGTACTTGACGGGAGCAGTGTTGCATTTCATGCAACTACGAAGAAAGTTCGAAAAGTCACGGAGTTATTGCTACGCCTTCGTAGTTTCGATATAAAATTTATATACCATAATAATATAATAAAAAAATCTCGAAATTGCCGCAATATGCTATCGAATCAATTTATTTATTTTTTTATTGGCCAGTTCTTCACTGATTCATTTTTTCAATATCAATTTGTTTTATAAAATCTTATAATTTTTTGATATAAATGTATCTATTTTTTAAGTTCTAAAGTTATTTTCGATTTTTGAATTTTATTAATGAGCCTGTAAGCATAATACTATATATATGCAAACAAAATTTGTTATTTGCTAGCACACAAATTTGCATTTCCTTAAAAATATATTAAAAAAGCAAAAACAAAACCAAAAAAAAACAACAATCTTCAAAAAATTTGCTATGAGCTAAGTATAATGAATTATAATAAAAAATTAATGTCATGGTTAAGTAAAAGTCAAATAAGAAAAAGTTAAATGCTATTTAAAAATTTGTTTCGATTTAGTTCATCACACCTTTACTTAAAAAAATAGCACAGATCTGTAACATTCTTAAATATAAATTAAAACATTCATATCTGAGCTAATGCAAAAAAATAATCATGTAATAGTAATGTATTTTAAATTTTAAATTATTTATTTTGTTAAAAATTTCAAATATTCTATAATATTATCCATTGATGTTCTACGACCACTACATGTCTTATGAGTGGCAGGCAATTTCAGTACAGTAAAGCAGCGATAAACGAACGCATTTTTTTACCTATACATACTTAAACTACTGATTCACTCACTACTCAGTTCGACACGATGATTCGAATCGATATTTTGTTTGCGTTGAAATTTAGAAAAAATATTTTCATTGCCAATTTGGCTTAAACCTTCAAAATTTAATTTCCCCTCGCTAGCATAACACTTTTTTTTTCAACGAAAATCACGTTTTTGTTATAAGGCTCCATTTGCTTAGCGCGCCCAACGCTGCTTTCCAGCTCTATTTAATTAAACGTTACTCATACGACATGTATAACAAAACAAACAAGTTATAAATCGGCTTGTGCATTCTATGATATCTTATTTTTTTAGATCTTATTTTTTATTGCTTTTTAATTTTATACATTTTAAATTTCAAATTTAGAAATTTTATTCACCCTAATTCATCTAGGATTAAATATCAACCAACCACAGTACCTTAAATAACGCTCTCGTTCCTTTAAATGCACTTATTAAAAAAGAATAATAAAAAAAAAACCTAAAAAAATTTATTTTGGAAAAATAATTGTTATTTTACTTATTCAATTTAATCATGAAAGCGTAGAGGTGTGATTTATTAAAACTTAAGATTATTGTTATTAGTAACTTTTTACATTTATTGCGTCTTTATTAAATTGTGAAAAAATGTTGATTTGAAAAAATTATTATTTTATATGTGCACGAAAACAAAATTTTAATGTAAGAGTAACGTAATTTTGTCAAAGTTATTTTTGAAACGTAAATAACTTTTCTTATTTTGTGGGAATCTTGTGAAAATTGCAATGCTTAGTAAAAATTAGCTAGTAGCATTTTCGAATCGATTTTATACTACTAAAAGCATACACTTCAAGTATGTACGGATTTTACAAAAAATTCAATTTAGAATTTTATTTCTATAAATGACGATAAACTACAGTTTTGATAAGTCATAACAATAATTTCAAATAACTTGACAAATTTCTTATATTTTTAAAGTTTTCACATTATTTGTATTTACTTTATTTGGTATACGTACGTTAAAATTTGGTTATAATATAAATTTTATTATTACTTTTTTTTTAACTTACTAAAATTATTATTAGTTTAAGATGATAAGATAATTCATAACAAATTTAAATTTAAATAAAATGTTACAAGTGTAAATTTAAAGTACCTACTAACCAATATGTTACAAGAAAGGACAAGTATATAAAAATTATACTTTACGCTAATTTTAGTTTTATATAAACATTACATACATACATATACACAATATATTGATATTTATTATTTAAAAATGCTTCTTACTAAAATGCTTAATTATTTAACCAAAGGATGCTGGTAGCAAAATAGAAATCAATGTAAAGATTTATAAGTGTGTAGACGATTTAGGCAATCTAAATAAAGAAAAATGTATAAAAACAAATATTTATTGATTACTGTAGAGCATTTTGTTTTATTTAGAACTCTTTTTTCAGGCAAAAAAATAAATTAATAGCTTTAGCTTAAATGTTCTCATGTCAAATAACTTAAGGCTAAAGATTTACACCACCACGGAAACGCTTTCATTAAAACAGCTGCCTCTTGATGAGACTTTAAGAATCTGTTTGCTAGACTGCTTCTTATGCACACTGTTTATTTCTTAACACACAAACCGAACTGGAGTACTTCTCAATAGATCACATCTATTCTAAAAGCAGCTTTGAGAAGATAATAAAAGTTCTCTGGGAGAGAAGTTTGAGTTTTAAAACCGCACATTACACCAATGGATCCAAGTTAAAATGTGGCTTCGGTACGGAGTTTTTTTATTTTTAAATACGTAACACTTCAAGTTTTCATTTATATGATTCAGTAATCGTTTTCCAAGCAGCTCAGTACAAAATAATAAAATTACTACCAGGAAGGTAACAATCTTTTCAAATATATAATAATAGTATTCCAAACATTTAGGGCAATGAAATGGCTAATGAGCCAGAGAAGCGTGAATACTCGCTTGACGAAACCTATCTATCCAATATATCTATATCCTATGAATTGTGCATGAAACTTAAATTATGCATGAATAAAGACTTGCGAATGATTGTCAACAGTAAATAAAGCAATTACTTTTTAAAATCACTAAAAACTGTGTTTTACTCAGAGTTACTAAATTGAAAACTAGGAATTAATAGCCTACCCAAAATACAACAATTTTATTCTGAAATCGTTGACCTTTTTTTACGTCGTCAACATTAAAATTGTTCAAACAAAAAACTGGTCTATTTTTTAGTCACCAAATTTAAGTAAATGTAACAAAAATACTCCAATTTTTAATTCCTACAGGACCCACGGCTATTTATTTTGAGTGCAGCGCCCTCTATGTGCAAATTATTTTATTATTTTTCCATTACCAAAAAATAAAAGAATAGAAAATTACACCATAATTATTAAAATCAATTCAGTAATAGCCGAGCAATAGCGTTTTCAAGTAAAATAACAAACCCCGGTACTTGCTGTTGGCTTATGTTCCATCGCCTCGTGTTTCCACACTTTTATATAATAGAATACGTCCAACAAACATAGTTTGTCGGATTTCATTAAAATTGGTTAATCCGTTATCAAGTTATAGGTGTTTTAAAAACTGTTTTGACTACAGCGCCCTCTATGTGCAGTCCATGTTATTAATTTTCTATATAAAAAAACTAGATTACTTAACGAAAACAATGACACCTTATTTGTTAAAATCGATTTAGTAATGGCCGAACAATAACGTTTTCAAGCAAAGTAAAAAACCCCGTTTACTTGCTGCTGGTTTCTGTCCGCCGGGGGTTTGGCACACTTTTGTATGATAGAATACGTCCCACAGACATAGCTTGTCGGATTTCATTAAAATTGATTCATCCGTTATCAAGTTATAGGTATTTTAAAAATTCTTTTGACCACAGCGCCATCTGTGAGCAATTGATGATATTACTTTTTTTACTAACAAAAACTAGATTATCTAATGAAAACAATGACACCACATTTGTTAAAATCGGTTCAGTAATAGCCGAGCAATAACGTGTTTACGCAAATTAAAAAACCCCGTTTACTTGCTGCTGGTTCATGGTGGCCTGGTGTTTTGAAAAATTTTACGCATTGAATTTTTTCGTGTGGCAAGAAATTTTTCGCTGCAAACGCACATAAATGATGTTGGTAAAGAAGGGAGCATAGCTCCTAAACTACTGAACTGATTTTAACAAATGAGGTGTCATTCTTTTTGTCTAACAAAGACGAATAACATTGTTTTATTAAAACTTAAATAAATTTTTTATACGGTGTGCTGTGAGCAAAACAATAATTATTTTGCTAACATATTAGTTATTGCTTACTTATTTGGATTTCTATGAAGTTAGTTGGACTAGCACAATTTGTAAATAGTTCATTTACAAAAATTACAAATTTTAGTCACCAAATTTTTAAAAAAATTGAAGTGCAATAACAAAAATTCGCCAACTAATTGACTTTTTAAGAATTTGTTTAATATCTACAACGGTCACGGCTCTGACACGCAATTAACGGCCTGGCCGTGTTAAAAGCGACCAGTCTTGGCAAGACTGGTTTTAACGAAACTGGTGGTTAGTTTAACAACTAAGTTACATAACAATGGCCCGTAATTATTAACGCTTATTTAAGAGCGCTCTAATTTAAATTTTAGGTTTTACCTAAAATAGAAAATTGATTTGAAATTTACAAGCAGGACAATGTGGCTTTCAATATTTAAAAACAAGTTTTAAAGTGACATTTATTTTCAATGATATCAATATAAAAAAATCTTTTGAACTTACGAGTATCAAACCCAAGCACCGTGAGCTATGAGAGTTCACAGTCCTAACCTCTATGCCACGCTGCCTTCCGTCTTTCAGCTCTTTATTATTCCTTTTGTTCACTCTGTCTACAATGTTTTATGTCAATAAAAATGTTAAAAATTTTTCATAATTTAATGCAAGTTTTTCTTTTTTTTTATGGGGTCACTCTGGTATGTTCTTTTCTCGGTAAAAACTAGGTTTTAACTTAGAGCGCTCTTAATTTTGCGACTATCAATCATTACCGGCCAATATTTTTAAATTTAGAGCATGCTTTAAGCTTACGGGTGGAACGCCTATCATATAGTATGATATATATTGTAGTATCTTTATTGAAGTCACCTTCTGGTAGGTACTAGATTGAAAACATTTTCTAGTTTGAAGTATAAATTTCGCAATTTAGATAAAAATGTCCAAAGCTCCTGCTGAAAAATATCTAAACATTTTTATACATTAAACAGCAAAAAAAAACAAACGGTTTGTTATAAAGAAATTATATTTTAACACAGTCATTTACATTTTTAATATTATCACAAATGTATAATTTTTATTTAAATTTTAGTATGTATTTTTTAATTTTAATAACGCTAAATTTTGATGAAGATTATACATTTTTTATTTAACTCTAAGCCTTTATCAAAATAAGCTAAATTTCATAAGTCCGTGAAAACATTTACATACATATATGGTTTATCCTTGGATTCATTGAACACCCCTTCCGTCCAGAATTGGAGCCAGCTTTATAGTTATGCGAAGAAAATTGTTTCACAAATAGCTTTATGATTTCATAAACGAATATATTAATGGTATTCATCTAAACGGACAGGTTTGCACAATTGTGCAAATAGTCAACTTTGCGCGATGTGTTTCATGAATGTCCCTTCGAATATTTTGTGGCAGTTGTCATTTTTTGTGAGAGAATCGTATCGGAAAAGAGTAACAAATACAAAATTTGTAAACAATAAACTTTTGCTGAGAGAATCGTATGGGAAAGAGAGAGTGACAACAATTAGCCTCGCAAGTTTGCGCCACCATTTTTGTGCAAACTTGCGCTGTTTGTTCAAAAAACTTTCCATACGATTTTGGACAGGTCGTTTGCACAGTGTTCAAAAGTGCACAACTTGCACAGTTTGCGAGGGTTTTGAGCGTTTAGATGAATACCTCTATTGATTTATGTAACTCACTAACATATATATATCTATATATACTCGTATAATAACTAGGCTCATATGGTATATAAAATTTAACATTTATTTATTAAATAACTTTCGAACAAAAGTACTTAAGTCAATATAATTCTATATAAAGTTACATAGTTTTCCGCAAAACAAAAAATAAATTTTTAAGCGATACTTTTGGGCCGCCACTTTATTTATTTTTTTTTTTTTTTGTGAAGCCGCTTTGTGTATAAAATTTCAATTTAAAGCTTTAATTAATATAATTTTGATTACAATATTCCCAGTGGCTTCATTTTATGTAGTTGAAAAGAAGAAAATTAAAACTGTTTCGTGTTTCGTTAAAAGTTTATATTTTAAATATTTTTAAATAAATTTAAAAAAAAATTTTTATAGAATTTTTAAAAAAGTGATATGAAATTTTTTTTTTTTTTCAGTCTTTAAATTGTTTTATGGTGAGGATGACTCAAATAGAATCGAAATGCATTCGAATAGAAATTTAAATAATTTGTTTTATTTTTTTATAAAAAGGCGCGGTCATTTAAGGAGGTTAAAGATTTAGCTTTGATAAAGAATTTTTAAATTGCAGAAGATTAATTAAGACTGCGCGTTAGTCTCCTAATTATTATTGTTTCTAAATAATAATAAAATCAAATAGTTTTTTTTTACTCTGCTTTTTTGACAAAAGTTAAAGTAAAACAACTTTTTTGAAATATTTGATGTTTTGAAGTTATTAAATCAAAAATTTTCATGTTATTAAAACAAAAAAAAAAGCTACCTATTACTGCACCTAAAACTAAACTGTCGTAGTTTTTTGTTGCTAAAAATTAGTTTCCACAAAAAAATATATAGATCCAAAAAATTTAAAATTCTATGTTAAAAGTTTCTTTGTTGAATTATCTCAACATTTTTTAATGTAAAGAATTTAAAACTTCTCAATTTTCATACAAAAACTAGAAATAGAAAGTAAATGATTTAACTGAACTCAAATTTTATAGAACGACGAATAACAAGTAGTTCAGCTAGGCAGCAAATACTTTTCATAAAAGAAATTTAAATATCCAAGAAGCTCATGGGTGAATTTACGCTTTCTTTAATGTATATCGGCCGTCCACTTAACCCTTTCCACTTATACAAGTATCTTGAGAACAAAATAAAATGGATCTTGATTGGTGATCGAAGATATGTTGTTATTATCATGCTTTTTCTGCCCTTGGCAATATTTTCAGTGAAGGTCTCTGACTATTCTTCAATATAAAATAATTATTTAAAACGTTTAGGCAGAAAGTTGACGATATGTCTTTTGATTGCTTGATGTTCACAGCAAAATGATAATAAAGTCTTGAAATCTTTGAAATAAGGCATTTCAAAACTTTATCTTGATACTAAAAATTTAATGTCTCGGAGAAGCAATTAACATTTTCCTATAGCTATAGATTATTTAACATTATGATAAAATAAAAATTGGAATAGATAGCTATAGGATAGAATAGCTAAAATTTGACGAACGTTAAGTTGTCACATTTTTTAAAATTTTTTTTATAAAATTTTACTAAGTTTGATTATAAGCCTGTTGCAACTATTTAAGTAATCGTGTGAATCTGCGTTCTTTAAAAACTATTAAGTTCGAACTTATTCCCTTACTGTTTTTTAGAAGCAGCCTGCCATACACTTCTTGGGAATCTCCAAAAAGAAAAGTTTTGAGAATATATACTAAAAATATTCAAAAATATGAACACAACTCAAGCATTTGTCTACATTCCACAAAGTTTTATATTTTCTACGAACTTCTACTATGAGTAGGTTAGGGTCTTCATAAAAAAAGTATGGTAAAAAGAGGTCTTACAAAAATCCAGCACGATTGATTAATATTAATATGTGCCAGTAATTAATCGAAAATTTGCTTTTGAAACACTTTTTTGCTTAAGAAATTAAAATCTTTTTAAATTTTATGACTTAAAATATTCCAGGCCACAAGTCTCTGCAGTTTCAGTCATACTTTAAAATAGCACTTAAGAAAAAATTTTATTTTCAAAAACTGCGAAATGCTGGATACTCAAAATTGAGGCTATTGGTTTATTGAAACCAAACTGGGGATGGCGCACGTAAAATTTGTAAAAATTCCCCTTGCATCTTACGGACACCCTAATGTACCTATACTGAAAAGTTAGTCTGACAAAAATTTTAAAAAAACAAATTTTTGTGAGAGAAACTTTTTTCTCCATAAACGTAATCTACCTTCTCTTGGGAAAGAATTATCTTTCATTTTAAAAAGCAGTAAGCTATTATCCTTAGAGTTACACTGAACTCAAATCACCACAAAAAAAAAATTACCTGTTACAAAAAAAAAAACGTTCTTGCGAAGACTGTAAACTTTTTTCTGGAATACTCTGCAGCTGAATCAATTCAAATAGTCCTCGGTATATTACCTGCTACCTTTGAGGATCGCATCTTTGCTGCAAATATTGCAGATTCAGCTTGGAAACCGTTGCGCTCGCTAACCACCATGCGCTAGGTCTCATCATATGTATAAACCATTTATGATTTGCCCAGTAAATGCCATTGAAAACCCTTTGTTTTTAAGTTATATCTCAGCGTCATTCCTTGAACTGTTGCTGCTTATCATTAAATTCTAATTTCATGTCTGTGGCAGTTGCTGCAGCTGCCCCAAAAGCTGCCAAGTTACCAAGCATGCTGCTGCTGCTGGCTGGTGTTGTGCCAGCTGCTGCCGCATTTGCAGCACCTAAAAGATTTGACGCCATATTGGCAGCTATACCACCGGGATATAGATTCTGATAGAAAAGTGGATTTTGCAATTGAAATAGCGCCATTAGATGCGTCAACTGAAAATTTGGTGCATTTGGGTCCTGTGCAGCTGCTACTGCCGCCGCTGCTGCTGCAGGATTGAAATTCGGTAGAAATGGTGGATATATGCCAGGCATAGTTGTATTCTGCAATTGATCTTTGTTGTCTTCCAATTTAATGCGTTTGCCATTGCACGCTTCGGTGGGAAGTTGCTGAAAAGGTAAGAAGAAAAAAATATAGTATGGTATACATAAGGGTTTCTGTATTGAATTGGTTCCACACAAATACTTTCATACATAATTCCAACTTCCAAGTAACTTACAATCTTTTTTGGTGGACGTCCACGTTTCCGCGCCAAAAAATGATCTGCTGATAGTGAAGATAATGGCGTCGAAACATGGCTATTACTGATCTGCGCTGGTGGTTTTGGTGATTCCTCTCCACTTGAGTCCTTCTGTTTTTTGTATTGCTGATATGCCTGTTCGCCGTCTAAACGATCGTGTTTGCGCTTATGACTTATCATCTGGCTACTAGAGTGCAGTATGTAATTGCAATTCTCACGCACGCAGTGTATATGATTACAAACGCTGGAAAATTTACATTCCTCAAAGGGACACATCTCCGTTTTCAATATCTTTTTGAAACCATCTTGCGTCAACTGAAAGTCTTTCAAATGATATGATTTGTGTTTATCTACGCAAAGTAATAAAGGTTATTGGATGATCAAAGTGTTATCATCAAATTCACATCGACTTACCCATATCAGCTTTGTTTTTAAATGTATGCTGACATCCTTCACGACAGCAGTGATAATGCGAAATCTTCTTACCATAGAATGGACAATCTTCGATTTTGCAATTCTCATGCGCCCTAAAGCGTCGAAAGCCCTCTTGCACAATTTCCGAATTTTTGCGATGAAAATTTGCATGCATTTGCACATCACTGGTACTGACGTAAACCTTTGGACAATCCTCGTAGACGCAATGGTAGTGTGTCTGCTTCCAATTGTATGTACACCCTGCACCGTAGGCTGGTTCACAATCATCCGAAGAGGAGAAACGCGCAAAACCCAAAAGCAGGCTCTCTTTGCGTTTCTTATGCCATTTCAGATGTCGTATGATGTCATCTTTTTTGCTGAGAATTTTACCTTGGCACGGTTCATCGAAACAATGAAAGTGTTCCCGCAAATTCTCTTGGCGACATAAGACATTTTCACATTCCAGATAAGATGAATATTTTTTAAGGTTCTTAATATTGTCCTCATTTTGTAAAAATGCATCTAGGCTAGATGCTGTGTTTAATGATGCGGTTTGAGTTTGTGACTCATATGCTGATGAGCTACTCATGAGTTGCTCGCTGGAGGGTGGTGTAAGTATAGCATTAGCAGCCATTGTCAATGGTGAAATATTAGAATCCTCAGTTTCCGACATATTGCACTGACTGGAACTGATGGCTGTATTCTCTCTGCATAAAGATTGAGAATTTTCAATATTATAGTCATTAAAAGATGAATCCGCGGGCTCTTTAACTGGAGTATAGAGCTAAAAAAACACAAAATCTTAAGTTAAAATTGCGCTATTTTTGTGGATGTAAACATTAAAATACGAAAGAAACTGAAACAAAAATCAGTTTCCATTTATACAAAACTTGAGGACAACATTTGCTGCATGAAGCATCACCTATGCATTACTACATGGAACGTGCGAATATTAAACGTCACTGGAAATGAAGTAGAGATATCGTAACACATGGAACGGCTCAGGTAGACTCACAATCAGCTTTGGTTAAACTTTTTATACTCTGATTGACCACAAAATAACCTACACCACTACGGCGTCTGACTTCTTCTCAATCACTAATGAACTGACAACCCATTAATGAAAGAATAATGTGGGCTCGCCCCAATAAACGCACAGGGGTAGTGACGACAGGAAAAATGCGTATTCAAAATGAGATCGCTGATATTACAAAAAAATAAGCGTTTTCTACCCATCTGATGGCATGATAAACTCCCCGCATAAGAAGGATATGCTTACGTTATGGGCAACTTCAATGGTGGGAAGTGGGAAGAGGGAAGCTTAAAATAACCTTAAGCAGGTTTGGGAACGGCATGGCCAACTTTTAATTCAGTTCTCAAAGGCACTGATTTTATGATTGGAAGAGCATTGTTTTAGTATAAAGTAGAACTTAGAAATATATAGGTTTCACCTGACCATCGGGTAGAAAATCAGATAGACCATTACTGCATGTAAGAAACCTTGGAAGAATAGCCTTCATGACGTGGAAGCTAGGAGAAACGCTGACATCAGCTACAAACACCACCTTTTTGTGGCTTCTTTTCGACTCATGGTAGTTTCTATACAATAGACAAGCGCAACAACCCCAAAGTTCAGTCCATGACTGTTTACGGGAAAACTTAAGCGACGAAGTAAAAAGGCTCAGGAACCGAGCAAGCATCAGATCTTAATCGAATATAATTAGCACAACATCAAGTTGTCGCAGCGAGCGAGACCATATTTGGATTTATGTATATCGCAGAACAAAAAACACTATGTGAGTGACGCAACCTGAGGGATCGTAGAAAACGTAGAAAAAGGGATAAAGCCTGAACAAAAAGCAGTATAAGCCTACGAAAAGGACAAACAGAAAATGTATAATGAACTCGCAGCTAAAGCTAGACAAGCTTCAGGGCAGGAATCAGAGATATACGCACAGTTTATGAAATAACACGCGATATGACAGGAAACAAATTCCAAAGATATCGTCAAATCTTAAGAAAAATGGGAGCCGTTGAAAAGAACATTTTCGAATATCGAATATCATACGTCCACCAGTCAATCGAATTTTTTCAAGCGATTGAAAATGGAAAATCATTGTACAGTTTGACTTATTCCTCTGTCATTGTTCATATTGCTTGTTCAATTTAACCAAGATTTAAGTCGAAATTCTTTTCATGACCATATTTTAAAGGGATTAAAAAGAAAACTCGGAGATTACTTTTTAAAACAAAGTTCACAGCTTGGTTAAAGCAATTTCCAACTTTTTATAAATTATTCTCATTAAAAGTCTGCATTGCAATCAACACACATCCAGGCCAAACTGTGTGCATTAGAAGCATATAATTTGGAATATGTACCATATTTATTTATCATTATTTATCCATCATTTAATGAAGATTTTTTTTAAAACCAAGTCCTAGGAGTCCTTCTACACAACCATCAAATAAAAATTTGATTTGATTGATTTCATGTCAACTATTCTAAGCCAAAAAATCGCACCTAGCCGATTGATCACGAACTTGGGCAAAGAGTTATCCTATTATATCCCAAAATATATGGCTGTTTCTTCAAAATCCGGCTGAAGTAGGGTGGATGATAATTTGAGATTTTTGATTGACACCCTATGTTTCGTGTAGATAATTTCTTTCCTGAACTGGACTTTCGAATGATAGTAATTATGTTTCGAAAATTAGAACTTGATTTTTCAAAATCAAAAATAAATTCAACTTTTTTTTGAAGATGAATACATTCCTGAGGGTATTTTTTTTTTAGTTTTCGAGAAAAAACTTATTGAACATTTCGGCACTGGCAATAAAAAAAATATATTTGATTTCGACACCACTTGGGATAAGTGATCGTGCATAATTGATCTTATATTTTTAGTGGAGAGTTTCAGTCACCTTTAAAATATCTACTTGTAGGCGATTATGGTTATTTTAGAGATATTCAAGGCTATCTTGCTATAGAAGAATCTCTGTGATTTTGCAGCAAGCTTTTTTTTCTTCGGGAAAATAATTTGATCCAACTTTTTTTTCAATGAAAACCTTATCTCAATGAGAAGAATTTCTCAATATTATCATTACCTGATTATAATTTTCCAGAAAAATATTAGTTTTCAAGATACGTTTTCGAATAGAATAATTTACAAGGCACACAGATTTTCTTGTTCACCACATTGCTTTAGTGTTTAATTGAACTCACCATACTTGGCGACTCTAACGAATCAAAAGTGCCCTCTAAGGCTTGCATTCCCGAACACAATAACTTATTCGCCACCGTTGCACTCTCTGCACTAGAGCGTGCTGCCTCAACAGATGAACTATATATACTGGACAAAGGTTGCTCATCCTCCGCATCGTATGCATCTTCCTCTGTCATTTCTCCTATCACATCCTCCGTTTGATTTGACTCAATCGAAGAAATTGTCTCCCCCTTTATTTCCACTGACGTGGCATCAACAACACATTCAGCAACAGCAGCAGCATCAACACAACCATCAATTGAAGAAACGTCCTGCTCCTCCGCCCTCGCATGCTGCTGAGGTAATGGTGGTGGTGTTGAACTTCTCTCTGTTGGTGTCGATGTCACTGTGGATGATTGTAAAAAATTATTAGCTAAAGAAATGGAATTTCTATTATTGTTGTTGTTGTTAAAAGTAAAAATGTTGTCAGCAACATTATTGCCACTCATGAAAGCAGTTTGTGTCGTTGGTGTTGTCGTTGCCATTCCAAGATTCATCAACATATTGCTACCAGAAGTATTAGGAGTTAGTAAAAAATTTGATGGGATGGTAGCTGGAACATTGATCAATTGTGGTGGTGGTGGTGGTGGTGGTGATGATGATGATGATGATGATGATAACGACAACGACGACGACGACATTAATTGCGTCAAGGGTGCAACAGTGTTGACCAACATTTGTTGCAAACTAAGACTAGCTGTGGTGGGATTATAATAATTGGATGGTTGGACTGAACTATTGGTATTACTATTGGGACTACAACTACTGCTACTACTACAGTTGGTGTTGGCTTGTGAATTTTTGCGATTTTTCATTTTTGTATTTTGTGTTGCGGTTGTTGTTGTTGCTGTGCCTGTCGATGTGATACTCGTATCCTTCAGCTTCAGTGGTGATAATGTTTGCTGCTGCTGCAGCTGATGTTGTTGCTGTTGTTGCAGAATCTGCTGTTGCTGCTGCATTAAATTCATCATATAGAGCTGCATGATGAATTCCATTTGGGTGGACATTATGTTATTTTTTTGTTATTTTAGATTAATATGAAATATAATTTAACTTGAAATTTTTTTTTTATAATTTTTTTTTATTTTTTTATATTTCAAATTTTTTTTTATTTTAAATTTGTAGCTAATTTTTTTTTCAGTTTTCTCAACACTACAGGCACAAAAATATCAAAAAATTTAAAATTTTCCAAAAGTCCGTAGTCTTTTGATTTTTGAAGGCTAAACCGTCCTTTCGTTTATATCTTTTAGATAAATCTCGTATATTCCTCGCATTTCACGAAAAACTTGAGATTTAAACAGCAACAAAAATATCCGCTTCGTTTATGTTTAAAGCTTGAAAATACAGCTTAAACTGATTCAACTCTTCCACTGCGGCAGCTAATAAAGAAAAAAATTTCACATCTTTACAAATGCTACGGGTCTAGATGAAAACTATTTCCACAATCACTTCAACCCTCTCTCTAAAAAACTCTATCGATTTAAAAACTCCTCTCTACAAAAAAAAAAAATATACAAAGCATACTGGAAAGCCCAAGATCATTAAGATCTTTCTCTCTCAAAGTTGTTCTGACGTCATTGTAATTTTTTATACGTAGTCTCAAGAGAAAGGGGTTGTGCTGCTAAAAAAATTAACTGAGATTTCTCCAACAAAACAGCTCTTACGCTCTTTTTTACTCTATACATTTGCATGTTTTTTAAGGGATAAAAAATAGCAGAAAAAACAACAAATCAGCAAACAAGCGAAGATGAGAGAGAGAGAGCGCGCGTGAGCATCCTTTTTAATTGCGTAAAAAACAAAACATTTTTTCCCTTGTTTTCCATTTCTAAATATGAAACATTTTCGCAACATTTTCCACCAATAAAATTCTTTTGAAAAATGGAAATTTAATTGGAAATTCCTGTTTTTTGTGTAAAAAACTGCAATCAGTCGCCCAACGAGAGTAAAGGAATTTTCCTTATTTTCATGTGTATTGGTATTTATTGGCCTAAGGGTGATTTTGCTATCAATTATATAAAGTTTCCTTTTTATGATGTTTTTTTCATTTTAAAGAATTTATTGAAAACTACGTTAAGGAAATTTTCGTGGAGTAAGGTTGTTATTGAAAAGCATTTTTAAAATCTACATTTTAATAAAAAACCATTCATATTTTACGAGAAAAATGTATTTCATTTTAATATTAAAACGTTTAAATAACTTCGAAGGATATAACTTTGATTACACCGCACAAGATCCAAAATACTTTTCAGACATTATAAGCTTTCGAAAAACATATAAACTGTTTCATTCTATGTATTAAAATTATGCCAAGAATTCATTTGCATTTTTCGATGAAACAATCTGCGGTAGCTGATTTTTTATTGCTTAAAAATTAGCAATCCACTGGGTAGGATTTTTTGACAATTCTACAATCAGCAAATCGCTGAGTTGGATTATCGAGTATGCAAGACAGACTGACTGGCTAGCAAAGCAAAGAAAAACCCAAAAAAATAAAAAAATTTCAGTTAAATTGTTTCTAAATAAACTCCAGGAAAAAATTCGCAGATTTTTTTAAAAAGAAAATATCCAAAAAGTAACATTTTGAAAATGTTATCCTTTTGGATAATGAATAGTTGTTCCGAGGTAAATTTTTTTCACTGAAACCGAGTCCTGGTCCAGAAATGCTTTTTAAGTTAAGGTTTGTGAGATATTCTAACCTAAAAATGCAGAAAACACTGTTTTTTGACATATTGAGGTTATGTAGCACCGCGAATTTCGCAGAGCTATCGCATTTTGAAATATTTTGATTCACACGTGTCCCTAATAAGTTTAAAGGTATAGGGAAAATCACAAACAGGAAAATTTCAAAAATCGATATATCGGCGAAAAGAAAAAGTATTTGAGGAAACTGAACGGAATTTGAAAGAGGAAGACGTACTTTAAGGTCCCATTCATAGGTTTTTGAAAAAAGAAATAAATAAAATTCGCAGTGCTACATAACCTCAATTTATTAAAGTATTTTTTTTTCCACATATCTTTAGCGAAAACAAAATATTGATTTTAGACCAAGAAAGCAAGTACTAATTTGGTTTCATTTTCTGTAACTTTTTTGACCGCAATCGATGGAAAGATGCGGGCCCGGAAATGCCCATTTTAGGAAAACATTTTTTTCACCAATCAAATAGATACTGCAAGAGCTTGTTTATGGAACAGAATTTTGGACTAGGGGCGGACCTGGACCTTAGCGAGGCCCCAGCAATCGATGGGAAAAGGAAAAAATTGATATTGAACATTATTTTTTGGCTCATTTTAGTAAAAAAACGTTTGCACAAGTCGATAAGAAAACGTAGAAAGTGTATACAGGAGCGCCTTTTCATGCATCAATCAAATGGGTCAGGTTAGATAGATTATGGAAAGGAAGAATTGATTTTTAGCAGGAACTGGAGCGGCTATGAAGCTTGGAAGGGCTTGTTTTTGGAGTATTGTAGTATTTTATACATAAAGAAAGGAAGATAATGGATTTTAAACATCACCAGGGTCGGTTCCGTACCCTTTTTTAGCCCATTTTAAAAACAGTTTTTTCATTTAATCGATGAGGGAAGGTCGAAAAGGATTTAAGTCATCGCTAGACCCTGGACTTTTTGATTGCACCCAATTGTTTGGGAAAGGTTCAAAATAAATTTTGGTTTGTTTTACAAAAAAAAAACAATGGTTCACGTGTGATCCAAAAGATTTTTTGTAGCAATATTTAAGTATTTTTTAGAAAGTTACCATCAAATCATAGGTCGCTCAAGGGTCCCGTTTTACACTCGCTACTAAAAACTTTGTGCGGCACCTATGCAAACCATTTGGAATTGGATTTGCGTATGGATTTAGGACTCACTTCAGACAGTAAGTCAAGTGAGTACGATGTGAAGATCCCAAATGCGATTTATCTTTAGAAAGTAAGCCACAGGCACTCACAAAATCAGTGGAAAGCCGATACGACTGCTGCTGCTTTATCATTACACCCGCAGCAAAGATCATCTGTTTGTAAGGCTGAGCTTGAATCTCGCGTGGTTTCCCATAGCGCAATATCCAATAATGACATCAACTATATTATGAAAGCTTCGACAAACAAAATTTTTCCGTTTAAAATTATTAATTTCAAATATTATTACTTTTTTTTAAAATCATTTCAAATTTTCATAAAAACAAACGGATATAATGCAATGCTACGCAAGTCAAATGAAAACATAATTTCATATGCTTTCGAATAACAATGCAAAAGGTTTTTTACTTTCCAAATGTAAAATGATATTTGTCACTTAATTTACATTTTCAAGTTAACATTTTAGAATTTCATTTGCAAGTCCTATTGACTTTCAATCAAAATAATCAAAAAACATCAAATCGAACAATCGATCAAACAAAACACTAAAAAGCAAAAGGGACAAATACTCCATTAACATTCCATACATCGTATGCAAATTTTAAAATTCTTTTAAATATTTTAGAACAAAAGTGCGCAAAATGGAAACATTTGTAGGATTTTAACATGCAAGGATCCACAAAGGCTGATCCAGGTTTTGCTGCTATTATTATGCTGATTTTGCCATTTTGTTGTTTTTTTGTACTCGCAATTGTAACGACTATTTTTGAAATAAATATCCTTGCTAACGAAGATTTCGTATGGAGTGAATAGTTCCAGCTTGAAATTTTTACTTCATGGTATATACAGTGGAGCGGATTTGCCATTTGCCGAATTTAAGTTCGTGGGGGTTTATTGGTCGTGAAGCGAGGTAGAAGCTTCTGAATTGGAAAGTAAACTTTTTTTACGAAATTTCAATATAAACATCATAACACACAAAAAAAATTGAGTACCTCTTGAACTACGATATAATCCTGAAAGAGGACGTTGTTTCGATCAATTTTGCCGATACAATTTATAGTACATTACGCCAAGAAAGAGTTGTGGATATATTGTTAGTGTGAAGGTTACCGGGCTGGTTCTTTGCTTAATGCTTTGTTAAGTATACGTTTGTGTTATGATTTTCAATTACTGAAACGGAATTGAAAGATTTCTGAAACGTAACTAAAACCTTGTGCCATTTCTTGTAAAAGTATTTCCGAAAGTTCGAGTCAGTATAACGTTAGAACGTGACAAAACAAATGTAATTTACGTTATATACATCGAAATATAAAGAAATCTGGTAAAGTTTTGTCATATGAAGCATTTTTCAACAAGAAATCGGTATTTCTCATCTATGGAACTGAAAATTATAAAGAGCTAAGGCCACTTGCAATCGTTCAGAGGTATTTGGGGCAATAAATTGATGTACTCTCATGAGCAACTTTGGTCACTTAACATTTTTCAATTTATGATATAAGCTTCTAGTCTATGAGGAAAAAAATGATTTTCAGATTCTTTAAGAGATCAAATACGGTGATACTTTGGGTAGAAATTGGTCACAATTATATATTATATCTTTTGATTTATGTTTCATTATTCAAGTTTGAGATGAAATCATTTTTTCAACCTCTGTTACAAATATATGCTCTCTTTTATTGATTGTGTGACCACCAAATAGTTGTCGAAAATTGTCTCTAATTGATGCCAAATAACTTCCCAAGTTTTTTTGTGAAATTGCAAATATTGCGCTACGGTGCAGCGCTGATTAAAACGACACAACATAATACCCCAATTTGAATATTGAAAATCAATTGAATTGAATTCTCTAACCAAGTGACAAACCAACAGCGCAAACGAATCTTTAAATCAAATCGATCGACATTGATGACGATACGGAAGGGTGCAAGGGATTTTATATAATTTGCATAATTTTACATGCATTGCGCCTTAATTCAGT
This sequence comes from Meiosimyza decipiens, assembly GCA_963680825.1. Taxonomy (NCBI): domain Eukaryota; kingdom Metazoa; phylum Arthropoda; class Insecta; order Diptera; family Lauxaniidae; genus Meiosimyza; species Meiosimyza decipiens. The sequence continues at coordinate 10,719,294 of OY804259.1, forward strand.
TCGTTTGGGGTTGCACGCATGCGCATGCGCCGCCATATAGCAGGTCATTTGCATAACACTGGCTGCTTCCAAGTTGTCAAAGTCGATTGTGCTAAAATTATTCAAATGCTGTAAATTGAAATGCAGGCGCACAGGATCGGTTTGGCTCAGGTTCAGGTCGTTTGCAAAAGTTTCCATTAATAATTTTACGTATGCTAATGCGATCGATGTGTTTGTTGTACACCCTGATGTAAATGGAAAATTACAACGGAGCATGCGAGTATATCCTGTTTGGGCGTTAAGTCGAGCCTAGTTACTATATAATGTAACTTGTGCTCGGGTGTACGTATGTAGTAAGTGTAGAGGATTTTTGAGTTTATGCGCATGCGCCTTCAAGGATCAATTAAAATATGCAAATTTAAATATTAGGGTTTATTGATTCGCGCAGCGTGGAAAATAAGCGTCTTTTATTTGAATTCTACATTTCACATTAAAATTAAAAAAAAATTATATCGAGTTTTTTTTTTATTGTAATGCAAATTTTTTTTCATTTGCATTATTAAAGAATTTTCCATTTGCAAAATTTTCGCATTAAATCAAAGTTTGGCAAAATTTTGCAGATGTTCATAGAGAAAAAAAAGGGAGAATTTTATTTTCTATAACGATTTTTTAATTTATGAGTTTTATACCTTTTTGCATTATACTTATGAGAATAGATGCATATAGTTATCAGTTGATAATGAAAAATGTAGATAAAATCAATAAAACCATATTTAGTGGAATTCAACGATAAAAACTCATGTCATTGAATTCATCGGGAACGCTACGAAATCGAAAATTTTCACTATTAAAAGAAAATTTCTTTAAAAAAATCTTGTCATTACATTTGTAACGCGTAGAAGCGGGTGTATAGAAAGTATACGGTATGTACATATATTCTTGACCAGCGTCACCTCCTGAATCCTGTCAGTCTATCTCTCTCTTTGAACATAACGTTGACGACAGAACCAAGCCAGATAGTTTAATGAGAAATTTCGTTCACAGGCTACATCTTCATATATAGCTTATGGGATTGAAAATGGGCAAAATCGGTATGCGGATGTTTATGAAAAAATTCTTCACTAGCACTAAATTAATTTAGTGATAATGGAAATTCAGTGTCAGTGAAAAGAATAATGCATAACAAATTTAGGTCATTATCCCAAATAAAACCTTTTAAACGCTATACTGAGAGAATTATCAAAGGAAATCCAACACAAGCACTTGAAATGATTTGATAAATTTTTGCACAAAAATTTAACCAATTTCTATAAAAAGGTGTGGCAGCTCCCTTCAAAATGCTTTACAGACCGAGTAACATAGAAAAAAGCAAACAAATTTTGCAAATATATTAGGGATCGTTCCGACTAGCGCTAAACATAAAGTTTGCACAAGCGGCGGACGAAAAATGAACGAATTTCAAAAAGAAGTTTCGAACTAACAGCATACAAAAAGTGGGCGTATTTTGGCAATCATAAAAACCAAAAATGAGAAAGTTTTTCAAAATAATGCACCCAAATTTCATACAATTACAAGAACAAGCTATTTACAAATACTTGGCGATTTTAGATCAAGAGGGCGGTGTTGCACCTACCATACAAGCAAAAGCTTCTATATGCTATGCTGCCCGATATATTTCAGATAATGCAAATTAAATTTCACATCAATTTTGGGAATGCTTCGGACTATCACTATACAAAAAAATGCGCATTTTGACCTTTACGCGCACTTTCACTTTTAATACAATGTAGGGTACTTAACTTTCTCATGTAATACCAAAAAAAATACTAGACCTACTTTATACCTTAGATAGTCAAAGCACTGGTAGGAATTTATATTACTTTGGACACAAAAAAATGGCATACGCTACACCCCACCATATAAGAGAAAAAATCAAATTCATCATATTCCATCAACTTTTTGGCAGAGATGAATGAAACTTGGTACATATATAAAAGGTACGGGCAAAAGTAAGTTTCAATGGATAAAATTGGCGGTGCCACGCCCTCCAGAAGAGAAAAAACTAAATTTTTTTATATCTCGCAATTATTTGACGCAGACGGATAAGATTTGGTGCATATATTTTTTTTTGGACTATCACAAGAGTTGGTGCATATATGTTTTTGTTTTGTTTGTGGTGGGTTATTAGCATAGTTTGACCTTACGCACGGAGGAGTACCGTGTACATTGGGCGCCCGGGGCAAAATGGTTATTTGCCGCCCTTTACCGACAGGAATTTTTGTGTTTTTTGCAACATGCGAAAATTTTATTTACCAAAAGAAAAAAGAGCATCATTTTGAACATCTGGAAAACCCTAGCAAAATGAGATTATAAAGGGTGTTCCGATAAGAATAAAAATAAAAACGCCGAGTTGTGATATTTTTGTTACATAATATAGTTAAGTATGCAATAAAATATCTAGCAAATGTCCACCGCGGCTCTTTGATGACAGGCCAAATGACTGGTGAAGTTTGAAGTTGTTGAGAAAGATGCCGAATTGATGTTTTCGGGTTTTCGGCGACACTCTCGTTTGCAGTCGCAATGTTTTCAAGAAACCGACCGGCACGTCGACGCCAAGGGCACTTAATGTCCATAATCGACCAAGTTTCTTCAATCTTTTGTACCACGCTTTTAATTGTTGATACATTAGTTGTTGTTTTTTCCGCCAATTTCTCGAGTGATCCAACGTAACTTTCCTAATTTTTGTAATGGGTTTTCACAATGATAACGCGTTGACATTTTTAATAATCGGAACAATCATAGGTTTCAGAGTTGCCACTTGCACGCAAAAAAAAATTATACAAAATTTAAAATGTGCACTCTGATTGGGACACCCTATATTTACCAGAAAATTTCAAAATCTACACCTGTCCTTCATTTCAATGCTAAAACCTAAGTACTCATTTCATATATTGAGGACTATTTTGCCGCACACCTAAGCGTTGACCCGGAGTGGCCGCGCAACAATAATTTAAGTTAGAACTCTCGCTAAAAATGTTCAATTTTAAACATCAAGCAGTTGATTATTGGCGTGACCATTCTTCGCTCACTTTGCCTATCCTACAATCGTACCAAAGACCTCTTCTGCCCAAACTTTCTTATACCATACAGGGACTTTAAGCAAATAAATCTCATCAGGAAAGGCAGAACAATGTCTGCTGGACCAGCTACTAATATATTGCATATAAATGTTAAATAGAGAGTCCATAATCTAAGAGACTCAAAACTAACTTTGTTTTGGATGATCATGTTCATGATACATAATCAAAGCTAAATGTCATCTTTAACAATACAATAGACACATTGTCGCAGATAGCACCAGCTTAACTGACCACTTCAGTTCGTTATCTTCAATAAACTTCGGCACGCGTCTAAACTCCGTGGTGAAGCCTAATTTGCATATGGTCAGTCAGTTGGTCATTCAAACAAGGGGTGAGTTCTTATGGCACGTGTCGAATAAATATTTTGTTATAAAAATTACAACAAAATCACTGTTATAAAAGCAATGACTTTTTATGTTTTCAAAAGAAAAATCTGCCAATTGCAAAACTTAAGACGAACGCTAAGCGCATGTCTAACGCTTAGCTTGTTAAAAGTAACGGTTAATTTAAAAACATGAAATATTAAAAAAAAAAAAAGTCTCACCAAGTATTTTGAACATATTGTGACATTGCCCTTGTGACCCTCTAATTACAGCAACGGCTTTGAGAAAAATAACCACAGTCCCTTCTTCAATGACCAAAAACAACAACAATCAACTCTACGAGTAATACCGCCATTTTTCATAAATCCTTTCGAAATGAAACACGCATTTTATATGCACAAACTATATGGTACTATCGCGCTTGTTTCTTCTTCCGACTGACCTGATGTTCTATGTTGCCATTGTTATTTTCGGTCGGTTTTTTTTTTTAGTTCAGCTACTTTTACATAGAAGAGGTAACTTTAACAGAGGGTCCATAGCGGATGACAGCAATTCAATCTTGCATAATTTGAATATTTAAAGCTTAAAAAAATGATGATGTCCAAACCGGTTTGCATAAGGAAACATCAGCTCGCGCCTTGTGCGCATAGCTTTGTATCCTGGGTCCAGTTACGGAAGAAATCATCCCTTTGTCTCGTATTTTTTTTGGATTTTTTGCTAATGCAAGTAAATCTTATTTTAAAGTTTTTATCTACCTTTTTTTATTTAGCGCATTGTTTTCATGGGAAATCATGAAAATTCGTTATTTACTGTCTTGCAATTTTCAAAATGCTAAGAAATTGAAATAAACGACCTTTTGGATCGTTGGATGTCCTCAAAGTTGACAGCTGCTGCGTCTGACTTTCAAAAGCGGTACAAAGTGTCTATGAAGCTACTTATGACCATTGCACATTCACTTTAAACTTATAAAGTTTGCTTTTATATCTTTAAAAGAACTTAAAAATTTGAGGCAACACTACCGGCAAATAAGCAAAGTACTCCGTAAACTCATAGATACTGCGTTCCAGACAAACACTCTAGCAATTGACATATGTATATATAAATTCCATCTCGATTTGGAAAAATTTGTGTAACAGAATTTCTTGTTTGTCTACTTTTATTGTAGAAATGTAGGCAGTCTGTTCACTATTTGCTAACTTATGTAGGCAGCTCCTAAACTATACAGTCACTTTTCAAACGATGATTTAGACAATGTGTGACTTTATGACTTTGTGAGTGTAGCTGCCTACAAAGAGTGTTACTGTGCCATTGTGAAAGTTTCGCCATGTATAATGTTCCCCATTCCTTTCTCACCTAAATCCAGCCCTGGCCGCTATGCTTTAAACACATGTTGTTATCATTCAAATCAATCCATTCCGGCGATAAACATCAAGTAATATCGTTCCGTAAGGCAATATATTCACTGTAAACGTCATTCCAACTGCATTTCCAGAGGAGTACGACCCAATCACGCCACTAGCCCATAAGGGCATATCAGCCAAGTGGTGAATGCATTGGCTTCTCATGAATAAGTATTGGGTTCTCCGCTTTCCAAATTCAACAATTTTAATGCATGCCCATTGTGTTGAAATTATGCCTCATCGCTGAAGATGATTTTCTTAGCAAAATTGTCGTTTATTAGCCTACATATATTGTGGGCAGATGCAGATTCTTCGTGAGAGTTCGGTGTTTCTTGTTGCTAATTCTTGTGAATGATAATGATTTGATGTTACTAGGTTTTCAGTAATACATTGGGTTACTACGCCTTATGAAGTAACTTATTTTATAAGATTCCAAAAGGGACCAAACCAGTTAATGGTACCAATATAATGCACAGTGCGACACTACCAGTGTAATGTCTAGAACGGCCGTTGAATGAGAAAAACACCATAAGTTAGACATCACAGAATTTCGCAAAGCCATTCTATAAGCAGTACGCAGCATGTACAATTTGCGGGAAGAACCAATATGGCGCTCCCTACCTTGCAAAACTTTTTTAAATTTTCAGAAAAAAAATAAAAATTTACTAAAAAAAATCAACAAAAAAAGGTAATTCTGATAAAATTAAATGAAATTTTTAGTATTTAATATTATTTGCACATCTCAATGAATACCAATGTTTGGTGGCCTCTGACCCCAAGATGACGGCCCACTTCGCACTCCCCCATAGCCACGCCATTGCCTATAACTGTTGTAAAGGTAATGATGCACACATAGACAATTCTGTAACCACAAAAAATAACAGCTAAAGCCGATCGGTGATCACAAAGCAAAAGAACATAAGTTTTGTGTATGAGCATGTAATTTGCTTTATTTTGTCGTCACATATCGACTTGAGCTGTTATTCCTTGTTGTCAAAGGATTGTCCCCAGAATGGTGAAAAGATAAGGCTAATATTGTCACTACCATAGGCATCAACATTGAAAAACCGCCAGTTCCTAGCCTGGAATTGGGGTTTACGATGGAACGAACTATTACTTGATCTCTTTGGTACAGCTTAGTTCGGAACTATTCTTGGTCTGATCAATGATTTACAAAATTAGAGTGACTATTTTCCTCTTTTAAGAAAATAATTTTTTTTTTTCGCGTAGTAAAAGAAGAAGAAAGTTTTTTAAAAACAAAAACGTACTATACAGGAATAAAAGTTGACGAACTAACTATTATGTGCCTACATATTTAGCGGCACGTGTCCTTCATTATTACCAACATCAATTATACACCCTTTATGATATTCTTTGTAAGTCTGACCATTACTATTTTGAAAATGACTTAATTTTCTACTTGTATATTATCCGAATAGTTTAGCTCTGACTTAAGAATTATTATTAATAACTTGCCATCCCTTCAAGTGTTGAAATGACCATGAAGTTAACGATCATCTTCACACTTGGCATTGTTGTACATACAAACAAATGATATATCTACGATTAGCATCCCTCCTAATGGTCAATGCATCTTTGCATAGGGTATACAAAGTTGAGTACACAAGATTTGACACGAGCTGCTTTATGGCAGTGGATAAAAACAATTCCTTTACATTGTTTGGGAATTGTGGTCAAGCAAGGAAGAATGACTACAATGGGAGATTTCTCATTTAATATGAATAACTAGCCAAGTAAATTTTAAAAGGATCATGATGTATTTTAGTAAAAACTTTACTTGCAACAGCGAAACTACAGCGAAAAAATTTACCTTGCAAAACAGAATTTGTAGCGGATTTTTCAAAACGGTGCAGCTCACGAACAATCACCGACAAAGAAAATCATCAGCTGCGTTTTATTCGCCATCCGTTGCTAGTTATCTTTAGCTAGCAACGATAATTTTTATCAAAGAAGCAAACTTAACGAGAAAAATTCTAGCTGCTACATACGAGTATGTAAACGTAGCAAGTTGCTTAAATGCCAGGGCTACCTAGCAGATTTGTGTTTGGTCTATTGTTCAACAATTAAAAACAAATTGTTTAAAACGCCCGGCAGCAAAAAGCAGCAATTTTAAATTAAAAAAGTAGAAAGAAGAACAAACAAGTACTCGTCTAAACAACGAGTAGGAAACTTTGCGTTAAACAGAATACCAACGGGGTCGGGAAATCGGCAACGATTCGAGTTCGAGTAAACATTGCGTCGGACGACAATCGACAGAAAGTTCAGCAGCCAATTTGAATTCAATGACATTTCAAACGCAAACAAACAAAAAGACATATGCTGATTCGAAATACAGCACTCATCGTCGTACGCCGACGATGAAAATAGAAATAAATCTAATTCGACGGATACCTGTCGGCAGTCGTACGTCGCGATTCTGTTCCATTTGATTATTAAATTTTAATACAATCGTGTGCGATATTATTTTTAACAGCGAGTAATCGTTGCTGATTTGCCGACTCCGTTCGTATTCTGTTTAACGTATTAGCTACTTTGTCGTTTTTTTCGCTCATAGGCATTGACTTGGCGAATAAAGCACAGCTACAATAGAATTAACAAAATATTCAAGTTTAGGAAAAGACTTAAGCCTCAACCAAAATAGACATGACGAGACGATAGCAGCTGAACGAACGTTTGCACTCGTTACGTCTGTTTTGACATATATCCCAAAATGTTACGCTAGGCAACGAATCAAAGCAGCTGTTATGAAGAGTAGTGACGGTTTCAAGTTCGGTTCTTACGGAACAACTTGTCTCGTCAAAATGTTTCGTTCACTTTCGATCAGTTAAGTTAGTACGTTCATTTGGGTTATAAACATTGGTTACCATATACTCGAATTTACTCGCTACGCCTCGTGACGTCTATTTTGGTTTAGGCTTTAGACAACATTTTTTCATGTACATATGCATGTAGGTACATATAATAACAGTGGATGGCCAAATCAACGCTGTGCCGTGAAACTCGCCCTGGTATTCAAAATTTTCATATTCGTGGTCAAAATTGTGCACTCTATTACTGAGATTTTCAAAAAAAAAATTACCATTTCTCACGTTGAAAATCAAAGACTTTTTGAGTTTCTCATTAAAATATCAAATTTCTTTTTTCACAAATTTCACTTATATTTAAATAAAACAACATTTTCTTATATAAAAGAAAAATTTTGCAAGGGTTGCAAAAATAAAATGCAACAGCTTGCATCTGTTTTTTTTTTGTCGCGAAACAACCCTTTTGATATTTTAGTTGAAAATTATTTTAGACAACGAATTTGATTAATGCTAAGACTATTGAACATTTTGTAATGATCATTGCCTGTGTTTTGAAAACATCCGAAGGATTACGTGTTCAGCGTTGCGAAACAGAAGCTTACCTTCACTATGCCGAGTGCTCATGCTTTGGCCAGCGACTGTTGTTCAGTGTTCGGCGGCACAAAAACAAAAAAGGGTAAAAGAATATATTCAAGGATATTAATGAACTGAAAGGGTATCTTATAACACTACAAAATTCATTAATTTTAATATTGTCATTAGTTTTTTTTTTTCATATTTTCTCCTTAAAATTTGATGATTTTTCTTTCGAAAAAATAGTAAAAATTTTCGTGAGAAAATATATATAGAGTTCTTGCAAGATGCTGTTGATGATAAAATTTTTTTTAAATGTTTTTCGGAATTATGCAAAAAATCATTAATCAAAAGAGACATTTTTCTACAGAACATCTTTAATGATAATTTTATTATAAAACCTATAAAATAAAAGCTGCACGTTGCATTTTTGAAGTGCTGAAAATGTATTTCTTTTGTGTAAATAAAATCCTTAAAAATTGTTCATCAATCAAATTTTGCCGTCTATTAATTTTCTGTCTTCTGAAAACACCCTATATTGAAGTATTCTCGCACACACTTTTTTTTGCACACTGAAGTGCCAAACTCGTATATTTGGCACAATTTATTTTCAGTCTGTGCGCAGTGCGCAGTGCGCACGCGCAAGCGTACAGTTCAGGCTTAACGCATGTACACCTAAAATATGCAAATTTCGTTAATAGAATCTATGTGCCTTTGCCAGTTTGGCATTGGTTTGTCGCTTCGTTAAGAAATTTAATTCAATTGATTTTTTTTAATTAAATAAGGGTAATACAGGGACCATAGTAGGTTAATTGTGAAAAGTTGTGTCATTCGAAGATATTGTGTTTTAGGAGCTTACTTTACGAGTATTATGCTAAATGAGCACCACTGTTGGTTATTTTATCGTTGTTGTTATTGATGGAAAATAAATAAAAGGTTACTAAAATAAAAAATTAAAATGAGTTCAAATTTGAATGAAGATGTAGAATATAGTCACACATTTCAAAGAAAAAGAAATGCACCCAAAATAATCGAGCCCAAAAAGAAGAATTTCTTTATAGTCCAAGGACTAAGAGAGTTAAATTGTATTGATATGTGTACCTACATAAAATATATACGATCGGTTAATATCGGCTATATAACAAAGTCAACTCTTATCTGTTGCTAATTTCAAAGTTGTTCCTCTGCCGTTTCTCAATGATCAGTCAATGAAACCTATATGCATAAACGTACGTTCGATGTTTGATGCTTCTTCATATCTCTAAGCCTGCCTCTGAATATATGTATATACAGCGCTGAAGCAAGGTAGGAACCTTACAAAAATTCCTATCAAATGCCGTAATACAGCGCTGATTGGGGCCCGGGGCTTTAGCTCTCTCTATGATATATATATGAAGTAAGGTAGGAACCTTACATATATATATCCTGGAGGGAGCTAGAGCCCCCCAATCAGCGCTGAATTACGGCATTTGCTAGGGATTTTTGTAGGACTATTGCTCTAGGGATCGCCAAGATAACAAAAGGTTGCATGGATTTGTATAGCGCACACATTCCACTAAAGAAGCACAACTCAAAATTTTGAAATATTCAGAAATCGCAAAAAACTGTTTTGGTGCTCGTGAGCTCTTTTTGAGATTTCAGTGTGAATGATTTAGAAGAAGGTTGTAACAGAATATGGTCTGAAACCACTCGATCACAACAGCTTGAATTCTCCAACACAACTAAAAAAATGACATTTGTGCATATTGCACAGTTTTAACGGTTAGCTCGAAAATTACAAATTTTGAGTTGTGCCTCTTTAGCAGAATGTGTGCGAAGTGTCTCTTATGAGTTCTCAGGTGTAGTAAAAATCACGAACATGAAAATTTCAAAATTTAATATCTCGGCGAAAAAAAATGGTATTTAAGCAAACTCAACAGCATTTAAAAGATAAAGACTTGTACTTTTAAGTTCGAGATATAGTTTTTTGAAAAAAAAAAAATAAGTTCACGATGCTGCATAGCCACAAATATGTCAAAAACAGTGTTTTTAGCACTTTTAGGATAGTATATCTCAAAACCCTGATGTGATGGAGCAATTCTGAGGTCAAATTTGAATTCAGCGTACTGAAAACCTTCAGAAACATATAGTCTAGTCTCAGGGTATGCAAAATATCGGCCTGTGTAATTTAAGAATCATATTTTATTTCTTTGTCCATAAATAAAAATAAGATCAAATTTTTTTTTCGAAAACATTCTCACGTTCAAGACATAATAGTATCAGATGTCAAAATCTGTAGCCAACTGTCAAAAAATGGATTAATGGTTAAGCTAATCATTTTACAGATTTTCAATTTTCTAACCTTTGCAATTTTCACATGCTCAAAAAGGTTTCTTAAGAAATTTCGTAAAGGGTTGCCGAAAATGCAAAAATGCAAAGTTTTAGCGCATTTACAATTGAAGTGCAGTGACACCCCTTTCACCCTTTGACTGATCTTTCTGAAAATCAGGTATTGAAGGAAATAAGCCATATGAAGTGCTATACATATTTTTTTGCCAAAAAAAAGGTTAATGCAAAAAGAACATATGCGTATAATATAATATGATTTAACAAAAAGAGTTGAAACACGACGTTTATATCTGTACATGCAATTAATATATTATATGTATATTATATATAGTATACATTTTAATTAAAAAAGGATAGGGATTTTTTCAAATTTTCGTTTTTTTTTTTTCTTGAATATATTTGGCTCTGAAGATATCCTATACAATTATAGAGTTGACAAAATAATTCGCATATAAATTTAGTGCATCCAAAATATCGCCCAAGGAAAATATGATTCAATAACTACGCTCACAAAATTTCATTCAAGCTTGTTAAATGACTTGCACAAATATTCCAGCTTTGTTGGATTTTTTTTACTCAGATTCTGAGCGAATTTTGCTAAAAGACTGTCCTGTTCCAAATTTCGTGAAAAAACGCAGTTTCATACAATGCGTAGAATTCTCGAAAAGAGCCCAATTTTTGTACTTTAATTAAAACAGCTCGAAATGTATGCAAAATGATATAACTCGACGAGTCCTAAATACAATATATGGGGTTGCATTGTCGAAACTTGTCCCCAAAAATGTGTTGCCACCAGTTTTTCTGGTAATTTTTTATTAATATATATGAATGTTTGGAGTGTATGCCAAAGATAGAGCTTGAAAAGTCTAAAAAGAATATATAGGAATGCCTTGTCGAATCTTGTCTTAAAAATGGGTACACCCCATTTTTTGAGAAAATTTTTCTTAAATGAGTGGCAACCCATGTTTGGGACAGGATTTAACAATGCAACTTATGTTTAGGCCTCGAGTTTAGTCATTTGGCATACAAATACCAATTTTAAGGCTTTTTACTCAGTATGGTTTTTCCTAAAAATTGATAATTAGGAAAAAAAGTGATATAAGGCGAAATTTTGACCGAAACTGCTTTTTTCACTAACGCAGAAACTAAAAATTTTCTGAAAATTTTTAAAATCCAAAAATATTCTAGGTTAATCAATCGAACTATGCATTCTAACCATAAAAAACTAAACCTTTTTTTAATATTTTACAGAATTCTTATGTGACCTTTCCTATTGCCACCATCTTGATTTATGCAAAGACGTTTTGAATTGTAGGCGTGCAATTTTTTTATGCAAGCATAGTTTTAAAGCTGTGTATTGAAGGAGTTTGACCAACGGCGAAAATAGAAATAGATTTTGAGATTCGGAGTTGAACTCTCAGTGTAGCAGGAAATATGATCGTTCTAAATCATCAAATAACAATCGTCAGAACAAAAAGTACGTGAAACTGGGAAATGTTGGAATGATTTGAAGGCACTTGCAGGTGACCGCGCATGATGGATGGAGTTTTGTGGAGGTTCTTTGCTCCGTGAGGAGACTAAGTGCACAAGAAAAAGAGAAATTGACTGCCAAACTCAGCGGTATAGGCCAGAAAATTCGCCGCTACTTTTCTGGTATAGCGAGGCGTTAAAGCTCTAATTTTTTGGAGCCATGTACTAGTAGAAAAACATGCCTAACTTATATTTGCACGTTACTCTATAGTGGCTCCTAGACTCCTAGCTCCATGTTTTACTAAATATTATATCACTACACTATCTAGACTATGATAAGAGCACTGTCTGGCCTATGTCTTAAGCTTCTCCTAAGTTCCAACTCTTAAAAATATATGTAGATTCGAGTTTAAATATAACTATTAATTATAAGTTATGTACTATATAGTAATCCTTTTCTTATCGTCCTTAAACATAGCAGTGCTTTTAATCAAATTCCTTTAATAAGCATTTAACCTTAATAGACGTCGTCAACCTTTATTGCTTAGGGTCTCCTTGGTGAATTTGGTTGTGGCAAAAATTTTTTCACGGGTGAAGAATTTCTTTAATATTCCTATTATTTTTGCACTCAGGCAGATTTGTTCCCTATGTGAAATGACCTCAGGGTAGTCATCATTTTTTTATATGAATACTTTCCATATATCTCGTATATCTGAAATGATGATAATTTTGATCTAAGATTTATTTTCTCGGTTTCTTTTTTCATTATTTCTTCTAATATCTTTTAGCTATGGGTCAAAAAGAGATTTTATTTTTTTTTTGTTACAAAGCAATTCTTAAATAAAGATCATTAAAAAATACGAGTTAGCAAAGAGAAATCGATTTGCGAAAGCATCGCAAGGGTTGTGATCCTTTCTCCACAGTTTCTTTGTTTGCTTTTCACCTTTGGATGTAATTTACTGTGAACCCGATGACTATCTGTTGAAACGGATTAAATATTTTTGGGGGTTGTTATGCTGCTAGAAACAACTAAAAAATATCAAAACTTGTTGTTGATTTTTATGAAAATAATTCGTAAAAAGAAAGAAAAAAATGACATCATAAGACGTGACATATTGAACTGATCCTCGGCGTTTTTCTTTAAAACTTTTTCGTATATTTTATATCTTTTCATTTTTGGTTGAGGTTCAATGTTTTTACTATGATGGCATTGTCTCCTTTTTTTACTACCCTTTGATACCTGCATTGCCGTGCATTGATCGCAGTTATTTGATCTATCGTAAATTTTAACGAAATCCTTTTTTCCAAACGATCTCTACGCGTTCATGCCATGGGAATTTTTTTGCGCAATACTGCGGAAATTGCAAGCATTGCAATGTTTGCGGAAGATGCATGATCGATGGATAAATGGAAGGATTGAATTACGTATGGACTTTCTTGCGTGAAAGGGTTCCGCCTCAGATTGATCGTGCATCGATCATTTGCGATACTGTTTTCTGTTGAGAGGTGCTACATGTTTTGTGTTTCTCTGCGCTGAGAAACTTGATATTTCGCAAATTGTTCTGAGTTTTCTTTATTTGATAAAAGGGGTACAATTTTATGATTTCTTTAAGAACTAAATAGACGGAATTGTTATTTTAATGCGAAAATATCTGATGAAGTTAAGGAAGCAGATGTTGCGAAAATTTGTAATGAAACGCGAACAAAGTTTGCAGACTCTTAATATTGTTGTATATTTTAGTTATTTGTAAAATGAAAGGTAGAAAAAGAAAATAAAATTAAAAATGATACGATGATCAAAATGTGGACGCAATTTATTAAAAAGCGACATGCGTAAGTATTTATAAGATTTTGCATGTGTGAGAAGTGAAACTTAATTAAAAATTTAAGCTAATTACTTCTTAATTTTACAAAAGTAAAATATTTTTATAAATTTAAAACTGTGAAAGATCTCCACAGAAAAGCATATGAGTGCAATGAATCGCAATATGATGTCTGAACTTAATGGGTCTTTCTTATGGTATCAAAAGTATTGCGTAGTGTTAAAAAGTATAGAAAAACTTATTGAAGTTAAATAGTATTCAAAAGTCGGTTGTAGTCTACGCGAGACGAATAGTATCAAATTCGGTGGCATCGGATAACATCGAAGGAAGTCGATAAGTATCGAAAAACATCGAAGATGTATACGTGAATTTAATAGAATCGAAAAATAGTAAAAAAAAGGTTGACAAAAATCGAGGAGTAATAGCATCGAAAAACATCGAAAAAGTTAATGAAGTTATATAGTATTGAAAAGTCAGACAGTCGATGAGAGTTAGGTGGCACTGGAAATCATTAAAAATCAAAGTATCGAAAAACATCGAAAAAGTGTACATGAATTTAATAGAATCGAAAAATAATAGAGATAAGCTTGATAAAAATCGATGTACTCATCGATTATTATCAAAAAATACTGAAAAGTCAATAAGTTGTAATACGAGTAGTATGGAGAAAGATCGAACATGCGATAATGGGAGCGAAGTATTCATTTGTCGAAAAACGGAATCTTTAAGCCACAACAGTGCAAAAACTGGGCGAGATAAAAAATCATGGGAATGCAAGCACCCGCGGCGTGAAGTGTGAACCTGGTGCTGTTTCCTGTTGCGAATATAGAAAAGTTTTAAGCAGTGATAAAAAAGTATCAACTTGGCTTGAAAAGTAGCAACAGATTCAAAAAGCTCTAAATAGTTTCGATAAATTTCGACTAAGGCAAAAAATGCCGAATAAGTTCAACAGGTATATGTCGATAAAATCATTAAGTGTCGCATAAGTCGATATGGGACGAAAAATATCGACGAAACCGGAAATTGATAAAAAAAGTCGAAATATTTTGAAAAATTTTCGAAAATTCTGAAAAAATCAAAAAATTTTGGATGTGTTAGAAATATCGAAAAATGTTGAAAAAGTCAATAGAAATCAAAAATGTATGACACGCTTCACTTGCGCTGTCATGTTTCAGTCAATTCACTCTAATATACACAGATTAAGTTCATACCCGCTAGGAAAAAATTTCATACACCAACAATTTAACCTTTGAGCCAAATTCAAATCTACATATATCTATCGATTCCAAATTCCACTTCCCTGCTATAACGATCATTGGCGTACCTAGGAGAGGCAGAGCGAAGGGGCGGTTGAACCGGCCAAAACGTCTCGAAATAATTTTTTGAAACTTTTTTTTTAGTAAATGAAAGTAGTAAAGTGTGCAGGGGCTCCATGTGAGCTTTTGTAAGTTGAAATTTTTTTTTTGTTTTTAGTTAAAAAATTTTTCACGGTCAAAATTTTGTAGGTAGGGGCGGCAAATTGCTTCTTAGCCCGGGCGCCGAATGTGCACGATACGCCACTGATAGCGATTCTAGAGGAATTTGATTCTTAAAGTAATGTTGCTATCCAGCATGTACGTAGCAAAATTTTTTACTGCAATAGTGAATGATCAATTTTGTAGTTATACCCAGCAAACATTAACCGCAAAGCTATAATTTGACTGCCGAGACGATGGTTTCGTGCGTGGACAAGCTCATATTCGGATGCAAAGCAATGCTTTGTACGCGAGAAAGGGTCATAAGGAGTTTCATCCAATTGTTGTAAAAGGCGAAATTAAAATATTTATAACGTTTATCGGACTCGGAATTGTTATTTCATTTTATCCACGTAACTTGGGGGGATATATTTTATAGTTTTGTTTTGTGTAGTTTGTAAATGAAAATGACTAAGCAATTGAGTCGATTATTTCCGAATCGCAACCTGAACTTTAGGGTAACTTGTTAAAAAACACGAAAACCGAATAGTAAAAAACTGGTGTATTTTAGATTGAAGTGTACTTTTCAAACTACTTTTTAAGGCATTTGTGCGGGGTTTTGAACCAAATAATCTGTGCCATTTAATTCCTGGAGTAATTTACATAAAGAATATGTAGTTAGCTCAATTACATAAAAAATCAATGAGTCAAATAACCTTATAGAAAGTAGAGTCCGCGAATTATCGTACGGATGATTCAAAATCAATTCATTTTACTTCGGTATTATTAATCTTTCTGAAGAGTGTTAAGGGAATCGTTTATTGATCGCGCCACAATTTGATCGCTTAGACGATATTAAAGTCTTCCAAAGTCTTGCTGGGTAGGTGCGCTTTGGCGCCTATGCGTTCATGCGCACAAAAGGGCGAAAAGGACCAGCGGTCGCATGAACGTATGGTTGTTTTTTTAGTTTTGCTGTGCTACTGACAACCCTTTCATTCATTGAAGAATTTAATTTTGAAATTTTTAAAAATAAATAACATTGTTGGTATTTGACGTTCCATTTTTTTAGCAATAATTTTTTTTTCATTGTTCCTGTTGAAACAGTTTAAGGGATGATGTAAAGGAAAAAAAAACGTTATGAAAGTGACCTACGATAGAGAATACGCAATAGCACACGTTCATCCGTATCCGGCGACAGTGTATACAAGCGCTGATCGCAGCATCATCATGAGTTTAAAAAAGTCTCGTTTCATTTTGCTCGACCTTTTTTCCGACTTTGTGGAAAAAACTCTGATTTTTTTATACATCAGAAGCCGCACATCTGGCGATTTCTTGAGAGATCGTTTAATAAAGAAAGGATTAAAGTGTGAATTGAGTAAATGGTAGAAAACTATCAACTTATTTTGTAATCAACATTTTATATATAACTCGCAAACCGAAAATTTCAGGTTATCTGAATATGAGGTGTACTTTATGTTTGATTTTGATTATCTTGTGCTTAAATTACAACATTTTTTGAGACTTAAACTCATTATTTCTATTTTACCCAGCTTTCAAACTAAAGAATAAGATTCACGCATTTATGTTAACACCAACAACCCTTCAACAAATTGACCACTGGTCACTGATCTGCCACGTTCCTTGAAATCTTTTGTATTGCTCAGACATATCAAAGGCAAAACAAACAAAAGGAATAACAATTCGATGCGCTAACATGGGTCATCATCATGGTCAGTTATGATTGCTATTTTAGCCTTTGGTCAGTTTTTCAAAACAAGAAAGGGTCAGTTGGCACGCGCCAGAGAAAGATACCCAAGTGAAACACAATCGAGTAACTTTGTACATACAACAAAAGGTATATATTGTGTCTATGCTCATAACTTATTCTTCCAACTAACAGTCAGCGCTGAATTCAAGTAGGGCTAGAGGAGGCTATAGCTTGAAGCTCAAGGAGACCCTCAACCAGCGCTAGTATTGGTAGGGTTAGAATCTGGACCCCAAGTTCAGAGTGTCCAAGATGACAACACGAGGGCCTCTTTTTTGGCCACACCGTCAATATACACAAAATCGTACTGGGAGCCTCATAATAATTTTGTGGTAAGTTGAACAACATTATGAATGAATGACATTTTTTTCTTTTGTTCATCAAAATTCGCTGTTTAGACCGTCTAATGATTTTTCACTTGTACGGTCCGCCGTCCTCTGGGGCTCCCAAAGCCGCAGCAATGATATGCTCGACCGAGCGACAGTTCTGTCTGGAGAAATTCGCATTGACTCAAAACCACCGACCGAATATTTGTCAAGAACATTGACACAATTAATCGACATTTTTGAGGAGTATATCGATTCATAGTTTGTCTAGATGTATTTTGCTTCCATTTACTACACAAATGTCATGACGCATCTAACATTCATTGGCAATAATGCTTAATTATTAGCTTTGATTTCTATATATTTATTTACTATAAAATTCATCGAAGCTTGAGTCCATACTTAAATTTTAAATATCTTTGGAAAACAGAAGAAAGATTTCCAGTTTTACTTTGCTTAGTAGTTTGTTTTTTGTTGTTTCATCAAAAGTAAGGAGTTCTTATGGAAAACATTCGTGATTAATAATTTTTCCTTGAAACTAAAAAAAAAATGTTTTTTGATAAGGTAACAAAAAACCGAACATATTCATGGAATGGCAAAAAGTTTTATTTTTGATGGATGCGATTGATGGAAATTTAAAACCAGTTTCGTTTTTTTTTTCTCAAATGCAATCCTTTTGTAGTCGCGAACAAAACACGGCGGTCCATATTAAATTTGATTTGGTCAACAACGTACCCTATAGTCAGAATGAACAAAATTATCGAACCTTGTATGCTAACGCATATGATGCATTTCGTCTACGAAAGACTTTCAAACAGCTTGCGTTTCAGAGAGATGCTCTATGGCATGATGATCACCATGCCTATTAAGGTATGTACATACGAAAGGGTTGAAGTTCATAAATGTATTCAATTAAGGGTCAGTGCGGATTTTGGGTTGGTTGTATTTTTTTTTCTCTCTACTTTTGTAAATGCAGCTTAAAATTACTTTGAACTCTTTTTCTGTTGTCACATCAACGGTCAATTTTTTTCTTCTATCATGGACCACCTTTTGTGAAAGGGTTTTATGTTTAAATAACAAAAATAAAGTATATAAGGAAAAGTTGCTTACGAGCATCATGAATATGTAGTTACGCTATGTAGTTATCGAAAGAAACGGATCGAACTATAGTTAGTACTTATGATATACAATATTGAAATGGCGAAATGTCCTCTTCATACTTTCACATAACCAAAGTCAACATTCTGCTGATGTGTTAAATTCATTTTCGACCTTTCTCTACCGATGAAATGTATCAAAAAAATACTAAAGAAAAATATTTGTTTAGACATATTCCTCATTCTCATACCTTTTACGACTCTCGATTAGCCTATTCATTATATCGTTTTATTTATAAATAATGATTTTTTTCAATAAAATATATGCAAAAACATACCTGAAATGACCACCATTTTACTGCTCACAAGTACAGGTTCTTCACACAGTATTTTCCAATTTCTTACACAATGTTTCAGGTGCCTATCGTTGGTTTCAGCTTGAATGTTCTCCTTAAGTTCTGGAATTTTTTGAGAGTAATTTATGTAAGCTCGTCATTTTAAGTAAGCCGTTAAGAATCTGATGCCAGCAAAGCAGACGAACGCGGGGGCCAAAACAAATAAAAATTTTTTCAAAATATTAGTTCACTAAAAACTTTTTGCAGAAGATCGATCCATGCTCTATCTGTAAGCGCCTGCAGCAGCACCGTTTCTGTTGAAACGATATCTCCATGGCGACCCACTAGGCGTAGCGATATTACTTTCACGGGAATGCTCTAAAACCTACAAAAAAAAAGTAAACATGTTGTATTATTCAAAGTCTTTAGTTTGTCAATGGTTTTTCCATTCATTATACGTACATTCATATGCCTAAATTTTTCAGTTTCCAGAGTAGCTTTTTAGCTGCAATGCTCCACAGAAAACATGATATCACGTATCCACTTAGTAAAGAATTTGTAAGCTTCATTCTGCATGCAAATTGTTATAAATCAAAAGATGTCAGCTAATTTTCAACCCTGTAAAAGTAAATTTTCCTTTCTTGCAATTTTTCTTAAAAGTCGTCATCTGCGCTTAACTATCATCAATCTTAAGTACTTTTTTTTTCTTTGAGAAAAAATAAAGTTCCAGTTTCAGACAAGAGCTCTGCTATTTTGATATGAGTAAATTTAATTTTCCCCACATACGATCATTGATCATCATTTGAAAATTAATGATTTTTGCCATACGATCCATAGTTTACTTTATGACCTAAGTAAATACGACAATTTTCGGCATAAAAGTTGAATTTTCACTCCTTGCTCACATTTCATGGATATTTGCAGCGACAGTCTTCATATTGCCACCCTTATTTGGCAATCACTAAGTTTCCAAAGAGAGAGAAAAAAGAAATAAGCTGAATCTTCTAAAAAAAGCAGTAAATTCAACAGACATTAAGGAACTCACCCGTAAAGGACATTTTTGCCACAGCTTAGAGGGTCCTCGTGTCCATAGGTCAGGGTCCATTAGGTTAAATGACGATGAAGAGGATGCGCAAAATCCAAATTTATGATCATTGAGTAATGTGTGCGAAATTTCTTTCTATTACCTGAAATATCTGCCGCTGTGTTTTTTCTTCCTTCCTTTTTTCTTTTTTGGGAAGATCTTTTGAAACAAAAAAATCCAACAAATTTTCTTTATTTTTCAAAGGTATTAGACGTTGGTTTTTTTCTAATTTCTCTTGGGAAAATGCATTTACGGCAACAACGCACAATTTATTGAATATCACTCTGTTCGTGTGTTGATCATGAAAATGATCCTCATTATTTGTTTCTCACATTTGAATACGGATAGTGGGGTCTTTTAGTTATTAAGCTGTCACTTCTTCACTTTTATTGTGTGGCTGCCTGATTTCTATAGATTGGGATGATTGCTTGCTATTCAAACTTTTCAATGAGCTGTGTGTTTATGCAATATCTTGTGTTTAATTTGCTGCTAATAATGCAATCAATAAGATTATTTATGCAAAATGGGATGCAATTTCAGTAAAGAAAATTGAAAGAACGCATAAATGAAAATAAATTGTTTGTGTTGACAGTTCGGGTCAAGTTAAGGTCAAGCATCTTTTTATTTTTTTTTTGTAACTGCTTTGATTGTGCGGAATTATGCATAACAAAAGATAAGCCAAATCAGTTCAAATGATAGCAAATAAATGAGCAAATTAAAGTTACGTTGTAGAATCCTTAGAACAGATGGCATATGAGTTCATGTGTTGAGAAAGTATGCCTCTTTTTTCAGCTAGTTTAAGCTCTTAAAAAAGCTTATAGTATTAAGCAAGTTTGTACTGAACGACATTTTTGTAAATCGTTTAACTTGAACGCTTCATCTTTACTGAAACAAATTAAAAGTTCGCTTCATAGTGCAGCGGATTCTAATCTTTTTTTGTTCAAGCATGTAAACCGAGCTCAAGCAACAACAACAATATTTATCAGAAGCGCTTCATGCATAACCGCTATAATACGTCAAAGCGCTTAGATTGGCGCTGTTATTGGCTCGGCCACTGCGCAACCTCATCAATTTTTTTTTAAATTTTTAGTCAATTCCCATGATATTGAAAAGTTGTTAAAATTTAGCCAATCCTCAAAAAAACTCAACGAATGCTGGAGCATTGCCATATGAGTTATCTGAAGCATAATAAAATGATTGGTATTATTATAACAGAGAATTCGTCTCGCTGGAATAAATCTTTTCGGAATGTTTTTTACTACTGCAAGCGCCTATCGGAAGTTATTGATGGTTGAACTATTGGTTGGTTAAGGTATGGAACCACATTATAGCTGATAAACGTACGCTTATTGGCTTCAATAAAATCTTAGAACTTAGTCATGTGATAGGAATCGGCAGATATTCTGATAGGGCTATTTTTATACTCCATGTGTTGTCAGTAAGGAGTGGAGCGCTGATAATATAAATGCCAATGGAGTTAATGCAATTTCCACTAAGAATGACGAGGTGATCCGCATTTATATAACGAGCTCTTAGCTTTCAATTTATTCGGCGGGGATCTATATATTTACGATCTCAATTTCTGTTGTTCCTGATTTGACGGCGACGCCTTCTACTTTCATGAAATTGTCTGTACTTTCTGTGATTCAGATTTTATTACGATATTGTGTAGCTCACTGATTGTGAGTATGTTTTAGTAAGCCGATTTTATTAGTGTAGATCTGATAGAGACTTGTCTCTTGAAGGGGTTTTTACTGTTGTGTTTACAGTCGTAGTTTCTGGGGCGGCTGTTGTGGCGCGTAACGTTGATACTGCAGCAATTGTTGTTGATGACTCTGGTGCCAGTATTATGATGGGATTTTCGTAATACAGCTGTAAGATTGAACAATAAAATTATTATTTGGTGACACAGGCAAAACTAATTTCTCTCTTACTTTAACTTTTAAGAAGCTACAAGTCGCGCGACATCGAGCTCTGAAATATTAAAATAAAGACGATGTTTCAAAAGAGCTTTATCTTCTAGTTAATGTAAAAATGTTGAATTTATGACCACTTTAATCAATTTAAATTTTGCAACATACACTGGAACCTTTTTGCTGAATTTAAAATAAAATATAAGTTTCAGATATTGTAAAATATAGGAAAGTAATTTTTTGATACACTATTTTTTGAGAAACTTTTTCCATTATCTACTTCTTCAATTTTGTAAAGAAAGCAAACTTGTGACATGTGTTAAATCAAACGGAAACGATCTACTTTAGTTAACATAGAAAATGTTGGTGTTGTACGTGAAATGTACAGGCTGATAAAGTAAAGAAAAAATCATACGTAAAAAATCCACCCTCAATCACTTAAGGTATTACGTTGTTCCTTTTTCCTCACGGTTAAAATAACAAGATTCTTCTTATTAATGATTTTCCATTTCTCGGCTGCTGCTGATCTTGCACGTAATCCTTTTTGTAAAGGCACGCTGCATGATGAATGAAAGGATTGTTATGAAATTTAGGACAACTGTTTTAAACGCAGCTGAAATATGACAAAATAGAGTATTTTTATTAGAAAAAAGGGGAAACTTAAAAAAAAATATTTCTCATGTTAACAAACGAATGACGTTTTATTTTTTCTATAAAAAAAAAGTCATTTCAACAATTTTTCATATGAATATAGCAAATTAATTTATATCTAAATCTAAGAAAATATAAAAAATGTTTAACATTTTTCCACTTAATCTCATTGATGACTTTATGAGATATTTACATATAAAATAAATTGTGATAAAAAAAAGTTGAACAATTCGAACTTTTTATTTCTTCCTAATCCTAAAAAACCTATTCGGTGGTCTCTAATAAATTCGACTAAAGCGTTATAGGCCAAATAGACCACATAAACTACTGCACAAATAGAAAATTTGTACAATGCAATTGTGTGCCACACTACCACTAATATCCTGAAACTCTTTTAGAAGCGTAGGGCCTAAACATAGATTGTTTAGGCCCTAGGGTCTTTCCTCCCTCTGCATCAGTTTTATCAAAGCGCTGATCGGCAAGTTTCTTTAACATCTTTTATGATTGTTCGCCTAAAACTCACCTATGTAAATGTGCCCTGCGAGTGAAAGAATTCTTATTGCAGAACTTCAGGGACCTGGCAAACAGCTCGTATCAATGTCCACACCTCAGAATCTTACCGAAAAACTGTCATCGTTAATCGGATGGAACCTTGCATAGTTACATTATAACTGAAATATGGCAGTGGTATCTGCACCGTTTGTGCTCTAAGATTTGTTCGCTTGACTATTTGTATGATCAAGTTTTTTCGAACCCAAATCACCACTAAGCTAAATTGAAAAATAAATTTTAGTCAGATTTTCGTGGTAAGTAATATTGCGAAACTTTGGAAGATGTGGCTAAGTTTTCATTAGAAACCACTGTTTTCCTTTTTTAAACCAACTTTTTCCTACGTGGGTTTTAATTCTGAGAAAGAATATGTAACCAAAAAGTGTCGCTCAGATTTAGTTTAGGAGATATAGCCATCCGAATTCTAGCTCGTAAGATAGCTTCCCAAAATATGTGTATTATATGAATGGTAATTTGATAAGACATAAAAGTGGCACATAAATATTTAATTTATGTTAATATATAGTTAACAATATAGTTTTCGTGATATGAAAATTTTTCTAAAAACCAAAATTTTTTAAAAAAAATGTATCATTAATTGTTTCTGATAGACATAAAGCAGACTTCTAAGCAAAATTTTTAATAATGAATATGTATTCAACTATTGAAACGATTGTGGCGACAGCCCTAGTTTAAATTTTAAGCTACCCTAACGTTGAAGTGACGCAACGCAGCAAAGCGCTGATTCTGTCTTAGCCTTTAATCGTAAGTTGCAGCCCTGATTACAAGAGAGGCATTGTTTCAGAATCACTTATGTCATTTAATATACACAAGCTTATTTTTTTTTTGTTCTTTCTTGTTGTCTAAACAATAACACATTTTTAGCCGCAAACGTTTAACTTGAAATGTGCTGTGTTTTACTAAAAAACTATGGACAAACAAGATAAATGTCGAAAAAGGATTGGTTCCGATTTATCTGTGGATGGATTAGTGAAAAAACAAAAAGTACATGAGAACGACAAAGCTCATGAGTGTCTACCCGCCAAATCTGCAAAAGAAATCGACGACATCGTGGTAGTGCACCCACATCAAAGTCCTAAAAAACGTCTAGAAATTAAAACACATATCAACAACAAAAACAATGGTAGCAAAAATTCGAAGGAAAAATTTATCTATGGCAATTACAGTAAATACTATGGCTATCGGAATAAAAATCAAGATTTCCACGATATTCGTCTAGATGTTTTTCAGACACACTCAACGCTATTTCAGGACAAATCCGTACTCGATATTGGTTGCAACAGTGGGTTTATAACTTTAGAAATGGCTAAGCGTTTTAAAGTGCGACACATTACAGGTATCGACATTGATCGCAGCCTCATAAATCAGGTGAACAAATACTTAACAAAGCAGAAGAAAACTTACACCGGCGAAAAACCGTGTTATGACTTCCCATTTAACATTTCATTTTTACATGCAAATTATGTGCTGCGTGACGATGTGCTGCTTGAAATTGAACGGCCACAATTTGATGTGATACTCTGCCTTTCAGTTACAAAATGGGTTCAATTGAATTTCGGCGATGCTGGTTTAAAGCAGGCCTTCCGTCGTATGTTTTTACAGCTGCAAGCAGGTGGCAAACTAATTCTGGAAGCGCAACCATTTGATAATTATGGTCGGCGTAAAAAAATTACCGTAAGCCTAGCTCAAATTATCTAATTAGTATATTTTTTTGTTGGAAACAATTTAAAAAAGCTTTTGTTATAGAGAGTTATATGCATTGAGTCAATTTCCAATCGTTAGCCAAATTGTTTGCAATTCGTCATTGATTTAATTTTTCTTTTAGCTTTGAAATGCAAAAATTACTTTTTAGAACCGATACAAACAAGGTGCCAAAGTCAATTTGTCCATAGCTTCGGAGTAGTCTATATTTCTCATTCTGTCAAATCTTTACAATGTCCTGCAAGTTGACCATGCTTGTGGCAAAATATAGACTATTCCAAAGCTATATTTAATATATTATCTATTTTGCTCTTTTCATGTGTATTTTTTACTGTTCATAAGATCCACATTTTATGTATTATTAAAAATGTAGTCTTATGCAATGATTTGAAATTAATTACTTCTTGAGCTGACCTCGTAAACTTTTGATTAATAAAGTACATTACAAGAACATGTTTATACTGACATAAAGTCTTTTTTTATTGTTATCTTTATAGGCGACTATTTTTAAAAACTATAATGCGATCCAGTTTTTTCCTAAGGATTTTACAAATTATTTGTTAAGCTCGGATGTTGGATTTAAAAGTTTTACATCAGTGGGTGTACCTGATCACTGTGCTGCCGGCTTTAAGAGACCCATACAAATATTTTACAAGGATTAACTGAGACCAATGGAAACAAACCTTTGTATTTTAAATACATTTAGATGTAGTTCGTTTAATTATCACATAAACTTTGCAGCGGTTTTCTTGTTAGAAAACAATATGTCATATTTTAAAGTGTGTATGCATAAATAATTTTGACCTGGTTCCAGTAAAAACTTATAGGAGACTAAGAATGACAAATTCACAACAGCCATTTGAAACTTTTAATTAAGGACTACTACTTTTATGTTCATTTGTATGTAAATAAGTTTGAAAAATAATTTTCAATTCAGGTTTACACCTTAGAGATATAGGCAGATGAAAATCAGTTGCTTAAATATGGTTATGCATAAGCCTAGTGTATGTATTTCTCGAAATTTATGTATATTATTTAAAATTTTACCAACAAACTACACATTTAAAAGAAAATTGTCGAGAGCTGTCACTAAAAACATGTTTTTATTGTTCTGAAATTTTATTTCAAACTACCAGAAACAATGAATTTACGAAATTTTCTAACCTTGATAAAAATGTTCATTCCACAGAAATATCAGACGCCACTCCAAATTTCACTCAAAATATGTATGTGTTTTGAAGGGGGGGAACGAGGTTGGATGTTTTCGCAGAATGAACTTTTTAAGATTCCAAAGTCGAGTAAATTTATAAATCTGCCTCTAACATCATAGTTTATTTTTTTATCTCATAGGATTACTATCTAAAGAATTAAAAATAAAACTAGTCTGTCTGTAACGCATTTATTTTAAATTACCAATTGTATTAGAAAATTTAACAATGTATTTTCAAATTTTCTTTTTAAACTGTTGGATTACAAGCAGGTCAAAAATATACAGTTAAATAATGAGAATGCAAAGTACCGATAAACAAATATGTGAACATATTTACATAAACATCGATATTATTTTTTTTAATTTGAAAAATATACAAATATGATGTAATTGCACCTCGAGAGTTTAGAACTAATAGAAAGCTGCAGTCTAAACAGACAGCCGTGGACCTTGTAGGAGTTGAAAAATTTCAGAAAAAACTGTTAATTTTAGTAGTTTTGTTACATGTACTTTAACTTTTTTTAATTTTGGTGACTAAAAAGATGGATAATCCAGATTTTAATGCGAACTTTTTAATATTGACTACATAAAAAAAATAAAAGGTCATCAACTTTTTCAGCACAAAATTACTTTATTTTGGGAACACCTTTAATTCTTTGTTTTCATCTATGTATCCCTGGATATAGTTCAAAATGTGAAAGTCCGTCGACTACACTGGCTACAACACAAGCAGTGACTGAAATACATTTAAAGGATTAAATAACGCAAGCATATTTTTTACAGTAGAAAGAAAATCACGGCTTATCAAATAATTTACGATGGAACTAAATGAGGTTAAAACCATTAATTTCTTAGCGTTAATAGTCTAATTTCGTTGATGCAATGGCGAACGAATTGGCCGGTGCATTCGTTGCGATATAGCACTTTTTTCTTCGCCAAATGAGAGCATTCCTTCATCAATTCTTCAAATCTGGCCAATAATGCAATACAATATTCAATGTATCGTTTTTCCAAGCATGTAGTCTATGAAAACCAATATCTTGTTCCAAAAAATGATTGCCACGAGTTTATTGGGGCTGATACCAACGTTTTTATCTTCTTCGTAGTCCGACGGCACCTAAAATCTACGACTGTTCTATCAACTCTAAATGTTCGTGTAGGACGTTCCGAATGTGTTCGTCCGAGGTGCTAACCATGTGAGCAATCTCTCTAACCTTCACACTACAATTAACCACCACGATTAATGGATTTTATTATTTCTTCGATAATTACATGAACGGGGCGTCATCACTAGTGGCGATTAAATCTCAACTTCCCTTCGATTTGCGAATCGGTTTTCCCACCCAAAAAGTATTCACTTTCCATAAGTTTGTCTTAAAAAATGTATGGCGTCGCGCTTCTAAAGAAGCTTCGTTTGTCGAACAGTTACGAGTTTGTAAGGACATACATAGTTTGCTCATTAATTGGAAAACAAAATAGATCAAAAAAAATTTTTGTGAAAGTGTATAAAAAAGCAACATTGCTCCTTCTCCCTAGGGCTCAAATTTTCACGGTGCTACCTTTATATCATGGCATACTTTAATTTTACGTGGCAAAAACTACTACAAAAATCATTTTTGTGGTATTCTCTTTTACTTTATAGAACAATTTTGATTAAAATTTTAATTTTTGTTGTAATTATACACAGCAAAAAAATAAAAAAACAATTTAATAATTACCTTTTATTGTTATATATTTTACAGAGCTTATTTGACTAAATTTGAAAAAAAAACTCATCCAATTTTAAAACATCTAAAAAAATTCTTAATTTACGAAAAAATTCGTTACTTCAAATTATAAAATGCAAACAAAGTTTAGTCTGTTCATTATTTCCTATGAACATATGAAATTCTTTCACCAAGGTAGTTAAGAATGCAACATAAAAGATAATTTGACTAATTTAAAAAATATGTTATAAACTGGTCATTTTTGATAAAGTTCCCTGATAACTTGATATAACCTGGAAACTTACTTTTGGATTTTCCTAAACTATGCAATCAAAGCCTGATATGATTAAAAATATTATTGCAGTAGTTTTTCTATAAAATATATAAGCGTATACCATATCTAAGTAACTGCAATAAGCACCTCCGTTACATAGAAATCAGTTTTTCTAATTATTATATCTTGTGTATCAGGTAAAACAAATAATTTAAATTTATATTGCTTTTATTCTTAAACATTTCATATATTATCTAAACATTTTTGTTTTAAATGTGGTTCAGACTTTACTTTAAAAGAATTTGGGCTAAGCAGTGCGCTTAAAACAAAAAAAAATACAAATGAAAAAAAAATTAGAAAAATTGTTAAAACCAAAATCGGCCTAAGTAACAATTAATGAGATCTGTAACTACGATCTGAAAACCGAAAAAACGGTAAACGGATTTAAAGGATACATAAAAATCGAAGATATTGATTACGATGGGCAAGGGCGAAGCAAAGCCCAAGCCAAGGAGCTGGTTGCCGACGTCAAATTTATATCTGGCTGGTGTTGGCAGCTATGGGCGAATCTGAAAATAAAAATAGTTGGAAAACATAATTTTAATGAAATGTTGCATTTTACCTGCAGTTTCCTTCTCCCATTCTTTTTTTAATTTATAAACAGCATATGCCGATATATTTATCAAGTTATCTGAAATATTGAAGTAAAACTGCTTTAGTTAATTATATGTATAATACAGAATTGCTACAGTAATAAATTAAATTAAAGGAGCATTGTGTGCTGAAACTAGCAGCACCGCCGCCAGCTCCTTGGCTTGGGCATTGCTTCGCCCTTGCCCATCGTAATCAATATCTTCGATTTTTATATATGCTTTGAAACCGTTTTCCGTTTTTTCGGTTTTCAGATCGTAGTTACAGATCTCGTTTATAGTGATTAAGGCCGATTTCGGCTTTAATAATTTTGTTAGTTTTTTTTTCATTTCTATTTTTTTTTGTTTTAAGCGCACTGAAAAGAAAATCGAAAAAATTACATAGTTACTTCAATGTTATCAATTGAATAACAATTTGAATAAAGTTATGACGGGTATTTCGATATGAAAGCACATTCATTCTTAAGATTGATTGAGAAGTAATATATATACAGTTAGTCCCCGACTTACGACTATTCGCACTTACGACCAATTTTTTTTTCAATTTTTTTCATAGAAAATGCTTAAAATAGTTTCGGGGAGTCCCTAAAATAACAGTAGTATGTACAAGGATTCGATTTTTTTCAGTACAAATAATACGTTTGTTTAAGTGAATAATTTTATATCATCCCAAAAATGGCTGGAACTAGTAGTACAGTATGTATTAATATTTTTCTTTAGTTATTTTTTATGAAACTCGACTTACGACTTAATCGACTTACGACCGATGACTAGGAACCTATCTCGGTCGTAAGTCGGGGACTGCCTGTACTATATGTTTATTTTTAATTGTTGTTGTAATTTTTTTACCTCAAACTCTTCAAGTATAATTTAGTTGTTATTTCAATACGTTAACAGTGTGTTACAAAATTTTAGAATTGTACTAAAATTATTTTATTTTATTACATCGTATATCGGTATCACTCAACAAACGATATTATGAGCTAAAACTGAGCGATTTGCTATTTCTTTTGAAGGCTTTAATAAAATGAAACAATTACATTTAGAAACATTCTAATGAGAATCAATTCATCATTTTAACACAGCCAAATAGAATTATTACTAATTTAATAACAACTCAAGTTGCAAATCAAGAATGTACATATCGTCACCTGAAATCCAAAATCAGTAATTCAGAATTTTAAAATCAATTTTTTGATTTCAAAATAGAAGAAATGTTTCATTAAACAACGTAAAAGGCTTCTCCTGTAAATAAATAAAAAATGTTGTTACTGCTTTTTGAATTTTAGGTAACAATATGTAAATATTATTTATAAATTAAAAAATAAACTAAATTTATATTATTCCGACTTTTTAAATTTTTTGTTTGGTGACGAAGGCGGTGAAGAAAACTTTTCCAACAATTCTGGATAAAACTTTGCGAGTAATTCATCGGCACTCAATTGAAAATCGCTATCAGCCCATATAAGTTTCAGCTGTGACATGATAGCTCCCATTTTTTTGCCTAACGGGCAACCATGCTCTTTTAACATATTCCCATTTAAGGGAAAACTAGGTATTTTCCAAACCTTTAATTGCGTATACAAATCACTTTTATTGCAATACTTAAGAAGCTCTTCTACAAATTCCCGTTTGGCATAAGGTTGTAAGCAGAGTTTTTGGTAATCACGTAAATTATGATATTCTGTGTCGACCTGTAAAATTTCAAGTTATTTAATAATAAGATTATAATTAAAAGAGCGTTGGTTTTTTCAAGTTTGAACGGTGAATAGATTAATTGGGCGATGTTTTATAACACTTTGAGCTACAAAAATACTAATGAAGCTATGATAAAATTGGCTGAGCATTGAATAATTATAAGTATTTTATAAATGAACGGTGTAAAATTTTATTGAGCGGTGAAAAGGAAAAATAAATTTAAACGGTCATGTAGACATTAATTACGCGATCAGCTTTGCTCATAAAATTATTTATGTGTTGCTCGATCCCATAGGTGTTGACGAACTACCAACTCGATTGGATTTTTATATCCCTTCTTCCCCAACTCCCTCCAACAAATTTAAATTAAAGACAATATGGCTAGATCTATTGCTCCTATTTATTTTTCACGACTTTCGATAATATATATGCAACTTTCTCACAACTTTTTTCAATTTTACCGGAGTATCAAGAAAATTTACGAATTTCGGACTTCTGGAAACTTACGTCTTTTGCTCTCTCGCCCTGTATTTAGGACTTGATTCAACTTAAATCGCCTCGCTTGAAAAGTGACTTCTTCCTTAGTGTGATTTTCTTTTAATTTTTTTAACCCTTCGTACTTTAAAACTCAATCCAATAAAATTTTATTTAAATAGTTGCCAATACGTAAAAGGAAATTATTGCAGTATTGATAGGCCCAATGGTAGTAACAGAAACAATTAAGTAGGACTAGAGCTATTTTCCAACTATAATTACATACCTTGTTAAGTTGCTGTGTTATAAATAACGCCAAATCACGCTCGAACGCAGATAACTTTAAACGTTCATGTAGGCGCATCGCATCCTCATGTGAGTGCAGAAGACCAATCATATAAAGTATGGGATAGTGCGGTTTAGTAAAATCCGATAAAGTTTGGCATACACGTATAAATTCTGTGACATTTGGCGCCGTGGGTAAACCACAATACGGCGTTATGCCACATTTTATCATTTCTGTTATTAATTCTTGTGAAAAATTTCCCACGCATATTTTCTGCATTTCTGTCCAAATACGTTCACCGCTGATACGCTCTAAGCCAGCCACATTATTTCGTATAGCTTCCAATGTATTTGCATCATGATTATTCGATTCTTTTGCTATGCGTCCATAAAAGCGAAAATATCGTAAAATACGTAAATAATCTTCTTTTATTCGTACATCAGCATTTCCGACAAAAACAACACGTCGTTCCAGTAAATCTTTATAGCCAAAGAAATAATCATACACAGTACCATCGAAGCCTAAGAACATTGAATTAATGGTGAGATCACGACGATTTGCATCCAGTTGCCAATCAGTTGTGAATTGAACCTCAGCATGACGACCATCAGTGCGCACATCAATACGTAACGTTGTTACTTCAAAATTTTCTTTATTATGAATACGTGGCGTTACGGTACCATGTTTTTCACCTTTTGCATTAATTAGACGCACCTAAAATGTATGTTTGATTAATAATATTTAATATAGTATAGTTAAGTAGTCTGTCAGTACAATACTAATCATAGTATCTGATCTGTTTGTTGAAGCTAGCATGAACATTTATTATTGCCGTATTTAAACGATACTCCTTTCTATCACTACGTCCAGAACCGTTTATTAAGGTAACATATATAGAAAGGTAACGTGCGCTATACAGAGAGTTTGGTGCCCACGACACAAGTTACTCAAGTTGCTTAGTTTTTCTAATCGGTAAGCCCATTGCTGTCCCTAGTGCTAATTGCGAGGCGTACACCTCCTGCGGTAACAGCAATATTAAGACGAGTGCTGTAGCACTCAACAGCGCAGATTTAAAATGTATACGTAGACCAGCTACGATCAAGAGTTTTTATCAATGGTCTCAAATCAATTCAACTTAAAAAACTAAGTTCTGCTTGCAGTATCGCAAAGATCATTTAAACTACCAAGGAACACACACTTTGATATGAAAGGGAAATTCAGTATTTGAAAGAGTATTATTATATTAAGGCCAAAAACAAGATCCATCTACTACGTCAATTCCTCAAAAACAAACGTACTTCTTCTTTGCCGAACATTTCCTTCATTTGATCCGGCGTTGCTGTTGTTGCCAAATCAATATCTTTCGGCTTGATATTCATTAAAATGTCACGTACAGCGCCACCAGCGATCCTAACCTCATAATCGTATTTTTTGAAAATTCCTATAAGCGCATGCAATTCATCTGTAAATATTGAATGGAATTCCGGTGTGTCGATTTTTTTCAGGGCAGGATTCTTGCGCATTTTCGCTGGTACTCCAAGCTGCTGCACCGGTACAGCAGTTGATTCCATGCTGGAACTCATTTTCGATATTTTTCTACTCAAGTGGTATCCAATTTTTATAAATGTTCGCAGTACAATTTGCATTGGATATCTTTAAAAAATATATTATTATTTACAAAACTAGCAACAAATGATTATTTTGCCTTTGTAAAAAATGTAAAAATGTGATGGGAACTATCGAATAATAACTATCTAGTTATTCGATAGTCTATTTGTTTTCATTCATTCGATAGCTGTTCACGATTCACTCACAGAAAAATTCAATACAGCGCAACTATTGAATAAATAGTACTTAACTTTAGAAATCCGAAATTTCGATCGAAAAAAGTAGTGTAGTGTGAAGTTTGAAAAAAGCTTCCAACTGGACTGAAAATTTTCCATCATTTTTTTGCAATTTTGTCCCAGAATGTAAAAAATAAAATTCTAACTATCATAAATGAAAATCAGTCAACGGCAAAAAATTTAATTTGTCCGTCCGAGTTTGTTTACATTTTTACATATTTACAGCCAAAATTTTTTCACAAATAGTGTTCGCTGTATTCCCACTAATTTTTCTCATAATTTTCACTTTATTTCAAATAAATTTGGAACACAAAAAAAATGACTTTTGTGAATTGTCAAATTGAAACAAAATTAAAAAAAACCAAAGATGAGAATAGTTCCACATAAACAAACACTAATGGCTACTGCACAATCGCAGCGGACGACGGGAGTTTCGCCGATAGATCTCCGTTGTTAAAATATCGCACTTACAGTTGAGTAACAGACCGTTCGTCTTCGCGGCATGCACTACTGCAAGAAAAATCAGAAAGCCAAGAAGCGTATGACACAAGAAGTTGAACAAGTTTCAACTTTTTCTAAGCTTTCTCATCAAAGTAGAATTTATATGAAGCAAAGAACAGTGAAGGCGAAGATGTTGTATGTTATCACGTAGAAAGTTAATTTGAATCTTAATTTTTTTGGCTGCGCGAGTAATATTACTGGCGAAAAAGTATAACTCAAGTCTACTTTCTAAGCAATTTCTTGACACCCATTCATCTCCACTAGCTATTGCTCCATATGAATACATAATTCTGCTCTGATTAACTGCCAAGTGCTGATGCGCTTAGCTGCGTGATCGCGTACATCAGTTTAGCTGGGCCTTTAGCAAATACGAAATTTTCGTACGCATGAGTACGAATTCCAATTTAGGTTAGGCTCTTGCTGCTGACTCAAGTGAGTGCGCCTAGCTAGAAATTATTATCGAATTATTTAGTCGGCCAACTATTTAATTGTGAGCATGTACACTTTTATGGATCTAAATTCACTTATTAAAATTTGTTTATTTTTGTGCTGAACAGCGGTAGCACTGTACAACAAATATCATTAAATTAAAAAAGAGTCGAACGATTTTACCTCAAAATACATAGACAGCGTTTACACGAGGAAACTTTTCAAAGAAAGTTTCCCTGTCTGTTGGCAAGAAGGGAAAAACGAAAGGGTGGTGTACAGAATTTGTCGTACACGCGAAATCCCTTTCGTTCTATTCTTTAGCTGATATTATGCTTTGAATTTACGTTTGTTGTGGCGGGTTGACGCAGTAATTGCTTTGAAATTTTCTTTTACAAACAAATTCTAGTTTCCGTGTGTAAACGCAAAAGAAATTCATAAAAGAGGATAGACAAGAACTTCTCAGACTGAATTTGCTCGTGTAAACGTTGAAATACGAATCATATGAAAAATCATAATTTTTAGAAATTATCAACTTAAAATTGCCGTTCTAAACACTTCCCTCTCCAATACAGCTGTCTACCAGAAAATATAACGTTGATTTTGACAGTGATGTGTCAGTTTTATTCTTCCATTTATA
Source organism: Meiosimyza decipiens (assembly GCA_963680825.1). Taxonomy (NCBI): domain Eukaryota; kingdom Metazoa; phylum Arthropoda; class Insecta; order Diptera; family Lauxaniidae; genus Meiosimyza; species Meiosimyza decipiens. The sequence goes on from OY804259.1 coordinate 10,753,760, forward strand.
CTGAAAAAAGTCGATAAAAGTTTTTAATTTTACACAAATATGCTATAGATATCCAAATAATATTTGTTCAACAGTATTTTTACAATAAAATCGATATGAAATTCGCTACATCGCCTACACCCTCAGTGGCGGGTTCAACGTTTACCAGTGCGGCGAGTTCCGTTTATGGTTACACGGCTTCCCGTGGACAGTCGCCGCTGCCACCGCCAGCAAATCATCGTAAAGATTGTCTTTCAGCTACAACAAAAAGTTATAAGTACTTGCGACGTTTACTAAAATTCAATCAAATGGATTTTGAGTTTGCATTATGGCAAATGTTGTATTTGTTTGTTTCGCCGCAAAAAGTCTACAGAAACTTTAACTACCGAAAGCGTAAGTTTTAAATATGACCTTAAAGATTAAAGCAATCTTCAAATCTGGGCTCTAGACGAAAAGGGTTATGAATATGTTCTAACCACCAACTATTATTCAGTAAGGGCTATGTTTGCTTTAGATGCTTTCCTTTATTTTATCAAACCCTATTTACCTTACAATTTTTAAAAAAAATAAGCATGGAACCAGAAGTTGGTGCGCAACTAGCTTATTCAAAAAATCATTTACAGTTGCAAACATCTTTGTGTATCATTTAAAAGATAATTCAATAAACTGCATATGTGCATGTACTAAAATTTTTTTATCTATCATAGTTTTTTAAACGTCTCACTTTTAAATCTCTTCTTAATTTTTGTGATAGAATGATAACCCTATTTCACCAAAAAATAAATGTATGTCTATGTTTTTGCAGCTTTAATTTTGCAAAAAAAAAAAATTCATAGTTTGACTTCAGCGCAGATTAACATTCAGACAAAAAGTTTGATATGTATTCTGATCCCCTAGATATGAGTGCCGGGCGAGCGCATAAAAACTTCAATGAGGTCTCCAAACGCTACTGATTAGACGAACTTTGTTTATATCTCATGTAGTGAATGTTATTTATTTTATTTGCAAATACCTTGTTTTTTCTTTATTAATGTATCTTTTATTTTAGAAACCAAATCACAATTTGCCAGGGATGATCCTGCTTTTCTAGTGCTGCTGGTCGTTTGTTTATGCGGTTAGTCTTAGATGCTTCTTAAGTTGATTTATTTTTCAAATTTCTTTTCTCTGCAGTGACATCCCTCGGATTCGCTTGGGTTTTGGACTTGAATTTCTTGCAAAGCATCTCATTTATACTCTACGTTGTTTTTGTAGATTGCATATTTGCAGGCATTATTGTTGCGTCTTTTCTTTGGATAGTAACAAATCGTTATTTACGCAGTAGCAACCTCGAGCCTGACATAGAATGGGGCTATGCTTTTGACGTACACTTAAATGCATTTTTTCCACCACTTATGTTGTTACATTTTATTCAGCTATTTTTCTATAATTGGCTGATAAGTCAAACGTGGTTTATATCGCGATTTTTAGGCAACACGTTTTGGTTACTTGGTCTTGGATATTATGTATATATTACATTTTTGGGCTATAATTGTGAGTATACATAAATTAATTTATAAGGATAAGAATGACATTTTTTTTTGTTTTTATTTTACAGGTATTCCTCATTTAAAGAATACACGGTTACTTCTAATACCACTTCCCATCATATTTCTACTGTACTTGATAACTCTGATTATTGGCTGGAATGTTACCGTTTCATTTATAATGTTCTATAAATATCGTGTGTATTAAAATTGAGACTAAAATTATGAATACGATCGAAAAGATTTTGTTTGATTTGTACATTAAGACCGTTTAAGTGTAATATAATTAGATTTTATTCTCATATATATATATTTTTGTATTAATAATTAGATATCGTGTTAAACAATGTGGTAAAAAATATAACTATGTATTTGCTACCTAGCAATAAAATATGATTTAAAACAAAAAAATATTCCATATTTTAAATAAATATCCCGGGTAACATGGCTTCTCCCACGGTATTTCAACCAAATAAAAAACTGAATTTCTAAACAAGTAGGAGGACGTGAGTGTTCTTTCCTGTAGGTATATGGAGTCACTAATCCGAAAATTCAGAAAAGCAATTTCGTTATCCCGAAAAAACGAAATTCTCATAAATTATACAATCCAGGAACATTTACTTAGAGAAAAAGCATCATAATCAACATATCAGTGGAACTATGTCGACAAATACAAATTATTTTAATTCGACAAAATTTCATGTTTCAATGTAAATTTTGTTTTATTCTTTAGTTTTCAATTAAACTGTAGACAATTTTATCAAATAATTTTGTTTAGGCTTTATACTAGCATGAATTATTGGTAAATTTTACGCCAATTTCGTTGGCTTAACATAAGTACTTTTGCGTTTATTTTTAGTACGCGACAGTTCTAATTGATGTAGTTGCGAATGCACTTCAGCGAAAATCTCTTTTTGTTCTTCTTCGGGTATTGTTTGACGATAGTCCTTCATTAAATCATATTTCTCCCACGGCTTCTGGAGCTCTAAAGCCGTACGACGACGCTTATCAGTTAAATACTCATCGGTATTGGCAATACCTTTAAGATTTTGCCGTTCCCATTTCTCTAACCATGGACGTGGACGTAGCACTACTTGAGTATCATTTATTGGGACCTCACTATTTTCTGGTAGTTTTACTGCATCCAAATCCAAATCAAAAGTACTGTATTGTGGCAGAGCATCTCGCAAATAAAACAGATGGTCATCAAGACGTTTCTCTAAACGTAGAACTTCAATTTTCTGTATAGTTGGATCGTACATTTCATAACGTACTTCAACGCCTTGATGATCGATAACATTACGTAGTATAAAGCGTGCTCGCAAACCGCAGCGATCGCGATCTATGCAAATGCCTGTGGTAAGTTTAAGTAGGTATTTATGTTTGGTAAGCTTGAATTAAATTATGAACTTTGCAAAATGAAAATATTACCAACAAAGCGACTAACTTTTCCTGCAGCATGCGGATCAGAACTGCTAACCGCAAGTATTGAACCCACATAGAATTCTGGTATTTCAATTTGACTACGTCGCTTGATCATGTCAAGACGCTCCAACTTTTCACGTACTGTATTACGCCATTCAACTTTTGGATCAGGCAAAAATTCACGATAAATAAAACGATAATTTGAGGGCACTATCGGTTTTCTGGCATCGCCACCTGTTCGCTGCTCCTTTAGTGATTTTTCAATACCTTCTTTTGGTAGCGGCTTCGTGGAGAACGTAACTAAATTATTTAAGAAAATCAAATAATTATTTTCTACATTACTTTTTTCCCTACCTATCCTTTTAAAATTATTTTGACTAAATAATTTTGGTGCAAAAATTCGTCCATGAACATTCATTTTCTGTCAATATTTAATATAATTTTACAATGCAGCAACGCAGGAAATATTTTGTAACCTACTTTTTACAAAAATGTTAAACTACCAATCAGCTGTTTTATATTTCACTGTATGATTGTAATAAATTTAAGTTTAATTTTTGTAATAGCACTGTAATTGAAAAATTTCGCACACATTTCCTAAGCCGCTTCCACAAGTCGAATAATTATATATAATCACATATGCCTATTATGAACAAAGACAACGCGCGTTAAAAAAACGCTCGCATGAGTCGAGCCTAAAATGAATTGAAATGCAGTTAAAGACTAAAATTGTTAGCTCACCTCAATTCAATATTCTGCATTCATTGTTAGTGCTGTGCCGTATTGACTTATTAGAAAATTAATTAAGAAATGGAAACAACTCCTTTTTCTACGGTGATCAATTGTCAAAGTGTAGAACGTTTTTCCTTTATTTTGTTTTGGCTATCTATTTTGACACTCGGTTATCCATGTCGTCTAACGCTTTCAGAGATGAGCTAAGAGGAGTTTTACAGCTTGTGAGAACCTTAATAATTAAATCATGCATTAGGGCCGCACACACCATCCTTCATGCTGTCCATCATGCTTGTCAAACTTCACTATTTGATCATGTGAACGGTTTGACCAGCCGCTTGACACTCATGTTGGATGGATTTCAAATGTTTTTGATTTCTCTGCTGGCTTGTCCGTCCGTACAACGCTGGCTGCGAAGCCTAGTGCAAATTTTTCATTTCGAATAAGATTTCATGGAGTGAACATCGACGGTGTGCATGAATAATAGCACTAGCTTATGAAATGAATTTTTTTTATGATCCATGAATAAGAGGTTACTTTCTTATGTAGTTTTTCTTGCTGAGTTCGAATATGAAAATAAAAATTTTTTGAATGGTACAGTTTTCGAAATATTGTGTTTTTAATTTTTTCGACGTCATTACAATTAATATCTTGAACTAGAAATATCCAATTTGATAGTTTATGATAGCAAATTGAAGATAATAAAATGACACTCAAAAATGTGTGATTACACCTTTCATTGAATAAGTGCTTCAAAATATATGGATGAAAATAAGCCAGATTTTCAAAAAAAAAAAATTTGCATTTGATTCTAGGGCCACGAAAAAATAGAAATAAAATAACAAAAAATAATTTCGCTCCATACACATAGAACGGATACTTTTACAGAAAAATTAAGATGAACTAGAAGAAAATCTACCACAATATAACAACGGTAGGAGCGATTGAATGAGTGAACCTAAAGCCACATTTTTTCACAATTTAGGTTTCTTAAGAGACATATCTTCGTTTTTAGGGAGCTAAAAACAATTGTTTTTTATTTTTACAGGAAGCAGCACCTCCGTAAAATAAAAAGCAAAGAAGAAAAGTGAGTAATGCGAGTGATGTGTACGCCCCAAAATTTTTCTGCTAATGATGTTTGACAGCATGCTGTATGATGTGAACGCAAAACGAAATTTACAGTTATTCGAGTTCGTCAAGCATGATGGACTGCATGAAGGATGGTGTGTACGGCCCTATTCAACTAGTTGACGCAAACGTCAAAATCACTCACTAATTACTATAATTTTATTACTATATTTCCCCTGCTAAAACTATTACAAAAGTTCACACTACCTGCTGCAGCCGCAGTGGTCGCATAGCGAATGCAAATGTGTTAGTAGCTTTTAAAAACTTGAAAGCAATTTTTACGTAAAAAAGTCATGTTTTCTGAATAAAATAATAAAATTTAATTGGTCAATGAGCCTTAAGCATTGCTACAATTAAGTAAACGAGAGATAAGGAGCATGAAATATTCAAAAATTCACTATTCAAAATTCGGTACGACCCCAACATTGTTCTTTACACACATGCTATGCATGTCTTGCTTTGCATGTGTGCGTACATAAAATCCCGATGAAAGTATATAAGCGCTTCATTTCTCAAGCAGATTTGGCTTCGTGTTGAGCTCACGAAGTCCATGTCTACATTTATCTGGAGCAACATTAATGGATGACTTTCAGGAAAAAAAAGGATAAAGAACGAATAGAAAAGGACATTGAATTTTATTTTATTATTAACAAATTCAATTTATTTATTTCTGACTCCTCAACTTTTTCGCCAAGGCACTTGTGTGTGTGACGTTGGCGCAGACTGTGCCGCTGCAACTGTCACATGCCGTGCAAGAGCAACTGAGACACAACTGGATATGTGTTTTCCAACTTCAGTTGCTTTTGCATGTGAGCGAGTGGGATAGGTTACGTGCGGCGATGTCACCAGCATCGACAACTGCTAGCCGCGTTCTGCCTTGGTTTCATTTGTAAATTGCAATCGTACGTATAAAGACACGGCGTCAACGGTTGCGGATAATTTCTTGCCATCTCACTATATTCTATTGGATGTTAGACAATTTTTAATTAAAAGAAAAAAATTTTTTTCTGATTGTAAATTTACAAAATCGAAAATTTGTTTTCGAAGAATTTCTCAATTTTGTTGCTTAGAAAAAACTGCGTTGCCAATCGAGTATTTGTGTCGGTCGCTGTCGTTTTTTTTTAATTGCTAGTGTCACCATAAAAAAAAGGTTACAGACGTCTCGTCGCTTGTCATTAAAGTCAAATCATTTATTTAAAATAAGTTTTCTGTGCAATTCTACGGTTAATTTTACCCATAGGAAATACGTGTGTTAAAAAAGAAATAATCATTCACGTTGTCAATTGTAATTCGATTACAAGTTTGTTATTCACTAACATTTTTTGTTGCCGCATTTGGCAACTTTTTATCTCTGTTTTTGATTTGTTAGCAACTTGGACTTGATTTCACGGCTTTAAACTGGCGGAGAAAAAGGTGCAAATGGCATTATGCCAAACATCGGTGGTGAGTTTTCGTTTAGGTTTTTATTTTATTATTATTTTTTTTTTTTTATTTACTTTTGTTCTGCTTAGTTTTTTTTTAGCTGCTGCGTAAATCTTACTCCCATTTTTTCCATATGTTAGAAATTGGACATAAATTAAATAACCTCAATCGTGATCTCGCTATTTTCTATTTTTCTTGTTAGATTCGTCCTTGAAAGATATGTACACAATTAGGTCGCGTATTAAAAGTCAACAGGTTATTTTGTTCTTAACAGTAAAACCACTTATAATGCGAATAATTATGGCAAAATTTCTTTTATGTAATTTTTTGATGCAACAAATCCATTTGGGTCCCAGAGAGTTTTTTTTCTAAGCTTGTCCGAAATGAGGTTTTCTACAATTAAAACAAATATCCAATCAGAAAATGACAAGTTGGATCTGGTTACGAGATAGAGTAAACCAAGATTAATGCACTAAAAAATGTTGCCTCTTTCTCTTATTTTCCAATCAATAAATATTAAAATCAATAGGCATTGGGATTCTACTGCAAATATCTTTTAAATGGTTAGAGTAATTGATTAACCACATGAGACCTTTTTTGTAGAGCGTTCAATTTCCTATAGAAATAATTGAAGCTCATTTGACAATAATTATTTTTTAGTAAGTTACAAAATTCAAAACAAAAAAATAATTTTCCTTAAAATACTTCAATCTTTGACCTTGAATATCTTTCAAAGGGTAAGATAAATGAAAAAAGTGTTTGAGATCATTTTTGTAGAACGTTTAATTTCCTATAAATCTTGACAATGCAACTGGTTTAACAATCTATTGGTGATAAGATATGACCATTTTTATATGAGACAAAATTAAAAATGGAAAACTATGATGAGCATAATCTTCCCGTTAATATTAAAAGCTCAGATTTGGTAAGTACTTCCTAGAGGTACCTAGGAACTAGTTTCCGTGTGTCGGATTCAAAAAAAAAAACATTTGATTTATTTGACCCACCCTAATGTGCATAGGTATTTAAATTTTTCCAGGGGCTTAGCGTTCTAGTTAATGATATCGTTTCTTTAGTAACCATCAAAACACAATTTCAAAATATTTAGCTTAGTTTATATATTTTTTAATACATATGTACATTGTACATACAAACATATATATTATTTCCCATTTACCTACTACACTTTATTTTTAAGTTACCTGCATAGATATATATATACATACAATACTTTGCATAAATAAAAATATTTTGATAAAAACTAAAGAAATGCATAAAAAATTGCTAAATTTGGCCAAGTATTTGGGTCAATGGGCAATTGGACGTTTGTTTCGAACACACATTTTTTGCAATTTATATTTTTATTTTTGTCTGTATAAATTAAGAGTTTTTAATTTATTTCGAAACTTGTATATTAAGTTTTAAACTAAATCAACATAGTAATATAAAATTTAAATCAATGTATGTACATATGTGTATTTCAACCAAAACAAAATCAAACTAAAACGCATTCTAAGCATTTATATAATGATGTTTTTACATATATAGTCCAAGCGGAATATAAATTCGGTATTCTACATAATGTCCATAAAAGAGGGAGGTTTCATCGGCGGAAATATTATATTATATACATGCACATGAGACTAGACGTTTTTCTTTTATAACGAAGGCCACCCCGTACTATATTTGTTAAAGGAAATAAAACTTCACACTAAAAAATGTTTATTTTAGATCACCCAGCGATAAACTTTATTGTTTTTATACTCAAAAACTAGTAAACTTTAAAAAAAAAATATATATCAAGCTTTACTATTTACAAAAAGTTCATAAAATAATAAACAGAACAGCTTAAGGCCATTTAATCAGTAAGCTTACTAATTTTCGAGTAAAAAATATAAATTAAAAATAAACGTAAAGTACTCAGTGTCACTCTATAAAGAGTCAGAATAAACATTTTTTAACTTTAAAAATTTTCATTTCATGCATAAATGTACCGAGTTTTCGATTAAATAAACTTGTTATATACTGGACAGTCTAATATATAAATGTATTTATATTTATGGAACTTGAACGAGATTGTAGAAAGATTAAAATTTAAGTTTAGTCCTATTTGCTGTCTTTTCTGGTTACTCTTCAGTGGCGTCAATTCGGTAGGGCTAGGGAGGGCTTTGGACCCCCACAAGGATCTGAAACTAGTTATTATTCAATACATCAATTAAATAAAACCATCTAATAGTGGTGGAATTATAATTCTCGCCTCCTCCCCTCATGTGTTGAAGAGGCGACGCCAATGTTACTATTATATGTAACTACTCCTGTAACATTTACAAAATGATATACCACGGTTGGGTTTAAATAATAAATTGTGTTTGTTGAATGTTCAATTCGTATAGTTTTTCTGAAAATAATCAGTTGGATTATTTCCCACAATTTTCTCTATTTATAAGATAAGTAGGCAATTTAAGTTAAGTATTTTCATAATAAATAATTTCTTATAGTTTATGATACATACAAACATTCATATTTTTCAATTTGAACCAATTGTTTTGTTTCTTTTTTTGTTGTCACAAATATTGTAAAGGGTCTTTCACGTATTAGCGAAGTTTTCCGTTGTAGTCTTAGAAAAATACATACAGGAATAGAGTGATATGAGCACATTATGGAAAGAGAAAGGGACATGTTGAACATGTTTGAAATAACACGTTATAGGATAATATTAATCAGTAAAAAATGGTAGCAAAGTCTGGACCGCGTTGGCAGAGCATCCTGTTGAGAGGATATCGTGTATTTGTGATGTTCATGAATTTAGAATAATAGCCTGCAGTTACTAGTATACCATACGCATTCGTAATATATTAGTGGTGCTAACAGGCATACTTTTTTGAAAACTTTGTTTGCTAGAAACAATAAACAGTGTACATAATCAACGCACATGTTAAAAATCTGTTTGTTACTTTATGGAAAGTGGTTCTCGTTGCATACACAGGATATAATTGCAGGGATCTCTTGATTTCAGCAAATATATTTAGACATTTACACAATAGAGTCGGTTTGAATTGTAGCAAAAATCGTTTTTAAGTAAAACATCGTTCTGAGTGAATCATTATCAGACATAGTCTCAGCTGACCAACATTAAAAACTGCAGTCATTATTTGAATTCAGGCTATATAACAATTATTATTTAAAAGGAAGTATTATACACCATAGTAAAGCTAATGCTGCTCGTACCATCTACATATACTCTTGTTTTGACTTGGATGCTTTTAAAATTCAGTCCTTGTTTCTTTTTTTTCGGTCCGTTTTTTGTAAGAAAATAAATAAAGAAAACCGTTCGTAATGTCTACATTTAAAGCTACAACTATACCAAGCACTGTCTTGTGTCAAAAAGCAAGTAAAATGCACGAGAAGACATATAGCCCGGGAGGCAGCGTTGCAAATGACATAATCATTTCATCCAGTTTGGTTTCTATTTTAAATTATTCCTTTCAGTTAGTAATATGATGATTTAAGCGTCAGCACTTTAGTAGTGGTGAGGCTGGTTGTGAGAGATCGTAAAAAAAATTCAAAGTAAGCCAAAACTAGAAGCATATTGATTTCGTACCCGAAAAATCTCCATCCGACAAGATTTGACTCACCTTTTTAATTTAAAAAAGTTTTAAATATTCTCTCCCGAAATGTGGCTCCCAAAGGTATTATAGTTGATCACCTCTTAACGTAATTGTAATGCAATATAAGGGTCAAATCGTAATGAATGCTTGTTCAAGCTACATGCTTTCATAAGTATTACTATAAGCACAAGCAAGCGACCTACATGCATACATACATGCACATATGTTTTATACACAAAAGTTCAAGCGTCTATTCTGTTTTCATCCTTATAGAAAAATTTGTTTTGCAAGCTAAAAATGTATAAATTATAGAATTTATGTCAAAAAACTGATAGTTAAATATTAAAAATAAGTGCTTTTGAAAACAATAATATTCACAAAAAAGATAAAATCTATACAATATGAGCTTAAATATATCAATGACAATGCAACAAGTGAATGCTAAATTAAATAATTATTTTTAGTGAATGTTAAAAAAGTTGTAAAAAACCTTGTCAATAGATAACTTTTATCTGCGTCATGTTTTGTTTTCTTTTTATAAACATGTGCCATAATTTTGAACTTTTACTTAAAACAGGAACGAAATGAGGCATGCATTTATCTTAAATAATTTATAATAAATTAATTTATTATATCTTTTATTCAGTTTACAGTTAAAGTAATTAGAATAAGTAAAACGTCCAAGTTAACTCACAACTAATCATATTTGTTTTACTTACTAAAAGTAATAACAACTAACTGAAATAATTAAAACATGTTCATTTTCTATAAAGCAGTGTACAAAGTATTAAATTAATGTATTCTTTTTAAATCCATAATTATTGTACTTAACTTTTGTAAATCCGCGAGGCAGGTATGTCATTAAGTAAATATATAAAATTATGACCTTTTCCATTCGAACTTGAAAACCTGAAAAATTTTTTGCCTTGCGAAAAACGCTTCGTTTTAAGAATCTAAAAACTCAATGATATTAAGGTATGGTGATTGATTCGGTTTGCTAGGAACTTCAATATCACTCTTCTACAAAAATTTTTAATCAGACATGGTGTGTTTTTCATGTTATCAACATGCGTGTTAAAACAGCCATTGAAGGAGTATATTCCGCTTCGCTTATGCCTAATACGGTACATGAGATCGTCTATTTTGTGGAAAAAGTTATGGGTGGTGGGCAACTTAGCTATGTAGAAATTATGGTCTACAACTCTAGGTTACATCGTTCATGTTTAAAATTTATTGTATTTTCTTTATAATTCTCGATTACCAAAAAATTAAACTCGCTAATTTAATTCTTGGGTCGATCGCGAAAATATATTTTATGCATCACCAAATGCGGTCCCGGAGCTCGGCTTAGAAAAAAAAGAATTCCAAAAATTTATATAAACGATCGAACATGGATTTCGCACATCGCTAGGGAGCGCGACACATACCTCGGAGGCCTATTGGGACTATTTCTGTAAAAAAAAAATGTTCACCAATCGATCCAGAAAGAAGCCCCCCCCAAATTTTCCTCATCTATAAGCAAAAAAAAATGACGCAAAATGAGTTCGCCTTAATGAGACCCAAAATCAATTTACGCATCGATTGGTGCACAATTTTATTTATGAAAAATTTACCTTAAATAATCCCTTCCGGGGCCGCTCCTGCCTTGGTTCTTATTCCACATTCGACCTTTCTCCATTGATTAGAGCAGTGAAATTTTTTTCATAAAAATGTTTCAAAATATCTGCTGGGATCGGTTGAAACTTTTTTTAAACTCTTTCTCATCAATTGCGCTAAACTAAAAATTTTTTTGTGTAAAAGTTTTTAATTCTAAATCATTCTTTTCGGATAACATTCGAGGAATGTATTCAATTTAAAATTTTAATTTTAAATTCGATTCTCGTATTGAATTTTTATTCTAATGAAACAAAAAATAAAATTCGAGAGTGAATTAAATAAATATTAAATTTAATAATTAAACTTAAACTTATTACATTGATAATGCAACATTTTTAATATATACAGTATGACCTCGCTCAACGCAACCCTCGATGAACGCAACTCCTTGATTATTGCAACACCTCAGTTGTTTACAAAGCAGTACTCAATTATCGCAACTTGAATTTTTTAACTTTTGATCTAGTTTATTTTGACTTCTTTTTTGATTTTGAAATGCTACGTGTACATTTATTTCGTGCTTATTCAGTTTGATTAAATTTATTTTACGACCGGTTGCTTTCTGTGTGCTGCAAAATGCCAGTTGTCAAAAAACGAAGATCAGGTGGAAGAAATTGAAAGCGCAGACGAAACCAATGTTCCACTCCACCTGTATCGAAGATTAAAGCTAGCACTGCTTTTAGTTCATTCAGCACTTGTATTCAATGGACTGAAGAAAATGGCGTAAAAAATATTTTGATTCTTCAATATCTTGACGAAAATGCAGTGCAGCACATACCTAATGGCACATAATAAAATGGTGTCAAACATTTCAAATTTTTTTGAAAAATAATTTTACCAAAAATATATTCTACATACATATGTACATACGTACATAACTACTGCGTCAGAAATATTTTAGTTTTTTTGGTTTAAATAAAGAATGCAGTATTTTCAATATGATACTTTTACTCTCATTCCAATGCGAGTTTATTTTAATGAATAATATGCATTATTATTCAAAATCAGCACCTTTGGGCGAAAAAATTTCTTGACTCGGTTTTTGCAACAACCTCAGTCATCGCAACTGCCCGAATTTCTATTAGTTGCGTTGAGCAAGGTCATACTGTATCTTGAAATCAGTCAAGATTAATAATTTCCCTTGTTTGCTGCAATGGTTTTTCCAGTTCAACGAGCAAAAAACTGGAAAATACCAGAGATAATTTCAAGAGATGCTGAGTTTAAATTTTCATATATTTAACTCCTTTTCATCATAGAAATTTTATTAATGTAGATAACTCACTGGAGCTTTCCAATAAAACTTAGCCTATGTACATATATGTTTGAAATAAGTAATTCTTGTAAGCTTTTGAAAACTGTGACGACGACAACATCGATCAGTTGTTGAAAACAACAACAACAACTTTCACTACAGGTTTTATTTTTCATCTTAAGTTTTTCCAATAACTGCTTACGTAATAAAAAAAGACAAGAAATTGTAGTTGCATGTTGTTTAACATTTGTTAAAAGAAAGTTAACTTTTTAACGTGACCAACAGTTCAACGTTTTTTTTTTTTGTTTTATTCTTTTATTTATAACTTATACTTTGACTTTTTGTATATCAAACGCACACATACAATTTCGAAATTTAACGTATGTATGTAGTGTCATATGCATGTTACTTAAATGAATAAATACCATATTTCATTAAATAATTTTGTATGTTTATTCGTTTAAGATGTCTACTTTATTTGCTGCTTGTTTCTTTTTTAAGTTCATTCACTTTCGTTAAATTATAAAAGATGGTTGAAAACGCTTTTAATATGTAAAATATAATTTTTTTTTGTTGAATTGAGCAATGACTTTATTTACTTTAATTTTAATGCATTTAATCAATATTTATTGAAAAATGGGATAGAAACTAGAACATAAAGTAAAATGAACAATTGGATTATTTCAGTATGTGTGCAAATGTAAATGAATAAGTTCGACTTTATTGAGTACAAAACTTCCACTACTAAATTTATTTAAAAATGTATAGCTCAAGAGCCTGCTGTAGGAAAGTCGAGTGTATAGTATTGCAGGATAAGATAATATATAGGGTTGCATTGTTGTATCATGTCCCAAACAAAAATTTCCACCGGTTTTTTGGGTCAATTTTCATCAATGAAGATAACAGCTTGAAATGTGTGCCAAATGATAAAGCTCGAAAAGCCTAAATATAATATAAGGGTTGCCTTGTCGAATCCTGTCTTAAAAATGGGCTGCCGCCCGTTAAAGGACCAATTTTTTTTAAATGAATGACAACCCATGTTTGGACATGATTCGACAAGGTAACCCTATATATTCTATTTAGGCTCTTCGAGCTCTATCATTTCGTAAATATTTGAAGCTGTTATCTTCATTAATGAAAATTGAAATGCATAGCGCCTCCACAAAACTCTTTCAACGTTCATGATCAATAGCGAGTGCTTTCAATTCTCTTCAACATTTCTCCGTTTTCCATATGTAATTCTTGTTCAATTCAAATTAACTCTGTTTTATTTCATCTTTTAGCTAAAACTTTATCATGCAGTTATTGAAGATGTTATCGCAAGCGTGCGCGATGCATTTCTGGATGAGGGTGTCGATGAACAGGTGCTACAGGAAATGAAACAAATTTGGCGTACAAAATTAATGGCAAGTAAAGCGGTTGAAATTAACCATGAACCTCCAGAACCACAACCACCACAAATTGTTGTTAACAATCCTAAGGTAAGCAAGGTGTGTTATCGTTTCTTGAAATCAGCGAACCATTTGTTTTTTCTTTATTATACACTATGTATGTATTTTTGTTAGTTTTTATGTTACAACTATTTTACGTAATACATGTTTTAATTTTAAGTAGTTAAGTTACATATGTTTATATGCAGTATGTATATTTTTATTTTACTGTACTCCGTTTAGCCGTAGTGTTGTCAGTTAAATTTGCTTTATTTTAATTTAAAATTCTGTGGCAAAAAAAAAGAAATATAAAATATCAGTTTTACAATGCACAATATGACAATCAATATATATATATATATATATATATATATATATATATATATATATATATTCAGTTGACCATATCTGAACAAATTATCATGAAACTTTTATTTGCTTTGTCAAACAGATTTCCAATCTCCGTGTCAAAAATTGTAATAAATATTTTTATTTTCAATTTGTTAAAATTGTAGCAAGTTCATGTATTTAAAAGAAAAATGTTATCCAATAGAGATGTTGTCTATGTTGAGTCCAAAAATTAAAAACCCGACACTGAATTATCCCAAAATCCTTGAAATTAGCCTGTCATTCTATTTGTCTAGAACGAAATGTACCTACTTGAAATGGTTATCGGAATTTAAATAAATTGTAACAATTAATTTGCAAATAAAGAAAATTAAATCTGAGGTTTGAAAGAAATAAAAAAATCACAATAAGTTAGGAATTCCCGATACGATTCAAACAATACACCATAAGGTATCAGTTAAGTGGTAATTTAATGGGCTATAAATTTAATACGCAAAAACTCCTAATCGGTTCAAATATTGTTAGAGATGAAAGATTCTAAATTGTTACAAAAGTAATTCCATGATTTTTTTCAGTTGGAAAAATTTCTTATCATGTCTTCACATTAGCTGCGTTCCCGTACAATAGTCCGAATATAATTTTTTTTGTACAGAGTTTTCGAGCACAGGAACGCTTTGCGGACCAAATCCTTTAAATTGGACTTTATTGAACGAGAACGCAGCTATTATCTCAAAAAGTAAAATACTACAAATCAATAAATATCTCAAAAATCCCGATTTAGTAGATCTTAGTATGAATGTACATACATTTTTATGTGCATCGGAGACATGTGAGTTGCTCATTTCCAAAACGCAACCAGAACGTTTACGGTAATTTGTCAGAAAACGCAAAAAACGAAAATGGTGCGTTTTAGAAAAGAAGTGTACTTTTCAGACTTTTGACCAAAATAACCTGTACCATTGGATTCCTGGGATAATTTGCATTAAGAACTAAAATTACCACATTGCTAATAGTCAACTTAAAATATCAAAATATTATAATTGGCAAAACTTACGCACATATTTTTCGGCATTGTTTACGTCACATTTCTGTTGGAAAAACCACTCATGTAATGCAATTCATCATAATTCCTAAAGCCTACAAAAGTAATTCTCATCTTGTTATTGATGGTATTATTTTGTTTTTTCGGTGCTTTATTGGTGAAAAATGTGATTGCTATCAAACAATTCAACATTTTTAATTTGTTATCGCATTGTTATTACATTACAATATTGGAATGTGCTTTTGATGAGGGTTTTATTTTAATGTTTAATTTGTTATCACAATTAGAAAATGTATTCATTCTGTTTAAAGTTCATCTGACGAGAATAATTGAGACAATATACACCTCGATTTGCACGGTAAACGTACCAAAAGCATAGATATTAAAAAGGGGAATTGAGCTTAACTTTAAACCATGGAAACCAAATCAAAGGTCATGTAGATAAGTCATATATAAGGTTCATATTGACCGTGCTTAGACTACAACTCAGAATTCGTGTAATCAGCAAAAAAAAAGTGTTATCTACATTTTTTTTAGCGAAAAGTGGAAAGCACTGTTCTATTTAACAATAAAAATATATTTTGAATTGAAATTTTTTTATATTGTATTTAGTTACATTACATTTTTTTTTACCAGCAATTCACGTTTGAGTAAAAACGTCGTTATTTCCTTGTTAATTAAATGGGAAATAAACTCTGTTTGTGAACGCTTTGAACTAGGAAGTTAAAATTTTGTGAGATATTTTTTTAAAATCCTATGCTAAGACATTAAAAAAGATGTATACAATTTCTTAAATATTATAAGACTTTAAGATGGTTACTGTGAATGAAACAGTTTTTGCCATTTGAACGAGATAATAAGGCATATTGGTGTATATTGGGAGTAATTATACCGAAATGTCATTAAAAACTTAAACAAGTAGGTAGAGTTGTACCGCAGAGACTGTTACAAACGTTTGACCGACATTGACACGCGTTGCGGAAATCACCAACTGAAATTTGTTTAGAGACAATATGGCCATGCTGGTGCAAGGTTGTAAACTTCATGACAAAACGGAACGAATCAATTTACATGCAAATATAATTAATACTCGTAGTTTGAACACCAGCTCCCTACTAATAAACAGTTTAAGTCTTATGTCAAATAGCTTTCATTTTATTATGTAAATAAGTTATCTTATATGTACTTACGTGTATTACAACATTTATATTCATGAATAAAATATAGAAACCCAAAGAGAAAAAGAGAACTTCAAGAGGATTTAACAATCAATTATTTTTCATAAGAAGCTTGATTTCATTTAACTATTTCATGTCCTAGGACGCTTTCTGTGGCCTTACAAATAAGCACTGTGATGCGCTTATTGTAGTCTTACAAAAATCACTTATAAGCGTTTTCTTCATGAAAAAAGTTTTCGTCGATCCTGGAAATCGACCTGTGCTCAAACTTCAGAACTTACAAACTTCTTAACAGCTCAGGCTAGAGAGTTTGTTGATTTCATTGTGAAAAATTTGTATTTGAAATCAAATTTGATTTTTTTTTCGGAGGTGCTTACGATGGCCTTAGAAATAATTGAGATGAAGCACTTTATAATTTAATAGAACAATATATCAATATATATCAAATATTGAATACTTGAGGTGCTTACTGCATGTAGCCTTTTACTTATTTGAAATGCAAACGCTTGTCAAATTTTATACAGCCTACATATGTATGTGTGTTTTTAATAAGGCCTTAAAATGTTCTCTTTGAGAAAGTAGATTTTGTAAAAGAGTATTATTATTTTCTGTCAGTATTTTTTATCCCAAAAAACAACGATCTTTAATGTAACATTTTTTATTACTTAATTTAGGCTGCTGCTGCTAAAGCTAAAAAAGCTGCTGCCGCCGCTGCAGCTGCTGCTCAACAGAGCAATACCACAACAACAACAATGTCTGGTGGTACTAACAATGCTTTAGGTTCTGACATAAAACCAAACATAGCAACTTTAAACTCTAGTATGTCTAGCAGTAATAACACTTCAACATCAAATGTAGCAGCTATGGGCAATGGTGGCCCATCCACTTCGAAATCTTTAAATACATCCTCCTCTAGTGCAGCTTTAATGAATGGTTCAATTAAACAGGAACATACACAAAATCAACCACCACCATTGCATCCAACCCAACAGCAAATTCTAAACCAACAAAAGAATATTTTACAAAATTCTGCTAGTACTTCACATCAGCAACAACAACAGCAGCAATCATCAGCTTCGGCAATTCCAGCTGTAGCTGCATTGGATCCAAATAAAATAATGCCCGTAAACGTAAGTTTGTTTTTGCTTTAATTACGAGTACACACGTCATCATATTTCATTAAAATTTGTATCTCTGTTTTAGATAACTTTGCCTGCTCAGCCCTCACAGCCCGGTACAATGAATTCTGAGTCACGTGTCCTTACCATACATGTGCCAGCTTCAGCACTACAGGAAAATCAATTGACGCAAATATTGACAGCTCATTTGATATCATCAATTATGTCGCTACCCACAACTTTAGCTTCGTCAGTTCTACAGCAGCACGTTAATGCAGCACTCGTTAGCGCCAATATGCAAAGTATTTATTTTTTTTCAAAATTAACACCTTAAAATGCTCAGCCTAAATTATATTAATTTTTCTTTACATGTACTTGCCTACACATTTTTTTTTTTACAGAAAATTTTAATACCTCAAAACAATTGGACGGTGCTCTCGATACTTCAGATGAGGATGAGAGCGAAGAAAGTGATGATAATGTGGATAACGATGATGACGACGACTTAGACAAAGATGACGACGAAGATGTAGAAAATGATGGTGGCGCCGAAGAGGAGCCACTTAACAGTGAAGATGATGTAACCGATGAAGATGCTAGTGATTTGTTTGATACAGACAATGTCATCGTTTGCCAATATGATAAGGTAAACGCATAAATTTAAATCTTTAAGCATATCACAGTTTAATCCACGTCTCTGTTTTACATAGATTACCCGATCGCGCAACAAATGGAAGTTTTATCTCAAAGATGGTATCATGAATATAGGTGGAAAAGATTATGTTTTTCAAAAATCTAATGGCGATGCTGAATGGTAACGTAATTGACTGTTGCTTAATGTAGGATTTTAGGCTCACAGCTTTGAAGACACTGACACAGATGATAATTAGACACAACGGAAATTTATTTCCCCCACCTCAAGACTAAGGAAAACTGTATGTTAATCATCAAGCCTATGCATTTTGTTACCCAAGCTTACATAAGTGTTGAATGTACCTTAAAACATGAATTTTTAAAATTACTAAAAGATTGAGCAAAAACAATTTGTTTATTCAACTATAAAACTACTTAATAAATTGAAAATCCAAAAACATCTTAATTTCCGTTGTTCATCTTCGTCTATTGTCATTGGCTTGAGCAATGCAGCGGTTACATGCAGCATTGTCAAACTGCAACAGCGTTCATGTATTAAAAATTAAGAAATTTAAGGTTTTCTATACAATTACTATAAAATTACTTTATATTTATTATTCATATAAATTATTACTGTTAGATAAATTTCAATATCGAAAAAAAAAAATACGAAACATAATTTCCGGTATTGTGAAAACCAAAATAAAATTTGTATTATAAAATATGCCCATGCGTGAATTATTTAAGAATTAGTAGTATTTTGCTGTCCAAACTGGACAATATGCTGCAAAAGTGTAATAGCGATCGCACAGTTAAGGAAATTTGTTAGACAGCAATTGGTATGATGATACGAAAAAATTACTATATACTATACATACGTATATTTGTTTCAGCTGCCCTTTTTTTGGATGCGGACGCGAAAATCACGCTCGGGAATTTGTTGCTCGAATCGGGAAGTAGAATGCTATGGCGGAATAGGAAAGCACAGCATTCACGACACCGCTCTTCAATTAACCGAATATGCAGTAAACCTGTTCTCGATTAAAAGTAGCACCTAACAAACCTAAGTGCTTTGCTGATTCTAAGGAGCCGCCACTGAAGTTTTTTCAATATCACTCCGTTGGTCTATGGCTGTCTGAGACTGACCCCTACTTTGTTTATCATAGACGCACGAAGGATTACATATGTATGTATTTAGGCAAGTTTTAGGCATCATTTTTTCGTTGTCTTTTAGTGTTTGCTTATGGAAAAATAATTTGAACATATAGGAAGCTGCAGTCTAAATAGACAGCCGTGGACCTTGTAGGAGTTGAAAAATTTCAGAAAAAACTGTTAATTTTAGTAGTTTTGTTACATGTACTTTAACTTTTTTTAATTTTGGTAACTAAAAAGATGCATAATCCAGATTTTAATGTGAACTTTTTAATATTGACTACCTAAAAAAATAAAAGGTCATCAACTTTTTCAGCACAAAATTACTTTATTTTGGGAACACCTTTAATTCCTTGTTCTCATCTTGGTATCCCTGGCTATAGTTCAAAATTGTGAAAGTCCGTCGACTACATTGGCTCCAACACAAGGAGTGACTGAAATACAGTTAAAGGATTAAATAACGCAAGCATATTTTTTAAACTAAAAAGAAAATCACGGTTTGGCAAATAATTTACAATGGAACTAAATGAGGTTAAAACCATTAATTTCTTAGCGTCTAATTATAGTCTAATTTCGTTGATGCAATGGCGAACGAATTGGCCGGTGCATTCGTTGCGATATAGCACTTTTTTCTTCGCCAAATGAGAGCATTCCTTCATCAATTCTTCAAATCTGGCCAATAATGCAATACAATATTCAATATATCGTTTTTCCAGGTATGTAGTCTATGAAAACCAATACCTTGTTCCAAAAAATGATTGCCACGAGTTTATTGGCTGATACCAACGTTTTTACCTTCTTCGTAGTCCGACCGCACCTAAGATCTACGACGATCTATGTTCGTGTTGGACGTTCCGAATGTGTTCTTCCGAGGTGTTAACCATGTGAGCAATCTCTCTAACCTTCACACTGCAATTAACCACCAAGATTAATGAATTTTATTATTTCTTCGATAATTACATAAACGGGGCGTCATTACTAGTGCTGATTCAATCTCAACTTACCTTCGATTTGCGAATCGGTTTTCCCACCCAAAAAGTATTCACTTTCCATAAGTTTGTCTTAAAAAATGTATGGCGTCGCGCTTCTAAAGAAGCTTCGTTTGTCGAACAGTTACGAGTTTGTAAGGTCATACATAGTGTGCTCATTAATTGGAAAACAAAATAGATCAAAAAAAATGTTTGTGAAAGTGTATAAAAAAGCAACATTGCTCCTTCTCCCTAGGGCTCAAATTTTCACGGTGCTACCTTTATATCATGGCATACTTTGATTTTACGTGGCAAAAACTACTACAAAAATCATTTTTGTGGTACAGGTAGTCCCCGACTAACGACCGAGATAGGTTCCTAGTAATCGGTCGTAAGTCGATTAAGTCGTAAGTCGAGTTTCATAAAAAATAACTAAAGAAAAATATTACATACATACTGTACTACTAGATCCAGCCATTTTTGGGATGATATAAAATTATTCACTTAAACAAACGTATTATTTGTACTGAAATAAATCGAATCCTTGTACATACTACTGTTTTTTTTTAAATTTTTTCTCATATACATATTTTAGGGACTCCCCGAAACTATTTTAAGCATTTTCTATGAAAAAAATTTAAAAAAAATTGGTCGTAAGTGCGAATAGTCGTAAGTCGAACGGTCGTAAGTCGGGGACTACCTGTATTCTCTTTTACTTTATAGAACAATTTTGATTAAAATTTTAATTTTTGTTGTAATTATACACAGCAAAAAAATAAAAAAACACATTAATAATTACCTTTTATTGTTATATATTTTACAGAACTTATTTGACTAAATTTGAAAAAAAAACTCATCCAATTTTAGAACATCTAAAAAAATTCTTAATTTACGAAGCAATAGGTTAAAATTCAATGCTCTGCGCTCTGTTCCTTCTAAACATTATAAAAAAATATTATTTATGTGACTTCCTAGTTTTAGTTAGTATTTTTTCAATTTATAACTTCATTGTATTACAATGACTTTTTATATTTTTAAGTGTACGATTTTTAAAATAAATGAAAAATAGGTGCGCTATATTTTTTATCTTCTTTCTGTTTTATATCCTACTTTTTTAAATGTCTAAAAAGTAGCACTAAACATGTGTATTTTTGCTTATTCATTCTTTAAAGAATAAACTACAAATTTACATGAAAATATAGAAATATTTACGCTGCTTTTTATTAATTTTTGCTTCTTATTAAAAGTAACAAATGTGTAAATAATGCTAAAACTAGTTATTTTGAAATACACAATTATGATGTTGAAGCAAGATATTTTTTTAAATCTTACTTAATTAATGTTTGATTATTTGATTAAATATTTCTATCGTATGGTTAATTTGCTGAATAATATTTAAAATTCTTAATCAAACTGTGCTTTGCACACAAACGCTAAATTTTTAAAAAATAAAAAAAGAATAAAAGACAATAACTCGCTTGTGCTCCTTTTAACTAAATATTAAAAGAATTTGGTTTCACTTCTAAGAGCTTTATATGGCATATTAGCTACATATAAGTCTTGTTTACTATTCAGATATTAAATTTTTTTAAGTGTTCAATTTTACAAGAATTTTTTGATTCATAAATTTTAAAGTTACAAAAACGAGCCAATGACTTACATTTTTTACTTTCAAATTTATGTTGCTGATTTTTTAAAATAAAAAACAAATTGCGTTGTATGTATTAATTTTTTACTCTATTAAATTGTTAAAAGTCAATCATGTTTATTGCGTTTGTTTTCATGAAAATCGCGCAAGGTGATTTAAGTTCTACTCACTTCTCCATTTTCATTTGTACGAACATTAATGTGAATAAACATTTATTATATTTATTTTTATGCCTTTAAATTGCATTCTTATAACTAGCAATTTTATGTATGCTCTGAACTATCTGGTTTAAATAAATTAACTTGTCAACAAGGCAATGTTAATTTCTTTAACCATTTTAACGCGATGTAACATTTTTTGTAGTGCTTCTTGACTAAGCGCCTGTGTTGAATACCACACGGGAGAGTCGGGTACACAAGATCGTTCCGGTTGTAGATAGAAGACATCGTTACGAGTTTTAACGCTTTCAGGACTTTTTTTATTGGAGAAATATTCTTGATTAGAAATTAACTTAAAAAAAATAGTACATTCTTACCATTTCGAAAGATAAAATTCATACAAACGCACTGGACAGCGAAGTGGATTTTCTTCATTTTCCTGTTGTTCGTAAACTTTCTTTTTACGTGGATTTGCATCTTAAAAAATTAAAAAGTTAAAACAGATTATCATACATTTTCTGTTTCGATGCTACTAGAAAACAATTCAAGAAAATCTTTTGTTAGCGAAAATCGAGATTCATTATCATTTAAAGAATACGATAGCGATGGTCCATTTTTCAATTGAAATACATTTCACGAAACTGTACACAATTTAAGTATCCCCATATTTGTCAAAATTACAAGTTTATTTTTTACTGAAACTGAATTTCAACACATGTTTTTAGCTATCGAGAAGTTGCTTTTTAATATCATTGTTTAAAATAAGAACTCAGTGGGTACTTAAATATTGCTTTAAGGAAAAATTGATATTTACCAAGCCCAGCTTGTGGCGGATAGAATCGCAGCAAAACATTGCGCGTGCCTGGTGACTTTGCATTCTGTGCTGAACGCTTCCAATGTTTCATTATATGCGAAAATGATAGTTGCATATGTTCTTCAACAGTCTGTAAAAATAAAAAACAAGTATTTAAAATATGTTTCTCTAAGTAAACGTGTCCATTTTACCGTTAAGTTAAAGTGCTTAGTATTAAAGAACATTAAAGTACTGAGAAGAACATGTGGCGAATGCGCACCCAATTGCTTACATTCCCATAAATGTTCTTCTTCAACGCGTGTTACAATATATTCTAGAAGAAAATAAAAATACAGTTTTAAAAATATTAATACATGTTATTAAAATACAAAAAATATCTTACGCGAATCATTATAAAGTACAGAAAATTTACGCGCTACTTCGTCGAGGCAATCAGTAAAACGTTCATAATAAGGATCTGTGAAAATATTGTCAATTCTGCCATTTTCATACAGATATTGTTGTATACCTGGAAATAAAAATAAAAAATAAAAGTAAAACAACACTATATAAAGCTGTGAAATTATTATTTTACCAAGTACTAAGTAGTAAATTGTGTCTGGCGCATACTCCGTTCCATTCGGTTTACGTACTTCTTTTACAAACAAACACAAAGAGTAATTTAGCTCATCTGCGGTCATTTGCAATAGTTCCGTTTTGAAGGGACGTCTTCGTATTGAGCTCTTCTCAAGATCAGCATTCTTGGTCATTACCCATTGTTTCCAGGCATTCACACCAAATGTGTATTTTAAGCACATATTTGCATCAGGCTTCTCGACTGGCTGCATTGGTTGTGGAGGAGGTTGTGGCGATGTATCTAATTCCTGCAATCGCTGACGTTTAACAGGCGAACGGTTATTGCGTGATGCAACTGGTGTTCCACCAGCGCCACGCTTCCTACCACGACCACCACTGTAAATATAATAACAACTATTATTTTCAATTTATGTTCTTAATATAAATACTGATATATTTGTCGTATTTTCACTTTAATATTCGTTAAGGTGTTATCTTTACAGACATCAAATATGACATACGTACATACCTTACACTAAATTTACAATTTTGACATGCGTGACAGTCTAATATACACTCTCTATCGTTCTTATAAAGCAGCGCAAGAATTTTGGGGTAATTTGTTCAAAATCGAGATCCGACACTATGCACTGGAAGCCATTAGCGAAATCGTAGCTGAGTTTTGCAAAGTTAGCTCAAGTGCAAATACCATGAGTCCGTGAAGTCCAATAGTCTCAGTTGTTCTAACTAGCCTACCTCATAAGATACTCGATTATTCTTGCTATCTTTGCTAGCTGACATAAACAAATACTTCTTAATACGAATAATGCAACAGCCAAAAAAGAGCTAAGTGTAGTTTTGGTTCCGATATCATAAATAAATACTGTGGTAGTACTGGTTCCAATGTAGTACATAGTGTCGGAGATGTTTGCACTGGCAAAGATTTTTATCATTTTTTGTTATTTTGGACATATGCAAGGAGTATTATTGTTGGAAAGAAATTAAATGTGAAAAATAGTATCTAACACTGTACCACAAGCCGCCGAAAGCTGAAGTTCACGTTTCATCTTTTTGTTTAACAGACACAAAAGACGTTTTATTTCCTAAAAATGCGTAAATTTTCCTATAAAACAAGTTTCTATACTCTTCCTGTGCTTCGCGTATCACCTCACGGGACTCTAGTTTCTATACTTAGCAGTATTTTTTTATTTTGTAATTTCGCAAGACACGTCGAAAAGGAATAAAAAAAACTAATCCTCAAGACAAGCATATTGACAGAAATTAACGAAAATCACACATGGTGTGCCGGGATCGACATTCACTTTAATATTTATTGCATATTAATAATACTAACCGTTGTGACTCCATCATGTGGTGTTGTTGTTGTTGTTGTTGTTGTTGCATGTGATGTCCGCTCATATGACTCATCGAATCATCATGTCCAACCATACCCGGTGGTGGATTTGTTATGGTGTTTGCCGTCATTGCTGATTCGAGATCCACTGTAGGTTGATCATAGTCACCTGTAGCCATTTTTAATGCCATCTGCAGTACATCTTCACCATATGAATTGTTTGCAACTTCTACCGGTTGCACATTGTTGTCATATTGTATTGAGACAACACCCGGGTCAGGTTTAATTTCATCTTCAGAGTCCGAATCAGAGTCACGTTTTTCTTCTGCCACCATTTCAGCCATCATGAGCAACTCTGCCTCAAACGGATCAGCGGGCATTTTATCTTGAATCTTTTTAATTTCTTTAAGGATACCCTGGGCCGAATTTCGAGTGGTAGGAATGAAAATTGGTACAGGGATAGGTAGTGGAATGGGCACCGGTATTGGGAAAGGTGCTGAATACATATACATGGGCTGCGGAATATATATGGGTACCGGTACTGGTATCAAAACCTTATTCGAATAATCTTTTCCAGTTTGCGAAGCAGTTGTTTTCATAGTGGGTTCACACTGAAATCCTACAGTCACTGTTTGGGGTTTGCAACTTGTTTGCATATTGCGTACAGCTGGCGGATATGGCGGCACTGTAACAATTTTAGTTTCCGTTTGGACTGTAATTTTTTCCTTTATTTGAATCTGTGGTGGTGGCGTTGGTGCAAGGGATCCAGCAGGAGTTGCGCTAGCGGTAGAAGCTGAACCACGTTTACTTGTGACACGTGAAGGTGGTAGAGCTGGAGGTGGTGATAACGATACAGGTGACGGTGACCTGGTATAGTCTACATTACGCCTTGAACGCGGTACACGATTACTAGAGGATGTCTGTGCTATTGTTGCCAAAGGTGGTGGTGGCGGCGGTGGTGGCGTTGGTGAGTCCATTTTACGACCACGTCCACGACTACGGCGAACTGTCACATTACCAATCATAGTCTCCGTTTCACCACTAGCTAAGGACGAGACTGTCGAAATAACCGGAACTTGTGGACCTTTCTTAGCGGTTGAATTATTTTTCATTGGTAGCTTTATCTACAAACAATAAATTAAATTAATTAGTAATATAATATTTACTAATTAGTGTATTATAAAATTACCTTTTTTTAAGTAAATGCTACACAGTATTATTAATAATATATTTAAACTAGTTTTAAGTCGAAAATTGAATTTTGCCTTTTCCAACTGTCGCAAAAACTTTACTACCGTCACAAGAAAGAGATAACCATATTTATGATAATCTCTTACATTTTTAGTCAAAGGGTGTAACAGAAACATAAAATGTTTTGAAAATTATTTCATGCAATAATATTTACCGTCGCAATTTGGTAGAATATCCATTATAGGAAATGCATGGGACTAAAAAAGTGACGTTACACCTACAAATTTCATCGATAAACGACTCGTACTGGCTCTACATAAATCCAAAATTTCCAATGGATATGCAGTTTATCTGTTGACTTCCACTATTGCTGCATTAATTCTAAACGTTTCCGATTAATTCGTTTTTATTTTTTCTATTACTTGCAGTTGCTGAAACTAGTGGTTTGACAATAGACTGCAATGGGAAGATGATTTCAGAACTCATCCCTGAATCAAAATTAAGTAAAATGGAACGACTTCCAGACATGGCATTAGAATCTGGTTTCGGGATGCAAAAACTTCTTGGCGTTCCAAGTATTCCGAACAGCAAAGGAGAATCGGTTCCGAAAGCTGTGTTCGAAACACTTAATGAATGGGACTGGCCGATAAAGTCCAGACCATGTGTTTCGATACCACCGCAAAGAACACTGGTCCATATACTGGGGCTTGCAAAATTCTTCAGGACATGATTGATTACTTCTGACGAGCCGTCACCACGTTTATGAGATAATAAAAAGTTGCAATAAATTATGCCGACTAAACTACATATTTACAGTTTAACGAACTGTTTTCAAATTGCTTTTTTTTCATTGATGTCTCTACATTACGAACGCTAAAAATGTTCACTATTCTAAATAAACGCTACTTAGTTCAACAAGATTTCTTGTTTTTTCCTAGGAATAACTGTTTTTTTAACATAAGTTCTTCGGCTTTTTTTTGGGGTTTGTTTTTGTTAACTTTGCCAGTGTTATAAAATTGAGTGGGGTTAAGTGATTCAGTCAACATAATTGAAGATCACAAATAAATATGGCATTCCAAATCTGTTTCATAACCGTCTCATAACTTTTTTTGTATGCTAAAAGTCAAGCTTTGTCCTCAAGACTCACTTTCTGAACGTAAGGATAAAAAAGTAGATGTTTTACAGTACAAAATCCACACATACTATAATAAATTCATAGCTCACCTGAATTTTGGGACTGACTTGAAGTTTCGGGTTGACCTGCAGCTTCTGATTGACCTGCAGTTTTTGATTAACCTGAATTTTGGGACTGGCTTGAATTGATGGCTGTTGTTGATTCCCCTTTAGCTTAACACGCTTTGGTAAGCCCGTAGGAAAAGGAGCAGAGTTTTTAGATGCTGAACTGGATTGCTGATGTGAAGACTGTTGTTGTCCGGTAGAATCACTGCTATCTAACGTAAGAGGAGCACGTGCAAATTGACTCTGAAACTGCATGACACACTGATATGTACAAAAATTTCGCATGGATGCATCCGACATAGTTAAGTGATATTGCGGAGTGGCAGAATTACTACAATTGTCGCACTTCGCTACAGTGCGAGAAAACGCATTTATCGACACTCCATACAATGTAAGACAATTCAAAGAACACATAAGAATCTCTTGAGCATCCTGTTGCTTATAGATCATATCAAAGTTATATTTCTTCACTTTACACCACTGGCAAGAGACAATTTTACGATTAACAATGATATATACATTGAGGCATATGCGAGAACAAAAAACCTTTGCACGACGTTCGGTATAAATGGTAAAGGATTCGGTACCCTTGCGCTCAAAATACTTACAACACATACCACATTGATCAGCCACAATGTTGCTGACAAATTTAAATGCCGAAAAGCAAGGGTTTGAGCAGAAGTTATGTTCTTTTTCATCTAATAAAATTTCGACGCGTACTGGTTTATCATTGTTACACACAGCGCAAATATCATTGCGCATTTTCTTCTTCGGATTGCACATGGCATCATATCGTCGCATGCAAGCTTGGGAGCAAAAATCTTTAAATTGCTCCTTATCACCTACAGGAGCCAGAAAACCTTCGTTACCAGATGAAATATCTTTTTGACAACATGAGCATGTTTTGAGTCCTTTCTTGAATTCATTCAAGCAAGCTGCACAGCAAAATTGTCGTATGTCAAAACCAAAACGTACACAGTATTTACCCAAAGCCTGATGGGGCACATCACCATTGCATGTCTGACAGCTTGCACCAATATTGCGTTGGTATTTGCCCAAACAAATCTCATTACAGAAATCCATCGTTTCCCAGAGGAGATTTTTATCACCCAACGTTACTTCAGTAAAACAATCTGCACAACGACGTGTAAAACTTGCTACGCGTTCTAAACGTGCCGCTTCAGCTTCAACCGATGTACGCGCAACAACACGAGATTCTGGTTGTGACTTTTTTGGTTGAACTTCAGTGGCGACGATGGTAGTTGCGCCAATGTTGCGTACTCGTATCGAATGTCGTTTTAATTTAAACTTATCTGGCTCCTCAGCACTTAGCAGATTAAAGCAATCGTCATTGCAGATATAAAATGAATCCTCTTCCTGCTTAAAGAAATATTTACAATTTTTTCTCTCTTTACATTGGAGACAGCTGTGCGTTTTAGACGCATTTGAACTTTCTGTACCAGCTTCATTAGCAGATGAATCATTACTTAATTCCTCTACAAGGAATTTTTTACGCCTAATAAAATATTTTCCTAGATTTGATGCAATGAGTGCATCGCAACATTGCTGCTCACATAAAAATTCTGTATCATTTGTATCAGGGCTTTTAAAACGAAAACCGCAAGACTTTTTCCCACCGCATTGCTTACATTTTTGTGATGTTGCTACAATCCAAGCAATAATAATTTTTGCAGTACTACCGACATCACCAGTGGGTGCACCACTTTGCATTTCTTCTAACAGCGGCTCGTCGACAGCATCAGAAATTTCTGGGTTTGCTGCAGCATCTAATGTAATTAACAATAAAATTTTTGTTAAAAGAAAATAAGTACTTATTTTTGTTTTGTAAACAGTACATGAGTTTTCAATAGGCATGATAGAAATGAAAAAGTACCTTTTCAGAATTTTTCATTTTTATCGCCCTAACTGAAATAGATATCCTTCACAAAAAAATTTTTTCAAAGAATTTCAATGTTTAGTGAATAGTTAAATAAGAAATTAAGGTTTTTTATTTAAAAACACATTTCTCACCTTCACTAATTTCCATTGCAGTGGCTTCAGCTCCAGCTTCAGTAGCTTGAGCCTCGGCATCTGCTGTCATAAAAAACAAAAATATATAAATGTTTGAAGAGTATATGTTTTCGGAAATCTAAAGCTACGCAAAAACTATTCTTCTTAGAGAATTTCTTAAAAAACCAATTTAAATGTTTAAGCGTACCGTTAAGATTCTCACTTGCTCCCAATTCTTGCTGTTCCTTATCCGTATCTGAAGTTTCTTTCTCAATTTCTTCATCATCTTTTTCAGCATTCTCTCTTGCTAGTATAGCTTGTTCTTTATCAGCATCAGTCACTTCATTTTCTGTATCATCGGGAATCAAGCAAACGTCTGACTCTTCAGGTTCTTGAACATTTTCAACTGGTTCTAAATTAAAAATAGGATGTTTAATTAATGATTATTTTTCAGTCAAAATAAATCCGAAAGCGGAAAAAAAATTAGCTGTAAACGAGAACATAAAAGCCAGAAGCGAATGATATATTTATGACTTGCAGACACTACATAAAAAAATAGTAAATATTATATTACCATCATCCTGTTCAGGTTCAGGTTCGTCTTCTTCTGGAACCTCAGTTATATCTTCGTGTGTTTCAGTATCTGCTGCATTGTCCTTGTCTACTGCTTCATTTGAATTTTCTTCAGCAATTGTCTTTTCGTTATCAGCATCGACAACATCTTTTCCGTCATCATCGGCATCTTGACTGTCTGCTTCATCGTCACCAACATCAGCAGCATCTTGATTGTCCCCTTCTTCGTCGCCAATATCCATTGATTCATCAATAGGTTGCTCCTTTTGTCTTGTTTTTTCTACGTTAGATGTTTTTAGTGAATCGAAAAGATCATCAGGGGATCCCATTTCTACATCAGCTGGAGATTTGGCTTCCTCTACTATGTTATCTAAATCCATAGCATTGGAAGATTTATCTTTTTCTGCTTCATCTTCAACTTCTTGGACATCATCTGTTTCTTCATTTCGATCAGGTAGTGTCATATCTGATTCACCTAACATATCAGATTCTTCAGCAGCAGCTGCATTGGCAGAAACATTAGTGTCTACTTCTTCAAAGTCTGCAGATTCATCTAACACTACTTCAGCTACGTCTGCACGGTTGTCCTTATCTTCAGCAAGTTTTTCATTATCCTTTTGATAAGCATCGGTTTGCTTAGCTTCTTCTTTATTTGCAGCATCATCATCTTTGTTGTCTTTATCTTGTGTATGTTCTTCAGTAGCAACTGGACCTGCCGATGTAGCTCTTGAATTTTCATCTAAATCAAAAGTTCCGTCTGATATTTGATCAAATTCGTCATCTTCATTTGCTGCACCATCATCCGCTGCCTTAGAATTGCCACTATCGTCTTTTTTCTCTTCGGCTTCAACTTCGGCTTCAGCTTCAACTTCAGCTTCGGCTTCAGCTTCTTGTGCTGGATCAACCTCCTCATCCTCTACTGGTGTTTTTGATCTTTTCTCATTTTCTAATGTATCTGATGTTTTTTCCGTACCATCCTGTTTAGATGGTTCAGATTCTGGCCGTGGTTGCGAATCATTACCATCCCCAGCGTCGGTATGAAATGAATCTAAGCTTGATATTTCCTCCATGTTATTGTGTTATATGCTGAGGGTTGTGTGAAATGTCTGTACATTAACTAAAACAAAAATAAAAGTAAAATTTTTAAAAATTAAGATATATATTTTTAATGTTCATTAACAAACAAAATTAAGCTCTCCGTGACAGAAAAGTCCCAGTTAAAAACAGGGAGCATAACTATGATGCTTAATATAAAGATCACTACACATGTATGTTATTATCAATTGAAAAGCAGGCGCTCAGAACGGAACATTTGCATTTGTTAAATGGTTAATTTTTTTATTTTATTTCTTACGATAAAATTGTGAAAACTTCTCCGCGGCGGCAGGCGTTTCTGATTTTTTAATTTATATATAATATTAAAGTTATAAGCGTTTATAAAATGGAAATGTTTCGTGTTGATGAATGTTCTGTTCAATTTTCCGTTTAGATTTCACCTCAAATAAAAAATATACAATTAAAATTGGAATAGAGCATCTGGCTATTGCACTCGAGATGTTGAGGAAAGTTTGAATATAGATTTTTGACATGACCAGGGGGCGCCCCCCGACACCTTGTTTGACTTTTTCTTGCTCTGGAAGCTAAAATTACCACTACGAATAAGGTAATTGAGTCGGTTGAAGCCCTAAAAGCAAATTCGCTGCAGGAGCTGAAGGATATTCCTCAATCAGCTGACGACAGATATATGGATGACTGTATCAAGCGCTGGCTTAGTTGTATTGCGGGGTCTACATTCAAATAGATATAATAAATTTTGATCCGTATACTTTATGCACAGACTGTACATTAAAGAAGCATAAGTTCTCCTGACCTTTAATGATTTTAAGCCAAGTAATTTTCTTATGCCGTCTTAAGCCGGAATACCATGCCACTTAAATCTAGTAATTATTTTTTAACTTTTTGAACACAGTTAGTGTCAATCTAAAATACACCAAACAATTAAAGCCTTAACTGAGTATGGTATAGATAAAA
The DNA here is from genome assembly GCA_963680825.1 of Meiosimyza decipiens. NCBI lineage: Eukaryota > Metazoa > Arthropoda > Insecta > Diptera > Lauxaniidae > Meiosimyza > Meiosimyza decipiens. Next base: position 10,785,927 of record OY804259.1, read on the forward strand.
TATAATTATATTATTATTCGAGAGCCCAAATACCACTCCTAAATATTTGATTGCATATTAACGGACGGTCAACCGAAAAAGCCCGAATGGTTTTGTCCTCAAAATTTATTAAATTGACTGTTCAAAAGCATAACTAATTAAATTAAATTTTTTTTTGATTTACTTCTTAAAAAAATTGACGAAAATAGATTTCATTTCGAACAAAAAATTATTTATAAATCATTTCAAAATTTAGTTTTTATTAAAGATTTTTTATGTTTTCTAGTATGAATGTTTTTCCGTACATACATATGTTCCAGTCAATGAAAAGTCAGCAAAAAATCCATACCACATCCAAAAATCAGAAAAAAAACCGTAATATCATATTCCAAAGAACCCAATTAAAATTTTGTAAAGGGAAATTATTATTAACGCAGACCAAATACATAGACATGGAATAAGAATGATTAAGAGATTTTTATTGCCGGATTAATACTAACCGGAATGTAAATGGGGATTGTTATCCGAACATATAGTGTGGGATGCCTCAATGTGTAACTTTTAATCCTCCTTTGAAAGATCAGGTTTTAACATCTTTCAACTTATTTTATCCCTTTTTATTTAAAAGCGTCTGCGATGAAAAATTATTCAAAAAATGTTAAGAACTTTTTCATTATGAACAAAAATTTAATTTTAATATTTTAAAAATTAAGTTTTTCCATTACCGCCATTCTATTTTGTTGTTTAGGACTATCTTGATTGTATCATCAAACACGTAATTATTAATGTAGAATCGTTTTAGAGGAAAATGCATTGTTTAATCTGCTCAAAAATTATGGAAAAATATAAAATTTGTTTAAGCGTCCGTTTTTGAGGTGTTACGCAAATACTGAAGTGTTTTGTCACTTTAAAGTCAATAAAATTCAATCAAACATTATTTCCAGCGAAATAAATCACCCGATATCCATTGTACAAAATGTTGAGTGGTTTTTTTGCCTAAGAATTATTTTATATACAAGAATTGGAAAGGTAAGGTTGTTTATTTTCACAAAATATTTTTTTTTAGCAAAGTTTTGACTTTGCAAGAAATTTATAACTTAAAATTTCTCCTCTTGGCTTAATGAAAGTGTGTAAGAATTTAACAGGGGTTGCAGTTTTTATATGTATCAGAAGACAATGCCAAATTTTTTTCCGGTCTAACGTAGTTTCCGTCCAAGGGAAGAAAAATCAAAAAGTTTTTTGGAAAAAGAAAATACATATCGCTTTTCGGCCAAAAGAAACTGACAAGATAAAGCAAACAATAATTTTAATACTTCATATGCAAAAGCAAATGCGAGACAAAATATACCAGGAAAAATTTATTTGGTTCGAGTAAAAATAAAGTTTTTTTGTAAATTGTATATAAAATTATTTAACTACCGAAGTTTAAGATTTTCTCATATATTTTGAGTAGCTCTGCCCAAATCTGGTACCCGTTTTTCTTCATCTTGGCATATTTGTGTTTGATTTTTATGTTTTACCTTACTTTCCCCTAAAATCGGCTTTTATTTGTTGATTAATTTGGAAAACATACCTTAGTTAATAAAATACATAGATTTAAAGAAAAAAGCGTACCGAATCATAATCAAAAACACCTCCGTTAGATAGGATTGACTTAAGATGCTTTAAAGTTAATTTAAATAATTTCATCGACAATATAGAGCGAACCAGATATTGGTTTCGACTTAAAATCAGATAAACACCAAATTATTGTATTTAAAATACAAAAGCAAATACATATTTATGTAAAATCCACGTTGGGATAAACAGTCACTTTTACGAGATGCTTTTGTTTTGTCCGTGTAAAGGAAATTTGCGCCTAGGGGACAGTAGCATCATGATTGCATTAAAAAAATAAATTGTTAATGAAGTATACTCAGGCGACCAATAACAATTGTAATAATAACACCGTTGAAGACACCTTCCCTAAGTTTAGGAATGTTTCGACATAGTAATATCGGGAACTTTTGCACATAAGCCACTTGATATCTAAACCTTCAGTTATTGTTTCCATTATAATAATAATGGAATTTAGCTACTATTAGGTCAATTTAGTACTATTAGGTCAAATATTTCAAACAGATCTAAAGATATCTTCATATTTCATTAATGTTATGATAATTTTTGGCATTCACCAAAATGTAGAAAAAAAATATGTATATGTGAATTGAAATATGTGGGTGATGTTGGTAACCCTACTATTTTTCCCGCCGTTCTGAAGTTCTGCTACTACCGACGCACTTCAAAGTACGACGTCGACGTAGGCAGCGGACACTACACAAGTATCAAAATTGCATGAAAATAGATACTACAGTATTTGTGATGTTCAAATTGTGCAATTTCATATATTGAACAAAAACATAAAACATCTAATGCCTAAATAATAAGAAAAAAAACTAGAGAACAAAGTTACATATAAAGAAAATGTGGTTACCCTGAAGTACAGCACGTACAGTGGGACCTCCAGTCAAGTTGAAAAAAAGAAGACGTTGCGGCACCCGCGCTTCTTCCGATATAAATTCCAACTGTAATTTTGTGAAACCGCCCTCCGACAAAATTTTAATTAATTATTTTGTATTTTCTTTTTATAGTTTTTCTTTCGAAATTTATATTCTTTTTGTAATGGGTCTGCCTGCTGTGAATGATGCGGAAAATTATAAAGCGGTGGAACACTCGCTAAGCCAATATTCTTCACTTGCGTCAAAATTATTTTTTCACTTCAATTTTTAGCACATTTGTTGCACTCACATTTAATTTTAATTTATTGCAATTTAATTGAACTCGTTTATTTCTCACTTTTTTGTATGTTTTATGGCAAAAGTATCAAAAAACAAATACAAATTTTTAAGAAGAAAAATGCATAAAATTCCCAGTGTCGCTCTAATCGGCTTCGGTGCACACAAAACGCCAAAAAACACAAATCTATCAGTTTTTTACGCACTGTGGTGTCGCATCTTTTACAATTTTATGGAGATTGACGAAAATTAAAAATGGCGTACACCAACTTGTCATAGCATTTTAGGAGATGTTCAGACAAAAATTTGACTTGAAAATGAGTATTTCCTTATTTTGTTGATAAAACAAAACAAAAAACAGGTACAAAAATCTTTAAAAGATAAAACCCAACTATTTCCATTAGTTTCAATCGGTAAACAATGTAAGCATAGAGCAATTGTTGATATTTGAGAACAATTGTAATAGCTTTGTGTTGTGTTCAAAATAATGTAATAGAGTTTTTGTTACGTCAAGAAGTTAAGAGTTGCAAGCTTTTATGTCAGAATTGATGTTTGTTACATAAAAAAATATGATAAAATTTTGCTTCCATTGAATAAAACCTGAAAATACCATAACCACTATAGATTCAAACTATATAATTGTCTTTTATCTAACAAAATGCCTCCTTCAGGCGTAAGGTCTATATGTATCTATTGTTTCGCTACCGCATGTTTCATGCATACATACACAATTTGTCTACAACTTGGAAATGAACCAAGCGCACTGTACTTTGACGCATATGTATATATTCTGAAACAACATAGCAAGTAAAATATTTGCGTAACCTTAATATAAAATTATAAGAATAATTATTTAATTTTGTTTATTTTATCATAAGATGGTGTAACTAAAGCTGTGAATATGGCGTAATTAAAATATATCATTTCGCTACTACCAATATGTGCGTATACACACACTGTTGATGTAACAGCCCTGCGCTCAAACCTTTTGTAATAGATTCTAAAAGTGTCTGGTGATCTAGGCAGTGCTGTTTCAGTACAAAAAGCTAGGGCCCTGAAAAGATTTTGGAATTTATCGTGCCCTAAATTCCATTTATTGGGAAGTATCATTTTTCTATTTAAATTAAAGTTCTTATAGTTTTATAAGGTATAAGTGCGAAGTTCGACTCGTCGAATAAATATAGCAAATCTTTCTACAAAATAGTTTCCGAAGTCAGAAAATTTGCGTTAATGAAAGAAAAGAGATAAAAAAACAAAGCAAACATATATTCGAGGAAAACAAAAACTCCACTGTATAGTTTAAATTGAAGGTGGTTCAAGTCAAAAATAAACAAAACATATATCTATAAGAAGAAAATAAAAATTCTGAAGACCGCACTTTCAATTTATTCCCATACAGAATTTTACACATGGACAATAAGTAACATGTGTTCTGTCAAGGTTCAGAAGCAGAGAAGGAATATGTATTGAATGTCAATTGAAAGCAAATAAGATTTAAAAATGTGTTTGAGGAGCCACTACAATAAGAACTCTGGAGGGGGTTTTTGGGCGAAGTAAGCAAGGGGCTGAGCCCATAATAATAAATGCATTTTAAAAATTACTACAGATATCAAGCATCAATTTGGAAACTTTATTTTTTCATAGAAATCTTGTTCGTTTCAACCATACTTTAAATTATTACGATGCGTTTAAATTTGTTTTATTTTTAATTCTATGCATTTATTTCAAATGAAATTATTACGGTAATAAAGGAATGTGTATCATGCGACTAAGCAGCTGTGCAATTGAGTGTCACGTCTTAACTTTCAATTTAACTACCTGCAATGTATTTTGCGCATTGCATTGTAAGGCCACAGTAACACTCAGTCACACAACTATTAAGTCGCATGTATGTACACACTTTACATATCCAGATAGGATAGAAATTCTGATATTTTTAAAATTCACCCTAGAAGTCATGTTATATCATTTCATATCAAGCAATGTACAAAATTGTAATGACGAGTAAAAGTAGAGTTACAGACCAAGCTTTGTGGCTTTGTTGCGGCACACACTTCTCTCAGAAAAAGTTGATAACCTGCATTCGTATGGATTGAGTTACAAGCACAATGCGTAGAAAGCCAAAAAACGTATAGCGCGAAAAGTTGAATAACTTCCGACTTTTTTACGCTTTGTCGCGTCATTAGTACTTATTAAACAAACTTTTTAATTCATGAACCATATTTTTATTGTTCTTTCATACAATCCTCCTGTGTGTGTGTATAAAGAGAGCTTATTTTAAACAATGACACGTTGACTTACGCACGTTACTTAAGCGCTCGTGTCGCCGTTATCTTAGTTAGTTTTGGCGCATATGTTAGAAAAGAATATGAAAATAAATTCCTGAGCTTGGTTTTGCAAAATCGATGATTTACAGTCAACTGCTTTATGTTAGACTCAAAACTTTTAGCGGTAGCTCTCTTGTAAGTCACGATTTCTGAACGCATCCTAAACTTGAATCGAACAAACCAACAAGATGAAAGATCGCCGGAATGATGAGAACTTCAAGATGTTAACGTTTATCAAATTGTTTAATGAAAATCTAAACATTTTTAATTTTCTACTTGCTAAGCAAACAATTAGAGCAATAATTTAATACGCAAGATCATATTTCTCCAACTTGTTAAGCTACAATTTGAAAAATTTATACAAAAAAGGGCAATTTTTTTGACGTGACTTGAGATGGGAAGTACCCATATACATGACCTTGATCTTGATGTCAGTCAGGCTTTTTTCTTGGTCCTACATCACTCTATATATAAGTGAGAAGGTTCGCTGGAGGGAAACCTGAGAATAAGTGTAAAAACAACAACTAAAATGCAAGCAACGTCAAAAGTTCATATATATTCAGGCATCTTTTAGGCTCGGTTCGCATGAGCGTTTTTTCACCGTGCGTTTTATCATAACTCCAGCTTTAGTAAAACCAATGTGCGTTCCAACACCCGTTGAAAAAAAACATGCGTTGGGGGTGTGGGACATTGCATATAATTTTGTGTTATGCTGAAACGCACGTTAGCTAGCGCGCGTTGAAAAACGCTGGTGTGAACCGAACCTTAATGTGTTTTAACGCAGAATAAAGACTGTCACAAATAGTAATAGATCTGTCCTTCATAATGCTAATTTGCGTTCTTTGTTACTAGTCGTTTTGAAGCAGATTACAAATTACCTTTTCATGTAGTCAAAGGTATTAAATAAAAATTGCTCTTGTGCCGATGAAGTACTTCAGAGACAGCTAAAAGCAAATTATGTAGTTATATCTGGTATGCATAATGTTGTACTTTTTTTATTCTATAATATCGTACAAGGGGCACAGTCCTTAAAGGGAGTGCTTATAATAAAGAAGTTGATGGATTTTTGATCCACAAAGTGTTTGCAGAAATGGCGAATGAATTAAGAGCAATCGAAAAAACTACAAGGGGATATATTTTTATATAAATTTACATAACGAGCAAAATAAGTTTTAAGTTAAGGGTAAAAGTGGAGCAGAAAGGAGAAGTCATCCCCTTGCTCGTGTTTTTAAGTCCGATTAAAATTTAATTTAAATTCTTCTCACCACAATGGAAATAGGGAAAATAGACCATTTCTAAAGATTTGTGAAACGAACAGAACTTTTAACCGATTCGCCATATTGAATTTGAAAATGGAACGCTACTTCCGTGGTACGAAACCGACGGTCGGGATTTCTTTCTGTGCGGTTCTTAAACATGACTGGTTTAACGAATAGGGTAAGTGTTGTGGTTTTTTAGGGAAAAAGTGAAAATATACAAAAAAAATGAATATAAAATGTGGAAGAAAAAATTCAACACAATATTGGCTATTTGGTGGTATAAAATATAAGTTCAATTTGAATTCTGAAAGTGGAGAAATTTAATAAAATAGTGCTGGGGAAAAAGTTACACGTGCCTATTTCAAGTTATCACAGCTGTCAAAATGACAATGTAATGAATTTTGCTTTACACCAAGTTTATAATTTAAATGTTAAAAAATATATATTAAAAGCTAATTCCTTAACGTGAAATATTAATAGTTAGAGTTTGCTGCAAAATTGTTTTATTTTCCATCTTTGTTGTTAGGTCAACAGCAATTAACTTAACCTCAAACCTCTTTTGTATATTAGAATTATATTCATATTTATTTTTTTCACTTATTTTTAGGCCGTTATCATTGATGGTCGTGGCCATTTGGTCGGACGTTTGGCATCTGTTGTTGCCAAGTATTTGCTGCAAGGCGGCAAAGTTGCTGTAGTGCGTTGCGAAGAATTGAATCTTTCTGGACATTTTTACAGAAATAAGATAAAGTATTTGGCCTACTTGCGTAAACGTTGCAATGTCAACCCAGCTCGTGGACCATTCCACTTCCGTGCTCCATCCAGAATTTTCTACAAGGCTGTTCGAGGTAAATATTTGTTTATTTTTTCTTGTGCGTGTAGAATTTGTTTTGGTTTTGTGGTTCCGGCAACTTACATAGTCAAGCCCAAGTTTGAAAACTTGTTTTTTTAATTTTAAAAATCATCTATTAACATCAAGATTTTATTGTTTCCGACAAGAATACATAACAGACAGACTTTAAACGTCAAACCCTATTGGGCTTGGTGGACCACGATATTTTCATTTAAAAATTTCGGGAGAGTAATTCTAATACAGTGGATAAGTTTACTACATTCGCAAATCGCACTTTTTAAAATATTAAAAAATCGCACTTTTTATAAAATTAAAAAATTCCACTAACGCTGCTGCAGTCAAGTTTCGTATCCTGTTTTTTTAAGATGAAATTTCAGCCACGCTTCATCAGTTTTCAAATATTTTTTTTACTGAAAACTAAATTTTTTAATATAACTTTTTGCAATGTAAAAACGGTAAATTTTTCTCAATGATTTTTTATTACAATGTTTTTCAGGATGATTTTGATTTATCACGAACATGGTAAAAATTTCAAACTCCAATTTTAGAAATCTTGATTTATCGGAATCTTCAATAATCAAAAATATTTTAATTAATGTCAACGTTGGTAAAATATTTTCATAAGAATAAAAAGAACCATTATTTTTTTGGTAGTTGCACCCAAAAACCAAATCGAATACTAGCCGACGAAAGTCACATATTTTAATGATGAACAAATTCAACTTACCTACATTATTTGAAGTCAAATATGAAACAATTGATTAACTGAAATAAGTTATTTATTAAAAGTAAATACAAAAAATATTTGATAAAAATTGCTAATATATTTTTTATTTCTTTTGCAGGTATGTAAAAAATGCAATCAAATAATTTGTTATTTTATTGGTGTTAACATGAACATGATGAAATTTATCTACATTATTTGATTAGAAAAAAGTGTAACAAAAAAATGACTGAAAACAAAATCTCAGTATTTATATCTCTCTCATATTCATATTTGAAAATATTTGCTTCAGTATTTTTAACATTTTATTTGCAGGCATGATCCCACACAAAACTAAACGCGGCCAAGCTGCTATTGCACGTTTGCGCGTATTCGATGGTATCCCACCTCCATATGATGCACGTCGTCGTGTTTGTGTGCCCATCGCTATGCGCATTTTAACTCTTCGCTCCGACCGCAAATACTGTTTGGTTGGACGTATTTCAAGTGAAGTCGGCTGGCATTACCAAGATGTTGTTAAGAGTTTGGAAAGGAAACGTAAGGCTAAATTGCGTATCACACTCAAGCACAACAGAGTAATGAAGAAATTGACAGTGAAGGCGCGCGAAAACATCGCCAAGGCTGCCGAACCGTTCAACAAGATTATCAAGTCTTACGGATACGAATGTTAATAAGTTTCGTGTTTTTTTTACTTGTTAATTAGAAAAGAAGGGACAAACACATTTTTAAATAAAAAAATTAATTATAGAATTAATTAGTACCTATTTCTTTTAATAATTTAATATTGGACAAAACAGACACAACCTCTGTCTAAATTGACAAACAAATATTAAATTAGCCAAGTTGAAAAGAAGCTATTCCCGGCCTTCTAATAAAATTTTCCCTCTAATGGTAAAAATTAAATTTTTTTTAGGGAAAAGTTGACTTTTTTTGTTTTTGGTCAGCAATTTTTAAAAATTTATTCATAAAATGGTAAAAACTTAAATTTTGGTGTGGGATGGCATTTCTTTTTTATATTTAACGGATTAAACGGGCGCCACTAAAGTACCCTTCATTTTAAATGTATTTTCAAAATGAATCCTTTTTTCTTTATTCTAATTTAAATATTCGTTTATTACTCCTAATCGATGGAAATATTTTGCTATTTGTATATTTGTAACAGGATTTCTCTTAAAATTTCAGTCTGGGAATGGACCTAAAATCGTTAGTCCTGTTGAAAGAAAAATTTTAAAACAATTTTTATTTGTTGACGCAATCCCCAATTTCCGCTTCTATGCTAATTTTAATGTCAAGAAATAATTAAACTTAGTCACTTAAGAATCCCTTGAATTTGAAGTTTATTTCTGATAAACTAATTAGACGCCCGAATTCCGAGATAGGGGTGAAATATCAAAATCGTTGCAAGATAGATTTTGGATATTATCGACTCAAATGTTTTTCGCTTTTAAAGATTTAATAAATGGAAAAATTAAATTTGAATAGCAAAAAATACATTAAATTTTATTAGATTTAACTGTTCTCAAAAGTACCAACTGCACATTTATCAAAGATATGTAGACCTTTCTACTTGCCTTATCTGGGACACATAACTTGACGTCCTCCATCAACTGATAAGGTAACACCAGTAATAAAACTTGCTAAATCGCTGGCCAAGAAACAAATAGCATTGGCCACTTCTTGCGGTTGTCCGTGACGTCCTAGAACATGAGTATTCTTAGAACGTGCTATAAATTTCTCATAGTCCTCGTCATTCATACCACCACGTTTATGCAATTGTGTTTCAATAACTCCTGGATTTACTGCATTAACACGTACACCTTTTGAACCAACTTCAATTGCTACACAACGAGTAAATTGATCTATAGCGCTTTTTGACATGTTATAGGCCAGCACATTTGGAAAAGCACGCAATCCACAGACACTCGATATGTTTACAATATTACCCTTAGTTTTAATTAATTCCGGTATAAAAAGTGCAGTAAGACCATACAACCCGTACACATTTGTTTCCATGGTACGCTTAAGTTGCTCCAATTTGGCATTAAAAATGGTGCCACTCTCTAGGATACCGACAGTATGAACAAGCACGTCTAGCCGCTTATTATTTTCCATTGTCTCTTCAAAGATACGATCGTGGTCGCTTTCACATGTTACATCTGCTACAATTTGTTGCGGTTCTTCATTACATGGCGATTCGCACTCACAATGTGATGCAGTCTCCGCCAATCCTTTAGAACGTTTATCAACAATCGTTAATTTTGCACCAAGTTTTGCAAATGCCTTGGCAGTGGCAGCGCCCATTCCAGAACTGGCGCCAACTACAAGCACAACTTTGCGTGTAAAATCCATTGTAAGTGAGATAATTTGGAGAGTTTTTAAAGGCAAAAATGTTAGCAAAATACAGTCAACAGAAAATTTATAATCCGCCACTTAACTTAAATAAAAAAAAAAACAAAAATTTATTCTGCTTCCCCGACGTTAATATTCATGAATTCATAAAGAAAATATTTGAAACTACAGTAGCATCTTCTGGTATTGATTGGTTAAAAATTACTAAATAATTACGGTGACCACTTTGTATTCAATACCACTTTTTGCAAAAGTACAAATTTTCAAGAAAGCCAAAACAACAGGACAGAAAGTTGCCATTAGAATTTGAAAAATGTCCCTTCTTTTAATGTCTGCTTCCATTTATTTAAAAAGGGAGCAATTTTATTTTGGAATTATATACCAAGTTTTCTGCTAAACCACTAATTCAAAAAGTATTTCTGAAAAAGCTTTAATTTTAAGTTCGAAAATTGGAATTGAATGGGCTAAAAACAATAGTTGTATTTCGCTTAAGGTTCAAAGTATCAGTTTTTCAACGGTCCATCAGCACTTTCACACTTTTTTCATCTAAAAATGAAATATTTGTTGCATGAGGTGTCATTCTTTGTTGAATGACCAAGCTATGTCTCAATTTCAAAAAAGTCCTGACAAAACGAAATATTTTTCATTCGGATGTTTTAATGGTGTCACAATTGTGGGAACGTCTACACCCCCTAGTTATTCCATTGACTGAAAGCGATCGGATTTGCTATTGTATCAACTAATCCATGACAGTTCGTTCAAAATGGTAGCTTATTAACATTGAAGAAAACTTGAATCTCCTTAGTAAGGTTGAAATTAAAGGTTGTGTTTTTTTTAGCAAAATTGTCCCTAGTTTTTTTATAATTAATATTTTCTTTCAATCAATAAAAATGAGGGAACCCATCTTATGGCTTTCTACATTCCGTCATTGGATGTACGAATTCGATCGATTTGCCAAAGTTTCGAAATATCGTTATTTTCAAATCAGTCGTAATCCACATTATAATAGTCCGGGGAGCTGCGTTGCATTTTTTAGGGTCATTTCCTTCCTCTAATTTTTTTTACAATTGATGGTTTAAGTCGAATCGCCAGAATTATGGTGGGTCTGGTTGTGAAAGGACGCCGAAAAAAATTTCGCTTAATAACTCGGAAAGTAAGCCGCAAGTAGAAAATTATGTTAGGACCATTGTTGTAGAGCACATGAAAACACATCGATTTCATGCTCAAATAAACCTCTAGAACAGTTTTGACGCGGACAGGAATTGAAAAATTTCGAAAGTCGTTATTTGGAGAATTTTTCTTACATGTACATATGTATGTACATTTTTTTTCAAATTTTGTTACTAAAAAAATAAGGCTTTCAAACTAATTTTTGTTACACAAACACATTTTTTAACAATGACTAAAAAAAGTCAACTTTGTCACAAAAAAAAGCTGGTACCTTTTTCAGGAAAAATTATTTAATTTTGGGAATACCAAGACCAAAAATTGACTAAAGTGGTTTTAACATCTCAATAGGACTGCGTTACTGATATACTAAATATTGTACATTGAAAATATTCAGTTTACTATATATGTACGTCTGCTTTTGGTCCAAATATTGATTTTTCCGTTTATATACATTTTAATGTTAATCAATTATGTATTTCGAAAATATGGAGTGAACTAAGTCTGAAGGGAAGATGTGCAAAAATTTCGACCAAACCGTTTAACCTTTTTACATATATATACCTCAAATATTACTTTAATACACATAGTCATGTATAATAATATAAAATGATACTATGTACATTTTCTCTTTTGACTTAGTCCATCTTTTTCGTCGAAAATATTTTTTTTATGAAAGCATTTGGATAAACCATGAGCTATAATTTTTTTACAACTATTTTTTTGCAAAAATAGATTACATACCTAAAAAAACCAAGTGTGAAATTCAAAAAATTTTAATACCAAAATATACATTCAAGATTATTATACATAATTATATTGCAATGCACATATCCAAAATTAATGGCTACAATTGATGGCTTTATCTTGGACATAATGCCTGGCGTCCTCCATCAACTGATAAGGTAACAGCAGTGATAAAACTTGCCAAATCGCTGGCCAAGAAACAAATAGCATTGGCCACTTCTTGCGGCTGACCGTAACGTCCTAGAGCATGAGTTTCCTTACAACGTTCAAGAAATTTTTCATAATCCTCATCATTCATGCCACCACGTTTATGCAATTGTGTTTTAATAACACCCGGATTTACAGCATTTACACGCACACCTTTTAAACCAACTTCAATTGCTACACAACGTGTAAATTGATCTATAGCACTTTTTGACATGTTATAGGCCAGCACATTTGGAAAAGCACGCAAGCCACAGACACTTGATATGCTCACGATATTACCTTTAGTTTTAATTAATTCTGGTATTGCAAGCTGAGTAAGGCGATACATTCCGTGTACATTGGTTTTCATAATATGATTCAGTTGTTTTAAGCTGGTATCAAAAATGGTGCCACTCTCTAGGATACCGACAGCATTAACAAGCACATCCAGTTGTTTATAACAATCAAGTGTCTCCTTAAAGATACGATCGATGTCACTTTCACATGTTATATCTGCAATAATTTGTTGCGGTTTTTCATGGCATGGACATCTGATTTCACACTCTGAAGCCGTATTTGCCAATCCTTCAGCATTACGACCAACAATCGTTAAGTGTGCATTATATTTTGCAAATGTCTTAGCGGTTGCAGCGCCAATTCCAGAGCTGGCACCAACTACCAGCACAACTTTTCCTTCAAAGTTCATCATATGTTAGTCAAGATGTGAGCTTAGCTTGATGTACTAAGGTCTCGGAATGATTTAAATAAAAACTATATAAATAAAATATTGGTTTTTCGGTTTAACGTTGCTATTTTTCCTTCTTTCAAGGAAAAAAATTCAGTAATATATAGACGACAAAACATTTTTTTTTTTTAAGACGTTAAAATTCAAGAAATCTTAAAATACTTAAAAATACTCTAAAACTATAGTGTAGTATGTATATTTCAGCAAACGATTCAAACCACTGGCACAGTCCAATGCAAATGTACGAAACTGTGGTATAGATTTTCGACACCGCTTACTTTTTTAAGTGAAGTTTATTGAAAATGTGTGGCAAAGCGACTCAAAAGAGTTAAAACTTAATCCAATCATATTTATAGCTCATTTTCGACAAAATGCTCCTAACATTAATTGATGATACTTCGATATTTGAAAGGCAGTTTTTAGAAACACAAATTTCAAAACTCAGAATATAAAATAATGCAGTTATTAATGGATTCCCAACATTTAACATAATATCACAACGGGGGGGAGCTATAATTACATTTTCTTTTACGAATGCAGAACTTAAGACTTAATTAGTATTAAATACTTTTTAAAGAGTTCATATACTATTTTTAATCAATGTTTGTACAGTATCTCGCGTGAAAAATTTCAATTCAGTTTTGCATCGATTCATTTCTTATCAAACCACAAGAAAAAAACACTCAAGTTAATGGTAGAAGTTGACTTAGATTTTGCTATCGATTGGTCAAATGATCATAGTCAATTGGCTTTCCGCGATGTACTTAAAAGCATTGTGGAGGTTTGAATTTTCAGAATCTCTGACGTAAATATTTGCCAAAAATGAATTCCTAAACTAATGTTCTAGATCTCCAGAAGCGTAAGGCATGAACAAAGGTTCTTTATTTCTATTTCTCTAATTCTTTCGTTTCCTGACTCTTTATTATTTTCTACCATTTTTCGTCACAAAGTTTTGGGTCTTGCTCTGCAGCCATCGCCCTGCATTCGCCTCTAGCAGGAATTCACAAAAGTTTGCATTCTTCAGAAGCATAAAACAACACTGATAGAATACCACTTGATTTATATATTCCCAGTTTGGTGTATGCTGAAATGGCGTTAGATTTCTATATTTTATGGAGTTGAGTAAAGACATCTCTTGCTTTGTTGACTCTTGCCGTTACGTCTTCCATGGTGCCACTTAAAAAATTCAACATTAAAAATTAGTGCAAAATTTATTTTCCTTTCACCAAAATATTTTGAAATTCGCATATATTCGTCGACCTTTTCGACACAATCAGCGTACAAAAATCTTTTCTAATCTAAGGACTGGACACTTATATATATGTATGTAAGTGTTTATTTTAAACTTATTAAATTGAAAAAAATAGATAAAAAGTATTCAATAACAACTCAAGTATATTATACAACAAAAAACAATTTACTTGACAAATGCAAAAAATCAAACAGGAACCTGTTGAGCCTGAAAAGTTTGTCCTTATCTTGGACACATCGCATGACGTCCACCATCAACAGGTAAACTGGCACCTGTAATAAAGCTTGCACTGTCGCTGGCTAAAAATGTGATTACACTTGAAACTTCATTAACCTCTCCAGGACGACCAAGTGCATGTGTTGTACAAGCGTGTTCCAAGAATTTTGCGTATGTTGCATCATCCATACCACCACGTTTATGTATTTCAGTGATGATGACACCGGGATTAACAGAATTGCAACGAACGCCCTTCAAGGCCAGCTCAAGGGCAACACAGCGAGTGAACTGATCAACAGCTGCTTTCGAAATGTTATAGGCCAAAACACCAGGAAACGAACGTATGCCATTTACACTTGAAACATTTACGATGTTACCTTTGGTTTCGATAAGATGTGGCACTGCCAACATGGTCAGTTGATAAACAGAGCGCATGTTTGTGCTCATAATACGATCATACTGCTCCAGACTAGTGTTTTCAATTGTGCCCGTTTCAATGATACCCGCATTATTGACGAGCACATCAATTTTTCCATATTTTGCAATAGTTTCATCGACAATACGTCTGACATCAGATTCATTGTTCATATCGGCTTGCACAAGTAGTGAAGTATTGTCGCCTTTAACAGCGGCGATTTTGTTTGCGGTATCTTGTAGCTTTAGCACATTTCGACCAACGATAGTAAGCCAAGCGCCAAGATCTGCAAAACGGACTGCAACTGCTGCTCCGATTCCAGAACTGGCGCCGGTTACAATTACTACTTTGCCCTTGAAATCCATTACAGGTTGTTATCGTTGCACGTTTATTGAATTGTGAAACAAAACTGTCAAAATGCTAAGAAACTATTTTTGTTTTGTTCGTTTTAAACTATTCACAATGCCATGCAACAATGGTATATGGGGCTATCCATAAGCTACGTGCCGTGAAACGATGAAAGGTTGGTCAAATCCTATCATATTTTATGGGTAGGAAATATGTACACATTAGGGTAGGTCAAAAAAATCAAATATTTTTATTTTTTTTGGATCCGACACAAAAACTAGTTCCTAGGTACCTCTAGAAAGTACTTACCAAATCTGAGCTCTTAATATAAACGGGAAGATTATGCTCATCCATTCAGTCAAAGTTTTGATATATCATGGCTTAAAAGTGTGAGATACGATATTTTGAAGCATACTTAAAGATATTTTTAATTTAATTATAGATTTTATTGGTTTAATATATTCTTTAAAATTTCCATGACATTAAAATTTTCATGACATTAAAATATGATTATTAACTGTATTTAATTGGTTATCACTGATATCTCACGTCAATTTATATTTTCTTCTATTATTCGTAATGTATATGCAAAATCCTATCTTGGACACATAGCATGACGCCCGCCATCAACAGGTATACTTGCACCAGTTATATAACTTGCACTTTCACTGGCCAAAAAAGTGACCACATTTGAAACCTCACCAACCTCTCCAGGACGACCAAGGGCATGCGTTGCACATGCGCGTTCCAAAAACTTGACGTATGTCCCATCAGTCATACCACCACGTTTTTGCAGTTCGGTAAGAATAACTCCAGGATTAACAGAATTGCATCGAACACCTTTTATAGCGAGTTCAAGCGCAACACAACGCGTAAATTGATCGACAGCTGCTTTCGAAATGTTATAAGCCAAGACACCGGGAAATGAACGTATTCCATTGACACTTGAAATATTTACGATGTTACCTTTGGTCGCGATAAGATGTGGCACTGCCAACATCGTCAGTTGATAAACAGATCGCATGTTGGTATTCATAACACGATCGTATTGCTCCATACTGGTTTCTTCAATGGTACCCAATGCAAAAATACCTGCATTATTGACGAGCACATCTATTTTTCCATATTTATTGACAGTTTCTTCTGTGATTCGTTTGACTTCAGATTCATTGGTCATGTCCACTTGCAGAAGTAGTGCTGTGTTGTTGTTATTAGCTGCGACGATTTTGTCAGCTGTTTCTTGCAGCATTTCTTTATTTCGACCAACGATAGTTAACAATGCGCCAAGTTTCGCAAAATGCACAGCAACTGCCGCTCCAATTCCTGAACTGGCGCCGGTCACAATTATTACTTTGTCCTTAAAATCCATAGCAGATTTGTGTTCTTTCCGCTTTTATTAAACTATGGAATTCAACTGTCGAAGTAAAAATTTTAGTTCTGTCTTTTAAATATGTGCATATGTGTGTATTTTAAATCACGTTTGAACCCGTGATTGGCTTTTATGGAACCAAATTTTGTTTGAATTTGCAGGGAAAGCAAATGATATATTTATATACATACAAATATTAGACTGTCCGTCATTTCCAAAGATTCTTTGATCGAAGAGATCAGAAAGGAAGTTTTTGACCTAAATGCGCTGGCTGACCTTTTCTTTTTCTACAAGTCTACTAGTTTCCAAGTAAAAAATAAATAAAATATGAAATGCTAAGTGACCGGTGGAACGCTATACTAGGTAAAATTTTTTATATTTTGTATAGCGAGAGAAGAAATTTAGAATATAACGGATAGTCTAATATATATCAAAATAGTTAGATGCCAAAGTTTCAGATTAAAGATATTTATTATTTCTAACCACACAAGTACAAGGTGTCAATAAAGTTAACAGTGACGGAAAAAAGTTAAAAAAAACCAACTTTTTAAGAGATTATTTCGTCGAACAAATTGAAAAAGTCGATAAAAATGAAAATATTGAAAGAGCATCGTCCCAGTTCTCCTCATAAAATGTAGCTAAAGTTTTTATTGTTTCCAGCAGCTATTACTTAATTGTAGTGATCTCGTGAAAACCCACGGGAGTGTCTACTTATTTCAATATGAATTTCATTCACGATATTACTTGTACGTATTCATAATTATGCGCTATATCAATAGATTCATCTAAGTTCTGGAATTCTTTGCGCATATTGGGCATATTTATCAATTTATTTAAAAGCATAGCAAAGAAAAATTATGTTTATGTAGCTGGTATTTAATGATATTATTGGAAAATATGGAATAGCAATAAACTGAATTGTTTTGAAAAGATATATTTAATTTATTTACTAAATTAAAGATCACACATTCAAATGTGTAATGTAAATGCAAATTTCAACTTATATTGTAGATAAAACAATAAATTATCTGTAACGCTTAACGTGGACACATAGCATGACGTCCGCCATCAATGGGCAAACTTGCACCTGTAATGAAACTGGCTAAGTCACTTGCTAAAAACAATATAGCATTGGCGACTTCATCGGCAGTTCCTGGACGTCCCATAGCATGTGTTGTCTTTGAGTGCTCTAAAAATTTAGAATAGGTTTCAACGTCCATGCCACCACGTTTATGAAGATTGGTTACAGTTACACCTGGATTAACGCAATTCGCCCGTACACCCTTAGCGGCTAATTCCAGTGCAATACAACGTGTAAACTGATCTACACCTACTTTCGATAAGTTATACGCCAAGACACCGGGAAACGAACGTATACCATTTACACTGGACACGTTGATGATATTACCCTTGGCCTTGATCAGTTCTGGGACAGCCAGCATTGTTAAGAAATACATGGAACGCAAATTTGTATTCATCACACGATCGTACTGTGAAAGATCTGTAGTTTCAATGGTGCCCGTTTCAATAATGCCCGCATTATTAACAAGAACATCTAATTTACCATACTTTTTGAGTGTTGCACGCATAATAGTTTCGACATGTTCTTCCTTGGTGATATCACCAACTACATAATACGGTTGTGAGTCTTGCTTACCGGCAGCCTTTGAGCATTCTTTCGCTACTTTCTGTAGATTTTCAATATTACGCCCAATAAGCGCAAGACTAGCACCCATTTTGGCGAATTGTACTGCGGAAGCTGCTCCAATGCCTGAACTGGCACCTGTGATTAACACTACTTTCCCAGCGAAGTTCATGGCTGCACTCTTGTTCGGGTCAGATACTGATAGATGAGTAAAATTTGTTTACAAGACGATTGCGTAATTTGTGACCTTCATAAAACCGCTGATAGGCTGCTACCACACACTATGTTAAAAAAGTCTTCGAAATTGGATCAAAATATTTTTTTTTTTTAATCTTGAACTGTTTGATGGTTCTATTTTTTGCAAAAGTCAACTATTTCCACTCAGCTGATCGACAATAGTTGCGTTCCCGTACTTTTTATTTTAAGGCCAGGTTATAGACATGATTTCACGCGGCGATTTCAATTCGTAACAATTTATTTGGCTTTGACGTTTGTTTTCACGCGGTAAAGCGTATTACGCCTTCTGTCAAAAAAGTCGCAACAGTATATTTGTTTTTAGCAAGTTACATACGTTAATAACGCGTTTCAACTCGATGTTGCAATTCGGTTGTACTTGCTATACTTCCTGGGTTTAACGAGAAGTATGTATCTTGATTGGTATAACGCCTTTAAAGGGTGACAAGCGATTGAAAAGTCTTTAGGGGCTGTCCATAAGCACAAGCCTTCCTAAGGGAAGACTTCGGGTGTTTGAGGAATAAAGCGCCAAACTTTCCATTGTGATTCTATGCGCAGAGTCAAACAAACTTTTTCAAAAGCATGCCTTGCAATTTTAGCTGTCAAAATATTGAATCACAATGCAAATTAGGTGTGAATTTAGATGAATTTTACAACGAAGATTTTACTTTAAATCAAACAAAACACAGTATTCAAAACGTTTGCCTAACGTTTAAATTCAACCAGATCTTAGCTTAACTGCTATTATTTTCAACCAATAAATGTCCAATCATATATCTAAGAAAATATGTAACTACATAATTAAATTGTAAGCATTTGGTTTTTGCATATAACTTTGTTTATTTTCAATTATAATCAAATCTTTGTGTCAGTCACAAGAAATGTTAAAATTAATGTTTTGTTGTTTTACAAGCGAAATGGATATTAATTTAGGGATGCTGTCTACAAATTATAATGTAAGAACCCAGCAAACGGTTTCCACTTTTCGGAGCGATTTATTTATTTAAGTTTTTTCGTTAGATGGAGTGGTGGCTGTTTATGAACAATGCTCGGAAGCAGCGTTTCCAAGTACTTTTCGTTCGTGTATATGTTGTTTGCACTGAGTCATTACGTGACATTTCATCAAAACCGAATTTCTGAAGTCAATGGCATCGCTAATAATTGATTTTACCTACAGAGCCTCTCTTAAGCTAGTAGTTTATGAGATATGATTTGAGCCAGTTATTTTGGTAATCATCACACTACGTAGGTATATATTCGTCGTTGCGATTTCGTAGAAAAATTTAATATTTCAAACCGAATGCTTTAACAGAAATCGCAACGATTTTGTTACCGAAATCGAAAAAATTTGCCAATGTAGTATGACTTCGGAACTTTTTTGTTTGCTGGGCTCTACACTTTTAAATAAAAAAATCTTAAACAAATAATTAAAATAGCAAATTTTGGATTTCATATAAAAATATTCGGCTACAATTTTTCACTATGTATTTTATTTTAGTATATAAGTTTTTAATTTATTTAAGGTGCATGTTGACGTAGAAATAAGTTAAATTATCTGTAGGTATTTAACAATAGATGTTATTTGTATATTTCCCTTGTTCTAATAGCAATGGAAGATTTTTAAGTTTAAAAATGTGGGTAATTTAATTTTTTTTTTATTATTTTTGTACAGGGCAATGGGAAAAGTAAAAAATAGTTATAAAAACAATTCAAAAAGTAAAATAGATCAAATCAGGCCAGAATATATAAGGTATTTTTTGAAATGCAATATCAAATTTAATGTTATTATTTTGCAATGAAATAGACTGAGTGAATACCAAAAAAAATGTAAAGAAAATGAGTAATCTAATAAAACAACACAAAAAAGAATAAAAAATTAACCTGTTTTTAGTCCATTACATTGGAAATGATATGATTTGATAAAACAGTTTATAAAAAACAATAAAACAACTTTTTGTTTTATCTATTTGTTAGATTTTAAACAAAACAATCTGATTTAGCTTGCTTGCAATTAATTGCAGACACGGTGACATGAAGTAAAAATTATAGCTATTTTTATTGCTAAACTTCTACTTTTTTTTGTGGTGCAAACAAAAGTCAAACTTTTTTTGCTGTTTAAAAGGTGTGTGCGAGTGTTGCAAACAATTTACTTAATTACTAAGGAAACATACACGCAAACTTTTATTTTTTAAGAAAAACGAAAGTTACTGTTAAAGGAGCAAAACATTTGGGTCGAATTATAATTATAAAAATAATTTCAATATGCTTAACTAATACAGCTTTCTAAATTTAGATTTTATATATTAAAATAAAATAGTATTTATATAATTTTTAATAAGTTTTATATTAGTACATAGTTATCGCTACTGCTTTGTTAATTAAAACTATGTGACAAAACAATATTTTGTCCCGCTTACAATTGGTAGAAAGTAACATCATTATTTAGTTTATAGTGCCAGCATAGTTTATTATTGATTTAAAGAAAGTTACCTTTTTAACATCAATCTTGTTTACATTTTTAAACTAAAAAATTAACATACAATATGTATAGTAAATGACCCTTTTTTAATTTAATTTTATTTATATTATCAAAGAACAAAATTAAAAAAGTTATAAGCAGCAGCACAATACATCTCTTATAAATTTTTAATTGAAATTACTTAAAACACGTGCAAATAACTAATAAATAATTGCAAAACTAAATTATATTTATGTATGTCTAAAAAATCACACAACAGATTATGAATGACTTGAGAAAATAAATCAATGTATGAATGAATGAATGCTCTCCTGCACGCATGCGCTCAAAAATTGAGCTATATACTGCGCTTAAAACTCTGTATACGATGTTTAATGAAGTTACAAATTTTTCTTAAATAGTTCTGTCTATTGTTATGGTACCTATTTTATTTCTTATTTTAACTCCCTTGCCCATTAATAAGCTCATCGCAAATTTTAACCAACTCCGCATTTTCACGTGATTTCTGTTGCAGTTGCTCATAAATGGAACAGCGTGAAATTTCTTCTTTTTTAAGTAGCGCTTTAAGTTTTGTTATATCTATCAATTGCTCCTTTGCTTGCGTTTCCAATTTTCTGTTTGCACTGCGATTAGTGAAAAAACGAGGGCATTTGAACATTCAGTTCACTTTTAAATTAATTAGTGAAAAACACTTACGTTTCTAATTGCTGTATTGCATGGTTTTTCATTTTTTCATATCGTTGCTCTTGCAATCGCAGATTTTCCAAGTTTCGTTTCTTTTCCGCCAATAATGACTCTTCACTTGCCTTCAATTGCATTGTCATTTCTTTGCTCTTTTCGTATTTTCTGTAAAAAAATAAACAAAAACCAATACAGTTCTGATATCAGACAAATGTATCAAATATAAATCTGCGACATACACATGCAAGTCTGAGAAAGTTGTTTCCAACGATGTTAAATGATGATAATTTGAATCGCGATCAATTTTTACTTCGGCCAATTGTTTTTCATAATTTTGTATGAGTTGCTCTTTTTCTGTAATCAATTCAGCTATTGCTTTCTCATACGCTTCAATGACACCACTAAAAACGAAAATAGTTCACTATCAGCACAAGATGAGAGTTTTTAAATTATTTAATAACTTACTTCATTTTGACCATACATTTTTCTTTTTCTGTTATTCTTTTTACTAATGATTCTTCTCTTTGTTCGGCATCTTTTAGTTTTTTCTCGATATCTTCTGTTTTAAGGCTGTAAATATATATTTTACACTTAGTTAAATTAAAAATAAAAAACGGGTTGACCACTAAGTCTCAAAATAAAAATAAACTTATTTGTACATTCTCGATCCGATTTAGATACTTTAGAGGGTATTTTAGTTTCGAACGTATGCAATTTTCTTAGAGCTACTTTGGCAATTTTACTTTTTGTTTTGATTCCATATAAGAAGACATCCATAGAAGAAGGTTAATGCTTTGACAGATTTTACTCATATGATTTTAAATTAAGCTACACTAACAATCTGGCTATAACTCAACAAGAATTCTACATCCATATACATTCCAGATGAAACGCTGTTTAAATAAAAGGTTACGTATAGCATCATACATCGCGCATGGGGGGTTGCCATACAAAAATTTGCCTCATATTGTTAGATGATATTCTAATACTTTCTTCTTGTGCTCTTTAACTCCTCACAGAGCACAGCGACTGCCATCAATTCTTTCCAATATTCCCTCAATTATGGAATTTCGCGTTCTAGCGATAGTTTTCACGATTGACGGCATCTGGTGAGTAATTCGACATTGAAATGGTACTGGATCACCAAGCGCTGTTGGTTAGCTAAGTTATACTCAAGGTCAAATGTCATACCACGCCAATATCCAATGGTATGGGTTTCTAACCAAAAAATTAACTTTATAAATTTTTTTCCACAACAGTTTACATATTTTGTCGTCAACATTTTTTCATAGAATTAAAAACGATTTAAAATTTATTCATTAAATTAAATGTTTTAATGCTTGAATCCCTCCATAGTTAAATAATATTGGGATGGTTCTTCAACGATTGATTTGGAGGCTTGGAGCCTTGTGAAGTTGAATAGGTGTACAAATATGAAATCGGTAATGTCATCTAGCGGTCGATAGCCGTATATGTATGAGCTTCCGAACCGCATCAAATGTCTTAATTGTTCATTCTGTCATCTGTCAACAATATTCAGTTCACAATTTGTCAAGTTTCATACAACAACGCATTTTTTTACGCTCGTAAAGATGTCGAATTTTGTGCCTGAAAACTCTCATTTGCGGGAAGCATTGATTTTCTGTTTCCATTTGAAGAAAAACGCTTCTGAATCGCATCGAATGCTTGTTGAAGCTTACGGCGAGCATGCTCTTGGTCGTACACAGTGCAATGAGTGGTTCAATAAAGTTAAAAGTGGTGATTTTGATGTGATAAATGAGGAGCGCGGCCGGCCACCGAAAAAGTTTGAAGACACCGAATTGCAAACATTATTGGACGAAGATGATGGTCAAACGCAACAACAGATCGCTGAACAACTTAATGTGACACAACAAACCGTTTCCTTGCGTTTGAAGGCCATGGGAAAGATTTTAAAGGTCGGTAGATGGGTGCCACATGAACTGACCGACAGGCAGCAAGAAAACCGAAAAACCACTTGTGAATTGCTGCTCGCCAGGCAAAACAGAAAAGGTTTTCTCCATCGAATCATCACTGGCGATGAAAAGTGGATTTATTTCAACAATCCCAAACGAAAAAAATCATATTTGAGCCCCGGCCAACGATCCAAATCAACGCCAAGACCAAATCGCTTCGGCCGAAAGACAATGCTGTGTATTTTCTGGGATCAGCGTGGTGTTATTTGGTATGAGCTACTAAAACCAGGTGAAACAGTTACTGGTGCACGTTACCATCAACAATTGATCGCTTTGAACCGTGCTATACGTCAGAAGAGGCCCGAATTTCAACTTCGCCATGACGAAATTGTATTCCAAGATGACAACGCATCGCCACATCGAGCAGCGGTCAATAAAAACTTGGTAGAATCGTACAACTGGGAGCCCCTGCCCCACCCGCCGTACTCACCGGACCTGGCACCATCCGATTACTATTTGTTTTCATCGATAAGACACGCAATCAACGATTCGCACTTCAATTCTTACGAGGAAGTGCAAAAATGGCTCGATGAATGGATAGCCTCAAAAAACAAAGAATTTTTTTGGCGAGGAATCCACTATTTTCGCAAAATGAGCGTGTTTTTTTGAATTACCGATTTCATATTTGTACACCTAGTACTTCGTGATTCCCTCGGTAGCATAGAGAAATCGTTGGTGCTTGTTTTTTGATTGCTTTGGTGGAATCAATAGTTAGTTTTGGAATCACTCTATATTTAATTTTAAATTCTCAAACGTCTGGTTTCATCTCTTGGGAACCATAATTGATATCCCACAAGTCGTTTTATATCAAAAAGCACTTTTACAGTGATCTTTAAAATAGATGCTATTTAAAAAAGTAGATATGCTAATTTACAAAACTGTCGATGAAACATCAAATGTGTCATAAAAAAGTTAACAACTACTAATACACGGTATTGAAAATCAGGTAATCATTGGAAAAACAAGAATTTGAGGATTGTCTTTTAAACAATTTTAAAATCCACGTTAAATATGGCCATTTCTATAAGCGTTAAACATGAACAAAAAGATCCCTTTGTGGTGAGAAAAGTTTGCAATGAAAAAAATGTTAACCAGCTTAACAACATTCTAGCACTATATATGTGACATGGTCCTGGACCTGGTCTATGAAAATGGGGCTTACGTGAAAAAAAAATTTTCGAGGAACTAACTGTTGTCAGGTAAACAAATCGATTCGGCCAAAAAAAGTTGTAAATGAATTTTTTACACCTAAGCGCTCTTTTCATAGATCAGGTCACATACATCACACGTCAACTATTTATTTGGAAATCAAAAGCCATAGACTACCCGAAATTGATATTTTTCCTCTTCTGTGTGCTCAATTAGTGAATTTTTGAAATTCGAGATTTCTTTCTTAAGATAGACATAAACAAAACTTACACTTCATTTTTAATTTTCTTCTCAAGGTCGTCCATATTAAATTTGCTCTGCTTTTCATCCAATTGTGTGCTGAAAAATAAAAAAAGATAGATAGTAAAATGTTGACCCCACGTAATGGAAATGTTACACTCATATGAGATATGTTCTGTTGTTCCCAATTTTATTGACTATTTTGTGTTCTTTGGCCAATCTTTACATGGTATATATGTACATATATAATCATTGGTGCGTCTGTTAGTTATCGTGTAACTTCTGAACAACTTGACCGATAGGTGGACCATTATAAAAAGTGCATTAAAAAACGTCAAAGTACGGGAATAGTCTAAAGTGAATTTTAGAGAGATTAAGGTATGCAAATTCCTTACTTTCATGCAGTCACATACTTTGGTGTCCTTCGGAAAAGTGGACAAAATTTTATCTATTTATCTCTAAAATCAGATGCGATAAAGTAAATCGGTAACGGGTTTAGTTATTTGCGCGACAAACACAAAAATCTAAACAACCTTTTAAGATAAAACCGTTTTCTCTTTAATTTCGTGACGGCTTATTTTGATGTTTTCAAATTTTGTCAGTAGATGGCCAAAATTTAGAAAAAACACTTACTTTGAGTTTTCAATTGTTTTGTTGCAGTCGTTTTCAATTTGAATATCTTTAATTACGTCGACACTCATTCTGACATTATTCTAAAATAAAACAAAAGTATTATATAAATTAGGCTCTGTAAAAGGTTAGTTTATAATCTGAAAACATACTTTGCGCTCCGCTTGTGCTTGTAATAAATCCTCCTTTGATTCTACTTTACTAGATACTTCTTCTGATTTGGCACTTTCTGCAGTATTATTTTCATCTGGTTCTTCTTCGTTTTCTTCAATAGCAGAATTTACACTAGATATATTCTTGGTGAAAATTTTTTGTAGCAAATGTTCTTGATTTTCAGGTTGATTAGGATGAATGGGTCGGCCAAGCAATGGATCAAATTTTAGTAGAAGTGAGCTACGATTATTATCATCAATTTGCACATTCTTATTGCCTTTCGTATAGAGATAATCAATATCGGATGGATTCAAAAATACTGAAAAATATATTTTAAAAGGACACACACAAACAAAGTAAAATTAATAATTATTTACAAAAATGCCAGCAATATATATAATTGAAGCAAGAGCATTTATTCTTTGCTTAAGAATCAACACCAAAAAATAAATATTTATATTATGAATTAAACTTAAATAGCAATCGAGTATTCCTTCTTATTATATTACACGATTTTATAAAACGGCTTCAACTCAAACAGCAGCTACAGCTATCTTAAAGTGATGCGAAAGTTGAATTTTATGAGATTTTGAAACGTTATTTCCGTTTGGATATGTGATTTAAATTCAGTGTAGCACAATACCATAAAATAGTATGATAAGGCGCCCTGAATCTTACTACATTAAAATGTTTTAGCCTCATCGACACTACTTTATAGAGGAATAGCTGAAATGCAATGATTTCACTTTTATTTCAATTCACCAATGACGCCGCTTTATCTATGATATGATAATTCAGATGCATAGCACAAGCTATCCTGAACTCCCATACAGTACTGAGCAAAACGGTAGTAAGAAATTTATAGGAAACATAAAAATTGATTAATCTTATCTCATATCTATATTGTTTATACAAAAGTAATAAAAAATAAGCGCCCAATGAAATTCGATGTCATATGGAACGTAATTTTAACAATTAAAAATATTGATAAGCCGAAGCTTGAAATCTGTGCCATTATTTTCGAAACATGACGACTATTCCGAAAATTTGACCAATTTTTATAATGCTGTATTTAAGAATTAAAAGTTCAATTATTTTCCTATCTTTGAAACACGATTTGTTCCTGATTTTTCGTCGCTAACCCTAACGAGCTTCTAACGATATTAGTATCTAAAAAATGCATCTTAAAAGAAATGTATATATTTTTTGTTCTGAAATTTTGGTTTTAATTTGCTTATGATTATGTCTAATGTAGAAAACTACTTTTCCACAATACTAAAGAGAGATAATATAACCTATGCCCATTAAAAATTTCAATAAAGTTACTGTTTTGCATAATACTATATGCAATAGAATACGAGGCATTGCTTTAAGATCCGGGTATATGGGTTGCCACCGGCCGCGACTCAGTGCTATTATAAAGGGTGTCCCAATAAACGTGAAATCAGACAGCTGTAAACTATGATTGTTCCTATTATTAAAAATGGAGCACAACACAAAAGAACAACGTGTTAACATTATTTAAATATTGGCAATTAGTTACCAGTTAGGACCACAGAAAAACAAGATGAATACTAGAATTGTTCAAGGAAATTATTGAAATTTGCCACCAATGTTATGCGATTTAACGTCGTGCGATTTCTTTCTTTGGGGTTTTGTGAAATCTCGGGTTTATGAGCTTAAGGCCAAAATCAACGCGTCATCGGTGAGATACAGCCTACATCTTTGTGAAAAAGTCATCGAAAATTTAATGAAAAGAGAAATGGCTGTCATCAGAGCCGCGGTGGCCATTTGCTGGATATTTTATTCTATACTTAATCGGAACATGTCTTCTTTACAATGCAATAAAAATATCACAATTCGCTTAAAAAATACATGTTCTAATTTTTAAATAAAAAAGGGCACTCTTATTGGGACACCCTTTACTATGGTAAGGCTTCCCTAACTACGGTTTTTGAGTTTGTGTGAATGAGCTCAAGGTCAACGCACTATAGTACGCCCAACAATGAATTCGCTAGCCACAATGCTTCTATTTTTTTAACGTAGATAAGTTAAGCGGTGTTTTGTCTGCCGTCACTAATAATTTATTATCACAGACTTCATAAACAATTAAATTTTTCAGCTCTCATAGTATACTGCCCAAAGAGATTATTGCACCGCTCATAGACAACTTTTTTCGCAGTTCACAATTCACCCTTCAAATAAATTTTTATTACCGTTAGTTTAATTATATATAGTTTTATTTTTTTTTGTCAAAATAAAAAAGGATTTATGCACCACCCAAATATATTACCCAACGCTGACTGATATTTGTCACGAAACAAACGAAAATACTTAAAAATGTTTTTTCCGAGACTGTTTATGTTGTAAAACAAAAACGGAAATAAAACAAACAAATATGCAAGTTACTGAGTGAGTGAGCGTATTAAGTCGAAATAACAATGACTAACACATGGGTACATTAAAATATTAAAGAATGATATATCCAATTGATTTGTTGCAGAACAGAATGCTGGTTAGAGTCAAGAAAGACCAGCAATGCTATACAGATTTTCTTTTTTACAACAGAAAGCTTTACAATGTGAGCAAAAACAAAAAAAAAATCACTGCATCGAAATTAATGTTTTTCAATGCAGGCTGGTAGGTAGGTGGTATTAAGGTTAACTAGGATTGCAAGTGACTCATTTATGCAATCAAATTTCACTTAATTGTCAAAGTAATGTTATTAGCCTTCAAAGTAATTGATTTCTTTATTAGAAAACATTTAAGATTCACTCACAAAGTTTGTTTTAATGTTTTTTTCTCTCACTACGACTTCGCCCACCGAGTTGGGGGAAAAGAAAAAAAGAAACAGCACAGCTAAATCACAGCTGCTGCATGTTTTATTTAGAAATTTGCCTCGTATGCACTTTTCCACACACTTGAAGTTTATTTAATTTATTTAATTAAAGTGTTAAAGACAGATAAATATTAAGAAATTGTCAGAAAATTACATTTTCCAGCCGATTTGCAATGGAAAAATTCTTTGCACTATGAATAAACGAAGAAAATGCCAAGATCGAAAAACGACCAACTAACTTTTCTCCACAACTATGCACACTGTATAAAACTGGAGTCTGACGTATTCATGTTATGCGTAGCAGCAGTGAAGGCATGAGCGGTGTGGAAAAATAAAAACTAGCTATCGACATAGAATGACGACGATGGGGATAAAAGTGTAGAGTGAAAGAGCGAGCGAAGCGGAATGTCATGTTGAAATGACAGTTCTCAGCCCGCAGCGATTCATATAAGAATTTACAAACAAAATATAGGTGCAGAAAACAAGAGGCGGGTGGTTATGGTGGATGACTCTCTGTTGTTGATGAAAATATTGTTATATAGAGTTGGGAGAAATTGTATATTGCGTATTTTTCTGTGTTGCTGTTTTGTAGAAATTTAAGATAATGTAATAGTAGCAAAATTGTAGGTACACTATTCGACATATTTCCATTTCTTATGTAAAATGGTACGTTGATTCCAAACAAGGTATTTAAAAAACAAAGTGCTGTAGTATTGAATACACAGCTATGGATGCATAAATGCGAATTTTTTTTTTATTTTCTTTCTTATGATACAGTGGTATCGTAAATATTATTAACAAACAACAAATGTTTGGTTTTTTTGCAAAGAAATATCCTTCATATTCAGTAAGAAACGGTACCTGTTAGAAAAAGAAGCGCCCGGGGGATTTTTACTTTTTTTTCCAAAAAATAGGTCAGTGAGGTACCTCAAACACGTAACACCATGCATTTTTGGACGTATGCAACTTGGGAGTTTAAACTTTTTGCAGCCACCCCCGTGTGCGTTTTGAATTCATTGTCAAAATAAAATATGCTTGAAATAGAAAAAATTAGTTGTGAAGTTTATGCTTGGAGAGTAGTATGTCCCCATATTGTGATCAATATGGTTTATTTATTTTCTAGTTTATTTATACAATTTTCACAATAGCCTGCAATAAAGTTATTTTTAATTCCAGATACTTTGCAGTGAAGGAGGGAGAGCGAGAGATTGATAAAATTAGCTTTATTTCTAATTAAAAAAGAAAATATAACAATTAGTTGTTAACAAAATTCCAGTTGATAAATAACTATTACAAGTTTATATGAATAAAGTGAGTTATGTAAAAAATAATCACTCTGTGACCACAATATTATTAATGTAAACTTAAAAAAAGTAAAATGTGTGATGGCATAAATGGTGTGTCACACGATTTTTTTTTTTCATACACCAGTGAAGTTAACTCAAAAGTCAATGTTTTTATGTGCCAATTAATCCTAATTTGAAACAAAATAAAATAAAGAGGCGTACAGAAAGAGCACAATGAATTTATGTTGAATAAAAAACATCGCCATTGACTTTAATACCAGACGTGCATCATCTCTAAACCAAACATCACAAGGGAAGGAAAATATACATGAAAGAGAATTTATATCGAATACCTGTTTTGCTTTTGCTTAGCGCATTGCAGTAAAATGTAAGAGACTATTTTATGAATATAAAATCAATATTATTACAAATTATTTCTACAGTTGGATACTAATCACCTTATTTTTATTATTTTCTGGTTTCAATTAAGATACTCGTATGCAGTGATGATCAAAGTAATGCTAGGGGGACTATAGTTCCGAGCTGAAAGGGAGGCACATTATGTTTTGTGGAAACAAAACATTTTATTTTTTGGTTACACCGCATTGATATTCCAAATGCCTTCTGGGATAAAAAAGACTTTAAGTATATAAAACAAAGAGGTTAAATAACTTTTGAATAGTTTGAGAAGGAAAAATAGTTTTTTTAGATCCTCGATTTCAACTTCAAAATGCATTTTTCTAGAAAGGCTTTTTTTATCAATAGTGTAGGGTATTAATTAGCACTGAAGACTAAATTTTTCGATTAAGTTTTTAGATAACTTTTAATGAGAAAACGTTTTTTAGTCATGGGTCAGCAAAATTCTGTCAAGCACGAAAATTTGTGGACATGGTCCGAACAATTTACCCTGAAATTGGTGGGAGATTTCTATGTTGTATTTTTTTGGAAAATATGGCTTTAAACAAAATTGTAGAAAATATATTCGGCCCACTTAACACGAGAATATAACTAAAAACTTCACTTAATCTTTTCCGCAATTTTAATGAATGTTGGAAAAATTAAAGAAATTAGATCTAATGTTGATAAAATGTTTATTTAATGTTGGCAATTATGTATGGAAAACAATATTAGATGAGTGTCCGACTCTGCTGGCCTCAAATGCGGGCACTTTTGAGCACATTTATCATTATACGGACTCTTCTGAGCATACTTCTCATTACATTTTGACACATTTCACCCGGTATTTCAATAATTTCCACACGAACATTTTAAGTCGCTTAAGGGTTTCTGGTTTGTTAAGCCTTACTCTTCATATCTTTCCACAGCAGTAAAATCCGGCGACAGTGGAAACCAATTATCATAATTTTTTAGATAACTTGTTGTGGGAAGAGTTCTCGCAGTAAATCCATTGTAATTTGGGCGATGTGCAATATGGCACCGCCTTTTTGGTATGCAGTTTTGGCGTTCAAAAATTTTCAATCACGTCACATTATCGTTCTGCAGTGACAGTTACCTGCAGCCCAAGAGACCGCTGTAGAAAAGTCTAGTGTATAATATTACAGGATGGGATGTACAGGAAAGATAGTGATGCATTTTGGTAAAACCAACCAGGGTTTCTTTGCCAAAGCCCGTCCGATACCCCAAAGTTACCGAATTTTGTCCAATTTTATTGTTTTAATTAAAAGTTTATAACATTACAGCTCGAAATGTATGCCAAAAGATAGAACTCGAAGAGGTTTAAACATAATATATGAGGTTGCATTTTCGAGAGTTCTTGTTACAGTGTCGTGTTATGAAGTTTATTTGTTTTGCTTTTAAATTTTTATGTTTTATAGATTGATAAAATTGCAAATTTTTTTCTCATATATAGTCCCCTGAGGAAGCTTAAGTCTCAGAGACGAAACGTCGGGAAAATGTTATAAAAACTTTGTTTTTAAATTTACATACACTAAATAATAACAAAATATTGGTCACAAAGAAAATAAGAATTAAAAATACTAATTTGAGCATTTAATTTTTGAATGTGTAAAAGTGAATACGTTGAGTTTTTTCATTATAATAATTAAAAGTAAAGTTTTGTTCCAATTTTGAAACATATTTTTAATTTTAAGATTAATAAAGAATTCAACCAAAAAAAATCTGCTTCGGCTTCTAAAAAACAAGTCTTATGCTCCAAATTTAAAAAATAAACAGGAATTTTTTTTTTATTACAGCGGTGTATTTTTTATAAAATAGCCCGAAATGCAGTCCAATACAGAATTTTTACATGATTGCAGTTAAATTTATGTACGTTTGAGCTAAGTAAAAGAAAAACGACCAAGCTTGCTACTTTTCAAGTTCAAAGGTGATTTTTCAATGTCCCCACTCAATTTAATGCACTCGGAGTTCAAGTGGATTGCAAGGTTTGACAAATAAAAAATCTACTTTTAGCAGTCTATGCGAATTTTTAATTTCAAATAGACATAAGTTTGCACTCAAGTTAATATTTATATGAATAAAATTGGAATTACGTTGGTAATAACAAAAAAGCATAAATTATGCAAGATATTAAACAGAACATATAATAAAATTATATTGAATAAATAAATGAATAAAAAATAAACTCACATTTATGGTCATTTCGAAAATGTTCATCGATAGTAAAATCTTGCTGCTGATAAAAAGGCTTACCGACACCACCACACGCTACTTCATTTTCAACAGCACGTGGTATAGAAGGTGTTTTAAAAATAAATAGTTCATCAAGAGCCGGGGATAAGCATTTCTCAACAAAAATATCCTTTTCATCTTTAGAATTACATGTAGTTTTTTCTTTTGCTGAAAGCATTTCTGTATGGGAAGTGGGACTAGTATGAGGCTCAACATTATAGGGAGTTGATAAGTTTATTTCTTGGTTTTTATCTTTTTTAGTAGGCGACAATGACTGTGGTACAACGTCAGTCACTTGCATTTCACTATCCACGTCCACATCCATGGCTTCAGAGCTTTCGTTTAATTTTTCTTGTGCTTTTGCCTCTGATATGGTAAATGTGTAACGTTTTTTTGCTTCATCATTTTGACTTAAACTCAACGCATTTATTTCTTTAGCATTAACCTTTTGTTGTCCCATTATTGTTGGCGCAAAAGCGTTGGTAACAAAAGTACTATCCAGTTTACATGTAGGTGAAGTGGCTGGAAGTGTTACTGGAGAAGTTAAGTCAACAGTTAAATCAATAACTGGCACTTGACATACTGGACTATTTGCATCACCTATTTCAATTGTTTTGTCGTTAAATTGTGGCGAAGTTGACAAATTGTTGGCGCCAAAGGTATAGTTTAGTTTATTTACATTTGAGATGGGTAGAGTACAAGGCGATAAGTTACTATTTGCATCATTTATATTGATCGTTTCATTTGAATGTGAAGAAACATTAGCATTAGCAGCAGCAGGGGTTGCCAATGAGTTAGTTTCAAAAGTGCAATCAAGTTGATTTATAGGTGAAGCTGATGGCGAAATAAAATCAGAAGATATATTAGCATTAAAGGGCATAAGGTGCACTTGACTGCCTGGACTATTTGTATAGTTTATATTGATAGTTTCATTTAGTTCTGGAGTTGAATGAGCAGCTAAAACGGACGCGCTAACATTTAATGCATTACGTTTTTCCTTAGGCGAAGACGCAAGATTTTCGCTGTATTCAGATTTTTCGAGAAACCTATTAGGTCTATCATCTTCTGGAGATCGTGGAAAATGTACGTTATCCAGTTTTTGCTTTAATGGAAATTGAGTAGACTTTTTTTCTGATACAGTGCAAAAAGAATTACTTAAATTCAAATTAATTTTTGTATCATTGGTGCAAGCAGTTGATATTAGTGAATTTGTTTCACCATTTACAGGAGCTACTAAAGCATTGTCTGCGAAATTGTTTAAATCTGTGGGCTCAATGCTTTGTTGCAAATTATCATCACATGCAACAGTTGAAGTATCTACGGTGCACTCATTAGATAATTTGATTTCTTGTTCGATTGGCACATTAAAGGTTTCCGCTAATGGGGGTTTATTTTCATCATCGCATTTAGCAGCTAACAAGGATATATTTTTAGTGTCTTGTGCTGCTTTAACCCTGGTTTCCATGAATTCATTCACTGATTGTTTATTTTCTATTACAGTTTCCATTTTATTTTCAGCATTGCTAATTTCTTTTGTATCCCCCAATTTTAACGCCAAATGATTACATTCGTTTCTTAAAGTTTCTTCATTTTCCAACGTTTTTTCCAATACCGTGTTGTCCTTACCTGAAGAGTTAACTTGATCTGCAGTTAATGTAACGCTCATACTATATTGCAAATATTGTGATGAAGTATTCATATCTACATCCATAGGCTCATGACCATCATTTGTTGCAAGATCTTGATTTTCGGAAACATTTTGTGCTGACAAAAGTACATCAGCTTCGTTTTTTGATGTGACTAACTCATGCAATGATTGATTTGGCTGTAAACAACTTTCCTCCAAAGGTAAGTCAGAGACATTTTCCATTGTTGCGTTTAACTGTTCATCTAAATCTTCAACAGTTGTAGTGTTGTAATTTAAGGCACTGCGATATGTTTCGGCCTCAGATACCACATCCGATATGTCATATACCGGCGCTGAGTTTGCTGTGCTGAGAACATCATGAAATGTCTGACATTCTGTGAAAGTTTCATTGTCGGATGACAAAGCAGTGTCACTTTCATTATTGACTGGTAATAATTGTAGACTTTTTGGAGTGGCATCTTTGGTATTGATTTTTTTTTTTTCAATAAAATAAAAGAAATAAAAAGCCTTTTTATGTAACGCAAATAAATAAACATGAACGCAACTTATAATTATTTGTTCTAATGTGAAACATTTATTATTGATTATTATATTTTACTTTACCTTTTTTGGATGCTGCAGCTAGAACAGCGATGGGGCTTGCCGTTAATGTTGGTATCAAATTCTCTTCAAATATTAGCTTCAATTGTTCTGTAAAAGATAAAAATTGATGTTTCAATAAAAAGAGAATCAATATGTCATGTGCTAAGTAGTGAATGCGCTGGGAAGGTACTTAAGTCTGCAAAATGTAATTGATAAGTGTGCAAAATGTAAGGGACAGGAAACGGCGCCTAATATGTGAACCTGGGGTCCGGCACAAAAATGTATGTTCCAGCTTAAAGAGATTTCTAAAGTTTTATCGGTTTTTGTTATGTACTCGGAATATAATTGTGTCTTACATAAAAAAAAATATTTAAAGTTTTAGAAGAGAACAACCACATCGATTACTTGCCTAAAAACTTTCTCCACATTAAGGTTTGACCAACTTATCGTGCTTTTAAATAGACGAATTCAAAGTTATTTATTATCATATTTCAAATAGGTTACAATATCCCAGCGATAACATAGATCGCTACATGATAAATATGTGATCGTTACTTCTGCATCATACGATAGCTACAGTTTTGATTGAACTCCACATGTATTTTTAAATTATTTATTATTTTGTACGCTATTGATCACAGGCTTATGGCTTTGCTTTTCTTCACATATTTTTATCGAATTTTGTTTGACACAGCAATATTTAAAAAACATTGATCAACTTCAAAGCACGATGACTTGGCAAGAGATTTTGTCACTAGAAATGGTTGTGGTTTCTCCATCTTTACAATTTTTTACAATACTTTTTGATTAAGACATACTTTTCGTGTAAGTCAAAACTTTCATCCACACCAGCCCCCAATGAGAAATATCTTCTTAACATCATAATGCAAATATAGACAACTTACTTATTTTATATTTTTCAGCTCACTCTTACATTTAATAAATAATAATAAAAATAGAGACTACTTTTTATATATTTTAAGCATACTCTTGCGTTTAATAAAAGTTAAAAATATTCAGCAGTAATATATAAAATTAATAAATTTATGAGCAAGCGTTTAAGAAGGGAATGAATTTAGATTGTACTGCGAGTGACTAAGAAAATGTACGACAGTTGGGACAGCAAAGGAAAATGGAACACAGAAATTACAAGACTTTTATGGCTTTCAATTAATTTCGCATATAATACTTTAAAAGAGGAATCTTTAGCGGAAAAACAATAGCTAGTGATTTCCGTCGTATCATTCTTGCGACAAGAATAAAATTTTAAGATGTCGCAACTTTTTTTCAAAATGAGTAGCATTGTGAAACTTCGAACTGTATGTCGGATATTATTTTACACAAATTTGAGGGGTAGAAGCCTCACAAAAGTTTATTCAGAGAAATAAAAAATCAGCAGCACTTCAAAATATTTTTGCATCAAGACAATATCGTTAAAAATGTGTTACGATGACTGAAAAGGGCATTTTAAACCATTTTATATTCCTCGGAAGTCTAATTTGCATTTACTAAACTTTCCGCATCTAAATTACATATTTAGGTTGTTTTATGTTTTACCTTCAATGTTGGGATTAAGACAGTCTGGTAATTCTGGAATACTTGCTTCATCATATTCTGTCAAGCCTGAAATAATAAGAAAAAAAACTATCGTTTAACATTCAGCACAAGTTTACAATGCTAAACTTACCAACAACTTTATTGTTTGCATTTACAGCCGTTTTGTGATTTGACAAGTGATTTTTATCTAAATGATCAGACTCTAATTCTGCATTAATTTGTAGATTATTATCTTTTGAAGTAGACTCAGCTGAGCCAGCAGCTGTGTGTGTTGATGAAGGCGAAGATGCCAAAAATATTGTTGGAATTGTTGATGTATGCACTGGTGAACGCGGAGTTTGTGGCAACTTATTTGTTGATAGCGATTTTGTTGCTACTGGACTGTGCTGTAAGTAAAATAATAATAAAAAAAAATAATAAGTAAAATGAGAAACAAAGTTTGTGAAAAACTAATCAAACTGCATATTTAATTACAATATGCACCTTATGCATGACCGTTGCAAAGTCAATGTCATGTGCAACACTTGCGTGTTGCGCACAAATAAAATACTGAAAAAAAAAAATTAATACAAAAAATCCTTTCAAATGTTGTTGTGGTAAATGAAAATAAAACTAATTCGCTAAATAAAAACATCAAACGGCGGCGGCATCAACAGCTTTTTAATATAAACCTGAAATTTTCAACATGCATAAACTAACATGAGAGCTATTTGTGTGCATAGGACGTAAAATAATTATTTTTTTATTTAAATTTAATTTATTATTTGATAATGCTATAACAGAAGCATTGGTGCTATTGAAGTTCAACTGCATATTTTTGCAGATATAAAAAAACTTAAAATTGAATTCAAAATAATATTGATATCTGATTTAAAAGGAACATAATGAAGAGATTTCTGAAACAACATTTACGTTTTAATTTAAAATGTTTTTAGTAAAAATTCTTAGTTAAAAAATTTAAATTTATACAGAGGCTTTAAGGGAGATATGTATGTATATACAAATATGTAGGTGGCATTTATTTTAAGTCTTTAATCTCATTGATTGGGATCTACTTTTTCAAGAAGTACGTTGGTAGATGTTATCAACAAACTTAAACCAATTTCAAAATCAAAAAAATTTTCAAATAATTAATTTATTTTACATTGAAACATTCAAATACCCATTTTTTTTGCAATACTTAATTAATGATTTTAATGGGCTTGCACAAAACTCTTCCCCGATTCACATATTTCTTGTTATAGAGATCGTTTCAACGATGATTTAAGACCGACGCGTGAATACGCTGTCATAAGAGTTCCACTCAAAGTTATCAAACTCCAGTTAGTGATTTCCGCAACGTGTGTTCAATTTCATGTCATTTTCATTGTTTGATTTGATTGGAAACCGGATTTATTTGACATCTGCTAAGCAATTCGACATTGATGATGGTCTTGAATCTCCAAATTTCAGAATTCCGTGAAGACAATTCTGGTGAGCACTAGTAAATTGCGTAACAGAGTGCTGTTGGCTAACCAGGTTTCATACCCAAACAAAAAATCTGGCTCCACATTTGACTTTTATATTTCGAGGTTCGTTGTCGGTGTCGAAGACTGCCATCAATATCTTTGTTGATTTAAGCATGAATGTTCTTATTGGTAGCGCCCTCGGGCGCTACAACGCTGCCTAAATAATTCCACTTCCATGCTAAATTCGCATATCAAAAAACTAATGGTGGCATTGGTTCGGATGAACATGTTTTTTGCTTTTTATTTATGCTGATTTTCAGACCTAATTCTTCCGAAAGCAGCAATGAGTTTTTCTTGCATGCCGGACTGCTTGGTGTCGCGGGGGCATGTCATCGGCATAACTGAGCTCTTCATATACTCGCTGAAAGTCCATTAAATGCCACGATTTATAGAGTCTAGAGCTCAACTAAAGATATCGTCTAGTACTATCAGAAACAATATTCGTAACAGCAGAAAAATTTGGCTATCAGCGGTGAATTACATGAACATTTTTCTGTAAAATTTAAATCTTAGGCTTATTCTAATTCCAGTAGCGGTTTCTAAGGAAAATAATATATATTATTCTCAGTATTTTAATCTGATTTGGAAGATGTTCCGCAGTGTAAAAATTGAGTAACAATAATAATCAACGAAAATTCTAATGCACAACTTATAAAGTGAATTTAACTCGAACATAGAAAAAGCTTTATGTATAAAAAGACACATTTTTCACCACTATATTGAGTAAAAATTATTGCACTTAAAAAATACCTTTCAAAATGAGATTATATATGAAGGGTGTTTTTTGTAGAGGTAAGAGCTTCGAATTGAAATAAAACACAAGAAAATCGTTTTAATGTCCATCAATTTGGCTTTATTGGAAGGATAATTTTATGCCATTAATGTTTAAATATGATTTCGGGCATGTGGCCGCCGCGGCTGGCTCGAATAAAGCCAATTCTACAGGTCCAATTTTGAACCACTTTTTCGAGCATATGGGGCCGTATGTCGGTAATAACGCCACGAATGTTGGCTTCCAAGTCCCCTAACGTTTCTGGTTTGTTGGCGTAGACGAGCGACTTCACATATCCTCAAAGAAAATAATCCAATGGTGTCAAATCACACGATCTTGGTGGCCAATTGACAGGTCCATTCCGCGAAATTATGCGCTCATCGAATGTTTCCTTCAATAAATCGATTGTGACGTGCGCTGTGTGGCATGTAGCGCCGTCTTGTTGGAACCACAACTCATCCCCATTCATGCCATCCAATTCGGGAACAAAATAGTCGGTTATCATGGCTCTATACCGGTCTCCATTAACGGTAACTGACTCTTCAGCATTATTTCGGAAGAAGTATGGCCCAATGACTCCACCAGCCCATAGAGCACACCAAACAGTCAGTTTTTGTGGATGTAATGGCGTCTCAAGGGTCTCATGTGGATTCTCTTCACTCCAAATGCGGCAATTTTGCTTGTTGACGTAGCCATTCAACCAAAAATGAGCCTCATCACTGAACAAAATTTTGCGATGAAAATCAGCATCGAGATCAATATCATTTTCGGCCCATACACCAAAATCACGACGCATTGCATGGTCTCGCGGCTTTAATTCTTGCACAAGCTGGATCTTGTAAGGTCGCAAGCCAAGATCTTTGCGCAAAATCTTCCATAAAGTTGATGGACAAAGCTCCAATTGCTGTGCACGGTGGCGAATCGATTCATTCGGGTCCTCTTCAACATTTTGCTCTACAGCGGCAATTGTTTCTTCGGTGCGCACTGTTCGACGTCTCTGCGGATGCGTATTATCACATAGAGTAAACGTAGTGCGAAAACGATCCATGGTTAACCGAATTAATTGCTCTGATGGACGATTATGTCGACCATAAAATGGACGGAGCTTGCGGTAAACTTCGCGAACTGAACCATTATTTTCGAAATAAATTTGCACGATTTGCAAGCGTTGTTCTTTTGTCAACCTGTTCATGATGAAATGGCAAACCAACTGAACATAAATGACATTAGAGTTGCCAGATTTGACCATAAAATGCCAGTTTTATCTCTATTCGAAAAACAAACCTCTAAAAAAAACACCCTTTATTATAGGTACTACAAATTTACATCACAGTTTTCATCTGCCGATAGTTATATCTTTGATTTGCGTAAACTTTTACTTTTCCACATTTTTTGTTGAAAAATACGATCAGTTACGATTTTGCGACTACCTTCATCTTACTCTTCAAAGGCCAACAAAATTGCATACTTCGAAGTTCAATTCAATTGAAACATAAGGTAACCTAAAAATGTCAATTTAATTAGAACGTAAAAAAACCAGAAAAAAAAGAGAGCAAACGAATTAATTTAATTAAAACCATTTAACTGATGGCAGCATATGTATGTACCATATGACTACAACTGCTTTGTAGAAATAAAAATAAGCTACACGTTTGTAAAAGTGAAAATTAGCGGCGACGGCGAGAATACAGACGACAATACACAATTTTTTCTTCTTTTTTTGAGCTCGAAAAACTGGTGCACACGATATTTAATAGAGGAAACAATGTCCTTCAAAAGTATTTTTGCACACAAGTTGAAGAAAAAAAAAATGAAAATGAAAAAACACTATGCGATGCGTTGCACCTACCGCTGTTGATGTTGCGCCTAATAAATCACTCGCACCATCCGCATGTTGTGCGATTTCAGCTTGATTTAAATTATCATTGATTTGTTCAAGAAGCACTTCAATTGTGGTTGCAGTATTACTAGTGCTGCTGTTGCTGTTGCTGTTGCTGGAGCAGTTCAACAAATTATCACCGCCAGCAGCTAAATCAACAACTGCTTCAATGGTGCTCATGTTGTTACGCACTGGCTCCTTGCAATTATTATTATTGCAATTGAGACTTCTGTCGCTAAACGCAATTTGTTTGCTATTATTGCTGACCACACAATTATTACGTTGTTGCTGCTGCAGCTGTTGCTGTTGTTGTTCAGCGGTCAAATCAAAATTATTTGGCGCTACAAATGATATTATTGGTGGTGGCGTTTGAGATTTGGCACTGGTGGTAGATTGCTGTTGCTGTTCAGCGACTGAATCGTGCAAGACTAAACTAATTGGACGTTTTATTAAATTTGAAATGAATTCCATTTTCTGCTTAAGCTTTTGCACGTTTATTTATATACTTTTTGGGGCACTTTATTTTGTAATTCTTTAATTTGCATAAGACCAAATTAAGGTATTTTTTTTGTTATCTCTTGTTAAATTATTAAATCACAGCACTAGAATGAGTTCACTACAAAAAAAAAATTAGACAACGTTGCGCGTTAAGTAATTTATTTTGCACAAATAATACGCACGATTAGTTTTTCGTTCTTATTTTGAGCATTCGTCTGGAATGCTATATGGTATACTCTATATGAGCGTAGTCTAAATATCAGCGTGAGATCTCCAAATTTGTTATGTTTGGGGCGCGCGCGTATTTATTATTGATTTCTTTATTTGAAAATTGAAAATCAACTAAAATTTCATTATATTCAAACTTAATTTTTTTTTTGTCAGAAATTAAAAAAAAAATGGATTTTGTTTTTGGCACATTGACTAGAGTGAACACACTAATTGAATATTTATTATTATATTTGGGGATGTGAACGCTTGAATGTCGCGCCGCGCGTCTACCTACGATTGTTGATCGTGTGCTATGCAGCAATGGTGGCCAAGAAACTCATCGTCGTAGTTGAACTATTAAATTAAATTCAAAATTTCTGATTTTTCTAGCAGAATTTTTTTTCTTTTTCAATTGTTATTGTTGTGGGTCTGGTTTGTTGTTATTTGTGCTCTTCTTTATCGGCTTTTCCAATCTATATATACAAAGTGGAAAAAAAAAAGTTTTCACACAACACCAGACGACGACGTTG
Organism: Meiosimyza decipiens; assembly: GCA_963680825.1. Classification (NCBI taxonomy): domain Eukaryota; kingdom Metazoa; phylum Arthropoda; class Insecta; order Diptera; family Lauxaniidae; genus Meiosimyza; species Meiosimyza decipiens. The sequence continues at coordinate 10,827,800 of OY804259.1, forward strand.
ACGCTGAGAGCAACATTTGAAACATGAGCAGCAAAATAAAAAATTGTAGTGCAATAGAGTTTTTCGTGATGATATGGAACGAATAATCAAGTAGTAGTCATGAAATGAATCGGATCTTTCAAGTGTGAAGAAATAGGCTATAAATAAAATTTAAATGCACGCTTTTGAACTTGAAGAGTTTTAAATAGTTACTGTTCCATTATTTGAAAATAAAGACAAAACCAAATTCAATCCAAAATTAAGCAAAATTTTGGTTTTCTGCAGTTATTCTCATACCTCAATTGATTTTTAAATAAAGAGTATTAGGAAAAATAAATTTTGTTTACATTACATAAAAAATGTAAGCAAGGGCTTTATGTTTGGCCTCGCCAAAAGTTAAATACCCTACACCTTAAATTTTTATCAAAATGTATTTCTTCTACTACACTACGTGCTGGCAGGTTTGGCTGAACGTGCCGACATTGAATTTGGCAACATTTTCTTAAATAGCTCTCTATGCATTTTGAAAGTAATGCTTGCATGGGATGCCATCTAGTTGGAATTCTCTTGCCCGATGATAGATTGTATTTGTGCTTCATTCAATTTGGTTACATTTTGTTTTCTCAGTATAGCATTTTAAAGTTTTTTGTATTTAAGAGCGTGCCACGACGTCTTGTATTCACCAATTTCTTGCACACAGCTTTTCCGAATGAATCCTTACTATTATTTTTGTCAAATTTGGTTCCATTAACTCAAATATTACTTCCTCTCATTATAGCGTTTTGAAATTTTCCCCTGTATTGGGAGGTGCCACACCCTCTTGTCGAAATTTGCTTACTTTTTCCAGTGCTTCTCTAAGTTGTCCCTTAGCATTTATACCAGACAATGAATTGGTTTAAAAATTTTTTTTTTAATGAAAAGAAAAATGTTTGCATTTTAAGAAGTGTAGGACCCTCTTTTAAGATTTCAATTTTGAAAAATTCTTCTCAATCAATTTCTTCTTCTGTTACCCAATTTCCATGATTTCCATTCGATTTTTAATAATCTAAAGTAGGTCCTCCCTTAAGCGGATAAAAATGAGAATTTTTAATATTTAATGATATTTGTTACACTATACTTTAAACAAGTTATTATATCGAAGTAAAAAAAAAACAAAGTATATTTACGGTATGTGAATGTAATTTGATTCAGGCAAAAAATTAGTCAAGAAGAACAGCGCATTTGTCAGTGTGCAATAGAATAAGATAAAAAATAATAGGAAAACAAAAACATATGGCGGAAAAAGTTTACAAGATATTGCCGTTGAAAAACGCGCACAAGTCGACGTTGCAATGGGAAGGTTGCAATGATTGAACATAAATTTTCTTTCACTTATCATAATTTTTCAAAACTATGCTTAAGCTATAGCAATCATGTTTAAAAAGAATTTATTGACAATGATAAAAAATTAAGTAACTTTTTACAGATGGGCATTTACGTGTAATCCATAAAGCATCGCAATTTAACAATATTTTCCAAAAAGTTTAAATCGCTGCATACCCCTTCAATTTTTTATAGATTGGGGTGTGGTAAAGTAATATTTTTTTAAGTTCTTCGACATTTTCTAATTGCTGTTGAATATTTGTGCTTTCAAATTCAGTTGATATGACGGTTGCATATGTACTTGACAAGAAAAAGTGAATTCACACATTAGAACAACGTTTCTCTATTTGGATGCCTCTGAATAAAATGATATATCCAACTCCACAACATAAGCGTTCTTTCAATATCTATAGCCGCATGGAATTAAATATGGATGTAGTAGCAATTCGTATTCTACTGCGAAAATTGTCCTAATGTAAGATAATGTTTTCCTCGATAAATGCGAATGTTTTCCTTTGAATGGAATGAGGAACATACACTACAATCCATTCCATTACCATTAGTAAAAGAGTGATTCCATTTCTTGCTGTGGTCAAAAGAAATATAAACTTTAAATGAGTAAAAGTGTTAACTATTGATTTAATTACATTTGGTAGCCTTATCACTTTAACGATCAAAAATTTATTGCATTAAGCCACCTAAAAAGAAATCTTAGCTACGGTTAGCGAACACGAAATTTGCATCACTTTAGTAAAATTAAAAGTTTTGATCTTATATATCCGAATTAAAATGTTAACACTAAATGCCATTTTAAACATATCGATAATTGAGGGAGGATCCAACTATCTCATACAAACAAACACAAAATAAACAAGCAGGCAGACAGAACTTAAACTGGCGACAACAAACTCAACGGCAACAGTCATGGGGGGTGGGGGAGTATGTAAAAATGAGCAAAAAGCAAAACTGAAGACAATTCGATAGAAAATTAAAAATAGCACAAAGACAGAAATGCATTTGGAATTATATCAAAAAAAACAAAAGAAAACATTCACAGAGTCAGCGCATTTACAAATGTTCAACGAACTTCTGTTTTGGGTTTCACTGTGCGATTGCAGACACCACGATATGGTTTGCGATGCTGGAATATTAAGTACATATGGTGGAGGCGGTTGGATACATTTTACTATGAAGAATGTTTATACTCATAGCACATATATTTAGATTAATTTTTGGGACATAAAAAAAAACTATTGTAAACATGTGTTGCTTGAAAAGAAAAATACAAAATAGTTTCTATTTTGGAATTTTGTATGATAGATATGGTAAGGAATATTAATTTTTTCATTAAATTGTAGTTACTTGCCGAAAAAAAATCTTTTTAAATTAAAAATTTTACCAAAGAATGTATGTATTGAAATTCTGAAATTTTTAAAACTTTCTACAATCAAATAGACAACTAATTGTGAAAACGGTAACCATCAATTTTGATCTATGGAGGCGTCCATTAATCACGCGACATTGTCGTGAAAGGAAGGGAGGCCTCAGCAAAAAAATTAAAGCGTTAGTTTGCGCGACTATGAATGACAATTTCAACGTCGCTCTGTATGTGTTATTCTCCTCTCCTATAGCTGATGAGGAAAGACAACTGCCGAGGAGTACCAAATGCATTTTCACGCAGCTGGAGTCGATTAAGGAGGTCGTTATATATGAGTGCTTAAACTGCCGCCAGATCCCTACCATATAATCAGATGTCCAAGCCATCCAACGTTGATGATTCCCGTAATAAGCAAATATTTTTCCAATTTACACTATTCTTCCAGCATCACTACTCCTTAAAGGGGTTAAGAACTGATTTTAGAAGAGTAGTGTATATGAAAAACCAATGCGTATTTTCATGAGAAACAACTTTGCTGACGTGTGAACCAAAATCTGACGGAAGATTCGAACTCAGCGACCCTAAATTACCCTAGATTGATATCAATGGAATTTCATTGGACTTTACAGTTTAATTAGATGTGAATGGTACAAATCGAAAGTCGATGGAAAAGTTTCGAACACTCTAACAATGCTGCCTCTTAATACATAAACGTGAATTGTTACGATCAGCAATAAACAACAACATAGTCTTAAAATAAAACTGAAGCGTGTTTTTTGAAAGTCTTGTGAATTACAGTTTGTGAACTGTTTTTATAAGATTTGCGAATTATTCCGAAGAATAAACAAAGCAGTATAATTTAAACATTAAAACGTGTAGTTTTGGTAGCGATCGAACTCGTTAAAAAACGAACGTACATTTAAAAACTTAATTGTGTAACAATATTTAGAAAGAGGTTGCGAAGCGCCATTCTTTTCGTTTTAATAAGTTTTTGATTAAAAAAGTTTTAATATTTTATTATTTTGTTTCGTATTAAAAATTTTATCAAAAAGATTAAAAATGCGAAGTAGAATTTATACAATAAAGTTGATTTCTTCTCTAAAGATTAAAAAATAAATGTGGTATTTTTGAAACACTTTTTATTTTCTTTAAACATTTTAAATTTTTTTGGGGCTTGTTTAAAGGGGAAGATTTGATCAAATCAAATCAAATCTATTTAACTTTTCATAGGCGAATTTCTAATGTGACATTAGAAAATTTTAATAAGAACTAAAACAGCACATATCATTTAAGACATTCTGAAGTTACCAGTTTTTTTTTTTTTTTTAAGATCACTTGTATTAAAATCACATATGTATAAATTATCAAGATCATTACCCTTTGTTTAGTGTTAGAGTTTCCCATGTCTTTTGATTTTTTCACACAACAAGAGAAATAAGGCTACTCTTACTGTCATTGCAAAGTAGAACAACGAAATGTTAAGTTCATACCGACACTTTTTTCACACATCGTCGCTTTGACGACATTAATTAATGAGTTATTAAAGAATATGTACGATGTAACAATTCCCAAGCAGTCTGAGGAACTGCTTCCGTTAAAATGAACAATAAACTGACAACTCAAAAATCCACAACGACAGAGACTCGACCGACATCAAATGTATTATGATCATATGTTATTATTTTAGTTTATTCTCCTTTTGTCTAGTAGATACTTTCGCTCCGAACTCAATTCTCGATTGCAACCAATTTGTTTAAAAAATTTATGTGAATTTGCTATGAAAGCTGGCCGAAAAGTAATTAAAAAAAAAGTACAGCAAATTATTTACTGTATACATTTCTGTTTTGGCTTGTTAATAAAGAAAAAAGCATTTTAAAAAGTGAAAGAGTAATTTAAAAAACAACAAAATTCTTTTTGGCCAACTGATCCTCCATTGTCGAACGAATAGAAGTAAAAGGGGGGAAGTAATAAATGTTTAAAACGAAAAATTATTTGTTCATTGATCGTTAAAATAAATAAAAAAAATTAAAACGAAAAAACCATTTAATACACGAACAAATGCTGCTATTTTAGCCAAATTGCTTCATGCATGAACACAATAAGTCAAAAATATAATAATAAAAAAAGCGACATACAGAGAATCTTTAAAATACGTCATATTTTCAATGGATTTGCATGCATGTTGTTCGATCAGTGGAAAAATATTCATGCAAGAAATAGTTTTCAACACATTGTGTAAAGAGGAGAGTGCAGTTTATTATTTTTACTAAATAAATATGCATGGCTGTAATTCCTAAGTACACGTACTGAATATTGAAATTAATTTTTTATGGATGACATTTTTTTACGGATATTAACCTCAAAAGAAAACACTTTAAGCGCTTATAAATTGTTTAACTGTGAACAGCGTTCTGTCTAAAAGTTAACATATGGAATGTGGAAGTTTTGCCAAATCAGTTTCACTACTCAATGGTCAAAATGAACTTGGTCAAATAGAACAATTCGTTATCTTAAAATATCTGAAAATTGAAAATGTAAATTTTTTAAATTATTTTTATCAATTTTTCTACAAATTTGCTTTTGTTTTATTAGAAGCCTAGACAGTAACACCATTATTATACAAAACGTCTATTTATTCAGCAGCAGAACCAATTTGGTTTTACTATGCACTTTCATAGAATGTGACGGACGGAGCAGGGTATCGTTACTGATGAGACAAGTAACAAAATCAGTTAAATAAATTCAACTAAAATCTAAGAAATAGCGAATACAGACCTGTGGTAACATTGAGCTTCTGCAGTGACCGCTCCATTTGTATGATGGAAAGTGGCACGATGAGCATCACTAAGCTACTTCAATCGCATTACAGACAAATTTTAATAATACATGTTTGAGGTGGCATATCTTCATTTCCCCTAATTAACACAAGTAAACTAAAAGGGTTCGCAGGCCAAAGTAATGCATTCTATAACTTTCATATAATGAAGATGGAACTTTCAATTCAAAATAAATTTTTCAAGAGAGTCTAATTGCATTTTTCTTTTTAACCAATTTATAACATTCCAAATAATTTTTTTTTTAAGCTAGCATGTGAAGAGATATAATAAATAATTTTCTTTCCAGAAACTAAAGGCAAAAAAGATGACAAGTGCAGTCACTTTTTGCGAACAATAACATTAAGTTCTTAGTTATTATTTGTTCCAGCAAACACTATGTTTTTTGCTACTGTTGTTACCTAGTTTTCTATTAAAGAGTTAAAGTATGAGTAGCAATAATCGATGGCGAAATGAAAACGTTGGTATTATTCTTATTGAGCAAACTCAACTGAGCACACATAAAAGTGAAAAGAAGCAGAAGAAAATAATAAACTATCATTCTTGTTATTATTATTAGTAGCAGACAGAGTAGTCGCAGCAGCAATAGACAAATTATATTATATATAAATATGCGCAAGTGCAGAAACTGCAATAGACAGCAATGAACCAGACTCAGTATGTAGCTGGAGCTCTGTTACCAGAGACGATAAGCTTAGGAGACTTTGCAATCTCAATAAGACAGTATATTCCGCAGAAACAACAGAACGCTGCACTCGAAATTTTACTCAAAAGTTGTATGCGACTTGACGGATGGTAAAGGGGTCCGATGTTTAGTTGAAATTCCAAAGTCTTGAAAGTTCATCGTCTCTGCTGTAGCGATCATACAAACAACTCAAGTGATCTGTAAAAAATCAATAAAAACTTCATTGTTCGTGACTTTTTTTTGACCAGGCTTATTTATTGAGGTCTTCTATGTTCTCAATATGCAATAATTTAATGGAAGTTTTATTTTTTGAAATCCATGACTAAAATGCAATAAAGAGGACTGCAAGTTAAATCATGACCTGTAAGGTCTCAATTAAAGTTCAACGCCTTTTAATGCTATACACGTTTCCGTTTTGGTTTTCGGCGTGGCAATCACATTTTAAATTATGTAGTTCGTTACTTAGGTTGCTGTCTTACTGCTATAGATATTACGAGAATCAACAAACGGCAACCTATATACGTTGAGAACTTGAGGTGGACAGCTCACAAGTTCGGTGTATCGAAAGAAACTGCAAGTGTTTAGTTACTTGACCCGATGCAAGAAATGCTTCACTCCTGTTTATCTTTGGACGGTTTATTTCACCAGATTTTGACACAAACTAGTGTACAATATATGTACATTGTTGCTTCTTTCATTTCATTGAGAAGATTGTAACCCATAAATAATATATTTAGTGTTTTTGGGCCAGTTTCACAATCAAAGATCAGGCGTTTATATCAATGAAGTTTAGTTTAAGTAAAAATATCGTTTTCACATTCTAGTCAAACTTTATGGCCGTTCATGCAAAAAATTTCTGCAGTATTTAATTAAGGTTAGTTAAGCTACACTTTAACTTGCATGTTGACCATAAAATTGAGCCTAAGACGCATATGAATTATTTATAATCTAAACAAAAATTAAATGAAAAGTACCCTGAGGCTTCGTATTGGTATCATAGCGATAGTTAACTTCAGTTACGGAAGACCTTCAAGCTTATGTATGCAAAAAGATATCAGATTAAATCAGGCATACATAATTTTCTGCCTTTATCTTGGAGACTATATTTTCCTGAAAAATGCCTGGGTAAAAATTTAAGAGTTGAGTGTAATAGGGGGTATGGAAGTAGGCGTTTACTTTCAACAATAAATCTGGACTTAAATATCAAAAATTCACTAAGATAAAATGTTTTCTGACTTCGAGAAAGGTCGGGTGAGAGGAGCCAACTCAGCAATTTCACGATCTTCCGGAAATAAAATCAGAATGTTCTTTCTGCATACGAACATCTTTTGGCTTCCGATTACTATTACGTTAAGAGCTTCAGAAATATTTATAGTATGTATTCCGTACTTTTCAAAAATTTCAACAATTTTCGTATTGCAAAAAGATTTACGAAGCAAACAATAAAATAGATATTTTTAACACAAACCTGTATTTCATAAGTCCCTTTGTTAAATTCAAGGTAAAGATAAACACTTGAAGTAAAACACGTTTATGGTTTTTGCTTTTTCTTTGTTTCTAGAAGCTTTAATCGATTTTTCACTTTCGCTTTTCATTGATGCGTCACAGGCGTGAGATATTAGTGGAAAAAGTCTAAATAAATTACAAGTCACAATGAATCTTGAACAAATTCTGATGGTTCTGAATTTTTATGATGGCGCATAGTTAAAAAAAAACTTAATCCAATTAGTATCCAATGCACTGAAGTTAAGTGCAATTACTTATATTTATTTGTATTTAAAGTTATTTTATTTTTACATTGAATCATTTGTAATCAAACAAAATTTTACTTTCAGTCTGTTTAGTAGGCTGATTCACAAATATTAAATGCGTTTGCCGAGCTGAAAATTTTCGTTATTTTTATGAACCGGCAATATGTACTCTATAATAGAACTCAAAATAAAATCGACTCAATAAATGACAGTAAGTAAAGGAATGTAAGGGCACTTTCATGAACGACATATTTGTTTTCAATAAAAGGTATAATTACTTTTATCAGTGCATCGCCCATCTTATACAAACCAAACTTTCGGCAATCGGTTGAACGGTTTTGGCAAGATACAGACTTACAGGCAAACAATAATTTTTATATATAAAGATTTGATATGATGACTTATACATATTAATTGATTGATTTATATATAAAATCTCGTTCCTATTGTCGTGTACTTCATACCAATAAATATTTCATTGCAAATAATAAATTGTTGCAATTTCCGTAGTGCCAAAACATTTTTCCACATTCTTTATTTCAATAAACAGGATCTTTCAAAAATCTATGTGGTTAAGACATTTTAATTACCCAGTTCGCGTAAACATTTAGTTTCGAACTAGTTGTCTCGAAAAGTTTTACTTAAAAGATGTAGAGGAAATTTGAGTTTCTGAGAGATACTTTTTCCTAGCTTAAAAATTCCACAAAAATCAAAATTTTATAATTGTATGTGTTACTAGAAGGAACACCCTAGCTTTTAGCTCAAATGGTTTTTTTTTGAAATTTCTGGACAGCCACCTCTAAAACTTAATCTTATGGTTTACATTGATCCAACAAATTTTACTTATATAAGAGGACGATGAGGTAAACATCTTTAGACTACGACAAATACTTCTGCTTGGAATAACCCTATATTTTACTCCCCACAACAGACGAAAGAACAGCTGGCGGCAGCTAAATTAGCGCATGTCCTTTAAGAACTAGTTTGACAGAAACATCTCTTCTCCCGCTTAATTTAAAAAAATACGGAACAGGTTTATTTTAGCTGACATTCTCCATTTTTTTAAGGGGTAAAAAGGGGTCAAAAATAAAAAATAAATTTACTAATATGTATGTATGTAAATATTACAATAAAAATTAAAATTGAATTGAATAATTTAATGGCCTTCAGTAATGGTGAGTAAAGTTTTGAAATTTAACATATAATTTTGGAGATATGACGACTTTTCTGAAATTTGGACCAACTTTTTTTTAAAAAAACCTTTTTTTTCCCTAAAAATGTCTTAATGACCTATGAGTTTCTTAGCATATTAAGAGAGCTTGGTTTGTTCCCTTTAAAATGGTGTATAGTTTGTTCAAAATTTTTTATTATTCACCCCCTTATTTACCGGAAAACAAAAAATTTTATTCAATGAATTCTCATGAAATGTATGTATTTATGGACAAAAGCAATAAAAATCACACCGCAAAAACAACAATAGCAACAATGGTGAGTAAAGTTTTCAAATTTAACCTATAATTTTGGAGATATGACGACTTTTTTGAAATTTTGACCAATTTTTTTTAAATCTTTTTTCCCAAAAAATATGTTAGTGTCCTATAATTTTTTTGCATATTAAGAGAGCCTACCCCCTTTTTATTTCAATCATTTATATCTTAGAGCATATCAAAAACCGGCTTTAACAGTAGGGGTAAGTGGGCGGCCTGTGGGCGCAGCTCAGGATTTAAAACTCTCAAAATTCAACACCGGCTTCGCGGCGGCCTTCGGCCGCGGATCAGTATATATTATATCCAACACCTAGTTTGCTAGCCACAGTAATTTTATATAAGAATAGGGCGGCCACGATTTTTTATAAAAATTTTTAAATTTTACGATTATTTTGTTCCTCAAATTAATAATTATTTTAAATTGAAGGTTGTAATATAAGAAAAGAGCGCCTTAGGCGCCTCATAATAATAGTTGTTGTTGTTGTCGTTGTCTTTGTTGTTGTTGGATTTTTATTGTTTTTGTTCACAAATACATACTTTCCATAAGAATTCATTGAATGATATTTTTTGTTTTCCGGTAAAAAAGGGGTAAATAATAAAAAATGTACAACAAACTATATACCATTTTAAAGGGAACAAACCAGGCTCTCTTAATATGCTACAAAACTCATAGGTCATTAAGACATTTTTAGGGAAAAAAAAGGTTTTTTTTTTTTAAACAAAAGTTTGTCCAAATTTCAGAAAAGTTGTCATATCTCCAAAATTATAGGTTTGATTTCAAAACTTTTCTCACCATTATTGAAGGCCATTAAATTATCTTTCTTATAACACCAAAATTTGATATCCATGCAGGGGTTCCCAACATATAATTTTTACAAAAGCTATATCCGGAACTTCGGATGGCTATATCTCCGAAACTAGATCCGAGCGGGCATTTTTCTTCATAATTTTTATTTATTTTTGACCCTCTTTTACCCCTAAGAAAAGAAAAAAATTGGAAAATGTCAGCTAAAGTAAACTTAAGCCAAAAATACAATTTAAATAAGATAAAATTACTGCATACAAATGTAATTACCATTTTTGCATCATTGGAATTCAGCTCTTTCAAGGCAGGACGGCTGCCATGATTGAGCTGGGCAGGACTGTGGCCGCTTGCTTCGATGCCTTCCGCGAATTCCATAATTTTCAACAAATTCAATATATAACTTTGGTTTTAATATCAGAGATAAGTTTCCAACGTTTAAGCAATAAATTATAGTACACTATTTCACTAAAACACAATTAAATATTAAAACTTTTTCAACTGTAAAAATTCCGTTGCCAAAGAAAACACAAACAAATTTTACAGTAGTCACAACTTGACAACGACTATTTTGGCGCTTGTGACAACATGACAATGATGGTAAAACTGGAGGACTCTAGTGTCAAAATGTGGAGCCCCCTACAAAATGATCACGTTCAGGCAAAATATGCGCTTTGAGAACTTTAAACGATTGCATGAAAGTGAGAACTGAACAACATACTTGACAGCATGCACAAATGGTAGCGACATATTCATTTTGAAATTTATGAAATTGTTAGTCAACAAAGCTCTAGGGCCATCGCAAGGTCACAACCAAATAGTTGACCGATTTATTACCAATGGTATGTTTAATGTAAGCTATAAGGGGCACCACAAACACGCAACTAAGTAGTTAGTTGCACGACTATTGACTCCAACCAAATGCATAGCTTAAACGGCCAGATATTGCTCTTCGCCTACATAATTGACGGTCAATCAATTTGGTAGTAGGCAATTATACGTTGAAGAGCCAGAGTTACCGAAGGTTCGTACAAACGCGTCAACTTATCGATTACCATAATTTGCTTTTAATTGGCGCTAGTGACATCTTTATTTCGAAGTTTGCATATCTGTTAGTTGCGCAACTATGTTGGCCAACTATTGTTATGCGGGCAACTATATAAAAATACGTCAACGTTCAGATGTCAATCAATCAATTTGGTGGTGGACAATTATACGTTGAAGAGCCAGACTTACCGAAGGTTTGTACAAACTTTAATTTGCTTTTAATTTTCGCTAGTGACATCTTTATTTCGAAGTTTGCATATCTGTTAGTTGCGCAACTATGCTATGCAGGCAACTATATAAAAATACGTCAACGTTCAGATGTCAGTTGTGAAGTCAAAGAAAAAACTTTGCTACGTTACACAGACTATGTATTATTAGAATAATGTATGTGATTCCAATTCAATTTTTATATTTGCATTGCATACTGTTGTTTTCTCATATCCTCTCATAATGTATTTTCAAAATTTAATCAATTCGACTTAGATCACTGATCACTACAGGGTTTCTACATTTTTCTCAGAAAGTAATTCTCCACAGTATTAATATCTTCTTTCTTCGAGAATACTGTAAATATCAATTCATTTGTGTACGTAGCTCCTAACCGCCTTGCGCCGACTGCTTCAGAATCGTGTGCTCCAAACTTACTAGCTGTATTTTACTCTAAATTCAAATGAAAACTTAGTTTTTTTTTTATATTTTGTTTATTTATTGGTATTATTTAGAAAAATATTGCTATCTTGCTTTTAAAACCTTTGCTTAAAATATTTTCAACTGCTATAGAACTTAACCATTTTATATTTTCAGATTTCCAAACAACATGTTATGTATGTTTGCAAAAGTTTTTTTTTACAAATCGCGCTCTTTTTTTTATGGAACTTTAGTTGAGTAATAACTTCCAGCACTACGTTAATAACGTCTTTATGAAATAATTACTTTTAAAACTTTAAAAGCTAGAAATAATTATTTTAATGTCTTTTATTATGTATATAAAAAGACTTGGGTATCAAACTTGCTGACAAAATAAATAAACTTTAGTAACTATTTAAAGAAATGTTTGAAATTAAAATTGACATTTGGAATATATGTGTCTCCACTTAATTTATTAAAGGATATAAATTATGTTAGGTAATTTTTTTATCACAAACTTTTCGGAAAGTTTTATACATAAGTCTTTTTACATAGCAATTACGTTTTATTTTCGAAATATGTATTTCAATGAGTCCTTCATAAGCCGAGTCTTTGACTCTTAATAATTTCAAATGATTTTTTTTTAAGTATTGTATGTAAATATATTTTTATAGTCAATAACAAATTGTTTTATATAGTATATTTGATATACTTAGGTAATTCAATGTACATTTTAAAAATTATTTAATTTAAAAACTGAACTAGAAAAATATGTCTTTTATTTTTATGCCAAATATAAAAATAATTATATTCCAAAATCACTGATGGATTTGGGCTGTACATAAAAATGATTTCAAAATTATTATTTTAAGAGTTAGTACCAAAACTTGCTTGCGTTATACGGTTTCTTTCGACTTCAATTATGTTTCTTTAGACTGAACATGCAAGACACTTCTAGCTAAAGGGATTTTCATTTCTCAAATGAAGCTCTTACATTTCTCTTAGATCTTGCCTTTTTCAGAACACAAAAACTGTCAAAACACTTTTCAAAATAACGAGTGCTTAAAATATAAATGATTTGTTTATTTTTTAGTATAGCAACACCTCAAACATTTGTGTGGTAGTATCGAAATATATGACATAAGCCTTCTTATTTCTAATAAAGAGTTTTCAAACTAACAAGGTAAGTTGTTACTTTGTTCTTACATTGTTCTCAAGCCATAACCTTACGAGTGGCAAACTTTGCGGTGACATTGTCAGAGTCAAACCAACGTATATTTTTTGTAGTATGGCAACACCATCAAATTGCATACAACAGCAACTGGTTTTAGTGCTTAAATTTCAAAGTCATAATATTCATATTATTAAAAATTGAAGACGATTAGAATATATTAAAAAATCTGAAAGTGTTTAGTGCTTAATTTAAAGTGTTTCAATAAGTGTTGCATAAAATTATTTTAGTTTGGTGTTTTTTGGCTTGCAAAACGTTTGTACGGTGAGTGTACCAAATTTGATGAAAATTCTTTGTTGTATCACAAAAAATGTTGATAAATGGATGGAAATACTGAAAACTGTTTGAGAATATCAAATTTGCCACAGGTGGAAAAGGTTGATAAACTATTAGTATAAAGTTGATAATTTATTGTACATAGTTTATTTTGAGTCTTTAATTTTGTCATCAGTGTTGCCAAGTAGCTGTTTTTGACGCGACTAAGCTGTTAGAATTGAAAATTTTTTAACTGGGGTAAATGCATAATAATTTCTTCCTCATGCCTATAATGCTGTATTTTTTGGTTCATCAAGTTTAGTTTCTTTTCAATATTTTTTTTACTTTTTAGCCTGACGTGGGGTTTTTTTAAGATTTTGAACAAATTAAGAAATGCATCTATTTTCGATGTGCGTGATCTGTTTTTTAGTAGTCTTAGTCCGAGCGGTAGCGTTGCATTTTCTCACTCATTTCTTTCCGCTAATTCAATTTGCAATTGATAATTTAAATATAGCTGATAATCAAAATAACTTTCAGTCGCCTGATTGTGAGAGGCCGTCGAAAAATATTTCGTGCTATGACTCAGGGGGTAAGCCACAAATAGCAAAATATGTTAGGATCAATGTTGTAGAAGAGAATCACTTTGATTTCATAATTGAAAAATTTCCATACGATAAGATCTGACGTTAATTGAATCACGCTTTTGTAAAACAACAATATTGGTTCGTAATTTACATACATTTTAAAGAGTTGAAATTAAATTAGTTGATGAATTAATAATGACTTCTATCTTCTGTCTTCTGTACTTGTAACAATTTCGAGCCCCATTTTATTTTTCTTGCCTTAATATCGAAAGTCAAATTTCAATACGATATAGAAGAGTTTACAATATAATTATTTAACGCAAAGTATATTGTCTTTAAGACATCAAAAGTTATTAAGTGCACGGTTGTACCAATTGAAAAAATTATAATCTTAACACAATACTTATATGTTTTTGAGCAGATATTTTTTAAGAAATATTCTACATTTTTTCATCAATCTTAATATAATTAAAAGTTTTTTTTAATATTTTATTGCACCTACTTAAAATGTATAATACTGCCTTCACATTTCGATTTTTTTCAAGTTTGTTGGCGTAAAATCATCATAGTGTAGCAATATACACATCTCTCGTCAATAGTTACGTCTATTTTTGTTTGGGCTTAAGACGGACTCTATGAGTTGGGACTTTACATTTTTGACGCAACTCTCTCGCTCTTGTCAACCATCTCGTAATTGTGATTGGGCCCTATATGAAGCAGTGCTGCCACACTATTTCGATAAGTCGCTAATAAGCCTGAAAAAAGCCTTAATGTGAACGCAGTATAATGGTTAAAAAACATTTTTTTATGAGTCATGTATGATAATTATTATTTTTTTTTTGTAAGTTAAAACTTTAAATTGCACAAATTTCGTTAATTTTTAATGTTATGTGGTTTCTGTGGGCATAGCGAAGCTTTTTTCTATTGAAAGGAGTATTTGATTAAACTAATTGTTATTTGTAATTGTCAAATTTTCTGCAGTAATCTTGAAACATGTCTGGTATTATATCAGTAATAACTTTTACAAAGCTGAAAATTTGCTGTACCAAACGGTTTAAAATCATGAATTGCAATTTCTCTGCAAATTTTTGTAGCTTTATAACAATGAAAGCTAAATCGAATATTTTTTTCGATGTTTAATACGCGAGACATCACTGTACCGCACTGTAAGCTTTTGCGGAATATCCAGATTTTCGATCTTCCAAAATTACTGGACAAACCATATGTTGCATTTGAATCTGAAATTCATGCTTGTGGTATTTGAAAGCTTTTAAAAATACTACTACTTATTGCAATAAACTAACAACTAATATTCGAGTATTGTTTTGATAAAAGCAGCTTAATGTATAACATTTGTAAAAAGCTTAAAATTTGTAGCAACTACTCAAAAAATTTCTATAGCTCCTAATTCTTTTCTAATATGTAAGTTTTAGTATTGTTAGCTTTATTGTGTTTTATACATAATTGTAAAAAGCTCTTGTGGCTGGTAGTTCCAAGCCTTCATATATATTTGGCTTTCGGTTTTTTTTCTTAAAAGCTTTCAAGCATGCCGCGGCTTTAAAAGTATTAGTAAGTAGTGCATAATAGGAATTCAATTACAACTGGTTCCATAATACTTAAGTAATAGTTTTCAATATATATACGTGATACGAGTATCATACTGGTGGGCTGTCCTCATGATTTTCATTTGTGGTCCATATACCAGGCATTAGTTGTGGAGGTAGATTTGAGTTTGGTGCAGTTATTTTTGTTATACTAGTAAAAATAGGATTCGTATGTCCTTTGGTGTATAATTTTGAATCGTTGGTATCGGCAGCAATTTGTGTTGCCGTTGCCATATTGTGTTGAGTTGTCAGCGTTGTCTTGTGTTTCGCTAATGTGCGTGGACTTGAAATTAACGTTGATATGAAACCACCAGTTATGGCCAATGAACAGAATGCTGTCTGTGGTACAAGGAGACCAAAAATTGATGTGGCTCCAATGAATGGTGCTCCGAGTAACCAAAATCTAGCCCAACAAATAGTTGAGAATGCGCAAATTTTCTTTTTTTCATCCGAAACTAGCTCGACGGTACATGTGGTGAGTATTGAAAGTGTGGTAGATATGGCTGTTTTAGAAATCATGGCAGAGAGCATTAATAGAGCGACACGTGCATTGACGGGAACTGAAAGAGAAATAAAATTTAATAAATTATGCAGTTTTTGTAGTTTCGAAAGATATTTGTTTCGACTACATGGAAAAGTTTCAGCTCAACATTTATATCTTTTATAAAATTTTGAGAAAAAATCCAAATGGTAGGATTGCAAATCGCGTGCCAAAAAAAAAATAATGGAATCTTCTTGCTAAGAGAGCGAACAAGAACAATAAAATCCATGCTTTACGCAAGCTAGAGATACGAATCCAGGCTCGAAATAGTACATGAAGTTACATAAGAATGTTTCATCAGAAAAGTTGAAGTAGATAGCATGTGAAGCCTTGCTAAATCAGTCGAAGATTAATGTAATAATCTTTGGCTCAAATTTAAACGAATATACCCCATTTAAGGATATTGATGGAAATTCACTTACGAATGTTGACAATTAACTTGAATGATGGCGAAGAAACTCGAGAAAGTACTGAGTTTTCAATAGGCAGGTATTGAAACAAGTTACAGGATCGAAGCGGAGGCAGGAAATCTTCAGTGGACAAAAAAAAAACAGGACTTCGGATTCCATTAGACTCATAATCTAGCATAGGGTGAAACTCGTTTTCCGCTCTACCTATATATGCTGTTCGTGGGTTACGAAAGTGCATTTGAAACCATCCACCGCGATTGTATTTGGGACGGACTGAAAAATATTGGTGTGTTAGATGAAATCACGTCTTTACTCCGAGAAAACCATTTGATTGAATATATCATAATGGGGCAATCCAATTCGAGTGGAGAATACTGTGATCATCAACTTGAGGCTTAATCATCCAAAACAGTTTATAATTTCAACAGCTTATTAAAATCTAAATTAAGTTTTCACTATACTTACTATCATAAGATGGCACCAGCCAACCTAAGTATGCTATGCATCCAGCCACAATATTGAAAATACCCGTCCACTGCCACTTACGAGTCGTGTAAAGTATAAGGAATAAGCCAATAAAAGTGCCAATGATCTCACATATACCCGCTATGATTGTGTTAATCTCTAAATGATCACGTCCAAATGAACGTATATTCAGCAGCATGCCATAATAGACAACAATATAAATTGACCAGCATAAATGTACACAGACCATATGTCGTATGGCTTTTGGCCCCTTCCAAATGGACCACCAACCAGCCGGTGGCGGTGCATCCATAGCGGTCATTGCTTGTAATTGCAATTGCTGATCAATATCATGTGGAAGACTATAACGTGTACCATTTACATCTACACATTGCAAAAGAATCTTTTTTGCGTCCAAAACGCGACCGCGTGCTATCATCCAACGTGGAGAGTCGGGAATCCATCTATAAGTGAAGTGGGAGAAAAATGTTTACTAATTGTAATGCATACAAGTTGCATGATCTTAACTTACTGCCACAGATATATTAGTATCACAGTTGGCCACGATATTGCCATATAAATATGCGACCAACTCGTAAAGAAACCAGCAACTCCAGGTAGCATTATGACACCGATTGACCAGAATTGTTCAAAAAGTGTGGAGACACAAGTTTTATATATGCCACCTGTTATATCAGCCACTATTAAAGCAAGAAAGTAAGCATTAAAATATTTTAATTTCGTTATTTTTTACTGTTGCAACTTACTTATCATACCACCCGCCGTGTACATTTGAGCGCAGCAAACAGCCGATAAGCAACGAAAGAATACATGCAGTTCATAGGAAGCAACTTGTCCCGTCATAGTGCCACAGAATATTTGAGAAACCATACCGAACAACATCACATTACGAGGACTAAAACTGAAAATATTTAAATTGTTTAATATGAATTTATAATAAAGTAGACTTGTCTTAGCTAAACAAAAATCTTATCGAACATAATTTGTATCCAGAAGCGAAATGGAAGCGATTCAATACGAAAGAATTCGGGAGAACTTGAAACCATTCTATAACAGGGTATCAACATATTTAAATAGCATCAGTTCTTCTCTGTAGGCTTGCCAGACAAAATCTTTTAATACATCGCTGAATGCCTTTTCTAGACAGGATCGACTAAAATTGTAAGAAAACGCTGACTATGGATAGGTTATACGATCAAAAAAGATCGAGAAGACCAGTCGAGCAGCGCTTTGGGTGACATGTATAAGAAGCTGAAAGAACATACCCATGATGACACAATTTCTTAGAACAGAATAGGCACCTAATCGATATAACTAGCAAGATATATCAACCGAGAAGTAACCTCAATTTAAGCCTGGAAAATTTGTTAATGAAATTGAACTCTATCAAATCACTGCTCTGAACTTTCTTCTCTGTAGTCTTGTCATTAGTAATCTTCTAAGTACGCTGATTTATACGTGTTTGGTATCTGATAACATAGCTAGCTTATAGGACAAGCTTCTAGTGCAACACTATCTTTCAGCTATGTACACAACAGACCTTAAGTAGAGCTGAAACAATCCAGGTACTTTAAGCTACCTATAGTATATGTGCAATAGAATAATCGCTCTACCTCAAGCTACTCTACAATCCACTCAAAGAAGTCTGCTTCAAACTCTTGTTCTTTCATCAATCCCGTCTAAAACAGAGCAAAACTCAACCGCTTGCATAACAGAGTCAAAGAAGCGCACTTCAAATTACGGAAAACTAGCTTATATGTACTTGAAAATACTTACTATTTCAGCAAATGATTGGCCAATATACCCCCAGTTAATACACCAAATAAATGGAAGAATTGCGTTACCGACACAAGTATATCACGCGAGCAAACTAAATCATATTGCGTTATCACCGAATGATAATCTGCTACATGCTCGAATGTGCTACATGGTATCACATTTGAGTTCCGTGCCAATGGCTCCTCCCAAACACGTGGTTCCAACTCTGGTCGATCATAGTGATAATAGTGATGAGCATGCTCTTGTGCATCCTGAAAGATATTACAAAAATCTATGGGAAACTCTTGATCTTCTGCTTCCTCCTTCATCGGATGCGATATTTTAATCCATTGTGTTTGATTTTGTGCACCAACAGTATTTGGTGGCTTACAAAAGAATTCACCATGTCGTGGCGCTGGTGCAGTAAATATAATACAGGCCATAAACCATGATGAAGGTATTTTACAAAGAAAAATCAACAGGACTGTACGTAATTGCCATTTACCCCATTCACCGGTAATACGCCCAACGGCATCAACTTTTGTTTGCATTTTTGTACTAGCTTTTGGTGCTTGACCTTCGAGGTTTGAAAATGAATCCTTGGGATATAAATTATGCTGGCAATGTGAGTTGTGATGATGGTAATGATGATTTTGAAGTCGGTGCTGGAAGTTGTGATTTATGTGCGCGTAGTTATAGTTGGTGTAGGTGTCACCGTTATTGTTGTTATTATTGCTAGTATCACTTAAACTTGTTGTATTGGTATCAGTGTTGTTGCCATCAGTCGTTGTTGTTTGGTTAAGACTACCATCGATTTTAACTGAAGGTGTTGAGCTGCGTCTTCGGCATAAGCTGGCTACAATGGGCGTGGCGGTCTGCGCAGTAGCGTAAGAAAGCGTGGGTTGTGTTATATTTCCAGTGCTTCGTTTACGCGCGTTAATTGTTTGTACCGAACGTATCGGTGAGGACGTATCAACTACCGTATAAGGATGATAGTGATGATGTTGATGGAGTAGAACTTTTGCTGATATGTTATTTGGTGTGGAGAAGACACTTTTGTTGTTATGGTTGTTGTTGTTATTATTATTATTTTCTTGCGGTGTATCCTCCTTTATTGGTAGCAGCGGTGATTCAGCCTGTAAATGGACAAATATAAGAAAATTTATTTAAATTTAAAAAAAGAATACTGAATTTAAAGTAAATATCTTAAATTACCAAAATTTGTAGATAAAAACAAAATTTTGTACATTATTGAAACCTCAATTGCTACATAAAAGTTTTCGTCTGCTAATAACAGGATTTTTATAGTAACGTCTATCAATAACAGCCCGCCATCTTCAACAGACTCCGTTCACAATATCGTTTATTCATGAAAATATTCGTTTTTAATAGAGTCTGTTTTAATCGGAGTCTGTCTGTTTAAAACAACGCTTATATACAGTCGCTCAACAAGAGAATCTGTCCCGAACACAGTCTATGCACATTAGAGTCTATTCACAACAATATTCGTCTTTAGCAGATACTATTCACAATAGGCTCAACAAATGAAAACTTGGTCACCTCGAGCAAAACTTTTACATGCCGGACTTATTATCAAAGCCAGTGGCTTTTACCAACTACAGGTTTCAGATTGCCAACGATGAACTGCACCCCTTTGTGGTGCCGTTGTGTATACAGTAGAATCTCATTTCCTATAAAAAGTTTGTCCACAATAGGTTTTTCAATTAATAGAAACATCCTAAAACTTAGTTTGTCTACTACAGAGTCCGACAGCAACAGAGTTTTGTCTGCAACATACTTAACTGGTCTTCAGCATAGATAATTTAACACAAAGCTTGACTATTTACCATCAGAGAATCTTTATGTTAAAACCTTGTTACTTTACTGTTCAATTTACTAAGCAATACAATGAGTTTATGATAAATATTAATTTCTAGAATAATAACTTTTACAACTTCGTTTTCACTTATTACCTCTCAAGCCAATGGCTCGTGATAGTTCAGAACTCATTAATTAAACCTTTTATTTATGGCAACTCATAAGCAAACCTAAAATCGAACATTTGAGTAAAATTCTGCTGTTGAACTTGAATTCTTCGATTAGCGGCCAACAAACAATGAAGTAGAAAAAACTTTGCGGAATGTTCAAACTTGTAAAAATGCTATCAACGTCATTATGCTTAGGTTATGCTGTTACAAACACCTTGGCCATAAAAATTACAGCTCAACACTTGAGAGTTTTATAGTAGAGTGACGGAAAAATTAGCACAAAAGCATTTGCTGCTTCAGCAAACGTTTGTTTACGAATTTTCAGCCTTTTTCACATGCCAGGATTCACATACCAGTGCCGTCCCTTAACACAATATTCTGCTTTGCTGCTGAAATGCCAACAGTCAGTTGTTGTCTTTCCAGTTAATGGCTCCCTAAGGCATTAGAGCGGGAGTAGGTACCTGAACGTGGTGTAATAGTACAGCACAATCATGTTGTTAGCAATCAGGTCAGGGACTTCTTTCTCGCGTTTGAAGTTACACTTTTGTTTACTTTTATTACAACTGTGCGTGAGTGTGTGTGTGTGTGTTAAGGAATTAAGCAGTGATATTTTTAGTTTTTGCAAGATTATTTAGTTATGAAAGTTTCAGTTTATCATTAATTGGATTAATATTGCATAAAGATAATGTTGGGAGAAAAATAATTTCTAAAAAAGGAGTTCTAAATCTAAATCGGAATAAAACTTAATAAGAAACTTTATAGGAAATACGAATACTATGTACGCTTAAAAAATATTACAACAACTGCTAACTTTGTCTATATGAAGAGCTGCTTACTGTAGAATCTAACTGAATACACAACTTATCGCCAACAGCGTCTTTCGACAACAGACATTATCTTTGTCGACAAGAATGTCTGTCAACAACAGAATCTTTCAGTAACAGAGCTTATCAATAGCAGCGCTCGAGTATCTGCATTTTACAGAATCTGTCCATAACAGTGCGTTCAATAGCTGAGTTTGTCATTAAGAGAGTTTGTTAACAACATAGTATGTCAACAACAGAGTTCGTATATTGGCTCCTCGTAGTGAAACCTGTGTAATGCTATACATAAAAATCACTTACACTGGTTTCTATGGAAACCAAGAGTACAGAGATTAAAAAGCCCACATAAAGTCAATCTCCATTATATAGCAGTCAGAAAAGTCAGAAATAGAGTAAAATAGATAGCTGTTAGGTAATTAATCTTACATATCATGCGTACAAATCAATGACCTATGGATGAGTTGTGGAATTGCGGTCGTGGCAGTTATCGTACAAACAAAGCTTAAAAACTAGGAAGTCTGAGAGCTATTAAGAAAATGACGGCATTAAAAAAAATTAGTGTATGCTTTTATTTATACCATAGCATAGAAGAACAGCTCTGTTTCAAAAATAGTGCAGCACAAACAAATAAAGCAAATTAAGAACTTCAAGGTGGCGAAATTTTATTGACTTTTATTGTAAATTGGCTACGAAACGAAGAGAAGTGTGAAATCAAAGTCTGTAAATACTTTTATAAGAACTTTTGAATTATTTTGAATAGTAAATAAAGCTTTTATTTTCAAAAAATAAAAAGTGTGTTTTTTAATGCAACCAATGCAGAAGTCGAACTTGAAGAAAATAAAGTTCATTCAAGCCAAAATCAAAATTTCATAATTCTACTCAACTGCTACACTACTGTAGGCAATATATTTCAACAAAATGTAGTGCTTCAACTTCTTAGTAGTGAACGTAGCTTTTATAGTACATTCCCTAAAAAAATCATATCATTTTCAATAGTTTTTATAGAATGTAAACATATTTTTTATGACAACCGTGTATGTAAAAGAAATATTTTCCAAAATAAATGCAATATTGCACACTGTGGTTTATTTTGTTGCATAAAATCAATATTTTACTGCTATCTAGAATATTCATCAATAAACATTTATAAAATATGTTAATGAACGTACGTTCTATCCACAGCCTATAAAAATTTTATGTTTCTTGATTTAAAATGCTGTTTACTTAAATAATGTTCATTGTCATATTACATTTCTTTAAAGAGCACAGGGCAATATTTATGTCTCAATGATAAAAGGAAGTAAAAGCAGACTAAACCTAATTTTCAGCATAAGATCCTTTATTGTATTGTATAATTTTATTATAACTTAGAAACGTGTTGAATGGCTTTTTAGCTTTCTTGACAGGCTCTTAAGAAACTCAGTAGGAAAAAGGTAAAGTAGCTGAAAATTAAACATCTCCCACTGTCCCTTGACCCTATGCAAAAGTTACACAATATTTTAATAAGAAAAAAAAAAAAAAACAAAAAATAAAATTAAACAGAAGAAAAATTTGAGATTACAGAGACTAAACAGAAGATGTCGGTTCTTAACCGTGTTTGGCATTAAAGGAACACCAGTTAATAGACGAAAATTTTAGACAGTAACCTAGTAAGATGCATGTTCTGTACTTTTTTCTATATCGCCGTTGCAACAGTAACATTGTGGATCAACATGTACATTCTATGAGCATGATATCCTATAAGATATTGTCCGGTGGTTACTCCTAATACGTTCCGACATGTTATGCGTGATAAAGGTATTTCGATTTCACTGCAGAAGGTAAGCCAAAAGTTTATTGCTACTCTGCTCGTATTAGAATTTATTCAACTCTGAATAGCCTTAGAGTAAAGAGAATTCTGAAAACTGAAGTTAAAGCATTGTACAGGAAGTGATATCTACGTCCAGAGAATGAAAATTAGCTCTATCGTATGCTTCAATTTCGTTATGATCTGATCTGCATTCCGCATTTCACTCATGGATTGAAACACTAACACAAACCATAGAAAGCGACATGAGCAAGCGCAACAGAATGGCAACGTTCTACTGTACGTACAAAAACTTTATATGCTTTGTTGTGGTTTTGACTGGCGATTGCTATCCAAACCCGTACCAAATGTAGTGATCGTTTTTTAACGATATTTTTATAAACTTTAAACGTAAATTGGGTAATTTTTTCATATACGAAAAATGGTATTTTTTCTTACTAGCGCTTCCTAAATATTTTAATTTTGAAAAAATTGTGAGTTACTTCAAAAAAATTTTACTAAGAAATTTGAGGCATGAATTATTTACGAATTGATTTTAGTCTATGAGGCGGCTGTAGAAAAGGGGCGTGTATAAGAATAAAGAATGTAACTTTTAGGAAATATAGTATTTTCTACAACAAATCCAGCTAACAAAGGTTTTCTCACACAGACCTATCCAAGTGAAAGCAATTTAAGGTCAAAGGTCACAAAAAACAGTTTTTCCCAATTTTGTTGCTTTCTATTAATCAGATGAAAATTCAGTCTGAACAAAAGTTACAGATAAACCATTTTTTCAAAAAAAAAAGTTTTTTGCATTAATTACACCGGTTCAACCGTTGTCATAATTTTCACGGACAAAGCTCAAAAGTTAGACATTTTTGTTAGTCTCGCTTGCTATTGGTCAGCCACTACTTATGCCAGACAAAAGTTGTAGATGTTCTTGCAAAAATTTACCAATGAAAAAAGTTTACAAAATTTCATCCGAAAATTTTTTTTTATATATTTTGGGTCACCGTGTGAAACTGAAGTTTTTTATTTTAACAGCCTGGTTGATTTTGAACATATGAGTAGTGATTTTTCAAAAGGGCTTATTTCCACTTATAATCTTGAACAAAGAATGCTGTTGCCGTTATCTTGGTAAAATGTAACCTTTAGTTGAAAATCTATAAAAAGAAGACATATTTCCACAGGAAACTTGTAAGCAAAAATCGCAGTTTCATATAAAACGACACATTTCCATTTAAGTTTTGTTTGTACAAAAAAGTCTTTTCTCATTACTGAAATTTTGTTTAAAACAGAAATATCACTCCTTATTTCAAAATTTAAAAGAATATGTTCAGCCGTGCAATAGTTATAGATTTTTGATCAACTTAAAGCATAAAAAATCGCACTGTGCCTCGCACCAGGACAAAACGTTTACAACCACCATGCCACGAGTGGGCCTTAATTAAAAATTCGCACTTTCTGTTGTTTGTTTCTCTTGTTTGCTCGTTGAGCGTTAGAAGGAAGCTGCAAGTGAGCAGGTGTCTCAAAATTTAATCCATTTAAGTCTCCATGAATTTTAAGTGCTAAAATGGAATTTTTTTATCATCCACAAAATTTTCCATTTAATCATTCAATCTCAGATATAATAAACGACCTTAGATGTGTTCATGAATTTAGTAGATTAATATTTTTAATTAATTATTTTCTTATATTGAGCCATCCCTTGTCAAATCGTAGCAAAAATTAAATATTACAATTTGGTAAGGCTTTGTGCGATTGTTTAACTTTGGTAACATATTTTCGCGTGGGAATGTTCGCTAGAGCAGAAAAGTCTTAAATCGGGAAAATATTGGAGAAAACTGAAGACATTTGCTACTGATCATGCAGGTTATAAGGGTACTTTATGAAGGCCTTAAGCTCCATAAGGAGATAAAGAACAGATTTTGAAAAATTTTAGCATATGAAATGACTTATTATGAAATGATTAATGGTTTAACATCAACTAATTAAATACCACACAAAACAAAAAACGTCGCTAAATCTAGGAGCCCAAAGGTGCAGCTCTTTTTGCTCTAACTTGTAGTACCTCACTTTTGCCGCTATTAAAGTTTTAATTTCGTAAACAAACAGCGCCCAAAACACATTAATTCTGTTAAATTTGAAGAAAAAAAAAATTAAATTTATATACGCGCAACTAACTAAGCCAGCTACTGATTGTTAGGCACAAAGAGATAAAATATCAAAGCAAAAATGTATGTGAAACACACAGAGTTGACGACCTATTCAAGGCTGAAGAAAATCCTAATGATGGTGGCCTATCTTTGCATAAAACAGCTGCCATGCAAATAAATGTTGCGCTGTCAACATTATACCAAAAAATCCCAGTTGGACTGGAAGCATAATATAGGACTAATGATATGCATGGTTGCCTGGGCAAGCAGAGATAATTGCTTCTCCCCCCATTGCTATCGTAATTTATTTTACTTAGCATTTGAAGGCTTGGCCTTATGTGGTTTGATACATAAGCAATTGGGGACAATTTTATGAAAATTAAATAAAATAAAATAGCAGCAAAACAACTGAATTCTTTTCTACCTTACGCGGTAATGCAGAAATGCAATGCAGTTGAAAGAAAATATTTACATTTATACAGAAACGCTAAAAAGTATGCTATATTTTATGTTTATTTTGTTTACAGAAATTTAAACTACATATCTTACGAACTCTTTAATGAGCGAACAGTGCTCTAACTACTAGACAACAGGTCTTACTTATGTTAATGAATTCAAACTTATGAGCAAAAAACTTCAATATGCTTACTGCCTACCTAACGGCGTAAGCTTACTAAAACCGAACACTATTAAATTTTTAAAATGCTTACTAACTCCATTTTAAGATGCCTTCCAGAATTTCGAATTTAGGTAGTAGGAATATCTACCTTAGTTAGAAATTTTTTAAAGTAAAAACCTTAGACATTAAATATTATTCCATCCAGTTTCCAACTGGGATACGATGTACATATGTGTGTACACATGTACGTACACATAAGTGCTTGTGAGTGTTTTACTTAAAAATCAGTAGTTGATACTAAAAAATAAAAGTTCACTAACAAGCAAAAAAGAAAAAAAGTGAGCAAAATGTTCACAAATGAGATAAAAATACGAGACATTCCCCAAAAATGTAGGTCATTCTATTTATTGAAAGCATCCCACATAATTTGTGTGGAAGAAAAGGTTTCTGTCGAATTGGCTGAAATTTTAGTATATAGTATATGATGTAGCATATTGCCATTCTGGTTAAAATTTATATGGGTACTAGCCTATTCTATTGCCAGCTACATAACACGAAGAGGACAAAAATCAATGAGATCTTCATAAATTGACAGCATATTAAATTTTTGATATTCCATATCTCTTAAACTTTGGTTTGCTTATGTTTGTGACGATAAGAACTTTTGTTCAGAATGGTATAAACTATTTACATTAATATGTTTCTACTAATTCCTCGGCTGATGATTGTAAGTCAGTGAGTATAGTGAATTTTATGTATGGGTCATTCTTTGTCAAGCTATTAAGCTGAAAAGGCTGTGTTTTGACTTCTTAAACACGAGTCCGTTTAAAAAACACTTTGATCTGTTATGGTTTTCGAGTTAAAATTCACGAAAGTTTGAAAAAACTTTGAAATTTCTCTGGGCTAGCAACCCAGTCTATATCATAGACTGATCCACCGCGAAGCCGGTGTTGGATTTTTGAGAGCTTTAAATGCTGAGCTGCGAGCACTTACCCTTATTTATTTTAACGCAATTTATTTATACAAGTGGGGGGTACCTGAAATTTTCAAACTTTGACCAATTTTATATCGGAAGCCATAAGAGACCGATTTTTTTTGTCAGATTCGGTTTTAGGGTGTAAAACCCCATGTTTCTAAAAAAAAAAGTTTTTGGAGCTTCGCCCCTAAAGTAAAATTGTTCCTAAATTTTCTTTGTCTAACAAAAATAACACAAAAAATTTTAAAAAATATTTTTAGTGTTTTTTAGTTAATTTTAAGAAATTTACACTGCTAGTAACTTTTTGTGAAAGATATTCTTTGGAAAAATTTTTTGTTACTTCTCTCATGAGAAAACATTTTCATATAAATTCAATTTTAATTTGAAAAAGTTGCTTGTTATTTATTTTCCAAATGTTGGCACTATCGAATAATTAAAAAAATAGACCAAAAAATGTTAGAAGTGCCTAATTTTAGTTTTCCACAATCGAGCCAACTTTCATACCATAACAAAGGTCATATTTTTTGCAGGTGTGTTTATTTCAGTTATTTTTATCTTAAAACGCGCTAGACACAGACATACTTCAGCGCTGAAATATCTTTAAAATAAAAAAAGTAAATTGTACAATAGCAACCTAAGCTTGTCTGTTACATTCTTCTAATTGGTTTTAGTCAGTTTCATTTTTCTTTGTGTTTTTCTCACCTTTCCTAAACTTTTGTAAATGCGCAATTATTTACAGAATTCAATCAACATTCATTTTAACGTCTACTTGCAGCTGCGGCGTGTTATCTTGTACGTGCAGCCTTTTAGTAAAAAGAAAATTTTAAATTAAATTTAAGTAAAAACGCTTTAAAAAAACACAAAGTTCAATTTAATATAGCTTAAAACAAATTCAAACTGTTGGCTATACAAGGAAGCTTAACATGACGTATGCGCAACATTGAATTGATTTTTTTCATGCATACAAAGTTACTCATACGCAACGTTGAACGCAAACTAAATTTGTGTTTATTGAAAGGGCTATAGACCGCAAATTTCTGAAGCTACTGTTAAATTGTGGCATAATTTAAATGCGATTTTTATAGTTGAATAAGTTTTGTTATTTTATTTTTTAAATTGAGTTGGTAAGAATATAAGAAATTTCATCGAAATTAGAATTAATGTTTATTAATATTTAATAATTTTTTTATTCAACTTTTCCTCAAAATAATTGTCTGTCTCACTTAGCTTAACTTTTGTATTAAATCTTCAACACGCATTCTTTGCTGCTGTTGGCATTTCCTAACTTTTGAATGTTTTTTGAAACTTTTTGCAATTGTGGTTGACCCATTTATGTGCAAAGTTTTCTTAACAACATGCTGCAAGTTTATATTGCAGATTAATTCAATGTGGCTTATGTAGCTCAGCCACAAAGTGTTGAATTATAAATATGGTAGTAAATTAGGTCGTGTTTCTGGTCCAGCGTATTGTGTATAGGGAATTGTTTGTGATATTGTGCGTTTTAAGTGGCCCTAATTGAATTTGTAGTCTTAAATTTTTTAAAAAATTCCATCAATTTTATTATAATTTTTATTAAATGATTCAAATTTTAGTTTTTTCTTCTTAGTTAAATTTATAGCAAAACTGTTAATGGTATATCATCATTTAGTTGAATACTGCATTTGCTTTGGGGCACATGTTAATATCAAGATATTAAGCTCAAATTTTGCAAGAAATATAGCTGCTTTAGTGCAAAAATACCAGGGCCTCTAAATTTCAAAAAAATTTTTTTTGCGTGCCACTCTAACTTATATTCAAAATAAACCAATGTAAAATTTTGAATTAAAATATGGTAGCGCAATAAACGTCATTTAACTTTGAAGTAAAATCAGTATAGTTTTGCACTAAAAGAAATATTATTCAAATGATTGCCTCTGCTCTTCTTACAGAAGCAAATGCAATGGGTACAATTTTCAAACTTTTCATTCAATAAATTAGGGCTTATTTCACAAACTGTTCGTTCAATTTTAATGCAATAATTCTTACTGGTGTAATGGCATAAGCCAATGACTTTAAATATTGCTACTAGAAGCAGTCCAAAGATGTTAATTCACAACTTCTTGCACGCCATTCGACCACTGAATTTTTTGTGTTTATTGACACTCCGAACTTTTCATGTAATAAATTTAGTTCTGTGGCATGTAGCACCGTTTAATTGATACCACATGTCTATTTAATTAATATCTTCCAATTGATGTCATAAAAAGTTTGTTATTAAGAGTAACAATAACTCCTTTTCCACATTTTCGAAAAAATACGGAGCGTTGATTTCACTGCGCTACAAACCACTTTAATGAAATGCAAAGGTTTCTTGCAAATAATTTGTGGATTGGCTGGAAACCAATAATGATAGTTTTTAGATTATATATCGATTCAAAGAGTTTGAAGTGCGATTCATCAGTGTAGTACAGTTTCTTGGTATGATGCTGACATCATGCTTACGTTGTATACAAACGCATTAATTCTTAGGTGATATTAATTTTGTGAGAATCTAAGCCCAAGTTTAATCGTAAAATAAACCATGTTGTTATGGCAGATAGACCTTACTATAGAGAATGCCTTGGATATATTTAATTAATTGGGTCTTCAACAAGACTTTAATACCAGATCTTGCACTAATGGCATGCGAACAAATTTGCAACGTAAGATTTCTTTCAAAATCATCAACAGTTTGACAAATAGTGTGCACAAAAGGCCGATAATGACGACCAAGGATTTATTTCATTCTTTCTTTATTTATTATCATAAAAAATAATTATATGAAACTACAGCGTACGTCATCTCAATTCGGTTAATAGTAACTTCCAACGAAAAACGTCCATTATCAAGCGCGCAGTGTGGCATGTTGGAACCAAAAGTCTTCCAGACCTTTCCACGCATTTGCAATTACACAAATTGAGTCAATCTTCAGTGATAACGACCGCAATTGAATATCTCAACAGCTCTGAAGAAGAATGACTACTCAATGATGGTTTTGGAGCAAACAGCGGCCCAAACAGTCATTTTCTCAACGTGCTTCGTGAATTATATGAGGGTTATCAGTGCCCAAAAGCGACAATTTTGTTTGTTGATGGCGCCAGAGAGTGTGAAATGAGCCTCGTGGGTCACACTTCCGAAAATCTAGTCCAGCTCTAACCATTTGAATAAAAATATTCCCAGTTGCACCTTAAATACAAAATTTTATGTCAAGAAAAAATTGGACCATTTCCAAGCTGGAATACAACTAACAGTGATACAAGTGTTTGATAATTCAAATATCGCCACACTATCGATTTAAAAACGTATCGCTGCTATTAAAGTAAGTTTCCTCCCTGTCTTCTCCTGGAATTCTCTTACTTAATGGACGCAAACCTCCCAGAATCCTTAATAAAGCTAAGAATGTTGAGGACGTCTATCTTGGTTAGTGCTTCAAGGCCACCAAAGAGCACAGAACCAAAATATTTGGTTCGTTTCCTCATTAACCCTGAGCATTCATTGAGTAGCTGTTTAATAGTTCTTTTCCATTTCCACAACTCCTGAAAAGTCTCTGAAGCGTCACCATACTTGGCAGCCATAGGAAGAATAACACAGTGCCACAACAGTACTCCTACAAGAGTTCTTAACTCTTCTTTGCTGAAGAGTTTGTGTAATTTCTAGGTAAAGTTTAGCTTACATTTTTCGAAACGGTAAGCTTCCAACTTCTGTTTGTTTCTTGAGTGTGTCCCCTAACTGATAGTGTAGTTCCGTCAGCGGTAACCTAAGGATTGATTGTTGATTCTCCGGTTGTTCTGTTCCTATTTTGGCACATTCGTCAAATTTCTCATTTCCGAAAATACCAGGCACCCAGCAGAGCATCATAGTATGCTGTCGGATTAAACGTAGTGACTCCTTGCAGTAATAGACTTCACGATGTTGGCGTTCAGTGCTTTAATCGCTGCCTGACTGTAGAGAGAGAGCTCTCTCTACCGTATCATCTGTGTGGCTTGGTCTATAGCTTAGATTTCAACTTCAAATCGCTACAATAATTGTACATATAATATAAGTAGCCACCCGTACAAATTCAGCTCGAATCCAACCGTGAAATTGTTTAACACTCTTCCTTCCTGGAAAAAAATTGTGCTGACTAAAATAAATTGCTAAGCCTCCATTGCTCATGACCTTTAAAAATCAAAATTAAAAAAGTGTTCTGAATTTCAGTGTCATTTTAATTTTCTACATAGGTCACCTCAATAGTGACAAAAATAGCGCACTTTTCATGTGCAAAAAACTACTCTCTGTAAACAACTTAAATCAAACTACTAAGTCGGTTATTAATTCCGACATTGTATTTTCAATGAGTTTTCATAATTTTGCATAAAAAATTCCAAATATTCATAGCAAATTCTCTTGGGCAAAAAAAAGAAAGTTGGGAAAAACCTTCGTCATTATCGTGTAAAATTAAAGTTTCCGTGCCCCCGACAAACTCCATAATCCCACATTCTCTGCGAACGCATGTTGATTACAACAACGACCGCATTACATAAGATACGGTTGCATGCCTCCGCTGACTGTTTTGTTGTATTACAATAGTTAAGCATGCGGACAGGATAAAAGTCCTTGAAACTAAATTGCTATCGTGAAGAAGAAAGAATTTTGCAAAGGAAAAGCAAGAAAAATTTTCAATGAAAACAGAATGTGAAGGGAGAAAAATACGAATGGGTTGGACCGACTGCCACCGATTGATGCGAACGGTTCTTTGTTTGTTTGTTTAGTTGGTTCGTTGGTTGGTTGGTTGGTACGATGAACCACGAGTTTTACGGCACGTGGATTTAAGTGCGAGTATGTGGTAGTAATAAACTTCACGAGCGAGAGCTACTGTGGGTATGTAGAGTGGTGCTATGGAAATTCGTGCAGAGTGCTACCGTGGTAATGGCAGCGTCATGCTGAACGCAATCAAACGGTGAGCGACGACAACGACAACGACAACGACGATGAGAACAATAAAGCAGCGAAACAAAACAACAACTCAACAAATTTACAGTTCAGAGTTTGGGTCTAATTTTAAGCCATCATTGGCTCATGGGGTGCAGGATTAAGTTCACTAGACTTGTGGGTTGTTGTTGTTACAAAAAGGAGAAAAAAGAAACCACTGAATAAATGAGCGTTGTAAGTGGAAATGATATGCGGCATGAGATAGAGGAATTTTTGAATGCACTACAAAGCTATTTGCCACTTAGTTTGGATAAAGTCATTTTTCATTTCCAATATCTTTGGCTTTTAATTAAAATTTTAGATTTTTTTTCCATCGAAATGCCTTAATTTTTTTCTTTTGGAAAATTAATCAAAAACTCCCATAACGAGATCGTAATGTTACTGATTGAATCTCAAAATCTTTTTGTTGAGCTTTTGACATTGTTGTAGCCAAAGCGTTTTAGAAAATGCAGCTTATCAAGGACGTTAGAGACGTTTCTGTTGATGTTTAACATTTACTTTCGATAATTAATTGGTTAGTAACATTTTTTTCTTCAAAGAATACTCTGTTTTTTCGGACTTTTCAGAAATTAATAAATAAAAATTTTAAGGACTATTCAAAAAACTTTCAAATCGCCATTATATCAAATGAACTATTAAAATATTTATCATTATAGTTAAACTCTAACAAAAGATGTTAAGACTCTGTGATCTTTTAGTGGGCGTGGTATCACTCTCAATTAGAAAAAAACGCGGTCACGACTGAGCTGCTACACCGATTTTGATGAAATTTTGTATGGAGATAGTTTATCTCCTGAATAAAAATGTTCATATTTTATTTACTTAGTATGTGATCACAGTGGATTTCTAAAATGTTTCAAAATTCATCATCGCGGCTATTCACCCATTGAATTTTTTAAAAATCCACCACAACAGATTATTGTTTGCTTAGAAAATTATCAGAATCCTAGCTTATTCAAAAATCAATCACTGCGATTCTCTCCTAAGATACAAATTTACCATATCGATGATTAAAAGTTGATTCCACGTAATCAAATTTTTGCTTTCATATAAAAATTTCCTTAATATTCTGGTTTTTAATTCCTAATCCAGAAACTTATTTACCACAACAATTTTTCAGACTATGAACCATAGCAAACTGAAACATTTTTATAAGAAAATATCATGATATTTTCACATGTTGTAAAATTATCTCAAAAAACGTTGTGTCCACGTTTAACCAGCAATATGCCACATTCTACTTGTAGCGTGTAAGACTTTCCAAATACAAACAAAATATCAAAGTCCTTGACTAAGATGTGAGCATCGCTAAATGACACATTCAGTAGCATGTTGCGGTAAAGACAGTCAGCATTTTTTGCCTACTTTTTTGTTTAAGTTGGTTATCTCAGAAAGTTTTGTACGTGTGGCTCTCAGTTGGTGTTTTGTTGTTTTTTTTTATCTACAAATAACGCACTGTTTGTTTTTAAGGATTTCTTCCCCTACTTAAAAATTAAAAATATTCAACACTGCTTTATACCCAGTAGGAAAAAATTTGAGAATTCATATGAACGATGATTAATTTTCTTTGAGATATTCGGACAACCACGTGATTTTTTTTAAAGAATAATGATCCAGACAGTGCCGGCTTTAGGGGGGCGATAAAAACTTATTTAAGGTTTACAATGTCTCAAGCAAGATTGACTAGTTTGGCAGCGCTATCTATTGAAAATCAAGTTGCAGAAAATCTAGATTTTGCCCGTCTTATCAGAGAATTTGGTGACAAAAAAGCTAGATAAATTAGATTTTAATTTGTTTTAATAGTTCGTGACGTGACTGACAGACAATATAAATGTGTAAAGTGCATTGATTAGAGAATTAATGGGTTAAATATGTTATTGTTAATAATCACAAATACATATGATGTATGTAGTTTTCTATTAATTCAATATAAGATATGGTACAAAAAGGGCGCCAAAGGCATGACTCACCCGGGGCGCCTGAATGGCTAAGGCCGGCCATGGATCCAGAGAATAAAATGTGAAAATCTTTAAATAAAAACTAAAAACTTTCTATACTTTGGAGCATATTTTCTAAGATTGCTGTTCAAAATCATTTTTATATATTGTTATCGAAACTTCGCGAAGAGTAATAGCAAAAAATATATGAATGAATGTTTTTTTAAAGTAATATTATTAAATTTTGATATAAATACATTCTAGATTGAACCATTTCAACATAGATAGTGCTGTAAAGTAATTTAATCTTTTGCCGATATCCCCGGATTAACTATTGGATTTTAATATTTTTCTTATTTATTCGATATTGATCAAAATTTTACATTAATTTTGATTTTTCGATGTTTTTAATACAAATTGATGCTTATCGAATTTGTTTTTTGATTTTTTTGACTATCAACTTTTTCGGTACACCCGATTTTTTCAATATTTTCAACTTTTTTTGATATTTTTTGATACTATTTGGTGTATATCGACTATTCGATGCTTCCGATACTGTTCGATACTATTCAATACTTGTTGAATTTATTAATCAATTTATTATTGGTTTTCATTGCTATTTGCTGGTTTCTGCCTTTTATCGAATTTATATCTAAGTACGTTCGATATTTATGATATTTTCGATTTATATGATGTTTCTCGATACAATTTGATATACATATATTACAATCTTGTGATGTTTCTGAGTTATATACCTTTTTTTGCTATTTTTCAATACCATTCGATGCTTTTATCGACTTCTCTGATATTTCTTCTTCAATAGCTATCGGCTGTTTTCGACTTTTTCATGTTTGTCGATACTGTTTGAGATTTTCGATAAAACTTTTCTACTGTTATTGAGTTTTATGAAGTTTTTCTATACTATTCGATAGCTTAGAACTTTTTGAAACTGTTCAGTACTTGCCGATACATAGCGATATTTTTAAACTTTCCTGATGTTTTGGTACCTACTATTTGACTTTCATTAAAACTTTTCATATTAATCCATAGCTTTTGAAGCCTTTCTGATATTTTTCAAAATTTTTCAATTTGGAACCATTTTTTGAAACTTTTCAATACGTATAAGCCATTCCGACTTGTTTTAGGTTTGTCGTTGCTGTTTACATTTTTTGATAAAATTGGAAAGCTTATGGATATTTTTTGATATTTTAGAGCGATGTTTTTCGTTACTATTCAGTATTTTTTTGGCATTGTTAAACTTTTATGATGTTATCGATACTATTCTATAGTCTTTAAATTTCACCAACTTCATCAATACTATTCGATGATCTTAGTTGAATTATTCGATGTTTTTCTATGCCATTTGGTTTTTTTTTTTCAAAACTTTTCAATATTTCTCGGCTTTTACTAAGCTTTTTTATGGCTTTTGATACCTACTTATTTCACTCGTTTTCTTGCTTCGATATTTTATTTTTGTGTATGAGCAGTTTTTCTTTGGATTACTTATCTTGTCACATTTAACGCATTTTCTCGCTAGGTATTTACAATAATGGTGTATTTGCCTTAAAAATAGCAAATTTATCAATTTTCTTCAGTTATGAAGATATGATACTAAGCCTTAAAATAACATGGATGTGTCTGCTAAGGAAATATACAAATAAATATTTTTTTCGGCAGACAGCTCACACTATGCGACAATATTTACATAAATGTCTATTTTTGTAAAAAAAAGGCTGATTTTATTGAAAAAACAATGTATGCGACTGCAGAAACTTTACGATCCAATATAAACAAAAAAGTACATTTCCTTGCGAATTTTTCATTTTGTGCATTTGCAAAATTTAGAATGTGGTGGTAACAAATTTAATTTATTCGCCTACTAAAATCTGTAAAAAACAAAGTTTGGGAAGTATGCTCCAACATGGCATCAAATGAGTTAATGATGCTAGGCAGATACACAAACTTTTAATGCTTCTTTAATTAAATTCACATAATTGAAATCATAAGACTTCACAGTAGTCTCCCTCAATGACTCAACATGAATTTTTACATCATGAAACAAAGTTAATTAACAAAAAAAAATTAAGAGAGTTTCCAAAATTCCTGCTGAAAATCGATGTTAATTTCTAATCTGAGACATGAGAAGCAAAATTCTGATAAGAAAGTACGGTGGACAACTGATTGATTTCTGTTGCTGACAATTATATGCAACATGCTAAGGATTATTGCCACACCCCACAACTGCGTATGATTATGTGTGGCAGCACTTGGATACAACACTTAAGTGTCACATGACAACACATATGTAAAGACCGAGCAGCTTCCATGCGTGTCATCAAGTGTTTGTGTCCTCCCCTAGGAATAGTTAGCCTTGGCTAATAAAAAGGAAGTTCTTGTCTTTGTAATAAAGGAGAAGAAATACCAAAATAGATAAATTGTTGGTTAGGGCGATATATGATAGGCATAAAAGCACAGCATGCAAAAATGGGCAAATATTTTATGGAAACAATTGACCATTGAAAGAAAATTTGTATAGCTGCCTGCCTGCGGTGTATTATGAGTATAAAAATAGTTTACATAAGTTTGGGTAAAATTTGTTTTATGTTTTTGTTTTTTTTTTTGGGGAAATATGCAAATAGAAAATATAAAAAGTGATGTATTTTGCTATTCGAAAAGTTGAGAAACATTTTTTATTTCTTACTATTTTAAGCAAATCTTATGGTTTAATATTTGCTACAATATTGACTTAAATAACTGTCTGGATAACAGAACATATAACTTTAAAAGTTTTGTAATTAAATTTTTTCCTAAAAAAACTAAAGAGCTCCGTGGCGTTTTGTGGAAATTTTTTGATCGGGACGAAGAACAATTTGCCCGCCTCATTTACGCTAACATTTGGAAATAAGTTGGTGTTATGAAATTTGTCAAGCCGCACTCTTACTGTGGGATTCATTGGGACTTTGAGGCTCATCTGAAAGAACTGCCTTATACCAACAATATCACGCTGTTCTCACCAAGAACGTTCGATATGCTTACTAGTCTTGCACGACTCAGGCAGCTACTAAATACATAATCGATTACGTATTAACACTGCCAAAAGCTGAAGCAATATAAGAAAGAACTCTAATTCCAAACTTTAACATATATGCGAAGAACATTAGCAGCATTACATCATGCTGCTAACTTGGCAACGTTCTCACTATTAAAGGCAGTAACGCGGAGGACGTAACAGAAAGCGAGAAGTTTCTTTGCACAGCTGCATATAAGATTGAAATATTAAACATCATCTCAATATTTAAATCAATTGCTCAATCAGTCTTATTCCAAGTTTGCGAATCATCGATCCACAAATACTACAAACCTTTGTAAGTTCCTGCATGAGAGTGAAATTGTTAATTAGACGCCGACTGATAGAAAGCGGTACATCAAAAATCTACTAAATAGCCCAGCTTAAAAGAACGAGCTAGGAATTCAAATAGCTATAGTTTGTAATATTTCACTCAACCTTTAAGCTGCTAATGGTAGTAATAGTACCAGTAATAGTAGTAGTAGCATACGGACGATAAAATCAGAGCGTAAGATATTGGTCCAAGTGGCGGGTGTGAGAAAGTAGCGCGTATAAGATGAAAGGTTGAAGCTTTCAAGTATTCACAGCTAAATAGCTAAGAACTCTAATAGCTGTAGTAGCTAAGCTCTGTATGGCAAGGTTTGCCTTGTGTAAGACATGGAATGTCAAAGCTTAGTAACTATATAATGAAATCTACATTTTTTATTGAAACAAATTAACACTCGAGAAGCGAGATGCTGCCAAAAAAATAATTTTTAATCTTTGAACTTGAACACGTACAGTCGTGGTCAAAAGTACTAGGCACCACTGTATATTCTGAGATAATTTGACCTATTTTCGATTGTGAATTTGTGAAAAATGCTAAAGGGTAATGTGCACAGGCGGTTTTATGCAAACAAACAGCAATTGGTTGAATATTTAAAAGAGAGTGGAAATTTCTACAAGGGCTAATGGGAGATAATTTTGGGAAAAATGGCAGCAAAACTTTCGATAGGAATTTTTTTTCTTAACTTTTGTTCACTTTTGACCTTTAACCTTAAATATTTTGTATGGGGAGAGTCTGCGTAAGATGACCTTCGTTAGTTAAATTTGATGAACTTAATACTTAAGACTTATTATCAAAATCTTTAACACACCACATTTTTAAATTTCAGAAGGTAAAAATTTTTGCAACAATAATGATGTAGAAAATTGTATAAAGATGATTGTGTTGATCAGCGGTGGGTATGGAAATCTAGCAAATGGGCGCAACAACAAAATCAATCAACAAAAAACGAAATTTTAAAGATATTTTTGCTTTCATTTCCAAATTCGCCAACTGCATGAAAAAAACCAAATTGCACTACAAACAAAATCAATTGCTACAATCGTCGAGGCACAATGCGGCACCGTCGCCCTTGTGTGTTGCTTTTGTTTTCATTTGAACTCAAGTCAACGGTGTGCGTTGATAGCGTTGAAATTCTGCAAATTGTTGTTTGCTCTTCTTTGCGTCGGCTAACGGTTCGGGCCATGAGAGCAGAAAGGGCCAATACGTGCCCAACGCTGGTGTAGCGTATTAAATGCTATTTTCATGTACATGTGAAATGTATTATGTATAAATTTTCCAATTTCAACGAGCAACGAGCAATATATGCTCACTATACAGAAGAAACAGAAAGTAACGAGTAATAATGTGCTCGTTGCACAGAAGTAAGAAAAAGTAAGGAGTAGCATTCACAACCAATCAGAAAAAAGCAAACAATTTGACAGCTACTACTTGATTTTTGTTTACATATTTGAAAAGACGCAGCGTACTGATTTCGGGAGCCGCATTGGCTTCAACTCTTTATTTTCTAGACGTAATATGCAGTGCGCACTGATTTAGAGTAAGCCGTTAAAAGGATCAAAAGTCATTAAAGTAAAAAAAAATTCAGATAGATAGCACAATAAAATACTATAAAAAATATAATTTTTTCGTGCAATTTGTGTGTCGATGATGAACCGCTTAGTAATACAATTTACTACTGAAATTTTCCCCGATTTTATTTTTTTTCGTTTAAATTATAAAATATTCAAGTGAGAGCGTGCAAAAGAAATGTTGGTCTAAATTAAACCACCCTAATGTACATACATGGATGTATAATTTTAATAGACAATAAGTTTAATAAGTGCGCAGTGCTTCTTAGCTCTTTGATGCTTCCCGAGCTTTCTGCTCCATTAAACCAAAAGTCTTAGAGTATAAGCAAATTATTGTAAGCAACTGCTGATGGTTTCATTTTCACAATGTCAAAAGACGCACATAATAATAGACAGTTTTATATATTTTATATAGCCTCTAATTAGAACAAATTTAATTAAATAGTGATAAAAAAAGCATTAGAGAGATTTTAGTAAGCATTAAAGTAGTATATTATTAAAAGGCTTAAATATTATAAACTTTGAAAACGGTATAAAAAATGGTGGGATATGTATATATGCAAGAAATGTTTGCTAAAACAAATGAAGCTTCTAATATAAATATTCAGTTTTAAAAACATCAACATTTTTCGACATCTAGCGAGGTTTTTGTATACTAATCGATATATGTGTGTCGTAAATTATGGATGTACAAAGTAATACAAATATGCTTGAATTTGCAAAAGTCGGTGCTATTTGCAACACCTCTTAGTATCAAAATCAAATGCTAAGATTAGCAGTCTTATTAAACATAAATATTTCGCATAAGTTGTTTCCTGGAAATTCAAAATAGAGCATCTCCATCCCTATGTTCCTTTAAGTTTAAGTTAAAACTGCGTTGTTTCCACATATCCTGATATGCACTTACAAATATCATTTCCATTCTTGGCATAAAACGCCGAATTAGAATAGTGACATATGTCATCCATCCACTTCAATTATATCCTTTTTACGTAAATTCAATTAAAAATTATTATTCGAAGAAACCGTACTATCACAAAAAAAGGAAAACAACAAATGGGGTTTCTTTGTCACATAATTAATTCCATGTCAAAAAGTGCAACTGCAACTCTACATTAAGAAAGTGCCGGGTAAATTAATAACGAACGTATCGTATCATGGAGACAGCTTTTTAATTAACGTTTATTTATACGTTAAATAGATAGTCATTTACGCCGCACTAGCCATGCAATACAAATATCGCACTTTATATTTAATCGTCTCAAATAATTACTTATTTTCGAAGAATTTTCGAAGGAAAATTTTTTTTTCCCCGGCCAGTTATTGTATTGTTCAACCTAATTACAGAGAATTTGTTCTGAGCGAACAATTTTGTTGCTGATATTGAAAATTGAGAAAGGTTAAAAATAAAATTGGATATGCGACTTTATGAGTGGTAGAGATTTCTAAGAATATTAACTATAAGATAAAGCCAGATTTGTAAATATTTCACAGTAACAGCGATGAATTTATAGCCCTTCTAACACTCTGCGATTAATAATGTGACTGTGGGTCTGTTTGTTTGTACTTATGTTATGGATGAATCCAGAACCTTTCTTACTTATTTGACCGATTTAAAACTATTTTTATTATAAGAAAGTTTTTTGAGCTGCGATTGTTAAAAGATATCTATATATTATTTTGATAAAGTAAAAGGGGAGGCCACCTCCCCTACAAGCAAAACTTTTGAAACGCTCTACTGATTTAGGTGTTAAAGCCTTGTAAGCAAATTTGGTATGAGAACGTAGAGTGATAAAACAGGGCTCTGACCAACAAGTAGGCGGAATTAGAAAAGTGGGCGTGGCCATCCTATGAATATAATACATGAAAATTTCACCATGTACGAAAGCTTTTGGTAACACAGGTGAGCACTGACGATAATATGGGCGGGGTTTAATAAATGATCGTGGTTCCTACCGTGCAAGTAAAGCTTTAAAAACTGCGTCTGCAGAAAACTTCAAATTTTACTAAACTTAGCAAGGAAATATTTGGTTACACAAGCAGTATTGAGCAAATTCAATGCGGGGTTCGACAATGGGCACTTCTTATAAAAGCAAAGACTTTAAAATGTATTACGCACTAAGCAATTCCAGAAAATTTTACCAAACTTAATACGTGCATTGCCAAGAGGGCGTGGCATCTCGAGTACAGCAAAAACTTTAAAACAGTGTACCAAGAAACTTACTTATGAAAATTCTATTAAACTCAGCATGATCAGATTGGCTGCCACGAGCAAGCACCAGACAAAGTATAAAAGTAATTTGGCTATTGGGCGTGGCACTAACATGCAAGAAAAAAACTTAGTAAGGCAACATTTTGTGCCATAAACAAGTACGAAAAAAGTTTGTATGAGGTTCGACCAGCGGAAGTGTCACCTTTCATGCAAGCAAAATTTTGAAGCGTTATGCGCAAAAACATATTCTAGTAAATTTTAGCAAACTTGATACGGAAACATTTGGCGCCATATGCAAATACTTGGACCAGTATGGGCGGGGCTTAAAATTAGGCATCTTCCACACAAAAAAAACTTTGAAACGCTACCATAAGAAAATTATTCTAAAAAAGTTACTAGACTTGGTATGGAAACTTTTGGTAGAACAGATAAGTAATGGCCAAAAAGTTGTTATATCTTAAGCTGTGTAATATCTCATAAGCTTTCAACTCAACTATCACCATCCGTGTGAAACCGAGTCTTATCATACTTTCTAAAAAAAAGAACTAAAAATGTTTTCTTTGCTTCTTACATCTCCCTGTTTTCAAAATCTAGGAGCACTAATATCTTATTTATAACAGACCTATTCACAAGGCAAAATTGCCATGTAGTAAAAATCGATGAATAAAACGCCGTAATTATGTGTATCTTTTCATTATATTTGACATCCTCTCATTTTACTTCTGACTTAGTCCTCGCATGAAAATTCTATTCAAGCCAAAACTTTGCTTCGTTTTTCTTAATTTAGTGATATTGTATAGGATGGCAAACTATTGCAAATTTAACTCATTGTAAAATAGTAGATACTGTGAACAGCCCTAATAAACTTTTTTAATATGGCATTTTTTTAAGAATATTGTCAATTTTAAAGTCAATTTTTGCGCCTTTGTTGCTGAATTCATTATACAATCCAACTGTCAATTTGGCAATAATTGCGACATCTAGTTGTTTGTGTTATACAACATGTGGCATATTAATACTTTACATGTAACCTCCTCTTAAGTGATTCAAAAGTAATGGGTTTTACTTATAAAAGCAAAAATTTGCTAACAAATATTCACATCAACACACACATACTTATTTTCACCAATACGTATGTAGCAGTGAACTTTCGCTGGAAGGTGTCGGATCTCAAATGGCCTGGGACTTTTAGAGTTATGTAGGAAAAATTTTATATCAAGAAGGTGGGCGACCTAGCTGCCTGCCCTTGCTACGCCCTTGGCCGTGGAATGTCAATTGTCTGCAACGGAATTCCCTTAACAACAATTTCATACTACGACATGTTTAAAATGAAACTCTTTTCACGTAATCCACGTGTCGTTTTTTTACGTTAGTATGCGTGCTTGTTTTACTTTAATGGTCATTTGTAATTCATGGGGAAAATAAAGGATATCCCAGTAAGTAAAATTTTGACACTTTTATATTGTTAGCTTTTCAGAAGAAAATCGTGAGAATAATCCGAGCAGAATATTCTCTACCGTTTGGAGTTATCATGCAAAAAGCGATTCCTTAAAAAGTCAACATTTTACGACTATATCAACAATTTTCGACTTCCTCGGCGTTTATTGACTTTTTCAGCATTTAATCAATACTTTTTGCAACTGCTTCAGACTACATCGACAGTCATAACCTTGCTCAAAGTACACATATTTTTGTCATTTGCTAATATTTCTCGCTGGGACGCTTCACCTTTATATGCGTGCGTGCATTAATGTGACGAACATTCGCTTATGTATATGTATGCATGTGTTTATTTTATTTATATTATTAATATAAATACAGATATATGTACACATGAATATCTTTGCTGTTTTTGTTGTTATTAAATAGCTAATGAAAAACATTTGCTCATACGAGTGCGTGATTTATACAACTCGTATCATGTTTGTGCATATGTATGCGACAGCAAACTTGTGTATGTGTGTAATTTTGCATAGAATAAAAGGTTATAGCGTACATTATGTTACTCATATAGAAGAATCTATTTTATTATAAGATAAAAATGTTTGTCTGAGAATTTTATTTGCTATTTTGCATAAAGGCATATGATAACAATACTTAAAGAGATTGCAAGAGCGTTTTTGGTCATTTACTCGAAATGAGGAATAATATATTATAAACAAAGTTGTTGTTGAAAAGAAAACACAGTGATTTTCAGTACCATAGAGTTTCATGCGATTCGGTTTGATCAAGCTATGTTGTTTTTAAATAGTTTTTTCTTTTGAAAACACAGTTTTTTTTTGCTAAAATCGCCATTCCTTGCAGTTTTTGTTGGTTTACTTGAAAATAATATGGTATGTCTTTTGTAATACCTGCAAGCTCTGTTAGCAAACTTTTATGTGAATGTATATAAAATGCCTACGTGATGAAAGTGCGTTACTTTTGTGTTATAAAAATGCTTTCTTTTAAGAGTTACAATATATATTAGGGTGTAAGCTACATCCAAAATTAAAGATTTTTGGCAGAATTTTTTTCGCGCTTAACACAGTCAAAAAGCTGCAAAGTTTGCGTGCCGTCGGCAAACTTAACAGAGCTTCCCTGTGTGCTTTTCTAATTTCAGCTTCTATTCGTTTGGGTACCAGAGGAAAATGAAATAAATCTGTGCCTTTGCACTCATTATACTCCATCTCGAAAGATCTTCTTCCATACAGGGTGGCCACTAAAAGACAATGTGATATCCAACGTAAGTGCCATCATATCCCTGCTGTGTACTGTACTGTGTACGCAGTAGCTTAATTCTGTTGGAAAATAACGCTAAAGTTTCTTCTAGCGACGGATGCAAAAAAATGTACTTCTGAAGCGATGTTCGGGCATTGTAAAGTGGTAACATATAGAAGTAAAAGTGCACCTACAACATCTTCCCGGAAGATTGCTGACTCAAGAAATTCCTTAAGACTCAGTTTCGTTGGAAATGTATGAATTGCTTTTACATATTTCACACCGAATTTGAAAGAATTTGGATGAAATATGTAAGACCTTTGACCATACTTAATATTCATACATGGTATATAGAAGGTGGGCGTGTTTCTTGGAAAATCTGCCCTCATATTAACTAATAAATATCTGTGCGAAGTTCAGAAATTTTAATAATAAAAACTTTTACTTACAATAGCCACAGCTTGTAAGAAGATCATTCAGTGTCAAGCGCCTTAATGTATGCAATGCAAAATATTTAAA
The DNA here is from genome assembly GCA_963680825.1 of Meiosimyza decipiens. NCBI lineage: Eukaryota > Metazoa > Arthropoda > Insecta > Diptera > Lauxaniidae > Meiosimyza > Meiosimyza decipiens. Next base: position 10,872,287 of record OY804259.1, read on the forward strand.
TGTGTATAAAGTAGTGCTGCGTAGGATAGGTGATATTTAAGTTTTTTTGCATTGCATAGTCTTAGGTGATTTTGATTTATTGTTTCATTTAAACGTAGATTAAGCATGGAAATCCTTTTATGACTGCACACAATGAATGCAACAAAAAAAAACAAAAATTGACAAAATCCTTAAAGTCTATAAATCTCACAACATGCCACACCAAATCGTTTTTCGATTTAAATTTGTGGAAAAAAGCTGCGATAAAAGTCATAAAACAATTTTCTTAATGGTAACGAGTCCACCACATTTTTTTATTTTCCAACGGAGGGACCATTTTAAAATTTACGAAACATAGAAACGCAAAACATAAATAAATTAGGAAGAAAAAGACGCAAACATAAGCAACACAATAATAAAAAGCATGAGCCTACTGCATATAAAATGTGGCAGAGCTCATACACAACTTAAGACCCAGCGGGAAAAGCGTGCCTATATGCAATATATATGAAAAATATTAAATGGGTGTTAGAAAATATTGCAATGAATTTCAAAATCAAGCCCAGGCTATAAAAAACACAGAGTTATTTTATGACTTATGGCTTACTTATTTGGACTTTACTGTGTTCAAATCGAATTCGGACGTAAATGGTTTCAGGTTGAGCGACCCAAATTCTATGTATAGAATTAGTTTGGTTTCGTAAATTTTAAATTTAAAAATTTTATCTGATATTTGATCCCGCAAAATTTTGAAGTTGAGAATTGTAAAAATATCATTTTTCCGTTTATTTTTAACACAAGCAACATAAGATTCATTGAATTTGAAATGTATTGAAATTCATATATGTTGACTTTACTTGAATTTGCATTTTAAAGTTGCCAAGTTTTTGAAAATTACTCTTTTTTATTTCGCAAAAGAAATCACTTTAAGTCAAATGTGGACCCTATTTGAATTCAAATCAAAATGCTCTTTTCAATATCAAAATTTTCGGCTATGGCGCCAAATCATAAGAGCTGCAATTAAACATAAAATCATTAATTTTTTCCCAATGTGGAGTACTGGAGTAACTCAGTTTCATCTAGTGCTAAATGGAATTATAAGCGAACTTTCAGACAATGAGTGCCTGATATATAAAGGGTGTTTTTTTTAGAGGTTTGTTTTTCGAATAGAGATAAAACTGGCATTTTATGGTCAAATCTGGCAACTCTAATGTCATTTATGTTCAGTTTGGTTTGCCATTTTATCATGAACAAGTTGACAAAAGAACAACGCTTGCAAATCGTGCAAATTTATTTCGAAAATAATGGTTCAGTTCGCGAAGTTTACCGCAAGCTCCGTCCATTTTATGGTCGACATAATCGTCCATCAGAGCAATTAATTCGGTTAACCATGGATCGTTTTCGCACTACGTTTACTCTATGTGATAATACGCATCCGCAGAGACGTCGAACAGTGCGCACCGAAGAAACAATTGCCGCTGTAGAGCAAAATGTTGAAGAGGACCCGAATGAATCGATTCGCCACCGTGCACAGCAATTGGAGCTTTGTCCATCAACTTTATGGAAGATTTTGCGCAAAGATCTTGGCTTGCGACCTTACAAGATCCAGCTTGTGCAAGAATTAAAGCCGCGAGACCATGCAATGCGTCGTGATTTTGGTGTATGGGCCGAAAATGATATTGATCTCGATGCTGATTTTCATCGCAAAATTTTGTTCAGTGATGAGGCTCATTTTTGGTTGAATGGCTACGTCAACAAGCAAAATTGCCGCATTTGGAGTGAAGAGAATCCACATGAGACCCTTGAGACGCCATTACATCCACAAAAACTGACTGTTTGGTGTGCTCTATGGGCTGGTGGAGTCATTGGGCCATACTTCTTCCGAAATAATGCTGGAGAGTCAGTTACCGTTAATGGAGACCGGTATGGAGCCATGATAACCGACTATTTTGTTCCCGAATTGGATGGCATGAATGTGGATGAGTTGTGGTTCCAACAAGACGGCGCTACATGCCACACAGCGCACGTCACAATCGATTTATTGAAGGAAACATTCGATGAGCGCATAATTTCGCGGAATGGACCTGTCAATTGGCCACCAAGATCGTGTGATTTGACACCATTGGATTATTTTCTTTGGGGATATGTGAAGTCGCTCGTCTACGCCAACAAACCAGAAACGTTAGGGGACTTGGAAGCCAACATTCGTGGAGTTATTGCCGACATACGGCCCCATATGCTCGAAAAAGTGGTTCAAAATTGGACCTGTAGAATTGGCTTTATTTAAGCCAGCCGCGGCGGCCACATGCCCGAAATCATTTTTAAACATTAATGGCATAAAATTATCCTTCCAATAAAGCCAAATTGATAAACATTAAAACGATTTTCTTGTGTTTTATTTCAATTCGAAGCTCTATACCTCTAAAAAAAACACCCTTTATATACAAAAAAGAAAACATATCAGGCCTAGGTATTCTCACTCATCGGCTAAAAGGTAGCTGATGATTCCATTTAGCAATGGATGAAACAAGTATGTACTAGATTAGCTGTAGCCAATTTTTTGTTGTTTGTATTTTTTTGACATTACCATGCACTACACTGAACAGTAAGCTCAGTAAAAAAAGCTATGAACTGTTTTCGGATCCGAAACACCCTAAAGAAACATCAATATGTTTAACACAACACGCTGAAAATATTTGCAACCCTAAGGAAACATCAATACGTTCAATACAGCACGCTGCAAGTACTTGCACTCAAAATTTATTTTCCTACAGGGTTATACATTCGTTTAAAAAAAACACACAGCAACCAATTTTACAGTTGCAGACCCTGCAGAAATATCAGTTAGGCGACTGCGTCACATGTTATTTATTATTTATTTTTAACATGTGTTTTAGATTGTGTCGTTTTTTTGGAGGCATAAAAAGTGAAAACAGAAAGACAGTCCAAAATAAAAACAGCATTATATGCGCATTCATAAGAGATAAAAATATGCATATGCTATTTGCTTAGGGTGGCTCATATTAAAAAACTAAAAATTGATTTACTTTTAGAATTGATATAAAAAGGCGTTACATCTTTCCCATGAGCACCAAAATTTAAATAAGCTGCCTAAGAAATCCATGTTCAGATGAAATGATAAGCTTAGTAATGCAAAACGCAGCGGAAAAATATGTGAGACTCGTAACAAGTGGGCGTCGATTCCCCTAATAAACATACAGTCTGTATTAGAAAACTTGGTGACACTTTTTATATAACATAAGCTTTATTGGCCTTGGGCAACCTCTATAAACTTGAATATGGAAATATATTTTGGGGTGGACTTATGTCTATACATTTACTAAAAAAATTAACATATAAATATCAGCAAGAAGAAAATACTCTAATGCGCCTACTTATTTATGTATTTGTGTTTAAATTAATAAAAACACCAGCGTGGCATAAATGACAATCAATAAAATCGAATCGAATTTCGTGGTGCGAATTTTTGTATCTTTTTAGATTTGTTGCTCATATTGGAACATTGAAAAATAAAACTTTGTGGGTGACGATTTTTGATAGTATGAAGTTATATGCTGAAGCACAGAAGATTATATTAAAATTATTAAGGAATTTATCTTAAAAGTTCTTTTCTAAAATGACAAACAAATGAAAAACTGCCGTTTTTCAACAGAAGTCGTCAGCAGTAAATGTTGGTCAAAAATGTTAGAAGAGAAATGGTAAGCTCAGGCATCAGGATTTGTGGGATATTATATTTTCCTTTGTCGAACTCTGAGCTAAGAAAGCGTTAATTGCTTGAAGTTTTCTTTTAGCCTTCAATTTGAAAATATTTTTGGCTGAGGCACAAGATTATACAAACTTATGGTGAGGCTATTATTTGTGGAAAAATGTGTCGCAAATGATTTCAATGCTACAAAAGTTGTGATTTTGACGTGGATTACAAACAGCGTTCTGAACGTTGATAAAGTTTGTAAACACAGAGTTGGAGGCATTACTGTTGGAGGCTTCATATTAAAAGCAACTAGAGCTTGCAAATACATTGGAGGTGACTCAAGCCATTTTCCATCGTTTGAAAGCCTTAGAAATGATCCAAAAGCAAGAAAATGGGATACTATACGAGTTGAACCCGAAAGACGTCAAACGGCGTTTTTTTCATTCCAGCCGTTGAAAATTACCTATAAATATTGAAATGGGACATGCTGCTGCACCAACGGCATTTTCCAGACATCGCTGCTTCTGACTACCACCTGTCCCGGACATGACGCTTTTCCTGGCTGAGCAGCACTTTTATTCAAAAATTGAATCGATTTTTCGTTTGTCTTAATAGACGCGAAATTTTTCATATGATATCAGAAAGATGGGATAAAGCTGTGGTTAGCGTTTGACAATACTTTAAACCCGGCGAGAGTGTGGCCGGGTGTGACATACCCACCCTGTTACTTTTAAGTGTGTAGATTTTTATTTAGTTATGCAAACGTTTTGTTGTTTTGAGTAGCTGGAGTTAAAGGGATGTAGAAGTGGGTAGTGGCGTAATCGTAGTGACGCGGCAGCCTGCGCTCAAGTTGTGCGATTGCTAACACTGCTCATGTACGTAATTTTTAGCTAGTTTTCGGCTTTATTCCTTAGATTTCAATTGAAAATGGTTTTCTTTTTAGTTTAAATAGTTCTTGTTGTTTTTTTTTTGTTCATGAAGACTGTTTTTATTTCTTTTGTAGCTTTTTTTGAAAGAGTCTATATTTTTGTTTAAAAATTTAGGTAATTTTGTTTTTCTTCGACTATAATATGAAAAGTATTAAACTGCCATAAGTGTTTTATTAAAATTAAAGAATCATATTGCCTATTACAATAAAACACATTTACTTGATCTTTTATCTGTTTGGTATATGAGTTAATTCAGATTATTTGCAGTTTTTTTGTCATCTATTAGTACACAACTACCTAAAAATAATATAAAAGCTGATTTGGATTGTTGGTTTGTTTATAGTCATCAATGAATTTTTTTGTTTTACTTACGAGTTTTTTTTTAACACAATTTGAAACATTTTTTTTAAGCAATAATACTGGTCAAAAAATTTTATCGATTTTTTTTATATCTTCTACATGATAGACCAATCACTGAGAAAAGTTTCAGCCCATTTAAAAAACGTGAGGGTAATGATAGGCCCATTATAGATGGAATGACCCATATGTGATGCGGTTGTTTCGAAATGAATAATTTTTTTACAAATTTACGTTTATTCAAAGGATAAATTGAACCAAAGAATATCCAAAAAACATCAAAACTTACGCTCAAAAATTATTGTCGAAACCTGTTTTTTTAATGAATTTTTTCTCATTCCCGAAAAATCATTTACGATTGCAAATCAAGGAATTGGAGAAAAGTTTCGAGACACTTTTCATTCACGATAAGGCTGTTTGCTTCAAAATTAACTGATCGTTAGACAAACTGCGCATTTATGGTAAAGTTAAAATTGGCTAACAAGCACGCAATGGCATCTCACAATGTTTTGAAATGTCGTCATCGATATTTCAGACCATCGGTCGATTTAATTTCATATCAATTGCCTTAAACTTAGCGTAAAATTAAATTGTGATAACAATTTTTGTGTGTGGCTTCTTTTTACCATTAATTTTTATAAAATTTAGTACAATTTTATTTAGACTATAAGCCCACACAATTACTCAAACTCTGCATTACCCAAGAGAATCATTTTGAACACTCATTATTTTTACACTTTAATTGCCCACAAAATGTTGTCATTAATATTTAGTAAGACTACCTGCCGTTTCTATGAATAGAAACTTATAACTCAACATTTCCCTTTCGATTACCTCCTATATTGACTTAATTAAATAAAATAACGATTATGGCAAACCACAAACAAAGTTTGACAGAGCTGACCACCAGCAAGGATATTTCTTTAGAATTCACAACAAGCGACAGGGATAATAATTTTCATTTTACTTCTTTAACTTTGTTGTTATTCATAACAAAACAAAAAAAAATCCCTACACTAGTGGTAGTAAGTAGTGAAATAAAGTAGATAACAAAATCACGAGTAGTCAAAGACAACAACTAAACAATGTAGCCTCTGGTCTGCTTAAATTCAAATGGGTAAGAAAAATGCCAAAGAATATTAAAATTTATTATTAGCTGGGCGGACAAGCGGGCGGCAACTACGAAAAGTGATGCGACACCAATTACCACAAGGTTGTTGTGCATTAAAAAGCACCAATGGCAAAGTCATATATTTGACAGAGCTATAAAAGTTAACAAATTTTCATTTTTATTCGAGACCATTTTTCGTTTCCTTAAATTTAAATTTAATTATGAAATTGTGCACACTGTGCAACACTTACATCCTCTGACAGCGCTGTTATATTCTATGAATCGGTATTTTTTCTGTTGAATTATAGAAAAAGCAAACATCGGAATTATATTGCACGTCTTTTAAGCGACTTTATGGCATTTGAAAGTTAATGCCTTGGTAAAACATTTAATGGCGGTGCTATGAATCGGAAAACGCGTAGCACGTAAAAGGTTCACAGCAAGTCCTTGCGGTTCATTTTAAGAAATCAATATTCATTTAAATCGTCAATGTTAATTCAATGCAAAATTAATGGCTTGGAATTAAGAATTTTAAAATAACAAAAAAATTGCCTGGTTTGATTTGGAGAGTTGAGAGAATCGCGAACATTTATGTTGTTAGTCACTTAGTAATACATTAGCTCGGCTAGTAATTTGAAGCGTATAAAATGAACGAATTATTTTTAAGAAAATTTATTAAGACATTTTCGCCACGATTCGTGCTATAAAATCATTTTTGAAAAACTTGCCAAAAATAGGAAATTAAAACATCCGGATGTAACGTTGTAATGCCAAAGTTATTTTTGACCCTGCTCTTTCGATTGAACAGGTTTTTTTTTTCAATGGTCTTTTGGTAGCCCAAGAGGTCATATCGTCATACTTAAGAACTATTTTTTTTGTAACTCTTCCTACCTTTTGTTGCGATACAATTTTTTTATTTTCGAAAATGAGTCTAAAACGGACAACTACAGAGCCTATTGCCATGTCCAAAATTTTTATTTCGACTTTTCCTTATCATTTTGTGCTGTAAAAATATGTTCGAAAAATTAGCATCTCTTGGCACATTTTTGGAGAGATCCTTGAGAGCAAACCAATTTATTTCGAACAAATCGCCCAAATTGGTCCATTTTCCACTTTTCCCACCCAATTGGTGAACGACAAAATTTTTCAAGAAATTCACGGTTTGGCATCCCTGTACCGGCCCTATTAATTTTCAAAGCATGTTGCGATCTCTCTTTATTGATTGGTATAGCAAAAATATGCTACACTCATTGACTCGATAACACTTTTTTGGCTTGAAAGTGTTCTTTCGACTCCCATTTGTTCCCTTAAACTTGGAGCTCTACTTTGCCTCACAACCTCAATTTTGGCTCGTACACTCTCCTTTGGCTCGCAAAGTCTCTTCTGGCTCGCAAGCTCTCCATTGGCTCAAAAGCCCTCCTTGAGCTCGCAAGCTCTCCTTTGGCTCTCAAGCTCACCTTTGGCTCTCAAGCTCACCTTTGGCTCGGAAGCTCTCTTTTAGCTCGCAGGCATTCCTTTAGCTCTTAAGTTCCCCTTTGGCTCGCAAGCTCTCCTTTAGCTCGCAAGCTCTCCTTTAGCTCGCAAGCTCTCCTTTGGCTCTCAAGCTTTCCTTTGGATTGCTTTGGATTTTATGACTCGTGAATATCACTATTACACAAGAGCCGACAAGAACAACAATAAGAAAAGTACGATAATTTTTTTTTTTCCAAAAAATTGTCCTGTGAACGGGGGCACCCCTGGTCACATGCAAAATTTATTTTTGACTTCTCGTCATTGATTGGTGACATACATTTTTGTTGAAAAATATGCGTCTTATGTTTCACAGAAAGCTTTTGGGACGCTCTTCAAGCATGAAAGCATTGCTTTGGCTCGAGTGGCCTCTTTGGACGCTCAGCACTTACTTGCAAGCAAAGAGTAAAAAACAAAGAGCTGAAAGAGCTTGAAATGGTTGCTTATGAGCCTTTTTTATCTCTATCTTACTCATAATATTTAATATTATATTTTACATAGTTGCATTCTTCTTCTACTTTTAAAATCACTACCTTTACCCTTATAAGCAAGTGACATGTTCATAAATCAGAGCCTTTAATTGAATTTTGAGTACCATACCTAATGACTTAACAATTATATTGCTGGGTAGAAAATGTTTCAGGCGTCATATAAATACTTTTCGTAACTGCCACGCCTCTACTATTTGCATTGCCAAACCAAATTAAAAAATTCGTATACCTTTTGTGTAGGGTATAAATAAAAATATGAGCATCACAAACAAATCTCTCTCTTAAGTTGAAAATAAAAGATGCCACAGAACGACCAGTCCCTAATGTGCCGTACTCGTAAAATTAATCAAGAGCGACTGACAACACAGCACAGCATAGCACTGACTAATAAATGATAACAAAACCAGTGGCATAAGTAATTAGGCAAATTCCCAGAGTGTTTTTGCCTTACACAAATATACAATGAATCCTTTAAGAAAACTGGGTTATGATTTCCTGTTTACGAGCATTAAATTTTCGTGCTAAGAACTTGGAAAAGAATTTTGTTAGCAAAAGGACAAATTACGTAAAAACCCGCATAAAAATTGTTATAAATCAGAAATCAACAAAACTATTAAAAAAAAACTATCACTAGCTCTTCTGCCCTTATGTTATTAGTCGTCTATTAAAGTCTCATTACAGAATTTTTGCTGTGCTCTGCAAAAAATAAACAAAAGTCTAAGGGTTACATAAACAATTTTCAAGAAAATGTTAACAGGAACAATAAAAACTTAACAAAGTAAAAGAAGAAAAGAAAGTTTAACTTTAAGAGAACTATGCTCGTAGTATGTGCATCCTTTTTATTGTTCAACTAACAAAAGGATGCTCATACAGTTGCGACTAAATCTGCGCACTATACAAAATAGCAACAACAAATCAAAATATACGCAAATAAGTAGAAGGAAAAAAAGAAATTTAAGGAGAAGTTTGTAGGATATCAGATAAACGACAACAAAGGCAAATATAAATAGCCCAAATATGAAGGTTAGCGAAAACGGAAATACGTAAAAATTTATCCTTAGCGTTAAGTCACTAAATTGCTTTTCCTCCTACTTTAGTATATAAATTAGACTGTTTCAAAATAGGAAGGTTTTGAAATTTAAAAATGACGTTAAAAGCTGCACGTGACTTTTAAAAAAAACTTTGGTTCTTTAAAGTAAAAAAAATTATTTTGCTTAGACAGAGCGCTTGAAAACAGTGATAGAAATCACTGCATAATCGTAATAATCCTTTCGATTCAAAGTAATCGTTATTTTGAAAATTCTAATTTTCATATTTTCCTACGTTTTTGTCATATAAGTAAGATAAAAAATGGTTTTCGCCTACCTACAAATATTATCTTTAAGGATAATTAAAAAATAAAAATAATTATGTAATTTAAGTTAATTTTAAATTTTATTTGGTATTTTTTAGCTGCATTTTATAATTTAAGTGTTTTTTTTAAAAAGTAAATTTTTATTTTTGCTTTGAGAGAGCTTTAAAAAATCTGAAAAAATTCAGGAGTTATTGTTTTATGTTGTAGAACATACCACTGCATGACCAGCAAAATCGGAGACACTTTTTTTTTCTGAACAACCCTAATATACATACATACATATGAACTTTCTTGATAGTTTTCGACTTATATCGATTTTTTCTATGCTATTTGATAAGCTCTGAAATGAATCGATTTTTTCGATGTTTTTTGGTAACTTTGTTTTTTATCGATGTATTTCGTAAACATTTGATTTTCTCTAATTTTTTTGATAGCTTGTGAATATTAAAATTTTTTCAGTGTTGTCCGATAAACTAAAAAAAAATTGAAAAAAGTCGAAAAATACCGAAAATCCCGATTAGAAATCGAAACTCTTCGGAGAAAATCGACAATGTCTAAAAATAATGCCATCAATTTAAAAGCATCGATAAAGTCAAAAACCATCGAAAAATTTCGATAAAAACGATAAAAGTCCAAATCTATAAGTCGAAACTTATCGACAGTCATCGAAATAGTTGAAAACTATCAAGAAAGTTGAAATGTATGGAAAAACTTTGATGAGTCGAAAAGTATAGAATATGTCTAAAAATATTGAATTATATTGAAAAATATCGAAAAGTGTCAAAAAACAATGGAACAGTTAAAAAGTATCGAACAGTATTTTAAGACTTCGCTTCGCAGCTCTATGGGTTAAAAAAAACTAAAAATTAATAGGCCCACTGAGCGAAAAATATAAAAATCCAGAATTACGATCATTTTGGAATCTAAAAAAACGGAAATCTAAAATATCGATTATTTTTGATGAAAAATAAAAATTAAAAACCCAGATTTACTATTATTTTTGATCGAAAAAATGAAAAGTTCAAAATAACGATTCCATATGATTTTTGAAATAAAAGTCACAAAATTAAAAATCAAATCATATATGTACGCTTCTCATCAGAAGAGACTCATCTGTTTACTTAAGCTCACATTTCGTCTTTAACTTCGTTGCGAATTTTTTGTCTTAAATTATGAAATATAACGATCTCTGCATACATCGGTTTTTTTTTTGTCGCTTCAGTACTTTGAGATATTTAACCCTTAATTGCCCAAAAATTTAATTTTTTGTTCAGGATCACTAAATCTTTAGAAACTCGACGCTCTAAATAAAATTTATAATTTTTTTTTAGAATTGCTATGTGCTAATTTGCCATAAAATATTTCTTGCCAGTCGGAGTTTTGAGTCATTCCATGCTTAAGTTGTCGTTAGTGGAGGCAAGTGCAAAATTGGCACATGATTTAAATGTCTAAAAATCTTCACGTAATAGTGTGGTGGACTTTTTGCATCTAAATTTGGCTGCGGTGAAGACAAATTTGTACACAGACCTAGCTACGTCAGAATTTTTTGATACTTAAGGGTTAAACATCTGAAAAACAGCCACATAACTAATGCAGTTCTTAAGAATCATATGAGTTTCGTGCAAAAGGGCAACAACGAGCTTGCAGTTGGAAAAACAATTTTTTCCCAATACAAAAGTGTGAGTTCAAGGTGAGATTTCGCCATAGCTTTATAGAATTATGAAAGAATGAAAGTACGTCAGTTAAAATTTGCCTAAAAACTGTTTTTTTTTTTAAATTGTTGTTATAAAATAAGCTGCAATTAAAACATTAAGATTTCTTCAAATCATAACAAGAATTTCTTCAACTCATAAAATAAAAATCGAAAGTGTAGCAATTAAAAGCAGATTTAAAGGAACTTTTCTAAAATCAAAACAATTCCTTTGAAGCGCAGCCATGTTTTTATTTGCCAGCAACAATATTTATTTATAAATTTGTTTATTCGTTAGATGCGATATTTTGTTGGCCAATTAGTTAATTAGCTCAAACGAAATTTATCAATATCTATGAACATCAATTTTATGACATGCAAAGGATCTGATGTCAATAACAATTTTAAGGCGACGCTAAGAAATTGATTTACTTCATACACAAATACAGAGACAGACATTTGCACACGAATAGGTTTTTGTGGCATAAGAATCTTACTTAAAAAAAGCTGCTTATAAATGCCCAGTAGGGAATTGAGCGAGGAGTCTCACAAAAATATACATGCCAACATTGCTGCATTTGCAAGCGCTTAAATAAGGTCTTTCTCAAAATGAGATGATATTATTTGCCTTATTTGAAACATTTTATTGTGCCTTCCAATAGCAGGTGATCTAGTTCCACTTAAACTAAAGGCCTCAAAATCTGCTCTAAGCTACTGTTTTAAAGATTCGTTTTTTTATAGTTCGCAATTTGTTCATAAGACTTCTGCCACAAATAGAGTTTATTTGGCATTAAAAATTTTACTGATATTTTTCATTCGATATAGGATGCCAAACATTGAAAAATATCAATATGTGTCGTGTCGATATTTTTTTCATAAAAATTCATGCAAATACCATTTTTACCATTTGCCTTTGAAAAATTATTAAAACAGTTGTAGTTTTGTCGCTTCAACAGAGAGCAGAACTTTCTCCTTTCAATGGTTAGCTGAATTTTTTTTTCATACAACGGAAGCCCTAATATTGTCACTTCCGCGGAAAGCCCAATTTTTTCCCTTTCACAGAACGTCTATCTTTTTTGTGTTCACTTAATATAAAAAGTGAAAGAGAGTTGGCCAGCCCCTGCTTCTCAAGCATCGAAGGTTGAGACTTTTGCCTTCTGGGTGATTTTATTTGTTAGTATTTTCCTAAATCTAAATATAAATGAAAAATATGTTGTTGTTGTTGTTATTATTCGTCTTTGATTGATACGAGTTATATGAGAAAAGGTTAGGCAGCCGCTTAAACTGCGACTTCTTGCATGCAAAGTAAGGAAATCCGGTTAATGGTATAAATCAAAATCAAGCCAATCAAAGAAGCTGCCACCAACAGACAGCGCGTTTGTAAATACACAGCAATCATTCAAGCACATGCATGTACGACTGTATGTATCAGGGAGTTTAATTCCGTGCCCAGATTGGTAATCTGAATGCCGGAATTTGCGAAAATATTCAAATATATAAAAAATTTAGTAAAAAAATTATTTTCCGCATCAAATGTTAAACTGAAAACTCATGGTTTAAGACCATGTCGTATAACTTATAACTAAAATAATGAAAAAGAAGTTCAATATAATACATCATATTGGTTCTGTGACCAATAAATAAGATATGTATATCAATTGAATAAGAATATATTTCCCATTAGGAGAATTCTTTCATGTGCTAAGAATTGTGAGTTATCAGCCATGGAAGTGTCTTGAAAGGGTAAAACTTTTTTTTAAATCTTAACCTATCCCGTAGGTTTAAATTTGACACCCGAATTAGCCTGAGATATAAAATAATTGGAAATGGGTTGTAGCACAAAACGTTGGCATACGTTGTTGGTGCCGAGAACGGTCTCCATACAAGTTATCCCATCATTCTTTAAGGGTAAATACGATTAAATAGTTGTCCAACTATTGGACATCAAATCTAAAGTTAAGTCGATTGAAGTAATTTGATGTTTTCCATAACCAGTATAGATATAATTCCTAAAAAATTTATAATTTATGCAACTATTGCAATACGGAAACTGAACTGATAGTTTAATAAGTTGAACAACTATTTAATCGTACGTGATTTTTCCAATAATTTTAAAAATTTACCAACTATTTGATTGCAAGTATGCGCAATCTCATAGTGATCAATGTCATTTACCTTTGAAAGCAATACTAATAAATGATGAGCTAAAGCAGCACTTACTTTACCCATTTCTTTCAGCATTAATTAGACCGCACTTCCTTGAATGCTTTGTTCTCAGAACACCAAAAAAAGTTTTGTTCCTAAGCTGTCATCGCCTTAAATCGTTCATAATAGCATTCACCATGATTTCATGTCTAATGGCATAGCACATTTTAAGAATACCGAAATGAAAAGCTCGGCATTGATGGTTACTATAATCCTGTAAAATAGCGGCATCTATTTTTTTTCGGAAGCATGGGATTAAAATCCCAAGTATGTTTGTAGGCTCATGAACTAGCATATGAAGTAGTTTATAAGCATGTAAGCTGAAATAATCATGGATAAGAACAATATATTCATTTGCTGCTGACTTAGACATGACGGCTTTAGCGCTCATAGCTAAATTTTCCTTAAGCTCTTTTGTACATTTTAGCAATGAAGCGTAGAAGCTTAGTCAGTTTATCTGGGGCATCTTTCTTAAGTAATTTTTCTTGCCTTCATTTGTCATAAACTGCCGGTTTAAATAATTTGTCACTTTTCTAATGTTTTCGAAAATGGAGGAGTCTACCTTTTCTTATTAGGGTTTAAATTAATGAAAAAGGGTAAAATATTTTCTTTCATTTATCATACTCAATAGAGCTACCTGTTCATGGTAAATGCATTCAATTGAAAAAAACTTGAAAAGTGTTAGAGAATTTGGCGGCAACATCAATCACAACGATGCTTTGTAAGGCCATAGTGTCGGAATTTGGACTTTAAGTATTGTGCAACAAGCAAAACTATGTTTTAAAAATCTTTTCCTTAGTATGCCTAAAACTGATAGTTCAGGAGAACTTTACACTTTAATTTTTATTTTAGGAAATGACGAAGGCGTAGCTGCTGTGTTTAAATTCAAGCTTTCGCGCATTTTGATTCGGGGCTTCAGACTTTTATTTAAAAAAAAAGAGGTATTCCATTGAAGTTGCTATCTACGGCCTGACAAAAAGCACTAACTACCCTACACAGAATGCCTATGGTGTTTTATGTGAACCTCTGCTGAAATTTTTTAATTTCATGGTGCTCTTCGTGCAGACCAGTAACAATACGGTGAGTGGCGTCCAAGATAAAGCTTCCGATATATGTTAAAAGAGTACTACAGTCTGTAAACTTCTTATTTACTCCACGCTTACATGGTTTGAAAAGTACTTTGCTCACGATAACGCCCACTTTTTTGTAATACAATTTGGTGTCAACAAGTTTTGTATTGCCAAGTTTGAGATCATTTGCCTCAGTAGCTTCGTCAATGTAAACCTTTAGTTTTTGTGGGAGTTGCCACGCCCATTTGTTCATTGTTAGTCTAATCGTTACGATGTGCTTGTTGAGCACACCAAACGTTCCCATACTTAATGTGATAACATTAAAGTCAATGCAGCGATTTTTTTTTAGGTTGTAGAGAAGGTGCCACGCCCTTCTGTTGAAATCTGTTACTTTTGTTTTTGCCTAAGATACTCTCAATTTCTTTTTGAAAATTGACTGCATTAACTCAAACAACGCTCTCGGTTTGGGGCATTGAAATTTGTCTTTGAATCGCCGATGTCATGCCCTTTTTTGCACAAATTTTCCCCTTTTTGTTTAAAAATTTAGTTGCATTGTGCTACATAACATTTTCAGCATAGCGTTGTGAGGTTTTTGCTTGTGTGCTAGCTGCCACACCTACTTATTTGAATTTGCCTAATCTATAAGCCAACTGTCTAAACCTTTTTTGGTACTCATGTGGAACTTGATTGTATTTACTGAAAACGCTTTTCAAGTTGTTGCTTGCTTGGTGGGTATAGTTTTTATAATGCCGCATGTGCTTTCCAATGAAATTGTATATTTTTGAAGCTTCTTGCAACTTCGCTCTACATATCATCATGTATGAAAAAGTTTCCTATATGGCATATATGCTTTGTTTTATCTACTGCGCCATATACTGTTAACAACAAATGGAAGGACTAATCAATATTTGAAGCATTTCTTAAAAAAAAAGTTGCAAGAACAAAATTACGACGTTATAAAGAAAAACACTTGAGACAATCGAACTAAATTTACAAAGTTTAATAAAAACTTAAAGACACAATGTAGTAACGTGGGATATTGCAACATTAAAATTCAATAAAGCCATAAAAAAAAGCAATTAATTCAATATTCCCAAAAGTGGACAATTTTTTCCACTTTATTTTTCTTATTTTTTATTTTTTGGAGTCCTTAAGTAATGAGGCGAAAAAAGGTCAACGCTGTTTAGCAAAAAAGTAACAGCAAAGTGTAGCAAAAAAAAAAATAATAAAAATATAAAACGTAATTTATGTGAAGGTCAAACGTAGTAAATTGGGATTTTAAAATAAAAAAGCTCAAATGTTAAACGTCGTTTTATGTGATAAAGATTACTAAACTGAAAGTTATTTTAAGATTAAAATTCAAACTCAGAAGGTTGTGGTAAATCAAAGTAAATTCAGCAAAAACTTGAAAGAAATATCTTGCGCTCATATATCTAAAAGGTAGGAGGAGCCTCAGTGTTTATCATGGAAGTTCGATGAACTTCTTAGTGAGTTGCAAATATTTATATATATTTGCTATCACCCAAGCACGCATAAATTTCATTTCAGTTATGTTTCAATACAACACAAACTTATCGAAATCCCATGATAGAAACAGCAGTCATTTGCACAAAATAAATATAATAAAGTCATCATCATTGTGTAGAATTGTAGAAAATACCCCGCATTTACATATTGTGTAGTTTGAGCAATTTTGTTGTTTGTAAAAAATTCAATTTTAGATAAAAATCTCATGGGACTATGTATTCCAAAAGTTGCTATATTAAATTGGAAGAAATTTTTGTTAGCTAGCATATAACAATGCGAGTAACTATATTTTGACTATAATTTGAATTTGGTATCAGTTTGGTCTAATCATTCAAGTTTTGTATACACTCGTATTTTGCAAGCTTAGTGATCTATCTATTTTCTTCAGGCGGATCCCAACAACCTGCGTCATTTGAAAAATTGCCCAAAATTTTTAACGATCATTTAAATGCAGTCAATGAAACTTTGCCAAAAAACTAAAATGTCGCATATCATTCAAAAATCGCATAAAAAATAGAGCATTCTAAGAGACTGAAAATTTGCATACAACGAAAAAGTTGCATGAGATAAAAACTTGGATAAAGTTTTGAAGTTGCATAAGAATAAAAGACTAAGAACTAAAAATATAAAACACAATTGTAAATTGCTATATGACTTAAGATTCACATGTGAACCACAAATCGCTTGCGATATTTTTGTCACATGAAACAAAATGTCGCAGTACATTGAAATATGTTGAAACTACACATACAATTTCACATATAATTGAAAAATCATAGAATGAAAATTGCACAGTAACAAAATGCCATATTTGAAATTTAAGGCCCATAAAAATATATCACATAAGAGTTAAAAGTCACATGAAACTTAAAAATTGCTTTCTATTGAAAACTTGCATAAGATAAAGTCCAAACGACATTTCTGGCACATACTTAAGTGAAACCAACAATTTATAATTTATTGTAAGCATACGCCTAAAAAGTCTTATGTGTCTTAAAAGTTGCATGCGACTTCAGACTGGCATACAATTTAAGAGATAATTACGTTTAAAAACTCAAATATAATTCAAAAGTTGCATGCAAATTAGAACTTGCGCAAAACTTAAGGATTATAAACGTTTTATTTTAAGACATTAAACAGGCATATAAACAGTACTTATATTGAAAAATTTCATCTCTAAAAAAGTAGCAGACTAAAATATCGCATACTATTGAAAAACCGCATGAGACTAAAAAAAAACTGAAAACGCTTAAAATTGGCCTTCAATATTTTTGTAGCATCAAGCGCAGAAAATCGTTATCAAATAAAACGAAAAAGACTTAAATATCGCATGATATTTTAAAGTTGCATAAAACTTAAATGAAACTTGTATGAGATAAACTTCAAATCAAAAATACTGTAAAGCGCAATGTTAAATTTTCATCAAAAGCGTTAAAGATTTCAACAATTTCTTCAATGTTGGTATCATTTCTATTTAGTGAAACTTACCATTTTATTATAAAGAGGTTGACATTGCAACAGTGCCTACAAATTGTGGATATTTATTAAATGAACTAAAATTTCTACTTTAAGTTCACTAAAACTTTACATGATTTTTTCCAATTATGAAATCAATTGGCCGCCAAGATTGCGTGATTTCATTCGACTGAATTATTTTTTGTGCAACCAACAGATATTTGAAAAAGTGTTCCAAAATTTAACCAACTGCCAGTTGCTGCGCTCATATGCCCTGTATCATATTTCAGTAATAAATACCATAAGATTATCTGCAGACTAAAGCCATTTGCATAATATTTTTGTATATCAATGCAATAACAAAATGTGCAATTGATACTGTAAAAAACACCCTGTATTTATATTTAATAACAAATTAACTAAAATATCACTAAATTGCTACGAAATCATATTTTTGCATATCAAACTCGTAGCTAACATTTGGTGCTGCCATACTACTGCGCTCAAATATTTTGCTGTTTAAATGTCCTTCGCAGCTTAAATGTGGTATTTTCTACTTAATTTTCAAACTCGTGACTTTTCGACACAGCACTTTGTGTTTTTTTCATTTTTTTTTGTGTTTTGGCTAGTCCCATGAATGCTTAATTAAAAAATTGCTACCCACTTTACGCAGTGGCCGAATTTATTATTATCGTGTCCTCCTGTTGTTTTTTTTTTTAAATTTAATTCAGATGACATCATATACTTTAACGAATTCATATCCCTTTCCTTGCCATACTGCGTAATATGATTCGGTTGCAGTGTAATTAATTTAATTTCTCTGTTTTAATTACTTTCACTTTTAGCTTTTTAAATTTGGAAGAAGCTTTTTTTTATTTTTTTTTTAGTTGAGGATTTAAATTTTTAGCTTCTGCTAGCAAAAGTAATTTGTATGTGGGATTTGTTTGGTTTACTTTTGAATTTTTAATATATGGCGGTTCTATATAAGAGCAAAAAGCGCATACTCTGAACAATTTTAATTAGAAATTTTATCAAAGCAACTAATAATAAATTCTTTAAGTTACACTTAAAGTAACGTATTAAGAAAAAATTAAAAATTCATAAAGACGGTAATACTTCTTTTACCAAATTTGAACTGTTATTTTGGAGCTCAGACCTTACAATCGTTTACACGTTATACGAATATTCGTGCTCTATTGTTGTTCGCATTTAGAAGCACGATTTCAAAGTTCACGTGTAGTTTGCATTTAAACCCACGTACCAAAACTACTCTTCTATTTCAAACACGTGCTACACGTGTTAGTGGAGAAGTTAGTATTTTTTGTAAAGTCCGTGTATTTCCTTAGGCACGTGTGTATGCTAAAGTTCGTGTAACACGGGTTCTGCACAAAGAACGTGTTTTGTCTACACGTTAACGTTCAATGTTAATTTTATAGCAGTACATGTCAGCAATACACGTTAATACGTTAGACACATGTTATCCTTAATTAACTTAACGTGTACGCGTGCTTAAGGAAGTACACGTGTAGTATGTCTTTTAAATACACGTGTATTTGAGGTTCGTGTTTTCGAACCATGTTCATGAATGGCTGTGTGCACGAGTTCACGTGTGTCTTGAAATCTACTTTTTATATTACATTGCTTGAAATCAGATCGTATACAGTGCAAAAAGCTCTCAGTTTTCATCGTTTACCCCAGTGAGATTCACACTGAATTCCTTTCAGAAGGACAAACGGCAAATAAAAAATATTATTAAGGTGTCATATGGCGCTTGCGTGACAGTTCCGTGGAAGGACGACTCATGGATTTTGCACCACATCGTCGTCGCTAAAAGCGTTCATTGTAGAAGAGTGAGATATTGGCCAAAAATTCAAGCTAAATAGCTAACAAAGCTAATAGCTGTATTAGCTAAGCTCTATCTGCTCATACTATATATTTACATAAATATTCGAAGGCCAAACAGATTCATCCCTTTTAAACTGCGATAACACAACATAATCGGTTGATTTTTTTATTGAAAATGTTGTGGAGCAAAGCAGTTCAGAATGTAAGGCGTAAGGCCAAACCGAAAATGTGTTTCCACGGCTAAGCTAATAGACTGATTTTGATGACATTTGGTATCAAAATATATTAAACCCTAAGGAAAGGTATGCAGAACAGTGTGTTCTTTTAGTGGGTGTGGCACAGCCTCTATGGGGAAAAAGTGCTGTCATGGCTGAGCCACTACACCGCTTTTGATGAAATAAAGCTCTTTGTTTCTTAATGTGGAGCTCTACGTCCCTAACAGGGAAATACATTTTCATTACTTAGCAAAAGCGACATTTCTGATGAGATTTGGCACAGAGATAAATTGAAATCTGAAAAGAGGTATTAGACTTGCCTAATATATAATACATTTTTTAAAGTCAAATTAAATTTCTGTCAAATGCTTGATATGAGAATATAACGAAATCAATTTTAAAAAATAAAAGTTTTCTTGCGTTTTGCGCATAATTGGTACCAAAAGTCGTTGACATTAAAGTCATTACCTTTGCTGAGAAAACCAAGCCTACACATTTTCTATTTACTTAAAATTTCCTTTGAAGAGGCACACTTCAGTAACACATTTTTCTCTAATTTCTATTTATTTTTTATTGAGTGGAATTTTTTTTTCATTCCTTTACGAGTACACCTCGTTAAATTTTGTTAGTAATCAAAAATTAATTTTATTGCCGCCATTTTAATTGTTGGCCTTTCTGCCGCTTATTGCTGCTGCTAATTGTTGTCTTAACTGCAAATTACTTAGCTATAACGCCCTCAGATGTTATGCGAAAATAATTGATGATTTTGGTTAATTTTATAGTCATACGCATCTTGAACAGTGTACTTAATGTACCTAATGTATGCGTTGAAATTGTAATTTTTATTGAATTCAATTAAATAACAATAAGACTATGCATATTTAAATGCTTTAAATGTTTTAGAATTGCTATATTTCAAAATTTTAAAATATAATTTGCCTAATTAATATGTCCAAGTACGTTTGGAATTGGCGGTCTTTTGTTAAAATTTCAGCTGGGGACTGTGATGCCTTTTATTATTAAACACTTTTTGAAAATATCCTTAGCAGGTTTTTTACTTTTTTCACAGCATAATCGCTAATTTGTTTGGAAAGGTTGTGAAAAATGGCAGTGCAAACGTAATTTTTTTACTTTTAGTAGGCGGTGGCACGCTTCTAACAGAAAAACCAATGATTTGATTTTGATGAATCTTCGTTTGGAAATAGATTGAACCCCAAAAAAGGTTACTAAAAACTTAAAAGTCTTGAGGGGGCGTGGCACAACCCTTAATGGGAAAAAGCGCTCAGCCAGTACAGCTGTTTTGATGGAATTTGTAGTGGAGATAGATTGAATCCTAAGTAAAGATATTTGTTTTGAGTGGGTGGTGTCACGCCCCCAACACAAAAAAGTCTTTACTGCTAAACTAATGAAACGAATTCCATGAAATTTGGTATAGAGATAGATTGAACCTTGAGAAAACGTAATGATTTTGATACTAAGACGCTTCTAACAGAAAAACTAATGAGCTGATTTTGATATTAAGTTTTGGTTTGAAAATAGATTGAACCCTAAGAAAGGTTATTAAATCTGTTCAGCTTTTTAAGGGGGCGTGGCACTGCCGTTAATAGGAATAAAAGATTTAAAGTGAAAAGTGACACGCCTCCAATGGAAACATATGTTTTTGCGGCTAAACATCAATATTGAAGATGTTCGGTATGTAGCTAGATTGAACCTTCAGAAAAAGCATTTCATTTTAATATGTATATTGAACTCTAAGGAAGGGCAACATGATACCATGATTTGTATTTTTGCAAGTGATGACAGAAAATAGAACTTTTTTATCTCAGATTTTTAATGCCAAAAAGTATTTTTTTTTTCTTTTGACACTATAGTGAGTTGAGTTTCAACCACTGTGCGAACTACAGTGTAACGAAACATCAGTTTTTAGTACCAACAGATTATAGATTGTAAGTTATATCATTAGTTTTCCAGTAAAATCCAACTCCATCTTAATCATAAGCTTAAGTTTTAGGATGTTTAGTATGAAAATGTTAAATGACATTTGTTTGTTGCGCATAGCATATGCAAAGTATTTTATTAATTTTATGATCTAGGACTGGAGCATGTGCTTAGCGTGTTGCCTTTGTCAATGTTGCAAATGCCCTCCCCTAACGCTGCCACTGTCCAAGTGTACTATACATAACAAAAACAAACTAAAATCTGGCAAAACAAACATTGAAATAATTTTTATGTTCTTTCTAAAGATTTTATTTTTATGTTTGTATGCATAGATTAATGCCAGCAAGGATCATAATATTGTTATTTACAACTTATAAAAGTTTTATTTTGCACAACAGTTTTTTAGCTTTTTTTGAACACTCAGCCAGTATTCATGCTCAGACTGTCGTATAAATAGCTAGATATTATGTACGGTATGCTAGAAGTAAGTTCAAATGTGACAAAAATGTCAACGCATGCAGAGTAATTTGTCCCTTCTCGTAGTTTAAAGTCGCAGACAAAGTCTTAGATCATTCGGTAAATTTTTTCAGAGTTGGAAATATGCCTCTCCATGAAATCTTGAAATGAAAATAACTATTTTAATCATAGCTTCGATTCTTAGCGGCTCCAATTTTCTATTTGTTTGTTTAAAAAATGCTCACGCCTATTTATTTGCTGTTTATCCTTTTTTTTACCACACATTTTCTATCTATTTGAGCGGTGCCATTTCGCACAAAAAAAGTTCGCGCGTGTATATTTTGCACCTCATTTTATTACATACTTAATATGCAATCCCCTAGAGTTTAATCAAAATCGATAAAGCCATCTTTGAAACAAGAATAAATGTTATGCAAAAAAGTAATTTAATCAGGACTTAAAAATTTTGTTAGGCGATTTTAAACTACGTAAAGCAATACGGCATACTCCATTTTCGTTGACATTTTTATGACATTTTAACATGCTTTCAGCACGCCGTGTATGGGAGTATTTGGTGATTATATCTCTCCTCAAATGTTAAACGACTTGTACTTTTTTCCAAAATATTAAATAAAAAAGCAGTTTGTCATTCAAATTGTGAGCAATGGTATAATTACTCATACGTCAACCAAAGCTAAAATTTAAAAATTATAATTTTTAATGTAAATCCTTGAAAATTAAGTCAAAAATAAAAAACCTTGCATTCCTTATGCTGTTTATTTTGATGACTTAAGTCTATTTTTCTTAAAAATGTGACATAAAGAGATTTGCTTCTCAAGTTATTTAAAAATATTCGCAATTGATTGTATGATAATATGCACTGGGGCTTGCGAAAAGGGAGCGTATATTGCGGGAGACATTGCTATATTTTTGCTGAGATCAGCATTAGTATTTTATATCAATTTGTATATTTTATAAATCTTTCTTTTATGTAAAAATGACACCCGATTTGTGCTTTGAAAAAATCATAAATTACATTCTTTAAGCAGTGGCTTGGAAAGATTGATTATTCCAATTTGTAGCCTTTGTGACAAAAGAAATAATCACAAGTCTTTTCAATGTGATAGCTCATCAGCGAAATAATGAATTTTATATTAAAAATAAAAACAAAAATTAAAAAGCTAACGTGTTTATTATTCACTGATTAACGTGCAAATATCAATTTGTTAATATACCGTTGTATTGTCTTCGTCCTCATCCTCATCATCTTCGACATCATCTTCATCAGCAATGCCTTCGGCTGTTGTAAAAGTATCAGTGCTACTACTGCGTGTACTGGTCGCCAGCATAATGTGCTGTGTTGAGTTATTCCTTTCGTTGTAGACACTTAACAGTGACGCACTCATACAGCGATGGGTGTAAAATATTTTATAGGCTTACTTACTAATACAGTAATAGTAACAGCAACGCTATAACAGCACACTATAAACTTGCTGCAATTTATTGCGCTGTTTATCTCTGCGTCTAAGGCAGCGCGTTTATGTGTGTGAGCGAGTAAGTCTATCACTCTTTTTATTATTCTTATTTTTATTGTTAACAATTGAGAGAGTTACGGTAAAATGACGACTGTTTACTTTAAATTACAACAATTTGTAGTTGAAAACATACATAGTTTTATTGTATGTAGATTTGTTTTTGTTCACTGTAAATTACATTGAATTTTTTAAGCCCACAGTGCTGATAAAAACCTGAATGTCTTTAATTTATTTATAGGAATATTAGGTGAAATAAGTCAATGTGCTTTAAGAAACATGAAAGGCATTTAGTGATATTTTGTTGTGAATTGAAATATGCAGCTTTTTCAAATGACAGAAAAATATTTGGGGCATTCTTTGTCAAAAAATAAACTAGTTAGAGCTTGTGGTCTCCAATTTTGGTATTTTTTTTAATAGGTAGCAGGCATAAGTTAAATCATGCTGTGTTTCGGCAACTTCGTTTTTTGTAAAATTTAAGTTTACTGAATTAAAAAATATTCTAAATATATCACAAATTTTGAAAAATTATTGTATGATTATTGGTAAAAAGCAACAATAACCAGAAAAAAAAATCAGTGAAATTGGAGATCTCAAAGTTCAACTCGTTTCGTTTTGGTAAAAAATTTGCCCATATTTAACACTGTGTCCAAAAATGAGATCTAAATTTTGGATGATATTTTACTGACAAACATTATCACCAAGTCGTTAAGCTCAAATCTGGCCTAACCACCAGTGCTTTGAATTAACGGTAAATTAACCGGTAACGACTAACGTTCTATGACTTTTTTATTTCAAGTCTGAGAGGGGTCGTGTCTGGAAAAAATTTGTATTATTTAAATTAACGTATGTAGAAAATTCAATTGAAATGCTCCATAAGAGAGCTAAAGAACGGCGCTGGAGGGCTGGTGTAAATAAAAAAAAATGTTTCTCTTTTCATGAAAAACAACTTTGACTGAAACCCCAAACCTCTCAGACTTGAAACAAAAAAAGTCGTAGCAGAGCATTTGAAACCATGTTAATGACCAGCTAATTTACAATGTGGACCAAAATCTGACGACAGATTCAAACTTAGCGACCTCAAATTGCTCTACATTGATGTCAGTAGATATTCTTCGAATTTCACTGCACATGAGTCACTCAACTTCATTACAGCTATTTATAAATTTTTTTTTGACTAAAAACTGTTCGATTGTGATATGGGTAGCTCTCTACTTTTAGCAAAATCGACCTAGAATAATTAGTAACAAGGTTTTTCATGAAATTTATAAGAAATATAAACATATAAGGGTTAGTTATAAGCTTTGCCAAACTATAATTGGCGCTTCAGAAATATGTTCAACCCTTAATTCTTGGACTTTAAGAGTTTTCAATGATAATCGGCTCTGTTATCTCTCCTGGACATTGTAAAATAATAAAAAAAATTGTAAAAATGGAGTGCACTGTTTTTGAAAAACAGCAGTGGGAAAAGTCAAAAAAAAATTTTTTTTCAGTACTACACATAAATTTCACTAACAAATCAAGTTCATACGTCAAATACAAGTCTCAAAACCGAGCAAAATTATTTCCATTAACCGATATCGAAATGCCTGACTAACCAATAGCAACAATAGCACAACTTGCAAGTGTTTATCAATATTTGTCTTCGTCGAATCCTGAGAATTTGGTAGCCTAGGACCATTTCGAATAGCTCACCAGATGCCGACAAGATCAGATTTAAAGAATAAAGGAAATATAAATGGTTGCTATGTTACATATCAAGGAACTAACGACAGAGGACTGACGATTTATTACAAAAATTCATACAGATTTAGTTTAATACACATTATTAACAGGACGTAAAATACAGACTTCATATAACTAAGCAAATATAAATTTTTATGTTAAGACAGATGAAAAAATGAAAAATTTTCTTGGGGACTGATATTCCCATTTGACGAATGTATTTTTGATAAGTGACACTGCAGCAAAACATTGATATTGATCTTTTGAAATCATAAAGTATGTGTACATACTTCATAGGTTATTCTGAAACAAAAAAATTGCGAAGTAATTTCAGGGGACTGACGGTGAGAATTGTAAGCTATGTACATTTCAACATTTATGTAATATTTAAAATAAATATTATTCACAAATGAAAAGTTCATGCAATTGCTTGATATCTTAAATGAAAAGATAAAAAGTTTTTATTGTTGCTTGTTATCTTAGGTATCAAGGGACTGACGATATCGCAGAAGAAATGTACCATCACAAAACTAACTTAAATTTCCATTATTAAGATACGAGTACATATAAGTTAATAAATACGAAAAATTTGTACATAGTTTGTGACTAAAACAATAAGCAAAGCAGGGGACTGACGCATGCATCACGTTTCATTGACAATCGACTTAAATAATTACTTAAGTTACGTATTATTGCATGCAAAAAAACACCAAAAAATTTTAAAAAATTAACAAATTTGACCAATATTTAATACATAAATCAGGTTACTGAGACTAAATTTAAGGTAAGCACTTAGAAAACAATTTGCAGCCAAATAAGTAAAGCTGCAACAATAACTTTAACAATAATTAACTGTTGTCTTGCTAGGGAAGAAGCTGACGCAAGGGTACTAAAGATTTTATATTAATATCACAAAATTGTATTTAGCTTAAAATATGAATTAAGGGAACTCAGAGCTATTAAAGAGGGATCCAATACGAGTTCGCTTTTCCAACTGGGTTGTTTTGACAGCTGTCATGTGTCAAATGGCTTGCCCATATGACGTTTGTGTTCAGTATTCAATACGACTTAATCATGAATAGACTTACTCTTGAACAACGTTTATTAATTGTGGAAACTTACAACCAAAATCAGACATCAGTTAGAGAATGTTATAGAGTTTTTCAACATCATTTTGGTTTTTATGAGCATCCAACTGAGCGCACTATTCGTTGCACCATCACCAAATTTTGAACCAATTTTTCACTATTGGACATTCATCATTCAACCAGAGTGCATACAGCCCGTAATTATGAGAATATTTCTGCAGTAGCAGAGAGTGTTCGTGAAAACCGTGAACAATCGATTCGTCGCCGATCTCAGGCTTTGGGAATCTCTTATGGATCATTGTAGCGTATCTTGAGGCGTGATCTTGGTCTGAAGGCCTATAAAATACAGCTCGTACAAGAATTGAAGCCGACTGATATTGGCTTACGTTTTAATTTCGGCCTCACAACATTGTGTTTAGCGACGAAGCTCATTTCTGGTTGAACGGCTACCATAACAAGCGAAATTGCCGTATCTGGGCTGATTAACAACCAGCAGCAATCCAATAGCTTCCAATGTATCCCGATAAATGCACTTTTTGCTGTGGTTTATGGGCAGGAGGCATCATCGGACCGTCTTTCTTCAAAAATGCGGATAGAGCCCGTCGTACGGTCAATGGTGCTCGCTACAGAGCAATGATCAATGATAGAGAGGATATTGGTGTAGCCGACCTCTGGTTGACAGGATGGCCTTACATGCCATACAGCTGGAGAAAGAATCATTTTATTGAGGGAAACGTTCGATGAAAATATCATCTCAAGAAATGGTACTGTTAATTGGCCGCCAAGATCATGTGATTTGACGCGATTGGATTACTTTGATTGGGCATATATTAAATCACTTGTTTAAGTCAACAAACCTGAAACTATTGATGCTTTGGAAACCAACATAACTTGTGTTATTCAAGGAATACCGGTCGATATGCACGAAAGAGCTGTCGAATATTGGACCCACAGCATGGACCATTTAAGAAATAGTCACGGGCAACATTTGAACAAAATGATTTTTAAACATTAAGTTTTAGGAACCAATTTACAAATAAAGATTTGCATCGCAACATAGATTTTTAAGTATTTTATTTCGAAAACAAAGTAGAAGCTCTTATTTGATCACCCTTTAGATATCATGTTATTATACAAATGCAAAGAAGTATTAACAAATTATGCCAGAAATAAAATCTTTGCAAGGTAATGACGATTGTGCTGTGCTAAGCACAAATAACAAATGTGAAGTGCGAATTTCCCCTTAGTCATATTCCATTAGACTAAAACAATTAAACCTTCTATATGGATTATTTTGATAAAATTTTTATTTATTTCAGGTGATTGACGGACAAATTTAAAGGCACTTTGAAAAACAATTCTCAATTTAGTACCTATTAAGAAACTTGACTTCAATGAAGATTTACGAAATGGAGAAATAACATGGAGCTCATCTAAATTGGTAAATATTTCAAATTTATGTATACATTTTATATATAACTAGGACATAAATTTTACAAAAAGTTGAGAAATACCCATACAAAACAATTTGTTCATAAATTAATTTGTTTTGGCCTTAAGTTCATTTCAAGTTCACAAAGTCATTTTCAATGTAGTTTTATTAAATGACAACAAAAAAAAATTTAAAAAATTTTAGCACAGCTCTTGGTGAATTTTTATAACAAAACTATAGCGTACGTTGGCATATGCGGCATAAAGCAAAAACTTTGTTTTTTCACTTGTTTGCTTTACCACTTTTTAAGCTCGAACACATTATCCTTAGCTTTTTTAATTTGCCATCACATAAATTGCCTCTGAGTTAATTTACCGAAAACTTTGTTATCTTTTAATCTCATCTCGTTTTTTTTTTTTGCGGCAACTGCAAGCAGCATAACCATAAATATTGATGATTTCAGATAATTGACTACCCGGGATTACGGCCAAGTCAATTGAATTTTTATCAAAAGTTGCAAACAAGGCACTTTTAATGCATCAAAAAACACACAGCACACACACACGGTAGATAAAAAATTTTAGTTTTTTTTTCTTCTCTTAAATCAAATTTTCTAATATCCTTAAAAAGGATAAGGCAAGAAATGCCGCAAGATACTAAGTACGTTTGCCATTTACCGCGCGTTATTTATTTCGTATGGCTTCCGCTTTCGACGTTTTCGCTTTCAATTACAATTCGACTAACAACGACATCTCGGACAAGGACAACTCCGATAATGTTGACTGTGTCTCAACCGACTATCCTGTGCTTTCAGTGTTTGACAACTGATTTCGGGCTGTAAGCTTGAAATCATTGCAACTTCCTTCGTTCGATATGAAAAATCCTTAAAATGAAAAAAAGCAACAACAACAACAACAGCAACGGATATACATCCTCCTACTTAATTAACGTACACATCCACATATCTACTGCCCAGTGTTGTGAGCTTTTTCGCTCGTTTCAATCAAAAGTAGCTCATAGCTTGTGCATTACTTACAAACGAGCAAAACGCACGAAAGCGAAAGTTCTGCACGACAGACGACAACGAACAACTAACGTGTCACGTGCTCTGGTTTTTTTGTTTTGCTTTTGTTTTTGTTTTTTGCTTTTTGCTTTGATCCGGGAAACCTTCCCAGACTACCGCCGGGGTTGTATTGAAAGCTCATGAAAACAGTCAGCTGTTGAGCTTTGGTGTTCTGTGCAATTTTGTTTTTGTTTTTTGCTTTTTCATCATCGGCGCACGCTTTTTGAAGGTTAATGTTAACGTGACTTGTGACGTTTGCTTGGCATGCTTTCGTGTTTGACGTTGTTATTGTTGTTGTAATGAGTTGTTGCTACCTCACAATTTTTTGCGTCTGCTGCCAATTGTTCGCTTGACTTTTGTTGGTCGTCCGCTACAAGTTTTGCCCAAATTGAATTGTCGTAGGCACAAAAGCACAAACGAGTCGGCGGCGTTCATTCCCTGCCTCTTAGGTGCGTGTTGCTTTAGTTTTCATGACTTTTTGCCTGCCACGTTTTTTGTATTGTGTTATTTTCTTTGTTTTTCTTTATTATTCTTTGGTTTGTTAGTGTCGTTGGCTATTTTTCTAGCGCATAAGACTTGCTTAGATTGAATTTGTGTGTGTAATAATTGCTGATAAGTTATCACAGTTGCAGGATATCGTTGACATCACTGCAACCAGTTTGCTGCTTTTATTATGAACTTTTGCTCCTTTTTGTGGTTTATAACTTAAAGCACAGAAATGCGTTGAGATTAATGACTGATAAGAAGGGGATAAAATATGTCATGGAAAGTCTTAGGGTATTTCAAACAAATTATCCGATCTTGTTGGGAAACAACCATGTTGGTAACATAAAAATCAAAACTAATTTGACCTCACTGCAACTTAAAATTAGGTTGCGAACATGTTTACACGCTAGCAAAATCATCAGTAACATCGCATTTTTGCAAATTTGTTTTTCCAACAAAGTTGCCCGTGTGTGGGGATGTATTTTATAATAATGACGCTTAGAAACACTTTTAACAACATCTTATATTAACATTACTAGGCAACATTATTTTCAAAAATGTACAGCAACATTAAGCTGTAGTTTTTTGGCAACAATCTGTTATAATATAATTTTTGACAGCTTTTTTTATCCTTATTCAGCAAAAATGTTTATAAACATTTTTAATGACAATATTTGAAAGCATCATTTAGCAATAATATAGACAGACATTGTTCATCATTAACGGTTTAGTAACAGGGTTATCAACATGTTCTGTAAAAATGCTTAACAGGATTTTTAGCAATCATGTTCATCGAAATTGCTTAGAAACATTTGCAGTGCATTACTGCTTAACAATTATACTTGTAACGTAGTAAGTGGCATGTTAATCGAAATTTCTTTACACATGTTGCATGAAATATTCAAAAGCTTAACATCACATTAAAATTAGATCTCAATGAATACCGAGCACTATTTTTTTGCACCAGAGCTTTTGCACACAGGGCAACGACTCCCTTCTTTCCCTAAACACGTGACGAACACTCCTGCAATTAACAAAAACATCCTTTGCAAATTCGAGGCGACGATTTTGAGTTGGAATGCATTAATGGGCAACAATAGAAAACAAAACTCCTTAGCAGCATTGTTGAACAATAAAGTGTAGGAATAACTTTAGCAACACTGCGATTATAAGCAACAATTAATGTTTATAAAAACTTCTCAGCGACGTTTCATAGAAAGATTTTTGAGCTACATTATTAAGCAACAATGTCTAGCAATATGGTATAGAAAATTTCAAGCAAACTTACTTAGCATCATTTTTTACCAACATTGCTTAGCAACGTTGTTTTGTTTGAAGACTATGTTTGTCCGCTATGTTCAGCAGCTAAGTTTGGAAATACAAATCAGCAAATGTTAGACATTATTATCAACATGGTCTGTAAAAATCAGTAAATCAGCAAAGATTAAACATTAAAGTATAGCAAAACAATGTTTATTAAAACAAATGGTAACAATGTTGAGAATCCATGTACGCAAGCTAAACTTTTTAGCAATAATTATTAGATAAATTTTTTACCAAAAATGTTAAGCAACTCTGTTAGTAATAATATTTATTATTATATAGTTTTGGAACAATGTTTGACAATAATGTTTAGTAACATTGTTTTACGGTCCTATTTAATGTCTTTAACTGCTATCCTCTTTCATAAGCTAACTTTTGAAAGCTCTTCATCCCTCCCACATGCTGTTTGCATTGATAAGATTCATATCTTGCTAACTATTCCAAACTTCATAAAAAGAGATATATTGGCAACTGTGAGACTCATTCTTACAAAATGAGTATGGGCAGAGCTATAGATTTATCTTGAGGGGCTAAGCTTAAAGTAAGCTTAGGCTTGCATCCTCCCCAAATATTGATATTATACGTTCAATGTAGTGCCGACAAATTTTTCTGAGAAGTCCACCCCTAATTACGTCAATGTGAATCAAACATTTTCAATGTTTCGCTTAAAAGCAAAAATTGATATTAGCGATCAACTCAATCATCATAGTTCTTAAGATATTTAAGTTTAAACCTATGGGCTTATAATAAAAGGAGAATAGGGAAAAATCGATGTATTTTCTGACCATTTTGGTCAAAAATTCTGAATAACCGCTTAATGACTAAACACTTTATAAAATATAATGTCACTATATAAAATGTAATGACACAAAAAATTAATATAAACCTATGATTGATATTAAATTATATTTTTTAGTGATATTTTCTAAACTTAAGATCACACTCTTGAAATTATTTACTAGGGTTCTTATCATGAAAAATAATATATGAACGTGGTGACCAAATAAAAACAGGCCATTCAAAATTAAATATGTTGTTCAAATAGCACTTTTAAAGGGACATAAGTAGGTTTTTCTGATGTACATGCATATGTTGACTAAAAAATGTTCTCATTTTCCCCTTGAGCTCAGAGCATGTTGCTATAGTCTCCACTAGCCCTGCCTTAATCTGAAATCTTACTTTGATTGACTTTGGCCGCTAAGTGGCTTTTTTCATTTATTTAGTTTGTTTTGGAAACCATGTCGTATGATTAATATCGAATGCTGGGAAAAACTTCTTGCAACATGCAAACAATGATTTTTTAAATATTAATAAATCCAACCATACATTTAAAGCTCGCGCTTAAGATTGAATAGAATAAAATTCAAAGGAAAGCGCTACAAAACATAAATTAAATAGCAATTAATTGTTAATTGCAATAGAAAACTTCAATAATTTTATAAATATCCAATTAAATGATAAAAAATTTAATATGTTGCGCTAACACAAACGCTAGCACGACATGACTTCTATTCATAAACTTCTCCTAAAGTAACATATGCTTGACGTAAATAATTTATTTCAACTTTATCTAGTTAAGGAGAAATTAGTACTTTGCCTTGATATTTTTAGAAAATTACGTTTTACTACTTATACACTCAAACTAATGTATTTCCAAAAAATCGACAAAAAAAAATTAAGCAAAAACAAATAAAGCGACTTTCTTTACACCTACGCAAATATTCAGCGTTTGCCTAATGAAATAAAATCAACTTTGCTGACAACTTCAATTGCAGCTGTCATATTAAACAAGAACAACAAGAACAACAAAAACAACAAGAACAACAGTTAAAACAATGAAAACAACAGAGGTGGTGGCGAAGTTCTAATGCCATACATTTGACACGTTTTTGCTCATTGCGATCTACATTGCGAAAATAATCAGCAGAGAAAAAGCAAAAAAATAAATAAAAGAAGCAAAAAATTATACTTCCGATATCAAACCCTAAGATAAAAGTTTGCTGAATGAAATCCCGTCGTGTTAAGCTACACTACGCTCGCTCCAAAGAAGTGTTTCTTGATTATAATGAGCATATGTAATCAACAGCTTCAACACACAAAAAAAAAACAAAACAAAAACCAAATTTTGTAAATAAAAAACTTAGGCAGCAATAAATTTTTTTATAGCTCGCTTAGCTAAATATTGTTTGAAACAATAGCAAACATTTGATTGTCTTAAATGAATAAAGTTTATGTATGGTTTATTTGAAACATTTTTGACATTGACTGTTAAAGTTTACGAAATCGCGATTTTAAAAAATTGATTCAAATGAAATATTTAAGTACTTAATATAAATTAATATCGTTCGCAATGAAATAAAATATAGTATTTTTTTTGGCCATTTTCATGGGAGCAGAGTGGTACCACTTGTTTTCTCCAAAATTAGTTATCAAACTTTTCCTATCAATGCATATGATGCATTTTTGTTTGTTAACAAATTGAAATAATTCTTTTGGAAGATTGGCAGCACCCTTTATCATATTCAAAATAAATTCCCGTTTCTTTTTCATCGTTTAGTGAAAAAACTTTTTTGTTCTACGAAAATACACCACTTAGGTCGGCGGCACCTTTTCTAAACGGATCCAGTAGTGTATCTGGGAAGAGGCGGCGGTCGCCCCGGGTGCAAGGCTCGGCAGGGCGCCAGAGTGATTGTGAAAATATCTCATTTTACTAGTGTTTTTGAAAGTCAAAATTGAGTATTTTTTTTTTATTTTTGGTAAGGCAAACTCGGTAGGGGCAGCAAATAAGTTCTTTGTCCCGGGCGCCGATTTTGCACGGTACGCCTTTGAGCTGATTCTAAAGTAAATATAATCTCGAGGGAATGAACCAAATGATTTCTATGTAGAACGGCAAAAAAACTTTTGGAGGCGGCCGAGTCATCTCTTGAAATCAATTTTCGAAGCTTCTTTATAAAGGGTGTTCCAAATTTCACACAATATTTCAATTTGGCGCCATTTGTGCGGTAAAGTGTTGTTTGTTGGAAAAAAAACCGTTTGACAGCTGACAGTTCCTGTTTCCGGGAATTAGATGATTTGTGTTCAAAGATTTGTTGATTTCTGTCACTGAAATTTATGTTATTACCATTTTATGAAATAATTTTTTATACTGCTGACAACTTCATCATCTTTTTCCCAAAACAAATTTAACTTGCTACCATCTGAGGGAATAAATTTATTTTAGAAATCCGGGAACTGCGCTTTTAAATTTGGCAACCCTAGCCACACGAAATCACAACCTGGTTTCATTGTTGAGCAATATTTTAAATATAATGAAGGTTTGGCAGTTACACTTTACAATTTTTGTACAAAATATGATCGGAATATCAAAATTCAAAGAGACTGAATCAATTAGTGATCTTAGACACTCTGGCCGCTTTGCAACAAATCGTTCAACAACAATACAAAACATCGAAGCAGTTCGTGAGAGTGTTGCTGAGAGTCCAGAATCCATCAGTTCGTTACCATGGTAAAGAATTAGAGATTTCGAAAACGTCTCTACAGCGTATACTCACGAAGGGTTCAATTGACTCAAGAACTGAAGCCTACTGAACACGGACATCGAACAAAGTTCATTGAATGGATTATGGAACAAAAACAAGTGGAGATGCTAAATTTCGAACAAGATCATCTTCAGCGATGCGGTTCACATTTTGGTTTTGTTCGAAAAATCAACAAAAATCCACTTGTTGCTGTTCCATAACCCATTCAATGAACTTTGTTCGATGTCCGTGTTCAGAAGAACTGAAGTTTTTGGCTTCAATTGTTGAGTCTATTCAACTTTGTAGGCATGAATTTGCAAATCTTGTGAAAAAACGCTGTGAAACGATAAAGCTCATTTTTATCTTAATGGCTTCGTTAATCGTTAATAGTGTCGCTTTTGGGCCTTAGAAAAGTGATTGATGAGTAACAAATACATCCACAACAGTGTGAATTTCGAGTTGAAGACATGTATCTATATTGCAAGATATGGGTGTGAATAACACGTGGTTTCAATAAGACTTTGCAATATGCCATACAGCTCGAGAAACAATTCAATCACCGCATGAGTTATTTTCTGGTCGTGAAATTTCCCATTTTGGTAATCTGTATTGAGCACCCCGGTCATGCGATTTAATGCCGCTGGAGTTTATTCCTTGGGGTTTTTTGAAGTCTAAGTCTTATTCCAAGAAGTAGTTCTTGAAAGAGGAAATTATACGCCTTATCAACGAAATTCCGCCACATTTATGCAAAATGTTCATGGAAAATGTTGATAAAAGAGTGTACATATGCTATCATAGCCGTGAAAGCCATTTACCTGATATATCCCTACACAGTATACGTTATGTATCAATAAAACTGTTACAATTTTTAATAAAAAACCTGTGGTTACTGTTAAAATTACTTCTTGCGGAAATTATGCTGCACTTTTAAGACCTATATATGTAATAATAGGTGATTCACACTGCCATGAGCTTTTTTAATTTTTCTCGAACTAGTGCCAAAAACGAGATGAAACCAGACATAGTACATTTCCTATATAATTTCCATGCAAATTGAACGCAAACTAAATACTCGATTTTCGATTTCTTTGAAATTTACGCAATTTTTTAGGAATTCGTGTACTATTGGGAATGAATTGTCAGGACCGTTCAATATACTCACTTATGCCTAAGCTTAATAAGCAAATATTAAATGAAATCTCCAAGCGAATTAAGTAGCTAGTTTCAAACAAAAAGCTCATGTTGGCAAAACAGCGATAGCGCCAGTGTGAAAGCATTTTTTTAAAAACTTGATGCAAAAACGAGATAAATGAAAATCGTGCTGAATTTCGATGCCAGTGTAAATTGCCTATTATTACCATAAAGGGTGAGTTAAAATGCTAAACCATAAGTAATATTGATACGTTTATCTTTAACACGAAAAGAGTGTTGCAGTGTTTTTAATAATTTTGTTACTTTTTTGATTTAAGACCTAATACTTAAAAAAATTTAGTTTTTGACGCCACTCTTGATAAAAGCTTCCTTAATTATTTCAGCTAAGGATAGAACTTTACGCACTTTTAATATAAAAATAAGCTGTTGCAATTTTTCATCCATGTAACTTTAAATTGCATTAAGTACTCAAGGCAACAATATTTTTTTATTTAAGTCATTAATATATTGTGCACACATGCTGGAGGTATGTGTCGTGCCTAGCCGAGGTTCATAAGGTGGCTGAACTCGAATTTAATGTCGCAATTGTTGAATTGTTTATTCTCCTGACGAAATGTTAAATCGATGCAGGCGCATTGTTGCAACAGCAACAAGAAAAAAACGTTATTGCATTTATGACGTCATGGGTTTGATTGCTACCATTTTCAGTTTATTTAATTTTTTTTTTTACTTACGAGTTATTCAGCTTAATGAATTAAGATTTTTTTTCATTTTTTGAGATGAAGCGATTTACCTTGCGTTGTTGTTCACTATTCAATCACTGTTTTTAAAACAATTTTTTTTTTAAATTTAAGAAAATATATCATCTTAGGCCACAATTATTAAATGAAATTAAAAAAAATTAACACACACAGACTTTTTTGATCTGCCCGAATCAACTTTCGCAAAACGAATGAAAGGAATTATCAATAAACAAAATATATTAATTTTAATTAACATCTGTATTTAGTTAACAGAAAAGACTTAAAAACAAATATGGAATCATAAAATCATAATACGAGTAGCTCAATTAATAAGATAAATACTCTCGTACGACGAGCATAAATAGAATATTCTTTGACAAAACGTAAGAAGTCTCCCCTTAATGCCTCCGATTTTGCGAATTTTTGTTGATTTATTACTTAGCTGGCCTTTTGAAAAACTTTTTCGCAAATATTTTTTCTTTTATAGGGTAAATGCTACTTTGCGTTAAGCTATATTTTTAAATTATAATTTGGTTGTTTTTTTATATTTTGCAATAGGATCAATACCTTCTGTTATTTCTGAAATTTTCCAAAAAAAATTATTTCTGACGAATTTAAAAAAAAAGATTAAAAAACCAAATTGCGATCCCATTTTACATCTTATGTTTGTATGGCAGGTAAAACGCCCTCTTATTAAAACCCGCCCAAATTTTGTACCATGCCAGTTCGAACTATGTTAATGTTTGTGTGCAATTTGTTTTCATAACTGCTAAGTGTAACGTTTTAAATTGTATATTTGTATGGGAGATACCACACCCCTAATCCAAATTTAGTACAGAGCTTTTTCGCATTATTTCTAGTATAACTGTAGATTTTTGTTGCACTACCTTAAATAACTTCCTCAGAATAAGTTTTTAATAGGTAGTCGCCACGCCCTCTATTCAAAATGTATGCACTTTTTACTGGTGCTAGGCCGATGCATTTTTCATATTTTTGTGAAATTTAAAATTTTTCATACTTTGGCTTATGCCACGCGCACTTGCAGAAATTCCCCTAGTTCTTGTCCAGAGCTTTTCCAAATCATTCCTATTGTTTGTATGAAAGGTTTCATTCTCATTAAATAATTCTCCCTTATTAAAATTTGTTGCTTGTATGAGAGGTGCCACGCCTTCTAGTCCAAGTTTTTCAACTTCAAAATCGTGATTTCCATAGACAAATAGACATGGCTTAATCGACTTACAAACAGAATGAAAAAGTTTATAAACCCTAAATGTAGGATATATGAAGGAAGAAGAAAATTATATGTGTAGATAATTAAAGTCTAAGTCATTAAAGGGTTAAATCCTAAATCAGATGTAGAGGGCGTACGCTTGCCATTACGAATAAACTATGCTTAAAGAATGTAAATGTAAATGAAGAGACAAAAAAGAGCCGGTGATTTTACTCGGATAGCGACATACGCTTTTTTTCCTTTGTTCGGTTCGGTACCACGCGAATTAAATAAAATATGAATTGAATATTAATTTAAAAAGTGAAGATAACTAGTTTTCATTTATTAAAAAATTCTACATATATGTTAAACAAAAATATCATGGGAGTTTGACAAAAAAGTGTCATA
Organism: Meiosimyza decipiens; assembly: GCA_963680825.1. NCBI lineage: Eukaryota > Metazoa > Arthropoda > Insecta > Diptera > Lauxaniidae > Meiosimyza > Meiosimyza decipiens. The sequence continues at coordinate 10,909,810 of OY804259.1, forward strand.
CATATTTTCAATCGCCGATATGATAGTTTTCATCTAGCGCGAGAGTTCATATTCTAATGCCAAGCTTTAGCTTGGTTCAGGAAATCATCATGGGCAGTGGTGCCCAGAGAGTGATCAGGCGCTTAGAGAGCGTATAAATTATAAAGAGCAGAAAAAAGCGCACATATACACAGAATCACCAATACATGCTTATCGTTGCTTGTGGTAGACTTAAGCGATTAATAATTGGTATTGGTATGTTTCACCAGTGAGGTAGCTAGTGATTGATGTCGGTATATTTCACCAATGAGATAGCTAGTGATTGGTAATACAGAAAGTGTAAATTACTCCCTGCCAATGACATCCCCGTGTTAAATTCATGAGTGAATCGCATTGTCGTTCATATGGAAGGTATCCAGTGGTGCTTACTGTTAACCTGTGAACTCATCAGTGACTCACTAGTGAGGTGTACTGGAGTGTTAATGTTGAAGACAAATTTCAAATTTTTATGACGTCATCGAACAAGAAATTATTGCTTCAACATTATATCTCTATGTAACATGGAATATTTCATAGCTGTTCGTCTCTTGTAAATTTATAATTAAAAATGTTAATACAAAAATTTGCATTTAACATAACTTTAAAATAGAGCACCAGCCTAGCAACATTGAAATCATTCTTTGCCACTAACCATACACAATTTCAGTCGCATGTGCATAATGCGAATACCAAAAAAGTTATATCGAATCATAATGCTTTGAAATTTACAAGTCTTTAACTCTTCAAGAAGAGTTGTTGACTTATGGCCTCGTATATGAAATCAATATATTCTATATTTTTATAGAATGCAGCATAAATTATGAAACACTGAGAAATTCGCTGTCTATATTGGATACCTACAACAAATAAAATGTAAGAACTTTTTATAACTTTTCAAAATTATTTTACTATTACTAAATATTTCATATCTGCTTCTAAGTATATGGCATAATCATAACAAGCCACCTATATCAAATAAGCCAATAACGAAACGACAACAATACATAAAGTTGTAAAATATTCTACCTTGATTTGTTTTGTCATTTTTTCTGGCAATAATCCTATGGTATTCAATCGTCATTGTTATTTTTATTGCATTGTCTTAGTATCTCCGTATCGTACATTATAATGTTGAATAAGTCAAATTTGCATTTGCAAAATAGCAACATTGGCTACACGTGTACGAGGACGAGTACGAGTGCCTACTTCTAACATTTTAACGTAAAGGTTTATAGACAAAGGAATTTATCATCTTGAGTGATGATTTGTACAAAAACAATGAAATTAATAAGCAATTTATGGCTTTCTGACAAATACGTGCTTTCATTCTAAAGCGCTTTTTTTATAAGTACAAGGACTTTTTATTAAGAAAATAAATAAAAATCGTAGCAAAATATCGGTACCAGTATGCACACTATGTTTTATTACAATTACCCATCTAAGGAATTTTTTTCAATTTCATTGCTTTTAATGCACATGCTGAGGAATAGTATTTTACTGCGTATTGAGCTATTTAAGGGCTTATGTCTGCTTTTGAAGAGGATTTTTTTTTACTTTTTTGAAAGAATTGAATAAAACTTATTGACGTTGGCGAGAGTTAAAAATTTAAAGTATCAATCAATGCTAAGTGCACACTTAAAGCTTCACAAAATTGTTCAAATAATTGAAGTACGCCTTTTTTCGACACGCCCCAAAGCATATGAAGCAGTGAAAATTTAAAACTTGATGTACAACGATGTAATAACTTTTTTTATAAGAAAGGACACATCGTTACCGATCTACTTAGGTGAAATTTTAACAATAAATACAAAGCTAATGTTATGAGCTAAGTGGGCCTCCATTAATTACGTAAGTCGAAATGTGCTGAAAAGGGGTCGGACACTAGAAGGATGTATGTACATAGAAGCATCTAATAACTTTCTTACTATAATACCAAAAGGCATTGATGTCATGTGTCCAATCATTACAATAGAGAATGCACATGAATGCCCATGAAGTGAGTGAAAAATGCGTGAAGGTGGTGTAAATTCGCTATAGTCTGCTTTAAGCGTAGTATCATTTTTCTCCTCTTCTCTTTCACCAAAAAAATGTAGTGCTTACCCACTCGATACGTAACGTTTCATTAACCTTTCAGACAGGAGTTCCATACCGTTCTAAAAGCGTGTATGGAATTCGTTGAGGATTTCGAAAGTGATTATTGTGTACATAAGAAAACGTTTGTTTCATCAGAAGTGCATATTCTGTTAAGGCAAACACATTTGTCCATAGACCCTTATAACTAACTTGAGCAGTTAGTTAACGTCCGGCTACGGTTCCGTATCAAATAATCACCACGCGATCAGATTGACGCCTCGTTCGCCAATATGTTGATACCTACAACAACGCGCGAAGCCTTTAACTTACACTCACCCGCATCGACTCTATTCCGAATTTAGGGTCCCTATTTGATAAATTTTGTTTTGTCCAGTTGGCATATAGGCTGTCGTCGTGGTAGCCTTGATTTCAAGACCCAATCGAAACGTCAAATTCAATGAGGGCAGCCACGACAATAACTGCAGCGCCAACTTGACAAAAAATGTAACGAATAGAGAACATAAATTCGGAACAGAATCGACGCGTCTGAGTGTACGATGAAAAAATGCGGCGAAAACTTTCGTGTTAAATTCCACATCGGGAAAACTCACGCGTGTGGAGTTCTAAACACATGCAACAGGTCTTCCGGCGCCCCTGGTTTCAAAAATCTTTTACATGAAAGATCTTACAAAGTTTCAGCTACGTTGCAGAAATCTTTCATTTCCACTTAAGAAAGTTTTCTACAATATGTCAATGTCTAGTTTTTTATTTAATCCGAAACTCAATCGAAAAATCAAACTATTTTTATATGCGTCACCCATCTCTTTTTTGTTTTGCAACACTTGCGCTGTTATTTCATTAGATTATCGGAATCTGAATTGTTGTTGTTGAATCTGAAACCTTGCAGAAACATTTCAGAATAATTACATGTGAAACATTGCATTTGAAATATATAAGAAAAATTTCTGCAATGAAGGGGGGGAATCTCACCAAATCTCGCGGACTTGCGCTTGATAATATTTAAGAGAATAACCGTTTTATGGATTAATAGAAAAACAATGCGAAGATTTTTTAAACTTTTTTTTTTAAAAAAATTGTTTAAATATTAAATTTTTTTTTTTTAAAAAAAATTTTGAATATTAAAATAAACTAATTAGTTAAAGTTCAGTTTAAAATATAAAAGTAGAATTTAAGTTCCTATATTATCACCTCAATTTTCCGTAGCACAATTTTAATTTCAACTTTTTCTGACCAATTTAATGCAGCACCGTTTTGTTGCTTCTCCTCACTGGCTGACGCTGCATCAGTGCTGGAAAGTGTTGCGGTTGGTCTCACCATATCTACGTCTGGATGTATAAAATTCATTTCACACAACGTTTGTAATTTCTTTCAAATTTAACTTAAATCATTTTATTTTTTAGCACTTTCTTCCATAAAATTCTTTAAGAAACCCAACCGTTTTAGGTTATGAAACCTGAAATAAACGACCGTTTTGTAGCAGCAACATTTAACGAAAGGTATAAATTTTATATGCAACAATTAATTTAATTTTGTTTTTTTTTTGTTTTTTGTGGCATTTTAAAAATATACATGTGCAATATTTGAAATGTTGCCAACTGTATTGTTTTTAAGATTATTACTTTATTTGCAATTTTACAAACGGATTATATGTTAGATTTAGCTTCACTGTCAACTTCTCCCTCCATTAATTTTTTCCAAGTTGATTTTTACTTAGTTTCTAAAATACATTGAAAGGTTGGCAACTCTAGCTGTGAATGAAACTATTTTTTTCTTTTCGTTCTACTAAAGTAGTTCTATTTTCTGTGTTTGTAAAATGTTGCCAACTATTATGTAGTGCCAAATGAAAATCAAGTTCAAGCACAAACAAAAATGTCTGTCCGCCTTTTTTAATTTATTTTTATATCCGCATAGTTTTATTTGATTTTATTTTATTCTTTTTCTATCATTAAGAAAAATTTACGAGAAAAAAAAGCAGCAAATAATGCGAAAAGTGAATGCACTCGTTTTCGTTTAGTAAAAAAATATTAATAAATGGGTAGTGAAAATTATTTCGTGGAGGAAAGTTGTATCATTCAGGATAACTTAGAGAAAATTTATACAGAGGATGTTTCTTTGAATGCTTTGCTGATGTATGCCTTCTTCCGTCACTTCTGTCTCTGTCAGTTGCATACTTTGACGTAACGGACTTGACGTACACTACACTTAGGGAAAAATAGCATTGTAAATTTGAAAATATTATTTTTGATTTAAGCGCTCAAATTTTTGAAGTTCGATATATTAGAAACATATTTTTTTTCTTTATTTTCAACACAAGCAACTTTAAATTGAAGATTGACTCAAACATAAAATCAGTAATTTTTTTATCAGCGTGCATGTATTGAGGCCTTTAGCCGGAACAAAGTGTTATTTTTATTGGAGATATATTGCTGATTTTATACGTACTCGGCTACCTTGAAGCTTTAGTTTTTATAACTCCTTTCTATTTTATAACTTAGCATGTCCGCATATTATGCTGTTGGCTCGCAATTCAAACACATGGCTGCCAAGTGCAGAGTGTCGCCCTCCTCGCGAAAGTCACTGGCAATACTTTGAGAGAAAATTTGTCGTAAGAAGCTTTTCACAACTATCGCCATTCGAAACCGTAAACTGTACAGTTGACTTAAATATCATTTTTGCCTTTGTATGTGGTGCCACGCCCACTAGTACAGCAATCAAAAATTTAAAACAGCTTAGTCATCAAATGTTTCGCTACGAAGTTTTATAAAATTTCTGTAAATGGTGCAAAATATGTTCGTGTATAAGAAGTGCCACGCCCTCTTTCCAAAGCTCTCCCATGATTTGTCCAAGTTTTATAAAATTTGCTTAAATAGTTTTCTGAGTTTTTCATCATAGTGTTACGCTCCCTTATCAAAACCTACCTCAATTTCGTTCAGTGCTTTTCTGCGTCACCAAATATTTAGGTACCAAGATTGATAAAATAGTTTTTTTTCTCATTTCTGCGCATAGCGTTTTGTAAGCTTTGTCTGAATTAGAGGTGCCATGCCCATTGTCAAACGCCGCCCTCATTTTGTCTTCTGCATGCCTATGGCAAAAATGTTCCCGTACCAAGTTTGATAAAGTTTGAGTGAATATCTCTCTGCGCGCAGCGTTTCAAAAATTTTACTTCTATGCAACCACGCCCATTTCTCCAACGGAGCGCATTTTGCTTGCATGCATTACACAGTAGATATTTTTAAGTTCTTTGATTGTATGGGAGATGCGTCGACCACTCACTCAAAGTCAACCGCCTTTTATCCAGTATTTGCTTGTTTCAGGTTTCAACAAAAAGTTTGGTTGCATTGTCTCCAATACTTTCTTCATTAAACGTTCCTTATTTTTATGAAATTAAAACAGTGCTTAATGGACTTTCTTGTGTTAAAAAAAGTTTTAAAATCGGTACCGAAGTTTCTAAACCCACCCCTTATGCATAAACTTACGAAGTGATTAACTCTAAGTATTTCTTTATATAATAGTACACTGAGCAAAAGAATATGCTTCCTTCAAATGAATATATTTGATTGATAGATTTCTAAAATAATTATTAACTATCAACAAATTTTAGTAAATATTACTGTGCCATTAATTGAAAGTTACATTTTTGTTTATTGCGTCAAACATACTATTCGTTTCAGTCGATTGAAGAATTTTGGTTGGTATATGTATATTTGATAATCCTATTTTATTTAATTTCATTTCTCATTAAGTTGGAAACTTTACAAATCTCAATATATTTATGTAAAAGACTACTAAAGTATCTTTCGCTTGATACGCAATTTAGTTATTTATGATTTTGCTAATACCAAAGACTTCCAATATAAGAATGTGACAATATTGGAAATATCGATATTTTTATGAATAGATATTGGAAATATCGATTTCTTTTTGAATCGATATTTTAAAATATCACTTGTCTCAATGATTTTTAATACAAACCGAATCAAATTCATGATATGGTGATTTTTAATATGTGAATGTTTACAATAAAGAAATATTTGTTTCAATCAAGACACTATTTTTTAATTTTTACTAAATAAACGATTGATAGAGTATTATTATTTAATTTAGCGGAATGTGTGCGCTTAAATAAATATTTTTTGCGCATTTACCAAATATGTTAACTGTTACCAAATATCGATATGTATATACAAGAAAATCTATTTCTCCGTGTATAGATGTACTGATAGTTAAACAAACTATCTGATCAAAATTAAAAGTAGGTACAAAAAATAAATATGTGACGACAAACAAGCACGTTGTCAACGGATGTTTCCCTTTTACTTTTACGAATTAACCGACTTACAAATGTATGTATGTTAAACTAAAATTTTGACATAATAAAATATTATTTTTGGCAAATGTCTGAGCTAATTTAGTGTGATATAATTAAAATTACATGAAATAAAAAATACCACACCATAAAAATACATTTGGTACACGGCCTACTTTTGCACTTAAGCATTTCGTGAACTTGTCAGTTCTAAAAATGTCTTTGGCACCGGAGAGTCTTGATTTGAATGAGTAAATTTGAGAAATGTGGCAATGTGCACATGGTTGCCTCATAATAATCTTGTAGGTAACGCCATAAAAAATTGATTCATCTGCGCACTTTTATAACATGCTTATTAAGTTGGTGAAACAGGCGCACAGTGGGCTCAAATTGAGCACATATGGACCAAAATTCACTGCCAAAGTAAAAATGAAACACAAAATTTTGAAACTTAACTCAATTTGATTCAAAATGCTACTTCTCGCTAAGAATATCAATTTTTTTAAGTGAAGTCTTAAAACTTACCCTTTAATTTGTAGCTCATTCAAAATGTTTTTATACAAAATTGTAAAATAATTTTAAATATTTATATTATTTCACAATATCAAATACGTAATCCTGAGTTTCTGAAATATTTTAAACTCTGAGGATACGTTCACTGTATACAATGTACTAATACCAATTTGCTTGACAAACGCAGTTTTCGTTTTTTGCTATTTATACTAAACGCGCACACGCAACACCGTTTTCAATCCCAGTTGTATTACGGTCCAGATTCCGCTTAAAACTGAGCAAAATATATCAAACTTGAATTCATTTTAGTTTGCAAGTTCAAGTATATAATTCGTAAATATTATTGAATAAGTTGTCAATATAATAAATGATCTTATTGACTTAACGCGACAACAAAGTGTGCAAATAATAAATAAGGGCAGTTTTATTTTTTTCACCCCAATTATTGCTGTTTCACACATTAAATCTGTCAATTTTTATTCAAATATCATCGTCGTATGCGAATAATTTGATTCGGATGATTTTTATTTGAATATTAATCTATGATAAAAAAAAAATCGAAAAATGTTGTTGTCAATCAAATTTATGTTAGGCACAAAAAAATGCTCAAAGTTAATATTTGTTTAAGAAATTATCAAATTATATATGATATGTATTTTTTGATAATTAAATTAGTTACAGATTTGTTGACGCACTTTGCAAAAAGAGTCGCAATTTTTGATTCATTTCACCTTTGAATTATTAAATTTGCATGAAGTTTATCTTGTGATAGAAACCAAAATATATTGCAGAAGTTTTTTGACCTCACTCTGTTTGCACCAATTCGGATTTGTGTTCCACTAAGTCATATTTTGAAAAAGCGCATGCATGTATGTTTATATGTAAAAAAGTGTCCAACTGCTTCCAATTCTATATAGAGGTTATATGCCAACTTCCAGTGACGTCTCAATATCTTAAAAGTTTTTGTATCAACATCATTTAATGTAACAAAAACATCACTGATAACTGGACACAACAATACTAATATTTTAATAGAGTGCCATAAATTTTATAGTTTTTAATGAATAAAAATTTATATTGTTCTCTGTTGTTGTTGTGGGTTTTGAGCCGAATTTTATTGGCTCAGCATTTTAGCAGTGAATTATGGATGTAGCAACAGGTTTCTTATAGACGTAGGCAATGACCAAGCGTAGGTGATTGAAAAAAAAAAAACGGCTGCGAAATCATTGGCGGAGCTAGAGCTATTGGCGTCTAAACATTTTTTGCCCCCCTTCGGTGGAAAAAATTTTGTAATTTTAATCATTATATTCCCTTCACGCAGGTTTCATCAAATTAATACCGAGGATCATATTTTAACCCGCAAGAAATTATGCCCAGATTGGTTGTCCGCTTCACCTCGCTAGCTCTGCTACTGGGTGCAATATAAGGACTGTCCCAGAAAAAACTTGCGTTTTTAATTTTTTGTATTATACTCTACCTGATAATCTTATAGGTACAATATTTATTCTATATAAATTGAAGTTTAATATGATGTATAACACTTGAAGATAGCACTTTTGACGACAAAGATGTCTAGCAAGCAACAAAAAGTTCGCGAACTGATTTTGTCCACATACCTGCGAAATCCAGAATTGAAATATTCACCTATAGCAAAAATAGTTGGTTCATCAGAAAGAACTGTCTTTACAGTAATTTCTAATTATAAGAAGGGTCTACCTGTTTCAGGAAAACAGGGTTCAGGCAGAAAACAAGAATTTTCTAACCCAAAGGTAGCGGCAAAAGTTGAAAAGTTGGTGGCTAGAGCAGGCACATCAAAATCTACTGCACAAAGGATAAAGGAGAAAAGTAAGCAAAAGACATACAGAGTTCAAAAAGTACCACAAAATTCTGATGAAAAGATGGCTCAAATGCGAGCCCGAAATTTGTATGAAAGGTGCCGGACTAAATGTGACTGCTGTGTTATGGACGACTAAACTTACGCTAAAGCAGATTTTAAGCAGCTACCTGGGCACGTATATCATACATCACCGAAGAAGGAGCATGTGTCTAGTAAATGCAAAGAAAAAAAAATTTCGAAATTTCCGAAGCAATATATGGTTTGGCAGGCCATATGCACTTGTGGCCTCAGAAGCAGATTTTTTTTTACGCAAGGCAAAATCAATTCCAAAGTTTATATAGACAAGTGCCTCGAAAAACGTCTTCTACCATTTATTCGTGCACATGAGGGTACCGTGATGTTCTATCCAGATTTAGCAGCCACTCATTACTCTAAATCTACGATGAAACGGTATGCAAGTAAAAATATCAATTTTGTACCAAAAATAAAAAATCCGCCCAACTGCCCAGAGCTTCGCCCAATTGAAAGATATCGGGCTCTAATAAAAAGAAATTTTCGAAGGAGTGGTAAGAATGTAAAAAATTCACAAGACATCAGGTTTAAGTAGAAAAAATCGTACCATACTGTCGATGAAACGACTGGACAAAATTTAATGAAGGGCCTTACGAAAAAAGTAAGAAATTTCTATAAAAAAAAATGGTACTCAGTTTTTAGTTATTTTATTCTAAACACTAGCCATTATTAATAAAAAAAAGACCAACAAAACTACTGGGTATTTTTTTACAACTAAAAAACAAAACGCAAGATTTTTCTGGGACAGTCCTTAGTTGTGGAGATGTGGAGGAAGAGGAAAATATTATCATTTTCTCTGCTCCAGTCCAGCACTTGCTAGAAAATGCCACAAAAAACTTGGGGCGTTTTTATTTGTTGCCCTTAGACATGTTAGTATAGGTCAGCTATTTACTTTCATTACGATATCTGGTTGGTTCAATGAGAGGTTATAGTCAGACACCCTGTAGTATCACAATAGAACACATTTGGTCTAAGTGAGTTAGTTTTCCGTAACTGACTGCCACTCCTACCTGACATAACCTAACCTAAAGAATTTTTTTTTACTACAAAATTTCATTAAGACCAAGGGTTAGTTCCGGAATTATTAGCAAAAGAATATCTACAGAGTGCTATCTATGATAACATTTTTGATAATTTTATATACGGAAGAAGGACACATAATTTGTTGTATTCTTCTTAGCACAATCTTATCCTTTTGTAAACATGGCCAGTAAATTTAAATTTACTGCACCGAAAGAAGTTTCACTTCATCCGTTTGGAGAACTACGTATTGTTTTTTACGTCCTAGTGAAATCGGCACTGGTATTTAACAATGATTAGTGCTTACTTTAGTTACTTCATGGTAGCATAACAATATTTATCATGTAAATATTTTTCAATTCGCATAACGTTGTTGCCGGAAATTACAAAATGTCCTACTAATTACTGCAGTACCTTATTAATTTCTATGTGAAGTTCAAATATTTTCAAACATTGCACTTACATAAAATTTGTTTTTAAATAATAACACGACTGTATATTAGAAGATTTAATTTTTTACTAAAACGTGAGTGATATAATGAACTCACACGTCTTTATAGTTTGCAAGTGTACTTTATTCTGTTGGCAACGTTATCCGATACGATAGTTGCAATTATATCTCTTTTGTATTAGATAGAAACATTGGTATAATTAGACATACATTATGTGTAAAAACTGCACGGAATGATTAAATAAGACAAAACAAAATTATTTATTCATCAAACCTTTTTCCTTAAAAAAAATTGCAGCTAAGAAAATTAAATAATCGCCTAAGATGTTGAGTCATTTTATAAATATAGAAATGTAAAAACTTTAATGAAATATTTTATTTATTTTTTAAAATTTAATTACAACTTAAGTTCGAGGCACAAGAGTTGTAAACGCAAGTTATGATGTACTTAAGTTTGTTTTCCTTATACCCTAGAAATTATTGCTAAGGGTTATGCTTAAAATTGAGTAGCATAAAGATATGCGTTTTTCTAGAGCAACCTGATTTGGTTTTCATTCATAAAAACATCAATGTTTTTACTATCTAGTAATATAAAAATATTAAATATGTTAATGAAATCACTATTGCAAATAATTTATTGATTAATGAGCTAAAAGCGAATTTGTTGTTAATATCTCGATCCATATCAACATACCATACTCTTGGCTTTAAATTCCACATTTTTTTACCATTTCCATGTTAATGTCAACTGGATCTTTCACGCTATCAAATATGAGCCGGATTGGATCAAAGTCATGACTGATCGCGAGAAATGATGGAAGTGTTAATTCATAAAAAAACCGCAACCACTACACAAAAAAAAAAAAAAGAAAAACAGCACGTTATGCTTCTAATATATAGAGCAGGTTGAAATAATTAAAGAAAGTAATTTCCTTGAAAGCGTTGATCCAAGGCATAACACAGCCAGTTTAATTTTCTCAATCTTAGTAAGCCCACAGTTGGGAGTCAAATGTATTTCTATTCCTTGAAAACAACGGCATTGTAATGTATTTGATTAGAAGCGCAGTATACATGAATCAAGAAAAAACTAGTAAAGGTGCTATCTTCGCTCAGACCGATCTCACATACCCTACACTGCATTGAAAGTACTTTCTAAATAAATGTTAAAAATACATTGAAAATTAATTACCAAAAAATTTTCATGTAAATCGTATGTGCCATTTGTGAGTTATACAAATTCAAAATTTTCAATTGTTGAAAAGTATCACGCCAACTTTAAGCCCAATTCAAGATATTTATGATCTGTATTTGTGTACTTTATTTCATCATAATATCTTGCACGGTTAAGGAGTTATGGCATTATTAAAGTTAAAGTTTAGGGCTGTGCTACGCCCTTTTAAGAGCCTTTACAAATTTGAAACCTAGCTCAATCTTATTTTTGTTTACATGTTCATCAAATCACAGCAACATTTTTCAAAATGTACAGGGGTAAATATACATAGAGTATGGGCGGTGGGCGTGACCGTGAACCGATTTTGCCCATTTTTACACGCTAGCAGCTTGCTAAAAAGGTGTGACCTATGTGCTAAATTTCATTGAATTAGTATGCTTAGTTTTCCCGTAAACGTTATTTCAACAGACAGACATACAGACAGACAGACGAACATAACTATATCGACTCAGGTGGTGACGCTGATCAACAACATATACGCTTTTCTTTATCTGACACGCCCCCTTCTCTGCGTTACAAACGTAATGACAAAATGAATGTACCCTTCGTGTATATATAATGCACGGAACGGTCGGGGTTCAAATCCAACTACAAAATTAACTTTAATTCAGCGATCTGGGGCTATAGACTGAAGGTGATATTTTTGGGTTTATGTGTTCATAAGATTTGTTCAATTTAATTCTGGCTACAATTTTACAAAAAAAAAATTTAATATCACTGTGCTTAAAAGCTTTTAGTTGTGCAAGTCATTTTCGTCCCACTGTTAATTTTGAAAAAAAAATCACAAATGCCAACTGCTAATTACTTAGGTATTGAAAATCTTCTTTATTAAAGTCAATTTAAAATGTAACTTATATATATATTGTGTAATTGAAATAAGAAACATCTAGAGTTTCCAGAACTTAGGGGAAACACTTTAGCTGAGCTTTACACAACTGAAGAAAACATGAGTGGATGAAGCTGCCATGTACATTTTGCATTTTACACAAACAACTAAGTCACCCAATTTTATCTACAAATTTCAAAAAAAAGGCCGACCAATATTTTATGATTTGTAAAGGGTGTTTTTTTTAGAGGTTTGTTTTTCGAATAGAGATAAAACTGGCATTTTATGGTCAAATCTGGCAACTCTAATGTCATTTATGTTCAGTTTGGTTTGCCATTTTGTCGTAAACAGGTTGACAAAAGAACAACGCTTGCAAATTGTGCAAATTTATTTCGAAAATAATGGTTCAGTTCGTGAAGTTTACCGCAAGCTCCGTCCATTTTATGGTCGACATAATCGTCCATCAGAGCAATTAATTCAGTTAACCATGGATCGTTTTCGCACTACGTTTACTCTATGTGATAATACGCATCCGCAGAGACGTCGAACAGTGCGCACCGAAGAAACAATTGCCGCTGTAGAGCAAAATGTTGAAGAGGACCCGAATGAATCGATTCGCCACCGTGCACAGCTTTATGGAAGATTTTGTGCAAAGATCTTGGCTTGCGACCTTACAAGATCCAGCTTGTGCAAGAATTAAAGCCGCGAGACCATGCAATGCGTCGTGATTTTGGTGTATGGGCCGAAAATGAGATTGATCTCGATGCTGATTTTTGTTCAGTGATGAGGCTCATTTTTGGTTGAATGGCTACGTCAACAAGCAAAATTGCCGCATTTGGAGTGAAGAGAATCCACATGAGACCCTTGAGACGCCATTACATCCACAAAAACTGACTGTTTGGTGTGCTCTATGGGCTGGTGAAGTCATTGGGCCATACTTCTTCCGAAATAATGCTGAAGAGTCAGTTACCGTTAATGGAGACCGGTATAGAGCCATGATAACCGACTATTTTGTTCCCGAATTGGATGGCATGAATGTGGATGAGTTGTGGTTCCAACAAGACGGCGCTACATGCCACACAGCGCACGTCACAATCGATTTATTGAAGGAAACATTCGATGAGCGCATAATTTCGCGGAATGGACCTGTCAATTGGCCACCAAGATCGTGTGATTTGACACCATTGGATTATTTTCTTTGGGGATATGTGAAGTCGCTCGTCTACGCCAACAAACCAGAAACGTTAGGGGACTTGGAAGCCAACATTCGTGGCGTTATTGCCGACATACGGCCCCATATGCTCGAAAAAGTGGTTCAAAATTGGACCTGTAGAATTGGCTTTATTCGAGCCAGCCGCGGCGGCCACATGCCCGAAATCATATTTAAACATTAATGGCATAAAATTATCCTTCCAATAAAGCCAAATTGATGGACATTAAAACGATTTTATTGTGTTTTATTTCAATTCGAAGCTCTATACCTCTAAAAAAAACACCCTTTAGTAAATGCATGGTATAAGTGAATAGTACAGTTTTGTAAAATTTTTATATAATATTTTAATATTCATTCAATTCATAAATGATCTTTAGAAAACTAACAAAATAACTGTCCGATCTTTGAAAATTAAAAATACAAAACACTACCAATTTGGCATAGCACACACAACCCAGTAATTTAAGCACACGCCAATGTTTCCAAAGAGTTGGTACAAACAATATTTGATAGATTGCTCGTACTACCGAAATGTAAATACAGAAATATTTAGCAACAGCATGAAAATTATAAATAAAATAAATTTTTCATAAGAAAAACCTGGCTGTCAGTCAACACGTGCAAAGCTCATTTTACAACAAATTCAATTGAAATGTTATGAACAACAGCAACAACAACGACAACAAATGAATTAACTTTCGATTGAAAATGAATAAAAATTATTTAAATAAATATTTCCGATATAAATTTGCAAAGCAAATTTTGTTTATTCATTTTTAAAGTATACAGAGATAATATTTGGAAAACTTCGATATTTGATTGATATATAAGAAAATATCTTTCATTAATGATTTATTATATCGCATTAATTAGTTTGAGTAGGAGATGATGGCATTTGATTTATTCGTCATTTGGAATATCCCAAGAAAAATTGCTGTAAGGCTTTTAAAAAAAATGCACTTTCAAATGTTAACTAACCGGTAATTGAATAGAAACATACTTCTACGACTTTTTTATTTTAAGACTCATGAAAAGCTTTTCAGTTAAATTTTCAGAAAAAAAAATACGAAACTTAAATTTAGAATTTTTTTAGAAAATTTTATTAAAATGCTGCATAAGAAATTTAAGGAACTATGCTGTATGGGTAGTGTAAATAAAGAAAATATTTACCTTTTAATAAAGAGCAACTTTGGCTCAAGCACTATAGTAAACCCCTCAGACTTGAAATGAAAAAAATCGTAGAAGAGCGTTTATAACCGTGTCAATTACCACCGATTAATGTACCGTGTTATCTCGAAACGCTGACCTGTAGACCAAAATCTTGTGGCATCTTCGAGCTCAGCATCCCCCCAAAATAAGTGATTTTTTCTCATAAAGCATTATTTAAAATCAGAAACATTTCTGTTTCCACCCTGACATCCATCAGTATTTCTATTTATGAAGTAAACGGCGTTCTTCGTTCTTCAAAATTCATAAAAGGCAGGACAATTTGAATGCGCTGTTCTTAAATCTTTTTTCTACACAGAGGCGTACCGTGCACATCGTTCGCCCAGGGCAAAGAAATTATTTGCCGCCCTCTACCAAAACAAAAATTTAACATTCATGCAAAAATTTTATTTACATACCATAGAAAAAAAAGCAAATGTTGTAAGCCCTACCAAAATGAGATATATTTCAATTTAAATTTCAAAATCTCCACCTAAAACATTGCAATTTACAATATCCAACTACATATTTTCATTCACTTACTTTTGACTTTCAAAAACCCTAGCAAAATTATATATATTTCACGATCATTTTGCACGCCCCTTCGCCCACCCTAGGTACGCTACTGTTCCTACAATATATAGTAAAGTATTCTTTGTATAGAAAAAGATAAGCTTTGACATTCTAGGAAGTGGCAAAATTTCTTACTCTAGTGATGTCTATGCCTATAAAGGCATATTATATATGGAGTTCAAATTTTCGATCACTTTTTCAAATAATTAAGCGCTGATTTAATAGCACAAGCCAGAAAGTAAACACTTTGCCACAAGAAATAAAAATCGATCTAGGCAAACTGATTTCATAATTTCAAGAAATCATGTAAATTTAAAGCTTAAATCTTAATGAATTTAGTAAATTTCAACTAAATTGCAAGCTCTGTTACGTTGTCAACTTTTTTATGGCATAATGGCGAGTATTATTGAATACTAGTGGTACCCGCGGCTTCACACGCGCACTTCACATTTGCTTTTTTTTCATAATGAAATTAATGTTTTAAAATCTTATTCTTATCAAAAGTAACGAACTTTTTATTACTAACAAAAAAGAATTAAATATGCAATATTCTTTTTTAGCACAAATGTGTTGCTTTAAAATATAAATTATTAAAATCGGCTCAGTGTATTTTGCGCCAAAGCGTTACAAACCATAGATAAACAACATTAATGTTGTCAGATTTGATGAAATTATTAGTGTTTCATACTAATTGAAAAGTACACGTATGATACAAAAAAAAACACCCTATATAAGAAATATAAAAAAATAATTTCATGAAAACTGTTACTGCTGCTTAGTATTCCAAAACTTTGATGATTTTGAGGGTTTATTGACTTATATTCGTAGTCGGTAGTCTCGAACTTATCGCAAACACTTGAGCATTTTCGGATATGGGAGCACTGAGGATTAAAAAGCCTTTTGCATAAAGCTCCATAAAATGTTTCTTTTTAATGCAATTACAATTTTAAGGCTTACTGACTAGCAGCAAGCATCTAAGACCTTCGGCAGACTGTTAAATGTTTTTGTGGCACTTTCAAGAAAACTAAAAGAAATGGAGAATTGAGGAACTTATTCTTATACAAAAGTTGAGCTTGGTGTTATTCCATAATTCTCTAGTAGAGCCAACAAAGCAAACTGCAAATGTAAAACAGTGACAGGCTCTTCGACGAGATATATATATATTTTTTTTGTAATTGGGTTTATTAAAATAAAGAAAAAATTAACAACTAAACATAATTTAATGTAGCCACACCGTTTTGAAACACAGAGGTTCAATCCCACAAAATTCACTTCTGCTTGATATTTTTTTCACACAGGTTTTATTTTAAGTTTTTGCGGTTTCTAGCTACTTGTGTGATATGATGCACCTTAAGCACTTCTAAGTAAAACATACCATAGTGTGTATGACTTCCATCAACGTTGAAAACTATTATCTAATGAGCACCGAAGAAAGATTTTTAATTTTCTGCTTTATTTTATTAATAACTTTAATTATATATTAGAAGTTTTCCGTAAAACTCAGTACCGTGTTTGTTCACAAATCTATCCGACTAACCGAACGAAACTAAATGGCTATTCGATTAGTAAGCTCGTATCAGATCTTTAAGAAACAGAAGATATTGTTAAATCGGTATGAACTAGAACTAAAATACCCTACAAAACGGTATTTCGTCTCGTAGTAATAATGCATTGATTATATATATTACAAGTATCAGATCAGACTTAAATAAAAGTTTTCAATATATCACTGAGGTTAAAGCTTAATAGGATATAAAATTATGCAGCATTATGGCTCTAAATCGAACTTTATATTTTCCACTGTTATATTAAATTCATTTTATTTAAGCGTAGGGTTTTCTACCTGGCGCCTTATGAATTTAATCGCAATTCATGGGATTTTTGCAATTAAAATAACTTTCACACAATTCCAAATAACTGTTGCTGCTAAAGTGTTTGAAAAAATTAAGCTTTAAATGTAATAAATTACAAATACGCTTGATAATAAAAATATTTATCTTCAAGCTGTGTTTTCTCATTGACATTTTTTCAGTGACGTAGCTAGAGAGCGTCCGTCCTGATTCATATATTTCTTAGGGTGACATACAAAGGAAAAATATGGTTTCATTTCATCGTAGGAAAACGTGTAGTAACGAAAGAAGTGTGATATATTTTCTTTTTCATCAATGATTGTTAAGCAGTATCTTGTGAGTCATTTTTTTTTTCAAGTTATACCAAAATATGAAATAAATATGAATTACCTCGACAGATAAAAAAAAATAGTTAAAATAATTTTTACGCCGCTAAACTTTTCTATTTATGAATGTTGTACTAAGAATATGTGCTATTTTTGAGGGATAGTTCTTACTCATTGATTTTGTAAGAACACATAGGGCAAGTTGAAGCATAAGAACACATAAAAATGTTTTATTCGGCAAACTTATGTTCTTTCATCAGTTAAAAAATCCAACAATGAAGTAACCGTATTTTGAAGCAGCGATGGGCAAAAAACATAAAATGAGCCACTTGTGACTCATTACAACAAACAAGACGTTTTTTTTAAGAAAAATAATCAAAACAACAAACACATTCACTCACCACTGCTAGGCACATTTTTGTCGTTGTGGATTTTTTTCTAAGCGTTATGCATGGGATTTGTATTATTGTAATTGTTACATCATTAAAAAAAAAAAACAAAAAATTGAAGCGGGAGAATAAGAAAACAACAATGCGCACATTAAGAACAGCTTCTCTCGTTTCGTTTGATCAGTGTACTTTTATTTCTACACTCTTGTTGTTCTTGCTTGATTCTTGGAATTAGCATTTGACTTATTGTTGAACTTTTTTATTTTTGCAATTGTTGTTCTTGTTGTAAGTGGCACTTACTTCCGAAATAAAACACGATACATTTGAAAAAACTGTTCTTTTTAAATTTATAAATAACTTGAAAAATACTTTCACTCTTTTCTGATATTGGCTCGCCACACTTAGAAAACAGTATGTTTCCCACAAATAAATGTATTTGGTTGATAGAAAATATTTATTATGCCCTTAATTGGAAGTTAAAGTGTCGTTTAATGAACCAAACATGATATCTATTTGAGAGATTGATAGATTTAATTGGATCGAATGTATAATGGTCATCCAATTTTAAAGTGATTTTAAATCACATTAATACGAACTCTATACAATATTAAAGTAAAACACTATTTAATAACTTTCTGCTTGACACACACTTCAGGTGTTTATGATTGTGTAAAACCAACGGCATCCGAAATTAGGATGCGACGATAGGATAATATCGGTTTTAACCCAAATCAATAATTATAAATGTATACGTTAGCGACAATGTAATGTATCTTCCACCAAATACATGATTTAGTGATTAATAACATGTGATTATTTGCAGCAAAGAAATCTTTGTTTCAACCAAGTTATTATATGATAATTATTATCAAATATATATTTGCCTTAGTACAATCAGGTAACTATTACAAAATATATAATTAATTCAATTACATAATTCGGTTTGGTGGAATGTGTGCCGTGTTAACTTATATCAAATATTTATATCGCCTATTTCAAATATATTATATGTTAATTATTAGCAGATCTCTATGAATACACATAAGTGTGCAGAAGTAGATGAGCAACATTAATCTTGAATAATATAAAACAAACGTGGTCAACATTCCTGTGGATCTCAGCCTTCGTACTGTCTCACTGTTTGCACCTTTCCCCAATATATTGTTAATTTTTTAAATACCACTTATTAAAAAATAATTGTGTTGTAGCACTCTTCGTATTGTCTCACTGTTTGCACCTTTTTTCAAAACATTATTAATTTCCCTTTACAGTTTTAGGACCAGCCATGTTAAAATTTATGAAACCGGCTTTCTTTTAATATTCGTTTTTCATTGGCTAGACCGATATTTTTCTGTCCGCTCAAAAGTCAGCAATAAATAAAATTTATTGATTTTTTCTTTGAATTTGATTATATATAATGAAAACGGTTGGTTTAATGTGAAAAATTATTAAAATCTATTTTGCGCGGCATAAAGTAAGCCAAAATTTTTTTTCCCCATAAGTTACTGTCCTACTGCTTGGAAGTAGGATTTATATTTACAAGAAACTAATATTCGATTATTGATGAATTTGGTAAGACCGACGAATTGAACCAAATACAAGCCGGCAAATGAAAACATTTTTAAAGCACAATATTTAAGATTCAACTTGGGCCTAAACGTAATTCGCAAAGTTTTTTCGCAAAACGAATATAGCTATACAATACTTCCAAGAAACTTCTCATTTGCAGTTGATATTTTTTTTTAAACTACCCTAATGAAAACTTTACATTGTTTATGATATCGAACTAATTGATTTATGCAATTAAAAATTCATAAATTAACGGGTGAAATCACAACTGTATCCAAAAAAAAAATTACATGTTGTAGAAAAATCAATACTTTTATTTTATTTATAATGAGAAACTTAGCAGAGTGGTTATAGACAAACATATGTACGTACATATCTATGCAGTTATAAAGGGTACGTTAATCTGAAATCTATTATTTTTCTGCTAATAGTCTGAACATCGTGATTCATGGCATCAGGCAACAAATAAAGCCGGTCTTATATAAAAAAATTGTGCCAAAATTGATTTGCAATAGTACTTAGCTTTAAACATAAAAATTTTCAATCTACGGTATGCGGATAAATTATCACGTGACCTTTATTTTTCAATGCAAAGGCAAAACCAATTATTTGAATGTACACTGGCTTAAAATTATCACTTACACTCACAAATATGGGTAAGGCATCTTCCAAAGTTTCAGTACTTAGCTTAAGAAGCATAATGCTAAAAAATTAGTTTTTCTGTCAGCGAATCTGCATACTTCAAATACCTTGAAAAACTGCGATATTCACACTTTTAGGTTAGAATATCTCAAAAACTAAAACCACTAGAGAAATTCAGACCTCGGATACGAATTCAGCAAGTCAAAAACCTTCGGAAAAGTATATTTTGATTTCAGTTACTGAGGCTTGTCGATCAGTGTAATTTCTCAGAAACATCTTTTAACTAAATATAATTTTTTAACATTTTGTTAAGAACCTTTGCAACACTTTCAACATTTCTTCATGACAACATATCGAAATATTACGTTCACCACTTTTTTTTTAGATTTAGAATACATTGATAACTTCAATCAGCATGTACTTAATACAAAAAAATATCATGCAAATAGACTACATATTATTAAAACTAAAATTAAAAAATTAAAAATTGTCAGTGCCAATAAAGTGACAAAATACGAGTATAATTAGTCATTTGAAACACCGATGACGACAGCAAAAACAATGAGTATATTAAAAAATAAATATAAATCCCTTTAAAAATAGAGAACATTAGAATTTTTAACATTGCATATCGCTTCTTTTGAATCAAAAGTTCGCTAAAAAATTTTTGGAGATAGATTTCATGTAAACATGGGAAACAACTTCTTCAAGGGCAATGTCCAATTAATAATTGAAGAAATTTGCCATTCAACATGAAGTTTTAGAGTTAATTTTTTGTTGAACTTTGTGAAATCCGCCCAATGAAAATGCTTTTGACTGAAAATAGCTTATAGAATAATAGCTAGTTATCAGTTTACTCTGGTTATTTTAAAACATTTCAAGCGGCACTTATAGCTCATTTTCCATATAAGTATAATTTAAATTATCCTTTTGAAATTTTTACCAATCGATGATATATGGTAGTACGTCCTTCATATTCCTTAACAGACTCTCAGTCCACACACATATGATTTTTTTAAATAAAACTTTTAAAATTTAACGATAACAAACGCTGCAGAAATTATTAATATCCCATTATTTTTACAGAAGTTATAGTCATTTAGAAATTACTGCCCATATATTTAAATGCAACATGTCGTATGAGCAACTTTTATTGTCCATCATAATTTGATGAACATTGAGCTGCCCATATTTAAATTTTTTTTTTTGGGCATAGACAGATATGTTTATTCTCAATAAAAATGAAGCTATAAATAGATTTTTAATTTATTCCGATGCCGATTAAACCTGAAAATTTTGCTATAGAGTTCTCTTTTTTTATTATGCTCAGTCGATATGGGCGCTTGATTTCAAATTAAATCCCCAGTTTTTCAGCTTTTGCGCATTTACTCGAAAAGTAATTTTTTTATAGAAAAATGTGCCTAACGATGTAACTTGTAGAGGAGAAAGTACATTAAGGGTATTCATCTGAAAACGCAAAACCCTCGCAAACTGCGCTAGCTGTACACTTTTGAACCCTGTGCAAACGAACTGTCGTATGGAAAGTTTTTTGAACAAACAGCGAAAGTTTGTGCGATAATCTTTTACTAATTGTGCAATTGTCACTCTCTTTTCCCATACGATTTTCTCAGCAAAAATTTTTGCTTACACATTTTGTGTATGTCACTCTCTTTTCCCATACGATTCTCTCAGAAAAAATTACAACTGCCACAAATCGCACAAAATATTCGAAGGGGCGTTCATGAAACACAATGCGCAAAACTGCCTATTTGCAAAACTGCCTATTTGCACATTTACGAAAACTTCCCCTATTGATTTTTGGTCAAATAAGTTCTCTAATAATATAATTTCATAAAGATATGATGTTTTGAGGTTGGCTATTCAAACCAAATGTGTTTTTCCGTGTGCCTTATATCCAATCATGTCCGAACTTTATATATTTCTTAAAATTTACGTTTACCAAATTCAAAGCATAATAATATATTCAAATTTTATCATACTTAGACTTTTTTTGACCGAAAATCGATAACATAATGAACATAATGTACCAATAGCGGCATTGAGTACCGACGGTCGTAAACTTACTAATGAGAGTAGCTTCTCAACTATATCTCATTGTTAATATATGTTTCTAGATGGTTACTTTTCAAATCACCTAAGGTTTTACCAAATACAGTGGCGGCTTTATAGGGAACACCGTCGCCCTGGACATAAAGGCTTGAGCCCGGTAAAATGGTTATCGGTATTCAACCTGATCATACACTATTGAATCTTTGATGAAACATGCGTAAATAAAATCCAAATGACCTATTCATTAAAAACAATTTCATACATCAAATTACAAAATTTGTTTCAGGGTCGGTAGATTGTTTTTCGCCTGGGCTAAAAGTTTTCAAGCCACGCCACTGTTCGCACACCTACTCAATAGCACATAAAAACTATACCAATCAAAATTCAAAATTGCTACAATTAAGTATATACCTTACCTTTTGATTATTACGACACAAGCCAAATTTAATCCATTCAATTTTTAAAGTTGCAGCCATTTTGCATAAAATTTATATTCTTATTTATTCACAAGAAATGGGAACTTTTGATTTATTTTATTTTTTAAGAACACATTGAAGTATCACTGATTCGAGTTACACACTTTTTTTTTTTTTTTTTTTGACTTTTTAAAGAAATGGCGAAAACACTTATTGAAAAATCTCTGGCAGTTATTGCCTTGGTCTTATGTAAATAACACTCTTGAAGAATTTTTTATTTTAACAATCAATAAATTTCACTACCCGCTCTTGTTGTATATTTTGGCAGAATACTTGGAAATTTTTAATCTTCAAGTTCTTGGCCATTTTTTTGCGTTCTGTGATTTTCTTTTTTACTTTCCCCTATGACGCCAATATTATAATGAATATTTAAGTATTTCAGCAGCTGAATAAAACTCATTGATTTGCACTAAATATTTTGAAATGTTTTGTTTACTATAGATTGTTTATCTATTAAATAGGATCTTAACGTTTAAGTATTTTGTTAATGTAGCATATTTAATAGGGTTTGTTAGAATATTCGATTATAGGGAATATATTAAGCCTGTGCTAAAGCTATTAAAATAGAATATTTATATTTTATGTTTATAAATCAATTTTATTTAATGCTAAGTAGCCTAGTAGAATTTACAAAACTTTGCTATAGAGCTAAAATGTTTTTCTTCTGCATTTTTAGAAACCTCACTTTTTTTTGAAATTTAAATCAATCGTCTCCTAAAAAACTTGCAAAAAGTTCAAGCAAAAGTTGTGCTCAATATCTCAATGTTGACATGTGCCCCAGAGAGGTTAAAGTTTTGTATGGAAAAATATTGAGAAATTAAAGTTCAAACTCAGCTGGAAAAGGTGCTTAAGCTTTTTAAGACCTCCACCCATAGACACCGTCAAGTACATTACGTCAAAGTATATGACTGGCAGTAACGGAAGTGACGACGGTAGAAGACTACGTATGCAAATAAAAAACCAACAGCTTTTTAAATATTAAATTTCGAAATTTCTCCTCTATGTTCTGCATTTATATATTTTTTATATATAAATCAATTTTACTTTTTATCTATATATACATTTTTTTTCTTTTAACACAAACTCACAGCTATCAAATCATAACACTTACGTTAAAGTTAAAAATCACCCAATTTCATCAGTTCGATTTGGCCGCCCTTCCTACAAATGTACGACTTTAATCGAAGCTGTCAGTTGTGTACTTTGAAGCAACGTAATTGATGGACTCTGTGGGTTGAGACCTTTAGATGACAATATCATAGAGAATACATCATTGTCTCTAAAAAACCGTGAATACTTTTATAATTGCAAAAGTTACAGCTATTTTAAAAAATTAATTTTCGATAAAGTAGTAATTATTACACTTACGATCTGGTATTCGTTATTATTACCCGCGCTAGGCCAAACACCACATTTCTAATGGTTTCTGCTGTGCTAAATCTGAATTCGGCAGCATTATTATCATATTACATTAAATTTTTGTGATATTTAACCCATAGATGTTTTTTTTTCCTTTTTTTTGTAAACCAAATATCAATTATAGTTACCATGAACATATAAATGGTAATAAAACTGCTATTGCTATATAGCTATGAAGGCTAGTAGCTATATAGCGAAGCTCTATTATTATTGATATGAGTATTATTGTTATAAAATTGCACTACCGCGTATGTATAGCTCATATGAATTTCGGTTCAAATTTAATTTTGACATAATTCTGAAAAGAAAAGACAAATTTTTTTGTATGGAAACTTTAAAAAGTTTTCAACTTGTTCACACAAACATAAAAATTTAGCCTGGCAGCCGCTCAACGAACGACGCTGAATGCACTTACCTGCGAACGAAACGTCATTATGCGTTTTGACTTATCTCCCTCGTTTTGACAGTTGAGAAATTATGTTTTGGAAGACATTCTAGTGTTTCGTTGTAAGTTGTGTGGATTTTCTTGAAATTTTTTGAAATTATATCAATTCATAGTTTTTTTTGCGCAAAAAAAGAAACAAGCAGAAAGTATTTAAGCTGTGGAAACCAACAGAAAATGCCACCAACTATAAATAATGGAGCGGGGGCCGAGAAGCGACCGCTGCGTCCAACAGAAAGGAAGTAAGTTTACATTGAAAATATGTTAAATTAGTAGACATTAAAAACTTCCCGCTTTCAGATCTGAATTAATATGCCGCGTCAAATATGGCAACAATCTTCCAGACATACCATTTGATTTGAAATTCCTGCAATACCCCTTCGATAGTCATCGTTTTGTGCAATACAACCCAACATCACTGGAGCGCAACTACAAATATGAGGTGCTGACGGAACATGATCTGGGTGTTACAATCGATTTGATTAACCGTGATTTGTATCAAGCTGATCCCTATGCACAATTAGATCCAGCCGACGAGAAA
Source organism: Meiosimyza decipiens (assembly GCA_963680825.1). NCBI lineage: Eukaryota > Metazoa > Arthropoda > Insecta > Diptera > Lauxaniidae > Meiosimyza > Meiosimyza decipiens. The sequence continues at coordinate 10,934,894 of OY804259.1, forward strand.
CTGCTTGAGGAAGATGTACACACACCACATGATTCTATGCGTTCGCGTCAACATTCACGTAGTGTTTCATGGTTGCGTAAATCTGAGTATATTTCAACTGAACAAACTCGTTTCCAACCGCAAAATTTGGAGCAAATAGAAGCCAAAGTGGGCTACAATGTTAAGAAATCTCTACGTGAGGAAACCCTTTATCTGGATCGCGATGCGCAAATTAAAGCAATCGAGAAAACATTCACTGATTCCAAAATTGAAATTACCAAACATTATAGTAAAACAAATGTGGTGCCTGTAGAAGTGCTGCCAATATTTCCGGACTTTAAGAATTGGAAATATCCATGTGCACAAGTCATTTTCGATAGTGATCCAGCACCAGCTGGTAAAAATGTGCCTGCTCAATTGGAAGAAATGTCTCAGGCTATGATTCGTGGTGTTATGGATGAAAGTGGTGAGCAGTTTGTTGCTTATTTCTTACCGACAGATGGTACGCTTGAAAAGCGTCGCACTGATTTTGTCGAAAATCTATTATACAAGGACGATGAAGAGTATGAATATAAAATTGCTCGTGAATATAACTGGAATGTCAAAAGTAAAGCATCAAAAGGATACGAGGAGAACTATTTCTTTGTTGTGCGTCCCGATGGTGTATTCTATAATGAATTAGAGACAAGAGTGCGTTTGAATAAGCGACGTGTTAAGGCCGGTCAGCAGCCAAATAATACAAAATTGGTAAGAATAAAAAATAAATTAACTAAGTAGGTTTCTAATGCTAATCCGCAGCTTTGACAATGTTTTGTTCAAAAGAAATTTTTTCGAAAGTAAACTTTGCCGATTCGTGCTTGTGGTGATGAAATTACGAGCTATGATCAATCCGATTCCAAAATTTTAAATAATCGCAAAATAACACAGATTTCTGAAATCTCTTTTTGTATATTCTAATTCTGTTAACATTATTTTCTAGGTCGTTAAACATCGTCCATTGGACGCCAATGAGCATCGTATGCAGCGTTATCGTGAAAGACAACTTGAACCACCAGGTGATGAAGATGAAGAAGAAGAAATGGACATGGAGGAAGAGGAGGAAGAAAATGAAGTTGAAACTCAACCAGCACCAATCGAATCGCAAGCAGCTACTGAGAATACAAACAAAGATGCAGACATTAATGGCGATGAAGCTGCGTCAGCATCGCAAATTGATAAGGATCGCAAGTCTCGATCTCGTTCTAAATCGCATGCTAAGTCACGTTCGCGCTCCAGATCAGGTTCTGGATCCCGCTCAGGTTCCGGTTCACGTTCCGGATCAGGCTCTCGTTCGAGGTCACGTTCTCATTCCGGTTCACGGTCTCGATCAGGCTCACGTTCAAAGTCAGGATCACGTTCACCGAGCCATTCAAAATCTGGTTCGCGTTCTCGTTCCGGTTCACGATCGCATTCTGCTTCAAAATCACCATCCAAATCACGTTCTGGTTCACCGGCCGGTTCGAAAAGAAGTAAATCCGGTTCAAGATCGGGTTCTGGCTCACGCACTTCTCGTTCCAGAAGTCGCTCTGGTTCTCGTTCACAATCTCGATCTCCAAGTCCAGGAGGTGATGAAAAGCGTGCCAAGTCACAACCAAAATCACGCTCGCATTCACGTTCAAGGTCACGTTCTAAATCAGGTTCACGTAGTCCCTCTGGATCCCGCTCTGGTTCAGCATCGCATTCACCAAGTCGTTCCAGAAGTGGTTCGCCAAGCGGATCCGGTTCTGGTAGTGGTTCAGATGAATAATAGCGCAGCAGTGCTGACAACAACAACAGTGTCAGCACTTAAGTATGGTAATTTTAATTTCGTAAATTTACTTATTTAAATCAAAATATTTCAATTTCATCAACATTAAGTTGCTAAAAAAAAAGGAAAATGCATATATATTCAAATAAAGACGTATTTCAAAGTAAATACATATCGTTAGATTTTTAATTTGGAGTTTGAAAATCTATAGAGATCACACTAACTCTAGTTGAAGAGTCTGGTACACGCGACTGCGAGCCTTCAGAAATAGATGAACGTGATGTTGACTGTTGCGGCTCTGTATAAAAGAAGAAAATTATTTTATTATTAATTTATTTCAGAAAATGATTAAAGGGTCGTTCATAAGTTTAAATTTAAATTCATTCATCATTAAAAAAAAATGCGTTATATGAAATGCCTTGTGAGTAGTACATCGTACAAATGAAATATGAGAAAAAGCACAAGATTCAAAAAATTAAATTGGTTGCCAATACTACTACTTTTATTTTGTACGATGCACCGTTTACGTGCTGCAATTTGGTATGGTATGCCAGGCATAAGTCTCATACCTAACTAAATAAGTGGAATGGGCATTGCGGTAGTCTACCTACAAAATCAAACTCCACTTTATTTTCTTTGTACGTTTTCATGATATTGAAACCCCAACTTGAACAAGCCTCTCTTTCATATACTTACCTCTAGAAGAATATGATATGTCCGATAATTCACTACGCCACGATGCAAAACTTTTGCTCTTTTGCATTTGGTGCGGCATTTTCAGATTTTTTTCAGCTAATATTCTGATAACTCTTGGCCCAACGTCATCGTCACAGTCTGCCATATCAGCTAATTGATTTAAAGCATTTGTGTTCCGATGTTCAAGTTCTCGTAAATCCAAATCTCTATCGTACAGCTGAAGATATTCAGTGCTTATGGCGCGTTGTCGTAGGCTCTTTACAGCAAGTTTCATTTCACGATCGGCGCGTTGTAATTTCACCTTTTGATCAAGTAATTCCTTTTGCATCTTGTTGAGAGTTTCGGTGTTATCAAGTCTGGAATATTATTATGCATTATTCAATAGTCTGCAAAACTTAAGCTCTCTTGTCTCGCAAACTTGATTCAGTATCAACATCAGCATTAATTTATTACCATAAAGAAAGTTAAATTACTCACCTCCTGCCAGTTGTTATTTCTAATGTTGTTTCTAGCTCTTCCTTTTTTTTCAAAGCTTTTTCACTCTCTTGCTCCAACTGTAAAATCTTATTTCGTATCGATTTTAAGCGAGATAGAGCCTTACAATAATTGCTCTGTAAACTTTGTATTTCAAGTATGGTATCATCTAAATTTATAGATAAACTTGTAAAATTAAGAACTTGATTAATCTCCATATTTTACCTGCATCTTGCGTTTGCTTGAAATTCTTCCTATATGAATCGTTGGAGCTATTCATCATTAGCAGCGTATTTTCCATTGCTTTGATTTCTTCCTCCGCTGTGAGTACCTTAGCATTCAGCTCATTTCCCTCATCCAATAGCATTTGCTTCTCTTGTGCCATGGCGACCTTTAGCTGCGTCGCTGTAACAAGGCTGCCATCATCATTTTTACCCAAAAGTTGTGATGTCAGTTCGAAACGACCCTTTACCGCGTTAATACGAATGTTGCGTTCACCAATATCTGCCCTTAAAGTTGCTTTTTCCTCACTTAAATGCTTACGTTTTAGTATTAGTAAATCCATTTGACTTCTAATCTCAACCATGCGATCTTTGATTGTGCGATTCAATTGCATACGATGTTTTTCCAAATTGTATGAGCTCTCCTCACACTTAGCTATTTCTTCTTCAAATTCATTAGCGCGCATCTTTAAGATACTTAGATCAACCATTAATACTTGATTTTTATGGGTATCAGTTTTAAGAGACTTAACACCGCCAGCACAATAAACTTGTGCCTCTTTAATTTTGAAATGCTGTGGATTAAAGGATTTCGCTTATAATTTTGTAAATTGTTAAAGGCCCCCGCTGTGTTCTTACCATAATTTCTACTTCCTTAAAATCTTTATTGTAGGCACCAGTCAAAGCTCTCATATTATCATCAAGCTTAACATTTTGCGCTTCCGTTGTTTGCAAGCGTTTCATGACACTCATGTATTGATCTTCTAATTGCCCGAGATATTCTTGATTTTTTTGTTCTTGTTCTGGATCTGTAAGTCCACCTTTTAGATGCATTATTTGACGTTCCATTTTAAGACACTTGAAAGACTTTAATACAAAAGAAATTAGTGCAGTTTTAAATAAAAAAAGGAACTAATGATAAATATACCTGTTCATAATGTTGCTCCGTTGTTCGCTTTAGTACCTTTTCTCCATCATGCAAATTTCTTTCAATAGCTGCTATGGTCACCTTGATGCCTTCGTTTTCTATCTGCATTGAGAGATTTTAATTTTACAAAGCGAAGCTGTAATTATAATTATTTGGCTTTTTTGCGAAGTCGCTCGAACCAAATAAGTTATTATTTGTAATAGAGAACCAGTAACTTTCATAATGTCATGTCATAATAACTTGCATGTAATACTTAATTTACGATTGACTTAAGTGTCATGCTAGAATTATTTTTCTTTGGTACAAAACTTACTTTCTATTATATCATATCAATATCTCTACCAATGTTCCTATCTTTTCCATCGGGCAAGTTATCCCTCGAAAAGTTAGGGTTAATCAATTAAGTTTAATGTCATTTAACAATACTTCAGGGACGTATTCCTATCGAAAGTTCGCAGTTGTAAATGAAATATTCTTAATAGCAACTTTAACTTTAATGGTATACTACTTGCATGATCCAAAGTTAACTCAGTCTGGCTCTTCATAGCACTGCCTTTTCTCTTATTCACTTAGGAACTACCTACAAAACAAAAAACCTAGATGCATGCCGGAAATCAATAACTTTATTTCTTTCTGAAATGAATTTTCAAGTAGGACCTTGAGCAGCTTTTGCCTCAGATATTTCGGAAAAAATGATAATTTTTGTAATTTATTACATAACAAATTAATATTCGGCTATGACCTCCACTCTCTCAATTATTCTTACTTGTAAGACGTACTCTCAAAAATGCATTCCCACACCGAACTTACCTCCAACACCTTGTGCTCATCCCTGAATTTTACTAATTGTTGCTGTGATCTAAATTTTAGATCATTTATCTTAAGTGTTTCCTTATTTAGTAGATGTTGCGTTCTCTGCTCCGAGTCCATCATTTCCTCTAACATTTGCAGTCTCTGCTGTGCACTCATTGTCTTACTTTCCATCGATTGACAACGCTTTTCTAATTTATCTAAAATCGTTTGATATTCTTCTAAATCCTTTTCTTTTTGCTGCAGCATCTTAGAATTTTTTAGATTTTCAGCACGTTGTTGTTGTACTCGATTTGCTAAACCCTCGACTTCCTTTTGCAATATTTCAACCTCATTCTCTTTTAGTATCACTGCATTCATTATTGCCTGGATTTGTTCCTTAATATCGGATGTGTCTGAATTTAATTCTTCTATTGCTGCTTCAACCTCACGATTATTATCGATGATTTCATTTAATTTATTATTATAATTTTTTAATGCTTCAGCCTTTTTCTTTGCCTCAGCTTTTAAGGTTATGTTCTCTGATTCTCCAGCCTCTATTTCACTCTCACGTTGCATCATTTGATTGACGGCAGTTTTCCATGTTTCGACCATTTGTCGTCTTTCTGCGTGTGCGGTACGATATAGGCCAGCGGTGCACTCAAGACATAGTTCCAATGCTTTTTGTTCATCCGATAGTGATATCAATTCATGACGAGCATCATCAATATCACTTATTAATTTCTGACGACGTAAATCTTGTATTTTAGCCTTTTGTTGATCATCTTTGAAATATTTCTCTATCAGCAAATAACCTTTGTGACCCTCTACCATAGCTTCACTCCATTCGGTCATTGCATTTTTGGCCCATCTAATACGGCTGGTCATATCATCAATACAATATCGACGTTTGCAAACCTCCTCTGTAATTATGGCAATAGCATTATATAGGGTATGTAACCATAACAGCTGTTACTTACTCTCAGTAGCATCCAAGTACTTCTTTAGATAGCTATTATCCTTTTCAAGATTTTTGATATCATCTTTTAATTTGGAATGCTCACGTTCGACTAATTTGAATAGATGATTCTCAGTGCGTACTTCAGATTGATATGCTTGCAATAATTTCTGCAAGTAGAAAGCATGGGTCACTCCACCGACATACGCACAGCTTTTGCTAGAATTTACACCTTCTACTTACCAAATTATGATCTATGCTGACTTCAGCATTTTTTGCATGTTGTTGCAGCTTTTCAACACGTTCCTCAGTTTGAGTTTGTGACTCCAATAAATCATTCTTTTCCTCAACTAGTGCCTCCATTTCTTTAAGTATATTAAGATTTTCCGTATTGGCCATGGGTATTTCGGAGTCCAAATTCCAACCCATGGCTGTCATAGCCTGTGCTATTAGTTCGTCTTGATTCATCTTTTGCGTTAATTCGCTTTCCGATTATTTAAAGCTGCAATTTAAAATATTTTTCAAAATAAATCAAAAATTTTGACTGCCTATAGTTTATAGTTTTTACTTGTTCTGCTGTGATTTGTTTTGTCAATAAAAAGTATTTTACTTGTAGCATTGTTATTTCAAATTCGAAGCGTTATAGTTACCAGTCTATGTTTAGCGCTTATTTACAACAACCCTCGTAAATGCCATAGCCTTATACTACATATGTTAGCAAAGCTTTTAAATGTTAACGAGTTAGTGGAATACTACAATATATCGTTGTGGATACTTATTTACAATACATACCACATACCATACGAATGACATTGGTCCTTAGGAAAATACGAAATGGCTTTGAGAGCTGCTAGGTGGATATTATATCCAGTCTTTTGTCTTGAGCTGATTTTCTGCGATTTCTAACTGCTTCCCAAATTCCAAAAAATTTGGTTCAGTGACGAAAGTTTTGAACGTATACAGATATAATGACCAGGAATAAGATAATACAGTGCTACCTTTTGGAACTAGTTGGGATTTCACTTTAAAGAACTCATTATTTTCATTGATTTAAGTCATATTTAACTCGTTTTATATCACTGACGGTTAGGTATTTTTCGGGGAACCTCTTATGTAAGGTATATGGCATATATACGCTGAGACTTTCCAGCTTTCAGCTGTATCGGCTCGGTTCGGAAATGTAACATACAACATTTCTTGTATAGTCTCTATTCTCAAATAAGTAGTATTTGAATTGGATGAGTTTTCCTGTCAAAATCCATTAACGAGAATGAGTTCTTTACATCTTACAATATAAATTTTCTTTATTTAACTAGAATTGTACTACTTATGAATTAACATGACAAAGGTATCGATCGACAATAATGAAAGTGTCACAAACTTATGTACATACTAGGGTGAATTGAATAATTTTTTTTATTTTAAATTCTAATAGTGCAGATAGTTGCCTACTTGACCTAACAAAACGTGTTAAAAATTCAGCTCGATTGGATTTTATTGAATTTTTAATAAAAAAACTCGAAACATGACTTTTTATCTAGGAATATGTGGCCCGTGGATCTTATATTTGGTCCACTTTGCTTGCTACAGCATTGAGTTATGATTTGAGTTGCAATATAGAACCACATTTTTTAATTATTGCTGTTAGATTATCAAAATGATCTTAAGCTAGATAGCTAAGAAGGCTAATAGCTGTGATAGCTAAAATCTATCATTATTACTGAACATTTTTATCTCTCCTTATGAAAAAACATCTGTTCCCCCTAGTTTCGTAAACACTCCACTCAATTAATCATAAAATACCATAAGAAATTCAGAAATATCATGAAGAACTCCAACAGAATTCAGCCTTTAAAAGTATAGATGACTTTAAAGCAGCTGCGGCTTGCAAATGCCGTGAATTTCAGCACTTGTTCGAAAGGTGTCACAGAAGGAACAAAATTTTCATCTTTAGCAGATAGGGCACTAAAACAGTGCTAACGTACTCGAGAACATGCAAGAGAGCTATGAGTGGGTAATTTCGTCATAAAGCACTTTGATGTAATGTAGAAACGAAACACTGTCTCAGATGAAACATTGGGTAAAATTTTACTGACGTACTGTTAAAGTGGTTCATATTTGCATTATATTCGAAGCTGGAAGTACCTGGGACACGTAGGTACGTGCGTTAATGTACGTAACAATTACAATTGATTATGAAGCATACAGATTTGAATGAACCTATGACGTTGGGTGTGACAGCTCGGTCGTTAATATTGGACCAAAGGTTGTTTATATTATTATGTGCTCGGAAAAGAAACATGCTAGATTGATACAGTGTATTATATGTTTTCTTCACTTTTAATGAGCTTTCACTTTGGAGTCGTTTTCAGTTTATTGATGAGATATACCTGGGAAAAAGTTATTTACTGGGCCAGGAGTGCTCGACTTTAAAACTGCCATTGCCTCTTAGTTATCGCTATAATTCTATTGATTGCTTTTTGCCTGATGTGGGACCAATAGACATGAGTAAAAACCAGAAGTATTTTCTAGACATTTCTCAGGCAATTCAGTTCAGAAGTCAAGTCAGTTGAGCATTTCTCTAAGTTAATTGACTCCCAGCACGTCAAAGCTTAAATTAGGAGCTATCAGAGGTATTGTCTAGCAGAATCTTTCTTCTTGACTGGGATTACATGGTGAAGCATTTGATTTTTTATTAATAAAATTTTGGTAATCACAGAAGAAATTAACCAATTAAGCTAAATCTTTTTACACATTTTGTTAGGTCCCCTAGAAGGTAACTTTTTTGCACTATTAGAGCTCAAAAATCAAAGAAAAAATACATATACTCCACCCTAATACATAGCTAAACATCTCCCAAAAGAAAGTTAGAAAAATCACTTGTCTCTCCAGTTATCTGTTGATGTTGATGTTGCTGCAGTTGTTGTTGCATCATATCTGGTGAATATAAGCGCATATTTTGAAATCTTAACGATGGTGAACTGCTACCATTTGTTCCACTATTTGTTGAATACTGTGAAGTTAAATGCGGTGTTACATTCGTTGTCATTCTTGGACTATTACCAATGCCCATTTTATTACAAGACTCAACAACAATATCATCAATTGTCTTTGAGAGCATCACCTCGTCCATGACATGTTTCGCACTGAGATTTTCCCCAGCATCCATAGACTTATGACTACTATTGCTATTGCTACATAATGTAATTGCAGCAATTTCTGCACTTAACGGTGAGTTTTGGGATTCATACATCGTCGCTGTGCTGTTGTTGGTGGTGGTAGTGTTCTCTAGAAAAGCCTTAATAAAACTTTCTGATATCTGATCATCTTCGTTGCTGGTTATCTCATTTAAAGATGTACCGCTCTCCATACCTTTTGACAGACATTTATGCGTACGTTGTGATACCTTGTAACGAAAACTCTTCTGACATATTTCACACTTATAGGGCATAACACCGGTATGAATGCGGGTGTGCACTAAAAATGAGACACGTTGGCGAAAGCTCTTTTCTGCATTGATGGGTGAGAAATAAAGAGTGTGAGATCTTCTTTAAAAGATATGTTTTGTAGCAAACTCACCACAAACTTCACATTTAAATGGCTTCTCTCCGCTGTGTATGCGCTCATGATTATGCAACGTTGACAATTCTTTAAAGGCACGGCCACAAGTTCCACAAACATGTGGCTTCTCATCGCTGTGATAAAGCAAATGTTTGTGATAGGATTGTTGAAATGTAAAGGTACGTGCGCAGATTTCACAAGTATACGGCATTTCACCTGAAAAACATAATATTGTTAGATGTTGCCAGTGAGATTTTTTCAATTTCGAGCGGAAAATAGAATTTTGCATTGAAAATAATTTTCTGAGTTGTAGGGCCTTCATAAGTTCTTACAAACAGTGGCGTCACTTTACCAAAACTTTGGGGTGGAAGAACTATAATACCACCACTGAAAGATGGATTTATTGATATGATGCATTGAATATTAACTAATATCAGATCCTTGGGGGGTCACTGCCTTCCCCAACCCTACCAAATTGACGCCACTGCTTAAAAAAACAAAATCTGCAACACAAAAATGAGTCTTTATGATTGCGGCCGACTATGATGAAATCAATCTGCAAGAATACTATGATATTCAAAGTCTTATGTTATTTAATTTCACAAGATTTATCGGAAACTGTTTTGCATTTCGAATAATAAGTTCTTTTGCATTTGTAATACTACATTTTAGAGTATCCCCAATTTCCCTAAGAAACTCATCCATCATTCTACTTAAAAAATTGTATGTGAGATTGGGAAGCCTCTTAAATCAACTTCTTTTGGGGTTGTTCATATGTAACGTAACCAACACCCCCTCCTAATATGGACAGCCCCTTCCTACTTCTGATATACTTTCAGTGAAGGTGAAAGCTACTGCGTTTGTCACTGTCTACCGCATTTAGCGCAAAAAAAGCTTCAATTTTAATGGAAATTTTTATAATGATACTTCCATGGTTTGTTTCCAACGTAGTTCCCTCAGAAGAAGCTTCCATTACTACGTGTTAGAAGCATTTATTGGACTACATTGTGACGTTGTTGCGATTACATCGCATGTTTTATTTGTTTTGATTTTTTACAATTTGAATTTACACATTGGCTCTTTTGAGTAGGTCCCCGGGGTCATATCTGGATTAGAAAAATAAAGCATCGCTAAGAAATGCGATTGTTTTTTTCAAAAAGCATTAAAATATGAAACAGTTTTGTCAGATAATCTGTAATGAATATGTAATTCTGAGCGAAATAGCGCCACCACTTACCAGTATGCAAACGTTTGTGCTTTTTGAGAAAATACTTGGTTGTAAAGGACTTCGAACAAACATCACACTCCCAAATTTTTGCATTTTCAGTATTCGTTTTTGTAGCATAATCCAATAATTTGTCTCCCTCGGATTGTTGAGCTGCAGTGAGGAAGTTAGCAGCACTCAGAACAAATAGGACATTCTGCGGTGTCAAGTGTGTCTGCAACAATTCGCCATTAATTGATACTTTATGATCAGTATCAGCACCACCTTGTGCTGTAAACGTCGTGGACGGATGCGTTAAAATTGACTGTGTCAAATCGCCATTCACTAAAAAGCTGACACTATGTGATAAATCTGGTGATACAGTTGAATTACTCGTTGAGGCAGCTGCGACTTCTTCCTTATGACGTATACGATCACAAATGCTGAGTTTTGGTGAATTTTTATTACTGGCAGCAACACCAACTAAATGCACAACTTTAAGGTGAACGCGCAAAGAACCCTTCATTTTAAAGGTTTTCGGACAGAGGTGACACTTAAAATCGTTTATCTTGTTGTTGTTGCAAAGCATATCATTGCTCTGTTGCTGGTGTTCTGGTGCTTGACTGGTGTGATTATCATTTTGATGTACCAAACGAAAATGCATATCGAGCAACTTTTGATTGCTGAAATTGAATTCACATATATCACAAGTTGTTGGCGCTTTTGATTCGGATGCACTGTCGTTGGAATCTTGCTGTGCAACATCATTCGGTTGAGCTGAATGATTGCTACGATTACGTGTTGTTTCGGTTTTGTTAGCGTCTTTAGTATTAGACGCAGTCTCCAAGGTTTTATCCACATGCGCCACTTGTGTTTTTGATGTTGCAGCTGTTGTTGTGCTTGTCAATATGGTCGTATGACTAAATAAATGTATGGTCAACTTATCCAAACCTAAGAATATCTCATTACAAGTGGGGCATGGAAGTGGCCCATTTGCAGCCTTGATCAGGCTGATACGCAATGCGTCAATGCTAGCGAAACTTGAATTGGCGCACAAAGGACAAGACACAGACATCGAACACATTATACACCACAACGTTGACGTTTAGGACGACGAAAATCATAAAATTTTATTAAAACTTATGGTCAAAACTTCAGCACTATAACTTTCTTCGGACTATTTTTATTTTATTTGTTATTATAAAAAGTAACTCGAAATTTTTATGAGTTTATTTTAATTTTTTCTACGAAAATTAAATATTCCGTCCACTTTGCTGTACAAGTAATGAAAAGTTTTGAGCAAATAATAACGCATTTCTACAAAATGAACATTCGGTTTTTTTAGGTTTCATCTAAAAATAAACTTTAGACGAGAGTTTTCTATCTCTTTGCTCTCATTTGGTCTATAGGCGAAATTTATTTACTAACAAAAATTTTCATTATCTGCTCTTCGATTTTGATTTTCCCCAAAAAAAATAATTTTTCTTTTCAAAAAAAAAATTTTTTTTTTTTAACGCACTCGAGTATCTGTTAAGGTTTGAATACAACATATAGCGTCTATCTTGAATACACATTACATAGACATATGCTGCAACTTATTTGTTTTAAGATATACCTTGTCTAAATATTTTTATTTTAAAATTTAATTTGTCGTGAAATTCTTGTCGTCATCATCATATTGTTGGAATGTTTATATCATTCACGAAAATTTCGTTTATTTTGCTTGGATTCTTTTGAATTGCTAATTATAGAACCAGAAATGTTTTTTGAGGAAGTATACTTTCATTTAAGATCGCATGTTTTTGTAACCTAAAGAAGTTCATTTGGGATATTTAAGACGAAGGTTAAATTTTTAAACCATGACTTTTTTCAAAACTTTTTATTTTGTTTATTTTACTGCATTAAAGTTTAACAAAAACTTAGAAAGATGTAGGTAGACACTATTTATCGGAAGTGTAGTAAGCTCCATTATCATGTTACTTCCACCAATCTCTTTGAATGAACCTAGTAAATTTCTGCAATGGTGCATTTTCTGCCATTACCAAATCTTTAAAAGTTATCTAGTTAGCGGTAATGTTTGCTTTGGAATTCAGGTTATACGAAAATTAATTAATGCAGTGATTCTACTTCTTTCTCATTTAAACAGCTCATGCCGTAGTCACAATAGTCCAAAACTGTTCAGCAAACGTGGTAAGTGTGGAGCCCCCCTGTAAGAATGCGGATTACCCTTTTATTAAACCGTAGATTCTTAGTGCTTTTCCGGTTAAAGTTTGGGAACCTGTATTCAAACGTGGCAAAGCTCCCCCGTTTGATTAGGTTTCTTGTTCTGTTATCTAATACTGTATAGAATTTCATATGTATTATGTAACGCGAGTGGGGGAGCAAAACCATTGCACAGTACTCTAAGCTATGTGTATACTTTTTCCTTTCTTGCTCACTCGCCGATTTGCGGGTCCATCGAGTCCTTTTGCACAAAACTCACAAATCAAATAAAAACAAATCGAAACAACAATCAGGAGAAGCGAGTGCTGCACTTGTAAATAAATCGCAAATAAAATGTTCTTTAAGTTCAAGCACTCGAAGTTTATTGTATTCGTAAGCCTATATGATGATTGTTACAAGCGCACTCATGCAGACCTCCAATAAACACATCAAAAAGAAAGCTCTGAGTTAACTCTTTAAACCAAAGTAAGTAAAATGCTCGCCCTTAAAATTTATAAATAAAAAGCGTGTTTTGAGCAGCAAAAAATTTGATAAGCTTGGAAAAATTAATATTCATATTTTTAATTAACAAATATTCAGATATTTATACATAATTCACGCTATGGCTACGAACATGGCTAACAAGTTGAAAACAAGGAATTAATGGCCTTCCTAAATTTTTTTTTGGTATAAAGTTTACTTTCTCAGGTCGCCCATATTCAAATAATTCATACAAAAAATACCTTTTTTAGGCACCAAAATTTAGCACAAAAATCCTATAATTTACGACTTTTTCCAAATTTTTCAATTCCTACAAGGCCCACGACTATCTATTTTGACTGCAGCGTCCTCTAAGTGCAAACGTTTTTTGTTATTTTTTGATAAACAGAAACTAGAAGACTTAACGAAAAAAATGACACCCCAATTGTTAAAATCAATTTAGTAATAGCCGAGCAATAGCTTTTTAAAGTAAAGTAAAAACCCCGTTTACTTGCTGTTGGTCTATGATTGCCTGGTATTTTGCAAATATTTTCATGTTGAATGTTTTCGTGGGGCAGCAAATTTGCTAGCTGCAAAAGCACATACATAAATAATAATGTTGGTAAAAAAGAAAACATAGCTCTGATCCGATTTTAACAAGTGATGTATTATTCTTTTTGTCTTAAAGGTAAGGATAAATTGCTTTATTAAAGTTTCAAAAAATTGTTCATACGTTGCGCTGAGAGCAATACAATGATTCTTTTGTCAATATATCAGTTATTACTTACTTGATTGCATTGCATATAAAAGTAACAAAACTTAAGAGTTTATGTATTTTGAAAATGAAAAAAGTCTGACAATTCTTTTTTGGCAAAGTAGTAATTATACGTATTTGAAAACCTGTTTTGACTAAAGCACCATTCTATACAAAATTACATAATTACATTTGATAGTACCACAAACTAGAATACTAAACGCAAAAAATTACACCCCATTCAATCCCTACAAGGCCCACGGCTACCTATTTTGACTACAGCGCCCTCTATGTGCAATTCATATTTTTAATTTTCTATAACCAAAAACTAGATTACCTAACGAAAATAATGACACCTCATTTGTTAAAATCGGTTCATTAATAGCCGAGCAATAGCTTTTTAAAGTAAAGTAAAAAACTCCGTTTACTTGGTGCTGGTTTATGATCGCTTGGTGTTTTGCACATTTTTATATGATAGAACACGTCCCACAAACATAGCTTCTCGAATTTCATTAAAATTGGTTCATCCGTTATCAAGTTACAGGTGTTTTAAAAATTGTTTTGACTACAGCGCCATCTGTGAGCAATTGATGTTATTATTTTTTTTTATTAACAAAAACTAGATTTACTAACGAAAACAATGACACCTCATTTGTTAAAAGCGGTACAGTAATAACCGAGCAATAGCGTTTACAAGTAAAGTAAAAATCCCCGTTTACTTGCTGCTGGTTCATGGTGGCCTGGTGTTTTGAAAATTTTACATATTGAATTTTTTCGTGTGGCAAGAATTTCTCGCTGCAAACGCACAAAAATGATGTTGGTAAAGAAGAAGCCATAGCTCCTACACTACTGAACCGATTTTAACAATTAAGGTGTCATTCTTTTTGTCTTAATGAGAAGGATACCATCATTTTATTAACGCTTTAAGAAATTGTTCATACCGTGCGCTGTGAGCAAAACAATGATTATTTTACCAATATATCAGGTATTGCTTACTTATTTGATTTTCTGTGAGGTCAGTAGCACTTGTTCGATTCGTAAAAAATGGCATTACACATAACAGTTACAAATTTGGACTTAAGAGTTTATGTATTTTAAAAATAAAAAGTCTGATTAAGACGATTCATTTTTCGCAAAGTAGTAATTGGCATTTGAAAATTTGTTTTGATTAAAGCGCCCTCTGTATATAAATTAAGAATTTAATATATGCTGGAATCACAAACTAGAGGACCAATAGCAAAAATTGACACCTCATTTATGGATATCGGTTCAGTAGTAGCTGAGCAATATCATTTTAAGGAAGAGCAAACAATTCGTGCTACTTTCTGCTGGTTATTGCTCGCCTGGTTTCCTACGCACTTTCATATGATAGAACACGTCCCACAAACATAGCTTCTCGAATTTCTTTAAAATTGGTTCATCCGTTATCAAGTAACAGGCATTTTAAAAATTGTTTTCACTACAGCGCCATCTGTGAGCAATTGAAGTTATTATTTTTTTTACTAACAAAAACTAGATTTTCTAACGAAAACAATGACACCTCATTTGTTAAAATCGGTACAGTAATAACCGAGCAATAGCGTTTACAAGTAAAGTAAAAATCCCCGTTTACTTGCTGCTGGTTCATGGTGGCCTGGTGTTTTGAAATATTTTACATATTGAATTTTTTCGTGTGGAAAATTTCTCGCTGCAAACGCACATAAATGATGTTGGTAAAGAAGGGACCATACCGCCTAAACTACTGAACCGATTTTAACAAATGAGATATCATTCTTTTTGTTTTACAAAGACGAATAACATTGTTTTATTAAATTTTAAATAAATAATTCATACAGTGCGCTGTGAGCAAAACAATGATTATTTTGCAAACATGTTAGTTATTGCTTATTTGATTTTCTGCACGCACGCTTCGCTCACTACAAACAAACGCACATAAATAAAGTTGGTAGAAAGCAGTCACTAAAGAATTAACGGCGTTCCTAAAAAAACTTCGTTTTTCTGTAAAAGGACCGACCATTTTTTTTTTTTTTTGGAAAAAGTTCATATAAAAAACTGGAGGTACTAAGAGTATATATAACCATATCCTCACGGTAGTCGACGACAATGAGAAATCAGCTATAAGAAAATCCATGTGAGCAGAAAGAACATATTTTGAGTAACCTGAAGTATTTGTGTAAAAACAAGACTTATTTTCAATTCCGTCCGGTTACATAAAGGGCATCCTGAGTATGTATGCGAATCACAAATGCAAATTAATTTCATTATCTCGTGTCCTTTATTCACTCACGAAGAATAGGGCATTTACACGACTCTTCCAACAATTAGTCAAATTAGTTTTAATTTTTTTATTTGCGCAGACATCAATTTAATTGTTGTTTTTATGACAGCATGTTGATTGTACCGCAGACCGCACTATTTGCTATCTGTCTCTTTCTCACCGCCACTGTTCTTTATTATCTTTGTGTAAATAGGTTTTGCTGTTACTCCGCTTATTGTGTTTCGATCATTATGCTCGGGTGAGAAAGAGACAGATAAAAATCGTGGAGTTGCTGCCGTGCTGCCCTGCCAAATTGTTCTATTTTGACCAAAGAGGATACTCTTTGATTTTGACTGCGGCAGCAAAGCAGTAAAATATCAGTGTTTCTTTCAAGCTGCCTTATAATGAAAAAAAATTAACTGACTGCTTTTTTTTTAATATATCCAATGAAATTTCAATCAACAATTTTCTTTTTAAATATATCGCAAATTATATGTTTTGACTAGTTGGTTCGTTTTTGAAGTTTTGACAGATTTTGTTGCTACTGCTTTTGTGCTATTCTACATTGCGTTTCGCCACATTTCTGTATTGATCATTAGCACCGTTTATAAAGACTTTTTAGATGCTCTTACATTCCCAAGTATAAAACAGAATTTTTCCGTTTGATATTTAATTTATTCTTTTTTTTTTCTTTCTTTAATATTATATTTCCATTTCAGTTTTATTTATATTTTTATTCTGACATATTGAACTCTCATATTTTAAATGTTATATTTTATCATATACTTATTATACTTCACATCCAGTAAAGGTTATTACAAATTATTATTACTTCTTTATTTAAATAAACAAACAAATACAAGGAATATTAATTTTCCAATATGTATGTAGTATTATTTATATTTTGTATAGAACTATGTATGTATAGTAAAGTATAAATATGTATGCGTATTGGTATTGATTTAAGTAAAAATAATCTTTAACTCGATTTAAAAAGACAAAAATATATTTAAATTTTACCTTTAAAAAATAACAATCGTTAAGTTTCTATCCACTAAAATAAAAGTAAACAAAAAAAATTTCATCGATTAATATTTTAATATGCATAGATTTACTAGGAATTTACTATGTATGTATATAATTTGATTACTTTAAAGCATTAGAATAAACAAAAAGAAAGTTAATATTAGGTAATTAAAACAAAAAATCAAAAAGTTAATTGCATTAAAAATTTCTTAAGAATTCATACAGGTTTTCTTTGTGTAAATGTGTGGTCAAACAAGTTCAACTAATTGTAATTGAAAATAAACCAAACTGTACCAAATATATGAGAAAATTTACATCACAAATAAGAGAATTATAGAACAAATTATTAAAAAAAAAATATTTCAAAAAAATTAAAGAACTCTCCGAAGGTAAAGCACACGATAAATTTATAAATTTTCGACTTCTTAAGAGGGGGAACGATAGCGATTTTGATCGTGACATTCATTTCATTAATTTATCATAATATTCATATTCTCTTTTTTTTAAACTTATTTTTGCTGCATTTGTATATGATTTTAATATTGGAATTAATAGCCATTTATAAGTATGTAATTCATTTCATTTTAAATTAGTATTTTTAATAATTATTATTTAAATATTTATACGAATTTTTAAATTCAAATATATATTATTGATATTAATGCGTAAATTTATTTTTTGCTGCTGCTGTAGTGGCTGAGACAATAGTGTGTAATATATTTTGTGAATGCGTGCTACGTTTTCTATATCCATAC
The DNA here is from genome assembly GCA_963680825.1 of Meiosimyza decipiens. Lineage (NCBI taxonomy): Eukaryota > Metazoa > Arthropoda > Insecta > Diptera > Lauxaniidae > Meiosimyza > Meiosimyza decipiens. The sequence goes on from OY804259.1 coordinate 10,952,964, forward strand.
GTAGGCCTTGTTCAGCGTGCGGAAACACTCTTTCTCCCGGCACAAATTTTCTTCATTTAAGACAAATGGAAAGACATGCTGCCTTCATTTGCCGCCACTTTCAGTTTCTGTCGCATCACCTCACGACTCGAATATTCGGGCAGCTTCAGATAGTTTACACAAGTCATCACAGATGGTAGATAATCGTTTGGATTCTGATTGCCATCAAGCGTTTTGCGCACAATGGTCAAAGGTGGCGTTAGCGATTTAAAGCCACCTGTTGGCAAACGGGGTGAACCAGTTACAAATTGAAGGAACAATCGTTGCTCATCGCGCGTATAGGAGGAGAGAATATCATATAGATATTGTATGGGTTGAGAGTCTTGAGTAAAACCATGATCAGTGCGACAGCATTCTTGCAACATTTTGACGTCCCAGCGTTGAGCGTTCGATGTGCCGGAACCGCAAAAAACGTTCTCCAATTCTTCTGGATAAAACATACGTAAACGTTGTGTGGGAAATACAGAATCAAAACCTGGAAATGAAAAAAAATTTTCATCATTTGAACATGAACAATTATAATATTGCCAGTTTCATTGAAGTAAGGTCAGTCAGGCCAAAGATAAAAATCCAAGTTAAACATTGCATTATATTTTTAAGGATATGTAACTAAAATCTAGCTCTATCTAATCTTTTTGATTTTATTTTTTCGAGTATGTTGTTGAGACAGTGTATTCATTTGCAAAATCATGGTAAACTCAACCAATTTTTGATAGTTAGATTTTGAATGTGGCTCCTAGAAATTATCTACAAACTGGTTACATCTACGTCTAAATCAGAGTAACTATAAAATAGTTATTGAAACAAATGCTGATCAATGAAGTCCAAAGATCCAATCGCTTGTGTTACTAGTGCAGACAATGAATCAGAGCTAGTAATAATTATAGGAATAGGAAATATGTGGAGGAAAAATGAGATAAGTATTAAATTGATTTTGGCTGCAGCGGAAAAATAACTCTCTCAGATTTCAATAAAAATTTATAGAACACAGAATATTAAAAAAAAAGGTTCAATTTTGTCTATATGGGCAGAAATGAGTAATGAATAAATTGCATCTACTATCTCGCCTTGATTTAGTTCCCGAGTAAGAATTGGCTTTATGGTTGGCGACATTGGCGAAGTATCTACGTGGAAACAAAACAAAACTTACCTTCACGTAAAGCTTCAAATTGTTTTTGGACTCCTTCGATAAGGAACCAATATGTAACTAATGATATATATTGATGTAAATTATGTACAGTAACTGGAACATCGCGGCCACCACGACGTAATTCAATATTCGCATGACCAGGTAAAACGAAATCCAAGCCCAAATCAGCTATTGGACAGCCATCCAAATCTAACATTTCAATCTGCAAATACGAACCAAATCAGATATTTTGCACTTTATATAAAATTATATAATCTTAGCAACTTACTCTTTCAGTCTTTTCCATTGCATCGATATTGGGATCAGCTATAACATTTTCACGTTGACGCACCACATCATGCAAGCGCACCAAAGTTGTTTGCACCTCCGGCGCAACACGTGCTAAATCTGCCAAGCCGAAAGAGTGCTCTTCGTTGATAAGCCAACGATAAAATGGTATCGAGCATGGTAAATCAAGCTGGATAAACATAGTTAAAATTTGAATGTAAGTACATGCATAAAAAAATCTCTAAGATATCAAGACACGAAAATGTGTACAACTCACCATTCTGCTATCCATCACAGCTTTTGCCATAAACTTGCCCAAAAATTTGAATTTTGATTTTGATTTAGAAACATGAGGCAACTTAGAGGATTTTCCCAAAGGCAATGGGAATAGACCATGTGTTGCATTCACATAAGTCACAGTAGTATTAACAGCCAAAGGATTTTCAATTACTGTATCTCCAACAGTGTTGTTAATATTATATTCACCACCGCTATGTTGCTGTTGATGTGCTATAGTAATATCACCAGATTGCTGTTCAATAATCATATTCAATGCATTTTCATTTGATGAAGAGCCATGCTCATTGTTACTTTGTTGGTTGATTGAATTATTTGTAGCAACTAACCCAACCCCACTGGCGGCAGCACTGCTTCGTGTTGCAGTAGCGCCAATTCCAACACCACCACCGGTTTCACGATTGTTACGACTGCTACCGCGTGTATGTACTGCCGGTGTACTTGTCGCTGTTGTCGTCGTTATACTATTATTAACTGTAGAATTTTCGCTGCTATTTGTTGTAGTCCTAATCGTAACATTACTCTCTTCAAGTTGTATATTATTATCATGTGCATCATCAATTTGTGCTGAGGTCGACTTCACAACATCTGCGATTGAGGAAGAATTCTGTTTATAACTATCACTGCCATTCCATAAACCCAAATCACAGCGTTGTAGCTCAGCTGAGACCAAAGCGTAAAACTCTAGTGTTGGACCTAAGCCAGTACCAACCTTAAATTAAAAAAGAAAGATTAGTTAACTTAATATCGAAAACTCTATGCATAAAATCTAAACTCACTTCGTTTTCATATTGAATTTCCAACAAAGCTTTTGAATGACCAAAATCTTGTATAATATGTTCCGCTTGCTTTAATATATCTTCACGCGAAATCGCACGTTTTCGACGATCCAAACGTGGTGCAACACGCTCAGATGACTCTGTTGAGTTCAAATCTGGTGTTGTATCCAATAAGCGTTGTAATGCACGATCGCGATCAAAACTAGTTGCATAGAAAAGTAAATGTCTGGTTTCGAATGGAAACAAGAAAGGACATGCCATTCCGATTTGTGGTAGCCATTGCGGCAAATTTCCTGTCATAATTACAAGTGGATCTTGAAGTTGTCTGTTAGCTTTTGCTGTAATTTTTGGATGTACAAATTCCGATTGCGGAATAATATTTTGTCGCAAAACACAACCATATAAATGCTCCCAATGACGATTTAAGGCATTTATTATGCGCAACATGCAAAGTGCATCAAGTGAGGCGTCTTGCACATTAACTACATCGGTGGGCAGTGAATTCGTAAGGAATGTCTTTAGTGCAGACAAAATTGGTGGAGTTATACCTTCGTGCCAGAGTTCAGTTTTCTTGCGCAATAACTTTGACGAAGATTTACTGCTGCTCTTCTTTACAGAATTCGAAGATGTTGCCCCTGTACAAGTGACACTATTAGAAAGAGATGTTGATGAATGTTGCTTGTTTGCACTATTGTTAGCACTAGTTCCTGAAGAGCTAGCAGCAACATTACTGGACGATGTGCCGGCTGTTTCATCTTCTACAGGTCGATAGTATATTGTGTGTTGTTGCACCCAAACGCTGGCATTGCCTAGCAAAATAAAAAAGTTAAAATTTAAAATTACTTCTGCGGTTATATTTATAAAATTTCAGCCGCTTACCCAATGGTGTTTCGGTGTCAGTATCGGTTTCCGATTGATCATTAACAAGTGGTGAAAATTGTTTTACTGCCTGATAAACGGTCATGTTATAGGGCAACCCATGTTCACCAATTAAAAATTGCAACTTGTGCTTGAAACCACTTTGTGACATTACAACAGCGGCAACATTATCATCCATATCTTCCTCAGAATCATCATCCGAATCACCACGTATGCCACCATAGCCGCGTACAACCAAATACCGCTCAATAGCCTGCACCATGGCAAGTGGATCGATTTTCACAGTGCCCCCTTTCCATTGTCGCAAGTTGGAACAATCTGGGTGACGTTGTAAGTTGCACTAAAATTACAATTCAAATTTATAGATTTTTTCTTTCGTTGTTGTTGTTCCCTTCAAACACAAAAACTTACCTTCAATTGATGCGTGTTGAAAAACTTAAGCGCACTTGTGTTTGAACGACCACCTGGTCCAGTTGGAAAATCATGCACCTTTACTGGGAATTGCTCCAACTGTGTAACACAACCGTTAAGCTTTGCAACAAAAGCATTAAATGCCACCGGCTCAATACTAAGTAACTGCCCAACGTTCATTACTGGCTCCAGCGGTAGTCCAGCGAATACATGCATAAATGCGCGCAATCGTGCATCACGATCCACAATCCCTTCTTCGCATGTCATAAAATTTAACATGGCCTTAATTAGACCAGAATGGTTTACCTCAAATGGAGAAATATCACTTTCCAATAGTATCGTTTTTAGTTCAAGTAAAGCATCGAGACAGTCGGAAAAACTGCCGCTTAGTTTGTATATAATAGTTGACAATCGCTGCAATACATTTGCACCACCAGCAATTGCAGCTGCACAACTACTGCTAGACGTTCCGGCTGCATCCGATTGTGCAGTTTCTTGTTCAGTGTAACGTTTAACAAACGATATGGCCTGATCCCGTATCCATTGACGTGCTTTCTCACGATTACCAGCCGCGATAAGATTTGCATTAGATATGCTTTTACTTATTGCAGCACTGGCACTCGCACTGCTTGAATGTCCTACAACACTGCTGGTGCTTGAGTTTGCACTGCCACCATTACTGACGTTATTGCTACCACTATTTGTACTCGAGTCTTTGGTAAACGAACTATGATGAGATCCTTGACGTCCCCAGCGTGCTGGATTGAGAGAAGCGAGGAAGGATGTTTTCGTTGAGCCACTACTGGAACCACCGGCACTATTGCTAGTACCGCTGCTAAAGCGTGATTTTCCACCACCACTAGAACTGGGTGTACTGCGGCCAGTGCTATTGCCAAGACCTTGAATTACAAAGATAGAAATAAAAATATTTATAGAAATACAAAAGATTATGAAGAGGTATTCAGTGCACAGAAATAAAAGACGTTTTTCATCCGGAAACTCAGTCTAGGCAATGAAAGCAAACACTCAACAACTTTTTGAGCATCAACATATTTTAATAAAACTTGGTGATTAGGTTACTGGTGGTGCCTAGACTTTTGGGGATCAGGACAAACAAGAAACTTTGTACGGTGCTATAAATGGCATGAAGTTTAATTAAACCTTTTTCCCAATTACATTCCAATAGGCTTTAATAAGAACGTGAACGCAGTAGCATTTCGACGTAACAACCATTTTTACAACAATTTTCCTCATTTTAGTAGAATGCAAATGCTCTACATCTATTCACCCACCACGTTTTATAACAAAACAATAATGCAGAAATGAATTTGCTGGCAAGACCTTTTTCAGTGTTCCTTTTTGGGTCGCAATCTTAAGCTTTAGATAAATAATAGCACACGCAAAAAGTTTTAAATGAACCTTAATACTATTTATTTACATATCATTTCTTGGCAAACGAATAATCCGCCTTCATTATTTTCTAAAGTAAAAATATATCAATTAACTTACTTGTAGCACGACTAAGCAACTCATGTACTGAGGACTCATCTTGACGTGACTTGGACCTGCTGCTCGATTGCGATTTTCGTTTAGGTGGGACCTTCCGTTTAAGCATATCAGACATTTTACTCTGTATTGCCATAGTGGACGAAGGTGCAGCTGTTGCGGCAGCGTTCGGGCCCGATGAAGATGTCGAAGTTGCCATAACGGAAGAGGAATGAGAATGTTGTTGCTGCTGCTGTTGTTGATGCGAGTGATGCAAATGATCATTGGTAGCAAACACAACCTGAGGCAAATGTTGCTGTGGTGGTGGATGTGCTATAACCGAAGCAGCTGCTGCTGCCGCCGCCGCAGATGATGTTGGCAATATATCAACGTGATGTTGAGGTTGAAAATGCGGCGGTGGAGGATGTGGATGGCCAAGAAAATGCCCATGGTTATACTGACGTGGATCACCGGGCACTGGAGGAGGTGCCGCCGTAGCTGATGTAGAGTAAACAAAGAAATTGGTGTTGCCAGGTATTCCCGCACCATGATGTATATGCTGTTGATGATGATGTGGCAAATGATGTGTTGGTGGTGGCGGAGGTGGAGTGCTATATTGGTAGTGAAGCTCTGCTGCTGTACCAGCTGCTCCAATAACAGTCACTGGCGGTGGAACAATAGCAGCTGGATTTAAAGTAAGTGCCAGAGATGCAGGCGTACCACTGGTAGATGGCAGTTGATGCAGCATTGCGCTGGTCGAAGGCATAGATAGGGTTATCTTTTGTGTGCCACTTGCAGTTGAACCGGTGGTGAGGGCACTCATGGCATGTGAGAAACTCTTCACAGTATACTGATGATGATGTTGTTGATGAGATCCGTGCGTGGGTTTTGAAGAGTTTGGCGTAGATGACGCCGAATTGGACGTAGTTATGCTACTGGCCACTTGCGAGTTGTCGATGAAAAAGGGATTGACCTGTAGGCTAGAAGCCGAAGGTGGTGCACTTTGTGAACCAGTTGCACCAGCAAGAGGTTTAGGTGAAGGATTGGCACAAATAGGATTGTTGGGATCGGTCAGCTGGGTAATTTGATAGATAACACCTTCGCGACGGAAATGTGTTCCAAAAACATCGGGTAGCTTTTGCATTAGAATTTCAGCCATTTGTAGAGCACCAACTACAATGCGTAAGTCATTGCTAGCCATCATACCGGCAATATGACTCGAGACAAGTTGATTTTTCAAAACATCTTGTAGTAAATCTGGTGTAGCATAGAAGACCATACGTAGCAGTGCACGCAGGCATTTGTAACGTACATTGGGGCCAGCTGATGAGCTGTATACTTCATAGAGGACATTAAATAGATTCTTGATAAACTCGGAGGCCAGACCTCGTTCCTCTTTTAAACATGCGATTCTTGCATCTACTGATGCACGACGTTTCGCTTGCGTTTGCGAATTGCCCGAATTTGTTACATTGCCGAGGCTACTTGAAGTTCCAGCGTTAACAGTTGTTGCCACAGCATTACTCAATGCTGTTATAGCATTGGCAACTGCAGAAGCTGATAAGTCCTGTCCAGCAAGCGATGATGCCCCAATTGGTGCCATCGCTGTGGTGGTGGCGGTGGGCACATAATTCGGATTGACTTTACGTTGTACGGGACGTGTTGTACCGGTATCTTCATTAATTTGCTGCATTGAATGAAATTCCACAGTATAAGTGCGTCCCAATGTGCTTAGACTAAATTCATCATCCGTATTCAAATGTGCGGCCTCAATCATGCGAGAATCGATTGTTGAGTAATTGTGCCAAGTGCCACGATCATCACGCCACTGCCATTGAACCTGATCCTGGGTGTTCAAAGATGGACGATCAAGTAAAGCGTCAACTGCAAAAATACCATCTGTAGGTAGGCGCGGCATAAGTTCACCAATTAAGCAAGTTATTTCATACAACTCAGATGGACTGCGTGAAATGAGCTCCACATGGCTGGATGAAACATTCGGCTCGGCAGTACCAGTTAATAGATAGAGCAAAGTCGAAGCAATGTCGTTCTTAAGTAACGCAATGGCCAAATCTGGACAATTGCTGCACATCAAACTCAACATACGCACCACCGAAGTGAATGTGCCGGTATTTAATATCGAAGGTGTTACCACTAATAGTTGCTGACAATTTTTCAGCAACTCTTTGCTAGCAATTTCTTGCAGACGCTTTGGATCATGTTGAAAACTTTCTACCAAACGACAAAAAGCGCTGCAAACACTTTCCACGCACTTCTTGTCTTGTTGCGAAAGCAAACGTGCCAAAAGCGATAAACTCTCAGCAACAAAATGAAATTCTTCCGGATGTAAATTTAAACAGCAGTTTGCTGTAATTGCCAATGCAGCACGTTGGGCGTTGATGGAAAAGAAATCCAAATATGTTAGACATGCTGAAATGCCATTTGCCTGTAGTATTGCCTTATTATGACGTCGCGATAATATCTCCAAAGCTGTTAAACTTTGCTCGGCCACATCCATGCATTGTATGACCTGCAACTTTTCTAAAAATACTGGCACCGCTTCGACAACAGTTCCTGAGGAGCGTGGCAAAGCTTCCAACATATATGCTAATGCACGACATGCATTATTCATAATATCGAAATTGTGCTCCATGCGTAGTAAATTGATTAATGCCGGCACCACTTGCTTAATAGGAAATCCGGCTAATGTATCCTCATTGCCCATGACCAACATTTGACACATTTCAATGGCCGCTTGCAATTGCTGACTTTCATCGTGTGATTGCAAGCCTTGCAGCAATTGTTGTGCCTTCGATGAGCTGCTATTGCCGATTGTCCGATGCAGTATGTGTGTCATTCGTGGACCCAGTGCGCCAAAAAGATGCGGTGGTAGACCGCGCGCTTCCAACAACGCCTGTAAGCGTCCCACTTCACTATCATCGCTTTCGGAATCAGCATGTGAGGTAGACGTCGTATTGGCACCAGCACTACCAGGATTGGTGGACACAGTAGTTGTTGTAGCAGTTGCTGATTGTGAAGTTATGTTATTGGATATTGTGCTGCCGGCGCCACTTGCTGCATTGATTGGTGTTGAAAAGGCGACTGTTGGATTGTTAGCTAAAATAGAAAGTGCAGAAAAAAATGTTTCGTCAATTGAATGAAGCTTTAGTTAGCACTAGAAAGAAACATAAAAATAAATACAGTGCTGCCACCATTTTCCCCTTTTTTGTTTTTGGTAAATAATTTAGTAACACAAAAGCATTAAAGTTATTGCAATTAATTAGTTTAATTATAAACTAATTTACCTGCGTTTGGCTGCCCACCAGAATTCGGCGGTCCGTTGAGTGGTTGTTGTGCCATTAAATTATAGCTTAACGCATCCGCCGAAGCTAAAGGAATGAAATAGATATTGATTTTTTAAAAGAATTTTTCTCTATCTGTTAAAAAAACATGGAAACATTTTTTAATTATAAAACTTTCGTTTTTAAAACCATAAGCCACCAGTAACGCAATAAATAGGTTTTTCTTAAATTTAATATTATTTTTTACATATACGTGGTATGTTTGATAAGTCCGTGACTTTGAAATTAATAATTTTTGTTTATTGCTATGCCGAAAATAAATTAATTTTACAATATGCGCCCCCCTTTTAAGTTCTCAATGTATGGAACCTTTCCCAAAAATGAAAATTTTTCGAATTCTCGTCAATAACATTTTTATAGCCAAATACTCAAGCAGAATATGGAATACACATTCATTTGAAATGTTTATCTTAGCTATTTTCACTGTTTAGTTTCAACTTCTTTTACACGCCAATGAGACTCTGTAATTTTGTTCACTTTTTAATCATTCCTAATAATTATTTCGAACCAGGAATTCATTTTTATTCAATGTAGCAATAATTTCAACGCTGACAGTAAAATATTTAGGTAAGTACTATTTGACAGATTTACTTGAAACTTTATATCGATGACTAAGATAATATTTTTGAACAACAGGAAAAAACATGACCGTTTATAGTAAAAGTCACAGGCTTATCAAACCAACCTCTCAGTTGAAAGCTTCTTATGTAAAAAAAAAATGAATCACAAATCACACCAGATTTTGTTTTTTAGTCGGCGAATTAACAATTTAAAAAAAAAAGTACATAAACCAAGTATCAGAAGGTGGAGAGGGTCCGGCAAAACGTTCTTGCCAAAAGAACATTACTCAATGTGAAATTAAAGTCTCTATCGTTTAGCCGTTTGACTTTGCATTATCGTTGAACTTTTTCGAAAAAACTACTTAGCATATAGTGGACAAAATGGTTTATGGACAAGGCATTTTGATTAATTGTAAAAAATTAAAAATTACTGCTGTTTAATTTAAAACAAAAACTACGTTCAATTATTTTACTGCACTTCCTGTTCAGTACTGTGGTTGTCAACACCGAAAGCATTACATTAAACAGAGATAAATGAAGAAAAGAAGACCTAAAGCTTGTTAATACTATTAGTATCTTAATATACTCTGTTTAATGTAATTTTTTTGGTATGGACGGACACGGTACTGAACAGGAAGCTCAGTAAAATAATTATCCATTGAAAAACGCAAAAAAGCAAAATGACGATTTTTTACTAAAAATAAAGATATTTTTTATAAAAATAAAAACTTATTTTTTATAGAAATAATACATAACAGTTAAGATCTTATATGCACAACAAAAAATCAAATCAATAAATAATAATAATATAATAATTTTTATTTTCACAACCATAATTTAGATTAAAAAATTCGATTTTTATGCCCGATAATTTCAAAAACTTGTTTTTTAGTTTTGTTGGTTGAAAAAATAGCGCACGGGAGAATTTATACAATAGCACTGACAAATAAATACTGGGGTTGGAGGTCGAAATAGTTAAGTTCGAAAGATTTTTGAGTTTTCCGAATCGATTTTCACATTTTTTTCCTATATCAGCATTTGAAACGACCAACATTACGAAACTGAAGAAGTATTAAATTAAAAATTCCGAGACAAAACTAGGTGTGAAATATGAACGGTTGGTAACTTACATTTAAGTCAATTTCAAACATTAGAAGCTTTACTCTTGATGTTTTGTCTTATTCTGAGAAAACGTGCCAGAATGACTTAATATTAGAAAACCTAGTGATTCAAACAAGCCCTATATAAACTTCTCTTTTTTGTAAACTTTTTAACTTGAAACTCTTCCCTTTACATTTTTATTTTTTTTGTTTCTTTTTTACCACACTCTCACTTACCACTTGCTTTATTTGGATTATTTAAATTTGTGTGTGTATTTGCTGTTGTTGTTGTTGTTGTAGCAGCACTGGTTTGTTGTAAGTGTTGATGTTGGTTTTGTGACACAGCACCACCAACGCTATTATTCGTACGATAACTATAGAGAAAACCTGGTTGCACAATAGTTGTTCTCGATGTTGTTACTGTTGTTGCAATTGTTTGTTGTTGGTGAGTTAGTGCTGATGTTGTAACACCACCTCCAACGGCACCACCTATGGCTACAACAACAGCGGCAGCACCACCACCACAACCACCAGCAGTGGTGGAATATGAATTTCCAGCTGCTGCTGCTGCAGATGAAGATGATGCTAACAATGATGTGGCAGCCGCAACTCCACCGCCGCTTGTGCCACCACTGCCGTGTTGCGCCGCTGAGCTTACACAAGAACCCGTTTTGCCACGTGAGCTACGTCTCAAAGTTTGTGAAGAGGACGAGGAGGAGGATGATGAAATTGGACCAGTTGCGTGTGAATGTGGATGATGTGACGGATGCGTATGTTGAATATTGTTGGCAAAAGTTACTGCGCCTTGGTGATGATGATGAAGATGGGGGTCAACGATCAGACCAGGGCCAATACCAATTTCGATGGGGGCAGCAACCGCAGTATGCAAATGATGCGGCTGTAGCGGTGGTGGTGGAGGTGGCGGTTGTTGGTGTTGTATTTGTGGATGTGATTGATGGTGGTAGAGATTGAGATGGTGCTGTTGCTGCTGCTGCTGATGGTGTGGCGTATGCGGCGTTTGATGATGATACCGACCACCAACTTGCTGTGGATGTTGCTGATGTGCGTGCTGTTGCTGCTGATGATGATGATATGCGACAGTTGCTCCTGCTACGGCTGCTGTTGATCCTGTTGATTGATATCGATTAAGATTCAAATTTAGAATTGCTGTTGAATGTGAAGTTGAAGAAGAATTGCCAGCAGCGGCAGCTGTTGTTGGGAATGTATGATAGAAATGCAGTTGTGGATGTTGTTGTGGATGCTGTTGCTGTGGATGATGTAATTGATGATGATGATGATGATGAGGAGGTGGAGGAGGAGGAGGATGATGTTGTTGCAGTTGCTGTGGATTATAGAAATGTCCTTGCTGAAGTGGAACTGAGACTGGTGGTGGTTGTGGCTGTAGTTGTGACTGCGTTAAGTGTTGCTGCTGATGATGCAATTGTTGCTGTGTTTGCTGTGATGGTTCACGTCCACTGCCAGCGCCAGCGTAATCGGTGCCACCACTACGCGCCAAACGTGCCCCCAGATTCGGGGCTCTGTTGTAACCCGTCGTCGTAGTTGTTGTTATTATAGGTCCGCCTGCGGCAATATATACGCGTTCGCTTTTGTTTTGATGTTGCTGCTGTTGTTGTTGGTGGCGGTGGTGCTGATTATTACCTTGAGGATGTAAATATAAATTTCTTGTAGAAATTGTTGTTGCGAAAGAGTTTGCGTATACGTTTGATGCCCTTGTTGCTGAAGATGTTGTTGACGATGTTGTTGATGACGTTACCAGTCCCACTGTGTTGCTACAACTGCTGCTATTTCTGCGTTTACTTAAATTTATTGCCTTTTTTACATGCGATTCAAAGAGACTTTTCTGTGGTAAGACGCACAAAACGTTTAAGCCAGATGTGGTATATGTTACGAAATGCCTTTGCGCAGGCGCAGCAAGTTTTGAGTCTATGGATGACAACAACGACAATGATCTTCTTGTATTTAATATAGATACCTTTGGTAAATCAGCAACTGATAAAATTATGATAAAAAAGGTGACAACAACATCATCATCATCAACATCATCATCAACAACAAAGCTTGATATATTTTTTTGTTTTCTGTTTGGTTTTTCTGTTTTTAAGTTTTTAACTTAAAATCAATAAAGTTCATTTGGTTAAAATTGATGTTTTTTTGATTTATTCTTTTAAAACATTCCTCTAATAATTACTATAGTTTAAGAGAAAAAAAAATGACATCAAAAGTTATGAACAACAACAACTACAACTGCAACAACAGCAACGTGCATATGAAACAAAAAAGTAATTTTGAAAAGTAGTCTAAAAAAAATTTAAGTTTCGAGAAAAATTCAAATTATAAAACTTTGTGTTTTAGTTGTCTTGAAAGAACGTTTTAGGCGCGTTTTCAATTGTCTGCCAGCACTGTCACCTCCAGTGTTAAGTTTCATGTGGTATTTTTATTATTATTTTTGTGAGAGGGGTAAAAAAAAGTGCTGAAGAGGGTAGAGTGTGAAGAAAAAAAGCGTACAAATAAATAAGAGCGTTTATATTTTTTTCTTTTTGTATGTGCTAATAAACGTTTACATGTAAATAAATCTAAAAAAAGCATGTATGTTTTCAATTATTAAAAGGTGACAGCACTGATTTGTTGTGTTCATTTTTTCTTTTTTGCTAAACCTACTGTTGAGCTTTGCGATGCCTAGATGTGTATAGTGACGCTAATTTTAAAGACATTTTAAGGTATAAATATGTTATTTATTTACATAATTAAATTGTTTTATTGTGGCAGAATTTAAAAATGAATATTTTCATAAAATGTTAAGAATGTTAAAAATTAGAATAGAGAATTAAAAATAAAATACAAATAATAATAATAATACAGCATTGATTAAAAAAGCTATTTCTTAAGCACAAATGTATGTGACTGCACTTTCGCGTCACTTGTGTCTCACTCGTTTAAAAATGGTCATGACTCCTCTAAAGGACTAGTATTTGATTCAACGGTACCTTATTTGATTAAAATTTACTTTCTTTAAAGAGGCTAATTTTAGAACTTTTGAAAAATGTTTGGTCAAAAATAAACTAAATTTTAAATTAGCAACAAAAAATTGATTACGTAGCGAAAAAATTAAGAATTTAAAAATTTATGAAAAAACAAAATTATATTAAGATTATTGTTAACAGATTCAAATAGGCGAAAGTGTTAATAAATTTCAATGGAAAACGTCTCCCGAGCTTTTAAACTGATTGCGATATGAAGCATCCAATTTAAGTATAAAAAAATAAAAATATCTGTCTAGTTAATAAAAAAAAATACTATTTTTTTGTTTGATTTGACTACCGTCCCAAAAATTAAGTTTATGCTAAGAATTAGTGTTTCCTAGAAATTAATCCTTAAGCTCAGCTCTAAGATTTGGCTTCAGAGCAAATAATTGAGCTTATGTTAGAAACTACATTTTATAGAAGATATAACTTACAATATTTAAGCGGCGACTCAACAGTAACTTCAATAATTAAAATTTAAATAATTTCGGCTCAACATTTAAAATTGTTAAAATTACAACAACAACTAAAAAAAAAGTGTTGTTGTACTTTGAGCACATATAAATTGCTGCTTGTGCACCTTTTAGTATTAAGCTGGTAACAACAAAAATGAGAAACTTCTTGTTTATGTTTTATTGAACTTGATTTCGCGCATGATAATTTGCAGAGTTTGGCTTTTTCGTTTTTGCGGAAGTTTTTAGTTTCGCATTGTACCAAATACGTAATTTTCTGACGAACTACTATTTTTACATCAATTAATATACGAAGAACTTTTAAAAAATTCGAAAATGACTATGTAATTAAAAAAATATTTCATTTTGAAAGTGGCTCCATTGTATATTGAAAGCCCATTTTCAAAGGCATAATTTCTTACTGAATTGTTATTCCCAATTTTGAGATTGAAAACCAAGCTGCAAACTGTCAAATATCTCAATTTAAACATAAATTTAGACCAATAATAAATGAGACATATATTCGTCGATTTTGAATTTGGTAACTGTTTGTTTTACAATGGTTTCTCAGGACAATAGTTTCTTTTTTAAATTAAGTTTCTAAGTAAACGGAATTGATACCACCTCCACTTAACAAAAAATAGTCTAAAAATCGCAAATGAAATTAGTAGCAGGGATGGCATCGGTAACTTGAAGACAATTATAATCTAAGGCACTTAATGGTAGGCCAAGGCATAGGTAACAGAACAGAGAATTTAAACTACCAACACAATTCAATTTGATAGTGCTGAACGACCTCTTTTGCACAGCTCTAGACAATACTAGACATGGCTTTCAAGGGACCTTCAGGGATCATCTGGAAGAGCTCGGTTATGCAGATGACAGTAGCCTTACCGCCATCAAGCAGCCAGAGATGAATAACATACTCTTTCACATCAGCTCTATTTCGGAAGAGGTAGGCCTTAAAATCAATATTAATAAGACAAAAAGCATGTACATCAAGTGCCAACTATATAAGATGTGGACAAGTTCACTTATTTGGGCAGAGTCATAACACTTGATAGCGGGAGCCATAAAGACATCCATGCTAGCATTAACAAAACTAAAAGAACATTGCTCAGTTATGTGTTTCATAGTTAATGTAAGGTCACAAGCTACCTTAAACGTCAATCAAACATTGTTGACCAACAGCGCTTTGCCGAATGTGGGAAATTCGACTATCTTCAATGCCAAATCAAACGTCTATAGTCTGCTGCTAAGCAGAGAAGATAGGATGAAATATTAGAGCATGTTTCACAGAATTGAAACCACTCCCTAATGACCGTGCACGGGAGAAGAGTTTGCTCTGTGCTACTTCAGAAGATAAGTGAGACTCTGCTCAAATATGTCAATATGTTTTTGTTTTATCTTTTTTATTGCAATATTCACATCGCATCAAATTTTTTATGCAACGTTTTATAAACTTTTATTTGATTTCAATTTTACTTTTAAAATATAAAATTGTAGTATAGATAAGTATGCAATTGACCCTTGAATATGTTTTTTAATTTATGCACATATAGAATTTAAAAATTATTTACATTTGCTTATTGTATGTGTTAAAGCGTTAGTCGGAATACACTTAGACCGGGAAAAGTTTTAACTTTCCCATTTCGTTTTTATACACACACACACACATACACATCTACATATGTATGAATGTATGTATTACATTTTATTTCATATTTGTTTTTATGCGATATTTTATGATTTGCTAATAAATAATAATGATAATTTTTCGTTCGTACATTTGTCGCATTCACTAAACATTTCAAAGCTACTTGGAACAAATCAAATACTTATATAAAAACGTAACAAAAAAAATGTAATTTGTAAATGAATTGCGTTTTACAATATATATAACCAAGACTACTTTTTTCATTCTTAAAAACTTTATCTTTGTCTCGATATAACTTTTTGCTTGTGTTGATAAAAAGAAAATTCAAAGTACTGATTTATGTTTTCAACTTACCTTCGTTAGCTTCTTCTGAATCTTCTGTGGCTAATTCTTCGTCCTCCAACTCGTCTTCGTCAACGTCTTCCTCGTCTTCTTCTTCCTCAACGACGTCCTCTTCTGCTTCGTCTCTTGCGGTTGATTCACCACCAGCTGTAGTGTTTGTATTGGCAAATGCAAGGAACTGATAATTCCTTAATAAATTATTATTTTTGCGATATTCACGTATTTTATCGAAACGAGATAGCTGCGATCCTGTTGCTAATACAGGCCCTGTTCCAGTTCCTGCTTTAAATGACGCTGTTGTTGTGCTTGTTGAAGCAACAAAATTAATGTTATTGTTGTGATTGGCAGACGTTGACGCTGCTGCTGATAATGACGTCGATGTGACTGAATTTGTTCTGGTATTGATTTTAGCTTTATGGCCAACAACTGATAACGAATTTCTAGTGTTATGTGCTTGGTGTTGTGGTTTCTTATCACCAAAACTACATTCAATTCTCTTTGACGATGTAGAAGCAACACTATTGTTTAAATTATTCTTATTTTGTTTATTGTTAAAGAAATTTGCTTTGATTTTTCCTGCACTGCTGCTTCCTCCTCCTAAATTTCGTGTATTTATAAGCGTGTGCGAACGCTGAAGTTGTTGTTGCCGTTGATTATCACTGCTGTTATCGGAGCTATAGTCAGCTGTAGCTGTATTTGTTGTTGTTGTACTTTTCTTGGACGTTAAATTGCGACTGCCGTGACTATGGCTGACTTTACGTGTTTTTCTATAGTAATTCAGCAAATTGCTTTTATTGTTGCGCTGTGGTGTAGCTGTGTCAATGTAGTTGTTTACGATATTTGTATTTTTGTTGTTGATATGAGAGGAAGAATTGCTTATCGACGAGACTCCACCAGATGTTGTATTTGTTTGAGAGCGTGCGTTGTTTTTAGCAATGGAGCTACTGCTTCTATTACTGTTACTGCTGCTATTACTGTTGCGACTTGTAGTGGGCTGCTGCTGTTCGGGTGCAACAGTTTTTGAACGTGTCCGTTGAGCTACGCAATCAACGTAAATATTATTGTTAGCAACTTCGGTGCTTGCTGATGCTGTGTCTACTACTGGAGTTTTACTGTTTGGTGTATCGAAGGTGTATTGAATACGTCGCTTTTTTAAAGGTGAAGTCAAGTCCGTTGGTATATCAGAAAATGCTAAGAGTAAGGCAAAAAAAATATTAAAATTACTAAAGTTAAGTGGTTTTGTTTTAAATAGAAACACTTTTTCTTTGATACACGTAGAATAGAAGTTTGCAATCAGAAACGCGAGACAAAAATCTGCTCGAATTTAAGACAACGTTAGCCATGCTGCAGCCTAAAGAGTTTAATCAATTCGACATTTTGAAAAAAGAATAAAAATGCCATAGAAGGCTACAGCAAAAATTTCAACAAATCGTGTATTTGTTCATGTAATCACATGCCCAAACATGTGCCGCTATTGTTCGAAAGCATAGTCCATCAAAACCATTTTAATATGGAATGAAAATATGGTTATTTGACTCATCGAATTATTATTCAAAAACACACAAGTCTACCTTAGTTAGGATGGAAATTATACACCTGAACTCAATTAATTACAACGTATTGTTTAAGATAAGGACTTTCTGATAAAAATGTTAGGTGCGACAACTTTTTTTTACTTCGTATGCAATGTGGGCACGATTCGCAAAATTAGTAATGAAATTTCCCCAGTCGTTGTAATAGTTTTATAAAAACAAGAAAAACGAAGGTGTGCTGTAGGAAAAAAAAATAACAATTTGGCCTATATTTTGCCACCAACCTTAGGGTTAAGGAACTTGATGGCATTTGTAAAGCATTTACCATAATTTAGATGTAAAAACTCGGTCAAAATTATATGATATAAAAAGTATTTCTTATGAAGCTCTCATTAGCGACAACCAGTAAATCATTGGCTCAATGGCTAGTTCTGAATTTTTAAACAAAAGCGATCATTATACATTTACCAATTGAATTAAAAATTTTTTTGGTTACTTCTAGTAAACCAATACGAATTTTAAGAATATGTGCGAAAAAATTCGGTAGAGGGTTGGTTTTTTTGTGTCAGTCTCATTTACATAATTTTTGATACATTAAACAAAAAAAATGGAAAAAGTTAAATTTGGCTAAATTTTTATAAATATTGACAAACAAATAGTTTCATATAACCAAAGCAATACCACGAAATAGAAAGAGAAAAAAGTTGACTTTGCTCACCTTTTAGATTTTCACTTTCTTCAGACGCTGTTGGATGATGTCGCTTGCGATCACTTCGGGCTAAATTAGCTAGTGACAATGCCGGCGATGTGTTGTTAGCGTTACGTGATGATGCACGTCGTACGTTTTTAGTTGACGCTAAACTATTATTACTTTTTGAGCGTTTCACTGTCTCTTTAGTTATGGTTGCTGTTGTTGTTACTTTTGGCTCTAAGTTTTGTTCCAATGGCTTTGTTAATGAACCACTAGTAAAATTGTTGCGAATGTTGCTGTTGCTGCTGCTGTTGTTATTATTGGTGGTAGTGGTGTTATTTGTGGTGGCCTTGTTATATTTGTAGGATCGATTGTATTTGCTTTTTGTGTGTTGCTGTTTAAATTCTTGTTGCTGTTGCAATTGTCTACCACGACGCGTTTTGGTCGTTGTTGCCGCTATTGTAAGTTTTGCAGTTGCTGTTGCTTTTGCTTTTGTTGCTGGTGTTGTTTTATTTGTCGTATTGCCGTCGTGCCCCTCCGTCACTGCAGAGAGCGATTGATTGTTAACGGATTCGGCCATAGACGACACTTAACCGTTATTTTGATCTCACTAAACATGCCACCACAACACTTTTGTCCGTTGTCTTAATCGCGAATATTCTTTTCAAACGAACGAATTTCCAATAAGGGGGGGGGGGGGGTGTAAACACAAAACTTATCAAAATCCTGCGCCACAAAATTTTTAGCGGCACTCAGATCGATTCACCGGATGAAACTTAAGTTCGTGATCGACAATTAAAATTGCAATAATGCTGCTTAGTATTTGTTGATCAACGATTATTCACTATTGACAAAGAGATAAAACCATACAAAAAGTGTAAGTTTATTAATACAATATATTTGATTGTTTGAAATTTTGGTACACAATAAATTTATCTAGATTTTTATAAATAATTGTTATTTAAAATAAAATTCATTTTTGACAAAAGAAATATGATTTGAAAATAGATTCAATTCGTTCAATTTAAAATAAATTTTCATAGCGAAGGTAGGATTCTTAATTAATAAGAAACTAAGCATTGTAAAAAAAGGGGGCGGCGGGGGGTCGTTAAATTTCAATAGAACTTATGTAAATTTCGATCTGTGGTAGGGTCTGTTTTTTACAATTCAAGACAATGGTTTTGAAGTCAAAGTTGTGGTAACTGAACATAACTATAAAGATTTTGAGCTTTTACAAGAATACAGTTCACAATTCTATTTTTTAGGTGAAAAGATCAAAAATTTGATGGAAGAGGGCAATATTACATCTTTAAATCATTTTGATTTTAAAGCATAAGCAATAGAAAGAAATTTTCAATGGACTTCACATTAGCGGATAAGGTAGAATTTTTGGTTAGGACAGCGGTTTTACTCAATAATATTTCATATATATAAAGTGCTGATTTGACGAAAACTATGTATGCCGTACATGATTTGATTTAATATAAATAAATTTTAAGTAAATATGTACTTCAAGCGATCGTTCATATATTACCTAACGTGACTTAGAGAGGGAAACGATTCCGTGTCAGTTTATACACATGTAAATATGGCACGTCAAACTAAAGATATAATAAATGCAAGCTTCTTGCGTACTTTTTTTTAGTGATGAAGTTTGTGGCGAAATTGAATTTGGTCATGGAAGATAGAGACACATCATTCGTATGTTTCTTGGTTCGCCATTTGTTTTTTAAATTTTTACTAGCTTTGAGCCAAATTCCTAGATTTTATAAACATCTTAAAAATTTTTTATACATATATTAAGAAGACAGATAGCTCTGGGTTAACGCTATAAATCAATATTAGAAAAAATGCTAAGGCAAGTTCCAAGCTCATAAAAAAACATACAAAAAAAGCCTTTTGTACCGAGCATATAAAAATCAAAACTCAGATCAGACAGTTACTTTTAGGAGCTTGCAACTTAGAATATTCGTTACTTTTAGGTTATATCGTACATTTTATGAGGAATTTTCTGAAATACGAGTCATTTAAAGTCTTCCGAAACTCCCAGATCTGAAAATATTCACATTATCCATATATGCCACATTTCTTGTCAAATGGCCTAAAACAAAAATCGAATTCAACCGTTTGACCTCAAACTTGGTCAAAGTGTTGTCCTATTAGGTGGACTGTAAAAATTTTAGTCAAAGCTTTCGATAGATTTTTAATTATTTATCGAAAGTTTTAAAATTTGACCGTGAGTTTCCGAATTCAAAAATAAATTTAATTTTTTTTTTGATATTCCAGAATTAAAGCAAAGATTTTTCATTTAAATACGTTAAATTCCCGAGGAGGTTTTTTTTATTTTTCCAGAAACTACACATTGAACATCTCGGTACTACTTATGCCGGTGTAAAAAGTTACACTAAGCCATAATAAACCTGTTCAAAAATAAACATTTCATACGTAAAACAACGACACAGTGATCCCGAAAATCGCAGTTAAAAAAAATTGTTCATGTAGTTTTTGAGTTATTTTCAAATTACGGTTTTCTGAGTTTTCAAAACAGGTGATTCAACTTTACTTGAAAAAAATTTTAAAACTTTTTTTCAATCTTCAACGACAAGCAAAATATTTCAAAAATATTACAGCAATGAAAAAAGTTAATTTTTTTTTTCGCTGTTTCTTCAAAAAATTAATTTTCTTTGATATTTTTCCAACGTTTTGTTCTTTGTGAATTTAGCTCGTCATAACAATAAAAGCTTCTAAAATTGAGTTGATTGTTTTTAAAAACAAGTTTAGAAAAGCGTGCATGTGGTCACATGCACAAAGCATTATAAATTCCATGAAGATTAATATTTTAAATGGCAGCAGTGGCTCGAAGTCAGCACACTTGAGTGCAAAGCACAGGATATTTCGAGCAAAAACTTTTGAATATTTTACATTTACATACATACATATGTATCTTATTCTAAAGAAGTAGTTCGACCCACTAATGTACCTATAGATGTTTGAAATATACAGTGAACATGAAAGAAGACATTGCTGAAAAATTTAAAACAATTATATTATGACGTCAAACAACCTAAACAAACGTGCTGTATTCTTTAGTTTGACCTATTTCTCAATAGAAAGCGCGACTGCAGCATAACTGAGAAGTGAAAAATGCGACCTGTTAGAAAAATAAAACTCTCGTTCCTTTAAAATACTGAAAATGTTAGCAAAGTGCACCTGCTTCAGAATAAATTTTATAACACGAATACGAGTATCAAAATACTTAAAACCCAATGAATGACCGGATAATCAATACGATTTAAAACAAGCTAAAATTGAACTTTTTTCACTGTAAGACTACTAATTTTGTGCTCCGACTTAGGTAGATGTAGCGAAGCACTTCTGAATAGAGCGAAAAATCAACATAAAAAGACGTATTTATTTTGTAAAAATATTAAATTAAGAGATAAGTAAAAACTTACTCAAATTCTAAGCAAACATATAATAAATCTAACTTACACACCTAAATGAAACAATACGTAAATAAACTCATTGGTCATATGGTTGAAAATTAATTTAATTTTTTTTTCTTTTTCTCTTTCAAACTCAACAATTAATTGTAATGGAAGAACAAATATTTTTTGAGTTGAGTCGAAATTGAGTCAGAATTCAAAAAGAGAAATTCAAAATAGTTCTAACTTGTATCTGTGAGTACTGATTGTAATGTGTATTTGTAGCTATGAGAGTATCTAGAAATTATCGGGTGCAAAGGGAAAAAACTCGTTACTACACATATACAACAATAAAATAAAATCAGCTGTTTTCAGTTTGTTTATATTTTGTTTTTGAAATTTTTTCTTCTTCGCTTATTTTGGTCATACGTTTATACAATATCTTATGTAGGTACATTCGTTTGTCAAATGTGGTTTTTAACATTACATCTTCGTACACGCGCAGATACAATAAAAGAGCGTAAAAACACAATGGAAATAATATTGAGAGCGTTGAAAATAAAGTGAGAGCGCTGCTTTGCTACACAGATACAAAAACCAGACGTTCGTTCATACGTACAACAAATGATACGAATAAGATACAAAAACCAAATCACACAAATTGTTGAAATAAAGTAAGAAAATATTAAAATGAAATGAATAAAAAAATTAAGGTGGAAGTATCAGAAGGAAAAATGCCCTTTTTGTCGTATGTTTGTGTGTAGACAAGTGTACCCCGTACCGTTTATTATATATGCGTACAGACATATATTATAACTTATAAGTATCTGAAACAATCAAGTACATAAACCGATGCAAAACATATGTAGTAGGATGTATAATATGTAATGAAAGGTCCTGCTGATATACATATAATTTCAATATTAAGAATATTTAAATATGTATTTATAAAATCAATCACACAAGCTGTTCTGAAATTAGTTGATTTCTTTAATAAAATCCATCTTTAACTACAACTTACCACACTGCTAAATGCTATAGTGTTGGTTTCATTTATATGTTTTACTAATGTACATTCGTATATACATTTGTTTATTTATATATATAACTATATGTACACATACTATGTATGTACGTAAGTACGTAAGCAATAATCATATCAACGATTCTTTAAATGTTCGTGTTCTCCCATGTGTCCAACTCGCGGCACTTAGTCAGTTAACGATTGATTGTTATAAATCAAATGAGTTCAAGGACATTCATAAGAGCGTGCCTTGAAAAATATTAATAGCTGCAAGAGTTCGCTCAGGAAGGGAATTCTAATTAAATTCTAATAAAATTAAAATCTGAATGGTGCAAGATTCTGTTGCAGATCTCCACAATGTTTTTTCCGGTCAAAAGGAAAGAGCAATCGTCTGCGTAGGAGGCCAATTTTATTCTATCTGTGAACTTAGTACGTTAGCAACATAGAATTTATAAGATAAATATAAGCTCACTCATTCTTGCGGTACACCGTATTTCACTTTTGTGATTTTATGTTCCTGAACTCGACGTAAGAGTTAAATAAGTAGACAGTTATTGTTTCATTAAGTTTTGCATTGACAATTAAAACAGGTAAGTCAGTAGAGTTGCATGGTTTACGTTGCAAAACGCTCAGAATCGTTCTATCGCAGGGTCTAACTTGGTTTATCAGTTGGTATATCTGTGACTTGATATCGTTCAAACTCTCTTTGCTACCGGAGACAAATGGGAAATTGAAAGGTAGAATTTAGCTTTGTCCGTCTTTTTTGCATGTCTTTGGCAGTGGAATAATTACCTACATTCTAGGCGTGGAGAAATGCGTTGAGGACGTGGGTCAGGCACTCAAAACCCAATGGAATCAGTTGTTTGAACATATCCATAGATATACCGTCAAGTCCGATGGACTCAGGTAATTGAGCAAACTATAGTTATGTCGTCAAGCCCTACGGCCATAGATTGCCACATACATTTTCTTGTGTGAATTTGATCGCTGTCTGATCATCTTTTAGCATTAGTGCGTGCATCTCTGTCAAGAATGACAATCTTGCAACTGTCATGCCTGGCGGGGTGTTGGCACTTTTCGCCATCGCGTTCAGGATACACATCAAAAATAATGGCTGATAGATCCTTTGCTCTTGATGGATAGGAGAGTAGTTTTATTTGGGACCCTAGTTCTTGAGAACCAAATTCACAGCTCACAGCCCACTACTGGCGGCGGTGTTCATGAACAGATTTTCAGTGTTCAGCTCCTTGTCTTTGCATCTGTTGTATAATTGCTGCAGACAGCATCACGTTCGTTTGCTTCGTTCGACGCGTCTGCAGAGTAGTTCGGATTATAGATTTTCTTTTATTTAGAATAAGTCATGCGGTCGCCTTAGTTTCCACACTCCCAAACGTTGTTTCACCCAGAATATGGCGGGGTTCGCAGTTGTTACTAACTTTTGGGACCTATTGAAGCTACTGTTGTAATTGAGTGTTAAGTGTGGTTAATTTGGTGATACTAATTTTTAGTTAACGCTCGACTACAGTAAGCGGTTAGAAAAGTTTTTTCCGCTCGAAAAAACTCACGAAAAACAGTTTAATTAAATTTTTTATCCTTTACCATAAATAATTTTTGCACCGATTATGATTACTTTTCAATTACTTTTTTCCAGCCCCGACTTTGTATACAATCAATATATAAATATGACAGTCAATTTTTTGTTTTCATGGCTACCAACTAAATTTAAAAGGTTCAAAATGGATAAATTCCATTTCCGTGTCAAGAGCACCTTACTTAATTATGCAGAATCTTTTAAAGTGGCATAGGACAGCAACGGGCAAGCACTGATTAAATAAATCAAATTTGCTTAAAATACAACAAAATTTGATGGAGCTATTTTCAGAAAAAACAGATCCAAAAGTAATCTAAGGTCAGCCTACACAAACCAAATTGAAGTCTGGGCAAAATAGCATAAGTTGCACTTAAATCATTGAAAAGTTGGAGGTTTGTTCAGGCAACTAATAATATATATTTTTTTGTAAAAATTCGTACCCATGGTTAAGCTTGCGCTTACAATTACCCAACGGATAATAGAATTCACTGTAAGGAAACACGTCCGTGGAGGAAGTTTTGGATATTGCGGACAAGTACATACATGAATGCAAATAACTTCTCAATGATTTTAACGAAATTTTAATAAAATAACGTGTAGATTAGTAGATAGAAACTTTCAGCTTCCATCTTCTCTTGCAAGCCGTTGAATTTCATGTTTCATAGGAATGGAATCGATATTTACTTTAAGCATGGCTTAAAATTGAAACCTTTCGCCTATCGCTGCTATAAAACATTAAATAAAAATTAGTAATATTAAAGAGTTTTTCAAAAACAAGTTTTTAGTGCTTCCTAAAAACTCGTTAGAGAAGGAAATGTTACGATTTGGGGTGTGTGTCGTCATTTTGCTATTCTATTATATTTATTAGGACAACATTTCTTTGTTTTAAAACAGGATTTGCTGAACAAAAAACAACATAATGTAGACACAAAAAAAATACTAAAAGCAAAGAGGTATTTCAGAAAAATCTAAGCATTTTAGATAAAGAAAATACAAAGTTCGATTTGTGTGTGCTAAAGCTAAAGAAAAAAGCTGCCGTATCATATATAAAAGTGTCTGAAAGCATCTTCTGTATAAAATAAAACACAATAAAACAACCCCTTTACGAACAGTGAAAAAAAAACAGTTGGATACGGTTTACGAGTATTCACCAAATTTAGAAACGACATACAAATATTATGAACAAATAACTGTCACTACTAATTAAGAAGAAATATAAATCGACAGTAAATTTCAAATGCCGTACGAACATAGAAACTTATAACTAATCAAAAGAAAATCATAAGAGTAATCGATTATAAAAAGAGCCAAATATACATATTCTTATTCATTTGGAGCAGCGCTGTAAAATATCAAGTACAAATCCAAGTATAAGTGTTAGTTCGATAATGAAGTTTCGTCTCCCAAAGGAATGTAATGAAAACGGCTTCTAAGTGAAATAGGCCAGAAGTAATATTAATCCAGTATTCTACCAGCAAAATTTAAGTCTTATTTAGTGTAAAATATTCCGCATTTTATTAAAATTTCATCAAAATCTTTGAAGAAGCATGTAATGTGTTCTTAAACAGCATTTATTGTGCTTTCATGGATGCACTTCTCCTTAACAGTCATAGGTGCTTCCAAATGTGTGCTTTCACGCAAAAAATTTTTTGGTAAAACCAAGATATGCAGTGACATTAGCATTGGAAGCAACTTTCAGCCTCTCTTGAAACGTATCAGAAGTATTTTTGAAGTCCTTCTATTTTCCGTTCGGTGTACTTGTACTTAAAAAGTGTAAAAATCTGCAGGTACCAGTTTTCTAAGTTTAAGTAGCAGATCATAAAAGCAAATATATGGAGTTTTAGTACCCTTAAAGGAAGATAAGGTATATGAGTAACAATGTGCTACAGTGGATGTTTGAGCTGCTAATGCTTAAAGGTACAAGCATCAAAATATATCAAATACCAATATCTACGTACTTATGTGCAAGTACTGGTCTCGGTACTTGTACTTGAACTTATTACCTGAAATGCTTAAGCACTGCAGCTCTGCTTTGGAGCAGTAAACAAGCATTTTTTAAATATTTTTTACAACTGCTTAATAGCGTAGATACAGATATGCTGAAACATCTAACCCATTCAAAATTTCTCTCAAAAAAAATTTATGCGATTGATGAAATATTACTTCGCCACAATGATACGCAATATTAAATAGAAGCAGCTCGGATTAATAGGGAGTAATCAATTAGTTCTCTTAGATTATTCCAAGATTACTCCAGGCAACAACCCTTTTCAATAATAAAAAAATAACCCCGGGTTGTCACCCGAAATAGTATACAAAATCAAGAATAAAAAATGATGCCGTGTACACATGAAATAACCACCATAAACGGCGCATGCAACAAAGTATGACTATGCTATACGGCACGCAATGAATAATGCTTGGACACCACTGCTTATGAAACGCTTTAAATACACAGAGGAGTATATCGCAGCTATATAAAGCTTACATATACATACAGCTATATGTAAAAGCATAAATATACATGTTTCTTTTTTTAAATTGTATACAAGCAATGCAATAAAGTTTTTCAAACTTTTTGCAAGCTAAAAAGATTAAATTTTTAAAATAGCAACAGCTTAAAAGTTCAAAGCTTAAAACGAAGTATTATGACCACAAATTGAAGCAATTAAAACGATCGAACTTGAAATGAAAATTTACCAAATACACAAAAACAAAAAACCAAGCAGAGAAGTTATAAACGTAGTAGGAACAAAATCACAAAGTTATACAAGTAAAAAAAGACAGCAAAAACTGGGTATACGACTCTACGTTTAAGACCATAATGGAACAGCACTCGACTCCGCTCCACTCCACTACGTTGTTGTATTCAACCAACCATGCATTCAGTTTGTTGCTGCAGTACTTTACAGCAACAATACTCTAAAACTTTTTCGTTTGCAATTTTCGTACTAAAAAGAACAAAGCATTTGCCTGCTTGAACTCATGATTTTGAGTAGGGTACATGTGGAATATTAAATACAAAAAAGTACACTAAATCTACGACGACATTTCTGCCCTTTTTGCGTTTACTTTTGTGAAGATATGAAGGTATATAAAATACATATAACGCGCAGTGAAGGCGTTTTACTGCTTAAAATTAACTGCTACGCAAATCACATCACATTATACTGATAGGAAGTAGATTTTTGAATTTAAATTTAAAATGTAAATAAAAAATCTAGCATATGACTTGATGTTGCTTAGAGATTATATCATGACTTGATGTATATGTTTTCATATTTACAATAAATAACATACACTATGATATGCTTTCAATGAACAGAAAGTGTTATCTTTTGCCCAAGAGATCAAATGTTATATTTCATTATATGTAGCCACAATAACATCTGTTTAGTGAAGTAATTGCGATTTCAAAGAATTTTCCAAATCTGTTAGAAAGAAAAAAAAATTAATAAATTCTCTGCTATTATATCATCACAAATTGAGGAAAAACTTTTCTTATACAATTTCTTTACAAAATTCTAGTGAACGAAAACAAAAAAATTAAAATATAAAAAATAAACTAATTTAAAAATATTCCCGAAGTCAACGGAATGTTTTAAAATGTCGTATATATACGTGATTATTTTCTGCTTTTCCTCATCTAAATACACACACCTTATTTTTTCTATTCTTTAACTTTATGCATCTCTCTATTTTGCTATTTCTTCTTTAGTATCTATATATACAATTTCTAAATTTTATGTTTCTTTAAAGTTTCCAACTTATATTACATTTTACTTTTTTGTAATAAATAAAGTAAAAACTTTAATTTTATATCCAATTTAGTTTTCAAATATTGTATATACACATGTAAATTTACTTTTAGTATATATTTTTCTTGAGTTTCTTTTTGCTCAGTATTTATTACTGCTTTTTGCTTGAGTTTTTTTCTTTCTTTTTTTAATACTTAGATGTTTCCACACGCAGTTCAGATTTTAGACTGACTTCACCAGCCGACTAAGTGAGTGAATCTCTTTTGATTGTGGCTAATTTGCCTGCTTGCCAGTTTTGTTTGCTTGCTTTCGTGCTCTGGAAACCTGCATGGCACAGGCCCGAGTTGTGTGGTTATAGGTAGGTAGATTTTGAGAGAGCACATTTCAACTCAACTATCTGCTGTTCGCTTTTGCTCCATTTTCTTTCAATGCTTAAACTGGTTGAGTAGTTTGCCACTGTTTTGATGTTTACTTGCACTTGTATTGGTGGTGGATTTCGTTTTTTAACAACATAAGCGACAGGGATGTTTAAAGTCTCGATGTATCTTCGCTCCCAGGGTTTAAAATGTACTTAAAATTTTAGGCTAAAAATAATATATAATACTAATTTTTCTCAATATTTTACAAAAGCTAGAAAAAAAGTAACTAAATAGAACTTATAAAAAAAAATTAAACTGTTGGAAAACCCTTAACCCTATAATGAAATTAAAATCATCAACACTTCGAGACGACAAATGAAGAATAAATTGAGGTCAACAAACTACTACGCAGTTTATTTTTAAATACAAACTCCGTTGCCTTATTTCTACTCAAACAGTTGTGGAAGATAACAAATTTGTATATGTAATTTCTCGAAAACACAAGAAGGAAAGCAACGTATGTGTAAGTCATTGTAATAGGGTTTTTCATTGTTTGGGATTTTTGAATACATTATTATTTGTAAGTTATTTAAAACGACCCTAATTGGGTGCGTTGTATAAACATGATACTAAGTACCTGTCTGACAATATTGCAATAGAAACAGGTCAGCTGATCATGATATTTCTATAGTGCTTAACAATAGTTTCAGCTGTTGTCAGCTACCACAGGAACGATACGCATCCCTTGTAATATGAACTTTGCAGAGAGCACGCTAAGAGTTATTTATGAGTAGTTTAGTTATGAACCACTCTTACTTAAATTTATAGCAGGGTACCAAAACATAAAATAATGACTTTAGAAATAAAGCTACTTTAAACAAATTTATTAATAGTTTAAAATCAAGTTAATTTCAATTACTCCAAACACTAGGATGGACGGAAAAATTCGTATTTTAAATATTTAATTTTTGTCATACGAGTGCCAAAAGTATGAATTACACCTAAGTAACCATTTAAGTTTTCTTACTGAGATTTATAGTTACTCAATAAAATCAATATCAGAAGTATCGAAACAAAAGTAAACAGCATTAATTTTTTACAACGAAAACAAAATAGCACAAATATTTCATATCAGCACTAGCTTGTAATTTAAAATATTATAGTTAAATATACATCACCATCATGTTCGTTTTCTGATTCGGCAGTCTATATCTTGCCATATTTGTTGCAGGGGATCAAAGTCGGAAAATTATTGTAGGTGCATAATTTGCTTTGGTGTTCCATAGAACAGCCATTTCTTTGGAAATCATTGACATGCTAAAAGATCCAACTGATGTGTAGGCAAACCTTGTAAGCTGAATTTTTTTGTTAAAAATAATAATTCGTTACTTATAAAAATATGAACTCGTTATTTCCATGGGCGAACGCAAGTGCAAAATTTTTAAAGAAATTCACACAAATATGGAGGAGTTAATGAAGGCAACGTTCTGGTTTTATAACGTTTTGCAGCACATAGGATAAAGCAGCTAAAAATTCAAAACATTATGAACACACAAGGCTATCTGATCATCTCAAACAAAAATGAGGGTTGCCTGGTCAATGACCTCTAGTCAGTGATCTATAGA
Organism: Meiosimyza decipiens; assembly: GCA_963680825.1. Classification (NCBI taxonomy): domain Eukaryota; kingdom Metazoa; phylum Arthropoda; class Insecta; order Diptera; family Lauxaniidae; genus Meiosimyza; species Meiosimyza decipiens. The sequence continues at coordinate 10,982,790 of OY804259.1, forward strand.
CACTTCTATTAGCAAGGAAACGATTGCTTTAAAAAGCACTAAAGCAGATCAAGCACAATGCAAATATGTTAAAATTTAAACCAACGATGGGCACAAAATACGAAAAATTAACCATTTGTGACTCCCTGACGCTGAGTATTCTGATTAAGTTTAATTTCTTTGAACAATTGTTTTGGATTGAAACTGCACTAAAAACTGTGAAATTAAATAAATAAAAATTAAGCTTGCTTAATCAACTTAATTAAAAATTTCTGCTTGAAATTAAGTTACCAAATAAACTATAAATTAAACGTAGTTTATACAAATGAGGTCAGAAAAAAAAAATTTTTGAATTTTAGGTCAAAGCTCATACTAAATATAAAAAAGGAATACGCAAAAAATAAGAAAAGTTTAAACTGGATTTTTTTTTTTTTGAAATGGCAGTTTTAATTGCCGCATTTAAGCAATCTGCAATTTTTTTTGCAATATTGTTTTGGTCCACAACTTGTCCGAACCTTTTTTAGTATTTGAATGAAATTTGGTTGCATTATCTTTTTACAGCGTTTTAAAGTTTTCACATATGCGGGAGCATATCGCGTAATTTTTTGTTCTCGTTTTGTCCAATTATTTCGAAGTATTCTTGCGAATTTAAAATGTTTTATTTGTATGGGCGGTAGGCGTATCTGTTAAGCGATTTCGTCCATATCGAGCTAAAATGGAGAATGTAGCAAGTTTGTCGAATTTCATTAAATTATATTGCTCGGTATTCCCGTAATTGTGATTTCCACAGCAATGCAAACAGACAGATAGATGAACAATCAGACGGACATGGCTAAATATACTCAAAAATACGATAATCAAGCATATACCTATGTACATATTCTTTCTACACTTGCCATACTTCCATATATGCATTACAAAAGAATAATAAAATAAATGTACCCTCCTGTGTGAAGGGTACAAGCAGTGCCATAGGTACTTAAATGGTCAAAAAGTTTCCATTAGTTAGTAGTAATAGCAAATTTAAAAAATATATACCATATGTTAAGGCGGATCGAAAGCGAATTTTGCAATTGCATGCATCGAATTACTTTTATAGAAATTATGACGATTTGAGATTTTGACTTTTTTAAGAAACAGAAAATTTTAATAGGAAAAAATTGATTTGAGCCTTCTTTTGCTTTAAGATCAGGAAATTCCAAAAACCTTATTTCTCAAAACAACATCGTAAATGATTAGTTTTTGGTATCTGACGCTGACAATTATGTATAAGAAATGTTTTTCTTATAGTTATTAGTCTTTTATACAAAAATATTGTCCCACATCTCTGATATAAACGTCAAATCTCTATATATCACATGTAATTTACAGCAAAATACGAGTACATTGGTACATTGAGACAATTACAGAAACAACAAATATACACTCGATATGCGAGAAACACCGAAAAACCAATGTGAGCCAAAATGTGCGAACAAACCAATGAGTCGAGTCCATTGTCAAACCAGTTAGACATAAATTAAAATAATAATACGAAGTCGTAACGCAGGGCAAAACAGAAACACAAATAGAAGAGAAACTTGTTTCAATAGTATTAGTAACGATAAAAGAATTACTCCTGATTTTGCTGCTGAACCCAACTGTTTCAATCTCTCATTCAACCAACAATTTGCACTCAGTTCGATTTTATATACTCGAATGACGAATACCATGTCAAACAAAAAAAAGAATAATAAATAAAAGCAACAAAGTATTTCATACTTAAGAAACCAAATGAAGCTAAAAGAAACAAACATTCATGCGAATAAGGTAAAGACTAAAAAGCAAAGAAACATCAAGCAACAATACCGATAAGTAAAAACCGAAATGGAAGAAAACAGAGAATGCACCAGGGTAAAAATAAAACAATACCAAAAAAATTAAAGCAAAAATAAAATTCAGACAGGAGCCAACGGGAAATATTGAGGACCCCAGCAGTCAGACAGACGAGCAATCTTAAGCAGGTTTTATCCGTGTATCGATAATTTTGTTTGCAATGAACTCAAATTGAGTAGTACTTTATATTTTGAGTGGTGGCTCTATTGAGTCGAATGAGTCTGGAAATAAAATGCTTGCTATGCAAAAATTCTTGTATTCGCTAAAGTTTGTTGGGTAAAAGAGGGGAAAAGAAGGCTACTGAGCAAGTTAAATTAGGACAAGGCACACAAATTGAGGTTATTTCAAAATATAACACAAGGAAAACTTATATTACTGCTAACTGAATATTGACAGCAAAAGTACTAAAAAAGATTGAAATTCGTCAAGTTTTCAATTTACTAAATTTAGTTAGGATTAATAAAACAGGACAAAAACTCAATTTTACTTAAGGGGCTAGGCCACAGTAGAAGTTTTCCTAAATAATTTTTTTATTGGCTTAAAAGATTCCTTAGTACCTGGGATATGGCGAAAAATATCTTAGATCTCAAATTTTCTAGTCCGTAAGAACTTTTCTCGAAGCAACATTTTCAAGGTGGCCGGACACATAACTCTTACAGTTTTTGACTGATTAACTTAAAACTTATGCTGTATATTAAAAACCATATTCTGTATGGAAGTACGTTCGATATTTTTTTATATTGCATTGCCATTTGTGCAACATTTGAGACATCGAAATAATTCTACGAACTTCTCCTGACATTATTTTTAACCAAATTTATAGTGAAACTTTTTTTATCCAAACTTTGAATTTGCAGGTGCTAAGAGTTCGGATGCACACCTCTCGAAAAAATGCCATTTTGTTCATTACGGCTTCTAAAAAAATATTTTCTAATGTTCAAATGTTATACAATAAGCAACTTTTTCCAGAATATCGATTAGTTTTATTAATGCGCTGAAAAAAATTCTCAAGACATGCTAATTTTTTACGCTCCTACTGTGGCCTAACACCTAAAGTACTCTGGACGAAAATCCTATACACCTATGTAGCGGGTGTTTTTTTTTTTAATTAAACTTGAACGATACACAATAATTGAGCGACGATCATGAATATGCGATTAATTGAGAAATAATGTTATCACATTACTTATTTGAAAATATTTTTAGCTAACTAATTCAATAGCAATTATATAAATATTTCCGAACTTTCTGAGATGGGAATCTCGTGGATCTTAAGCTCTCCATTACTGAAACTTAAATGTATGCATTATAAAAATTGTTTCCTACAAAAGAATTTCAGTAAAAAACATTTTTTTGTGATTCTGCATAATATCAATGAAACAAAAAATAACAAGAGCAAAAAGTTCAAATCTGATTTTGATTTTTAGCACTGAGCCATCGAAATCTCGATTTTAAGAACACTAGAATTAGTACACATAAAAGGCACATGAAAAATTAGCTTTGGTTATTTTTATTTTCTTATCAAAACTAAAGTTATAACTATGTATATGAGTACATTTACCCATGAGCATTATTTTAGATATAAAAACTAATTTGTATACTAACAAAGACAAATGCAACTATATTTCTTTAAAAGTTAGTGAATTTATTTTGATAAAAAAAAAAGTTCAAAATGCATAAAGATATTATTTGCTGAACAATTCTTGCTGTGAAGAAGTTCAAAAAGTTTCACACGCAAACCGCAGGCAATATCGAATGTATAGCAATGCCCTGTCGAACATTAACCTCCATGTGAATCATATGATCATCCTCAATGCCACAAGACAATTCTAAAGTGGGCCCCTGCAGTGCCGAAAAGAAAATTGCTGTCTTCTTACAATCAACCGAACACGAAGCTTCAATTTGTTCCTTTTCTTTATCTTCATTGCTCGGGTTTAATGCACGTATTTCTAAATTCTTATATCGTGTTGTTATCGTTGCCATTTCCGTTTCAGCCACCACATTCATTTCGCCAGCCGATGTCGCATAGAAAATAATAGTTGGTGAGAGATTCTTTATTTTATCGATTAGGCTGCGCATTAAGCGATTTGATGGTACATTTAATATAACTTTTGATTTAGGAATTTCCGGTACGGCATATGCGGACCAATCGCTTCGTGGTATAACCGAGACTGGCACATCGTGTACAACCTGTCGTGATTGTTCCGAACTTTGTGATATCACATCTGATTCAATGGTTAAACATGGAAATTGTATATTAGTCAATTTGATTTTACAATAACGTGCATTATTGCGTAGTGCAGCCAAAGCTCGTCCTAAGTTTAGAGCACTAACAGAAAGTACAATGTTGGGATGCGCATCGTTAGCACCTTCCATGGAATACTCAGCAAAATACAAATTTGCTTCAATTTCTACCCAGACCAACGGGGCAGTACTGCCAAACTCTTCGTTAGCAATAAAATAGATTTTGTCTGCTGAGATTCTCATGACGCATTCTTTTGCCAATTTGGAAAGCGTTAAAATTATATTTTGAAATTCTCTCATGTACTGTGAATCTTTCATTACAGCGCGGAACTTCATTTTATTCTGACTTGTGAATGTATTTGGATGTGATTTAATGTGCGTCTTTTATATGCGTATCTCTAAATGAATGTCTGTCTGTGCATTTTGAAAGAAAATAAGAAGAAATAATGATAATCAAAATTGATTACTACTAAATTGTTTTGGAAGCAATAGTTCGAAAAGTCTTATTTATTATAATACAAATAAAATGTTACTAAAATCCTTTTAAAGCATCATTTGCTTTTAAAATAGTTTTAAATTTTATAAAGGTAATTGAGGTGGTGACTTCGTCTTGAATTTAAGCCAAAATACGAAAATCATTCTGTCAAAATATTATAGATGCTATAATGCAAGCTCTTATAAATATAAAAAGTTCTATATTTAAATTCTCGGGAAACATTAAAAAAGTATACATATACCAAGCGAAACGATTGGCAAATGAAAAATTGATAAAATAGTTCAAGTAAATATTTGATATATTATCAACCTAAAATACTCAATGCAAATGTCCATAAAAATGGGCATAATATCCAAAGCTGTCGTTGTTGTCAACGTAGTTTCAATGTAAATAGTATCAATGATATAACAATATTAAACGATTAAATGTTTAAAAACATGAACAGTCGTCGTCATAGGGTTACCAGATGTAATAGGAATTGGGTTAAATAAAAATAGTCATTAATATTGAAAGCAAAAGTAAATTTTGTGGCTCTATTTATATTTTGAAAATAATTCCAAGATTTGAGTCGACGCTGCAGCCTAAAAAATTAGGGATTTCTCAAAAAAAAAGAATTTTAAAACTCCCACGTGCGCTCAGATTGCAACGCAAAACACAACTTACTTGAAAAAAATTAGGAGTCGTTTTTTCTATGAAAAGCAATGGACGTAATAACACATGTAATAATTTATGTTGAATCTTGTTACAAATGCTTTCAAGTTTTAATAGTAAAATTCGAATTCTTATATAAGCTATATCAACAACTTGCCGAGTGACGACAATATATAGCTTGTTTCCTGCAAGACCGTCATAACTCAAAAAACCTGAAGTTGCAGAAAAACACTTTTAAAGTTTTCAATAAATTACTTTTTGTATGAAAATTCCAAAAAGTAAGTAAACAAAGCAAGTTCATTAGATACATAGCTGCTTTTTTCACACAAAATAAAACATAAAATGGCGGAAGTTTCTGCATAGCTTACTCGAAATTTTTTTTTTTTGAGCTATGACGGTATTGCAGCAAACGAGCGATATGTGTTATATAAAAATTGTACGAATAAATCTCGTTTAGGCCCCAGTAAATTTTTATAGAAAATATCTACAAAAAATATACATAAAAAACTTTTATTTGCTTGGATTTTCAAATATTGAACTCTAAAATTGTGCTTTGAATTGTTGTTGTCTTATTGGCTTATGTTGATCTTACTTTTGGGGTAACCCCAAAGAAGAAGTCCACAGGTGTCAAATATTACGATCTCGGTGGCCAATTTACATTGCTGTTGGAGATAATACGTCCCGGGAACTTTTCGTGCAATTAAGCTATTGCTGCATTCTCTGTGGCATGTGGCACTGGCCCATAAAAAGTTAGTTATCAATGTACGATAACGTTCAATATTCACAGTATCACAATTATCGGCACAATTTAAAAAACAAACGTTTGAATAATTAATCCCGCTCGGAACGTTCTTAGCGTACACGCACTGATGATTTCACATCGACTAACGTCTTAAACTCTTTAAATTAATTCACCGCATTCAAAATTGTCGATTACACTAGTTAACAAAATCCAAAAAAAAAAGCTTGTTGACTTGGACTCCTTTTTAAAAAATCGTATGTGTTATGATCCCAAAAATCAACTTTTAACAATTGTCTTTGGTTAGGTTGTCAAGATATCAATCAATGATTTTTTTTTTGTCCTTTTCGAAAAAAGTTATGTGACATTATTCGCAATAAACTCCTTTTGGACTAAGAGATTTTAGTGAAATTACATTTAAATGAATAGTAATTAAATTACCTACAGCTTTTTTTATTCATTCATATCCGACAAGTATTTTAGAAAATATTAAAACATGGATGTCATAAGAAAGATAATTCAATGACCTTCAACAATAATAATTAACAAATTTTTCAAATTTATTTTGTTGTTCTAGAGATATGACGATTTATATGAAATTTTGAGCATTTTTTTTTCAAAAACAAACCGTAATTTTCCAAGTAATGTGTCAATAACTTTTATGAGATGTTAAGAAAGCCTAATTTTATGACTTTAAAATAACAGTCCGGGAAGTAGCGTTGCATTTTTCGAAGCGATTTCCTCCCACTTAGTTTTTTTCGCTAATGATAGTTCCAGTATAGCTGATAATCGAAATAAGCGTCAGTCGCCAAAATGGTGTTGAGATGCCGACAAAAAAAAGTTTGCGCAATAACTTGGAAAGTAAGCCAAACGTAGAAAAATATGTCAAGTCCAACGTTGTAGAAGAGAAAAAGCACATCGATTTCATGCCTGAATATTATCCGTGACAAGATTTGACCAAGTGTTCATAGTTTTAAATTTATTAAGGACCGTCTCCATTTTCAAAAAAATTTGGTTTTTATTGAAAGTTTTAAAGCAACATAACTTGTTCGAATCTGAAAACCGAATTTTTCGGCCAAGATAATTATTTCTGCTCATAATTACAGTATGTATTGGAATATTTAAACTGTGGCAAGATTACAAATTAATGAGTTGGCCAACTATTGTACAATCATTTATGCCAATTTAACAATTAATTTTATTAAAAAATTGGCCATCAATTTCATTTCACGTGTCCTAAACTTGATTTATTCAAAAAATTTATCAGTACCTACCTTAATCATTAAATCAAAAACGCCGATTAATACCTTAATGTAAATAATTCCACAATTGAATACAAGCTGTCTAAACTGGATGCTTATTATTCTATTAAAATTTTAACAAATTCTATATGAATCCTCTCCAAAAATAAGAAATACTAAAATGTTGCTGTTTCAGCGCCACAATTATCAGGCTGCCCGAACGTCGCAACGAAGTGTTGGATCAGCGTAGTTGGAATATTTATTTGATTCTTGCTCAGAAATTAACAATTTCGCAATGTTTATGATTTGTAAAGAAAGAAAATAAACCAAAGAAGTTGGTGATTCAGATTATTTTTTATAAATTGAGATGAAAAAGTCTATGCCAGATATACAATTCAAAATCGTTTCGCACTTTTTCGGCAACACACACACACAATTGAGTTACTTTTGCACGAGTGGAGGGGTGCTCCATTGACGGGAAAAATCAATACAACAGATTTTTGCAATTTCGCAGGCGGCTGGTATATGAATTTTACAGAAAAAAAATAATTTTCCGATTCGTTAATCGTTAGATTTCAACATTTTCTTATTAATATTTCAATTAAGTTAGTCATTAATACACAAATTTGTTACAAAATTACAGTCCAAATTTTGTACGATGCAGAAAAATCTATAAGGTCGACATTTTGTTTTTCTATCAGTCGCCGTGGACGTTGTCATCGTCATTTTCTGCTACCGATGATGAAATAAGCAAAAAACTCCCAATGTAAAACTTATATTTTAGCATAAATTTCTGCTATAACTTGAACAAATTCACAACACTTACGTTACTTTAGTTCTGATTTATTGTTTTTTTGTATTTTTAAAAGTTTTTCTTTATATTTTTCACAAAAAATAATAAAATTTCAAGATCCAATTCGACGTCGATTAACAGCACAAGCAAAATCTTTTGCTTTCACACTCAAACTAAAACTCATTTGATCATATGAGCTCAACAACAACAAAAAAAAAACAGTGTTGCTACCAAAACGAAAATAGAATAAAAATCTTTGCGAAAGCTTACACTTTTTGGTCAAAATATCCAGGTTTTATTATATTTTGGTAGACACATTTCTATACTTGCCACCGAAATAATTTGTGAAAAATTATGCCTTTGTTAGTTGAATTCATGTATTCATATGAGGCAAAGGTCACCGAAGGCAAAGGTGCCGCTTGCAATCGCGCAGAAAATAAACATGAATTCTATTTCTTTGCAATTGAACGGAACGTGTGACTTTGTTGTCATAGTGAAATTTGCTACCGACAAAGAAACTTAAAGGCGGTATACATTAGTAATCATGTTTGTCAGTCAAAAATTCATCAATCGCCGCTGACTGTCACTCTACCATACAAATCTTTGTGGTTAACTATTGACTGACGAAAAAGAGCGATCACACACGCAAACAGAAGGAAACTGTCGATCAATGTGTACCGCCTTTTGGGTGATTTAAAGTAGCAAACCAAGATTTAATAGCTATACAAATCTTGGCCCGATATTTTACTTAATTTTTTAGCTGGAACTTTCATTTGAGAATAGATCATCATAATATGTTTGGCTCATTTTCATTTCCAGCTAAATTTTGATGATTCATGTTGAATTTCATATGAATAGCCTTTTTATAATAAATATCGGAGCCTGGCAGTCTAACATTAATGATATGAGTCTGATTTCAAATTTGCAATATCGTTGACAATAACGTACATCAAGGGTTGCCAAGTTGAAAATGGGTAGTTGAAAAGCATAAATTTGTTAGAATGGAAAATTTTTTTTTGAAAAAATTTGATAATCTTTTATTTCTTATGGTTAGCAATATTAAATAGTTTCTACATGGTAGTACCTAATTTTTGTGGACAAAACATGTGACGTTGTTTCTTTTTGCTTGTATGAAAATAGTTTGATCTCCAATTAACTGCCTATGGCTTTGGCATGTAATCAACGACCTGGTCGGCAAGGTGTACCTCTTCTCGCAGACGTAGTATACATAACGTAGTCGACAACTCTTTCTTGTACATATTATTTCAAAGAAGACATTTCGATAGCCTCAACGTAAGTGCTGCTATCACCTATAGTAGTTATTCTTTTTTTAAGAACATAAAATATTTATATATCTTTTTTTAATTATGAGAAAATTAAGATTTTTCGGCTTCGACTGAGAATCAACAAGGAAAAGCGAGCGAAGGTGACGAAATTATGATACTTACTCATTTTGGCTGAGTGTAGTGTTTATTTGGGGCAATATGGCAACACTAACAATATATTTTCCTCAGCGTCTGATTTGTGACACTTGCACTATTAACAATTTTGACGTTTAAGTTCGAACTTCAAAGTTGGAATTTTGGTGAAGAAATCATTCAGGGAAACTATTTTCAAATAAATAAAAACAAAGTGTAACAAATTATAAATAACAAACGGTTATTAACTGGGAAAAATTCCAATGTAAAAATACTTGTACATAAGGCATATTTGATCAAAGAACAAAAACCCAATAATTCTAGAACTACGTGACGTTGCTCAGTGTGACTGGTGCGAACAAACGTCAGATGAAAACGAAAATTCGAAAACAAACAAAAGTAATTTTAAAACAAAAAATTGTTATCAGTTGAAATTGTAAGAGAAAAACATCAGACAGACAGAAGCAAGTAACTAATTATTTGGTTGTCATAGAGGTATAAACTATTTAAACCGAAATTAAAGTCTGTGGAACATTTGCGACACGTTTACAAAAAAATTAGATCGACGATATCAAGAGAATATGTGTGGGTCAACTACAGCTGGAACGAAGGGCACACGTGCACTCATCTTGGTTGGCGGCTATGGCACACGTCTACGTCCACTAACATTGAGTATTCCAAAGCCTTTGATTGAATTTGCAAATAAACCCATTCTGCTACATCAATTAGAGGCTTTGGTGAGCGCCGGTTGCACACAGGTATTAAAAAACTACATTGATTAATCATGTATTTACAATTTCATCACATTTCCTCATTAAAAGGTCATACTTGCTGTTTCCTATCACGCCGAACAAATGGAGAATGAGCTTAAAAAAGAGGCCGATAAGTTGGGCGTTGAATTGATATTTTCACATGAAACTGAACCATTAGGCACTGCCGGGCCACTAGCGTTGGCCAAATCTATTTTGAGTGCCAGTGAAGAACCTTTCTTCGTACTCAATTCTGATGTAATTTGTGAATTTCCATTTAAACAGCTCGAACAATTCCATCGTGATCATGGGAAAGAGGGCACAATTGTTGTAACAAAAGTAGAAGAACCTTCTAAATATGGTGTGGTGCTATATGATGAACAGGGCTGCATAAAAAGTTTCATTGAAAAACCACTAGAGTTTATTAGCAATAAAATTAATGCGGGTATTTATATATTTAATCCATCAGTGCTGGAACGTATAGAAGTCAAGCCCACTTCGATAGAGAAGGAAATATTTCCGGCAATGGCTGATGAAAAAGAATTATATGCTTTAGAATTACCTGGATTTTGGATGGATATTGGACAACCAAAAGACTTTTTGACAGGTACGATTCAAGTGTTGCCATGTGGGTGTGTGTGCGTTTGTGAATCATAAAATTAATTGATGTTTTTTTTTGTTCTAACATTTGAATTTTTTTAACATGAGGTTTACGTTCCGTTCAATTATACGTTGCTTCTGCTTATCTTCTTGATGACGTGATTAATTTGTTGTTTAGTTGGTGAAAATGGTAGAAGCGGAATGCTGATATTTTTCTAATCATTAGATACACTTACTCACAAAAGTATTAGTTGGGAGGTGCTTATCGCAATTATTACTGATTTTACCTACTTTAAAGATGTATCACGGATTTTTTAAGGTGATTTCAATATATGTCGATGTTTACGAAGGGCATTGGAAAAAAATGTTGTTCCGTTATTGAGTTAAGTCAGAGAAACCATTTAGCGACGCATTTTCAATCTCACAAAATTATTCGATTTCATATAAATTTCTGTATTTAATATCAAGACCCGTGTACCTTCTTCCTAACGCTTGCGAGGGGATTCACTAAAATCTATAAAAATGTTAAAATTTATTGTCAGTTACAGATGGGAATAAACAAAAGTAATGTTTTTTTTTAAATTAAATTTAAACTTTTAACTCTAATAGCTTAATAATACAGCTAGAACTCTGGCCGCAACTGTGTATGTGGAATTATTATTTATTGCTATAATATCCGCGAACTTATGTCAGAAGTTATAAATTAAGGGGGCCTTGCAATATCGATAAAAAATGTGCACTCCTCGGAAACATTTGACCGCACTCAGAATTTTACTCGAAAAATTTTATGTAATTTTACGGAGAAAAATTTGATGTGATGTTTCCGCGGAATAGACATTTTGATTGAAATTACAAATTATTAAATCTATTGTCCCTAATACAAGTACCAATAAGCCAGTTTTGGTACTTGAGTATCAATGTAGAACCTAAGTATCGATACTTCAAGTACTGCTACTTAAGGGCACAAGTATCAAATTTTCCGTATTGCGCATGGTTTCGAACTTTCGGCTTGTTAACAAATGATTTCAGGCATTATTTGACCATAAAATGTGTTGTAAACTGTTCTAATATGCATCATCAGGGTTGAAGTTGGTAGATTCACATTTTAGTTGTGATACATAACAGGGCTATAAGAATATGTTTTAATTTTTTATTTTAACTTTCAGGTATGTGCCTTTACCTCACTGCACTGCGACAAAATCAATCATCTAAATTATATACTGGACCTGGTGTAGTCGGAAATGTGATTGTTGATCCTACAGCTAAAATTGGTGATGGTTGTCGCATTGGACCAAATGTAACTATCGGACCCGGTGTTGTAATCGAAGATGGTGTTTGTATTAAACGTTCAACAATACTCAAAGGGGCAATTATCAAGTCACATTCATGGCTTGATTCATGTATTGTTGGTTGGCGTTCAATTGTGGGACGTTGGGTACGACTTGAAGGTATTACAGTGCTTGGCGAAGATGTTATTGTGAAAGATGAAATTTATATAAATGGTGGACAAGTGCTGCCGCATAAGAGTATTGCCGCTAGTGTGCCAGAACCGCAAATTATTATGTAAATAATATGTAGCTGTTATTTATAGATAAACTGTGTGTGGTGTGGGTTCTCTATTAATTCATAACATCTATATATTTTGTTTTTATATTTACATAGATCATGCATATTTTGGAAATTTCTATATTTTATTGAAACTTTTATCAAAACATATTTTTTATTATCATTACTTGAAATTATCGCACTAATTTTTATGAAAAAGAACCATACAATTGTTAAATTTTAGTAAACGAAAAGTAAATTAAGTACTTTTTAGAAAGTACTTCTAGTTTTAAATTACTATAGATGCAGTTTTATTTTTCCTTAAAAATATATAATTTTTACACTCGTTCACCTCATGCATGTTGTTGACGCAATAGTTTATTTTATATTAAGAAATATATTTTTTTGTAATATGAATGCATACATGTTTGTACTAAAATTTTTATACAATCATTTACATATAATTCCACGAAGCATTGCTTGGTCATAAAGAATATTAAAAATATTTTAATAATGCCATTAACCTCTTAGTTTATATGATATGATTTATTTACTCAGTTAATTGAGTGAATGCATTTTCTTACAATTTTTACAAGTTTGTGAAGAAAATTTTATTTTTTTATATGCAATATTAAATAAGAATCAGCTACCTACATAAAAAAAATTTACATTTTAAATATACGATGCTACATAAAAAAGAAATCGTTTAAGAAAAAATTTATTCAACGTGCAGACCCTTTTGTTTTTTTCCTATAGACTGTTACGAGATTTATTGTGTATCATATATTCCTGGCATTTTAATATTATGTAAGAGCAAAAATGAAGAAATTCGGAAGGAAAGATTATTTGATCTTTTGTCATGAACAAAAATCAGTTAAATAATTTCTTTGCACTTTTGAAAGGATATATGTATATGAGTAGTTAGTAATTAATCATCTAGTTGTTTTAGATTGGCTCAAGTCTTGTAAAACTCAATAAAAAAAACCAATTAATATTATATATAATATTTTGGTATCTGATTTGATTTAGTTTTATTAGAATCTGTAATCAAAACTTTTCATACAGAAAACTAAAATATCACCCAAATTTACTTAATGGCAAACTCTCAATTTTCTCTGAGGCCGAAGAGTGTAATAGAAAATATATCGTAAGTCAAGCGCGATATCAAAAAACTTTATTAATATTGTATGCTTAACTCAGCCAGTTTTATTTGAATCAGTTTTCAAAACTTGCCATACCGGATACTAAAGTATCTCCTGGCTTCATCGCTCATCATGAGATTATTTAAAATTTGGTATTATTTTTGGCTAGCTGTATAAATCTATTCGAATTTTGTAAGCATTGTTCTGGATCCCGTGGTAAAAACTCTTATGCCAATCGTATCTTGTGTTAAAATACCATCATATTAAATTTCAAAGTTCGTCGTAGCAATGCTCTGAAGTTGCCCAATTAAGTAGCACGTCGTAAATCCACGTTAATGTGCTATAACATTGCGTATAAGCAGATGTATATTTGGTCATGGATGATTTTCGACTTATCGCTAGAAGCTATTTCAACAATAAAATGCTAACGACATTTTTTTTGGCAATGTGACATTTCTTTATCCAGAAGAAAAAGAAGACTTGATAATTTTAATGGTTTTTTGCATTTGGTAAGTATCCATATTAAAATTTCATTAAACTACAGAGTGTAAGAAAGAAAATTTGTTGGAAAAAATAATGTTTTGTTAAACCGATTTTCGATCTCAGCGACCTGGCAACCTTGGTTGTATTACGTATTAACAATGAGGAGACAAAAGAAATTTCAACAAGAACGTTTCCCTCAAATTTCAAATATTCAGGATAAAATATTTGCAAGGCAAAAACCTTAATTGACAGAACTAAAAATCACAAATTAATTTTTTTTTACAAACAGTCAACAGTCAAAGTTGGATCACCCATTACAACAACTCGCTAAAGGAAAACAAAAGTTGAATTCAACATTCAAGAATCAGCGAACCTGCTAACATTGCGTATCATAGTAACAAATATTGTTAGTTCGAAAAACCATAACAAAAGATAACACAACTTTCGCCATGTTAAGAAATATAAAAAACATTCAAAACTTTCGGTCCACCATGAATCCCAAGGTGGACAACAAATTACTTTGGCAAGATAAGGAAATAATATTCGATACACCAAATGTGTAATATTAAAATTAAATAGAAGAAATAGAAGATAAAACAAAATATTCTTTTCTCTCTTACAGGCAACACAAATTACGCAATGGTGAAATCGTACTTCACATCGTACATCATATCGAAGATACGAAGGGTAATCCTGGTGATTCAGGACGTTTGATGGCAACAAATTTGAGACTGATATGGTATTCCTTGACTCATAAGAAATTTAACTTATGTAAGCTATGTTTAAGTAACTAATGGATCAGACCAAGGTCGTAGCTAGCCATAGGGCTCGAGACATTCAAGAAATTGTGAGAATCCAATAACATTGAACTCCCTATTCTTCACTGATTTGAAACTATGTCCCTAGCCTCCAATAAAGCAAATTTCTGGCTTCGGCCCTGGAGCAGATGGTATGAGACTTTCCGTTTATATAATTCAAGGAAATCATTCTGATGATGTATTTAAATTCCCACAGATTGTTAAATTGGTATTCAAAAATGTCAATTGAATCCATATAAATTTGTAACTTCTCAATGAAAAGTGATGTGAAAAAGAAATTTTAAATTTATATCAATTTGCAATTAAACATAAATGTTGCATTTGATTACAAACTGCAAGACACATAATCTGCTGAACATTTACTAATGCTTTAACTTCATTTAGAGTCCTTCATCTACAAAAGATCTTTAAACAATATTCATGGGTTTTCTCATTTTATCAATGATCTCGAAATTTTATAGAAAACGCAATAAATCTTATGTTACATTTTTCAAGTTTATCACTTTTTATAGAATAAATGCCGCTCGAAAATTTGGCTAAAAGTTTAAAGTTGACCACTTAGTCATATACATAGTTCATAGAATCATAGTTTAAGCCGGCAATATTCGTCATATCATTATTGATTTGTTTTGAAACTTAAGTCTACCATTCTTACGAATTATATAAACGGTAAGTTTTCTGGCGCCTGCGGTATCCCTCTTTAAATAACATTTTAATCAAAGATCAATTTTTAATGACAGCTATTGGTTTTGGACGTATTAACAACATAAATAGCCGTGCAGTTTTCTCCAAAGTACGTGGTACTACACAGGCGCTTTACATTCTAGCAATCGGTAACAATACGCGTTTTGAATTTCTATTTGCTGATGTTTCTGGTGAGACGGCACGACGGAATGCACCGATTTATGCTGATATTTTTGAGATATATTCGTAAGTTTTTATATATGGTAACGCAAAAAAAAAAACAAAAAAATTACTGGCCTGTAGGTCAAGCTGATATAATCTGGTTCATCAAAAATCACAAAATGTACTTTGTTTATTTAAAACCAAAAGTACATATGTACATACATATAATTCATTTCAGATTATTAGCCAATTTAAAGTAGATTTTGACTCACAATACATAGATGCTTGCTTATTCTAGCTTGGTACAACTTACCGCTCATAATGCGCACCCAAGTATGCGAACTAAACCTTCCCAGGTTAATGTTTCGGAGACTGCAATTTTGAGAAAAAAAGTATTATCGACAACAGCTTAATTATTCAAAGGAACAAAATTTAAGATAGTAAAATGTTCTATATAGAATGCCGCTTCGAAGTATTTATATTAAATTAAAGCTAGTATTAAGTTTCTGGCTTAAGTTTTGGTTTTCATTAGGAGTATCTTTGACAGAAGTCATAATATTTTCCGTAGAATTAAAATCTACAATAAAAAAATACGTTTTACTATTTGAAAATTAAACCTTTCCAAAACTGCCGTCAAGATTCAATTGAGACCATTGAATCAATTTATTCAAACTTGGTACAAGATTACTATATGACACAGAAGTCTCCATAAAAAATGGGTGGGTTTGAACAAAATAGATAGAAAGAGTTACAACTAGTTATAAAGATAAATAGAAAATTTATTTAGGAATAGACAGAGAACCCATGAGAAAATATGGTTTACGAAGCGACTAGTTACTAATATATTACTTTTATTTAAGCCTCTATCAACGTACCTATTTGTATCGTGATTTAAAACTGCGCGGTGCCATTGTACAGTCAGGACAATTAATAATAATGCCACAAGAACAAGTCTATAGTACAGTTAATGGCGTTTGGAATCTATCCAGTGATCAAGGAAACTTAGGCGCATTTGTAGTGACCAATATACGACTGGTTTGGTTTGCTGACGCCAATGAAATGTTCAATATTAGTCTGCCATATCTGCAAATAGCAAGTGTGAGTAACAATATCAAAAGTCTTTGCTGTATTTCTATAGAAGTGAAACATGAGTGACGCATGAACATGTATGTAGTAGTTTTTATGTATAAGCTTTCTGATAGTACGATGAAAAAGAAAACAGCGAAAGATCAAAAATTCCAGAACACATACGAATGCATTACTCAGGTTTCAATGTTATTGAAATACATCTATTTATTATACGTAAAACTTAATATTTTCATTAATCCCTTACTCCACTTTAGGTACGCATCAGAGAATCCAAATATGGACCAGCATTGGTTGTACAAACAAGTGAAACTGGTGGCGGCTATGTGCTTGGTTTTCGTATTGATCCACCGGAGCGTTTAAATGAAATCTTCAAAGAGTTAACCTCATTGCATGTTACTTATAGCGAAAATCCAAATTTTGGTATACACTATGTAGCTAACACAAATGCCAACCGCACACAGGAGCAACAGCAGGAAGATGATTTCAAATTGGATGACTTTCAAGAAATCGATGAAAGCCAAGAACGTGAAATTAACTCGAAACTTAATGCTTATTTAGCTGTGGGTAGTGTAATTGCAGGCACAATGGGGCCACCACGTGAACCAGTTTATTGCAAAGAATTGGGATTTGCAATGGAGCGCATACGGGATGGTTATAAATTAAAAGATTTATGGGATGTAATGCCTACAAAAATGAGTGATACAGATTAGGGCATTTTTTTTTTAATATGTATTGTTTTTATTTTAATTAATTTTAATTATAATTTTATGTATTTATATGTAATTTATTTGAATGCATATGCTAATACAGTACTAGTATTTGATAGTTTATTAAATTATGCAATTTTAAATTTCTACCTTAATGCAAACGGTAAAGTATGTCCTTACATTTTTATGTTCCAGCTTTTGCTTTTTGTTTCAACTACCACAAGTAATGGTTTTATTAATTTTACTGTATTATATTTAATCAAGGATATTATAATTATTACTTAATTTAAATGCTTTAATAAGCATTACTAATAGTTCTTATCACAACACATACAGTATTTAATGTTTTTTTTTTTATTTCTCTTAAATATGTTACATTAAATTTCAGTAATTCTCATTTAAGTGAGCCCTCTTAAGCTGCAGTCGAAAGGTTTCAATATTCAATTTTGGGCTATGGTTAAAGTTTGAATATTATTGAGTTTATAGTTGTACAAATTTTAAATAAAACAAATTGAACAATTGAAATAAAAATAAAATTGACAAATGTTCTTTCTTTTAAATGGAAAGCTAACATTTCTTAGAACATTCAATGTTTTCGATTAGGCTGCTATTTGCAAGGAATTAGAGTTGGAAAGAATACATTCAAATTGAAATCGTGAATTTAAGATATGTGGACACAAGCCAAAATATACAAAGATAAGATATATTTTTAAATTCAAAGCTAAAAACAATAAATAAATTCTGTTATAAGAAATTTAGTATGCGAATTTCTTTATAACTCTGCTAGGAATAAAATAAAATTACCAGAGACGATAAATTATGCGAACTTTGCAATGCAATCTCAATACAAATGTTCATGCTGCAAAAACATACGACCTTTTTTCTAATTTTACTTAAAATTGTATGTGATTTGACGGAGGGAATGGGGCTGAGGTTTTTGCATAATGAATAATGAATTTTTGAGATTGCAAAGTCTCGTAAATTCATCGTCTCTGACATTATGTTATAGAAATGTAAGTTTTGGGGGATTGTTTTTTAATTTGTAATGCTTTTTTAGTTCATTTGGATAAAAAAAAACTCAAAAATTTAATAAAATAAATTAATATCGCAAGCACACAAAAAATATTTTTTGGTCAGACTCGTAAGATCCAAAATACAACTTAATTTTTAATAATTTTCCACCACATCAGGATTCTGTGGTATCTTTAGAGATGGTTATTGTTTAGCTGATTATTATTTGTTACATTAGTGATTTTATTCAATAAAATTATTTATGTGCATTGAATCCATACAAAAGATTAAAAACATCTTAGGATTAATGTGCGTTATCACGAAAAGGAAGTAGAAGTCTCGAAGATATGTGTATTAAATGTCATACCTATCAGAGCAGAATTGGAAAAGTTACATAGATTTTTATATGAACGGATCTTAGTTTGTTCAAACAACTAAACCAAAAAAAGTACTTTGAATGCTTTTTTCTTATTGTATGTATTTAAATTGCTTGGGTTTTGTTTTACCTCTTTTAATCATTAAAAACAGTAGTTCATTTTAAAATAACAAAATTAATTTTTGAAAAAAAGGACACGCGAGTGCTCACCTAACTAGGTGAGCACTCGCGGTTTAATATGTGAGCTCACTGATGTTAAAAAGTCGAAAAATATTGGAAAGTACAAAGAACTTTGAAAATGTCAAAATGTAACACTAACGTGATGTGCCACTGTAACATTTCACTTCGTAATAATGAAAACCAAATACTAACTTCTTCGCAAAGGAAAAACGATCGAAATCGCTATTTGTTCTAAACGTAACCCCAGAATCTTGGCATAATGGGAAAATACTGAGAGTGAGTTTATTTTTAACGAACAAAAACCTTTGCAACATAGTTTGATTTGTGAGTTAATATTATGTGTAGTTAAAAAGTTTATTTTAAATATAATAAAAGGTATAATTTTCACTATTAAAACCATAAATTAATCAATTAATTTGGGCCACATAAACCATTTTTTTGCCTACTCAGTCCAGACTACATGCTTGGTTTTGACTCATCGCTTAGTTCTTATTTTTGATACGGAAATTTTTTCAACATTTTCTTAATTTAACAAAAATCTGAAATTAAAATATTATATGGACACTATAAAAAGCAAGTTTTGGTTCGAACGTAAGCGCAATTGTGTGGTCTTGCACCAATTTAAAATTTTTAAGTTTCTGGAACCAAACCTATATCTCTCTTAAGGGACTTAAGGTTGCTGAGTCTGAATTATTGATGAACCGAAAACACGCCGATCTCGAACTGAGCGACTTTAGGTCTATAAGAAAAAAAAAGGTTTGGTTCTGGTAAATAAGCAAAAATTAGTTTAAAATAAAATCTGTCAGCCAAAGGAAGACAACCCGCGCAAAACAATTTTTGCGTTGTTGCCAAATGGGCAATGGATTCAGCTTCACAAGCAGCATATAGTCTGCTCAGAGTAAGCAGAAAACGTTTTTTAATTTATATTATTTCCGGAGGCTTAAAACAAGTAGAGTATTTCTTAAATTTTAAACATAATATAGACACACATTTTACTTAAAAAAAAGTCTAAATTATTGCACAAAGATAAAAGAATTGACAAAGATTTCACAAAAAAATTAAAAGAAAAATACAAAACATAACTTGAAACATTGAATTCAAATAGTGACGAAAAATTTAGACTTTGCAATCTCAGAAAATCTGTTGCCCTGCATATTTTTTTTTTTGACCGAAAATTTGAGTAGGGTCTGACGTTTCCGCGGAATAAGAATTTTTGATAAAATTGCAAGGTCTCCTGTTCTCTGGTCTCTAATAAAAGTAAATGTGATTTACAATACAAAATAATTTTATATTTACCCAAAAAGTACTACGATTGCAAATATGTGACGAATTGGGCGTCGGCAAAATATCACACTTTTCAAAGGTGTGTGACTATCATTCGACTGACAAGTTGTACCACATTTGCAATCTCGAATTTTCATATTGGGTATACGTATTATTATTAAATCGTTAAGAAATAACTTAAATACACCGTATATAATTCTGAAATTGTTTGAAAAATCTAAATTCATATAAATTAAAATCAAATTCAATAAAATTTTATTTAAATGCTAAACTTTAATATCTTAAATTAAACTCAAGTGTGCTGGATACAACTTAGGAACTTATTTTCAAGATTTATATATTTCCACATATCATCGATGGAGTTCTAAGTACAAATTCATTACTTTATAAAGCATCGACGATATATCCATTAAATTTAAATTAACAAGTAGAACAGAATGAAAAATTTTGAAAACTTTTGACTTGTAGAATGCTTTCAGTTCTGTTAATATGTAGGTTTAAAAGAATATTTTGTGAAAAATGGTACAAAGCCACAAGTATAGTGCATATTACAGCTTGCTGTCATATTTGGATAGAAAATCCAAGAGTAAAAAATAAACTATATTAAATTATTTGTGACGTTATATATTATATAGAAAACAAGATTTCAAAGTTTTTTTTTTAATTAAGTCTTCGTCTTTAATTAAACCTGTGAAGTTCGATATAAGTTAAGCTGTAATTTTGAGTGTTGAAATTTTTTTAAGTTTTATTACTAAACAAAGTTTTAAAATCTAAGATATATTTCAGTTCAACATCAAAACTTTCGAAAAAATCCGAATGCCATTTTCAAATTTGTGGTTTCATTACGTAAAAACTTTAATATTTTTAAAGTTTATCCAATTTATGTAAGTATTTAAGTCTGTTATTTTACAGATACTGTAAGCTAGTAGCAGATACAAATTAATTTTAGAGACTTCCCAATATCATTCGTTGCCGTCCTCCGTCAAATCACATACATTTATCGCGTAAATTTTGAGTGAGAGGCTAATATTTCCGCGTAAAGAATTTATAAAGCGAAAATGGGAAGTCTCTAAAATGTAGTTGTTTAAACTTATAGCATAAGTAATCAGCTTTTCTTTTTAAAACGAACAACAAACAAATTGTTTTCTCTTACTCGAACATTCTATAATGGACAGTAATAGTACCTTAAAGCATATATCTAAATATAATATCTCAAAATGTTCTAATATCTGCGGCAAATAATGCAAACAAGGTTGAAACTTAAATTTGTACGGCTACTTTTTTGTGGCCACATTTTGTAACTTTTTATTTCGAAATTTTAATGTAACAGATTGTATGTTACGAGGAATATATGAGTTCAAATTTAGAAAACAAGAAATCAAAGTTTTAAAAAAATTAGAGAGAAACATTTTTAAAAACGTTTACGCTCCAAAGCCGGAACTAATTTTAAATTTGCTGATGACATTTGTTTCAGTCGTGAACGTGTCAAAGGTGGCGAAAAACATTCTGCTGCACGTTTACTCTGCAATAGTGTCTGTCGTTTAGTTAATCGAGCAAAAATTTTTCTACCAGTGATCTTGTTTATCTCTCTGTTGCAGTCTTCTATTTGTCTAGCGCTCCTTCGACGTTTTGGTTCGCTAATAAACGCCCTCGCTAGCTCACACGTGTATAGCTTACGTTTGCGTTTATTTGCTTGACACTTGCTAGTGCTATTATTGCTATCCAAACTATTTTTCAATTTCGACTTAGATTTGGATAAAGCAATTTTTGATTTACTCTTCTTGCTTGCTATCAATTCAGCGGCTATGTTAATTTTCTTAACACTCACAAAAGGATTGCGTTTTTTACGCAATATAAGTTCATTTAGTGGCATATCAATTGCAGCTTTTGTTACTGGTATGGTGGATTTTGTCCTGGATCTTTTTGATTTGGTTTTGTGCAATTTTATAGCAGATTGCGTAGATCGTTGTGTGGGTGCAATAGATTTCATTTGTGTGATCAGACAAACGAAAGCAGATTGATGTGCTGGAGTCGTAGAAATTGTAGTCAGTAAACTGTAATTAAAAATATAAAATAAATTAAATATAATTTTAAAAGTGCAATAAAATAAAATTGATGGCGTAACTTTTTTCGAAAATGTTTCAATTTGGAGGTACCGAAAAAATAAGCCAATTCAAACGTAAAATGTATCGATATACATTTAAGAAATTTCACAAATTTTTGTGACACTTTAGAAAGGAAAATCAATGTTTTGTATGTTTTCTCAAATGTTAGTAATTGTAAAACTTTATCAATAGAAGTAGTTTTTATCTGTGTGGATTTCCGCAAGCCAGGTGTGGTTTTTCAAAACAATACTTTTTCACTTTTTCCATTTTATCAGTAACGTGCAACTCTCTTTTTTATGACCCAGAATAAGACTTTCACTAAAACTATGCTTGAGAAAGTCACACTTTGGATATTGTTAACCGATTCTATCTTTATCAAAAGATGAATCTATTTTATTAATTTTCGTGTTGCTTGTCTTCTTCTTGTGTTCTTTACCTCCTCAAGGATTATAGAGACTTCACAAAGCTTTTCCATCGTGCACGATGCTAAGCGAGTGCATCCAATTCTCTTTATTATTTCACGTATTTCTTGCTTTAAATCCGTCCCGTTTCTTGATGCCCTGGGTAGATGATCTGCGAAATATAAACAATTTAACATCAAAAATGGTACCGGGCCACGAAACTTTTATTTGTGAACACTTATTAATTGAGTAGCAAAGCGCTAGAGGTTAACCGCATTTCGTAGCCGTCTTGAAGATAGACATTACGAAACTGCGCGGAAAAGCTGCTCAAATAAGTGATGTTATCCACGTCTTCCATGCTGAAAGAACGTTGAGCTACAGCTGGTTGTGTTTCAAACCTATCTCCTGACTTTTGCTTGCATGCTGGACTGCTTCGTGGCAAAAAGGCATGTGTTATCTGATCGCAATAAAAGGGGGCGCTGTTGGCGTGGAATTTTTAATGCAATGAGCCATACTTTGAATTGAAATTATCGGATGTTGGACTTAGTGTATTTTGACGGTGGTGATAGATTTTCCTGTCTAAAGATTTACATCATCCAACATTACAGTAAACGTCAGATACCTTAGTGAATGAATTATTGTGTAAAAATAATTGGAAACATGCTTTTTCACTTGAACATGAGATTTTAAGTGTTACGACATTTGGTTTTGCTGGGTGAATCTGTTTTAATTCCATTTTCTCTTAACTGTCGCTGTAGGAATTTTTTCTTATATATAATTCAATATTAGAAAAGTGTTCGAAAATTGCATCTCACATCATCTAGCACTTTTTAGTATTTACTAAGATATTGAAATTCATAATCTGTGTATTCAAAAGCTCTGAGTTTTACATTCTGCTTTACACCTCCATGAAAAGCCAATCTATACTTTGCATTGCTTACCTTGGTTTTGGTCTAAACAAGTAAGCATCATCCGTATCATCAACATCACAATTTAATTTCACTTTCTTTGCTTGACATGCTTTTGGAGTTTTAACCGAGCCGCCACGAGATTTGCTATTACTAAAAATAAAATAGTAACATGTTATACATATGTATAGCAAATGACAAAACATTAATAAACTCACCTTTTCCAAGGCGATCTAGGTTCCGTACGTATGGGTTTAAAATGGCACATTTCTGAATGCAGACTATCAGCGCTACTAACACTTGAACGTTCTGTGGGAAAACGATGTATGCTAGTAGGCGGGACGGTATATAAATTTAAAGCAGAATTAATATGTGAAGGAATTTTAGAGATGAACGCCTTTTGCACGGTTTCCTTAAGGAATTCAGTGCCACGATTTAGACGCACAGAAAGAGTTTTCATCAAAGCGCTTGTGGAAGTATTAGAGTTGGTGGTGATGGTGCTGGTATTGGAGATGCTGCTTTTAATGGATAATAAGCTGTTTGTATGGTTATTAAAAGTTGTCTGATGTCCGGTAGGTTCTAGACTTTTCGGCGCAAGCTTAAGTGAAACTTGCTTAGCGTTGATTACTGCAGCAGCGGCGCTTTTAACACAATTGGCCAAGACTTGACGTGCTGTTTTCGTCGCTGAATTGCCATTGTTGGTGGGCGAAACGTTGCTACCGGTTGTAGAGGAATTATTATTGGTTGTGTGACATGACTTCTTAGCATGCAATACATATGAGGTGGCTTGACCAGGAGTGGCTACGAGCATTATGAAGCCTGGACTAGATACAGTTATGGCAGCACTGTAAGAAAGTTCATACCCAAAAAGCAGCTGCAGGAAAAACTGAAAATATTAGAAAAAATAAATAATTTAAGAGAATAAAGAAGTAATACAGATATTTTGTTCTCACTTCCAGTTATTTTCTTTTCAAACTATAATCTGTTGATCAAAATTTACTTCAATAAGAACATATAGAAAGACAGGCTTTTTACATACTAATCAGAGACATTCGGAAACTGAGCCATAACATTTGCCTTAGAAAAAAAAGCCTCAACAATGCTATTTCAACTTTCCAACCAATCAACATAAATTGGTAAACAAGTCCTGCATACGTTACACGTTTTAATTATGACTTTGAGCGTTGAAGGTATAACCAGAATCCGGATTTCAGTTCTGAACATAGGAAATTATGATTGCCCCCTCTAGGGTAAGAAATAGGCTCATGACCAGAAACTTCATGTCAGTCTTACTATGTGAATACGATTTTCAGGTCAGTTTAGCCCAAAATCTGATATTTTTATCTCTTCCACCATTTAATCTCATCTCATATCTTTCGATTGGAGGAATACTTCCAAATTAAATAAACAAATACTACATAAAACTTGTCCAATGGAAGACTATATTCTAATTTTGCGCATGCACGTTACGATTTATTGTCCAATTTGATGGTATATAATACAAATTGTATCTTTGCCATGTAGTTCCAAGATTTTTTAAACAAGTATCGTCCAACTTCATGTTTCGAAAGACCAAAGCTATTTGATTTTTTATTTAAACATCACTATTTTAACATCAGCTATATATCGACACCTGGGTATAACTAACTGTGAAACAGACGAAAGTGCTAGATAGAAAGTGTAGGTGTGCTGCTTGCGATCTGCAAGTGGATTTTGAAAAAAGAAAATAAGAGTTGAGATGAAGAGACAACCTATAATTAGGCGCATTTGGCGTGAGATAGCAACCGCTTAATGACGCTTATCGCACCCCCCACCCAGACCCAGAGTCTCCTCGGCTAACATATTATTGACAATCATGTAGTTAAAATAGAACTGACTACTGTAGAAGTTGTGAGGATTTTGTAAAAATTTAAAAGTTTTTTCTTTGATGTCGCTCGTATTTAGGCAAATGAATTGAGCAACGTAGGTGTAGCGTAAAGTTTCCGATTTGTTAATAGCTCCTGCTGGCTCTAGACTAGATATATGTTTGTCCTGTCGTTTGAAATTAGCTCCAAGGGAGTTGTGATTTCCTAACGAACATAGTCCCACTCACGCTACATCTTTTTTTTCCTACAACTTGGTAAGTTGGGAGATTAATCAACGTATGTGCTTGCTAAGCACACATTATATTTATTATTATTCTAGTATTGTTTTTAAAAACCAAAATTAAATATTTCTATATTTCTAGATATTGATTTATATTTTTTAATAAGCCAGGTCTTATAAAAATTTCTCATTTTATTGCAATTCGTAAGAGCTCCATTCACACAATTTTGCGAAAGATCAATTTTTTGTAATCTCCACCCCTGCTGCTTTGGTACTTACCACTTCACTCTTGCTCTATGTGAACATGTGTGCAAAGACCGGAACCGGTTTGCTTCCAAATAGAAAATTAATTTTGGTTATTTCATTTTATGCCAAATTTGCATATTTATTCCTCAAATTTGCAATTTATTTTGATTCCAATCCGACAAATTTTGACCAGCAAACCCCGAAATTCAGAACTACACCTCTCCCTTAATCAACGCTCTTCTTCTTTTTCTTTCGTATTCTTCCTTCAACTTTACGACGACTCCTTTCTTTTTTACTATCAAAAAAATTTTAGGCCCATTGTCTCAGCGAAAATTTGGATTTGCATTTATGTCTTTAAATTTTACCTTTTCTCACAACTTTTATGCTTCTTCGTTTTTTCCCTTCAATTTGTTTACGTTTGTAATTGTTGTTTTTGCAGCAATTTTCGCTTAACTATACTTTTTACTTTTTTAAAACACAACTTTTTTTTCATCACTTTTGTTTCTGTTTCATTTCGCGTTTTTGCTGGCCGTTTCAAATCGAAGGACAAAAGTTGTAGAAAAAATCATACTGCCACTGCGTTCCACAACCTTCTGTGACAAGCTGTCAAAATTTTTCTTTTGGTACGCACTTGTCAGCTGTCCCCTGTGTTTGTTGTATTTTTTCGTTGGAGATCTAATATTTTGGGACATAGTGACAGTGTTGAATTCGTGAAATGTTTTGACATGTATTTAACCTGTTGTTGCTTATAGTGGTAGGCTAATAAACGCGAGCGCACACGGAGGCGCATACGTTGACAGCTATTCCAATTGAACTCTAATTTGATAAACTATCACACGACGTGAGCCCGCTTATGATCGCGCGCGCATTATACTATTAGGCATATTTTAGTTGCTTTAACTCTTAGAACCTGTGCATACCTATAGCTAATTAGTTGGGCGATTGACGAGCATTATGAAAGCAAGCAATATAAAAATTAGATAGAGCATAATTTTTTTAATTTCATGAATGTTCAAGTATCCACGAGTGAGCAACGTTTTATTTCAAAAGCTTACAGTTTTGACATTTACAACTAACTAATATAACACACAATTAGATTTACTGACTACGAGATTAATTTAGACATTTTATTTGTTCTGATCTTTTCAAATTAAAGTGACTTTTCTTTGCCAGTGTTTGTGAAATTAGTCAAATAAAACGAGCTGCTCACGAAAAATTTCTAAACTAATTTATATAATCGGGATTTTAGTGAGATTAACTTTACCTGAATAATTGCGTATTTTGAACCGAAGACATATGCATATGCGAGCAAAGCTCACCGACGTCAGAGCGATTTTGGAAAAGGTATTAATAAAGCGAACAGTGTCGGCAATAATATAATGATATCCGAATCCAGCATAGAAAATGTACATAGCTGTACTTATTTGGATAGTGTTATAATATATAACGACAAGCCTAATAAAACATCTATGTCAGAATCAATAAAGCGAAAATACGAAAAGCACCTTGGCTTAGCATGTATTTTACAAAACTTTTAGTTTGAATGACATAGTCAGCGACCAGTTGCCGTCATTATCATAGTGGCAAGCAAATAGACGCGAATGCGTCGACGTGCATATGCGTTTTACAAACGTTCGCTCGCTGCAAAATTAAGAACACGTTTACTTCACACGCGTTGCTACGCGTTCACTGGACTTCGATACATTTGAAAACGTAAGCGCCCACTCTGAGAAACTATCATATAGCTGTCGCGCACATACATTGGCATTTTGTTATTAAATTGTTAGCATAAAGGAGGGAGGAAATGGGCACTGTCAAAATGCGCACGCTCGCGTAGCTCACGTGTGTTCGCTTTCTACACTAAATCATACGGTTACTGAACGCCTATTAATTAATTGGCATCCAATTTAATAATTGGCCAACTATTGGAACCAGATGAAAAACTTCAACGCCAATTGACATACATATGTAATTAAGTGAATTTTCTTAATTTAAATATTTTTAATACCTAAAATATTAGTAGTTTGTGCATTGCAATCAAGGAGGAAAATAATAATATAAAAAATTGTATGATTGATTATTTTCCAAATATGTAAGTCGCCATCATCTGCTTGGCAGAACGATGCCAAATTTGTAATTAGTTTTAAATTAAAAATTTGACACATATTTTTTTAAGTGTGCGCACCATTTTAAGGATGTGTATGTGAATGATAGACTGAGTTTGTTGTTTGATTGTCGCTTTTATACATATGATTTCGTAAAAATTTGTGATTCGTGTACGTGGAACTACGAACACAAACAGTAAATGAAATCAAATTAAAATGAGAGAAAGGGGGTTAAGAAATATTCTAATTTTGGGACATCTTCCACATATCAATTGAATGGTCACAAATAGAGTCCACAACTGTTAACGGAGAAGGACCTGCGATTGCGTATTCGAAAATTTGTATTTCCATGTCAGAATTTACTATGTAAAATTGAGTACAACCTCTTGCATAATGAAGTTTTACTTACGTATGCGGTAAGCTGTGGATTGAAATTGATGTACCGTGAAGTTCAGTGCTGAATTCCTCTGTCTAAATGTATGCAATGCAACATAGTCTGCACAATGCATATCCAAAGATAGAATTACAGGGCTGTTCAATTTGTGCTTGGGTAAGTAAAGTTTAAAAAAATACTTAAAATTATGTGTACATTTTTATTTCATAACATTATTTGAACCTTATCGTTACATATAATATACACACATACATACATCATTCAAATTCACGTCTCGAGATCTGCGGGGCTCCACCCCTTTTGAGGTAATTTTCGATTTTCTGCACAATTGAGCCAGAAACTCGACTATAGCTTAACGAATATTGGTGCTTAATTGCTCTAGACTTATAGTTTTATTCGCGCCAACACGATCTTTTGCGAAGCCCTAGGTGCTGGTACATTGCGAGGATATTTATTGGGATCATCTCCAATCTGGAAGTAGTCTAACCCTTTTGTACTGTTTTGCATATTTGATAAACCTATGTATATTAAATACATAAATTGCAGAAAGTAAATGTATGTCCATACCTAAGTATTTATGGTAGTGGCGTCACTAGAGTGGGTATTCATCTCAGGGGACAACCGATTCAAAAAAATTTTTTTTATCTAGGGTTTTTGTTAAATTGCAGCATGAGGCGATAATTACATATGTGTGTACATACATAATTAAGATGACACCCACAACAAAGCAGGCGCTTTTACAGACCCATCAATTAACTTTTTCTCGGGAGAGGCGACTACGTCTTCATATTCTTAAATTTAATAAAAATTATATAAAAATATTTCAACCCATGTATACAGGCTTACGATAAACAGAGAGTAACACAAAATAAAAAGCGAAAAAATTTGTTTGCAAAGAAGGGTTTAAAAAGAGATTTCAACACCACTAGACTTGGTCCATACCTCAAAGTCTAGCAGTTAAATTATTGCTGTTTGGGTTAATTGGCGAAATGTTAAGATTTTTGTGGATTTTTAAGTGTATTTATATATCATTACTGACGAATATGGAAGAAAATCTATATTGGTGTGACTTGGTGGAAATCTAACGCTAACATATATACCACTCACGCGTTACATGTGACGTTTTTGGACTTATTCAACATTTTAACCCTTTTTCAACTTTTTCAATAAAGTATTTCTTCTTTTTTTAGCATTTTTCGTTACCACCTTTTTTGAAGTTTATAGACTATTTTGACCACAGTGGCCTCACTCACCAAATCTTGGGGGCGGGGCGAGAATTATAATTCCACCACTATTAGATGGTTTTAATGAAAAATAACTAGTATCAGATCCTTGGGGGGACAATTTTCTTCAACCTTAATAGTTTTAGTAACTTTTTTCGACTTTTTCAACATTTGTCAACTTATTTTGACTAATTAATTTTTGAAAATTTCAACGTTACTCATAGCTTGGTAAAAAACTTGAAAAAAAATGACGTAAGCTAGTCTCAGCCAGCACTTGAATCAAAACAAATTTTTTAAGTAGCCGACCGGTGGCCAATTTGGCGTCGAATGCCCCGTATACACTATACTCGTATACACACAAATGTATGTAAGTATGGGGATTTTTCAATTTACACTTGACCTAAAAATATTCGGCAAAATTAAATAGTCAATTGTTATTGATTTGAATGACAATACAATCTCTATATTTACGAATAAATAAATGTAATTTTGCTAATAATGAAACCGTTATTACTAAAAAAATATATTTGATAGATTAGATATTTGTTTTTTTCTGTAACGCTATTTGTTCACAAAATTAAAAAAAAAACTGATTTCCAAAGTTCATAGTTTTAAAGACATGACCTTTCTTTAATTATCAGTCGATATGTTTTTTATTAAAACATATAAAAAAAAATATATAAAATATTTAAAGCGTACTAATTTCAAAGAAAATACGCGAATATATCAGCAAGTAGTTTGTAAACACTCATTAGCGCATTTATGTACCTATATAATATGTAGGCGTGTCTGCGCAAATTATCGAAAAACGCGCATTTGTCAAAACAGGTTAAGCGAATACTTCAAGCGAAAAGCAAAACAAAAAAAAAATACAAGATAAATAAAATGGCAACACCTCCAACCGCATTTGGGATCCAATGAGAAAAGACTACCAAAAGGAGGTTTCCTTTTTCCTCGGTGTGTTTGCTTTTTCTTCGCAATATTTGTGGTGCTTCCTATTCGCAATGATGACTGCGCATTTTGTATTAACGTACGAGTATAGGTACTAACTCAAGCATAGTGTGAAAAATGGAAAAAAATAAAGCTTTTTTCTTCATTAAATATAAAATTGGAGAATATTTGTTAATCCACTTCATTTGTGATTTTAAGAGCGTTCCAATACGACCACTGCAATTTGTACATTTCAATGCAATCACAATATTTAAAATGATTAAATATTGATACCTTCATGTTCTATGGATGGTACTGATACACTCGTCTGTTGCAGCCCTGCGAGGTTAAATTTTTTGAAGTGTGTGTCATCTTGTTCGAGATTCATATGGCGAGAGTTATCCTTTGGTCAATTTTAGGATATTCAGTGTATTCCATAGGTTCACTACTGTGGGTATAAAAAGTAAATTATGCTAAATTTGGGTACTTATATCCTTAAACTCCACTAGGAGTACAGTACCTGAACAAAGGTTCCATATTTTTTCGATTCTGGCTTTATGCAGTGTCAGTTCGTTACTATTTTCGATATATCGTTTTCTACTATTCGTCGCTCTGAAGTTCAGAGTATCCCCGTGCATAAATCGCCCTAGAGATTTCACAAGAGATCAACAAGTTTCTCAAACATCTTTCTTGTTTATATGTGCTATCCATTGCCAGCGTCTGTGGCCATCACATCCACAACATTCGCTAAGAAGTAAGAGCTCATATAAGACCATAATTCACAAGAATAAAGCATCACTGATCAGCATACCGGGTCACTACCCACCGATACGAGAACAATACGACAATTCGAAAATTATCTTATCGTGCTCGTAGTAGCGCCAAGCTTATCGTCTCGCACTCGTTTTCGTGAGAGAAATTTTTAACCTGTATTTTTCTCATCTCGTTGTCGCCGATATTTCCCGGCTATTCTCGTTCACATTTTTATCTATATATATAATACTAGCTGGACCAGCGGCTTTCCCGCGCATTGTCCGTGTTTAAGCAGTCTTTACTGCAGACAATTCGGTCCATGTACGAAATTTCACAATTTGCTATAAGTTCCAAGAATACCAAAGTAATGGTTTTTGTTGAATGGGAGGAGCTATGGCCCATTATCCAAACATGTTTACATTTAGCGAGTTGCTAGGCACAAACAGTTTGCATTTACGTATCAGGTTTCACAACTGTAGCGATGCATGCCAAAATATGGCATTTTAAGAGTTTTTGTTCCATAAAGGTGCCACGCCTGTTTGTATAATCTTTTTCCAGATTTCGTGTGGTAGTAAATATAGACAATATACATTTAAGCACCAAATTTTAAAGCGACTGCTACCTAGGTGCCAACATATTACGTTTTAATTTAAAGCAAGTTCTGGCTGAATCTCGTTGTCGGCGATAACTTATTGCCTACCATACCACACACTTTACTTAATCGCCGAGAACGAGACATAGGCCATACCCTTCTCGTTCTCATTCTCGGTCGTACGAGAAATACTTTTTTTTTGATATCGTCTCGTTATCGTTCTCAGTCCCCATAACGAGAACGATATTTATCGGTTCTCGGTGAAGCACTAGTAGCGGGTATAGGGAAGGGAGTGTTTTTGGTGAAGGGACCGGCCAAAATGGTCCTCGGTATATGAATATTTGATGGTAAAGAAGATCCGAAGGTGTTTGTTAGTTATGTTACGACCATTTCTATTGTTATTTATTTTTGTTGATAGGCAAAGGGTTGGCTTTGTTAGTAGAGTTAATGAAGTCTTGGTCGTTCATCAAGAGACCAAGTGTTTGTAGAGAAACTTTTCGAGACAAATCACGGCATTACAGTGATTTCTAGTTTCGACGCAAAGCTTTAAAATAAATTCCAGTACTTCAGGTCTCATTAAATTTAAGGTTGTAATTAAGCACAATGAAAATTTTTTGGAAAGCAAGAAATGCCACATACCTTATGCAATTATATCCAGCTCGATTAAAGATACAACAAAACCCCTATATAAGCCAACATGTCTACATATGGTACTGAAAACTTCATTGAAAATTGATTTGCGGTAGCCACACACACACACACACAAAAAGACATGACATTCCAGTGGTTGCACATTCAGCAGGAGCAAAAATGCACAGAAGGGTTCCACCGCCTCAGGGGAGCCACTGCATTAAAGTAAATCGACGAAGACGATTGCCCAAAGATGCAATAACCATCGCTGAGCCAACAGAGCCAACCAACCAAATGACAAACAAACGTAACACAAGTGATGTTAGCAGGACAGTAAACACAAGTAGACAAGACCACGAACAAGCATAACGATGAGCGAAATGCAGCAAATGTCCACCGTGGTCAACATGCAATAACAAACAGCAGCGACAGTGCAAAGAATACCAACGGAAAGTTATGACCTGGCGCTTTCCACTTGCCAAGAAGGCAGCAATACATAGTTTGGCTAAGTTGGCGCTGAAGGAAGAAAATATAAAGAACCCTCAAAGTAGCAGAAAAATATTTGACATAAACGTCGGAGTAGTGAGAAAAATATGTTGCACGAAAAGATTTGGGGAGCAACCACGCGAAAAACTAACACGAATACGGTTGGCACTGTTGAAATTCTAAGTACTCTACACTAAGAAAGTAATTAATATACATACTATTTCAAAAAGCAGTGTCGAACCCTAAAAAAAAAGGTTGTCGGAGCTCGGGCTGACCTAAAGGAGTTAAAGATCCAATTTTAGAAAAGTATATTGGACGAATCGATGTTGAAAGGTCAAAAATGAATTTTGAAGAAAACGTGAGCGGGTTTCATTTTCAAAGAAAAAATTTATGGAACTAAACGATAGAAACGGTTTGAGAAGTGAATTTTGGATATCATCAAAACAATTTTTTTATATATTATTTGATTAATATTATACTGAATAACAGGGCCGGATTAACCCTCAACGGGGCCCTAGGCAACCATCAATTTGGGGGCTCTTTTTTTTCACGTCCGTTCCCTTCTTTTATCGATTAAAAAATACAAACTTATATCTTTCATAAAAATTTTATTGTCACAATGTAATAATATCAATAAAATTACTATCTACATTTTAAACATGTCGTTTTCTACGTTTGTTTTCGGCAAATTCATCAATTATATCATCAATATCGATTTTGTTCAATAAATCTGACTCAATGCAAAGTATACCTAACATCTCGAGTCGCTCTTGTCGCGTTGTAGCTCTTAATAATAACAAGGATATTTTATTCACTTATTCACTTTAAACTATGTAATTGTTTACGGTGAGTATTCTCAGACTTGACTATCCCCGTACAGCGAATTCTCCGTCTTATATACAAATTCAAATGTTCCAGAATATTATCGAAAATTCCAGTCATTTATTGTTCTCGAATATTCTCGACCTTTTCATTAACTTCTATTCTCGAACATTCACGAAAAGGTATTTGTTAATGATACATTCATTTATTTGTCATCCATCATTAATCATTCACTCATTCATCATTCTAGTTGAAATTTCCGCTTGAAGGCTTATACACCCTCTGTTCCAAAAATAACCGAAATTTTTCAAAATAAAAACAACCAGTGTACATTTTGAGATAATTCTTTTTTATTATTCAATATAATCTCCTTTCACTTCGATACATTCCTTTGCACGCTCATACAATTTGTCAAATGAGTCGGAAATGTCCTTTTTAGGAACCTTGTCTAGTTCGTCGGTCGTCACCTTTAGCGGTCAATTGAGTTTTATTTATTTGAGTAAAATTTATTTTCAGTTCTGATTATATTTTTCTTTCACTCTCTAGAATTTTATGTTTGTAAGAAAATTTCTTTTTCATTTTTCGGGAGCCCCCTAAAATTGGGGGCCCCAGGCAACTGCCTACTCTGCCTACTTCTTAATCCGGCCCTGCTGAATCAATTGATGAAATAAAGTCGAAAATAAATTTTTGAAGAAAGAAGCTGTACCTTGTTACATGAACTGTTGTGGCCATATTTAGGGGGAAATATATCTGCTAGTTCATGTTAACGGATCGAAAACGAATTTTAGAATTCAGCTAGGTTTTTTCAAAAATATTACTGCAAGTAATCGATAAGAAAAGGTCAACAATGAACTTTGGGTGTTACCTGGAAGTTCTCCGAATCTTTTAAATGTTCTGAACGTTATTTTTCTCGAAAAAATGTACTGCAACAATCGATGGGGAAAGGTTACAAATGGATTTTCTATGTTACTGGAGAAATCCTGACTTCCTTATGGAAAATTTTGGCCACGTCTGAGCTTAAAAATTAATATCCTCATGAATTGATATATATTCGATATAGATGGCATTTTTCATTCGATCTCATTGAAACCTATACATAAATTTAATATACCCGTTGTCTAAAAGTGTAGCGTGTAGTATAACCCAACTCCAAAAACTTCCCAATGCAATTGTTTGCCAATGAAATGCCATTGCATCCTACAAGGATGAGGTGATTTCAAGAATAGTGGGGGCTGTTGGCAATGCTGTTATTGATAGTACGGTTGGGGGGAGAAAAACATGCGAAATATGATGACATATCGCGTCATAGTTCAAACGGCAGGGAACCCTCTGATCAATTTTGAGCACAGCATGCGCCATCTATTGGGTTCGTATTATTATTACAAATACAACAATTTCTTTGAACGCAACTTTGATACGACAGCAGAAGCAGAAGCAGAAGCATCAGCAGCAGCATAGGAGTATCCATATCCATGTATCCTGCATTATGGCGTATAAGGAGTAAGAAAATTCATTCAGTGAAACCTTATGCTTTATGAAAGTTGTGCCGTTCCTTCTTTCCTTTTTTTTTCATTTCATTTTTATTTGCTCATTTTTGCACAAAAGCTTCTTAATATTGTTGCAATAATTTTTTATTTTCTGCCACATGTTGTTGCTGTTTTGTCATTGGAGTGTAGTGGAATAAGAGCAAAGTAGCATTTTGGTTCTGGTAGCCATATTGCATGGGCAGGACTGCTCCATCAAGTGCTCATAAAAATAATTAATTGTTTTTTGTTGGAAAAACATTTATTTTAAAAGGAACACTTTAAGTTTTTTAGATGATGCAGCGCATGGGCTATAGGAAGGAGTAGCAATGGTAGCAAGAAATATTGAAGTGAAGAATGGGTCGCATTTTTAATAAATAAATGAAATGAATCAGTTGCAAATTAACTTTAATTTAAATGCTTGTGCTTAATTGAAGGTACTCTATTTCGTTTGTTACTGCCAAGAATAATACTGCGTCTAGACTTCTCTGAAAAGGTAGTGCAAGTTATTTTGGTCTGGTATTGGATGAGATGCTATGTATTGGAAATTACTTATATTTATGTTGAAAAAATGGTTTGAAAAACCTTATACTCATAAGCGAATTGCAGTTTCAAAATAATTTTGAATCCGTCTAGAACTTATTATACCTTACACCTGCGTTTCTTAATTTTATCATTCCGCTTGCACCACAAAAAGTGGGCGTGACATATATAGACATATACATTTATTCTCGATGTGTGTCACCTCCTGAGTCGATATAGCTTTATCCATTTAACTAAGGAAATCATGATAAGAGAAAAGTCAATTTAGACACGCCTACCTCCTTTACAAATAAAACATTTAAAAGTCTATACTGAGATTTACTCAAGGTAATGCAACCAAATTTCATAAGAATATTACGAAATGTTTGAAAATGCGCCAAAAAAAAAACATTCGACGAATTTCAACAAGAGCACCTGGCAGATCTCATTCAAGCAAATGCATCAAGAGATTATACTAAGAGATTTACTTGCAATCAAATGACGCAAAATTACTAGGTTTCGGCTAGCCATAGACAATGTTGTTGAAGACAATGCAAGCAAATATCATTCAACCACGAGAAATGGTACAAGTTCTGGATAGAAATTAAGTGAATTTCATCCCGACGGTGTGGAACATCCAATACAAGCAATGCTGTACTATGAAAGATCCTGTGACAATGCAACCAAATATCATAAAAATACTTGGAATGGTTCAGACTTTCACCATACAAGTAGGCGTGACGCCTCCTATAGAAATAAAATGCTTAACTACTAAAGTAATTTTAAGTAATGCAAGAAAATTTAACACAAACGCTAAGTATGGTTTAGACAACCACTAAAAAAAAAGGTGGGTAACATTTGAAAGAAGGTGTGGCACTTCTTATTCAAACAAAACTTTTAAGAGGATATATATAATGTGAAAATCATTTACATAAATATGTAACAAAACTAGTGGAGAGGGGTAAAGGTGGAAGTAACCCGGGCGCTTGCTTCGGGATGGCAAAATATGTAGTAGGGGAACATGGGGCTGGCTTTAACAGAAATTCCAGAACTCAAAAATAAATTTCTTTGGTTTCTGCGCTTTCTCTTTACACTAAAGAGCTAAACAAGCTCATCCTCCGGCATTGTGAAAGAAAGTTACGGGGCTGAAACTAACAGCTGCTATTTTTTTTTCTCAACATTTTAAAACAAAATTGTAAAATATTTGATTCTACATTTTTAACTAAAACATGTTGTAGGTATCGTCTAAAAAACAAGTTTGTAAATAAAAAATAGTTTGCTTACAAACTAGAGCTAATTTTCGAAAAAGTGTTAAAATCAGCCCCATCCTCCCCTACTTGGTATTCATTTCATGAAACATGGCCGTTTTGTTTTAGTGCATTTTTATTTTTTTATGAAAATTTCAAAAAGAAACAATTCAGAATCTAGAAATTATTAATGGTTTGGACGGGTTTGCTTACGGAACTAAGTATCGTGCGAGTAATAACTTGCAAACCAATCATATTGAAATTTCGAGCAATATTTTATTTTTCATAAACCACACCTATCTCTGATTTAAGGGTGCAAAAGTTCACATTCTTGTTAAATATAACTCATATAACTATGATTTTCAATAGAAGTGACAAAGTTATGACGTTATCACATCTTAAATAGAAAAGAAACATTTTTGATTTTAATTCAATAAGAGTCCACATTGATCTAAAGCAGCGGCGGGCATAGAATTCTAGCAAAAGGGCGCAACAACAAAATCAAGCAATAAAAAACGAAATTTTAAAGTTTTTTTGCTTTCATTTCTGAATTCGCCAACAGCACAATAGAAACATTCATCAAAACACAATGAGGCACTGTCGCTAATGCCTTTGTGTGTTGTTTTTGATTTCATTTGAACTCAAGTCAACGCTGTGCGTCGATAGCGTTAAGATTCTGCGAATTGTTTTTTGCTTGTTTGTGCGTCGGGCCATGAGGGTGGAAAGTGCCACTACGTGCCCATCGCTGGTTTAAAGTGATTTCTTGATGATTGCAAAAATGCAATTTAAAACTTAAGTTGAGTTAAAAAATGTTATATTCAATACTTTTCAAACACAAAATGAAACTAAATTTGTTTGTGTTAAAAATAAAGAGAAAAAATGTTATTTTTACTATTTTCAAAATTTATGGCTGAGTGTAAAAAAGTTAATTATTTTAAGATGCAAAGTTTTCTTGCGTTTTTTGTAGCTTGTGATATATGATGACTTAGAGGATATTTGAGTGGAAAAGTTAAAATACAAAATATCGCATTAAATTGTATCACACCAAAAATTTTCAAATAACAAATTATACAAATTTTAATATTAATTTTCATGGTAAAATGAAAAAAAGGTTGAATTTTTTAATGAGAGTACAAATTACAAATAATTGTTAATGATCAAAACATGTCATCGGATCAAAACATATGTTTCGAATTTTTTTTGGAATTTATTAATAGCATTTCTCTAACTCTCTAACAATACGCGTTATGGTGAATGTAAATGTTACATGCTGATTTTTAACATTATTTTTTCAATGAATAGAAAATAAATAGTTTAACGAAAAAATAACAGAAAAACAAAACAACTTTAAATTAAGCGAAAAATCTTATAAAAGATGAATGTGTGAGGCCAAAACTACTAATGGATTTAAGAGCAAAGCATAGCATAGGGAAAAATTTTCTTAAGCATAAAAATTGAAAAAAAAATCCAAATAAAAAATGAAATTTTATTAAAGAGCAAAAATTAAGTAAAATAATAAATGATTAAAATTTCCAATTTGAACATAAACAAATTCCACTTATTGTCTTTTGCATCTTCTTCATTCGTTTCGTTTCATTTCATTCGAATGGGTGGATAGATAGATAGATGGATGGATGGATGGATTCTGCTCATCTGGGTTCAACTTGAAATATTTCATTTTTCAATTAAAGTTTCTTTGTGGTTAATTTCACAGGTGAACACAAAGGACCGTGTGTGCTGGTAATGAGTTATAAAATTTCCAATGAATTGTAATGAAAATCGATAAATCATTATTTCATAGCTTGTACTGAGGAGAGTAGATGATGTTTTATGGATGTAATTTTTATCTCATTTATAGGGAGATCTTATAAAGTGTAACATTTGATTAAGCGCTCATTATGATTCACATAACATACATAAATTTCATTGAATGTTTTTTATTAAAAACAAAATTCTCAATTGTTGTCGACACAAATATAACAAATTTTCTTTGTTCGACACACAATATTGAAAATGCCATAGAATAGATATACTCGTATAACAATAAACGCGCGTTAACCACACATATGGTGAATTTCATGGATAATATCCTACTAGAAAAAAGGATGTCCATTCCATTCCACATTTCTGTTATGAAGTTTTTTGTTTTGAGATTTTATTAAATATTGGCGAAGTGGAAGAGCTTGAATGTATGGAAAACAGTAGCCGAGCAAGGATTATTGCCGCCCCCTTTCGTAAAAACAGAATAGTTACACAAAGTAGAGCAGCTAACTACAATACTCCAACAGTAACGGATATAGGGAGGTCAAGAGGGTGATTTGATTTGATTTGGTTTAATAATTCAATAAATCATATCAAATCAAGGTCAATGAATACCGAGGACCATTTTGCCGTCCCCAAGCCATTGCACACAGGGCGACTACACTCTTGACCTCCCGCCACAGTTGGAGTATTATGGGTAGCTGCTCTACTTTGTGTAACTATTCTGTATAAACGAATAATTAACTAGTAGGGGTATTATCTTAGGACTCACCATAAATCAAATCAAAAAAAATGGTGGTAAATAGCCCTAGCTCTAAAGGGAGCTTTCACACCCTCTTATCGAAAATCGCCTAATTTAGTCCAAAGATTGTTTTAGCTTTTTTCAGAAATTTGTTTACTATTTCAACTTTTTTTCAACATTTTCCATTTTTCGCTTCGACTTTTTCAGCCTCTTTCAACATCAGAGACTTTTTCAATTTTTTTCAAACTCTTTCAATTTTTTTCGACTCTTTCAACCTTATTCCACTTTTTTTGCCATTTTCCAAATTCTGTCAACTTTTTTAGCCTTTTTCAATATTTCTTAAGCTCTTTAACTTTTGTCAACATTTTTCATAAATTTGGACCTTTCCAATATTTATCAACTTTTTTCGGCTTTTCAAACTTTTTCAAAAAATTCCGACTTATTCAACTTTATTCAAAATATTCGTTATCTGTCCGAGTTTTCAACCTTTAAGTTGTTTTAGTTTCATATGTTTTCGACTTTATCCAACTTTTTCGAACATTATTTATATTTTATCAGCCTTTTTCGACTGTTCAACCTCTTTCAACTTTTTTCATATGCTTCCGACTTTCAAAATCTTCAACCTTCAGCCTTTTTTTTCAATCTCAAAACGAAAAACTGAACTATCAGTGCCGGCTCGAGGATAGTTGGCGCCTTCTTCAAAAATTTTCTGCCGCGCTTTTCTATATCAACCTTTCATAGCCTATTGCTATTTTTGAAACTGAATAAAAAGTTTATAATTTTTTCTTCACAAATTTCAAAGAATTTGTTATTTTGGTGACCTTATGTTTTGATAAATTCGACTCATGAATATAACCTTTACCTCCGATATATTTTGCTGATATTATATTAAGAGTTAATATAATAATTTCAATTTAAAAGTTGTGTGTCACAATCATAACAATCGTTATATTTGACTTTGTGAAATTAAACCAAATGAATATCCTTTTAACCGCATCATTTATTCTCAACCGCAATTTCATATTCCGTTGTTCTGTTTTGTAATTATACCTTTTATGATAATGTAATTTAAAATGTTACATAATTATTATACTTTTAGGAATATGTCAGAGCATATTTAATGCATATTTCTGTTTCATTATGCTTAAGCCACATGAAACAATAAAAAATAATGAAAATTGTGGTTAATATTTTTCAACAGATATACGAATTTCATATATGATTAAAAAATAATTTTTGAGTCGGTTAACAACAAATAGCCCCCTACTGCCCGTAAACTTTAGTTTGAAATAATAATTTCCTTTCCCGATTATATACATAAAAGCTTTTTTTTGGCATGCACTACCGTAGTAGCGCTAACATTGCACCAATGTCACCTAAATTTTATGTACAAAAGGTCCTTATAACTAACGACGCTTTATCCTTAGAGAAATATAAAAATGAAATCCCAAGCGTACAAGCGCAGCACGAGCTAAAATTAATTTAGCAAAATTAATACGTTTTGCATATAGCAAGCAGCGCATTTAACAAATCATAGTGCTGGAAATCCACTAACGTAACCACCAAACCGGAAGTGCACAAGGACACTCCTCTTCTTATGACTTGGGGTCGCACCACAAAAACAAGACAATTAAAAGCAGCGTTAATGAGAGACCACGACAACGTAGATGATGCCGTTGATTATGACAAGTAATGACAGTTTTTTTCAAGTTTCATTTTTTACCACTGACAGCATGAGAGGTAACTTTGAGCAAATTAAATGAAATCAAAGTTTTAAAAAAATTTATAAAAAAACCACAATTCGTTTTATAAGTGGGAATTTTAAAGGGGATTTTCTTTGTAATTCTCTAATGAGAGGCATGCGTTGTTGTTGCTGCTGCTGCTAAATTTCGCTGCCTCATTTTGGAAGCAACTGTTGAGTGCGCCTCGCATGTATATCGAGGTTGCAGCTGAATGGCTGAAAGCTGGAAGTTGCCTCCTGTTTAGCGAAAAATGCGGTTTGTGGAAAACGCGCGCACGTGCTGAGGTGCCACAATGGGAGGGCACACAACAATGCGTGCCACTCAACATCGTCGTCAAGGTATCCAGCGGAGCTGAGGAGTGCATGACTTTATGCTGCCAACCAAGTCAAGCTATTGTAAAAACTTTAAAGTACAGTGGCTTTCGCTACGAAAAAATCATGCAGATTATAAAATAAAAGAAAAAGTTATAATGCAACGACAAAAATTAAGGTACGAAAAAACCGAAGGGACTGAGCAAATGTTTGCGCCCGTTGCGTTTCAACATGCCAACGACAAGAGTTAAAAATGCAGCCATGGGCGTATAAAGAGCGGGACCAGGGGCCGTGCCCACCCCAGATTGTTAGATTACCACCCCAGAGTTTTGAGTAATGTACATATTTCAGGG
Source organism: Meiosimyza decipiens (assembly GCA_963680825.1). Classification (NCBI taxonomy): domain Eukaryota; kingdom Metazoa; phylum Arthropoda; class Insecta; order Diptera; family Lauxaniidae; genus Meiosimyza; species Meiosimyza decipiens. Next base: position 11,024,937 of record OY804259.1, read on the forward strand.
GCCAGGCCCACCCTTTAAAATGCCACAAGATGTGCCCATGTCTGTAGTACCAATTTGGTTTCCAGGTTACATTAAGAGATTGAGGTTGTATTGATAGTTGGTAAAATCATGCTCTGGAAAGTATAGACAAGTCGATATCGCAGAGTTTCATTACAAATACTAGAGATCTTGACATTTTAGCGGACGAAAAAAGGCAAAGACCCTGAATATTTGGGCAGTTATCATTTAATTTCAAGTATGAGTTTTTTTTTTAATAGCGATTTTAAGAATTTACGGGCCCCTTTGACTAACTGTGGACCCGGGAGAGTCGTTCCCTTACCCCCCCCCCCTACCCGCTACCCCCTGGCGTTGGCTCTGCTACTGTCAATGGGAAATAATTTAAAAATCCCAATATGAAATACTTTGGACAAACAAAAATTGTATGAACAAACAAAAAATCATATGAACCAAACAAAAAATATCAGAAGAAACACAAAACTGAACAAAACGAAAAATCACCTGAAAAAACGGAGAATGATGTCTTTGTCAATGAAAAATACCTTGGTCAATGGGAGAAATCGCATGGACAAACAAAAAACCCATCTGATAAAGTAAAGAAACGAAAAATCAATGTATAAATCTGGTCACACGCATAAGTTGTCACTGGATAGCTCTAAAATCGCTCTACAATTTTACCATGACATGGCTTGAACATTAATTTTGACTTTTTAATTTCCTTCGTTGACCACTGTGCAGTCCAACAATATTATATGCCAAAAAAAAACGCCAAGCTGCACTCGCTGCATAAATTTTGGGCAGCAGATGAGGTTGCAAAATCTGCTTTATTTCTCAGTTTGTTGTTTGTTATTGGTGAATGTTTTGGCTTCCTGCATGCTGCTGCTGTTAACTAACGCCGTTTTGATGAGATGTAAAACATTTGCTGTTGCTGCTCTCCTTATTGTTGTTGTTGTTGACTTTGCCATTTGGTCTTTAGCGTGCGATTGGGCTTGGGCTTCCTATCAAACCAGAGGGGGTTCTGGTGAACATTCACAGACTTATAACCGAAAATCCCAAAGAAGTGTTTAGCTGAGTGCGCTGCCGAGTGCAACCCCCTGAGGGATGTTGATGATATGTGCAGCAGCAGTAGCAGCGATTGTGGTAGTGGTGCCACTGTACAACCGCACTGCTGTGGTGCTGAAAAGTTTGTGCGCGAGCGCGCGCTTGCAATTCATTTTTGCGGTTACCGACGATGTTACTTACGACTTTCACGATGTCAAAGCACATCAAAGTTTTCTGTGAGACCACGAGAATGCATTGCACCCCGGTGGCGTCGTTTTGGTGGTCGTTATCAAGCGTGATGCACTGGTGCATAAAAAGTGATTCTCATCAGTTACGATTCAGTCTATTTTGGTTTTCAGTAGCTCGATTCAGCGGGGAGATTTATGTTGCTTATTAAATCTTAGACAACATAGACAGGACGGTTGGAATTTTACATCATTTTGTGTGATTAAGAATATTATGAAAAGTGGAATTTTACAGCGCAAACTCCATCTCTTTTGGGAAATATAAGCCTTAATTTAATGTCAAAGGCACCCCACTTTCCCCTACACATTTTATAATCCCTACGCTTCTTATCACCCGTATAAGTTCAAAAAGAGCATCAAATACCAATTTCTGTATAATACATTATACCTATAAAACTCGTTCTCTTATACCTTTCGCTCGATAAAACCCAATACGGCCTAACAGTCATATATCAATTGACACCAACTGATATAATCTTTTACCTACATATAATTCAATATCATTATTCTTGCCATTCAAAGTCATTCAAAGATACTATCTGATGCTACCATTCTATGAATATTAAAGTTTGTCCGATTTATTATACTTGTTAAAGCGATTTTTCTTGGCATTTTTGACGAAATTACTTACGACAATAATTACCACTTCACAGATTACAAGTACGTTCTGGTAAACTCTGGGAACCTTGACCTTATCTCTCTTTTTTTGTTTGTCTTTATATCTCTACCTTTCGTCTATGTTTTCCTTACTTTTCTGGTCCACGCTTTGTTTTACATGTGCCTTCTTTATACGTACGTTTATGTCAATTTTGTTTGTGCATTCCATTCTATTTATCTTTTCCCAGAAATAACGAGTATTTTCGGAACACAATTAAAAGGTAAAAAACTGTTTTCAAGAAATCTTCTGTAAAAGGGGTACCAAGTATCGCTGGTCTTGGGCATTGAAAATTCACGTGTAATGCACGAAGAACCAATACATCTTCTCAGTGTCACTATTTATTGCGGTATTTAAAGAGGAAGCTCATAATTTTTCGAGGACAGCAGCGACAGAGATATAATCAAAGATGAATTAGATTTGGAGAATATGTAGTTCCTGCATGACGTTGTGATTGCTTATTCAATATGAAAGAAAGTGGAGTTTCTGATGAGAGCGTTTCTTGGCCGCTTAGCATCCCGTTTTGGTCGATCGATCGCCTGATATGACTGTTACAGACGTCTTCTTTCTTTGGGACTTTGTAAAGTCATAGGTCTTTACGAACGCCATATAGAATTTGGCGGCCATTAAGCAGAACATCCGACTAGAAACATGGATGTTATCGTCAGTTTTAAGAAAATTATGAAAAAAGCTGTGCAGCAACTACTTGACCGATAATATCTTCTCGACTTAAGGGAAGAATATATAAATATCAACAAAATAACTGATGTAAGATATCGAGTGCGGACTTTTGCGCCACCATATATATTAAATTAAAAAATTAAATTCTTAACATTTTGCAAATTTATTAATCGATCTTACCCTATGAAAGTTCACCCTGTAATTTGATCTTACCCGTTACGGATGTTATTTCCCTCATTCTAATTGAACTAAAATTTTTATCCCATACTACGATCTTGTAATTTTTTTATCCAACATTTTTTCTGACATTTTGATATGTTTGTCATTTAAGCGCTTGACATTTCACAGTTCGCGCATTTTATTTGTTCAATCTCTGTTCACTAAACGCGCGCTCTGTCACTCTCTCTCTCTCTCTCTCTCTTTCTCTCTCGCGCTGCGTACTAACTAAATGACTTAATCGCTTGTCGCTAATTCTACCTTGGGGGTCTGATGTTCGAATCTCCGTCAGCCGATAGCCTTTAACCATAAAAGGTATATTCGCATTGATATTTCACTTTTTCGCATTCACAATTGAACTTTTGTTTCTCTATTGTAATTGACAAAAGCGCAGTTTGCATACAACATTTTGTTTTTTGTGTTTTTCAAGAGCGATATAATAGAAAACTTACTCAAGTATTTGTTGGTTCTAAAACAAAGAAGGCATCGCACTTTAGTGAGCGCACACATCATTTTGGCTGATTTTCCCAATACCATGGATTCATTTGTCGCTTGATTTACATTTCCGCTTCGTTGCAGTCGAGTCTTGAACTTAAAAAGCACTGTTTGTGGTAAACTTAGCCCTATGTTTGTGTTATTACGAACAATAAATTGTTCACTTCATTGAAATGAGGCGTAACGTTAAACAATTAGCAATACGTCTTTTGTGTAGTGGCAAATTGCGCAGTTTATTCCTTATTTTGGATCGGGGGTTTATTTGCGCTAAAATATCAGCCTTACGCTAAAGGAATTGTTTGTCTGGTTGATATGAATTGACAATCTTACCAGAGTATTTGCATATCTATGAGTTTCAAGGGTCAAAGATCATAACTTGAGCTAATGTCGCCTTACCTTTTTCAGTCTCAAAGAGGTTATTTCGATTTTCTGCAGCATTAATCTGGTATAGGTGATTACTTTATTCATATAAATAATAATAGAGCTAAGCTACTACAGCTATTAGCCTTCTTAGCTATTTAGCTTAAAGCTTAAAGTCAAGTAAAAAGCTTTTTAATAACTAATGGAAGTGAAAAAATTATACATCTCGAATTTCAAATTTCACTGGAGCATTATCCCTTCGTTCGATTTCTTCAAACCAATGCAATCGATGGGCATACTTCTTCTTCATTCACCGCATACACAATCAAATATACCTCGCAGAAGTTTTCTCCATAATGACGCCATCAACCTATATCTCCACTTTGCTCACAGTTTGGCTGTGTTTGAATATGGATAGGATACATTAGCTCAGTGGTGAGCTCTAAAGATATTTTCACTATAGCGGCAAAAATGCGACAGTGTCCAATGTTTCTCACCTCCCCTAAAAAATAATTTTCCTTCACAAGCATAAAAACTTTGCGAACCAGTGTTATTATCCATTAGACAACACAATAAATGAAACAAAGTTTCATGCAATAAAAAACTAAACCAATTTAACATGACAAATAGCAGTGAATTTAACAAAAACATTGGAATAAATAAAAGAAAGAGCACCACCACATAATAAATGAATACGAAAATAAAAATATGACAATGATAAAGATGACACAAAGAACTGCGAAATTGCGAATATTAGATCACGCTGAGCAATAAATATGTCAGCGCATGTAATAAGCATGAGGAAGAATGGCAGTAGGACGAAGGGATTTAGGAGCAACTGCAGCCAACTTTACTTGAGTCACATAAGCGTAAATCCACACAAAGACGAACATACAACAGAGAAAGAAAAAGAAAACAACGCTGCGGGTAAGAAATTAGGCGAAATTTGTTGAAAAAATCAAAATAAGTTAAGTTATAGAAAATGCCAAAAGACAACGAGACAGTGGGATAGCCAGCAGCTGACATCGGTGCTTGCTGCAAAAGTAAAGACAATTAAAATCAATAAATCCTTTAAATTGAAGCAGCATTCAAATTGATTTCGAATCGCTTGTTGAAAATTACTTAAAAGCAGCTTGCTAACTTGTAATAAAAACCAATAAATAAAGGGCAGCATTAAATTGTAAATTAAGGGGTTTCAAAAAAAAAAAAAAAAATAGAAATAAGTTACGAAGTTTATTTTGTCATATGTACGCCTCTGATATTGCATTGGATAATTACAAATGGCAGGCGCTAACTATTTACTTCAAAAGTGCCTATCTCCTACAAATTGATGGCTTTTAAAAAAAATGTTATTCGGATAAAATTGAATTAAATTTTGAAATTCTGTTCAGTACAAATATTTAATATTATTTGTATACTGCGGACTATCTTAATGCCCCCAAGCCTTTGCACCCGGGGCAACGACCCCTTTATGTGCTCCCTCCGCCCCCTCCGCCCCCTCCGCCCCCTCCGTTCTAGTTACGCCACACAGTGTAGTTAAAACGACACCACAGATGTAAACCAGTTATGACATTTGAGTTTTCTGGTAATGTAATTAATCGAGACTTGCAATGTACTTTTTAGAGGGCGAATGTACTTTTTCGTCATGGATACGAAAATTTATTAAGAACAATAAAAAAAGAAAGGTAAATACTGCAAGTGTACTGAAAATTCACCAAGTGTACCGAATATACTAAAATTGTGTCGAATGTACTGACGCATATTTTTCACAACATAAATGTACTGAAAAAAGTGCAAATGTACCAAAAATGCCAACACTAGTGAGGCTGAGACTTCTAAGAAATATTGGGGGTGGCTCAACTTTCAAAAGTTTTTCAAGTGGCACTTCATGGGGGGGGGGGCAGGGGTGTAAAGTCATTATTATCAAAAAGTATATAATTCAAAATTGTAATCAATGACAATGCAAATGTTTTACGTCGCACCGTTCTATGACCCATACCTGGTCCACGGGGAGAAGATATAGCTTAATCCAGCCCGACGTGACAGATTTGACAACTTAAATTTGAACCAGCCTGGGACTCAAGATAGAAACTACCTTGGTATGGCAGGCGGACGAGTTACATCACGTACACGTTATCATGGGTTGGCTTGCCAGCCTCTATATATACATAGTACCATAGGGTAGTTTCAGTTTCTACCTTGATTCCTAGGATGGTTTGAAATGAAGTTGTCTACCTTGTAACGCCAGGCTGATCTAGCGTAACAGAAAGGCTAACCCTACTTCGAAAACCCAGCATTATTCTGTCAGGCTCAACGGAGCTTGATTTCAGGTTGACTTAAGCTTTTTTTTCACCCTGCAATTGATTTGTACATACTGGGTTTTCAAATATGGATCTTCCCTCTCTAAAATATTGGGGGGCAATGCCCTTTCAATTATTTGGGGGAAAAAGTATCTTTCTAACATAGTCGCCACCTCTGATTGGTTTGAAACTCTTTATTTATCCCTTTTATGTCAACTTATCGTCATTTAGTCATCAGGTTTTAAATATTATTTTCTAAACACCCTTTTACAGCAACAATATCAAAAGACACTCAAATGTATTACCAAAATTCCCAAAAAGTTTCATGTCAATTTTCGCACAGGATATCGCACATGCCACAAACTGCGCAATAATATTTTATATGCCAATTGTTATCGTCCCTAGTTCATCCAGAAGGATTTCTCAATTGGCAGCAACAAATACGCCTTATTTTAACACCAACAACAGCAAATTCAATACACGCGCGTATCCCTGTGGGTGTTTCACTGTTTTTTTTTTATCCTTGTGTTTCTTTAGTCCTTTCTTCATTTGTTTTCTGCCAACATTTCATTTGTTGCCAAAGAAACCAATCCAACTGTTCCATTTCCGTTATTATCCTTTGTATCCTTCCTGTTGCCGCCGCCAACTGAGGTGTAATTGTACACTTGCAGTTGTTGTTGTTTTGTTGTAAAATGATTGCAATAAAAATTGAATTAATTCAGATTGTTCGTTGTCACCTTTTATTATCCTTGCTCTTCTTTTGCGCCATTGATGCGCGCATAGCATGATGTCGTCCTGTGTTCCTTTTGTATGGGATTTACATCTGTTTTGTAATTTGAATGGGAACAACTGTGGGCGATTTGCTTTTAATTAAATTGCAATTAGAGTAAATAATTGAAAGGCTCGTGTTATGCAGGATATTGTGTGGTATTGTCTTATTTAAGGACACTATGTTTAGGTCTTCTTTATTTTGCAGTTCAAGGTAATTTATCAGATAATATGTATATTACATAAATGATATTGAAGCTCGGAAGCTACTATGTTTCAAAACTGTTTGATCTCATGATATATATATATATCGGAAGGTCTAGGACGGACATTTTTTCGCTTTGGATTGTAAATCAACGGTCTTGGATATCTGAAAAGTCTAATTCTTCAAAATACAACTATTCCTTTATGAAATCACCTGGCGATTATGGCAGAGAAACATCAAAAGAGCAGCTTTCCATTTCATCTGCTGCATCTAACACATATTTTACAGTACCTCCCCAAATGACAATATGATCAGCTCGTGGTAGTTTTAAGTTATGGGAGGGCTGAAGAGAGACCTTTCCATAGCTCTCAGTCCAAAAACCATTGTACTAAGACCCGATACAGCAATCGGAATCGGCTGAAAAGAGACCTTTCCATAGCTTTCAGTCCGAAGATCATTGTACTAAGACCCAATAAAGCAATCGGAAGTGAATAGAAATAAAAAAGAAAGAAACGAGAAGAAATAGAGTAGTGGTTACTATACCTCAATCATCGTTTCTTTAAGAAATTTCAGAAACAGCGGAAGATGAGAGTAAAAGCAGAGCTCATACCCAAGACATCGCTACTTAAACACCTTTTCCTGCATCTGTGATAACACCCTTGTTAGACGAGTGCTGCCCAGTACCGTACCAACCCGACTTTACGTGGGGAGCCAAATGCAATTCCAATAGCATGATTTTTTATTTTTCTCTCTAAAATATGTAACCAACTGAGACGCGTGGGGAGAGCAAAGCCCCCTCTTGCTCTTATGATGGGTACGGACCTGGTACTGCCCACATATATTATATTCCGTAATTGATCCTACAAGTAGTCATAGCTCCTTTCTTCCCAGGTGAAGAAGAAACTACGCTACTTCTCTGGATGGTCCTTTCACGAAAAGCTTCTTTTATTTGCAGTGCTCATAAAGTCATTGATCCAACGAGAGATACCGATGAATGGCTCCGAACCGATTGCAGTGGCTGCTGAGTTCTGACTAGCTAATTCATCCATTAGGATATTTCCAGTCACACCACAGTGTCCGGAAACCCAAATAACACTCAGCTGATTGTGGACATTTGATAGAATAAGAAGGTCCTAAATAAATTGAAGTCCTTCTACATTTGCAATTAAAAAGTAAAGAAAGCTTCTGCTTTCCTTGACCTCAGGTTTGATCTTTCTAATTTTGCAACCCAAGTATTTCGTTTTATTCTTCTCGAGCATGTTTGCTGGAAGTTCAAGATTCTCTTAGCTGAGGCGCTTTCTTTTAATCGATCGGCTGCGAAACGAAGCTCATAAATTTCTTGGTAAAATCTTGTTCTCCATATGTGATCATCACATGCTGAAGCAAACATATGATTTGAAATTTTTCTTTATTAAAAGATAAAAGTAATATCTTTGAACTCTCTAGAGAGGAGTTTAGAGCCCAACAGTTTCTATAATCAAAATATACAACTTTTGCTTCACAACTTCACCAAGATGAAGAATTAAGATGAAGAACAGATCTTTAACTGCCTCGAAGTTATAGATATCTATAAGCAGTAGGTAACATTTTATTCCAGAGGGTGGATAGATGTTGGTTTGCTACTGCAATGCCACGTGCTTGGTTTTATTCTGGTGACAATTGTCTCTCCATATCTTCAATTTCAGCAATCGTTATTTACTATATTTGCCAGTTTATTCAATATAATATTTCCCAGATTGCCTTAGATCACATCAACTTCTCTACAACTTCTACAGAATTCAAAAGATCGAACTCCTTATCTCTCCGCATATCTGCCAATGTTATGACAGGAATAACCGACGATACACCATGCATTGTGCAGGATATCAGTTCTATGGGACGTTTCGCATCTCATTTTGGCCAGCTTTGCCTAGTTATACTGCAGGTTGACGCTTGGGTCCATCTTGTCTTAAGCTTCTTTAACATATCATCCACCAAAAGCAACTTGCAGGTAGCAAGTGACATGCCAACATCTTCCTTGTCCTGAGGAGTCTGCGTAGTAGTTCCATGTCTAGCAAGTTCATCAGCTTTGCAATTACCATCAATGTTTCCATGTCTTAAGTTTTGCAGCATTTTCTGTACTGCAGTGTAACATATCTTAGTAGGAAATGCAAAATTTTATACTATTTCGAAATTTTTGAGGGTTTACTTAGTTTGTACCGATTGCTACACGATAAATAGGGATCGGTCTGGTGTAGAAATAAACCAGATACACCAAAATTAGAATTAGGACAAAAGCCAAGGACATCATAGAGTATCAAATACGAGCGAATTTGGAGAGCAAAATAACTGACAAACCAAAGTAATACTTCAAGTGGTGGCTAAGAAAAGATGAAGACCATCAACGTGAAGACACGACACACATACAAGTTGATGAACGATGAAATCCTGGAAAGTTTTAAGGAAAAGTTAGAGGCTCTATTGAGAGCAGTAAACGGAACATAATGATGTTGAGATATACAGTACATTCCTAATATTTCTGGAAGTAATTGAAAAACCAAACCCAAAAACGCCATACAACAACAAATGTTTGTAAATTTAACTTCAAGAGCGTGAGGTATTGTGCTTAATTTTCTTATTCCTAAAGAAAAACCTCTAAATAATAAAAGATTTCTCTTATATTTTAATTAAATATTGCCATTTTCATGCTTAATTGTTTTCATGCAATCTAATAAATAATAAAATGCAAAACCATTTGTGGAAAAGGTTGGAAAACTCTTCTTCGCTCATAATTCTTTTTATTAATTTTCCTTAAAATGCAGCACACAGTTTGACATTTTTTTGTGCCACAACGCCTGCTCCTCTGGTGCTGCTAAGCTTTAACTAATGAGTAGCAACAAAATGAAAATAATAATTAAAAATAAAATTTAGTACCCATCCTGAAATGAAACAGAATAAAATTGAATTAAACGAAACGCAAGAAACATTTCATAATTAGACGAAAGAAGTGTCAGGGGCGTGCAACATAAGCTTAGTGCATTGGGCCTCATGGGGAGCTACTACGAAAGGGCTAAAAAGCATGGAAAATGCCATAAATTAAAAGAAAAAGCAAAAGTAAATAAAATTAAAATTATGTTGGAAGAAAAGAAGAAAAAAAAAGCAAAAAAACTGCAGGAATAATATGGCAGATTGCATTCGCTGGAGCACTAACAATTTTTTGGATTCCCTTGTAGAGCTTGCTTAGTTACACAGGGTGCACTTAGTTCTAGAGTTGCCAAATTTCTAGTATTTCAATGAAAAGTACTCAACAATATTGAAGCTGAGACGATCTTAGTAAGATGGCTTTTAAAAGTCCAATCCATACCATACCATAGCCTTAGGAGTTTTTCGAAGTCGATAGATATTTGTTCTTTTGAGATGAAAAACCCAATTAATGAGGACATGCAGTCATGGACTTTCCCCTTAAGCTTTGCCTCGATAAACCATAATTTTTGTAGAAACAAAGATCTGCTGCACGAGCCAATACAGTCAAAAAATTTATTTCTCAAAGTCCTTAAAACCAGTTTTTTGTTTTTTGAAAAAATCAATTGACAGCCGACCAATGCAGTCGGATGACTTTTATGTTTAAACTTTATTTCTATACACTATCTTTTCTAAAAAGATTCAACAAAAAATTATACTATTTGTCAGCAAGCAGCAACAGTATCATTTTTAATGGCGTACTTTGAACAATTTTTGCTAGGGCGGAGAACAATCTGCCGCCCCTACCTTTTGCAAATAAGTATTATGAAACTCGCTCAATTTTGTCCAGATGACTTGAACGACTCATAACAACAGCGAAAATATCCGGAGATCAAAAAGGAAAGTTGCCCAGGCAACGTCACTGGCCATTTCGTGCGCTTCTACTGTAACGCTTTCGTAATAAAAATTTCTAAAATGTTTCAAGAATCCTTAACATTAGCTGTTACTTTGACTAGCTACAAGTGCGATCTTAGAAATATTGCAATGAGAATATCTTTATTTTGATCTGGCAACCCTGATTCGGTAGCAGTTGTCGATGGGGTCGTAGTGCTACTGCTGGTTGACGGCGATATAAATTAAAAAACTAAATGTTGTTGGTTAGCAAGTAATTAAAACTTCTATCGCACTGTGCGATAAATTGAATTATTGTGGCAACAAAAACATTTTTATTCCCTTTGTGTTGTTTCTTCATTCTCTACAATAAATAAACAAAAATATATAATGCAGTGTTTTATGAAAATTTATGTTAATTTAAAGTTGGCTAAGCAAAATTAAGTCTTATTTCACTTATTCCTTAGAGAAAATTATTTTTTAATTGGTCGAGAGTTTAAAATTGGTATAAACACTAAAGACAGAAAATATTTCCAATAGAGAAAATGTATGAAGATGCTGAATAATAGTACGAATATTTCCCTGAAGACTGAAGCATCAGCTCTATCTGTCAGAATGTAGCCGCTTCTGTGTAGGAAAATTATGGGTGCATAACCCAGTATATTGCAACGAATAGGAGTAGTGTGCGTACGCACATATGTAACTTTCTCAGCAACACCATAAGATAATAAAAATAATAATAAAAATATGCAATCTATGCGCAGAAAATCTAGCAAAAACATCAACTGTAGCCGATTGCTAAACAAAGTACCGACACAACACACATAAACACAGTTACATAATTGACTCAGCACTTATGCGTGCGACTATAAGAGAAACAACGCTTGGCAGGCTATCACAGTCGTTCGAAGTGGAAACGTGAACGTTGCTTTGACAATTTTCATGCAAGTAATATCTAAAACTGAATAGCAATGAACGCCTTCGCTATTTAGTAGATTAATTTTATTGATTGATCTGAGTTAGTCCAGGGAACTTTACAAAGTACTTTAAAAACGCCTCCTAGAATAAAGTACTCCATACAGTACCTTGAAGGCACTTCCACTTGAAATAAGTGGCATGCGATTGCTTTGTTTGCAAGATGTTGTCCCAAGTTTTCCATATAATTTTTCTATGTTACCACCAGTGCAATAAGTTGTTTCATGGCAGTTGAAGAGCTGGCCTAAAAAATACTTAGATCCATAACAAAATCAACTAAGCGAAAAGCATTTTAGCTCAGCTTCGTTATGTTTGGCAATCTTGGTTCTGTTAATGACAACAAAGCTCAAAATCATTGAGATACATATATGAAGCCAGTTTCTCTCTGTTGCGGAACATATTTTCCAGGTCAAGGGTAAGGAACCCTCTTGTGAGCTTGCTTTTCAGTGAAGTGTGAAAAAATACAAATGTCAAGCGACAAAAGATTGGCTGAAGCTAGTCTAACTACAATAGTTTCATCCATTGCTAAATGCATTCATCAGTGACCTTTAAGCTGAACGGTGAGAAACTCTAAGCTTCATGTGTTTCATTTGTTGCATGTATTTGTTAAGAACCCAAGAATTAGCTTAATGATCTCTTGACCATTGGCACTAAGCCAAATTGGTAGAAAGTTTACATGAGAAATTTCAGTTCGAGGATATCGATTGATCTTGCGAAAGGAAAGTAAATTTCAGAAACCAATCAAAGAAAAAGCTAATTGTAGCAAGCATGGTGCAGAACCTTTTTGAGATAACGGCGGTAAATCTTGGCATATCAGATGATTTCGGTTATATTTGAGATATAATTGTAACAGCTGCTGAAAGGTCCTGGAAACGGTTGAATGATAGAATAATAATAAATTTCAACTTAAGTTAATATCGTGGGGTATGGCGATTTGCCCGATCTTATTTTCAAAGAACTATGTGCCGATAAGAAAAGAAGGCAACAACATAAAACGAATCAAATCACAAAAACAAATATTGACTTTTGAGTCGGCTTTTTGCCAACTCTGCCCATATGAAATCAATTTCTCCTTTTTTATTTTGTAATATTCAGCACTCCAAAAGTAAGTTGACTTTAAGAACCACTTTTACAAAAACTATTTCGTCACGCATCACTATGTCCTTTATGTTGCTTACAAAAATCCTTTGCAATTAGAGTGACTACACATGGCTTTTACTATTCATTGCACTAATGAAACATGACTTTGCTTTGAAACATGAACTTGAAACATTTCAAGTGCACTTTTTAACGCAGATATTGGCAAATAAGAATCCTTTCGATACACACAAACATATAGTGCATACATGTATGTTCACATATAGAACACATTGTTTAGTTTTTAATAATAATAATAATTTGGTGAATTTTTTGCTGAATGAATTCGCTGAAAGGGTAAGGGTGCCTCTTATGTGCGCCCCAGGTGAGTTTTCCGTTGGATATTTTGCGTTTTTTTCTATTTGACTGAAAACAACAAAATACACTCAACGTCGCCATTGGGGGTTTCGACATTGATGTTTACACCAATGTATGTGTGTGTGTGTGTGTAATTACAATGGTATTGGTGTTTGGTTTATTAATTTAATATTACGTTGCGCTACCATAGAAATTGTGGTTGTTATTGATGTTTTGTTAAAATCAAAGTCAATGCGCATATTCTGCGTGTCCTGATTAGATTTTGAGCGCGAAAATTTGCCCTTTGCTGTTTGGCGTCGACATCCTTTCTATTTCTATTGTTTGTGTGATTGAATGGCAAATGTCACATATGTCAGATTTGTTGTTGCTGTTTGTACTTTTAACGAATTTTGTTTTTTTTCTCTCATGGTTGTTTTTGTTACCATGACGTTGTATTTTTGCCCATTCCAAAAATGTTTACATTTTAATACATTTTGTTAAAGAGGCGTGAAAATTGTATGTTAACAGAATTTCAGTTTGATATCACGTAGCTTTTAAAAAATTTATGAAATTTTGGTTAATAATTAAACAGGAAAAACTATTATTTAATAGTAATAATTATTTTCTTGGAGAAATTTTACGAGCATGAGTTTTGGATATGGAAAAAGTGACTTGAGTTTGTAAATGAGAAAGCTTTTTAACACATACGACACTACCTATAGATTAAACAAAAAGTCAGATTATTTCATAAGATGTAATGAATTTTGAGGCATATATGTATGTGAGAACCTACTCCGAATTGGTTGCCCGGGTTGATAATTTTCTTCGAACCATATATGTCATAGCATGTGTATTTGTCTCTTTTTATACCCTACACGGAGGGTATATTCACTTTGTCATTCTGTTTGTAACGCATAGAAGAGGGCGTGGCAGGTATAGAAAAGTATATATATTATTGATCAGCGTCACCACCTGAGTCGAAAAACCTATGCCTGTCTGTGTGTCTGTCTGTCTGTCTTTCTTTGTGTCTGTATGTCTGTCTGTCTGTTGAATATACCCAAGTCCATTTTGAAAAAAGTTGCTGAGATTTTGATGAAACTTGGTGATTTAGTGAACATGTGAACAAAATTAAGATTGGGCTGGGTTTCAAATTAGCAAAGGCTCTTAAAGGGGCTTGGCACATCCCTAAATTTTAATAACGCCATACCTCGTTAACCGTGCAAGATATTCTGATGAATTTCTTAAATTTTTAACATTTATTTAGAAAGATCTTTCAATGCAGTGTGGGGTATGTGAGCTTCGGCCTGTCCGAAGATATCACCGTTACTGTTTTCTTTTTCATCATAGCGATACGAAAACAATCCGTCGGGCATACTTGAAAATCGAATAACATGCCGTTTTTGAATTTGTTTTGGATAGCTATATCAATTGAAATACATGGTGGCACAAATTCTATACTACATTCAGCACGCGGTCGAGGTATAGAAGTGCTTAGCTGCAATTTACACGCAACTGGCGATATCTATAGCTGCTGCACTGTTTGTACTAGGGTCGTCGAAAGGATATTCGTATCTGGTAGTAACTATGCGCCTCTTTCTTCAACAATTCAAAAACGTAAAAAAACTTTTTCCATATGCAATTTTAGGTTTTTCATACTTTGGCCGTGGCAAAAACATTGATGACCTCAATGATATCCAATTTCCTCACTAATTCCGATTCCAAACAAAGAGTCGCTAATCCTAACACTTTTGTTTGGGCCAAATAGAAACGATAAAAACTTGTTATCCTTGTGAGAACGCTAAAAAAGTATTCAGCACTGACAACTGAGATTGACAATGAGCAGAATATGCGCAAAGCGATACAAGGTGGTAAAGGGGTTAGTTTCACGGGACGCAAGGGGCGGGAAAATTATCCTTGGTTTCTAGCACCGGGCGCCGAATGCTTACAGTACGCCACTGCGTAAGGGCCCGCGAGAAGAACTTATTTTATTTTGATTTACATACGGCCTCGAAGGAATCCAACCGTTCCCCCTTCCTGTCCATGAGGCTGGGTTGTTCTTTGTATGGCAACATCTTCAAGTCTTTCATCAAAATTTGGTATAAGAACTGTCGGCTGATGCTAACCTACATGGCCTGTCGTCTGGATGAAAGTTCTTTTGAACATCTACAGCCACAGCAGCGATATTCTCAAACTGCTCATGACCTGGATGCTTCCGAAATAGCACTGTGTTGAGCCAGTCCTCTCTGATACGAGTGGGTAAAAGCAGCAATGTTTGCAATACGACAAAATTCACATCGAGCCGATGACCGATTTTGTATGTGTCAAAAACAATGATGGGCACCATCATCAATGCAAAATTTCATTTCCATGTAGTGGTACAACAACCTTATGGAAAAAAAATAAGAAGAAGCATAACGACGAATGCAAGCGACATACGTCTTGCCTTCTTCAATGCTTGCGGTGAACTGAACTGAAAACGCATTGTAAGCATAATAAAGGGTGTTTTTTTTAGAGGTATAGAGCTTCGAATTGAAATAAAACACAAGAAAATCGTTTTAATGGCCATCAATTTGGCTTTATTGGAAGGATAATTTTATGCCATTAATGTTTAAATATGATTTCGGACATGTGGCCGCCGCGGCTGGCTCGAATAAAGCCAATTCTACAGGTCCAATTTTGAACCACTTTTTCGAGCATATGGGGCCGTATGTCGGCAATAACGCCACGAATGTTGGCTTCCAAATCCCCTAACGTTTCTGGTTTGTTGGCGTAGACGAGCGACTTCACATATCCCCAAAGAAAATAATCCAATGGTGTCAAATCACACGATCTTGGTGGCCAATTGACAGGTCCATTCCGCGAAATTATGCACTCATCGAATGTTTCCTTCAATAAATCGATTGTGACGTGCGCTGTGTGGCATGTAGCGCCGTCTTGTTGGAACCACAACTCATCCACATTCATGCCATCCAATTCGGGAACAAAATAGTCGGTTATCATGGCTCTATACCGGTCTCCATTAACGGTAACTGACTCTCCAGCATTATTTCGGAAGAAGTATGGCCCAATGACTCCACCAGCCCATAGAGCACACCAAACAGTCAGTTTTTGTGGATGTAATGGCGTCTCAAGGGTCTCATGTAGATTCTCTTCACTCCAAATGCGGCAATTTTACTTGTTGACGTAGCCATTCAACCAAAAATGAGCCTCATCACTGAATAAAATTTTGCGATGAAAATCAGCATCGAGATCAATCTCATTTTCGGCCCATACACCAAAATCACGACGCATTGCATGGTCTCGCGGCTTTAATTCTTGCACAAGCTGGATCTTGTAAGGTCGCAAGCCAAGATCTTTGCGCAAAATCTTCCATAAAGTTGATGGACAAAGCTCCAATTGCTGTGCACGGTGGCGAATCGATTCATTCGGGTCCTCTTCAACATTTTGCTCTACAGCGGCAATTGTTTCTTCGGTGCGCACTGTTCGACGTCTCTGCGGATGCGTATTATCACATAGAGTAAACGTAGTGCGAAAACGATCCATGGTTAACCGAATTAATTGCTCTGATGGACGATTATGTCGACCATAAAATGGATTGAGCTTGCGGTAAACTTCGCGAACTGAACCATTATTTTCGAAATAAATTTGCACGATTTGCAAGCGTTGTTCTTTTCTCAACTTGTTCGTGATGAAATGGCAAACCAAACTGAACATAAATGACATTAGAGTTGCCAGATTTGACCATAAAATGCCAGTTTTATCTCTATTCGAAAAACAAACCTCTAAAAAAAACACCCTTCATGAAGTGGCCACTATGGTATCATAAAATTATCAAATATTTGTTTTATTGCTAGAGAATTTAAAAATTAATTAAGCTTTTGAATATTTTATTAGTTTATCAAAATCAATTTCAAAACTAGAGACCTTTATTCGTAATTGGTGCTCTAGATGTTCATTAGTTAATAAATTTCTGTGCTTATTGTTACTAAATACAATAGAAGAATAAGTTGCTTCGCAAAAATATGTTGTGCTAAACATGGAATACAGTGACAACATTTTACTTTTCAAAATCGGATAAATAATTTCATCGATTTTTCAACAAAATTTTAATCCGCGCTCAAGGTGAAGGGAGGTGTCACATTGAAGCCTCTTGAATTCATTTTGAAAATGCAAGTCATAGATCGTAAAGAAGTCAACATTTTTTGGGTGTATCATAAATCGCTTCAAAAAAATACGCTTGCTAGCAATTATCTGTCGCAGGTCCTGCTTCGTTGGTTGTTGAAGTAGAACTGAGTCGCTGTTGTGCGTTCAGATTTGTATACGTACACAGAGTTCGATCTCGTTACACTCAATTACTAACTTGCAGAAGAACTTGTGCCCATCATCGGTCAAAAACATTGACAACTTATTCTGCGTTCTTGAGGAGTATAGCAACCTCTAAAGCGACTACGCGTGTGTTGTATTACTCCTTACTTTACAACTGTCAAAGTCACTATGGAATAAGAGGCCAATTCGAGAAATGAGCTTCTACGATGGGGTGTTGACTTTTGCGCCCTTCTTTAAAATACAATTTTATCATTCTACATGAGAGTTTTTCTTTCGAAAAACTTTCGATATAAACAAAGTTTTGAATTGAAGGAGCTCTGGATCGGAATAACACACGCGTATTTTCGATGAAATGTTGAGGGCTCAGAGTTTTTGCCTTATAGTTGTGTACCTCTTTAGATAAACTCAATCTTATAGAGTTCTCTGGAAGTTTTCGCGGATCGTAAGAACAGACAGCTCGTTTTGCTGAGTGCATTATCAGCGTTACCTTCATTGTAGAATTTAAATGTTAATAAGCAAAAACAGTTCGCTAATTAACGAATATGTTGTTCGAATTCAATTCATTTTATATCCATGGAGGGAAAATTCTCAAAATTTATTATTCAATATTCTGTGCCGTAAGCAGAACAAAAAAGTGATAAACAAACATTTTTATTTATTTCAACAAATGCAACATTTGAAAGATTATCGCAAAGCACGCAAGGCACGCAAATGCATAAAAAACAAAAGCAAAACTTTTACTCTTACGCATTTTGTAGACAGACGTCTTACGTCTTTTGTACAGAATTTACGTTTTTTATGGGATTATCGTTTGGAATCATAAAAATTAATTTTGTGCAGTGAATGTCAAAAACCAAAGCAAATAATAAAATTCCAAACCAAAATAAAAGCACCAACAAACAAATCGATCCCAATAACCTTGCGAACCTGGCTAAAATGCGTGCTGGCCGCTTAAATTTTGCCTCACTAGCTGGCCGGCTGGCTGGCTGGCATGAATGAAAAATTGCCCAGAGTAATGATAAATAACATTTCTTAAAAGAACATAAAAGTCTCTCAACATTCTCTTATCCTTCTTGCGTTCCTTCTCATAAAATCCATATGGGAGACTCCAAATGGCCAACGGGAAAAAAGGGACTTGTTTGTTTAGCACTTTAGTTTTACATGATTTGTGGTTCCCTATACGAGTTCGCAGCCTGGGAATTCACAGAGTTAAACCACAACGGCAGCGATTTTTTACTTGTCGTTGCTTGTTTGTGCTGCTAGTGCTGTTTGTGTTGCTGCTGCTGCTGTTGTTGTTGCTGTGGTCTGCACAATGTTGCTGGATTTATTGATGAGATTTAGCCCGAGGCGCCATTGGGGGCTGGTCTGAGATCGCGCCATGAAATTATTAAAATGTGACAGTTGAACGATTAAGAGTGATCATTTTAAATCGAACATTTCATTCATTGATTTATGCATATCCAGCGAAGCATTAAAGAGGCATTTGAAATGGTGCATTTCAGCAGAGAAGAAGTTGTTGTTGCCGTAAGTTTTTATGAATCTAATGTAAAGTAAGGGTCTTTAACATTAGTGGCAGTATGTGAATATTTATGCTGCTTAACAACTTCCATTAAAATGATTTCATCAAAATATTGCGCAATCTGATAAGTTTTGTTTTCTGTTGTATTTGGACCGTTTTTATTTGCATGATCCTGTTTTGACACAATTATGGCGTATGCTGCTTTGTCCCATGCAAACTGTGCGATGGATGTCACTTGAAAATTAAAGCTTCTTTGACAAATTTGATAGTAAGATAATAGGGCAGTTCACAGTATCATACATATTATATAAAGTGTTAGTTTTACAATGTAGTAATTTACCAGTTTGTGTGATGTTTTGTTGTTTGATATTGCATTTTGATATTTGTTATGAAAACACGAATAGTTAAAAAAAAAACTTCATAACATATTTTTGAGTACTGTAACGTAGTAAAATTATGTCATTTATGTACATAAATCTTGTTTGCCTGATGTTTTTAGCAATTTTCCAATATCGAATGAAAATACCAAAGAAGAAAAACTAAGAAAAGTAAAGGCAATAGAGGGACTTTGACGGGAAGACTCAGTCAGAGTACTAAAAAATAGTAAAAAAATTGTCTCTACATTGCAATTTTACTATCAGCTGTGAATATACTTAATAACATTTTTTTTCTCACCTTTTCACGATATCTTCCAATGATCTTGCATCTCTGATAGTTCCTGAACTTTGGCAGTCAAATTTTCGAACACCGATATCCTGAAACGAGTTGTAAGTTAGGTTAGTTTATGTTAGCTTTGGCCAGATATGGTTAGGTTAGCATAAGCATAAGCCCTAAGAAGAGAGGTATTATGTTATTAAATTAAATAAGTAAGTAAGTAATACTTTGGAAATCCAGCCAGCACGTAGTGTGGTAGAAAAAATCCCCTTTTAATAATAATTTAAGGCCTACGCATACTTGTACTGTTATTGCGCAGCAGCCTATTTATTTACACCCTTTCTATTTTTTTTTTTCACTAAACAAGAATGAAAATATACACAAGAAAATTTACGTAAAAAAAGCACAAATGCTTTTGGGTTTTTCTCCAAAACAAAATAGTCAAATTTTTCTGTCAAACTTATGACTCCTTGAAAATACTGTGTGCCATTCGTGTCCTCTTTATTGGTGATATCAATTTTTTTAGCACCCCCAACACTTAAAGGGACTGTTGTGTAGTCGGTTGAACCTAAATATGCAGAACGTTGAGAGCCTTTTTTTTTTGTTTTAAGTGAAGCTTATGCCTGTGAACATATTTGCAGTGACTTGTGAATCATTTTGAACAATAAATAAAGCAGCAATTTTAAAAACATTAAAAAATGTGTTTTTGATTGAAACACAATTGATGGTCGAAATTATAATAAATAGGGGCGTTTATTCGAAAACTAAATTCCTTATTGCTTCATTCTGTCAAACTGCGGTGCCCATTTTTAAATTGCAAACGATCAAAATTCCGCACAAAAATAACTAACGAAGGTTTTTTGAGAATCTGAATGACAAATCGAAATTATTTTTTTGATTGGATCTAATTTATGCCTAAGCTAGTGCTGTGTACGGAATTGGAAAGTGTCCTTGGGATCTATTATACCCTATATAAAACATACCTTCTCAATATCAATTCAATTTCATAGATTAAAAAACTTTCAAGAAACGTTAAATAAATTTACATAAATCGTTTGATGCCTTCATAAGCAAACTTCAGCAGACATTTACATTAAAATTATAAGGTTATTAGTTTGTCACAAGGACAATTAAAACCAAATTAATCTTCATAGACACTAAAGTTACCCGCAAAATGAGCTCAAATTTCAGAGAAATTAAGAAAGAAAAATAAAGTTTCCACAATAAAACGCCTAATTTTCAGAAATGCAGCTGGTCTTCATGCAGCCAAAAGTACTCGCACACTCTTCGTTCAAACCTTAGCCATGGTACACCAAAGATGCAAGGATACGCAACCCTACCGAGCGAAGGTGAAACTAACCAACGTTCCTTGAATTTTAGTGGCTGTAAACGACAGTCACTAATAAAACGGAGAAAAACTATTGCAGTGTAAAACCCACTAATTTGAACACCTACCAGGCGGTAAATGGACGTAGACAAAAATACGACACAAATAAAATTGTCTTTTTTCATTGTTGTTTTTGTTGTTGTTGGCTAACAAAAAAAGGACATCCAACTGTTAGCAAAAAAAAAGTAAATAGTTTTTTTGGTAAAAGAATGAAAAAGGACACAGAAAACACCTTCGCTCTGTGAAGGAGCATAAAATTATCGCTGGTATGTTTGTAGGAGTAGTATGTAGTCTGCTTCAAGGGTATTTTATGAGTACAAATTCATTTTCATAATGAAGCAGAAACTCTTTGCTCAAAATGTGAAATCCATAAAAAACACAGAAATTCCATTTCCAACATTTCTGCCACTGCGATTTTGTCTCATGTTCGTTGTTTTGTAGTTCTTTTCTTCATTCTATAGCTCGTGCTATAACGCTCGTTGACATTATGTGGGTCTTTAGACAACGAGCTATTTATACAGCAGAAAAAAAGGTATGAAGGTAGCATCAGTATCAGCATCAGCATCTTATCAAGCAACCAATTGCCAGAGCGGCGAACACGGTTGACATCGGTCATAAAAGGTGACAAAGTGCTTGTTGTACATCTCCGTTTAAATGGTCTCTTTTTGTTTTTTTCAAAATTTTATAATTTGATCTGTTAGTTTTTGCTTTTGGGGCACCCCTGCTGTCATGATACCGGAACCGTCACGCTGCCTTTAAGTTGGTTTCGTTAAGCGTTAGTGTCCGTCCTGTTTTTGTGTGTGTATGTGTGTGTGCGTGCTTGCTGTCATGCATTTCTAGTATGACGACAATGTCTCTTATCTCAACGACCTCAACCTTTTAGGTTGCGAACTATTGCCCTTCGTGGTGTTTGCATCGATGTGCGTCTTAATTACCTACATTTTATACTAATTTTCTGGAAAATTCATATGTCATGTTCCAAATTTTATTTTTATTTATTTGACCGAGGTGATTCTCATAAATATGATATATGAGTAATTTTTGTAACTGCTTTTATTATTAGGACTATGTAAAAATTTGGCTTTTATTTCCCTATTCGAATCATCTTGTGAAAGATGATACGGATGGGGATGGGAGGGTAGGAATACTTAAGCAGTGGTGCCCACTGCCACAAACAACGATAAGGATGTGTTGAGAATTCTGTATACGTATATGATTTTTTACGCTCCATAAGCGCCTTCTTATTCTCATTTTTACGCTCTTTGCGCGTCTGCTCGTTCTCTGGACAGCATCGACTATAACGTAACGCTACCGAACGTTTTGCTTCCGTCGACCAATGAAATAATCATCATAAGTCGATTCGCTCAATGAAAGTGTTAATGGTCCTACCTACCGATGTGAATGCAACGTTCGATTTTTCATGTATTTTTTGTCATTGGAATAGCCAAAGCACTGATGGTGAATCAATATGAATCAAACTTCAATCAAAATGAATCATGTTGAATGAAGCTTTGAAAGTTTTCCTATTCAGCAAGCTCAGAAAACTTCAAAGTTGAAATTTGGTTTCAATACCTCATATAATTTTGTCTGTTTAGCATTCAGAAGTATTTGCTTGTATGGAAGATGCCACGCCCACTTACTTTTAGACCACAACTTTTCAAGGTAAGCCTTAGAAACTTTGTTACACTCAGTACAACAAGTAGCTCTGTGACTATAGCGTTTAAATTTTTTATTTTATGAGCGATGACACGCCTACCTACGTGAACCGATTTCGTTTCCATTCCAAAAACATTCTTTAAAGGTGTAGTCTACGTACCTAATTTCATTCATTTATCTTGCTTAGTTTTCCCGTAATCGTGATTTCCACGGACACACAGACCGACAGACATGCAGCCAGACGGATATAGCTAAATTGACTCAGCTGGTGACACTTATCAAGAGCATGTAGACTGCCTATACCTGTCCGCCCCTTTCTTTGCGTTGCAAACGGAATAACTAAGTGAATATACCCTGAGTGTAGGGTATACAGAAAGAAAAATTTGGCGTTTATGCCCGAGGTAGAAGGAGAGAGGGAGTGAAAAAGCGATGGTAAGATATAGTAGAGAGATAAATAGATGTCAGATAGATAACGAGATATATTAAATGATAGAGATAAAAGGTGCGAAGATAAAGAAATAGAAGATCCTTGTCTGAACATAAAAATAGTTAGTCAGATGGAGAAATAAAGAAATAAATTGATGATGGGATAGCGACTTAAATTGTTTTAATAGTCTTGAGTTAGGGATCTGTAAGATCAGCTACAGACTTTACGTACAGCAGCTATTTATTGATTAAATTTCGTAAGAATATCAACTTAAGAACCTTCAAACAATAAGAGTTTAACGATAAAGAAATGCCAGAGCACCATTCAAGACACTTGAAGCATAACATACATTCTTATTAAAGAAATGAGTGCCATTTTATGCAAAGGAGTATACAAATCTACGTGCAAATACTCGTACACGCAAAGTCCTTAAAGGGCTAAAAACTTCCAGATCAACACTTTTGAATGGCAAAAAAGAAAAGTGTGAATAATTGCTCACTGCGCTGTGACTATTTGAGTCGTCAGCGGAGTATATGAAAGTGCAATTATTATGAAAATATTAACCCGATTTCAAGAGCAAAGCACATTGACTTCGAAATTCCCCCAAAATTAGTGGCAGGACACAAAAAACCGTGGGAACAAAATCTTGAATATGTACTTATGACGTTTTGTCCCGCGCCAATTTACAATCGTTTGAAGCAAACAAACAAAATCTCTTTATTGAAATGAAACTGTCAAGTTCTTGAGATGGAAGGAAAGACCATCGTCGCAAATACGAGCAGTTTAGCAGCAAATTCAATTGTTTTCGCAGCACACCCTTAAAGTTCTTTCTTTAAGAATTCATAACAATGGAAAGTACAACACTCTTGTATATTATTGTACAACAACAACTATTTTGAAAATAATAACAGTCCTTTGGACCCCATAATTATAATGCAGGACAATAGAAATTAGGTGCTTTATTGCAATTTGATGGAACTTTCTCTGTCTCTCTGCGGCAGCAGCGCAAAGGTGGGCAAGCATCTCTTCTGGGTGCCACCCATTATTGTAACATTTTTACTTAAGATCTTGCGATTTCTTACTGCTACTCCTAGTAACCCTTACACTTAATTCAGCGCAATTTTTTCTTAGTTTCAATTTGTGCTCTCGCTGGCATATTCTTGCTGTTTGTTTCATTTCCGGCATGCCGTATCATATTTCCGTTTAGTTCAAAAAGTCAGTTATGCTTCTACGAATTTTTTGCTTCTTGCTTTCTTGACTTTGCTGACTTTAAAAGGGGACGACGATTTTTGTTTCCTTTCAGAAAATGTCCTTCGGCATTTAAGCAAAGTTTTTGTTCTTTTCAGTTGCATTCAAATTGCATGATTTGCGCGTAATTATTGTTCTTAACTGCAAATTATAGTCACTTCCTTGGTCCTTTTATTATTGTGCCCTCATTTATTGAGTTGCCGAATCGAAAGATTTTTTTTGTTTTTTCGATTTTGTATGAAATTTTTGTTCTTTTGCTGAAAACTTCTTTTGTATAAGGGTGTGCCTATTTACCTGCATCTTGAAAGTAAACTGAGATTTTTTTTTATATTTCGACAGCCAGTATGAACAAACACTGTTGTTTCTATGCTTCATTGAAGTTCGTTGAATTTTGATGACCCTTGCCGATTTGATTCAAATTTCATAAGGGACTAAAATTATTTTCAATACTTTTGAAATACGAAATGAATTTAAAGTTGTTTCTGTTAAAAATAAAGCGACAAAATGTTATTTTTACTATTTTTAAATTCCAAATTTGCGTGTTAAAATCAAAAATTTTAAAGCCATTTTTCGCTGAGTGTACGCAACAGCCCAATTCATAAGTAAGTACACCGTAGTAACTTTAATTTCAATTCATGGAAGCCGTCAAAGATACGGCATTTGTAAGAAATTTTTAACAACTTTTAAATTCTGGTTAACAACTTTTTTCAGCAAGGTAAATCATAATTGTTTCTAACAACCTTCATTAGGCATACCGCAAATATTTACGTGTAGTACTAAAAACTGCTCCATTCATTAGGCTATGCAAGTGGGCAGCTACCAAGTTTGCTAGCTCTGCAGGTTGCAAACCACCATAAATAAAGTACATAAATAAAATTAATCTTTGCATTTTATAAATTTGAAAGCAACATTTAACTATCGTTAGTGGAAGAGTTAGTACGCAATTAAGAATTAATTACACAACCATGGATTAAGCTTCTGTTTGACTGAGATAGAACGTTAGGTCTTGGCGAGATGCATTCTTAAATAGCGCAAAATCTAAGTAAGACATTTTTAACGATAGCGTCGGAATAAAAGTAATATCAGCGTGTAGTATAAGGTTTCGACCCGTGCGCATCAAGTAATCATTGGTATTGCACTCCTTAGCATTTCAATGTAGCATTAAAGTCTGGTGCTTAGTTAGTTATTATAAAGCTCTTGATTATCAGCAAAAATTAAAGTTCTTCCAGGGCTAATGTAAGCACTTGGATTAGAACTTATAAGTTTATTTGCTTGAAAAATCACAGCTTGGAGTATTTGAGCGGATGAAGCATATTGGACGTTTTCAATTGGCAAATCCCCTAAGAGCTAGAATGCAGGCTAGATTCACCGTTTTGGGAGAAAGCCGTAGCGTTTTATTCCTCCGAAACTTCTTTTCATTATAGACAACTATGGAAGTTCTTATCACGCAGCCAACTTTGCCATCAAAAGCTGAGAACGGTAGGAAGACTTCAACTTTCATTATGCTGTTGCTAAGCTTTTTAACACGTTTCTTATTGTAGTGTTCAAAAACACCCTGAGGTTCGAACCAATCTGGTAGCATGCTCGAATTCCGGCCTGTTGACGTCGCGAGTGTGGGGACTTAATAGGAAGATTCCTCCCAGCATCGTTCATTTTCAAAAGTACTTAATTTTTTTTTAAAAAACTTATCATGAACGCTACGGTCAGTTTTGTGGAGAAACATACTGACGACTTGGTTCAAGAACTAACGACTGAAATCATTCATCTGAAGCACATTTATGAAGCGAACTTCAGAGCTTGTCTTGCTCCATTTGAGTTGTTAAATGACATTGTTTCGATGGAATTGTATACACTTTTCTCAAAACGTTTGTATCGATATATCATTCATGGAAAGCACCAGCCATGGATTTTCTCTCGAAGACCCTGCTCAAATCATAGCACAGAGTAGTTGCTTAATCGATTCTCCTTCTTTCTAAACTTTGTACCTCTTGCAGTAAGCCCGTTGGTGTACATTGAGCTTTTCAGCTTGTGTTGATCACAGAGAGCTTCTGTAAGAATTGAATCGCTGATTTTGTAAGGTCAGAGAGCCAATTATGAAATTACCGTGGTCACTGTGCCTTCGTGCTTGTGCGGTACTAGTCCTATGTTCAAGAGGTGCTACCAAATTACACGAACTTTGTTTTTCGTGGTGAGGCCTATAAGGATACTTATAACCTTTTATGGGTTAGTCTGCAAAAGAGGAATGTGTATATTTTTATTATCACAATTACTAAACCAGCTTACTGCATTTTTGGTTCAAAGTCGGTCATAATAATTTGCAGATCTATCTTGACGAACCACTTGAATTTGTCGCATTACTTTATATTCCCCATTATATTATACGGGCAAATAATTTGTTTTTATTTAATGTCCTCAAATATTTAATCCTACTTAAGACTCCCATGTGAAAACTTAATGACACATCAGTAACATATTAGTTACATATCTTCAATAACAATATAATAAAAAGTATTTGGATTCAATTTAATTTTAACACCCCACAAGCAACTGCCATTCCAATATTCAATTAATACGCCATCGCTATCGCTGCCATCGTATCCCACAGATATCCTGGCACTTAATTGTGACACTTTATTGGATTTTAAAAAGCTCCTTTTTGGGTAATTAAATTTCATGCACTTTCTTCTCGTCTCGTACTGAGTAAATTTCCTCCATATACTTTTGATTGAATTAAGCTCCGGTTCCATTTGGTAATAAACGCCAACGGTGACAACAACAAATGCACAAAATAAATGCGATATTCATATGAACGGAGCTGTAGCTGTAGCTGCCGATGGCGATGGCGATGTTGCTGATGATGATGACGATGATGCTCAGGACGCCACAGTGGCGACACATGAAAATGGTACCCTCAAGCGAATATTGGGAGTAAGTGAGAAAGTTCAATATCACAGTAGCATCCCGTAGCTAAAGAACACAGGGTGCCTGTTGTATTATAAGAGCAAAAACAAAAACAACAACAACAGCTTTGATGGCAACTTACGATGACGTTGGCAATGTTGCTCTCTTTACATGTTGACAATGATTACGTTAACGTTGACAATGACGATGTACACTGTTGATATTAATGTTATGCTACACTGAGAAAAAAAAATTTTGGTGGAATGAAATTGACACTGAGGAAATGCTTTAATGTTTAAAATTAAGGCTTAGTTTGTAATCTCTTCCATTTTTTTTTTTTTTTTTTTGTAAAATCAGTACAAAATTCACTTCTTGGGGGTCAGGGACACTCTTGGTAATGTCTCAAATCTGCTGTCAGTACTTTTGCAATTACTTCGGATATGAATAATTTATGCTTATCAATAAGGGTCAACTTTTTTCGAAAATTTTTCCAAATTTTCTTCCGATGTATTGTTTGTCCTCGATAAATTTAATAATGATAATGATTTTACTTATAATAATGATCATCATGATGACAACGTACAAATAAACCATTTAAGCCCCCAATCAACAGATTTCTTTGTGAAAATCGAATTTTCCCTGCGGACGCATTGTCGCATTAAAGCGTATAATTTTGGGGGAGTATCAATTTCATACGACATAACTGCTGTACTATGTAATTCATAGAATGCTAAGGGTGAGTGCTAAGATATCAAACCCTTATGTTTACCCTTAAGTGGGTACTGCGCTGAGTGGGAGTTCATTTGATTAACCCCCTTAAGTTAACATGAAAAACAATAAAAATCATTAGAGGGTAAGCATCATTGGGAATTGGCGTTGTTATAGGGTTATAGTGGTAAGAAATATTATGTTTTTTTATTCTTGTATGACATTTAATAAATTTAAAATAATTATATTTTGTGGCACTTGATATACTTAGTATATAATTGTGTTGTTATAGATTAATGTTCAATAAATAAGTTCATTAAATTTATTATTAGTTATGACATTATTATATTAAGAATTCCTGCACAGCATCGAGGATGAAGAATTACAGCCGCTTTTACAGTCGATCTTTCAAATCAATATGGGGTATGGGCCTCTCGTTACTCGTAGTTTCACAAATACTTTTAACTGAATATTAAAAGTATAATCAAAGTCATTAAATGCAATTTACGTTCCATAACGAAAATAGACTTATGCATTAAAATTTATGCTCATACTAATTTATGTGAAAGTTATTATGAAAAATTTATCGCACATAAAAAAGCAAAAGTTTTGTATTCAGCTTGTGCGAAAGCTTAACACCCTACATCATATCAAATCAACTTTACAATACGTTTGGCATTATATCGGTTAACTACAATCAAAGCTTACAGAAATCAGTAGCTTATATTAGCATAAAATGCTTTATTTCGGTCAGTGATGACCGGTCCTGCCCAGAGAACGAGCAGGCGCTCAAAGAGCGTAAAAATAAGAACCAGAAGGCGCTTGAAGAGCGGAAAAAAAGCTTGCGCGTATACAAAATCATCAACACATGCTTATCGTTGCTTGTGGTAGTGAGTACCACTGGTGATGACCAAAAATTGTGCTTTTGCTCCAAAAAGAGAAAAATTCGAAAAGCTCTTGGCATTAAGAGAGAAATGCTTGCATTGTTTTGTTGCTACATTTGAAAAGCAACCTCTTTTAACGCTTTTTTACGCTCTTAAAGCACCATCTTCTTCTCTTCAAGCGCTTGCTCGTTCTGTGGGCAACACCGTCCTTAAGTAAATTGCTTTTCGAAAAAAAAAGATATAAAAGAAGAGTTTTTCTTTAGGTTAAAAGTTCAATTCGTAGAAACTTCTTCCGATTTTTATTAGGAAAAGAAGAAAACCGTTTTGACAATACTAGGTACATTTGAGCTTTCCCTCTTTTGCCAGCATATAGCAAAGTGATGTTTTTTGCATTGTTTTGTTGCCGCAATTAAAAAACAAGCGACTCAATTGCAACTCATTGTCTCATTTGATATTGCCAAGAGCGAAAGCTCAAATCTTGCCCGTGGGCATATGAGCTTGACATCAATGTTTTCTAAATATAACAGCAAAAGCTCTCAAAAAACTTGCTCATGGAGATATGAAATGATCGTTGCAATATGAACTGAGTTAGTTTGAAAATATGAGAACATATTCGTGGAAAAGCACAAAAAGTTCGCAAACGATTTTTTTGTATCGCGTGACATTGACAAACGTATTATGAATCTTTGGTTTCCTTGTGATTTGATCTGAGACGTTAAGTAGAGGTTGAATTTTAACAAGTTCTTTGAGTTAATTTGGTAACAGTTTTATAAGAAAGCTTAGTTCTGCCCATTCAGATAGCATTTGAAATCTTGAACTGTGTATCGATTACAATATATGTAAATATCATAAAGCATAATGAATAACAACTTTAATTGGAATTTTTTTTGGGCAATTTTGTATTAAAACTATTTAAAAATTCGATCCAAGTCGAAATGTATCAAAAATGTTTGTAAAATTTATTTTTGAATAGTATCGAAAAAGTCGGAAACATCAAGAGCATCGACTAAATTTGGTAAGTACCGAAGACAAACTGTCGAATAATGTAAAAAAAGTGGTTGAAGGTTGAAAATAGATCGAAAAGTATCGAAAAATCCGCAAAAGCATATAACTGTCAAAGCTATAGTAAAAGGTGGTAATCTCAAAACTTTTGAAATATTTGTAAGAAATTAAAAAGTATTGAAAAAGTAGATATTAGTCGGAAAACAACGAATAATTTAAATGTTAGAAAGGTCGAATAATATCCAAAAAGTTTTAAATGTTACCAAAAAATATCGTAAGGCCATAAGGGTCTATAAATATCGAATTGTATGGATAAGCCCGAAAATTGTAGACCATCAACTTTCCCAAAGATAATAAAATAAACTACAAAAGACTACAGTGAACCTTTTATTCGGTTAAAGTTCCTTAAAGTTTTTAGTCAATTTCATAATTCTTCGACAGCCATGACTCGATTTTTCAATAAATGCCACGCCTCTTTTAGTGTGTTACAAATTAATGCCGAAATCAGTATACCCTAGCTATATGGTAGCCGAAAACACAACAAATGAGAGCTTGCTAAAGCGTCAACGTCAAAACAATCCGTCAGGCTAATTCAATGATGGAGCAGGAGTATTTCGAGCCAAATGCGAATGCGTGCAAATGAATGAGTGAGAAAGGCATAACAAATAAACAAAATAATAGACAACCCGCAGGCAATGACGAATTACGAGCCGACATGCGATTTGGCTGAAAAATTGAAACAATAAAAATATACGAGTACCTACATAGTCTAAAAGAACCAAAACAAATAGATACAAATACAACTCGTTAGCTGGCTGACTCGGGCTGCTTAAATGAATGATAGCCACACAAATGGCAGGGCTGTCAGAACGTACCATAAGTAAATAGATAGATGGATGGATTGTTGAAATGATTGAGAGAGCGTAAATAATTGGCGCAGTCAAGGCATATCAAAAAATAAATGGAGCAAGGAGAAGGACAAATGATTATTTGTAAAAACTTTTGACAAAAATATTTTTTTTCAATATTTAATTTCGACAAGACACGAATGCTAATGGTCTTGAAGATATCATAAGAGAATTGGAAAATGTAACGTGTTGCAAATTCAAATTCTTGGTAAAAAATTGATAATATGCTGAAAACTCTGAAAAAATATAGCTTAAGGCCAGTGGCGTCAATTCGGTAGGGCTAGGGAGAGCAGTGGCCCCCTCCCCCAAGGATCTGGTGCTAGTAATTATTCAATACATCAATTCAATTAAACTATCTATTAGTGGTGGAGTGGCTTTAGGAGCACTTAACGAATGATCGTTAAGTGCGCAGAATATTTTGCACATGCAAAGCATCGATACCGCACTCTGCCAAATTCGAATCAATTTCGCTCCACCACCCTATTTGTAAGACGACTTGAACCTGATTGTTTTCTTTGCTGACCTAGAAGCACAATCTGTGTATTAATTGAAATATTTGCAAAATCTCAACATTTCTTTCCCCCAATTAAACGTAAAGTGTATGATGATTATCATTACCATTACCATAATGTGGCAAAAGTTGCTTCAAATGTATAACATAAGCCCTCATCTTAAATTACATTTCATTTGTAATCAAATTAAGTTGTTGTTTATTGTTGCTATTGTTGTTGCTGTTGTATGTCATCAAGCGCAATTGTTTGTTCTTTTTAAGTCTGTCAAGTGATGTGATCCGACAAATTATGCAATTTATTTTGTGTTTTTGCTCATTTGATACTTTAAATGTCATCCGCCATATGTCACTAATTGAGTTAAATTTAATTTAGGTAATCACTAAAGGGTTTGTTTCCCTACTCAATTGTTTGTGTATTTGATGTATCTTTTTATTGATTAATTTGTTAAAATTGTTAGGGCTATAATTCGCGTATAGGCAAGATTTATCCAAAATAATTCAGCGATTTTTATTAGAGTAGATGGCTCAAAAAAACTTCTTTCGTAAAGGTTTTGTTTTCAAATTCATATGATAATTTTTTAGTACATATTGGGGATTAAAAGTTAAAAGAAAAAAAAAACTGTCTCTTGAGATCTTCGATTTTGCTGTGGGTTCGACATATTCTTTAATAGATTTTGTATGGCTCAGTGTAAATAGTATCCTTTATTTTTTGCTCAATTACAAGCAAATGAATTCTTAAAATGATGGGGCGTGTTAAATAAACAACACTAGCTACCAACTAATTGCTCCATTTACTTTAGCCAAAGGCGTATACTGCGTGAACAGTTTGCAATCCAAGCAACGAAGTAGCCGCTTGCAATGCGAATTCACTATAGAACCGCTCACAATAATGATGACTTCTTTTGTGGCAAAGGGGCCACACTTTAGCTGTCCACCTTGCTTGATGATGGCAAAAAAATTATGAGGTAACGCCTTACGTCAACCTCCACAAGCTTCTTTTTTCACTTTGCTCCGGCTTCGAAAAAAAAGGGCTTTTCGTTGTAGCGCTCTAATGATTCGTAGTGAAGTGAAAAAATCAAAATAACATCAATCATTAAATTAACCATGTAAGGCTTAAGGGCTAAAACAATAACAACGAGAATAACACACACAAAAGGGCGTGGCTGTATTTACGGCAAGTGTGTGTGTGTGTTTGTGTGTAGCATACGCATGCGCGCACAAAAGCATCCCAAGAGAGAACCAAGCAACGTGTTTTAATTAATTAATCATAAAATATGACCGCGACCGAGTTGTATTGGTTGGTGTGGATGGGGCATGAAGTTTTTCATCTAAGCGGTAACGATTTGAAAAAATACATAAATTTTTTTTAATTTTTAATGTTTTACCCTGCAGTTGTTTTGTTCTCACAGGAATGCAATAAATAAAAGGGCAACAATTGACCTGCTCCTTTTCTGTTTTTTGGTTTTCTTGACAAATGCTCCGTTTCTGAGCGGTTTTCAATTTTAACAAGAATTGTGTGAAAACACCTGTTGTGTAATCAATTTTCACTCATTTCATTTCATTTCTAATTGAATTACTGATAAAAATCAAATGCAACAAATTGGTACCGTCAATAATTTAACAATTTAATGAGTACACCGAATGGAATTAATGATGTTGGCGAACAAAACAAAAATTTAGCTGTAGGAATTGAAGAGGCTTGGCTTTAGAGTGCTAAAATAAAGTGTTTTTAGTCAAAAAGTAGGCACTCGGAGTGTTGGTTTTAAGGAACCCCGATTAAATGAAAGTCTAAATTTTCTTTGCTGCGCCTTAGTTTATGCCGTACACCAAGTGAATATTTATTTTGTCATACCATTTTCAACGCATATGTATATATATATTAGGTGCGCAACTAAGTTCTCGCTGATTTTTGTTAGAAAATGCAACTTTATTGTCAAAAAATAGTTACAGATGAATCAATCAAAGTATTGCCCATTGCTAGATACCACTTTTCCCCATCTTTCTGGTAGAGATCGAATGCCATTACGGTAGAAGTGTTTGTCTCTTGAGGCTATCCCCGAATCAAGCCATTTTTTGAGGTCTTCATAGGAGTTGAACTGCTGATCAGCCAGACCATGTGCCATTGAACGGAACAAGTAGTAGTCTGACGTGGCAATATCTGGGGAATACGGAGGGTGGCATAGGACTTCCCATTTGAGAGTTTCCAAGTATGTTTTCACTGGTTTAGCAACGAGAGGCCTAGCATTGTCATGCAATAGGATTTCTTTATTGTGCTTCTGTTCAAATAAAACTTAAAATCATTGTTTTTTGTTCTGAGTGTAGCTCCTTGTTTAAAAAGCTATCCCAAAATTAAACATTTGGTTAAAATCGGCGCTTCATGTTGTTGCTTACTAGTTTGGATTGTCCAAAAAATAGTTCCACCTTGTACAGTAGAGCACTGGTCATTCTATAAGTGTATCTAAAGAGGTCTTATCATCTCTAAGTAATATCGCTGAAGAGATTCATTCTATTGTGGTGTTCAAATAGTTTACAATAACCGCATATTATTTTAGAGATCACAAAGTGCTCTAATACTTTGAGTATTACAGGGCAACAGTAGCAGCGCCAGAAAAGGTTTCCGCTTTGCAACTCTTCAATCAACGTAAGCAAGCGCAAGTGTTCTCGAAAAAAAAAAATACGCGGAACCTATGGCGCACCACTCACTCCACCTATAGTCCACCTCTGCTTACTTTCATGATGCGAAAACTCCATGACAGCTTGTATTATAAGCAGTCGTTTTTCCACGTCGAAAATCGAATTGGATGGCAAATAAATCATGTTGCCTTTCATGCATCTGATGTAGTCGGCTGAACATGAACCTTTCTAACACTCTTCCCAATATGTACACTATAATGTATATAGATATATATTAGTGACCACAAGGACTAAAATTTAAAATTACATTGTGAGCACAAGGGAAAACAGCATAAATTTAAGGGTTATACATAGAATCTACGCTGTTTCGACTTGTGCTCACAGATCGACTTTAGCTGTGATTTCTGGTGGCCACAAATATGTAAATTAAAGTAAGGACGTCTTTGTGATTTTAGCTAAGAAAATATTAAGATATTCAAGAAGAGCTTCATGCAAAGACAACCAAAAATTGCTGGAATTTTAATTCAAGTGGAAATAATTACGAACATCATCTGCAATTAATTTGGATTTGAGACATATAGCAGGTAATTGCTTGTAAATTCAAAACACAAATATATTCAACATAACATCGTTTCGCTGATCGTTATGGCATTACGATTAACATGAGGATAGTTCTTAATCAAAATGCAAGAATGTTTAATGTCTATGTAGTTCGTTGTGTTTGTCTGACTCTGTGACCAGAGAGCGATATTATTAATGATGTGATTTAAGACTGACTGCACCATAGCAACTGATCTTAAGGTTGATTGTAATCTACCAGCACCAATATCAACATCTGTCCTTTGTTATGGAGTTGTAGTCAGCCTGAAGTATTAAGGTCCAGCTAGCATATGAAGGGTACATCAGATTAGAGTGGCCGTTTTTTATTTTAATTATGAACCAAACAGAATATGTGAATTATTTGCACTATCTCTTCAAAGATGTTTTATCTTTTAATGTGAAAATTAAAAAGCATGAAATATCTACCGTCAAAAGTTTTCAAAAACTTTAGTGTAGAGATATAATTTCTGTGTAACTTTAAAGCAGCGATGGGCACGTAGTCCACCTTTCCGCCCTTATAGCCCGAACCGTTATTCGACGCACAAACAAGCAAAAATCAATTCGCAGACCGCTGCTTTAGACAATTGAGATAAGACAATAAATACTGATAATTTCAGAGCTTCCCATTGATATACATACCCATGGTTTGGATTGATCTTCAACAAATTCTTAAAAATTGCAAGAATTAAGTCTCATCCTACTAACCTCAGCCAATAATGTCAGTATTTTTACTATCTACCAAATACAAGCGGCGTTAAAATCGTTAAAGCTCGTTAACTCATGAGAATCATGTTGGTCTCGCTCATAACTATCAGCATTTTAATGTATTTTTTGTCGCATGCGTTGTTTTTGATTTTTTTTTTTTCTTAACTCAAAACGTTCCCACTTTGACGACTCAACTGGGTTTTCTTTTGAAGGTGATCTCTTTAAGTGATCGTTATCGATATCAGATGAGTTCAAATTTTTGTCAGATTTTCTTAAAGATTTTTGTCTCAATTTTGATGGCGCTTTGATTTTGTTAAACTTTTTTTTTTTGTTTTTGTTGTTTTCAAGCGCCATCATTTGTTATTGTTGATTTTATTTTTTATACGTTTCGGTTTGGTTTGGTTCAGCTGGGCTGTTTTTCTTCTCCACTGGCAGTAAGTGGATTTATGTGATTTTTATGCGTAGACATAACTATGGCCAGTTCACGTACAGATGCGATTTTATTGCTTCCTCCTGTTGTGTTCTCCTCATCGCACATATCAAAATTTTTGTGTGCTTTCATAAATTTTATTTTATGCGTAAATTAATGGTATTTTGGCTTTAAAAGAAGTTATTAATGAGTGAGACTGGAAGGATTACTTGTCATGTTGTTGCTCAATCGTTTGGGTTTCAAAGTCTCGATCAGTGACAAAAAAAAAGTGTTGTTTTACATAATTTTCGTGCTGAAATCTTTTTATAGAAAATTGTCGTTTTTTACGGCACAGAAATGATTTAATTGTATTTATCAGCAATTTAGTTATATACGATGTATGTAAGTGTGAAAATTATGTCTTTCCTTTGAGCAAATGTAATTGGTATTTATTACTAGTAAAACATTGTCTATTGGGCAAATCATGTAATTTGTTTGCAGGTACTAAAGACATTTGGTTGAATCAAATAAATGTTTAGTTATCTTATTATCTCAGCTGTCAACATATTTAAGTAAAACATTCTTTATATGTCTTCTGCTTGATAAATCATATGATTACAAGACATCGCTTATGATTAGCTCTGTCTTTAGACAAGGGCCTATGAGGTTCTGGCCCCGGGTTCCAACCATCGAGATGCCTCCAAATGGAAACAAAACGACATTTTAAGTTTTTACTTTTTGCTCATCAATCAATCGTTTGTATGCATTTTTAATATAACGATCTTTTTAATTTAATTGTAAAATTTTTTTATAAGGGGCCCCTTTACAGCTTTTGGCCCGGCCCACGCAAATTCTAAAGACATCCCTGATATTGACAATAGCATATGCCTCTACGGCACCAATCAGTACGACGCGCAAAAAAACTCAACGACGTCAGTTCAATTTCGATAGGATTAGATTTGATCCGCCAAACTAGTGACATCAGTAGCTTTATGAATCCAATATAAAAGAGGTGGATGACTACACTTAATTGGGCAGCGCGATAATACCTGATGGTGAAACCAATAAGAACACATTCATGCTTAAACCAAGCAGACAGCGTTCAGACTTAGCTTCGTAATGTCTAGCTATTGTCGCTACTGTCAATAACAACGAAGCTCAAAATCTTTATGTCGAATGTGAGGCCAGATTTTCTGTACGGCTGTGAATCTAGCGCTATGTTATACGATTAACAACTGTTCACCAACAAGTGTTTTCATTGAATTCTGAATATTCGGTAGCTCAGGGACATCTCTAATTGTCGAGAAACCGTCAAGATTCAATTTTTATTCAAATCAAAAATGTGAAAATTTAAATGGAAAAGTCTGCTGACTTCAAGGTAGCAGAAAACGTAGTCTTCCTAAATCATCTTCGAAACGAACGGCAGAACAAAAAATGCAAGAATCGGAAGATACTCGCTAACAGGGCCGTATCTAGGGGGGGATGCTTGGGGATAGAACCCCCCGAAATATTTTGAAGGACATTGTATATAAACGATTTTGCAAAGAATATACACTACGTAGAAAAAATCTCATATCCAAAACCCCCCCCCGAAATAAAATCCTGGATACGTCACTGCTCGCTAATGACCGTTCACTATGTTAGAGATTCTGAAGGCCATATACTCCTGAGAGAATAAACGTTACAAAAGAGAAGTAAATAAAATTTAATGAAAAAAATAGCTAAGAAGGCTAATAGCTGTAGTAGCTCAACTCTAGTATTTTATTAAAAACAAGAAATGCGCCTAAAGCAAACTCATGAACCTCTAACAACATTGCGGGCTAAGAAAAAAGTGCGCACTTAACTCGCCCTCCGCTTGTTTAGAAGCTGAATAAATCAAAGCTTATGACAGCCAAGTAAAACATTGTTTAATAACAAGACAATAAATGCTCGACAAAACCAATAACGTTAACTAAACAAAAAAGTAAAATGTTGTCCCATAACTGTAGAATCTAAACTGGAGCGAGTTAAAGTCTTAAAACAGAGCGTTGACAAATCAAACTCATACTGTCTAGTATACGCCTACTTAAGTCAACAATCGATCAATTTCCACATGCTCCTTTATATCCTCAGACTAACAGACAAGTGTCAGTAAAAACTTAATTAGTGGATTAAGATAACTTCCTAAGAATGTGAACGTATGTACATGCAAGCAAATCCATTTAACAAAGACCTCAAAATCCAAGCAAAAGATAAACAC
Source organism: Meiosimyza decipiens (assembly GCA_963680825.1). Lineage (NCBI taxonomy): Eukaryota > Metazoa > Arthropoda > Insecta > Diptera > Lauxaniidae > Meiosimyza > Meiosimyza decipiens. Next base: position 11,062,858 of record OY804259.1, read on the forward strand.
AAAAGGATTTTTGATCCTTTTTGTGTTTTAGTACAACTCTCCCACTGTGAAACTGTGCAATGGACAAAGTCAGTACAAACAACAACAGGATATGGTAACGCGTAAGGATGTTTGTTGTCTCTACGAAGTGTAATCACGTGTTTACACTTGTATGCTGTGTGCTACAGATAGAGATTACACGTAAGAGTAAAGTTATATTCCTTGTGGTTTGTATGTCAATAACAAAAATTATTGGTTTTTTGGATATATTTCATTTTATGGTCAATTTGGGACATGCCGCTATCTCAAAGTCGCTATCAAAAAAATTAAGCGAGATATTTCTTGTATAATTTTTTATTATTTCTAAATCTTATGTATTGATTACAATCATCCAATAACCATAACTATGCTGATATCTCTTGGATCTAACAATTTTATTAGTTGGTATTCAATTTTTACCTGATATTTGAACGGAGTTTAAACAAAAGCCGCCAACACTCAATTTTTTTCTGTTCTGTTCATAAAGTTTTTCCATCATTTTTGTTGTTGAAAAATTAGTTTTTATCTCATATTTTCTTAATTTTTTTTCTTTTTGTATAAGTTTCCCAAAAATATTCTTTTGTATTTTTTTTTTTTGTTGTTTTTTATGTTTTTTCTTATAGTTGATTTTGTTTTTTCTTCGCTTGTTGGATTATTAATACCACTCGAGATCTTTATCTTCTGGCATAGTTAACAATTATTAATTGGTCATAACATTTATCAACTTTAAATATTCTTAATTCTTCGTTTTAAGCCTCGACCACGTCACCATGCGAGTGGTGGTGTTGGCGAGATCTTGAGACAATCTGACATGTGTTTGTACGGAAAATCAGCATAATTTTCTAATAATTTTTCATCTGGTTAGATTTGTCTGGAAAATGTGATAACTTTGTATTTGGAATTAAACACCGACATTTAAAATGGTAATGAGTCTCTGATTGGATTTCAATTAATGATTTTTATGACAAAAGTAAGAAGTTCTTTCGAATAATCATAGAATGTCGTTGTCGCGACTTATTTCCGCTATTGGAATTTGATATCGCTTTGATTTCTAAACGATATAGCGTTTAACCCACTGCATTCTTCTCATTTGATGCATGCAAATCTTCACTGGGAGGTGAATGGAGTTGATAGCTATATTTTTGGGAACTCTAAGCCCAATAATGCAATTATGAAATATCTCAACTTTTTGCTAACTTTTCCCAATCACCTTATGCTTCAGACTCAAGATACTTTACTGTGAAAAAGGAATTTTGTTCTCTTTGATTATCGTAGTGTGGTACTCTCTGAATACCTTTCGGAAAATCAACCAATAAAACAGGAACTTAATGTAAATGTCAGAAGCGCTTGCATAGGTATGTCTGCCAAAAATGGCCGGATTAGTGAAGGGTCGAGTATGCACCACGACAATGCACCATCATATAAGGGCATTATTGTGCAAGAGCCTTTAGCCAAAAATTCAAGGAATGTCTTCAACTAAGATATGGCCCCGTCTGACTTTTTCCTGTTTCCGTAGCAAAAATGACCACTTCGAGGAAAGCGCTTTCAGTTTACAAAAAATTGTATGGAGGAGGGAAAGCGCCGGCATAGTTTTATAGCAAGCAGTGGAGAATACTTTGATGGCGATAATAAATTGTGATGAATAAATAAATTTGTATCGTTGGACACTATCCAATAGGTTAACATGCCCTTAGGATGGACTTAGCACCAAAGTAGAAGAATCAGAGCATAATTTCTGTTCTTGTTCCGTTTTGCTAGAAGCAGGATGAAAATCATCTTTAAGTAAAGAGACTTCGTGGTAACACTACATTCAGGGAAAAATGTCATTGCAAATTTAAAAATTTTTATTTTTCAGTAGTGGTACCCGCTGCTTTGCACGCACGTTTCGTTGTTTTTTTCATAATAAAATTACTCTTTTAACATCTGATTCCATCTTCTCACTTGAAAGAGAGTTTTCTCTTTGAACTTCGAAGCCAAATGCAAACGGTACAAATGAGAAAAAACAATAATAACAACACAGAATTCAAGAAGCAGCATAAGAAACAGAAAATCAAAGGACAGTTTTTGTGTGAGGTTTTGCAAAAACTTGTTCCTAAAAAATAGGATATTTAGCTTTTAAAAATATCAAAAATAATTACGCAATATCCTTTTTTAGCGCAGACATGTTGTTCTAAAAAAGAAATTATTAAAATCGATTTAGTATATTTTGCGACAAAGCGTTACAAACCGCTGCCACAACTTTATTTCACTCGTAATTTGCGCAAAATAAGCGTTTATGGTTGAATCAAACAAAAAATCATTGATTTTTTCCCTAAGTGGACCTACTGTGGTCTATGTGAGGCAGCATTGCCACCTAACCGCAACTGAGAATGAACTTTAAGAGAGACAATGAAAATAAGACCGATAAGAATGATGTTCGTCATTTTTGAGTTCACCGGCTTCGCAGCTATGGACAGTAATGACTCTAATCTTAGCCAATATTGTATGCTCTTTTATTTCATAAATTTTCACATGGTGCAAATGGTCTTGATAGCAAAAAATAGTGATTTTATCATTTATAAACCTTTCTTTTTTTCAAATTATTTGTATCTCCTAAAAGGTAGATAGAAAAAAAACAAAAACAAGTCACCCAAATTGGTTTACAACTAAATTTACTGCTGCCTTAAAAAAAACCTATACAAGCTGGTACATTCTTGTTAACCCTTACCTTTATAGCTAAGTCTATTCTTTTGTTAAGCATATTGAGGCGTGATCCTGGTGTTAGGTTTAACCCATTAGTTGCGTACTATTCTGAGAATATTTTTATTGCAGCCAATAAAGTTGCTCAGCGCAATAGCAAAACGAAAAAGGAATTTATGATCAAAGTTCGTGTAGGTAGATCGATGATATTTGAAAAAAAGCAAAATACAAATTTTACATAAAAAAAATTTTAAAAAAGTAGAAATTTTCGTATTGCTAACCTTCAAGTGACAATATTGAGACACACAAAATTGCATACAAAAAAACAGAGAATTTTTGCGCAAGCTACTTACTCCTGCAAAAACAATTCAGTTTAGTTTGCTAGCAAAAGCCTCATAGCGTGTGCGTTGTTGTCAAAAATTTTCAGGTAGATGTTTGGCTATGTAAAACGCCCCTAACAATGTGTCATCATAACTTGACTTCACACAAGATTGATATCGAAGTTAAAGTCTGGAAATGAATATGAAATGTATATATATCAATGACCGGTAAGAAAGTTTGTTTGAGAGTCACAAACGAGTATTTACTATAGGGGCTACCAAGAGGGTGTAGTAAAGGATCAAAAGGTAGTAAAGGATCAATTTGGTCTGGGGCTCATATTTTGTAGTGCCATATTAAATTTTTTTGGCTGCTTTTAATCTCTTCATTGAGTTCGTATTGCTTGTGATATTTGTTTTAAGAGATTTTATAGAAATTGCCATAAGTTAGGAACTCCTGAATCGATATAGGAATAATTGATATACAATTTAATAATTTTTGAAGAACGATATTTCTTAAAAGCTTGTTACTAGCCTGCACTACCCATATTTTGTAGCTGATGTTGTTTCAAATGTATATATATCATACTTAAACTTGATAGAATTAAGCGATTCCAGATTCTAGAAATTATGAGCCTCCCCGAAAATGGAATTTATAAATAGAGTTAAAAATTCATGAAAGAAGTTGAAGTTGAAAAGTATAGGCGCTGTACTGGGATATTAAAGTCAATGTAACAGAAAATCATAGGACGTAGACAGATTGTGATGGAGTAGGGTGCTGGTTATGACAACCGGGCGTGGCACATCCTATATGAGCAAAAACTGTGAATCACTTTGGTACAAAAATTATTCAAACAAACTTTACTAAGCTTCGTAAAGCAATGTGGTATAGAAATTTTAGTGATATAGTGATAGTTAAGAATGAGACAAAAAAAACTTGGCGTGCCACCTTTCATACGAGTTAATATCTCACAAGACTATAAAAATTAACTTTTAGCTTAACTCTAATCACATGACTGGATAGAGTGGGATGCGTGTTGCCCATAAATTTGAACCGATTACATATGATATATTTGAATTCGTTAAAGTATAGAAAATAATTAAATAACTGGTACATGATCATATCGTGGAGGAAAATTATGTTATCAACTCCTGATTTCGAAAAAAAAACAAAAATTTTGGTTGCCTATGTTGCCCAGAAGATAATTTTTCTTGAGAAATAATCGGATAGCGAGCTTTTGCAATTTTTTCTTAAAAAAATAATGCTCAAAATTTGATCTAATGAGAAAATTATTCAATAAATTATGGGAAGTTATATTTGAAACAGAGCAATTAAATATTTATTTGAGTCAAACATATACATATGTATATAACGTTTCAGCCAAGATTTTTCACCATTTGTTCCTTATAAATTATGTTTGGCTGAGATAAATATTTGATTTCTCTTCATCAAATATACATTTGCTATATACAATCAAATCATTTACTCAGTATACACACAAGTTATATTCATTTTGGCAATATGTTTGTATCGTAGATATAGTACGGGATATGACAGATATAGAAAAATATATAAATATAGTCTTCGTCCGTGTCATCTCATGGAAGTTGGTACACAGACTGAAATCATTCAAGACATGCCCACAAACACAAGCGTGGTTAAAGGAACCATTACTTCAATTTGAAGTCTGCAATATCTTGAGCGTACGCGTATTTTTGTTTGAATTTTTTTTTTTTTTTTGATTTTTAAGAAAGCGACCCCCAATGCTGACATCCTATATACATAAAATCACTTATTTTTTTAAACTGTCAATGAGAATAATCTTCATAGGATTAAATTTTTACAGATGTGATGAGAACAGTGGAAAAAAATACCGAAAATGTTATAAAAACTAAAAAAATTTTAAGAAAGGCCGAAAAGTCTATTAAAAAAAATGTCAAAAATATCGAGAAGTTGAAAAATTTTGAAAACTCAATGTTCTAGAAGATTCCAAAAAGGCTGCTAAACTCCAAAAATTTTAAATAATCGAAAAATTATTCTATGATGAGTATATAATCAAATCTATTCAGTCTTTCTTGGTTTTTTCTCTCCAGGGTATATATTTAGTATCATACCCAGCAATCTATACAACGACGATCAGTTAGCAAGGCATACATATGTACATAGATTCAAACAAGATTATGTAGTAAGTAAATAAACAACAACAACGTTTAACAAGAAATTAGTGCCGCATCCATCACTTTTTTGATTCCAAGTAGGCGGGCAAAAAAAAGGACACAAAAGTCAATTCTTTGTGAACTACTTGGCATTACTTTTGACGCATTCGAACAATTTGTTTACCTTAATGCTTGACTCTGGCAAGAGATAGTACCTACATACAGGTAGAGTATTCTTTCGAGAGAGAGAGAGAGAGAAAAACGCCAGACATGTCCAAGTCATAAAATTCTAGACAACACAAAATTTATTACTCAATTGAATGATATGACAATGAATTTTATGGTGCCATATAGTAATTGTAAATAAATTTGCTACGTTTCAAAGAAAAACGGAAACAGCAGCATTCTTCGACTGTTTTCCAGGCTACAAGCAATTGTCTGCGGACTATGCTCAGAGAAAGTGTCCAATTCGTTGTGTGTGCGCAAAATTGAAAATATATGACCCACCTTGATTTTTATGGCATGCAAATATTGACGTACTGACCTTGTCACGTTTTCGTCCCAATACCAGTGAGAATTTTATTGTTTTTTTTTTCGAAAATTTTCTAAGGATATATATCATGTACATATATATATATATTTTTCTTTCAATTTATATTCATTGTATCCGTGTACACATGTTGTAGCGGCATGTAATAAAATTTAAAATTTTTATGATGCGAAATTTCCTTGTCATAAAAAAATTGACTTTTAAATTTTGTTTATTCTGCATTATAGCTTACGGAAACATTTTCCACGGCTTCTTATACCAAAAATGCGGGTTTGCATCACGCCCAATTTTTATTGCTGCTAAATTTGCAAATTGAATTTTATGCCAAGTTAGCTAACACTTGCGTGATTATATGTAGGCAACGCATTAAAAGTCAAGGTGCTTTTGCGGAATGTACCTTTTTAGAAAGGAAGTTGCGGTATAAAGGAAATATAAGTAATACATGCTATGTTTGTAGGTACTCATAATATACATCCTTGTGAAGTAGAAAGAATTACAGCTATAATTTAAATTTTTGTTTTTATTGGACGTTTTCATACCCTACGTGCAGCGTATATACGTTTTCCATTGCCATTTGTAACGCATAGCAGGGGGCGTTGCAGATATGTCAGCAGCCATATACGCAGGATTCGGTACTAATTTTGAAAAAAAAAAATTTTTGTGGAAAAACATTTATTTCAAAGTTATTTTTACTACGTGCTCAATGTGAGCACTACCACACCTCGAAACCCCAAAGCCATCGTGAGTTGACAGACTTCTCTACAATATCCGATTCCCATACATCTTCATAAGATTTTTTTTTTTACTGGAGATTTGCACCTTTTGAGTCATTAAATGGCCCAAAAATATGAAGTGGATTTCAAAAATCCATGAGTCTCTTTATACTGTACATAATAAAGTGATTATAAAGACATGAAATGACATATTTCGTGTGTGTCTGTCTTTATATTTGCGACTTTGTAGCATGTGGCATACCCTCTCGGACGTCGAATTTCAAAGTATTCTTTCTTAAATGATGCACACAATGTAAAAATAATATGCATTCATATTTCCAAAACGAACTGTTTGCTTTGGGAGATGATTGTAAGTCAGTAGGACAATAAGCTGTGTATATAAACAGATTGATATATATAAGAAAATAAACAAAAACCAACCGATTTAACATTTTGTAAATAAATTTAAAAATTTGAATAACTAAATAAAACCAAGCTACAGAGAGAAATAAAAATAAATAAATCCACATCACTCATACGAGGAGCACAGCGGTTGGTCAGTGTAAACATGAACGCCAGGAGCGGCAAACAAGTGAGCGACAGACGCGAATAAGCAACTTGAAAAAATTTAAAATTAACTAAATGCATTTTATGTTAAACCAAAAATGCATGCGCATCAGTAAATATATTTCAATAATTTAAAATGAACAGAACTCTGTATGCAATTGAAGTTTTTTACGATTGAAGTAAAGTTATAAAATGATATTTTCAATATTTTTCAAATTTAAAATTAATTCTGTTAAAAATGAAATGAAAAAATGTTATTTTTACTATTTTCAACTTCAAAGCTTACGGCTTTGAGTCAAAAACAAAGATTTGAAATTTCAATGCCATTTTTTCCTGCGATTGCTAATTCCTTAAATCCTCTCATAAGACCAGCAAGTACTTCACCCGTGCTGTGAGGATTCGTATTACGATTAATTGCGCTGCTCTTCAAAGTTTTGTATATTTTAAACGAGGATTTTATAGCTGAAAATATAAAACTTTCATTTTGTGGGCGCTGCATAGTTCTTAATTTTTGTTTTTGAATTGAATATATCATTTACCATAGTCAGTGCCAGAGGCATTTCTCGGGGTGGGAGGATTTTATAACATTAAAGGTCTCGTGCACTTCAAGCCATATATTTAACTATTTTTGAGCTATATAGCCCCGCTCTTAAGAAATCTCCATTTTTGAGGTTTTTTTCTCTGCTTTAGGCAAGAGTTCTTAGAATGTTCTTGTTATCTTCTAATTGTATAATTTTTAGCCCTAGGCTTCCCAAAGCCTTAATCCAGCGCTGCTTACAACTACAAGCAAACAATTCTTACATTTTGACAGCCTTTGCCATTTCCAGATCACTTGATTTTGTTGCAATCAAAAACACACTTTTCAATGTCTTAAATTTAATGCTTTATTATTTGCTTAGAATAATTCGCAAGTGATGATAAAATGTATTCAAATTTGAATTCACAATATGACATAAAATATAATTGGTAATGAAAACCATTTCACGTCAGGACACCCAGTGTGCCAATGCTTAAAGAAGGGACTGAAAAAAGGCAATTGAAACAACCTTCTCAATTCACTTAGGCAGGCGCGTACCCACCATATGTGCAAGATGGGGCTTTGCTCTCCCCACGCGTCTCATTTGGTTATATATCTTAGAGAGAAATATAAAATATCATGCTATTAGAATTGCATTTCCCCTCCACGCAAAGTCGGATTGGTACGGTTCTGAATTAAGGAATAAAATTTCGTCATTATTAGAATTCCTTGGAATCAAAATTTTTCAATTTCAATTTTTTAATTCTGGAATTCAAACATCAAAGGGAATCTATGAAATTATACAATTCAATTGGAAGTACCGATTCTTCAGAATTCATTATAATTTTTATATGCAGCTTCATAATGCATTTTAAGAAGGAAAGTCTCTGTTGTGATTGATTATGACTAAGATTCTTAGTTTATATTTCCTTCAGCGAAAAATTAAAATTTGAAAATGTTCTGTTTTGATCGCTCACTCTTCATGCTCAATCTGTTCACCCTGCGCTTCTCTAGATTTGTTTTTAAATTCGAAAGAATGGCACTTGCTATTGCTTAAACGAAGCTGGCAGAATTCGTTTTTGGGTTGACTAGTGGAAACTTGATGATGCCACCAAGAAAAACAGCTACACAGCATGTCCAAAATCGAGAGAAAACTTTATCTGAAATGGAAAATTTATACGGACAGCTGGAAATCTATGAGAGAGAACAGTAATGCAATGCTCAAGTTACTTTTTAGCGTCCTATGTAAATTTTCTACCCTTTGTGACAAAAATTGAGTTTGTGACAAGGATAAATTCTAAACCTCGGTGGCGTCACTTTACCAAAACCTTCGGGGGAGGGAGAAAATTATAGTTCCACCATTATTAGATGGTTTCATGGAATTGATGTATTGAATAATAACTAGTATCAGATACTTGGGGGGGCCAATGCTCAAAATGAGAACAATTATTTATATATAGTTTTTGTTGTTTTCCAAACATGCTCAAATTCTTATCAAATTCCATACACTTTTATTTTCTTGGTCAAATTGTTTGACAAAGAGTTTCAGTAGTCGTGAAGTCGAGTTTGCGACATGTGTGACATTTACGACAGTTTACGAGGTGCGACCGTCGTAAACCTAAAAATTCTTGTGACATGCCAACACTGGTCTGCACTGAAAGTGTATTTCGACGACAAAATCTTTGTGGGAAAAAATATTGACAACTGTTTGAAATATCTGGAAATCATTCAGCATTTGACAGCCGGAAAAACAAACATTTTCAACTGATACATATCCACTAGCGTTTCTTTATGCTGACGAAATACTTGTGTTGGAAATCGATCTGAGTGGTCAAAGTGTTTTCGGAATTTTATCCCAAGTCAGCAATGTAGAAAGTTTCATTTGCTAAAAAAGATTCCACAGCCATTTTTATTCACATTCGAATTGTTTTAGAGAAATTGACCAAAACTCGATATAAATGCTCTGTCATTGAATGCTTTGGAGTTGTTTGGCGTAGATAATTAAAAAACATATTAAATAAATACAAAGGAAATGTTTATGTAAAAATAATTTCTTGTCTAAACTATATATTTTGTTTAAGGGCTAAGTGTGTTATGGGCCCATATTGAAAATCATGTAAACAAGCAAGAAGTAAATGTTTAAGCGCATTTTTACAGCTCATTAGTTTTAATGAACATGCAATGAACAGCTGATTAGTTAATGAGTGAATCAAAATGAATTATGGCCAACATGGTGGCATTAAAAACAAAACAAATAAAAAAACTGCAGTGAAATGCGAGCACAACGCAAAAACAAACAAAATAACAAGGCAATGTGTGTAGCAACCGAACGAACAACAAACAAATAGTGCAACTGTCAAAAACTTGACAACTGCATGATTTAAACAATATGGCGGATACAAAACTAAACAAAACAAAATAAAATTAATTACGCAATGAATGAACGAACAGCGAAATTAATTGAAAGAAAAATATATAAAAAAAAAGTTTGAAATGGAGGCAAAAACTTGCTACAAACTGTGCTGCGAGTAAAAAGTACACTGCTGTCAACTGTCAGCTAGAATGCACTAAAGAGAAACTGCGTTTTTCTAAACAGATGGTAGCTACATACGGTCTAGGTGAATTTTCAATGCCCTGCACTTAGGTTTTTTATATTAACGGATACTATCCAAAATTTCCATATATATCTTTCTTGATTTACTTTGAGATTTTAGATTAATAATCGACTTTTTTGTCATTTATTTCTATTCCGACATCGATCGTCTTACGAGTATTCGACCTTAATCGACAAAGTTCGATTATCTACTATTTTCAAATATTCGAATTTTTTGACATTATTCAACAATTCTCAATCTTTCGATATATCGATAAGTGTATGTACTTGAAATTAATCGAATTTTTTGAGATTTTTCGACACACCGTGTGTGCAATTTTGCGATTTTGGTTGAGGATTTCCATTATTTTCAAGTTCAATTCAGTTTTTCGCTATCATTCGATATTTATCGATAGTTGTAGAAATTTTTTGATTTTATTAACTTTGTCGATGGTATTCAACAATCGCCTCTACTGATTTCATTCGAACGCTTTTGGTACTTTTGATAAATGTTGACTTTGTTGTCTCTTTTCGATACTTTTTGGCACTTTAAATTTTTTTGATCTGTTATTTGTCATCATCCATTTTACATTCAGGAGCTTCACAGATTTCCAATTTTTTTACTGGCCTCTCAATGCCAAAAGCAACCTGTACCCGAAAGCCTCAAATTGCTTTTTGATCTAGTGCTTACTATTAATTAATATTAAAAAAATTTTAATTTTCCCCAATGAAACTGCTGTCCCCGAAAATCTAGGCATGCCGTTGGCAGAAATGCGGCCCTGGTTACCGCTCAAGTTTTTTCTTTCTGAGGGCCAAATTCTTAACACAGTTAAATTTTTTTTTGCTTTCTGTCGATAATACTAAAGAAATTATCCTGAATTGCAGTAAAAAATTTTGTCACTAGCATTAGAAAAACACCTGAGGGTCATGACCTCTCAAACTCAGACTTTATAAGCATGGTTGAATGGAAGATTTCCCTTGATTAGACTTAATATATATAACTGTATTTTTTCGGTCAAAAATCGAAGTATATGACAGCACACCCACACTTCTATACGTTAACATCGAAATTCTAAAAATTATATAATCCAAGTGTAGAGCACAAATATCGCTGCAATATTGAGCGCTTTTGGCACTTAATTAATTTCTTTACTACAGCGAAAGAGGAAGCGAATAGCTCTAAAATAAAACGCAGATGAAATAGTTGTGGATATCTACTATAAATTAAGCGCACAGAGTAGCAATTTTAGTTGAAGCAAATTAAGTGCAGTTAATTAATCAAAAAAAGTTGGAGCAGCAGCAGCGCACACCACAGAGTCATTGACATATAAAGTGTTGCTTGCCATTGGTCGCCACTGGGAGTAACCAATCCAAGTTATGTCAGTTTTCGAATGGTGGAACATAAAAAGACTAAAGGCACTTTAAACAAAAGTGGCATGCGCAATGGACACGCCTTTTTTTAAAGTGCACTTATGCCACAAGTGTGGTAAATTCGTTTTAGAAAATGCCTGAGAAAATGTCGATTGTTGTTGTGCTAAGCCACCATTGTTGTATTAGCCCCCATTGTATAGCGGTTGTTGTGTAAGAGTGACAGCTATATGACATATTATGCCACGCCTATTTTGGGTTACTAAAATAACTAGTTTAATAATAAACAAATTACAACAGCTTATCCTGCTCTTGTATATATACGAGCAATTGAATAGTAGCAGTGGGACTTCTAATTGGATTTTTACGTCAACATTAGTTGACTCATTCTATTGCATAAAGAAAACTCTTCAGCAGCCATTTTTTATGCAGCATTGCACTCACACTTTTTATTTGTTGTATTCTCACCACGCTATGTTTGAAGTTCACCACTGTCTTACATAGCGTTGTGCTTCTAACACATACTGATGGTCGATAAAACCGGTTTAATGACTACTCCTGCTTCGCTCATACTCGCCGCAATACGTATGCCGCTTGAGTTTCTTCTTTTTTTGTTTCTCCACACCTTTTTAAGTTTTGTGCAACTTGCGCGCCGTCTCACCAACATACACTTTAGTGTGAATGCATACCCTGTATGTGGCATACGTTGGTTGGTTTCCCGCTGCTGTAACAGCAACAACAACGAACGCCAAGAGGTGTAGTCGCAGCACCACTGCCTATCGTGCGATCAAGCGAACGACCGCCGCGTGTGAGCGCTACAACGGGTCAAAATCTCGCTGATAGAATTTCAGGAGTCTTCAGTCCTGCTGCGAATCTTGTATCGGAAAGTCTAGCGTGCATGCTGTTCGCAAGCGACAAAATCAAGCAGTTAATGCACAGATCATTTTTTTGATATTATTAGTAGTAGATGCGAAAAACAAAAAAAGTAATTTGTATCTAACAGATATGCAAGCGAGTTAAAGACGCAATTTCGAAGATAAAAAACAGCGATACGAAACGGCGCGACGCGTGTGTTACTATAAAAAAAAACGTTAACTAACAACAGTGCAGTGAAAACAAGATAAATACTTGTAGTGAGAAATAAAAAAATTAAAGAAGTATCTACAAGATACTTCATATTCGAAGTGTATTTTCAAGTGTTAAACATAAACAGATCTTTTATTTTTAAGTTCCCATTTAGCTACATTCATTGGCTTACATCCTAACAGTTGGCCTACTTTTACTTTTAAAGCCCCTGAGAAAAAGTTTCCCCAAATAAAACAGTTCCTCCAACAACAACCCCTTCAAAATGATGATGAACGCTTTTATTGACCCCAGCGCGCCATCACAGCATCATTTGGCATCCTACGGGCTACGCATGTCACCCGGTGGTCAGCAGCAGCAACAACAGCAGCAGCAACAACAACAACAAACGGACTTACAACAACATCAGCAACAACAACAACAGCAGCAACAACATCAGTCACAGCAACAGCAGCAACAACAGCAAGCGCAGCAACACAACCTGGACGCGAGCGTCCTCATGTCCATCAGCAATTCCAGCGACATGTCCGCACCCACAGCCTCCGCCTCCGCAGCAGCTGCTGCTGTCTACCAAAACTCTGGCTACGGTCACTTTAACCCGCAATTGGGCTCCGCTTATGCTTCGCGTGACTTTCTGCTGGGCTCACGTCGCGCTGACAACGACTACATCGGTTCGTCCGCAGCTCAAGGCGCTAGCTCAGCTGCTGCTGCCGCAGACTCCATGTTGTTTTCCTCCTTCTCTGCTGCCCCACACGTGCAACATCCAGCGGAGTTGACCGCCTCATCCTTTGGCCAGCATCCTTTTCATACGCATCATGCTGCCGCTCACGCTCATCATCATCACCAGCAAATGCGCATGGGTATCGCCAGCGCTACGGATTACGCACATCCATATGCTCAACATCATACGAATTTCCCGTCGGTGCATCATCATGCTGCGGCGGCACATCATCAGCATGCCGCCATGTCGGCTGCTATGCATCCAGCTGGCCCCGGTGCATTTCTGCGCTATATGCGTCATCAGCCCGCTGCTGCCTCGGCCATCAAGCAGGAGATGCAATGTCTCTGGGTTGACCCAGATCAGCCGGCAGGGCCGGGTGGCCGCAAGACGTGCAATAAGATATTTCATTCAATGCACGAGATCGTTACACACCTGACGGTGGAGCACGTCGGCGGGCCGGAGTGCACAACGCACGCCTGCTACTGGATCGGTTGCAGCCGCAACGGGCGCCCCTTTAAGGCCAAGTACAAGTTGGTCAATCATATACGCGTGCATACCGGCGAAAAGCCGTTTGCCTGTCCACATCCAGGTTGTGGCAAAGTTTTTGCACGCAGCGAAAATCTTAAGATACACAAGCGTACGCATACGGGTAAGTTCATGAAAAACTATAGTATCTATGAGCGTGAAATATCTAGCAGTAGTTGCTTTATTTGGGTTCAATCTACGAATCCTTATTTTTGCGGGGCGTCTCTTCGGAAATTTATCGGGAAAATCCTTTGATTTGCTGCAAGTGAGATTTTTGTAAAAATCAGAAAGCAGGCGTTTGCTGCTGACTCTCGCGGATTTGTTTAGGAGGCGTGAAGACAGGTTGCTGCAATCAGCAAGGAAGTAGAGAAAACTACCTGCATAGAATTTGCGAATTTGTAGATTTAGTGGCAGATTAACTTTACGACTCATTCGTTTAATCCTGTGGCAAAGACTGCCATATCTTTTGAATGCAAATCTGTCTTTGTTTTGTTTGGATATATAATCCAACGGATTTAAGGAACATAAATTTTGACTTATTGAAAGGGTTAGAAAACAAAATTAATTTGCTTTTCAGATATGGTGGCATATACTGTTCAACGAAAGACGCAACATAAGTAAACGCATCCGAATCTGGCCTCAGAATTGCTTCACGATTGATATCCTAAAACTTCTTTAGGAGTGTAGAGCCTGAAGCAGAGTTTTTCTATCAACTAAAAATTTTGAGATAATATTCGGTAATGTTTTTGGCTACTTTGTACGTTCTATTACAACTTTTCCCACTCAAAATTTTGAATGAGAATACCTCGAGAGAAATTCAGTGGTAGATAAATTGATGGGAAGTGAAATGATAGGTTTCATTCTGAGTAAAGCCCTTACAGAAAACCTTCAACTCATGGTATGTTGGAAAAATGACAATAATATTGACAAAAGCTGAATTGTTGTAGGCCTGAGTAATGGGATCATAACTCGCGAATCCTTCCAAGTGTTCGGAAAATGTATGGCATATCAAATAAAATGCCATCAAGCAATGTTTGATAAAATATGAAGTCAAAAGTATTTTGGCAAGTGGTCAAAAGCTATTTAATAGACATATACTCGTAAAAAGATGGGACTGTTTTTAAAAAAGAATTTGCTAGAAATAATCAAAGAAGAGATTCAAAAATGAGTAAAATAGTCAAAAAATTATTACACTCACAACTGGACTTTTTATAAAAGCAATCCTCCGTTTGAAAGGTCTGCTCTTATGGAATAATTTTTGCCCAAGCAAGAGACTCTGAAAGTCAAAATATGAAAACATATTTTATGCATTGCTGTTTGGCAAGTGTAAACTGTGCTTATCATTTGAAAGGCTTTTGTCAATACTTTTTAACCCTTGTAGAAATATATCCCAATACACTGTTTCTAATAAAACATTTTACAACTTAAGTCAAACGTAAGCTATTCCATCGATTGTTATTATATATAAAACGCATACGATGAGGTATTTTGAGCACTTCAATTTGGCTAGTAATATAGGTACAGATCCTACCTCGGTGAATTTAGAGTTCAAAATACTGTCCCTATATTACTTTAGCATAAGCAATCTCAAATTCTAAATGTTTGTATCTTTAATGAATGAATATATCATTATTACCAAAACGCGACCTGATCGATTTTCTATGAAATTGAGTTAGCTACAAGTTCTTTATTTTAATCACATCCTGCAGATGCAGGTTGGTTTGTTCAATGTACAACACAAGTACTTTAAAATTGGTTTGAAAAGTACACTTTTTTCGAAAAAGTACCCGTTTTTTTCTGTTCATTGTTCGTTTTTTTTTTTGCGTTTCATGACAAATAAACCATAACGTGTTTTGGATATAAGCAACTCATTTGAATGATCCTATTTAATGCTGTTACTTCCACACTTCTATAGAAAACATATGAAGACAAGAAGGACTTTTTTGAACTATGGAGGGTCCAGTGAAATACGTTCGTATTATATTAATTTTAGTCAATGACATGTTTCGACCTTGGATTTTGTTCAACAAATTTTTAAGTAGACGTACTATTTTATCATGTTTTGATCTCTAGGCAAGGGCGTACCTAGAGTCATTTTCCAGGGTGGGACTTGCCCCTGAAAGATGTATATTACTAGTAAGTGTTTGTTCTTCCATGAACTCTTTAAAATTACACATGATTGATGAAAAGTGTTAGGCGCTTATCAGCGCTCTGAACAACTTCTTGAAGAGAAATAGTTTCCGATTCGATCATAAGTGTGGTACAATTGAAAAGTTGAATTGAATATTGAATAAACTTACAACCATTAGTAAAAATCGACTTATGTGTCAACAATTTCTAGGTTGAACGGCTGAATTGAGCAACCGTGTTGTCAATAATAATTTTTGCCACATTTTTTCATCGTACACTCGACCACGTCGATTCTGTCCCGAATTCGGGGTCCCTATTCGTTATATTTTTTGTCAAGTTGGCGCTGCAGTTATCGTCGTGGCTGCCCTCATTGAAGATGAGATTGGTTGATACGAAACCGTAAGCGGATGGTAACTAACTGCTCAACTTAGTTATAAGGGTCTATGGACAAATGTGTTTGCCACACACGCTTTTAGAACGTTATGGCGCCCCTGGTGGAGACCCTTAACTAAAATTATGTAAAGAAAAATATTTGTGTTGCTTGAAAAGAATTTTCCTTGCTTATGCTAAACAAAAAAAAGGCACTCCCTTAAGTCTGCCGCTGTAAGCCCAAACCTTCTGTATGAAACCTTTCACTCGGTACAAAAATCGATGATTTTATTTCACTGCCGAAAATGTTTAAATTGAAAGGAAACATTTTTAATTTCATTCAAAAAGAATTCACATTGTTCTAAAGTGAGTTCATACATGAATCAAAATGACAATGTGTTTAATGTAAAATCAAAATGAATAATTTTGGATACTTTACTATCTTCAAAATGCAATTTGAATAAAGTTAAAAATTATAATTTTCAATACATTTCGTATTTAAAGTTGTTTATGCTAAAAACAAAGTGATAAAATGTTATTTTTACTATTTTCAACTTAAAATTTCAAAATGCAGTTTAAAGTTTCTTATGTTTGAAATTAAGTTGAACGATTTTCAATATTTTTCGTATTCCAATGAATTTAAAGTTGTCTGCGTTAAAAATAAAGAGGGAAAATGTTGTTTTGACTATTTTCAACTTTAAAATTAGCGGCTTTAAATCAAAAATTAAATTTTCAAATTTGCAATGCCATTTTTCATTGAGCTTAGCTCGGTTAAAGTCCTTTTAAGTAGCCTGCTCTTAAAAGAGTTTTATGTTTTTTAATCAAAGCAAAGCAAAACTCTTACGCTTAGCGCTTGGTATAAAGTGTTAAAACTCCTTTTTTTTTACTGAATAAAAAATCTAAAATTCGATTGCTTTTCTCATTCAAATTTAATATGCTCATTAATATGGATTATGTTTTTTTATACGTCATTATCGATGAAGACGGAGATTCAAGTAGGTAACAGACGCAGCTTAAACTTGCTACGTTGTTTTTTTTTTTTTTAACGAAAACAGAACTCTACCTGCCAATGAGTAATTTTTTCTTTTATTTTTTTAATTAAAAAAAACACGTCGCGACGTTTATAGAAAAAAATTTAATATTATGAAATGTAAAAAAATAATAAAATTTTTTCCATATAAATTTAAGGTCAGACAAAATGAAAAAAAAGTAGATAATAATAATAATAAAATAAAACCTTAAATGAATAAAAATAAAGACAACATGCAACTAACTATAAAATAGCTACATAAAGTTGTTGACTTAATCAGAGTTACTTACAAGCATTTATTAATTTTATTAATTTCTAGCATGAAAAAATGCTGCATTTAATATTAATATAAAATTAACACGATATGTACCGATATACATATTCATTAGTTTTATATTCAAAAGATAAAAGATAAAAAAAAAAATTTAATATGCGTTAAATGAGCAGCAAATTTATGTTGCTTCACTAATCAAAAAAAAAAAAACAAAGAAGGGGGAAATATTTTCTTATTATTATTATTATTGTTTTGTTTTTTTTTTCTTTTGAAGTGAAAAATCCGCATATCATTGAAAAATAATTAAAATGTTAAAAGTTTTACTACAGCAGCCAGCGAGAGCCACAATCATATGGCGGGTTTTGACCGCGCGACATAATGATGGATTAATATTTCATTTGGGGATTTGTGCTTTCTTTCTTTTTACTTTTTTTTAGTACATTTTTTTGACTGATTTCTGTAAGGCATTACTTTCCAGTGATTTTTGTATTTTTCATTTTTGTAGTTGTTATTCTAGAGGCAGATACTGCGTTCGAACGCGATACTTTTGTATGATGCGCAATATCAGCAGCATTGATTGCTAATGATTACCAAGCAAATTTTCGATCTTATGTTTATTATAACCAACAATAGCCGCCAATAAATTGTTTTTGTTTTGTAATTTTTTGTTGTTGTTGTTGCATTTTTGTTTTTGTTGTAATTTTAATTTACGCCCAACGTGTGCAAGATGTGTATACTCAGACAAGAAGAGTGAAGAATGCCGCCCAAGAAAATTCAAACAACTTAATTTGTGGTAGCAAACAAAGTGAAACTTTAGAGTGTTAAGAAAAATTTTATTAAAAACTATTAAATATTTTGTTAAAAAATATTTCTAGTTATAATAATAAAGTTTAGCTACTACAGCTATTAGCCTTCTTAGCTATTGAGCGTAAAGGTTTAAGTCAAGTAAAAAGCTCATTAAAAATGAAAATGAAAAAAATTATGTTTGTTATATTGTTATTTCTTAACTTATGACCCTTAACCCCTACTGATTTTTTCTTTCAATATACAAGTTATTTTAGCTCCTTAAATATCCTACTCTACTTTGTTGCCCTTGAAGGTGTCAAGTGGCATTTAAACACTTGAATTATTTCTTCATTCATTCATTCATTCATTGATCACAAGTGTTGGTTGGTTGATTGCTTAGTTGAGCTGTGTAATTTTGTGCTGCTCTCAATACAACCCAGCCTCTTGACAAACGTCTAAACATAGCTACGGCTCATTTAACACGTTTTCCGCAATTGAATATAAATCAAAATTCAATCACACCGTGACACGTGTCAAAACTTCCGTAAGCCATAAAAAGTCGCAGGATGAAAAGTGAACCATAAAGACAAACACTCACACACACACACTCTGCAATACAGCACACGTTCACACTTATGCAGCGTTGCTATTAAAACGGGGTTAAAATATCTCTATAAATTAGAGTAGAAACTATGAATTTTTTTAAGAAAAAAATACGTGGTGTTGAAATGGAGGAAATGTCCATACCGAGGATACGTTTAATTAAAAATTTCATTAATAGCACTTTTAAAAAAAAGTCAACTGTTGTTCTGCAAAATGTGAATTCGCTCGAGACATGAAATTTTTTCACAATTTTTTTAATTATCAACAAATTTTGCTAATGAAGCTGGAGATAAATAGGCTCAAATATAGCAAAACACCGATTGTGCCCATTTTCGTGGAACTGTAACAAGGATATCATTTATTTTTCAGCATTTCTGAGTAAACAAAAATTAAGCAGTACGTTTTCTTATTAAAATTCTATTTTTTATTTTCAATTTTTGTTATCCTTGGAATTATGGCTCAACGTATAGCCAGTAGTAGTAGTGCTTTTGATGTACTTGGCTACATAAATATCAAATTAATTCCAATGAAATTCAGTGTAGATATATCGGTTACTATATGCTTTGGTATTAAATGAAATTTGATGGTACTGCAGTGGGTGTGGCGCCTCCCATACTAACACATTATTATGAGTGTTATTTTAAGTGAACTATTGCAGAAATTGATATAAAATTTAACCCTTTAGAGTGATCAAATTATGTTAACTAATTCGTGTTCTTAAAATCCGTACAATCAGTGTAAAATGTAAACTTAAATAGTAAATAAAAATAAAAGCCAACAATTTTATATTAAAGCCGCAAAATTTGAAGTTGAAAATAGAAAATAACATTTATCACTTTATTTCTAATACAAACAACTTTAAATTCGAAATACATATATTGAAAAAAACATTTTTTAACTTTAATTCAATCGTAAAAAACATTAAACTGCATTTTGAAATTTAAAGTTGAAAATAGTAAAAATAACATTTTATCACTTTATTTTTAACACAGACAACTTTAAATTCATGAGGAGTTCAAAAAAATATTAAAAATATAATTTTTTTAATTTTACTTCAATCGTAAAAATGCATTTGGTAGTTGCAAAGTATTTGAAACTCATTTTTATATAAAAAAAGAAAAATGTTTCTCTCGAATTTAAACATTTTCAAACATATTTTATTTTGAGTTTTTGGCTTGGAAATACGCCAACTTAAATTTTTTCGACTATTTTTTAAATTTTTGCACGCAAGGCGTATCAAGAAATTGCAGCGTCCTGTATGCACTCAATGATGATTTGCTATTTTAGTCGAGTTAAAAAAATCGGATGAAAATGAAAATATTGAATAGGCTGCAAAATGTTGAAAAGAGGTTTAAAGAGTCATTAAATGTTAAAAAAGCCAAAAACAGTTGAAAATGTTTGAAGAAATCAAACAAATTTGAACAAGGTTGAAAAATATTGAATAAATCGAAAAATGTGGGAAAAAGTTCAATATGGTAGAATAAAATTAACAAAAGTTGATACATTTTGAAAACGTTGAAAACAATTGAAAACGGTTGAAAGAGTCATAAAAAGTTTCAAATGCAGGAGAAAGTTTTAAAATGTTGAAAAAATCGAATATAGTTGAAATAGTTTGAAAACTTCTTAAAAAGTCGAAAACAGCAAAAGTGGTTGAAAAAGTCATAAAATGTTGAAAGATTCGAAAACGGTTAAAAATCAAAAAAAGTTGGATAAGGTTGAAAAATATTGAATAAGTCGGAAATTGCGACAAATAATTGAAAAAGGTTGACAAAGTCAAAAATAGTCATAAAGTGTTGAATCAAAAAAAGTTGCACTTGGTTCAAAAAAACAAATAAAGTTTAATGAGAATGAAAAATATTGAATAATCGAAAGATGATTGAAAAAGTCATAAAAAGTTGAAAGTAACAAAAAAAATTTGATAACGATTGAAATAGTCGAATAATGTTGAAATAGGTTGAAAAATTTTAAAAGATTAAAAAATGTAATAGGTAAGCTGAAAATACGAAAAAGTTGAAAAAACTTATAAAAAAAAAATTTAAAAAATTGAAAAAGATTCAATAAGTCGGAAAATGTAGAATTAAGTTGAACAAGGTTGAATAAGTTGAAAAAATAGTTGACAAGCTTAAGAAGTTCGAAAGAGCTTGAAAAAGTCAATAAAATACCGGAAAGGTCAAAAAGAATTTAAAGAGCTTAAAAACGCTTGAATAATTCAAAAAAGTTCGAAAAACGTTGCATGCTATAGCGTTATATTCCCGCCAATTTAGTACAGTATTATTTTTCTCTCATACCCTTCAGCAGCACTGGATGAAGGCTTTGCGATGCCTGGAAATAAAACGGGAAAAGGAACTCCTTCTAAATAAATAAATATTAAGAAAATTTGATAATCAAAAACAAGAATTTCCAAGGATTCTTTACTAAAAATTTGACCAGAAAGAAAAAAAAGCATATGGTCATTCATAAAAGAAATACATATACATGTTTTGTTACTACAAAACAGACAAATCAAAGCAGTGGCGGACTTACAAAAAACACCAAACGTTTCAGGGGGGCCCAAAAATAAAGTCACGTTTTGTATTTTTTTAGCTGTTGCACTAACATTTTTGTTTGAGCAGTCCTTTTATATCACGCTGTGTTAAATGTTAAGGGCGAAAAAAAAATTCTTCACATCAGAACTCTCAAAAATTATAGTGCAAATCTTAATGCCATACCTAAGCTAAAGCGTTGAGTTAAGCGCTTTTGCTTATTAAACTATATTAAAAACATAAATATCACTCACATAAGGAAACATAATATCCCTTTGATTTCCAAGCTTAACTATTACAACTTTTTATAAAAAGTACCTACACTACCAAGTTAATCCTTTGTTTCTCCTCCTTAACTTTACTAGTTGTGAAGTCAGTTTGCAACAGTTTTTTAAATGGGCAATTTGAACGCAATTCTTATCAGTAACTAATAGTTAAACTGATTAATAAACATGGATTGGATTAAAATGTCAATGATAATGTTAGTTTTCTTTTGAAAATGTTAAAATTATTGCAAGCTGACTTCTTATAGTTCAACAATTAGCTAACTGACGCTATACCACTGACTTGTGCTCATAAACATAAGCACCACTGTTTCTTAAATGTCATTGAAAACTTTAGCAACAAGGAATTCAACCTTAAACCAATAATTAAGTGTTCATTTGATTAGTGCTAATTTTAAAATAGTACACGTAAAAAATCAATGAAGTCAAAATTTTCAAAATTTAAAATAAATTTTTAAATAAACTTCAACAGTTTACCTTGATGAAATTAAATAAAAAAAAACTCGTGCTCATTACATGTAATTTACATAATTTTATGACAAAAGTTTTTTGCTTAAAAAAAAGTCAACAACAATAACAAGGAGTGCAGTAAAATATTGCAGCAGCAACAACAACAACAACAACAACCAATAATTGCTTTAAAATTGCGCCACTCATTTAAAATCAACAGCAACACTCAACACAAAAGCGTATCCTTTACAACGAGTCGGTACTTTTACTCCATTGCCGCCGGTCGCTGCGCTTTTGTTTGTTTTTGTTTATTTTCATTTGTGTTCATTAAACACAGCTTCAACCACAAAAGCTTCCAGGAGCGCCACAAAATGGCGTCAATAAAAAAAAAGTTACAAGTAGAGCTGCCAGATTGAATTTTTTTTTTACTATTTATCACAGGATAACAATTTTCATTTACACCTCAATAACTATGTGAGGCGTACCTAACAAAAATAGGTAGTCAGCGTATTGAAAAAAAAAGTAGGAAAAAACTGTAGCAACCTTTAATTAAAATGCAGTTAAAAGGTAGCAGCACAAAGTGGTCGAAGTGCAAGCGTGCAGATAAAATAAAAAGTAAGTGTAAAAAAAAAGTAGTAGAAAATGTCATTTCAACGTTTTTGGATTTTCACTGCAAAATAACGGTTGTATTTTCTGTTTTCTTTTTGCAATTGTAGATGGCGCTACCGTTGTAAAGGAAGTGCAAAACAAATATTGTAAAAAACAAAAAATACCCACAAACATAACTTCAACTCTCAACATTTCGAAAAATATTAAAAATTCCAGCATGAAAATCAACGTACACTTCAGGGAGTCATACTATAAACCGTTTGTTTGTCCGTCTATCGTTCATTTCGACCGTTTGTTAGTCTGCCTGTCGGTCAATTCATGCTGTTGGCCATAAAGGCTGTCATTGTTGTTGTTGTTCTTGTGATGTTGTGTTTGTTTATTTACCACACAATCGCTTTTTGCGCTGACTGATGTAAAGAATAACACATGTGAGTTGTTGTTGTTTTTAGTGTCTGGAGTTTTGCTGTTAGTTATAGCCAGCAGCTTCGAATATTTTCGCGAAACTAAGAATAATTTCGAATATTAAAAATTTTCAAAAAAGTTATCAAAAATAATTTTTTTTTTATTAAAAGGTAAAAAGTTTTTTAAGATACTCATATATATGTTTCATATAGCTATTTCGCTTACAATATTCCTGACGGTCGTCAAGAAGTAGGTAAGTCAAAATATCAATATTTCAGGAGACAATTTGTAAGCTGGTAAAAATTTCCTGAAGTTAGGAAAACTACAAGGGAACAATTCATTTCTAATGTTAACTCATTTTTCAGGTAACTTGACTGTCCTATTTATTCACTATATATATATATATATCTTAACTGGATAATGAATTATTTAATTCGGTAATAACATGTTCGTCTATATCCTTCAATTTCACCTCTCTAACTTATTCTACGGAAGTTCGAGGTTTCTTGATTTTTAATCAATTGTTATTTTCCGAATCTCGGCAGACTTCCGGTGCTAAACTCTCGAAATACGCAAAATGCATAACATTTATTTTTGCTTTGTTTTCTGGGCTATACCTATATTCAGCGGCTGTGAATGTATTGATTTGCGAAAATCTATGCATTTTGTAATGTTCATATTGAAGGTGAAGTAGCCGCTTCATTCTTAAGAAAGTTAGTTTCATCCAGCATATCGGCAAATTATAAAGAAGTATTTGTGCTATAGACGTACGTGCATATACCTACAGACTCATCATTTCAGTTTATTTCTACAGCTCTATACAGTAGTAGAAAATTCTATATACATGTATCATATGGTTGCTGAGGAGGATTATTCGGACAAATAGTTCGCCATCTGTTTGATACCACTCGCAATGTTTTTATACCCAAAAGGGACTCTCGAAGAGATATAAGTAGAAAGGTGATATACCTTTCCACTGAGAGTACCACTGAGAGATGTAACTCCATAGTTTTCCACGGAAGTTAGTTAGTATTTATGCATTTTGACGCACCAGAAGATTTTCTTGAAATCACATGCGCTTCAGATTTTTTGGTCGCGTCGAAAGTTTTCAATAAGACAATAGGCGTATGAGGAAGTATGATACCAAGAATATCAAAAGCGAATAATGCGTTTACTTAGCTGAAGACCTTCGCTTATTTTCAACAAAACAATACTTTCGATTGAAAAGTAAATTCAGTCTTCATGGATGCGAGACATACCTTATTACCGATGAGTTCATGAATGAACTACTACTATTTGTCGACCAAAAACCAAATCAAACGCCGATGTATAACAAAAATGGAGACAATTACCTAAAAGCAAATAAGATCAAGCTACGCAAATGTAGGTAAATTAGATAAACTCTATGGAAATCGTATAACGAAGAAGAAAATCCAATTTTCGGGAAAGTCGTGGAAAAAAGTGAAAGTCATTACATTCGATTGGGACAGTTTTATTGCAGAACATGAGAAATACCTCTTTCCTTACATTTTTTCTCATCTCCTCTATTGGGATACATCACAGCCTACGTGTGAGTCCCGTAAGTCCCCTTCAACATTTTGTTCACTCCTATACCAAATTATCTACTTCATTACCAAATCAATGACTAACACGAAAATCATATGAAATTATCGAAAGAAAAAAATTTGAGCTTTTGTTTGTCCACTAAACCAAGGATGTACAGCTCGAAGCTCGTTCAGCTCGTGCCAGAATATCAAAAAGCATTCAGATCTTCTCTAGATCTTTTCGTCATTCAACTCTTACCATTATTCGAAGGACATTTTCGGGTCAAAATAGCTGCATGCTTTTTATTTTTGTAGTTTAGTTTTGAAGTCACATGCTCCTTTAGCTTTTGTTTTTTGTTTTTTTTTTTTTGTTTGTACGCTTGCTGCAGCTTATTAAAAAATTTCACAAAATAGTTTTGAGTTTTTTAACCCAAACTGATGTTGTTGTAACCAGTTCCCGAAGCAGATTTTTGTGTGCAACTCTGCGCTAAACTATTAAATTTACACAAGTTGGTAAGTTACTGAAACAATTCTTCATAAGATATAGGCTAGAATTACTGTTCCCTACCGAATGTTCTGTTCTAGATCAATATAAAATAAAGTTCAAAAGTTATAAAGAATATAAGCAAATGTCCGGCTTATGGTCACTAACTTTTGGTATGGAATAGTTAAACTTATTCTTGTTAGTTTTGCTCCTTTCAAAACTTTTACTTATTGTTATATATTTGTTGAAATTGCTACCACCTACTTACTATCCATACCCATACCACTTCCTGCTGATGTTGCTGTCAAGTACTCGTTGCGCTTAACCGTTTTCCGGTCTCATTATGGTTTGTGCCTTTTTTTTGCGTTCCTCTCTCTTGTTGCTATTTTTACGTTTTTATGTATAAAACTTTACAAATGGCAGCACTAAAGGACCCACCGGTTAGTTGATTCGTTGGCTGGTCCAGCTCTTTGGCTCCTAATGATGCTGTGCTCATGATTTTACAGCGAGATTGCAAAGTGCATTTCCGACAATGCCAATTATGGTTGGGTAACTCCCTTAACAAGTTAATGTTTGTTTTTAACATTATTTTAATAGTGTTGCCACTTAGTTTAGTTTGGATTTTGTTGTGCTGTCGTTCATTTTGTTGTAATTTTTCAACTTTATTATAAGGGAAAAAGTGCTGTTTAAAGGATGCGTAGAAATTAGCTAAAATTATGGGGTTGTAAAGTAAGTAGTAAGGTTTTAAAGTTTATATTAAGTGGAGGAAAGCGGTAAGGATTCGCGCATGGAAATTTTAAGAAGAACAGATGCTTGGGCATTTAAAAAATAAAATTTTCATATTCTTTTTAGGGACATATGCTTTCTTGATGTCTTTGGCGTTTTAAAAACTATTTCTTAGGATTTTTTTCACTTTTAATTTATAAATTGTCAGCACTTTATCACTAGCATAGCAAAAATTTACTTTCACCAACTTTCTTAGTAAATCTATGTATACCACCATCCGTTTATTTTTGCTGTTATTTGTTTTTCACTCTTTGGGTTTTTTTCCCTGCTTTTTTTTTAAATTTTCTGCAAACAAACTCCTTCAATGATTGATGACTTTATTGCCTTCACTCCTTAACAATTGCAAAACATTATACATTTTGTATCCTTCTTAGAATTTGTTGTGTGTGCATTTGTTGTTCTTGTTACTTAAACTGAGCGAGATGCTAAGGCGATAACACTGGCAGGTAACTTTTGATGATTGCAAGCAACATGCCAACATCATGGTTCCAATACGGTGCGGTGCGGTGCAGCATCATGTAGTAAGATCAGTTCATTTTCAGAGTCAAAGTTACAGTCACGTTGGGATTTTTGCTCATGTTTGTTGTCAAAAAATTTAAATCAATTAGTTACGCTGCTTGTCGTAGTGATATGATGAATTTTTTTTTTGTATTTTTTCTTCAATAATTTTTTTTTTTGGGCCAAGTTATGCATGTTAGCATTAAAAGAAGGAAAAAAGAACAGAAAATGTTAAGGTTATGGCTGCATTTAATTTAATTAGCCATGCATAATTGAAAAGTTCCAAAAGTTTTTGAGGGAAAAAAATATAATAAAAATATACAAAATAAAGACCTCTCTGACTTCATAAGAGGATAATTGATATTATTTCACACTTAGAGCTAGGGTTGGCAACTTTGATTGCTGGGTCGAAAAATACAATTCCATGGGTAATTAGGAGAGCACTCTTTTTGGGCTAAAAATATTGCAAAATAGAAACAACATATAAAATGAGCGTAATAAAATATCGGTTAGACCTGATTTAAGCGTTGATGATGTAGACCAGATTACACTGGGAATATTTTTATGTCAAACTATTTCCAGTTCAAAGTATTTTCCTCGATGAAACAAGAAGATTGAACGCGTTTCGGCTAAGAAAATCACAATCACACAAATCGCATCCTCAAGTGGTCGTGGGTTTGTTGGCATAAGCCTTAGACTTCAAAAATCCACAAGGCAAAAAGTACAACGGCGTTAAACCGCATAAACTGCACGCCTAATTCGGATTATGCTACGTTACTGTTTACAACAGAGCATTTTTTAGGAGCACTTTCCATAGGTATAAGGAAGCAGATGTCTCTGATCTAGAGTTTGAAAAAATAAGAACAAGAAATTGATATTTATTCTCTTATGTTCTTAATATATTCTTATGTACGAGTATGTACGCATCGTTCGTTCTAAGGCAAATTTTTTCAATAAATTACCAAAAACCAAATTTTAAGCTGTTTCAACCTGGCAAAGAGAAACCACATTGAACTTAACTTACTGGTACTAAATCGGACAACTTTCTTTTTAACAGGAAAAGAAAAATTAATGCAGCAAAAAGTGCTTATTGCTAGTAATGCTAATACCGGCGGCATTTTAAATATTGAAAATCATGCAATGAAACGTAGTTTTGACTTTGAAAAGTTTCAACGCACATTTTGGAAACTACACTCTATCAAATAGAGTTGAACTGAGGCAAAAAATATTCCCTTTCTCTACTATGGCGTACCAGAGGTCAAAATTGCTCAAATTTAATTTTACTGACGTGTCTTGGTATAACCTGGAGCCCTAATTTTGCGACGAATAGCATTACACTACAGCGCCCCTGGTCTGCATATGCATATCAACTGAGCTACAGACAGGCTAGATTAAAATAAGTTACAACTGTTCCAAATTACTCTTTTTTAACACGGAAAAAGTGATCCTCAAATGGAACTGCAGTAACATTTGTTGCGTAAACTTTACCAGCACGCGACATATAACTCCGAAAGTGTTTTCATATTAAGATATTTTTTTATGGATTTTGATTCCGAATCTGATGCAAATTGTGCTCCTCTTTAAACAAGAATTTTTATAGTCTTTTTTGAATAAAAAATTCAAATATGACATGGTGGAGCAATATGATTACTGGCGTTGGATTCAGTGAATGAAATTCTGTAGGAGTTCAGATATTCAAAAAAAGACTGTTGGTACTTAATGAAAATGTTGTTTATAGTACGAGGCAGCAAAGTTTGTGAGTGTTGTATTTTCTACTGCTTGAGCAGGGGCATTCCTACCTCAACTAGCGCCAGGATGTAAGATGATGTATCAGACACCTTATGCCGCCGTGATTAAGTTGATGAGCATAAAGCAAGTCCTCACTTTTTAAAATCTGTCACAATTAGAGCTTCGGTGTCGAATAGCAGCGGAGCTATGGGTCGAAAGGCAGCAGCTGCCTCGGGCGAAATTTCCTGGCGGCGTCACAATGTTGGAATCCGATGACCGATTTTTTAGTAAGCTATTATTACGTCATTATATTTTCCTGCAGATAGAGTCAGTAAATGTGTCGCTTAACCGCAGGTGCCAACAACCCTAACTTCACCACTGGTGCCGTGCACATCTGACGGACGCGGTACTAAACTTGAGATAACGTTTATGTGAAAATTTGAATGTTAAACAGGTCGAATAAAGAATTTTTGTCACAGTAACCAAAATAGTAAGCTATAAAAAAAATTGTAAATGAAATGAAAACATAGCTTATGCTAAGCACCGTAAAAAATATGGAATGAATTAAACACTGGGGCTTGACTCATTTCATACAACCAAAAATAATTAAATCGCTATATTCATGATAGCAGTTGTTTTGAAAGAGCACCATTTTTTCAGCTTCAGAGAAAGTGGCTGGCTTAACAAAAATCTTAAGTACGCTTATCTTATAAGATAATTTACTATTCAAAACTTACGTGGTATAAAAATTTAAGTTTGGTAGAAGTTTACTTACCTGAAAAGAAATAAAAAAGAATTTATTTAGATTTTCAAGTATTTGTGTTAAAAAACAAATATATAAATTTCTAAAATATGAAGAAACCAAAGTAAAGAGTGTTTTTTTCTAAATATATTTTGATTCAAAAATGTTTCACTTCGGATCTAATAGAGATTACCCTTTTTTGTAAAATGAGTTTTGTAGATAAAAGAATAAAGAGCATAAGACATTATTTTTTTTTTAAATTAATTCTAGTACGCAATAAAATAATTTGGTTAAAGTTTTGAATGTGTCTTTTACACCACTGGAAATTTATTTCCGTTTCCGTTTGTCGCACAAAGCAAAGGAGAAAGAAAAGCAAAGCCAACCAACCCTCTGCGAATTTAAAGCAACTGCAGCAGCCAAGTCCTTAAGTATCGGTATAAAAATAAAAAAATTATCCGGCCACACTACGCAGTAAAAAAAGCAAAAAAAAAAACAGACACAAGTGCTTGTCGTACAGAGTACATAAATCTTTGTTAACATATTTTCTCCATTTTTGGGCCAAAATTGTCGTATTGCGATTACAATGCTGCAAACGGCAGCCATTAAATCAGCCGATTCACAGGCCATACGAAAATGTTTATGTGGAAAAAAATAAATTTTTCTTTTTTCAAGAAAAATAAACTTTTTTTTTTCAAATGTGACAATGCGAAATTTTTCCTTACTATTTTTTCGGTAGTATGTAGTAGGTTTGTAAGAAAAGTATGGAAAAATATTTCCTTATTTTTTTTTTTTATTGGCCAGGAAACATGCTTCATGCGTATGTATGGGTAGCAGCAAAATACGCCTGCTTGCTTGCTTGGTGTTCGTTATCGCACAAAAAAGTCCCCATAGCCAAAGCAAAGCAAAGCAAAGCAGCAGCTTTATGCACTTAAATTAATGGCCAAAACTGGCTTAAATGACAGCAAAAGTGTTTGCATGTCAAATGTGAAGAAGAAACGGTAGTTGTAGTAAATAGATGTACATAAGTACACTGAGAAAAGTTCTTTTGTTAATACACTACAAGGTTTTAACACAGTTAACACAAAACAAAGTAAGACACTTTACCAATACTCTACACTGTAGCTAAGGGTGCTAATATACAGTAGTGGCGGACTAATTAAGAACACTCAAGATTTATTCCTTTTTCTTGAGATTCATTTGTGAAGTAAAACACAATTATTTTTTGAGTTTTGAAGAAATATAAAAGATTTTATTTAAAGATGATCCCAATCCACTAACAGCGCGATCAATACGAGAGATATTGTGCGAAAATTAACTTTTTAGAAGGTCAGTACGCCAAAAATTGTCCTTTAAAATTGGTTTCAAGGTTAAAAACAAAAGATCAATGTTAGTTGACCCCATCGAAACTTTAGATTTTTTGCCTAAAATATTTATCACTATCTTACTTAGTTCTAGAGATATTGGCCTGGGGAATTAAAATGGATCACGCAGTATTATTAACCATTGTCAATCGATGATTAAGTAGGCATATGAATATATTTCAAAATACAAATTTTTTACGTATATCACCCCAGAAACCCAATGGTGTAGGCTATTTTGATAAAAGGCCAGCACACACTCCTTAAAAGATGGTTTGAAAAGTGCACTTCTTTCCATAACGCACCCGTTTTTTGTCGTTCGTTTTTTGCGTTTTCTGACAAATTACCTTAAACGTCATCTTTTTGATATAAGCGTCTCAACTATGAACTATAACATATTTTTATGAAAATAGTGGTTCCCGAGTTTTAGTCAAAGTTTCAGCTAAAAATGCAATATCTCAGACAAATATTATCGTACGCATGTACAGAGGCGTACCGTGTACGTCGGGCGCCCGGGCCAAGTAACTTTTTCGCCGCCTCTACCAAAAATTACATTTGCCTAACCAAAAACAGAAATTATCACTTTTGACATTCAAAAGTTTTACCAAAATAAGATATATTTCACTTTAACTTTGAAAGTCTCCACCTACGCATTGAAATTTACTATCGATTTATTTTCATTTCCCAATAAAAATAATCTTCATTTTTGACTTTCAAAAACCCTAGCAAAATGAGATACATATTACGACCATTTCGCCGCCCTCCAAGACTTGCGCACGAGTCGACCGTCCCCTCGGCTCCCCTTAGGTACGCTACTGCGTACGTATAAAAATATCGAAATGGGCATATAGTTATTTGGCTTAAGCAGTTTTTTGCATCTTAATCAAGCTAATATTAAAGTGAAAAAAAATCACTTTTCGCCCTAGAACAAAAAAACATGGGGCCAAAGATTTTATTTTTCTTTGAAGAACTAATCAAATTTCATAAATAAACCAAAAAATGGATTCTTAAAGTTTTATTAAACTTGCATTCTCACAAAATACAACGATCGTTTTTCTCAGTGCAACAAACCATTTCCATACAGAAATGAAAAGAAATATGGCGCCCTAAAATGGAGAAAAAATTTAAATATTTTATTAGATTTACGTC
Organism: Meiosimyza decipiens; assembly: GCA_963680825.1. Lineage (NCBI taxonomy): Eukaryota > Metazoa > Arthropoda > Insecta > Diptera > Lauxaniidae > Meiosimyza > Meiosimyza decipiens. The sequence continues at coordinate 11,094,414 of OY804259.1, forward strand.
TACACTAAAGACGAAACACAATTTATAGACGACTGTGGTATTTTTTTTATGTGCCATTTAAATGTGACTGAGTTTGGTATGTAAATTACTTGGAGCCAACATAAATAATAGGGAAACCCTAACCCTTTTTCTTTGCCTCAATTTTGTTTTTTTGTCATTTTTTTCTATCGTTAAATGCTGAGTGATTTTTTGATTAATTGTCTTCTGCAACGCTCAATAAAAATATTTAAATGCGTATTAAGCACGCCCATGTTCAAAAGTAATGTGCTACGAAATGCCAACGGTCAAAATCATAGACGACATACAATATATTTCATTTATATAATAAGCGTTGCCATTGTTTTGACATTTACACCAACAGCTGTCACAATTTATGCTCGTCGGAACTGTGACGCATCAGTTTTACTGACAAACAACAATTTTTTTGGCATCAAACCAATGGCCCTAATTTTCGTTTTTGTTAGTAATTAGGTTGCCACCCTTATATATATCATACACATACACATGTATATATTTCCGTATTTGTATTTATTTATAAACGCAGTAGCGTACGCTAATCAGCGTCATTAATATTTTACGCGTTTTTTATTGATAACAAAAGAGAACTTTGCATATGTTTGTTCCACTGTGCTGCTCTAAGCTGTCAATAAGCAATAGGGGTTGCCACCACTTAATTTTTTTTTGTTTATTGAATTTTTTTCTTCTCTTCTTCTTGTTCTTCTTATTGCTTTGTTATCTACTTTGTTTTGCGTAATTTTGTTCTAAATATTTCTTAAATGTCAAAAACAGTTCACTATGGTTTAATGAAGTTGAAAGGGGTTGTAGTGCAGTGCAGTGAGGGTTGTTTTTGTCCCCTGTTATTGTTGGTTATTAGTTAAGTAGCCATTTTGTTTCGTTTTTTTTATTTATGCAGAGTTTTTTCTTTGACAAAGTGTGCTCTTATTTTTTTTTTATTGTTATTTTTTCAAATATCTGTTGATAAGCGCAACGTTGCGTTGATGAGCAGCTTAGGCGTCCATTGTTTGTTCGCAGTTACTGAAAGGGTTAAGTAGGTAGTAGCTAGGGTTGATAGTTTCAAAAATGGTGCACCTTCTTTTTTGGATTAAAAAAATGTAAGTCCATGTACATAATTAGGTTTTTCATTAAATATTCTACTCAAAAGGTTTATTTTCCGGTGATTCCACTCTTAATGTCACAGCCGTCACGCGAAATATTAAGTATGTTACAAAGTTGTGTGTACCTAACTTTTTTGGAAAAATTTTTGGAGTAAGTTAATGGCTGCTGTTATATCTCAAAAATATGCAAAAGAAATCAATGAATTAGTAACGATTGTGACATTTGCAACAAATCAATCAACTTTCAAATAAACAACGAAAATTGATCAATAAAACATATATCTATGTACGTATTGGTTTCATTCAGCTCTTTAAAGCTTCCTTAGAAGTTGACCTTTACTGGCATATCCAACGGAACACGCTATCTAAATATGTATGGGCGTTCACTTTATTGATTTTCACACAATATTTGCCGTCTTCTTGTAAAGTGTAGCTAATCCATTTCCACTTTTTGTCACTCGTTGTTTACCGTGTGGCATAAACCAAAGTACGCCATGTAACAAAATGACACTTGATTTCACTGTGCGCCGCAAACTGCAACTTAACGTATAAAGGGTGATTTAATTGAACGTTACAATCTAGCAAATTTTTTTAATATCAAAAATAAACAACTGATATTTGACATCTGATATTATTAAGTGTTGACATATTTAATGATGAAGCCATTTTTCAATAGTAAAACGCATTTCATTTGTTAAAGAACCTATTTGAAGAAAGCTCAGCTGAAAATTGATTTTGGATGCAATAACTATCTACCTCTTACAGTGGTTAAAAAAATTTATCGAAACATACAGTAGAACCGAATCAGCGTGAAACTTTTTCTGTAGTGTATTGAACAAAATGGCGGAACTCTGCAATGCAGCAAAGTCTACGGCCAAAATGTTTATCAGAGATCATAGACTGAAAAGCGTAAGAAAAAAGATTACCTTTCTACCTTAAAGTTTTACCCCTACATCACTTGCCATCTCGGGCCTCATTATCATTATGTTTTGTGCAAACGGAATACGAGAACCTTTTTTTTGATTGAGTCATACCGTCAATAGGCATCGCTAAGACTTACTGGGAAAACCTTCAACACTTCCATTTTCAACAAAATGGTTTTTCTGACTTTGAACGGCATTTAGGAAAAGCTTCCTTGAATGGGGTTTTTGTTGGGTCACCAATGTAACTTTTAAATTAAAATGTGGGCTCGTTGTTAATTTTCATATCCTGGCTTTAGTTTTAAACGGAGCTAGCTCCGCGCTCTTACTACATTTACCACTAAGAGCACCGACGGAAAGAAAATTGCTGTTTTTTTGTTGTTTACATCTTGGTCGCAAAAAATGGGGCAATTTGTAAACACTAAAAAAATCAAAAAGTGAATAACTCAAATTGCTGAAAGTCGCTCGCGACTATATCTTCACTTTTTTGACACACTTCACAAGCATAAGCTTAAAAGTTTGTCCAAAAGTAAGAAGTGATAATCTAAAAGTTTTAACACACGGTACTTAATCTGTTTATCAGCTCAAAACTACGCTACTCGCGCATGTTTTTTGCCATTGAAGACGATTGATAGATAGGTAGATAGGCAGATAGATAGATAGATTGATAGATAGATAGATAGATAGATTGATAGATAGATAGATAGAAAGATAGATAGATAGATAGATAGATAGATAGATAGATAGGTAGATAGATAGATAGATGTATGACGAACAGAAATCACCTTACAATGGGACAATAATATCAAAATACTCGGCAAATAATATTATGTAAGAAAAGTAATTTCTGTGTGCCTGTTATCTGCAACAACATCATATGTACAAAACTCTGATAAACATGAAGATAACGATGTTTCTGGCAATATTTAATGTATTACGAAGACTAACAAACTAACATCATTACACTGTACACTGGGCCACAGAACCCCAACAACGGCGTGCCGTAGGGAAAAAACAAATTAAAAAAAGCTCACCAAAAATATTATTGAAATAAAAGTCATGCAAAAAATTATGACTTTTTCCGGAGCTTGTGGCAGCAATAATGTGCTTGCCGTAGTCTGTCATCAGATACTGCATGAAGTGACACACCTCTTTAAATATTTTAATTAATTAATGATTTGAGTTTTTTTATCTCTAGAGTTCAAACAAAGCATGCCCTCAAGAGTTAACTAAAAGAGCTAGAAATCGACATTAGCTCCCATGTACGTAGAAGCATAACGTCTGATTGAAGTACATATAATGGCTACTATAATTTGATTTCTATGGCTAACCAACAAATGCTTTTGTAAATAACATAAGTGATTCCAAAATACGGCATTCGTTTGTGCTCCACATTTTGCTGAGTGTACTAATTAGCACGAAAATTTCCCTGCCAGCAAAAAAAAAATGTAATATAAGCTCGCTGAGAATAACCACAGTAGGACTTGTTTCGTTTTTATTTTCTTCTTATTTTTTATATATTTCTTTTTTTAGTTGGCTTGCAACCGCACTTCAGAATGTGTCTCAATATTTATGTTTATATTGACGGGAAAAAAAAGTGCAAATTAAATGCTTCAATGAAGTGTTTAAACTTTTAAACCATAGAAGAAGTGTTGCTCAAACAGCAGGAGAGCTATGCGGTTATTTTTTTCCGGCAACTTTGTCAAAGTGCGAACAGAGAGTAAAATAAAATAAATAAATAGAAAGACAATATTAAACAAAAAAACTAAAATTAGACAAAAAGAAAAACCACTATGCCGACGGCATTTCATAAATGAGTTAAAACAAACGTAAATGGCAACACTAAAACATTTTTGACATATGTACATGCTGTCACATGTGACAGCTGTCACTTGCATTTGTGTATGCTAAACTAATGCATATTTTAGCATTTTGTTTTTACAATTAATTGAACTTTTTAATATGTATGCAGTAGTTTGATGGACACACTGTCACGACATGTTATTTCTATGGAATTTAGGAATATTTAGGTTATGTTTATTTAAATTTGAGTTAAAAATGGAATGGATTTGCCATGATTGCATAAAATTGTCAACACTAAAATGTTTTTCAGCAGAGTTTTTTCTTTTAAATATTCGCTTGAGCAAAAGTAATGCAACACTTTTGCACGCAGTTCTGTTTGATTTGTTTTTCGTTATAAGCCTGAGCTCTATATTGTAATGCGTCGGTTTTGCGAATTATCGCATCATAAAACTGGATTCCTTTTTTTGCAGGAATTTTGTTTTAAATATATTTTTTATTATGGTTTTGATTTGTTTTCTTTTTTTGTTGCATTCTTTGTGTCGAATTTTTTTTTTAATTTTATGAATAATGATTTCATTTTTCCCATCAAGTAATTTATACCAGTCCAAAATGGTATCACATTATATTGTGCTCGCACCTTCGGCTCTGCTTTTCGTCGAGGAACTTTTTTTTTTCTTACGATTTAGCGGATTAGTCAGGCTTTATGGCATAAGAATTATAGAAATTCTTAAAATACCCATGTGTTTGTATGTTAGTGTTGCCATGTTTTGGTTTTTTTTTTTTTTTTTTAGATTTTTTGCATTTGGATTATAAGGGAGCTCATTCGCAAAATACAAAAAAAAAAAAAATATTTAGCGATGCGGCAAATAAAATGCGAGATGACAGTTTAATTTTATGGTTTGTCTGTGCTGATCAGTTTACGAGAATTTTACGATTTTTTCTTCGTCATATTGCTGGCTTTTTCTTCTACTGACCAACTTAAGAAAAAAGGAGCGACAAAAATGTGTAGCTATATACTTCTAATCGGGATGCCTTCTTATGGTTTTTATTTTGTTTTGCGTAGCATTTGCAAAGGCTGAAAACTTTGGTTATGAATTTTTAAAATTGTTAAAATATTTGTATTCAACACAGCGGCTGATTTCTATACTCTTTTCTCAAGCAAAAAGCTTAACTTGGTGATAGAATAAGTTTTTCATATGGACAGGTAAAAAGTTAACTTTGGAACTCAATTTTTAATTTAGTGGTACAAAATATTAATTATAAGCACTTTGCTGCACATCACAAAATATTTTGCTTAGCACTAGATTAAGGTAGGACTAGAGAGGGCTCTAGACTAAGGCTCAAGTAGGCCGCCAACTAGCGATAAATCAAGGTATTTGCCAGGAATTTTGTTAGGAGTTAGGAGTTAGGAGTAGGGCCTTATTGTTTTTTTTTTGGTTCAAGAAATAGACATACTGGTGAGTTGCAGTGGAGAGCAACATTTTTATTTTATGAATAAATAATTTTTAGAAACTCAAATTTGTTTGATGTTTAGTCACAACGGGACTCGTTTCACTTTTTAATCCCATAATGTCCTAATCCGGTGCTGATTTAACTCATGGTAACAAAGCATTTAAGTATTTCACTGCAAAAAAATACTTGTAAGTCTTTGAGGAAAATATACACAAAACTTCTTTATTCTAGAGCAAGTTTTAAATGCTTTTGCGAAAACTAATCAGCTTTATTGTGTGAAGATCAACGCTACTCTTTTGTATTCCATACAAGAAAAGTTTAAATTTTCAATTTCTATCTATACTATTTATATAAAATTGCTTACATGAAAATGGTTTGTAACGCTTTGGCGCAAAATACGCTGAGCGCATTTTAATAATTTTTTTTTAAAACAACAAATGTGTGCAAAAGAAGGTTACTGCATTCTTATAATTTGATTTTTTAAAAGTTAATATAATTTTTTTTTAAGATTAAGTTTTTGCAAAACTTCACAAAAAAACTGTCGTTTGACAAGTTATTGCTAATGCTTTTGCTGCTTCCTGAATTCTGTGTTGTTATTGTTTTTCATTTCTTATTTGATCAGTTGCTTTAAGACTTGTGAATTATTGTGAAACATAAATAAAGTAGTTATTTTTTAGCATAAGAAACACTTTTTTTTCGATTGCATCACATGCCAGGAAACGAAACTGTCAACAGTAAAGGTAGTTAATGGTAAAATTAAATTGAGATAGAACGTATATGTGCCGGTGATTATGAAAATGTTCTGAGTCAATTTTTTTTTGTTGAACTTTTTCTGATCTTATCAAAAAATATAAAGTACTTTTGCATTGTGATTTTTCTTTTTAAACCTTTTCTGCATGCACATTATAACCACTTTTTCTCAAACTTTATTGTCATACATACACAGTAGCAAAGTAGTCCAAAACATTGTACCAAAACACATCTTATCTAAAGCCATCAAATCATATCAGTTACACTTTCAAATTCAAATTCTGCCTCATGGTAATTTGATCACAATTTTATAGTTGTTAAGCTGCAACACATTTTCTTGCTGATGACATCGTAAAATTGTCGCTGCAACCAAATAAGTCACAAAGAGAAGGGGATGCCTAATCATCAATCGATACCCTCAACACTTTGAGCGCACCCAAAAAACAAACAAAAAAAAAGTCCATAATGGTGAGGAGTTGGTGTAGAAGCCACGTCGTTGATGGTTATCAAATACACAATCTTGTTAAGAATTGACAAGACAATTCTTGTTGTACTCACACTTTGTTGCTGCTGTTGTGCTGATGTTGTCGCGCTATGTTGCTGTGTTGTTGCTGATGACAATCTTGATGACATTTTAATTTTTTGTCCTCAACTCATTTGTATCAAAGAGCGTTAAATATTTTCTACTTGAGTGACAACAAAATTGGTTTCACTTTTTTTTTAAGGTCACAACTTTTTCTCAATTCTGATATTTTTTTCCAATTTTTTTCTTGAGAGTTTAAGATCCGAAGAAATAAAATTTTGAAGGCGGTTTTTCTTAAACATAACAGACATTAATCCGTTGTCACTTTTTCTTTTTTTGTTGCTGCGACACTTTTCTGTTTCATTAAAAACATAAGCTGTGCAGATCACTTGAGATCAGAGGCAGAGGTTCGGCAGAGAGCGCAAAAAAAAAGTCTTACCGCATAGTTTGGTCTAAGAAGGCATATGCGTTCTTCTGTTTTCACCATTCGACGATCATTTGTTTGTTGTTGCAAAAATAAACCTACTCATCTGCTCTGTTTATATTACAAATAGAGTTCATATGATCTTGTTGTGTTCCGCTTTTCCGGATAATCCCTATGATCCCTGGCAATTCGCTTCTTTGTTTCTTTTTTCCAGTCTGCTGGTATGGGGGAAACCTCTTCAAATTGCAATTTTACCTGGTGCATTGTTATTTGCGTGTTTTTCATTCAAATGCTAATCTTTGTTTTCTATTAAACAGCAGCGTACTGTGTGGATACTTCTCTATCGTTTCGCATATACAATAGGCTTAAATATACTCGACAGACTTTTTGTCGTCTATTGCCAGTTTTTCCACTGTTTTACTATTTATATTAGCTACTTAAGTCGGTTGAGTCTCTGTCAGATCTTAATCATTAACTAGTTTTTTTTAATGAATTTACTATCTATGCAGTTAGATCAGGCATTTTGACAGCAATAAGATTTAAATTTATTTCAATTAGCTAAGCGGTAATATTTTTATTTCAAGTCGAACTCAGCATCGATCGTTTAGAGTTTCATTTGTTTCATTTGCAATTTAAGAATTATTTGCGTGGGCTTTTTGATGACAGCTTCGATTTGTATCTTTTTCGATTTAGCGAAAACTTATGAATAATTTGTTAATGGGTATTAAATGATGATACGTTAGGTACCTCAGATTTATTTTATTTATAAAATAAAAGATATTTCAAAAACGATTCCATGAAAAATATATCTGCTTAAGCGAACTAAAATTGTATATGCATATGCGCCCTATATTTTGGAAGTGGTCCCTCTTCGTTGAAAAGAAAATATTAAAAAACTTGAAATTTTTATTTATTTGTCCTCCTCTGCGTCGAGGGGCTTCGACTACTTACAAAATAAAGAGCTAATCTATACTATACTATTTACAGTAGACGTCCAATATAGCGTATAACGATAAATCGAATTTCCATTTTAACGAACAGTTTTTCAAATTGGAAGTTTTCCATTGATGTCTCTAAATTACGACCACTAAAAGTGTTTACTATTCCAAATAACGAACGCTGTTTAATTGAAAAATAACTGTTGAACTGGAATAAATTCTTTTTTTACCAGTAAAGCTGATTACAAGCATATATATTGTTCCAAAATCTAACTTAACTTTTATGACTGTGTGTAGATGAGTAAATAAAAGCCGGTTTCTTCAATAAAAAACCCTTCGATATAACGAATTTTACGATATTACGACTGACCCGTGCATTAATTGGACGTATACTGTATACAAAATTGCTTAATTAAAAATGGTTTGTAACGCTTTGGCGCAAAATACACTGAACAGATTTTAATAGTTTCTTTTTTAAAACGTCATAATAATGCTAGAAAAGGATATTGCATACTTATTTTTTTAAAGTCAAATATCGTTTATTTTAAGATTAAGTTTTTCACACAAAAAACTGTCGTTGTTGGTAACAGCACATCACATCACATAACGAGCGCATAATCAGATCTTGAATTATGAATGTGAAAGCACGGATGTTCCCTCATCAAACACGTCTTAACGGTTGAACGGATTTTGATGAAAATTGGTGCTGAATTGGAGCATCGGTTACTTTTAAGTCGAAAAAAAAATGTTCAAATTACTGCAAATAACATGCGCAAATAGCAACAAACATATTGAAACGCTTTTTGCACAAGTTTTTCGCATAATAATGCTTCATTTAGTGAGATTTGCTCGATGATGTTGTCTTTGAGGTGTTGAACACTTTGAGCATAAAATGTACTTCTCCAGAATCCCCATGAGTAGAAATCCAATGGTGTTAAATTGCATGATCTTGGCAGCCAATTTACGTCTGTTCTTCGAGAAATTATTCGATTACTATAAACTTCTCTTGCAATAGATCGATTAATTTCGTTTTTGTGTGAATATTTGGCTTTCAAATTACGTACACATTTAATGTTGGGAATTTCGATCATTTCTACAACTGTATTATTTATTTGTATGAGTTAAGAATTTACTTTACAAAAGTACAAGCTATATCAGGTCTCACATTATGCCAGTGCTAAAGTGCTTCAAAGCTTATTGGAAGTAATGATTGATATTTACTTGAAGTTTACAAGTTTCACTTCTAGTGACCTTTGCAATTTATACTCTACTATAAATATTCAGATGAATATACGTACAAATGTGTCTTACTTTCCATTCAGCATATGTATGTACATTCTCCTACCCATTTGTAAACATTATTCTATTATACCACAATTTTGTCAAATAACTAAATAATCAAGTCAAGCTCAAAATAAGTTTCCCCTCTCTATACTGCAATGCAAATACACGTAGTTCCGTACATAACATACAGACAACTCTTTGCATAGAAAACATGTTGAAATCCACGCCACAATATTGCAGACAGACAGACAGACGTGTACTATGTACTAACGTTAATAGTTTGCAAATTTGCACACACTCCATGAACACACCGGGGGAGTTCTTTACTCACTGAGATTTTCAACAAATATGGAACTTCAATGGTAACAACAACAATAAGAATAAACCAAACAAAAATCTGACGACAAACTACAATGACAACAATTTTCGTAATAGTGTTGAGAGGTTGACTAACAAGTTAAAATGTTATGGCACTATGTATATATGGCACTGTAGTGCAAGTGTACAGTGAAGAAGTACGAGTAGGTATTGTTGGAAATAGAAGCAATAAAAATATTAACTACAAACAGACTTTGAATACAATAGAAAAGTACAAAATTTTTTGAGTTAAGAGTGTAAAAATCGACTTTGATAAGAATGTTCAACTTAATATAAGTGTTCGAAGTGATATAAAAAGGCAATAGAATAATTTGTTGTAATACCAAATCTCTGATATCTTGTCTCTTTCGCAGACATTACCCGGATGTATTTTTTCTTAGAAGCTTAAATTGTAAAAGGTCTTTGGCAGTTCGATGTTCGATTCTGTATTCGTATTTTTGACACTATTATTTCAAGGTCATGCGCTTATGCTCAGTTTGCTAAGAATATGCTACAGTCAACGAAGCTATTTGCTTTAAGCTTAGACATTGTCGTCTACCAGTGGCATAGCCAGGGATCATGGAAAAGATCCCCTCTTGGGTGAAGAACAGTATAAAATTAAATGAAATAGACAGCCCATCTCCACAATTTATGCTCTATGGAAATTGGCAAATTGCATGAGCGAAATTGCATTGTTTTGTGATTTAATTTGATTTTCAAATTAAAAAACAAATAAACTTTCAAAAAACCACGCATCCAGCTTTTTCAAATGTGCCCAAGGATCCGATCAGTCTGAGCCAAAAGAAAATTCAGTTTTTTTATTTGGATACGACGGTAACAGGTCACGCACGAGCATTCCTTTTTGAGGTGCAAAAGTTTCTAATCCGTCCTTGTCAAAATTCTGGCTACAACGCAGAACAATTGCAAAAAAATTGTTTAGTGGTCGTATCCAAAATTATCTAAAAATCTATTAAAGATCACAAATTACACAAAAGTTAAAACAAACTTTTTCCCAAAACTAATGAACAAATGCGCCAAAAATAAAAAAGGAAATAATGCGCCCATTCCCGTCAAGGGGAAAATTAGCGAAGCACGACGTCTTCGATTTGGATAATATATTGTATATTGGATTTCTGGATCAAAAGCAACACTTTATGCAATTTTTGTTTTTAGCTCAGAAAGAGAAGGGCACAGTAGGGGTCGATATCTGTTATTACACAAATTTTTAGTTCTGTTGTCTCTCTAGCGATTGGCAGACTTAAAGACTTATTTTAAATGTAATTTTACTTGGTATGAAGTATCAATTTTAATTTCATATTTTGTGCTTTAATCTATTTTATAAATAGCTTATTTTCAATACCTTTCCAACAATATATAATGTACTTTCAATACGCAAGCTATGTCCAAGCTATAGAGACCAATTTGAAGGTACTTTTTTATTTGTGGTCCAAAACTCTAATCAATTTGGGCATAGGATAGTTACTTATACTTTTCAGCAACATTGTTGGTGTCAAGGCAGCTTTTAAACACAGGTTATAGCCTAGGGGCCCTCACCATTTTGTTTTTGATCAGCAATATATATTAATGTAATATATGTAATAATGTTAAAAAAATTTACTTGCATCTCTTAGTTAAAAACCCCTTCAGGTAGCGCCCGCATCACATATTCAGCCTAAGAGCCCGCATATCGTAGACACGACTCTGCTTGGTTTTATTAAGATCAATCATCGGTACAGAAAAGTAAAAGACCTTCAAAGTGAAATCTAAATTGAAAAAACCTCTGGAGATCAAAGGTCTCTTCAAAAATCCTCAAATTTTTTATGCCGATCATCAGGGCTGTATCTAGGGGGGATGCTAGGGGATAGAACCCCCCCGAAATATTTTGACGGACACTGTATATAAACGATTTTGCAAAGAATATACACTACGTAGAAAAAAATCTCATATCCAAAACCCCCCCGAAATAAAATCCTGGATACGTCACTGCCGATCATGATCAGAAACAGACTATACGCAATTATTTCTAATCATTACGGAATTGTGGACTATTTTTGTCTAAGTTTGATAAAAAATTTGTACAAAAAATCAAAAGGTGTCCATATATTGATTACAATATATCCTCTATTGCAGGCGTGGGAAAATTGATTTTTATGTTGGAAAGACATTTGTTGGGCTATTAGTTTGAGCTACTATGTCCACAGATAAGCACATTCGAGGGATTTAAAAATATTGAACAAAATGCTGGCAGTTTTGAGCGTGGACATCTCCAATTTATGAAAGGAACAAAGCACACAATATTTTGAGATTTCGAAATGGGGCTGCACCTAAAATCGTTGCTTAAAATAACAAAATGTGGGCAAAATTGTTAAAGTGGGTGTTTTCGTTACATCTTTATACCACTTTCCATTGAAATTCCATTCAAACTCAGAAGATATATCATGTTTTATACATTGCATATATGGGTGGAGCCACGTCCACTTGTTGAAATCAGCCCATACGAGTATTTGGTTTCATGTATTATTTCACTATATTATATATGAAACATAGTTATATAGGAAGCAACAAAATGTTCTAACTCCAAAGAATTGGGGACAAAAAAACATAAAAAAAATCCTCAAATGAAAGACAGAATGTCCTTAGTTTAAGTAAATGCTGCTTCTTTGTAATTAGTACACCTGTAACAAAAGACTTGGCTTTGTTCGGTTTTCTTTATGATATCGTATTTATTTTTAAATTTGTATATCAATTCCTGCATTAGTTCACTGAAACCCACGTTTACAATTTCGTCTGAGTGCCACGCCCATTGATGTAATCCTGTTTACACAATTTCTTTTTGAGGATCCATTTTGTATTTGCTTACTTTGTGCTTTTGTTTACTTTTTGGTCTTTGTCATAACAGCTGTTTGATGATGGTTTTTTTTTTTGAAATAAGTACGAAAATTTTATTCACAATAGCGCCGGTTTTTTCTGAAAAAAGGAACGTGTTTTAAGAAAACATAATCCGAGTCGTTTCTGTTCGATGCTTGATTTATATGAAAACAGATCCATTTCTGTTTCAATAACTAGGTAAAAGAGAAACGTGCTATTTTTGTACCAGTGTGAAAGCCTTATCGTTTTAAGAAAGATTTTTGAATATAATTAAGTTTTGTTTTTCGTTGTAAGTAACATACATATTTGCAGCATTCAACCCTGCATATTTTAAATATTCAAATATAATTTTTGTTTTGTGTCCAAATGCTTCATAATAAGCTTTCATTTTCCCAAACAGAATGATTTGAATATGACTTATATCATTTTGACTCACAACGTCCGCTTTTCACTATACCACTTAGAAAAGCAAAATCTCGTAGGTGCCTTGCCAGACAAAGGACTGCTGACTCAATAGACACAACATTATGTAGTAACAACTAACTGCCTTTAAGTCCAATACTGTCTGCAGTTGTCTCTAAATGGCAACGAGCTATTTGTACCAATACGTTGTTAGAGCATGTCTTTCAGTTGTTGCTGTAGTTGTACTTAGCTCGAGTAGTAGTTGTTGTTGTTGCTGTTGTTGTTGCTGTTGTTGTTGCTGTCTGCATTTGTAGCCCTGTTGCCAAGAACATCTGTAATATTGCCACAATACGAAGGAGCAACATACATAGGTATCTTACTCGTACATATCGTTCCTGGTAGAGATAGAGCAACAAAAAAAAAAAGAAGGAAAACCTCTGAATGTTGTTGCATGCAACTTTTGCTGCACTATTTGTGCTGTGTGGTTTTTTAAATTTTACTCTTTTAATTTTTTTATTTTATTAATATTTCTGCAAATGGCAAATAGTTTATCATTTCTATGCATTTTAGTTTTTCATCTTTTGCTCTTCTTTGCACCAATGATTTGACTTTGCTTGGTACTTTCCGCATCATCATCTGCATCGTGCTCATTGTTGTTGTTGTTGTAGTTGTAGTTGTTATGCTGCTATCAAGCGCAGTCCTTTGCATTGTCTTGAGCTTGGTTTGACTTGAATGCGAATGCAGTCCATACGTTTGATTGCCATCCTTTGAAGAATATTCCTTCTCTGTGGTAATGGTAATTGTATTAATTTAATATTTATTGATGATGAATTATAAGTTATTTTGTTGTTGTTCTTGTCTTTCGAATTTGTCGATGATATTGCATAAATTTGCTTTTTGCTGTTACTGCTGTTGTTGTAAGTGAGAGAGGAAAACATGAAAGCAGGTGTATTTGGTATTGTAGGGAATTATGGCAGAACGTTTTCTTGAAGAAAATATTTTTGAATGTCAAAAAGTTCTTTTAGTGATTTTTTTGCAAATGAGTGGTGGCTTAGCAAAATAGTTAAAATCTCGAAATATAGGCAAAGGCGAAATCCCCTTGAAAGGTTTTTGAAGAAATGCTTTCTATTAAAAAGTTACCCGAAACAATTGCGCTGATATTGAAAAAAAACTTTGTGGTGTGTCGGAACAAAAAATAGTTTAAAATTACTTAAATGAGCTGTTCAGTACATCTGTGTGCTAACACCAAAAAAAAATAAAGAAACATAGAAACAAAACAGCAAAAAAAGGGAAAACGCTTATCATCCCAGTTTCATCCTGTGCTAAACGAAATCATCAGCGACTTTTAAGTCGTTTAGTAAAATTTTCAAGCCTGATATGTTTCTCTTCAGCATAAATCTTTTGAAAACGCAAGCAAAAAGTGAAACAGGGCAGTAAAATAACTATAAATTATTTTCTGTTCCGACACACCACAAAGAATTCCTTTACCTTTTGGTGAGCTCAACGATTTATGATTATAAGATTTGCGTTTGCTGCATCATTTTGACACGCCAAGAGAGCTTGCAGCGGAAGTGCATGTGATAAAAGTGAGTTACAAAAAGAACTACACAACAGAAAAAATAATTTTTGCTTCGTTTTGATTCACTTTTTACTTGGATTCTCAACAGATCTATACCAAAAGGGAAACATGTCAGGCTTAGACGTTCATACAAATCGGTTTAAAAGTCACTGATGATTTCGTTTAGCAACGGATGAAACTAGTATGACTACCAAAATGGTAGTTGGACAAAAGGGCGTGGCAACTGTGTTGGCATCGATGGCAGTTACAGTTGTGAGGTTTGATATATCGATGTATAATGTTTGTAGCAAGCAAATAGAGCAATGTAGGTGGGGAAGGGCCAGCATAATACCATATTAACTCTAACGAATAAGGTTACTGGGTCGCATTATGTTCCTACTGATCTTAACCCAGTTAAGTTATATTTAAATTCTTTTCACAGTCAGTAGTTTTTTTTAAAACTTGTTAGCACTTATCCTTACAAACTTAAGACTGGGCAGCACTAATCGAGCAACCGAGTAGGAAATCTAACATTTTCAAGTAGAGAAATCTCGTTTAAAATCAAGTAATTTTTGTTTTTCAGAAATAATTTCATGCAACTTTTACAAGAGCTTAAAAATTTTATTCGAAATCAAAAAAAATAATTGATTTGCATAGGTTTTTGATATTAAAACTCTCATTATCCCAAATTCAGGCAACTCAATTTGTACACAAACATTTTCCAATCCATTTTTGCATAAGTAATTCAACTGAGTGAGCACTCACGTGTAAAATTTGTTTTGTTTTAAATTCGAGTACCGTAGACTTTACCTAAATACTTTTTGCGCCCCTAAAAAGTTTTTTTTTCGTTTTGTGTTCATTTATTTACATTTTTCACAACCAAAAACCGCATCAAAAATTATGAAAGGCAACAATGCTGATAGGTAATGATGCTGATGATAATGATGACCCCAACGTCAATTATTAACGTATCACTTGACAGCCGGGCAAATACAAAAACAATTACATCAGTTACAAAAACAATTTTTTTGTTTTTTTCAAAAATTGTAGACACCACAAAAATTTCACAAACAAACAGACAAAGAAAGGACAAAAAGTTTAGGAAAGGAGGCAGAAGAACGAAAAAAAAATGCAACAATAATAAATCAGGACGTAAAGAACCTCAACGGTTTTTACGTGTGATAAAACAGGGGTTGGAGGGTTTGATTCCAAGTGAGAGAGTATGGCACGAACAAACACCCTTCTTGGCTATCGTCGACTCGTTTATACGAAAGCTGTTACGTTTGTGTTGTTGTTGTTGTGAACAACAACAATAGCAATAAGAACTGTAAAGGACCACGGTGTTGAGAGTGGGATTTCTGATCATGATGCTGATGACAAGGACGACATTTAAATCATTATTATATTATTATGCGCCATAAATAATGACGCATACAAATGTACACGCACACGCACGAGTCTTAAATAGATATAAATATTTGTGTTTACGTGCCTACAACAATTAGTAGCCCTGTGAGAAATGTAGTCATCATGCTATGCATTCTAAATAAATAGAGATTGTTGCTAACTTATAGGTAAATTAACGCAAAAATACAAGAGCAGAAAGATAGTCCACAAAATCTTTTGTAAAAGGAATATCACATCTTGGGCAAAAATAATCGAAAAAAAAATGTTGAAAGATACTTTGCATTTATTCTTGCATAGGAGAAAATTCCCACTAAAGATCAGTCATTTCATGTAGCTCATGTGCTCAAAACTCCACATAAACACAAGACCGATTTGTAAATATTTAGAGATGAAGTGTCAAAAGTTAAGAGTTTTCCGATTTCTGCTTCAGAAAGAAAAGTTGAAAAAACGCACAAAGATTTATATTGCTTAGCTTTTGCTTTTACGTATGAAACATAACAGCATTCAATTGGCCATCATGAGAAGTCCCTCAGAAATGAATATTTTTGCTGAAATTTTCAATGAGTTATGACGTGAATGTTGCAGAATTCAGGTCTTAACTCGGCCATAGCTTGACGATTGTTGGTTTTAAAGTGATCAGTAGTAAGAGGATTATTTGCATAAACACGATCGTTAACGTCGCCAAAGAGAAAAAGTTCAATCGCTGGTGCTTGGATGCCAACTTAGATCTGAAAATTAAATATCTTAAGGACTTTTAGCGCAATGAAACCATAATTTGTCGTGTCTTATGGCTAGAGGTGCTATCTTGTTGAAACCATATGTTAATCTGATCGAAATCTTCAATTGTTGGCAAGAAAAGTCGGTTATCGTACGGCTCAGCATTGACAGTGACGGACGCTAATTTGTAATTCAAATGCCAACACCAGACCATACTGTACATCGATCAGTTATATTTTGTGGATAAATTGGCTTCCTTTAGGTCACTTGTGATTTTTCGGAGCCCATACATGGCCTTTATAGACACCATTTTATACAAACATAGGAGATCTATGCAGTGCCGGATTTACAAATCAAGTGGCCCATGGGCACAAGAGTGGTGGGGGCCTATCCGGACTGAAAAAACGAAACCGAAGTAACCGAATCGACCCTATCGAAGACTCGTTTATGGTGGGGGCCCAGGGGCACGTACCCGTAGTGCCCTTGTGTAAATCCGGCACTGGATCTATGTACGAGTACATGCGCATGCAAGCGCTTCATTGTCCCTAAATGATATGAAAGGAATTCAGAGTACACCATGTTGCGGTAATCGACGTAAACTTAATTCCAGATTCTTTTTACACAATATATACCCGAAGATTATATGAATTCTTTATAGGACACATGTACGTTACAGGGTTAAGTATTGAAATAAAGCTATATCAAATCTTTAATGGGTTCATTTTTTTAACGAATAATTTTGATAAAATGTTAAAAAAGTCAGATTTGCTCTGTCTACTTACTCCCAATTGTTTTTTTTTTCAAAACTTACACTACTGCGTGTGCAGTCCAAGCCATTGCCTCCCGAAAGTCTTTCCATGCCCATTATTGAATCTGACGGATTATGCCTTAAGAACTTTGTGCACAGCGCTATCAAACAGGCACTTTGAGTTTTCCGAGTGTCATTCCTTTAATTCGCTCTATGGAATAACTCAAAAAATATTAAAACTCGTGTTAGATTTTATAAAATCCCAATATTGTATCTCTAGGTTGGTAATGAACTTATAAACCTGGCATACAATGGCTGAAGCTATGACGACAATTATCATCCCACATGTTAACCTACAATTTAAAGCAAAACTTTCATACTTATTTTAATTTTACTTCAATTTTAAAAAACTTCAAATTGCATGGTTGCCAGTGATTTTGTAATTGGTCTAAGTTTTATTAAAAAATTTCTACAATATTTTTAGCATCCATGTGCACCAATATGATAATTTTTAGTAAAACTTAAAAAAAAATTGCCTCGGACCATATACCTACTCGGCTGCGCAACTATTTCATATGTTGCAATAGAAGTGATGATTCCTACTGGGGCATAGTTTTCTGTGTAATCGTGGGTATGTTAATGAAAACAGTGCTGCCAACATTTGTGAATTAAGTGCAAGCAAAATATTTAATATTTATGAGTTGCGGATTTAAAGTGCCTCGTTCAGCAGACAAACGAAAACAAATAGAGAGACACAAATACAATGACAGGATGTGAAAAAAGGACAAACGGTTTCAAATTTTCTGTGTATTTAGCACATATTTAACAACAACAAATGCATGCATATACAAAATGTGTGGAAAATCAGTGCAATACTCGGTACAATTGAATAGTAGCCGAGCGAGCGCTACTTAAAATTTTTTTTTGGGGTTTGGCTTTTCCGGCTTTTCTGACAAACAATAAGAAAAAAATATAAAGAAATGACATACTGATATATTTGTTTGTACTTTGTTGGCAGACACCTATCTATTTTTTTTTTTTGTAATGGGGTGCAAATATTGAAACCTTATTTATATGACTGCATACATATATCCTTATCTCTACAATAGATTTGTTTGCTTGCTATCTCTCTTACTCACAAGCAAGCATTGATGATCACATGAGTGATGACATCAAAAGTAGCTACTTTCAGATCTTTTTTTTCTACTGCTGGAAGTAAAAAAAAAAATACAAACAAAAACGTGTGCTACTTAAAAAGGATATGAATTTGAAATTGATCCTTTTTGTAGCGAACTTAATAATCACAATTCATTTTATTTACTTTGCTTTGCTCCTATGACGTTAAATAGAGATAAAACTATGAAAGAAGCTGCAACCTATGAATCCTCTTATATTGTCAGTGCCAGTGTTGCCGACGCGGCATATTAATGAAACAGCAGAGTAGATGATTAATGCACGTGTATTTTGATTGATTTTTTTGCATTGATAAACGTTTTTTTAAATATCAAATGCAGCTTATTCGTCTTTACATTTCGAAAATATTTAAATGTTTTGCAACCTTTCAATAAATTAATTAATCTTCTTTATTTTTGCTGTGTCTTTCATTTGGCAACAGTGTCGTGCGCATCTTCTACCTTTGCTAAATTCATATTGAAATCGTTTCAAATGATTTACATAAATAATTTTGATTTTGCAAAAAAAAAAAACTGTGTCTTTTACCATTTTTCATGTTGAGTCATTTTGTTTCCTCGTACATTTTCTTCATTCACATTAATTAATCAATTTTTGTCATTTGTGTGGCATTCCAGTTTTGTTTTAATTTTTTAATTTGGTTCAACTGATTTGTGACGTCCCTTAATAATTTACGATTCGACGTATTTATTTTGGAAGGTTTTGAATATTTTGAAATCATTTTAATTACTATGGATCTTTGTTCATAATTTCCTTATAATTTGTGCACATTTACAGAATGTTATTAACCTTTTGTTATTTGTAATTATAAGTTGTCGTTTGAATTTGATGCCACACGCCTTTGATGTCAGTCAGCTTTTGTTTTTTCGTTCTTTTGTGTAGCAGGATCTCAAGGTTCTTAGTTGTTATAAGATATGAATTATATAATAAAATAGATACTAAAGCAATATACATACAAATGAATGAACAAAGTCAGCAACATAGTGGAAAATCAATCCAATAATCCAGGCTATTTATTTCTTGACCGAGTACCACTCTAGTGAAATTCATCTTCGATTTTATCATTAGCTCAGTTGCAAATGGTCTGATGGCTCCTTAAACTATTGGCAGAAGAACTCTATTATTTTGGTCAAACTATGTAAAAGTAGTTAGAGCAGGCATGCCCTTGCGGTCTGACTAAGAGCGCTAAGGCTCCACTGCTACCTGAATAAGTTATCCAATGTCAAAAAAAAGCAAAAATCAAAAAATTCTAACACTTATGAAGCAATTGCAACAACAAAGCAATGAAAACCAAACCACATTAGCAAAATTATTGCAGCGATATCGAGCCAATATTTGTAGTGATACAAGTATCGGATATGGCGATAATTTGCATATAATATAATAATATAACGTACAATTTTTAACATTCACGAAAACCAAGTGTTAAACTGCGACAACATTTATGCGAGATATCATCTTATTTGCGTGAGAGCCTAATTATACAGTTTTCGCACTAGATGGGCATATTGGAGTTACTGCTGCAAGTGCACTCCTACGCTTTCTTCCAAAAATCAGTTAATATAGCCTTTTTTTTTATAGATATAAACTTTTTTGCTTGAAATTTCATGAACAATTTTGAATACGCAAAGAAAAAAATTCAATATGATAAAAAAATACTGCTTTGAAATCCCTTCAAAAACTCACTTGCAGCAACAAGACTCTACATAACACATGAGAAAAGAAAAACACGCACTTCCACATAAACAAAGAAAAGTCAAAGTTCAATTATTTGTCGTAAGAAGGATTTAAATTGGGGGATACAAAAAAAAAATTGTTCAATAAAAAACAATCACAAAAACAAGAAAATCAGAATGGGGGAAATGAGAGGGAAAAACAACCAGCGCTTCTATTAAAAACAGTTTAATACAAATGTAAAATCACAGCCAGTCAGAAAAATGCCTACAACACCCACAGAATAGCAGCACAAACAACAACAAGAAAAACATAATAATAACAACACAACAGCGCCGTTATACATACGAGAAATAACAACCCTGGTACGGTGTTTGGTAATCAAAACAACAACACAACCGAACATTTCACATGCCAAATAACAACAACAGCAACAAAAACTGAAAGCACGAAAAAGCATATTGTTGTACAAACGATTCAACACAAAATGTAATAACAACAACAAAACATAAGTTCGGGAAATTTCATTCCGACCGCCACATCTCACGAAAGGGAGTCAGCAGCAAGCAGCTAGCTAGCAATAAATGTCTGTTTGTGACAGGACTGCTTTATTTTCCTTCAACCCAGCCAGCCCACTGACTCACACGCACACGAACACGCTTATACACATACATACGTATGCTCTCACCCCCTCACCAGAAGTTCCTACAGTGCAAAGTTTGTCACAACCCAACGCCTACTTATTGCATTTGACTTGTCACAAAGATTCCACCCCATAATATCCCCATCTTCTCACGCTTGTTTTTAAGGTAGACATTTTTTGATTCACCCCAGGCAACAACAACGTCACACCAAAATACTATTAAAGCTTTTTCACTGCACATACATACATACATAAATACCTAGCAGGGCTGCCAACAGCATACGCACATCATTTAAATGGCTTAACCTATTTTATGCAAGAATTGAACCAACTGAAGGAAGGGTATTGATTTTTTATGCTTGTGAGACTGTCGAACCATAATTTAGTAGACAAAAATATCAATTTAAATATTTTTGAAGCCAGCCCATTGCACAATTACTGCTAGTATGAGATTTGTCAATTCAATTCCCATCCTAGCATTTTTAAAGGACATTTATATAGTATGAGGCTGATAAACAATTTTAGTATAACTAAAGGGTGTTTTTTTTAGAGGTATAGAGCTTTGAATTGAAATAAAACACAAGAAAATCGTTTTAATGTCCATCAATTTGGCTTTATTGGAAGGATAATTTTATGCCATTAATGTTTAAATATGATTTCGGGCATGTGGCCGCCGCGGCTGGCTCGAATAAAGCCAATTCTACAGGTCCAATTTTGAACCACTTTTTCGAGCATATGGGGCCGTATGTCGGCAATAACACCACGAATGTTGGCTTCCAAGTCCCCTAACGTTTCTGGTTTGTTGGCGTAGACGAGCGACTTCACATATCCCCAAAGAAAATAATCCAATGGTGTCAAATCACACGATCTTGGTGGCCAATTGACAGGTCCATTCCGCGAAATTATGCGCTCATCGAATGTTTCCTTCAATAAATCGATTGTGACGTGCGCTGTGTGGCATGTAGCGCCGTCTTGTTGGAACCACAACTCATCCACATTCATGCCATCCAATTCGGGAACAAAATAGTCGGTTATCATGGCTCTATACCGGTCTCCATTAACGGTAACTGACTCTCCAGCATTATTTCGGAAGAAGTATGGCCCAATGACTCCACCAGCCCATAGAGCACACTAAACAGTCAGTTTTTGTGGATGTAATGGCGTCTCAAGGGTCTCATGTGGATTCTCTTCACTCCAAATGCGGCAATTTTGCTTGTTGACGTAGCCATTCAACCAAAAATGAGCCTCATCACTGAACAAAATTTTGCGATGAAAATCAGCATCGAGATCAATCTCATTTCGGCCCATACACCAAAATCAAGACGCATTGCATGGTCTCGCGGCTTTAATTCTTGCACAAGCTGGATCTTGTAAGATCGCAAGCCAAGATCTTTGCGCAAAATCTTCCATAAAGTTGATGGACAAAGCTCTAATTGCTGTGCACGGTGGCGAATCGATTCATTCGGGTCCTCTTCAACATTTTGCTCTACAGCGGCAATTGTTTCTTCGGTGCGCACTGTTCGACGTCTCTGCGGATGCGTATTATCACATAGAGTAAACGTAGTGCGAAAACGATCCATGGTTAACCGAATTAATTGCTCTGATGGACGATTATGTCGACCATAAAATGGACGGAGCTTGCGGTAAACTTCGCGAACTGAACCATTATTTTCGAAATAAATTTGCACGATTTGCAAGCGTTGTTCTTTTGTCAACCTGTTCATGATGAAATGGCAAACCAAACTGAACATAAATGACATTAGAGTTGCCAGATTTGACCACAAAATGCCAGTTTTATCTCTATTCGAAAAACAAACCTCTAAAAAAAAACACCCTGTATGTGATAGAAGATAATTCGTGAGCATAGACAAAACCTAAAGCCTCTGCACTCATTCCATAAACTGGTGACAACTCTCTTTCCCATAAAGTAAGAGACGATACTGTTTTTGGTTCCAGCATTAAGAATCATAAGTGCAGGCATGGTGGTCATCCACCAGAGCTGAGTAAGAGCTGAAAATCATTGAACACTTCATTAAAAGAGCCAATGTGTAAATTTGCAAACCCAAATTCCAACTGAAAAAAAAAAAACCAATTGTAATGGGAACGATCGCAATCAAAATGACTTAATTAATCAAATTTGTATGAGAGCTCATGAGCTCATTATACTTTTAAAAGAGCCGGAATACTTAAATTTTGTTTGACTTGGCCATATCTGGTTTAGCAAATTCTACAGAAGAACATCTGTATTTTATCCTGTAGCAGAGAAACTTAGCTCATATGTGGTCACCTCAAAATTAATATCGAAATGTCTCAAGCTTCTTACCAAGCCTGTCATCAAAAACACAGTATGTTAATTTAATGGATCACAGCTGTACTGCAGAGTTCTTTTTAGTACATATAAATAGATTCTGATATCCTGGATAAAAAAACAGCAGACAAACAAACTTATTCAAATCAGATATTTCCTCAAAGAGTTCAAACCGCTGCTGACAGCAAACCAAAGCTTGCTTCACTGTCATGGCTGGACAAGAGTCAAACTTCGTCATCCAGGTTCTCCCTTCATAATTTTGAAGGAAGTTTATGAAATTTTTCAGCATTCTGATCCTATATTTTCTTTTATATTTATCCTTAGTATAAATAATCCAAAAACTGATATAAAAAAATAATTTTAAGCAACTTGAGTAGTCACTTCTAATTTTGAGAAAAATTAATATGGTTTAAGGTCATATTACAAAACTCACAAAATTCACTCAAGAATGAAAAGAAAACTTTGTTTCATAAGAAATTAAAGAAAAAAAAAAATAAATATGCGTCATACTGGGGAACGAATTCAGACTCTTAAGATTGTAAGTGCACGTTTTTGCCTTTACTAACACTTTCAACTTAAAAATGCAAGTTTGAATTTGGGCCTATTAACATGTAATTCCTTACGAATTTTTATTTAACAAGATATCAAGTTAACTTAAAATTTTTGCTGTTTAATTGTACAATCTCCCATTCAAAAGAATGCGAAAAAAATCATATAGCAATTCGTTAAGAAATTTACTCCTCAGTTTTGAAAAATGATATTGAAAAGTAAGGAAAAATCGCTCAAAGCTTTATATTTCCTTAACAGAAGATTTTTTGGAATATTTTTTTTTAAATTTCATAAAAAAAATGTTACATATCGTTTTGACTTTTATTATAAATTTTACTGGCACACTATTTTTTAATTTATTTTAAGTCGAAATGAAAAATTTTTCAGATCAATAAAATTTTAGCAACGATACACAATGGGTTAAATATTTTTAAGGCTGCTAGTACAGCATACGATTACGTTACTGTCATAGCCGCTAAATAAAAGTTTTTAATAACAAAAGTGAAACGGAAAAAAAATCTATTTTATAAAACGCGAAAAATATGGTAAATAACATATTTTTTAGCGCAATTAAAGTGAAAATTCCATCCCTTTTAGCCAAAGAAAAAATAATAAGAGGAATATTTAGGCCTATGCTTTGTTAACACACAAAGTTATAGTATCTTGGTGAAACTTTTAGCGGTTATAATGCCATTGAAGGACTTAGGGTTGTGCAAAAGAAAATCATGAAAATAACAAAAATACATAGAAAATACGAATAGCAGGAAAAACGGCGCAAATGTGCCAACGTAAAATGTTACAACCACGTCGACGACGACGTAATACATTTCTATTTTTGGTAGGATTTACTTTATTGAAATATTCAAATGAGATTGTCGATTGCGCCTAAATAGGATTTACAATACGTACGCACGCCGTATGGTATGTCGAAGGCAGCCAACATTTAGTGCTGATGCTTTGGAAGTTTTCCCATTTTCTTTTAAAGCGAAGACGTTTTGGCGTTTTAGTAAAGTTAGTGAACTTTTCTTTTTTTTTTTATTTCATTTTCTTTCTATTTTAGGACAGATATCTTAGATTGTTTGAACTTTAAAAATGAGATGTTTGATTAATTTACGTATGATTCGTGTAATTTAAGGTGCTGCTGACTTGCACTACTTCTCATATTTTGCGTTTGAAATCTACTACTTTAAGGCAGGCATGACCAGAAGAGCTGAGTAAGGGAGCTGTAAATTGCTTATCATTTAATGAGAAGAGACAGGGTGTTGTTTTCTATGTTTAGTATTTTTTACCTTATGTGTAATCTGAAAATATAATTTTTATCAATTTATATGAGAGCTGACGAATGCGCCAGAATAGGATCGGAACAACCGGAGAATCAACAAGTAGTAGACTTTAAGATACCATTCGCAGAACTATACTATCGGATAGAGGGCATAATCAAAAAACCAACGAACAGAAGGATGCAAAACGTCTCGAATTATATGGCTTAAAATGAATCTAGGAAGAACGCAAACTCTCTTAAGATTCAGAAGAGGAGCGCTAAGGACTGTTGTAGAAGTACTGACGGCGCACTGTGTTGTTGGCCCTTTGGCCGCCAAATATGTTGCTATTTTCAGAGATTGCTGCAGGAGTTGTGGAGATGAAGAAGAGGATGAGACAATTAAACACCTGCTCTGCGAATGCCCGTGGCTAATGAGGAGACGAACCAAATATTTTGGTTCTGCATTCTTTGTTGGTTTTGAGGAACTAGCTGAGTTGGAACTCACCAGCATCTTCAACTTCAACAAGTCATCTGGGTGGTACCCCGCTATTCAATAAGACAATTAAAGGAGAAGGAAGGGAATTTTTGTTTTATATATATATATGTAGGGTATCACAATGGGCTGTCTCCGAGTGCAGCTTACTTTATGCAAGCAACCCTTTTATCCTAACCTTACCTAACCTAGAGGCCATATGTACTATGAAGAAGCATATTTCCAAATCTTAATGGTTAGGCTCACAACCGAAAATGTCGGCACTGCTCACTGCATATAAAATCTGTTTATTTGTATCATTTTTAACAATTATTAAAAATTTAATTTAGTACTTTCTTACTAGTAATAAATATAAAAAATTTAAATATTTTAAAAACAAAGATACTTTTGCATTTACAAAATTCCTGGAAGTTATGAAATAATTCGACATCAAAGTGGTACGCTTTTCACTCACGTCCTCAACGTCGTTGTATTTGTTCCCCCAATGCACAATATACACAAATAAATCCACTTTTTATTAACTATCCCTAATAAATTACATTATCAATCCAATGGAATTTAATTTGAAAATTTATGAAGTTACACCTTTCGTGTAACCCCCACATTTTGTTGTCGCTATAAAACGCATAACTCCAAGGGTTACACACAGCCCAATGAACTTCATAAATTCATTTTTAATATATACTTTGATCCTTCATTATGTCCAGGAAAACATTTTTTTCTGACCTTTTGACTTTTTTCCCTTTTATTATATTGTTTCATTTTCAGAGAAAAAAAAAACAAACTATTGTTTGTTATTTTTTTTTTATTTTGATGCACACAGGTGTATTTAACCACGAACAATAGTGTTATGATGGGGTACGAGTTCGTATACCCTTATATCCCGCATAATTTATACAATATAGCTAACTACTCATACACATAAGCAATATGATATATATTATATTTTTTCTCAAAATTTTTACAGGTATGTACTTTAGTTATTGGGTTATTTTTTTTTCTTGTTTTGTTGTGTGCTATGGCGACCCTTTAGTGAGAAGTAATGGCTTTGTGAGCAATAATAAATACGCACCTTTTTGTATTGGAAAGCATAAATAATGTCATTTTGAAAGAGCGTTCCAAAAAAAAAAATGAAAGGATCGACTTTTGTCGAACTTAAAAACAATAAAATATTGTAGTAATAACAATGGAAACTCTCAGCTTAAACGTAAATATACATTAAATTCTTGTACATAAAAAGAAGTTTTAATATTTTTATGCTCGTATTTTGTTGCTTGAATTATGAGGTTATGTCAATAATCCAAGGCTTAGCGCTCCAAAAAGGACGGCGATGAAGATTTCGATTTCAAAAAACGCGTAAATGATAAAAACTTAATTTTAGTGAACCGTCTTCATAAAAAAAGCAAAATTGTGATCCTTGTACCTTTGACAAGTATGTAAGCAAATACTAAAATTCAGCTTATGAACAAAACATAGCCCACTTTTAGCTTTGAGGCCTTAAAATACGAATCCGAGTTTGAAATAATAATAATTGAGTTAAGCTATTACAGCAATTAACCTTCTTAGCTACTTAGCTTAGAGCTTTAAATAAAAAGTAATAATAAATACATAATCGCGAAGCGCTCTTTCTGTACGGGCAAAAATTTCGATGATTTCAGTGGCGTCACTTCAGTAGAGATGAGGAGGGCATTGCCTCCCCCAAGATTCTGATACTAGTTTTTATTTAATACATCAATTCAATAAACCCATCTAATAGTGGTGGAATTATATTTCTCGGCTCTCCCCCCAAGGTTTTGGTGAATGATAATTTGAAACATTTTTACCATACTTTTATGATTTTAAGTTTGGCCTCATTAAAAAAGTAATGAAATGAAAGCTATATTTCACTTTTGGGAACAAAACACCTAACAAATTCACAATTTACCAACTTGCATAGGTTAGGCTAGATTCGAACAGGTAATATGGCAAAGTGAAGATAATACTCGGAAGTCAGAAATGTTCATAATGGACTACTTGATATTTAGCCCTTTAAACGGCAAGACCGTCTGTAGAAGGTCTTCACTTAAACCCAATTATTTTTCAATCCGAATTATTCGCTCCAATCAATCCGTATAACTAATAAAGAAAGTCCTTGACTTATGATTTATCATTTCGCCTTGCCTTTAAAAGCCGCATACAGTGGAATGCCACTTGGATCGTTCAGATCTGTAGAAGTGTGTTCCCCAAAAAGCTTATGGCGAGTGCTTTAAAGTGCAATACAATAGTTGAACGAAAAAAAAGTTAGACGACTAAAAATTAAGATACCAAAATTGTTGGATGACAAGGAAGTTGGATGACTTTAAAGTTGGACGATAAAAAAGTTGAACGCAAAATAACTTGGACGACAAAGAAGTTATAATAGATGACAAATAAGTTGGACAACAAATAAATTGAACGCAAAAAAAAATTGGGTGACAAAAAGTTAGATGATAAAAACTAACTAGATAAAAAAGTCAGGACGACATAGACGCTCCACATCAAAAAGTGGAACGACGAAAAAGACTATCTAAGCGCTTTGTGATCCAATATTTCTATCGCTATTTTTTTTTTTAGTTCAGCTTTTATGTACATATGTCTGCCAACTTTTATTTCGACCTTTCCCCATCCATTGCTGCATTGAGTTTGTTTTTGAAAAATAAGCGCAAAACAGGGCAGATGCCCAGGGGCATAAAACAAGCCTTGCATCAACAGTGTTCCATAACGTTAAAATAAACGATTTTTTGCAGTGTTGCACAATGGTGCATACTTAGGGGGCTCAAATACCGCAGTTGAAGTACATACATATATACAAACTTATTTATGGAGTGATAGATTTTTTTGAAAATTTTGTAACAAAGTCGAGTCATTCTTTGGAAGTATTTCTTTTAATTAAAAGTGTAAGTTATTAAAAGAAATAGTTTAAAATCAGCGCTTCATAGCCAAGTAAATGAACATATGGATTTATGACAAAATTTGCGAAAATCAGTTAGAACACTTAGCAGCTACTACTTTCTGCGTCTGCATTCTCAAGAGCACCTGCTGGTACTTTTATGCCATTCCAATACACTTCACTTAATGCCACTGCATTTACTCCATTCGAAGTGCGGGAAATATAAAGAAATATCCAACTCAATCCATGCTGGAAATTACCATGCATTGCGGGATATTTTTGTTATGCCAACAATAACAATTGATTCTTAGCGCGGATTAAATTTGCCTTTTGATGATATGACCTTTTTTTTTTTTGTTGTTCATTCCTCAGATGTCGCTGTGGCTGGTGCAACTTTGTTTTTCATCTTTTTCTTTACATTTTCTTTGCTATTATAATATTTACAGTATATTGTTCTCTCTACTCTTTGACAAAAGTCAAAGTTTCACACCTTGAGCTTAAAAAAAAATGTGAACAAAAAAATGGCGTAGTTGTAACAGTTGAAAAAAGGCTACACGCGGTGTTATTTGTTCGTTCATCTGTTTATTTGTCTGGCTGTCATTCGCGTGCTTGGAAAGCGCCATCTGTGGCGACATTTGTGCGTTAAAAGCGAAGAGAAAAAATTAACGTTGGTCATTTGTATGGGCTTTACGCGTATTAGCCAATAGTACAGGTGGGTAACTTAATACTTATTTATGTTTTTTTGAGTACAACTCATAAGCAGTTTAAAGCTCTTCTTTTTTAAGCGGTTTAAGTGAAGTTTTCAAAGTGGCAAGACGGTATTATATGTAAATGTTTGTGTAATTGAGTCGAATGTTTTGACAGCGAATGAAACTGATTTAACAACAACATTATTTTAGACTTTGGGAATGGGTTTTGAAAATATGATTACAGATTTATATTTCATATTTTTTTATATTGTATCTAAGTGAAAAAATTTATCGAAGCTTAAATTGTAAATGGCGACTGCTATTTGTGTGGCAATCTTGGTATGTGTGGCTTAAAAGGGTTGTGACATTGTTTGTGTTAAGATCCAAAAAGTTGAGCATTCTAGTAAAGCATACCTCTGAGATCACCATCAATATGTCCTCTGAGGTTCTAGAAGACACAATTTGATAGTAAATTGCCAACTCGGCAAATACCGATATTCAAAGCCAAGTCACATAAACAGTTTTATGCTTCCACCTGGTTTTCGGACCAAAATATAATATAAAGAAGTTATAACATAAACAATTTTGCATCGAATTGGTGAAGTATGTTAGCCACGAAAGTTCAACAAGTTTCATAGTATTCCAGCTTAAAAACGGAATTAATTACTATTAGCTGGACATTAAGTTACATCAGATAAAAGTAGAAGATTTTGAGAAAAAAAGTTTCTACACTTTTTGTAAGCATAGCATAATCTGAGAATAAAAATACATCGGCTTCAACTGATCACCGGACAAACTATAACCAAACCATATATGCCATTTTTGTATAAAGAAAAGCTGGAAAATACCCAACTTGACATAAAAGAGACACCAACAGAACAACCAAAAAGTTAACTCCGGCGAAGCACAACAAATCACAGAATCAGAGATCATAGCTCGGCTTACGCAAGATAACGGGCCACAAATTCAAGACATAACGGTCAGTCAAATGTAAGCACAGGTACAGTTATCTGCTGGAAAACACTTTTTGGAAGCCACTCACTAGTATTCGCCATACGCCATTCACTTACGAAAGAAACGGCTAGAATATCTGTTATAAATAGCAAAGCTGCGACAGTAACAAGGGAGGTTATCGGTCCACAGTATTCATTGAGATATGAAATTTTCTAGGTATATCGCGAGCAGACGCAGTTCGCATAGATGCCAGATTTTCAAAATCAGTCACGCAGTTGAACGCCGAACTCATATATTATATACTTAGTCAAATTTAGGAAGACTGAAGAGTGATCTTGGTGATCACTGTAAAAAATATTAAACTTATCACTATGCCAGAATTTCAGTAACTAATGCCCTTCGCGTCATTGCGCAGCAGATGACAGGTTACATTTAACTTTCATTGACTCAAAAACCTTGGTATGCTGATGAGCTCCAACTCTGCTTGTTCCTCAAGCCCTCATAAATCCTGGGGATTCGCAGAGTAGATGTTTAGCTGTCTCATTCTCTTCTTCTTCGCTACAACTGCTGCATAAGTCTCTGAATGTGATAGGCCCAATGATACAGCGCCCCGCCAGCACTCCTACAACAGTTCTGAACGCTCCACTGCTGAACCTTAAGAGAATTTGTATCTTTCATAGATTCAGTTTACTCGTAGACTACATGTTTCGAGATGTTTCTGTTCGTTTGTTTCTTGCTTGTTTCCTCTATCCGTTTGTGTAGTTCCGGTAGTGGTTTTCTAAGGTTGATCGCTTGTTGATTTTCCAGTTCTGATGATATTTTGTCACATTCATCAGCATTCACAATGGGCTCGTAGTGGCACTTTTCGCCCTCATGGCCCAAATCGTTATTCGACGCACAAGCAACCATAAAACAATTCGCGGAATTTCAACACTATCGACACACAGCGTTGACTTGAGTTCAAATGAATACAACACACAATGGTATTAGCGACAGTGCAGCAATGTGTCTGGACGAATGCAGCAATTGTTTTTGTTTGTAGTGCAATTTCGTTTTTTTTTTCACGGTGGGCGAATTTGGAAATTAAAGTAAAAAACTTTAAAATTTATGATGTTTCTTAAATTTGTTGTTGCGCCCTTTTACTAGATTTTCATGCCCACCACTGCCAGAGTGTTCTGTATCATCTGTATGGCTTGGTCTATAGCAAAGACTTCAGCTTGAATAGTCTAAAAGACAACTCTACATCTATTTACTCCGTATAAACAGCTGCTCCTGTGTCGAGTTACATCTTGCATTCATCTATGGAGGCGCCAGCGGTCCACTCTTCACTTGTTGAAAAGTTGATGTTGCGGGCGGTGTCGAAGTCAATTATAAGGCAAAGTTCAAGCTGCATTTGCTACCTCAGACCACAGACTAAACCCTAAATTTTATAACTTTGCTGAATTTTACGTTTTCAATTCACATCCCTGAATTTGTTTTTTAAGCCACCCTTGACGAAACAGCGCAAGAATCAATGTCATAATTAAGTAGTTTGTAAGATAACATAAAATAAAGCAACAATTTTAACACAAATCACAAATTCGTTGAAGAAACAACAAATGATGGACCACCATAATCGGCCCAGCAACCAATAAAAATAAAAGTTTATGATTTTATTGCATGCACAACAAAAATCATTTATAACATTTATAAAAATACCTAAAATTTCAGTGCTTCATAAAATCAGTTATGATCATTTATCCATATCACCTACCAGTTTAGGAGATATTGCCACCATTTAGCAG
Source organism: Meiosimyza decipiens (assembly GCA_963680825.1). NCBI lineage: Eukaryota > Metazoa > Arthropoda > Insecta > Diptera > Lauxaniidae > Meiosimyza > Meiosimyza decipiens. The sequence continues at coordinate 11,126,134 of OY804259.1, forward strand.
TTGAACACTTTTATAAGCAAAATAAACAAACTAAAGAAAGCATGCGATTGAAGAAAATTTAATCGCCAGAAACACGTTATTTACGAGTATAATACATTCGCAATAATAAAAACATTAAGCTACCTACATGGAGATATATAACTGGTATAAATATCTTTTATTTTGCATAAAAAGTTCGAGTTTTGTATCGCAATTTTCCCTCCGCATGAAATTTGCCGTAAATCACAAATGACAGGCAGCGTAAAATGAGAGATCGTACTTTTTTTGCACTCCACATATTTGTGACAAGAATTGATTTTTATTGTAATTTTTTTTTGTTTATGAATTTATCATAAAATCATCCATTTTTCATTTCATTTCAGGTGAAAAACCATTTAAATGCGAGCACGAAGGTTGTGATCGTCGTTTTGCCAATTCGTCGGATCGTAAGAAACATTCACATGTTCACACATCGGATAAGCCCTATAATTGTCGTATTAATGGCTGTGATAAATCATATACTCATCCATCATCGTTGCGTAAACATATGAAGGTAGGTGGCTGTGTGATATTGTAGGGTTTTTAATTTTGTGTTCTTTAGATATTATGTTACTTTATATGGGGTAGAGCATTTACCGTCGGCATTTGGAAATTATTTGATTGAGTGCAGTTAGTTTGCTTAAAAAATAATTTAATTAAGCTTATGATTATCACTGATGTTTTTTTTTTTCAAAACGAAATTACTCGCTTAACTTCACATTTTTTATTATCCTTTCAAAAATAAAAAATAATTGAAAGAGAGTTTGTTCTTTGAACTGCGAACCGAACGTTTTTATTAAAAATGTATTACAAATGAGAAGAAAACACAGAATTCAAAAAGCAGCATGAGCAACGAAAAAGTAATACGCCAAGTTTTTTGAGAGGTTTTGCAAAAATTTAATTCTAAAAAAAGGATGCTTAATTTTGAAAAATGCAAAATAAGTATGCATTAACCTTTTTTAGCTCAAATATGTTGTTTTAAAAAAAAAATTATTAAACTCGGTTCAGTATATTTTGTGCCAAAGCGTTACAAACCATTTCCTTACAAGCAACTTTATATAAATAGTATAGATTTACACACATATATCCAATAAAAAAAGTGATTGCTACAATTTTATGCAAACGATTTATTATTTTATTAAGATAAAGGGTGTTTTTTTTAGAGGTTTGTTTTTCGAATAGAGATAAAACTGGCATTTTATGGTCAAATCTGGCAACTGTAATGTCATTTATGTTCAGTTTGGTTTGCCATTTCATCATGAACAGGTTGACAAAAGAACAACGCTTGCAAATCGTGCAAATTTATTTCGAAAATAATGGTTCAGTTCGCGAAGTTTACCGCAAGCTCCGTCCATTTTATGGTCGACATAATCGTCCATCAGAGCAATTAATTCGGTTAACCATGGATCGTTTTCGCACTACGTTTACTCTATGTGATAATACGCATCCGCAGAGACGTCGAACAGTGCGCACCGAAGAAACAATTGCCGCTGTAGAGCAAAATGTTGAAGAGGACCCGAATGAATCGATTCGCCACCGTGCACAGCAATTGGAGCTTTGTCCATCAACTTTATGGAAGATTTTGCGCAAAGATCTTGGCTTGCGACCTTACAAGATCCAGCTTGTGCAAGAATTAAAGCCGCGAGACCATGCAATGCGTCGTGATTTTGGTGTATGGGCCGAAAATGAGATTGATCTCGATGCTGATTTTCATCGCAAAATTTTGTTCAGTGATGAGGCTCATTTTTGGTTGAATGGCTACGTCAACAAGCAAAATTGCCGCATTTGGAGTGAAGAGAATCCACATGAGACCCTTGAGACGCCACTACATCCACAAAAACTGACTGTTTGGTGTGCTCTATGGGCTGGTGGAGTCATTGGGCCATACTTCTTCCGAAATAATGCTGGAGAGTCAGTTACCGTTAATGGAGACTGGTATAGAGCCATGATAACCGACTATTTTGTTCCCGAATTGGATGGCATGAATGTGGATGAGTTGTGGTTCCAACAAGACGGCGCTACATGCCACACAGCGCACGTCACAATCGATTTATTGAAGGAAACATTCGATGAGCGCATAATTTCGCGGAATGGACCTGTCAATTGGCCACCAAGATCGTGTGAGTTGACACCATTGGATTATTTTCTTTGGGGATATGTGAAGTCGCTCGTCTACGCCAACAAACCAGAAACGTTAGGGGACTTGGAAGCCAACATTCGTGGCGTTATTGCCGACATACGGCCCCATATGCTCGAAAAAGTGGTTCAAAATTGGACCTGTAGAATTCGCTTTATTCGAGCCAGCCGCGGCGGCCACATGCCCGAAATGATATTTAAACATTAATAGCATAAAATTATCCTTCCAATAAAGCCAAATTGATGGACATTAAAACGATTTTCTTGTGTTTTATTTCAATTCGAAGCTCTATACCTCTAAAAAAACACCCTTTATTACTCTGAGATATTTTTATAGGGGCGTGGCACTTTAAAGCTTTAAATTCGCATTAAGTGTATCTAAACTATAATAGAACCATAACAGATATTACAAAGAGTTCCAGCACGGCGGTACTAGCAAACACTTAGTGCTTTTATATGAAATTTTATTACAATTGCAAAAGTAAAGGGTGATTCATTTAGAGGTACTTTTTTCAAAAATAAAAAGAAAAGAATTTATTAAATTTTATCGGATAATCTTATTATATATTGAAGAACCATTCTTTACATTTGATTTTTTAAGATATTTTCTTTCAAATGTTGGCCATAGCTGCGGCTAACTTGGCTCATTCTGAAGTCGCAATTTTCGATGACGATATCGAGGGTTTCGAGTGAAATTTGGCGAATGACACGAGTAACATTGGATTTCAATTTTTCAATCGTAGCCGGCTTATTCATGTAGGCTTTGGTTTTTACACAGCCCCAAGGGAAAAAGTCTTGTGGTGTGATATCACATAATCTATGCGGCCAATTCACCGGTCCACGTATAATAACCCATTGTTGTAAATTAGTTGCATAAAACTTGAAAAAATTAAATTTTAAAAACTTTAAATCTAAAATTTTAACATATCCTTTCTGTATCTTATCTTCCCCCCAAAACCCCTTAGGTCCACGGCAACATCGAAGAGAAATCACCATCCCATGTCTACGACAGCGAAGGCGAAGAATCCTCTTCATCCAGTATAGTAACGGGTGGCGCACAAACACCACCTTCGGCACGCCTTACTGCCGGCGGCGGCGATATCAGCGGTAATAAATCCTCACCACACTCTATCAAATCAGAGTCCAGCACCGGCTTACACAGCGTACACTTGGGGGCATCATCAAGCGGTAGCAGTACGGCGAGTAGTGCACATCATAATCACAACAGCGTTCTGCACAGTAGCGGCGGCAGCAGCAGCAACAACATCTTAGGAGGCCTAGGTGGCACCAGCAGTAGTCATACAATCAGTCACAGTAGCAGCAACAACAACAACAACAGTTTATCAACAAAATCACCCGCACTACAATTGATGGCAGCTTCAGCCTATTTGCCACCACCACTTGGACCACCACCCTCATTAACGACGGCAGGAGGCAGTCATCCGCATCATCATCACCATCATCATCAACATGGTATGACAGCTGGTTCACCAGGCAGTAATAATGCTGCAGCAGCAGCATCAGCAATGTTGGTCAGCGGTCATCACAATCATCATTTGTTGTATCATCCGGCGCAACATCATCCGCCAAGCGATTGGTATCACACAGCAGCACCAGCCAGTGGCGCCGATGCAATGAATCCATTAAATCATTTTGGACATCATCATCATCATCATCATTTGATGCATCCGGGTGCAGCAACGGCCTATTGAAGTTGGTAGTTGGCACCAGCTGTAGGACTAGGAGGAGGACCAGCAGATGATTTCGAATTGATGGGTGGAGTTTGAAAATGTTGTTGTCGCCGTTGTTGTTGTTGTTGTTGTTAGGTATGTGGCGCATATGTGTGATGTGCAAGTGTTTAGTTAGTAAAATTATTTATATGCGTTCGCGTAAGTTTACGCAATTTACAATATGAAAATGCAATAGCGCAATTGTGAATGACGTTAAAAAAATAAAAAGAAAAAAAACCAAATATGAGCAACTTTATATAAACTTCTTACCTGATTGCTTATTAAATGAATCTAAAGTTAAAAATAAAAGTTAAAATCAATTTTCTAAATTGTTGTTATAACTTAAAGTAACAAAAAATATTTTGCCTAAGTTTTGCCAACTCTGTAGATACACATTTAACACAATTTAAATGTTTTATTTATTAACTTAGAAAATACTAAGGGTACTCGAACAAAGCAGTAAATAGTGCACATTTACAACAGCGTATAAGTTTTTCTTTGAAAGTTGCTTCAAGACCTATGCATACGCTCCCTTCATAATCCTTGCGGTTAAGCACAAATTTTGCGTCAAAGTTTTGTTTGAATACCCTTATTATAAATTGCTTTAGCTTTATGCTACAATCTACTTAATTTTGGTATTTTTTGTTAAAAAATTATAAAATTTAAATAAATAAAAAGAATATCTCATAAATCTCATCTATTTAGCATTAAGCTAAGTTCATTTTAGCAAAATACAAAGCTTTTTTAGTACAAAATCATCATCAAAATAATAGTAATTAAAGAAAAAAATTATAAAAAATATCACTGCTTAAATCTTAGAAAAATTTACCAGAGTCATTCTTGTAAGTTTACTAGCGCGTAGTTGCATAAGTTTACGCGTTAAATGGCGTGAGCGCGGTTCATAGAATCTTCATTTTCTTCAAATTATAAAATATGCTAGCAGCTATACTTTTTAGTATTGGCAGTTAAGTAAACTGTACAACAGCAATTTAGAGCCTAATTTAAACTTTAAACTTAAACTTTCGGATGGAGAAAGAATGCGGTTTTATTTCAGAATCAATGCTAAGGATGTTTCATTTTCAGCGAAGTTAAGACATATTTTCGAATTAAATTGCTATAAAGCTAAAGTATATCATTTCAATTCCCTTTCTATGAGCTGTCAAAGCTTAAAACAAAAATCAACTTCATATTTTAATTACACTTTGAAATTAATGCGAATCGCTTTGCGAGAAAACTTTCCGTTCATGCATTCTTGAGCAAAAGTTATATAGTGCTACATTTGAAAATCGTTCGTCAAATATTGTTTCAACGTAAGCTAAACTTCTTTTGAGCATTATTGCCCTTAAAACTTTGTTATAACATTAACAGTCATATTATTATATGATATTACGAGCTCAAAAGTTTACGCTTTGCTGTGAAAAACCATATGTCAAGCAAAATAGAAGCTGTGAAAAGTGAAATAAATTGCATTGGATTTTGAAAACTGTTGATATTTTTATTTACATCTGATGTTCTGAAATTTTCATTAAATATGGAAATGATATCATGATATCGGTCAAATGACTGCCGCGAACAAAGTTGCAGCCTTGAGCCATATTGATGATATTTTCCAATACTTTTCGATAGAAGTCCAAGAACAATTTTCGAAATCCAGCAAACAAGTTCACCCAAATGTGAGTACCTGGAAATAATCCAAAAGTGGGAAAATAAGCACATTCACAATTTTTCCCAGGTTATCAAAAATCCGTACACTCCGGGATCAGAAACATGAGCGACCCTTTTGAAGTCCCGGGCATTCATACAGAAGATGCTTAACTCCTTTTACGATACTGAAACTTCTATAGAAGTTACTGCGAGGTATATGCAGCCTCTCCGCCTTTACGTCTTTGAAGCACTGTCCCATAAAATCTTCCTTCAGTAGATTGACAGTTTGTCGATTTTGACTCAAGAGACTTTTTGTTCTTTTCTAGTTCTACGCGCAACTACTTAGTCCACGAATTCACGATATGTAGCACAATTTTGGATGTGTTAGCTCGTTTCTCAGTAAGCATATTAATTTGCGTTTTCATCTGTCTACCCATTCCCTTCGATATTTGAATGTTCTAGAGTCCAGCATAATTTAACAGTGCGGTGTTAAATTTAGTCTAGAGTTCAATGCCTTGATCGCTTCCTGACTGTCGATACAGAAAGTGATGCTTATTGTAGTAGACTCTTCAAGCCAACAAGCCTATCTGCTCAGTTAACGGTGTGAATTCGTAAGATTCACTTATACGGAGCACTTTAAAGAAAATATCCGCACTTATTTCAGATCACTCAACCCCTCAATGTTAATTCTTGGATTCATTTTCACCTAAAACGGTGATATCCAACCATTTTTATCAGAGATGGAAGTCTAAAGTCATCGTAATTAGTTAGATAGTCAGTAGCGCTGCTGCCCCAGTTTCAATAACTGATGCTAAAATTTATCAAAATCTCTAGTACCATAGTAAAACACGCATTGTCCTTAACGCTGTTCACTGAAGGATTTGATTTCCCTTACTGATTAAACTATGCTGACATATACTTCCAATTGAAATAAAAAATGCACACGCTCAACTTCCGTGAAGCTTATAAAATCATGTGCACGTAAACTTACATTTTTGCTGTGAATACCCCCCATTGTAAAGAAAAAATCTTAAAACAAACAAAAATACGTACTTCTTGAAAAAACAAAATAAACACTTCGGCCTTAGAAATATACATAGAGATAAAAGCATATTATAATAAAATAAAAATTTCTACTTTAAATAATTGCAATTTGAAAAAAAACAAAATTAAAGCTAATTTCAAGCATTTCTAAACATTAATCATAAAAATTCAATTTCAAAATACGTAAAATCTGCAGCAACTAACTTTAGAATGTAGTCAATCCAACAAAAAAAATATCTTTTTTGAATTTTTTTTTTAACCAAACAGTGCCTACAGCTCAAAACTAAATTTTTACAAAAAAAAAAAAAAAAAATTAAATAAAATGTGCAAATTACTTTCGTATCAAAAAAACTTGAATTTATTTTACCACAAACTTTTCAGCTTTTTGCCATTTGTGAACTTCTCAATTAATCGTCTAAATAAAATAAATAAAACATTTCAATACAGACATATGGCGGTGCTTAAAATCTCTTTCTTTTTATGTGTTTTTTTTTTCAATAACACTGTGCAACACAGATCCATGTTCAAATATAATAAATTTCTATAAATTTTAGTGCGCTGATTGCAACTTAAAAAAAAAAAATTTTGGTGTTTGATAGGAAAAATCTGTTTAAAAAAAACACTAAAATTATTCAAAATTCATTGAATTGAAATTGGTTTTTGTTGCATAGTGTAATTATAAAACTCTTTATGTGTAGTTGTAAATAAATACTTTAGTTTAATTTATTATATATTTTAAAAAATGTATTTTTTATTTCATTATCAAAAAGCTTCATTAAATTGTATAAAAACAAAATAAATTCTTTCATTGTGCATTAATTATGTAGTATATATTTAACAAAACAAACAAAAAAAAGTGTAATAAATCTGTAAAAAAATACCACAAATTATTTTATCTATAATTTATATTTTTCTTGTTTTTAGTTAGTCAAAGCCGAAGAGAAAATGAAAAGAAAACGCAAATAGATTGTAAAAAAAAGTATATCCTTCTTATTATTGTAATCAATTGAAATTAAATTGAATTTCTTTAAAAATACACAAAAATTAAAAATTAATAAATTACTGATTGCAAAATATTTATTGAGAGTTTTTTATTTATTTTTTAACTGAGCAAAAGTGTTAGTATCATTTTTAGAAGGAAAGCCTCGCTTAACCAATGTAATCTTGGGAACAGAGAATGAAAATAAAAAACTCTATCGTATGGTTCGGTCTCGTTCTGCTCTATGAGCGTTAACTTTTTCTCTCTGCATTCCGTATTTCACTCATTGATTGAAACACTAACACAAATCATAGCAAGCGACATGAGAGAGCGCAACGGAGTGATAACGTTCTGCTCTACGTACAAAAAACTTAAATCGCTTTGTTGTGGTTTTGACTCGCGATTGCTATCTGAACCCGTACCAAATGTAGTGATCGTTTTGTCATTAGATTAGTATGAGGGGAAAAATTTTTTTTTTTTCAAACGAAGTACAGCACAAAAAAAATTTTGGACCACACCAAGGGAGGCACGGGCCTTTGGAAAGAATTGTTTTTGACCGGTAACACAAAGAATGCCTCCACCGATATCGATCACCAATGACTGTCTCATCTGCTCCGAAGAATAATGGTCCAATAATGGTTTTGGAGCAAACAACAGCTCAAACAGTCACTTTCTCATTGTGCATTGGTGTTTTGTGAATTATCTGAGGATAACCGGTGCTCCAAAAGCGACAATTTTGTTTCATGACGGCAACCGAGAGTGTGATATGAGTCTCGTAGGTCATTAGAATTCACTCCGAAAAATCCTTCAACCATTTGAATGGAGGCATTCGATATTGTTTCCAAGTTGATATCAATTTTGAACCGGTTAGTTTAGTAAAAAAAATGCAACTTTTCAAAATCTATTGCGAATTGGTAAAGTTATTTAATATTTCCATTAGCCAGAATTGAAATGGCGCACCCAGTGTATACAAACATGAGAAAAACTTAATTTTGTAGAGCTTTTACTATTTTACTTTTTATATAGTGGAACCTGAGGGAAAGAGCACTTATGTACAGTTGCGTAACTAGGGGAGAAGGAGCCGAAGGGGTCCGTCGCCCCGAATGCAAAGGTTTGGGAATTGGCGGCAAAAAAGTGAAAAATTAAATTTTTTTGTTGGTTTATGGCCAAAAATGCATAAACTTGAATCTGGCCGACAATTGTTTAAAGTACGGCCCTGCTTATGATTGACAATGAATACAGATGATTCTTCGAAGGGTATGCCTAGCCAAAAAAAATCAAAAATTTAAAAACTATAAATCTATAAAAATAAATTGTCAAGAAATACCCTTTAATACAGAAATATAGAAAAATTGCATTACGTTTAAAAATTAATTTAAAAGTTATTGCTGCATACTCGTAATTCATATGAGGGGGTTGTTAACTAAAATGTGACGATAGCTTCAGAGGGATTTTTTTTGTAATGTGATCGGTTGTGGTGCAAAGGAGGAAAATCAACGTGAGTTCTTTAGCTGCCGCTGGATGTCATTCACGCTGATAACGACACTGAATTGACGAGATTCGTTGGAACTGATGGATAATCTGTACTTAAAAGTTTGCTCAACTTAATCATTGCTGTTAGGTATTGCTTATGCTTCACGCACAATTTTTCACCACACTGTTGTTGTAATTACTATTATTGTTATTTGTAAAAACCACCCAAAAAGAAAATCCAGGAGCGATGTGAATTAGAGTTACAAGGAAGCACATGATATGACAATTAAGAATTTAAAAAAAAGTTTTTTATTATTTTTGGCATAATTTGATAGATAGTCAGATTGCTATTCAGTCTCTAGAATCAGTATTCCTGAACTCACTAGTTGCCCAGAAATACCACTTGTCTCTTAATGAGACATTTTAACATTCATCTGTTCTGGGTGCCTGGACATAGAAACATTGATAGCAATTGCAAAGCTGATAAACTTGCTAAGCAGGGGATTACTACACAAATTCCTCAGGACAGTGAAGATGTTGGTATGTCACATGTTGCTATTGGTGATTGACAAGTTAAAAAAGGCTAACAAAAGATGGACTTGAGGGTCAACTTCCTGTCTCGCACTTGCTAGATAATGACACAAAACCACTTGGCTCGTTTTTATTTGATGATCTGTATATGTCAACTATTCAGTTTTAAAACGAAATCTGGTTCATGCAGACAGGTATAGGTAAATAACCTGTGGTATATAAATGGATCAACATATGGTCTAAGTGAGTCGGTTCTTAAGCTGACTGCTATTACCACCTAACCTTGCCTAATAGTAAATTTAATGCCGTAAGGGCTGACATTTTCATAATTTTTTTTTTTTGATTTTGATAATTTTTTTTTCAAAAAGTTATTTATAATGAGGCATTATATTTTGTCCATATTAATTAAATTGTTGATCATTATGACATATGTCAAAACATAGTGGCAATACTAAAAGTTGTGAAAAATAAACGATTAAGTTTCTTAATTAGTTATTGTAAGGTAAATTTGTTAGGGATTGAATTGATTTAGTTGATTAAGGAAAAGGTTTCATCAAGTCAGAGCCAAGAAAAATACTCAGCTAAAATTCCATTTTGTAGCAAATAGTTTAGTTCAGTTTTTAGCTTCTACCTATTGATCCACTGATTTGAGTGTTCTTACGCTGGCCAAATGAGAAAGACCCAAACCAAAAGACATGCAATACGAAAAGTTAACATGTATGGAGATGAGTTACAAATGAAGCGTTCTGTTTATCCCAACGAAGCGATCTAGAATTAATCATAGAACTATCTATCCATTTTCCCGTTGGGTATAGTTATAGTGCAAATGGTACTTCAAAGGTTCTTTTCGCTTTTTCAAAAAAAATTAAACGATTTATGTTTTTTTAATTAACCTTTCAATTTGTTACGTTCGTCAATATTTCGATGCAGTGTAACGAATTTCTGGATTTTGTTTTTTTCTCTTAACTAATTTTTGATTTATTAATAGAAATCGTTTGGTACTCGTTTTATGATTGGGATATAAAGTGCGCTCGATGTTCGATGTTATGTTTTGCTTGTTGTCTACATACACTCGTAGTACAGTGAATGTGTGAGTATCGCAATTAAATTTATAGTTACAGCTCTGACACGCAAATGTTATCAGTTTGAACAGGTGCTGAAGAGTATAAAATAGATATTTAAATACTCGTTCTTGTACGTCTGAATCACGCAAGCGCAAGATAACGAATTAAGTTTTTTTTGATAAAAAGTATTATTTTTAAAACCTTTCTTAATGCAAACCAAAAGAAAACTACAATTTGTTAAGACAGAGTGCTTTGCTTATTGTGTAACTTTCTGATTAAATTTGTCAACAAAGTTAACTTCCGGAAACAGTGTAAGGATAATTAAAGCATAATATTTTCTAAAATATTTATTCTAAATATAAAATGTTAAACACTGAAGAAAACCTTAGAGGAGAATAAGTAAAGTAGATATCCAAGCTAAAACTTATCCACTTAACCCAACATCACTTGAGTCCCCAATAAACTATACGATATGTATGTATGTATGTACGTGTATGTACCTATTTGCAAGTACATAAAAAATAATACGAATCACTTGCAGAGTGAAATCATAATTCATTTAAAATTTTGTACATCATTTGTTTGAATTGCAGTATGATGATGAAACTTTGCTTTTCCACATTTCTGTATGTTTGCAACCTGCTGCACTTGTGAAATTTTGTATGCCAGCAACCACAGGCATCTTATAGTTTGATAAATGTATGTGCGTTAGGGTGATTTTAATATCAAATCATTTTTTAGGAAGCGTTTCTTAGAAATTTTGAGATATTTGCTACGCCAAATTGTCATTTGACGACAAGATTTGATTTCCGTTCAAACTAAAATCACTTACTATCTTCACAAAACAACATCTTTATTTAAAGCTTCAAGCTAGATAGCTAAGAGGGCTTATAGCTGTAGTAGCTAAACTCTTTTTTTTATTATCTGTTGTCTGATGAGAAGTGTTGTAGGGGAATGTGCAGTATTGTAGCAAACGTGACAGCTGTATCGCAGAAATGAACGTTTTCGAAAAAAGTTTGTGAATAGGAGAAAAGTGAGAAAGAACCAAATCAATGCGCCAAAAGTAAGAAATTGGTAAAGTCTTAAAAGGATCAAATAGTGCCAAAGATATTCGAATGAAATGATAATAGTCGGACAGTATCTAATACGTCGTCAGAGGGTAAAAGATTTCAATTGAGGAAATTGATTAAAACCGATAAGAATCGAGTATGATCGAAAAACTTAAACAGCTGCCAATGTTATCGAAAAATATCGAACAAGTAACTAAAAGTCAAATGGTACTGAAAAAGAATAAAACTCGACGAAAGTCGGAAGTTTTTAGAAACTTCGAAAAAGATTATTAAAGCTGAGAAGCATCGAATAATACAAAAAACTATTGAAGAGGTCAAAATGTATCAAAAATGGTATCAAATATATACTATCGAATGTGTGGTATTGAAAATTATCGAAAGCAAACAAAAATTATCGAATATGACCGAAAAATATCGAAGTAAAAAAAAAATTTCAATGACATTGAAGCAGTGACAAAATGCACTAAGTATCAAATGATATCGATATGTAATGATCAATTCGATGGAAGTTATACCAGCATGGTACCGACAAAGTCAATTCGAAACTAAAAGAAAGAAATAAACTTCGAAAATATTGACATATGTACATAAGTCAAAAGGTATCGAATAGTATCGATACATTAGAAAAAGCGAAAAACATAGATCAATAATTGAATATTAGAAAATAATGATAAAAATCGGGAAGTATCACTAAAACCATGGAATAAGCAGGAAAAAAATATTTAAAAATTGAATGAGTCAATATACTTAAGTCAAAATAAATATTTAAGTCGAATAGTATCGAAAAACATTGCAAAAGTCAAACAGCATCTATAAATAATATCGAAAAGGACAAAAGCGCAACCTCCATTACGAAATTCATTAAAATCTTATAGCTCTATATTGACAATAGATTAATTTTCGTTTAAAGCGAATACACTTTTGGGAACATCTTTCACAGAATGTTTTACATTAAGTAAACAAACCAAGTACAGAAATACCTAGAAAAACTAGTCAATTTCAAGCTCTTGTTATTACTGAAGAATGTAGCATTCAATTAAGTTATACTATAAAAATTTGTAGATCCACCCTTATATGCACATCTGAGTCCACTAGACTATATGTCCCAAACTGACAAATATGCAATATTGCACCATTGTGGCTAAGAAGAAAAAGCAAAAAACATCATTTGAGCGCGCTTCTCACGTGAGTCAAAGTGCAAAAGTATTTTGTCTTGCAAGTCCTTACCACGTAAAAACCCTTTCTGCTGTGACTGCTGCTGCTTCACATACTCGTACGTACCGTACCATCTTACCACAAGTCTCTATTGGGGTATTTTACCTCCACATTTTTTTCTTTTTTGCATTGACTTTTGCTTGAATTGCGAAGTTGCAAACTCTCGATTCAAATACAATTTCACATCTGTCTGCACATGCAGATAATTCCTTCGTCCATAAGTCACACGCTACTCACGTTCGTTATTCCTGGTTACGGAATTGTAAATCGTTTTTGGCATTGTTGTAGTTTTTGTTGTTGTTGTTGTTGGGTCTGGTGGTGGTGGTGGTGGTAGCGATGGTGTTTTTATTGCATTATGTTGGAAGATTTAGAATTTGCATATCGAGCGCGCGCGCAAGTCTTGCTATCGTAAGCAAATTTAGTTCATAAAATTTTGCTATATGTGATGGTGCCAACCGAAAGAAATTTTGCGTTATTTTGGGAATTTATTTTTATAAAAAACTTTGTATATTTTTTAGTATTTTTTTTTTTGCTTAATGGATTCGCACGCGCATGTCTCGTTATTTTTTTATCATAATGCAATTACTCTCTTATCATACTCTGCTACCTTGTCTCTTCAAAAGTTAGAAAAAAAACGATTGAAAGAGTTTTGTCCTTTAAAATTAGACAAATGAGAAAAAACAACAATAACAAGACAGAATGCAAGAAGCAGCATAAGCATTAAAATTGAAAAGTCAAGTGTCAATTCTTCTGTGAGGTTTTACAAAAATTTAATCCTAAAAAGAATATTAAAGTTAAAAAATAAGTAAGCAATAGCCTTCTTTTACATAAAAATGTTGTTTTAAAAAAAATATTATGAAAATCGATTCAGCATATTTTGCGGCAAAGCGTTACGAACAATTTCCATGCAAGCAATTTCATATAAATAGCATAGATATAAATTTTTGATGATTGCTCGAACTTCGAAAACTTGTTGCTTATGAGGAGATACAACATAAAAAAAAGGATCCGAATCTGTTACCGTCGAAAGGGCCCGAATTTAGCACAATTTCGATTTTTTTTTTACTATCTTTGGTGAAGTGGCTTATGTTCGTTCACACAGTGCCATTATACAAAAAAAAATTTTTACTTCATTGATTTTTGGATATTTGAAGGTCCATTTATAATCCCTTTTTCTTATCGAATAGTGCGTATGAGCCAAAATTAAGCATTGCTGGCATTCAGGGCCACTTCTGAACGAGTCATCAAAAATTTTTATCTAAAATCCAAATTTTGTTTATCAAATTTTTTAAATGAAACTAAAAATAATTGAATTCCAATGTAGATCACTTGAGAGTAGTCATTAATTGTTGTCATCAAAACTAAGTTCTGTGTTCACTTGCTTTTTTTATTCCTCGAATGGAATCAGAAGTGAGCCCATTTCTTTTGACTTATCAAGTATCAATTCCCTTAAATGGAAATTGAAACCCAAATTGTTTCTATCCACTTCTGATCGTGGTCTGAAACATTACCATGAAAAGTTTATAAAAAATTATTATATATATTCCGTTGCCGTCATTTCAAAAAGGTGGCAACACCCAGTCATAAATGCATTTTCTTGTCTGCTCATACCAAAAGGATCACTTTTCACTTTAGCGCTGGTTTGTTCCACTTTATGAGCCAAATAATTGTAAAGGATGCAACAATATGCCAGCAAGTTGTATTGTAAAATGAGTTGAAACGAAACTGCACACAGCAAAGAGTGGGTGCCGACGCAAAAGGATGGCGCGTTGGTGTGCAAATACCATCTGTTTTCTTGGGAAAATTCTTGTGGGCAATATTTCTTGCGTATATGCAGTAGAAATTGCAGTACAATGTGAATTGAATTGAAAAGTCGTGCTAGACAGCTTGGAAGCACACAGATTATATAAAGCTGCAATTTTTTCGACATATTTCTTTACGTTAAACTATGAGTTATATGTCTTACCTTCTACAGCAAATCTCGCACATAATACAGAAATTTGTATTTTAATTTTATTTATGTTCAAGCGTTAACTTAAAATCATTTTTCAATTAAAAACTTGGCAACTACTCACTAAAACAAAAAAAAAAAGTTAACATTTAATTAGTGTCGACACCACCATTAGTTTAAGCCACTACGAATTCATTGAATTGAGGTAAAACAAGTTTGCAGCGATAAAAAGTTTAACGCAAGACAAAATCGGTAACCACAAAAATTAGACCAACTCTAATTTTGTGGCATTAATAAATTACTGCATAAATAAATGACCACAATAAATTCAACATTAAATTGCCATATTAAATGTGCATTTTACTTTCAATTTTATTGCGATTCAAACAACTTTAATGAAAATTCGCCAACTGAGTGAGCGAGTAGTGGAGCGCTCAACTAAATAAAAGCCAAATTCGAGTCAAAAATTGAAAAAAACCGAATCGCGTAACGTGAATTGTGTTTTGTCAGCGCCTTGCTGCTAAAAACCCTAGGGGATCACAACTGGTGAGTTGTAAATTTTTGTGCATTACCAAATTTGGATGACTGAACTGTGATTTTGGCTTTGTATTTCCATAAAGATATTAATGTTTATTTAAGTAAAATTCAATTTAAGTAGTTGATTTTGAATCGAGGTATTTATTTGTTTCTTGTTTTTTTGTTTTTAATTAAACTCCAGTAAAATTAGACTCAAAAAATACGCTGTATTTTCGCAGACTTTTAGTTGGATATATATTTTGCTGTTTTTCAAAAGTGTACATTAATTAATTTTTCACGTCAAATGGGAAGTCGGCCCGTGCCGAGCCAAGAACGATTAGGAGATGTTTGCGGAGTAATTTTAGGCAGCTTATATTTTTCTATGAATCTTTAATTTGTCTTCAAAATTAGCCTATAAAAATCTCTCATCCATATTACGTATGCTAAGAAAGTTAATCAAGGTCAAAGGTCACGAAAATCGTTTTTCGCAAATATCACGTAAGCTATTGATGTTACGGCAATTTTTGCTCAGAGAAATTTATTCCTTAGCTAATTTTAAACAAGAAAAAAAGTAGCAAACAAAGTTACCCAAGGACCAATAGCTTTCGAGATATATGGCTGAGAAAATTTGGAGTAAGCCGCGTACTCCTAATGTAACATGGGTTTCATCGACCAAAATCTCACACTCGTAAGGCTAAGTGATTTTTCTCACCCTAGCGACTTTTGATATAAACAAAATTAGTGCAAAATTTCAGTTCTCTGCTTTTTCGAATATGTGCTCTCATGTCTTATCTAAGAAATAATTTTTCTAAAAATTTTATGAAAACAATTCATTATTTTTTTTATTTTTTGTTGTTTTGTACAAAGTTCAGTTTTCCCAAAAAGTTTTTCTTTTTCTTTTTGTAAAACTTCTTGAAACTTTCAACAGGAGTCAAGGTGTCTGGCATTTTACAAGAAAAACATAAATCAACCTGAGTTTCTTTAAGTACCTCAGTGATCGGCGCACAAGTGATGCGATACATTTTTTGTTCCACTCAGAGAAGTTTTCGTTATTTTCTATATATTTTCCTTAAACTCGAAGCTACACACAAAAAAAAATTAATTAGGTTTTTTCGGAAGTTTGGGCTCTACCGTGGAGATTTGTATGATGTTGTAGATATTATATTTCAGCGAGTCTTCTTGTGGTAAAGCTCCTGCGTACCGCATGGTGCATCGAAAATTATTTCAGAGGTGAGATTGCTATTCTGATTAGGGGTACATTGTTTATACATAGATAATACTAATAATAATATTCAGAAAGAGTGGTGAGCTATATTTTGTGCACGAGAAGACTTCGAGCTAGACAATTTCATACTGGGAAAAAATGCTCCTTTCCGTATGTACATACTTACTTAGGTAGACATTTTTATATATATATAACAACTCTTAAGCGTGTGACACACCTCAGTACAAAAGTTCGCTTGTTGTATATAAACAAATAGTTTTTTCATGATTACTGGGTTGGAATCATCAGCCAGAAACAAGATATATATACTAAAATAACCAATGTTGTCGTTAATTGAAATTCACATGCACTGGAGAAAAATAGAGTGGGCTTGGAAACATACACATGGCACTGCCCACAGAAACAAACCATTAAGATTTTCGGATCGAGACAGTTTTTCAAGTGAAATAATGAAATTTGCTACAAAAACGTTAAAGGACAAAAGGACTGTCTAGACGCAAACTGTAGAGGTTAGGAAAAGTGAACTTAGCACCTTCCATAGAAGCGATAATCATAACAGAAATTAAAAAGCTAAAATTATATTTTTGAGCTTAAATATTTATATCAATGGAATTTCCAGTGAGAAGTCAAAGTAATAATCATTCGGGCAAATGGGTGTGGCATCTTACATACATAAAAGCAAGGCCACAAAATAATCAACTCAAGAAAATTAACCAAGGCAATACTTATAATGAAAGTTAACACAAAAGCATTAAGTGAGGATCCTGAATTATGAGGTTCGAATAATTGATTTTTTGTTTGTTTATTAAATAAATATCCAATGTATTCAAGAATATTTACACAGATTTGCAGAGACCAATTCAAACTATTTCAGCCGAAGTCGAGCGTGAGTCCCACTACATATCTTCTATTCTGCATTGAAAACTTTTCCTATCGCATGCGCTCTACGAAACTGTTTATAGCTCAGCTTATATAAAGTTTTTTTAATGTTTTTAATGCTCTATAAGTTTTTTTGAACTGCAAATATATATGAAAATATTCCAAAAAGTTTGGTGGGCCTTAACTTTCAAAAATGTTTCGCGAACAATTTCTTTCGGAACTCATAATTTCGGATCCCCCCTTAAAAAGTGCAATCCCTTTCATTTTTACTAGAGCATCTCAATAAGACTTTGAGATGTTTATTGCGATCCTCGCTTTTTAAGCATATTTTCTTCAGGTGTATGCAGCATAATTTGTGGCAATTATGTAATGTTAGTCTATGAGTATGTTGAATCCTAAGTGGCTACGCGTCACATTTATTCTTTTGGCACGTACTAAATATGCCACATGTTTACAAACAATTATACCAACAACTGCTGCAGCAGCAACAATACCAACAATAACAACAACTAGTTAGAAAAATAAAAAGAATTTTGTGTTGCTGCAACAAAATTGCAGCATACTCGTAAGTACTCTCTTATATGTGAAACATAAGTAGAGTAACATAGGAATATCAGATTTATTTTCTCTAGTGTTTCTCAACCAATTTGTGTGCCCCTGTTTGTATGTATGCCCTCATCCTCATAGTGTAGGTTTAAAGTAGAATTGTTGTTGCTCTAACTTTACTAATTTCTTGTTGTTGTTATTGTTGGAATAATGTGCATCTCCCCCGATGTGTAATTGTAATCTAAACATTTGTAATTGTTGCCAAGATAAATATTGCAGTAGTAGAGGAGATGTACACGAAATCCAAATGAATTGTAATGACGTGCTGTGGAAAATGTTTATAGTTTATGTTTGTATTAGTGCTCACTTAGTAGGTTTTATTTTCTTTTTGGGCTCGTAAAATATAAAAATATTTTTGTAATCAACTACTTAGTGTAGACTTTTTAAAATTGCATGAATGTTGGTGGGTTTTGTGAAAAAAAATTATACCCTTTTCGAGCAAAAATTATATAAGGTCATGCAACCTATTGTTAATTCAAACCCTAATATAGACGAAAAGAGTTTAAAAAGTTCAGAAAAGTTGATACTAGATGTTGAAGAAACTGAAAATATTGGTAAGGTTGAAAAATTCAATAAATGATGAGAAATTATGAAAACGTCGGAAAATGTTGAAGTAATCATGCTGGTATCGAATATGAAAAGTAACTTCAAGGCGTGCACTCTTTCAAATGTCTGTCTTAATTGTGTTTAAGTGATCGAGATATCATAGCTTGCCTGAAGACTGAGTACTTATTGTTGCTTCTAGCTTGCTTTATTTTACTTGACACATGGTCAGGAAGGTGATCCACGGTCTGTAACATCAGTAATAGATTTATCATAGGATTGGGGGTAATGTTGATCACGAGGTTTGAGAATGATTTAAGCTCTAATGTGTGAACTAAATTTTGAGCTAACTTTCATAATGAAGAATACTCCAAGAAGTCTGTTGTCAACTGTTTGTTATAATGACAGATTGGTTCAAGGCTTATAAGAAATATTAAATAAGTTAAAGAGTCCCTAGACGTATACTGCTAGCATAGTAGACCTACAAGAAAGAAAATAACCACCAAGGTGGTCATCTGAGCTCAGCCACTGTGATAGGACTTTATTTACTCCAGAAGAAATCAGTTTTATATAACAACTGGGACAAAATAACCCTAGTCTCAAAATCTACAAGAGTTCGGTTAGAAAAGCCAAACGCAGTTCGTAGCGCTACTTCTGTTGAAACATAGAGAAAACTTTAGAAGGATCAAGACTAAAGAGCTACTTTAGACCAAACTTTAGATGAATCAAGACTAAAGAGCTACCATAGCTTTAGAGCAAACAAAAAAAACTTTTACGGTTTCCGGACTCCAATTAGCAGAAATTCACTGAGCCTCTTACTAAATCTTCATTTTCATGGCAATTCCTGACATTCCTTACATGAACCAGAGGAGTCAAGTCTCTAAAGCTTGAGATTTTCAAATAGTCTTGTGGACAATGTCTTGGAAACCAAAATCCGAAAAATCTCTCTCAAATTATGAATTCAACTCGATTGCTTTTCTGGACTGTTTCGACATAGCATTCCCATTATCGTTTTCAAGAAAGTAAGATTCTTTGACTCTTGGATTTTATAAAGTCCTTAAAGCTCTTTTGTGAAAACTTCTTACTTATTATTCAAATCTCAGTTAATATAAATTTTAAGCACTCCGTAAATCCGCAACAGTTCCAACCAGTAAAAAAATGTACTTTTTGATTATCAGCGCTTAAAAATTCCATAGAAAACACATCAATTAAAAATTCAATACAATATATAATTTATTGCTACCTAAAACATCAACAACCGCACCTCTGGGAGGCTAAAACGCTGGGCTGGCAAACATTTTAATTTAATCAAGTGGCAACAAATTAATTTAGTTTGCATCAACTAACAAGTGGCAATTAACCCAGCAGCAATGCAAACACTACCGCAGCTACAGAAACAACAGCTACCTTGATGATGATACCTCACCGTAAAATCCAGAAGAACAAAAACAAAATAAAAACACCCAAAAAATCAACAGCAACCACAGCAACAACAACAGTTGCTGCAGAGAGATTGCATTATTTATCATCAATTCTTAAACAGAAAGCGATGAACGATGATGAAAATGACTTTGAAGTGGAATTTAAAGTTGAAAATAAACGAAAAACTGCCAGAATAAAATCAAAAAGTTGAGAAAAATAAAACGCCCCTAGCACGCGAATTAAAACCTAAAACAGATACTTTGCAGCAAAAAGGAAGAGATATGCGTAGCAGTAATTATGCCAACACCTTACGTATTGTAAAGTTAAATTGTTGGCTACACTGGAAAAAATGTTTAATATGGCATCTAGAACACAGGATTACACACAAGTCACCATTTATAGTAAGATGGCTGGTAACCGAAATTTTTTAAATGATTTTATCCTGTATCAGATGTTGAAAATCATGATATTCTAAGTAATATTTCATTGAGAGTTTTTTAAAATTGTTAAAAATAAGTGACATAAGCGATTTCATCGCGTCTGCCTATTATTTCAAAAAATTTGTCTAGACCCAAAAACAAATAAATGCAAGATGCAGACGTTGCTGCGTTTAAAAGTAAATACACTTTTTACATAATATTTTGATATAAAAAAATTTTTGTGACTTTATCGTCAGGCAGATACCGATAATTATAACAATTATATAATTTAAAACGAGAGGAGCAACCCACTTGGTGATTGCTGCATTTAAAAATTGCAATATTACAGACACGAGACGAGATAAAGCGCGTCTGCCATTTAGCTAACTGGTTTTTTTACTCATAAAATGATGATTTTTTGAAGGCAGACCTTTTTGAGTACTTAAGCTGCATACTATTAGGAATATGTGTCCATGTATCTATACAAAACCAATGCCAACATATTGAAATATATATATTTGAAGAAATCTTGTGTCACTAGAAATATATGTGCGAAGCCGACCAAAATCAACGGTATTAACATATGGTAAAGTTGGTATATTTGGCACCTATTTCAATAATTTTAGTACTTGCAGCTTTCGTATTCCTATACAGCCCCATATATTTTGAAAAAGCAGTGACTTACCTCGATCTGCCTCTATTTTTTTTCAGCTTTAAAGAGCAATAGTGAAGATAACGGAATTCTGGAAAAAAAGATAAAATTATTTAGTAGAGTTTTATATTTTGCATATTATCATATGCTGTTTATAAAAGTGCAGCATTGTGGACGGCTGCCTTTTATACTTTTGTCACTATACTATTCCCTTAACACAAAATCTCGAAGGCAGACGCTTTAAAATAATTCCAAAGAGTTTTTTTACTTTACTCTTAGTTTTTAAATTCGCTTAAATAACATGTTAATACATATCATATACCTAAAATCATATACCTAAAAACCCACCACGACTACTACTTGTTCCTCAAAATACCATAAAATAATTTCGCTTGTACAAAAAGTGTCACGCCCAATAGTAGTTGTAGCTGGAATCACGTCACAAAATGTTTCACAAAAGCTTACAAAAATTTTTCCCTTTTTTCAACTGGTGCAAAATAAATCCTTTTTTGAAAGAGTCAAAATCGATCCCAAACAAAACTCGAACAGGAAAATGTTGTGATAAATCAAAGTTTCTAACAAAATTCTTTAATGGTAAACCAAAAAAGACTTGACGTTTTTCCCAGTGTACCCTGTCAAAAGTGCATAAAAACCTTTTTCTCAACTCGGAGAGCACACTCTGAACTCATAGCAATCGCAGACATACAGGCTACTATAGCTAACAACATAACTCTAAAGTTGTCAGGAACCATACGATGCGTTTCAAATTTTTGAAGTTTTTCGTTTTTTCTTCTTTAAATGTTCTGAGGATACCACTGCATTTGCTCCAAATTAAAAAGTAATCATGCAGCATAATTAGGTGCTAATGATGTTAATGTGCATTACTTTGGGTCTGTGTGTGGCATGCCGATCAGAGTTGCCGAATTGTCTGCGTTGTTTTCATAGTATATCGAGACGGTACCCAATTTTCCAATTAGATTTTTAATTTCTATTTTTTCAATTCAATATAGTGACTCAATGCTGACTGCTGCACACATGGCTCCGGAATGGCTCTGGAAACATTTGATAATTTGAAAATTCGTTTATTTATGGTTGAATTTCACTTTAGAAAACTTTATCACCACTTCGTAAATAAAAATAAAATGTAATTTGTTGTGGAAAGAAAAGAAAAACATCTACGAAATAAATTGTGATAATTAATCATGTGAGTTAAGAAAAAAAAAAAATAATTAAAAAATTTATTTAGTTGAGCTTAAATTAAATTAAATTTAATTGTGATGCGATCTGAGCAAAGTGATCTTAGCTTGCCAGAGATAAAAATTGAGACTTGGCTCAAAGCTCAAAATTTAATGATCAATAGGATACAGGAGCTTGCACATAGCCCAGAAGAGAAATTGACAAAAAAAAATTTCAATAATGGATCAAAGTTTTGGGTGCTATAGTTTGGGACATACTTTACCTAAGGGGTCACAATATACCATCATCATGTATGTTTTTTCTCATTCTCTCTCACACAAAGCTTTTCCTGTTATAAAACAAGTTGACAGCACATAATAAAAAAAAAAAAATTCATTCTTCTGCCTGCATTTGACAGGTGCGTATAGGGTTCACTGGCGGCAGCGGCAACAACAAAGCAATGTTATTTGATTACGATTTTTCAAGTGTTTTGGTACAATATTTTGAATGATTTTAATGCCACCCCTTATGACAGTAACCTAACACAATGCAAAGTAATGAATTATTTTTCCAAAATTTTGCTGTGACTACATACGAGTGTAAGGGTGGGCAGTATAGCCCGCATTCTGTAAGTATGCAAGCACAAGGACGAATGACTTTGACTGGTAAACGGACGCAATTCTTTTGCCAAATAATATACTGAAAAGGACACGCATTTGGCATTTAATACGAAAACATGTATATAAATTAGAGGGTCTATCTTGACGTCAACGCCCACACAGTTATCACCATCAATAGCATCAGTGCCAGAACAGTGGCAATGGTAATAACAATCATTACAAAAACATCACTATCATCACCAACATCATCATTTGTTACGTGCAAATCAAAAGCTGTTAGCATATTTATTTTATGTTTTCTTTTTTCAATGATTTAATCGTTGTATGTTGCTAGTCATAATAAAATTTGCTTGAGACTAAGACTTTAACAGAATATGCATGGTAAATATGTGTATACGTAGCGAATTCACAAATTGTCATAGAGTCATAAATCGTTTACTTACAAGCAGAATTTTGAAGAAAATATGACATGTGTGAAAAAAAATCTCAGAAAAAAATGTTCTATTTAGTCAACGCTTACACACAGAAACTCTTGGCGAAAAGTTTTCTTGTTTGTTGGCAAGAGGGGAAAACCGAAAGGGTGGTGTACAGAATTTGTCCAACTCGAACATTCTCTTTCATTCTGTTCGTTCGCTGATATTATGCTTTGAATTAACGTTTGTTGTGGCGGGTTGACGCAGTAGTCTGTACACCACACTTTCGTTTTTCCCCTCTTGTCCACAAACAAGAAAATTTTTCGGCAAGAGTTTTTGTGTGAAAACGTTGACTATCTGTATATGATTCTCTCATTAAAAATAGAAAAATGAAAAATACTACACTCAGGGCTGCCAAGTTGAAAAGAGGCTTTCTTGAAATAAAATAATTTTTCCTAGCAGATAGTTAGTAAAATTTATTTCGGTGATCACTTTTTTTTTTGGTAGATAATTAATGGTAAAAGATAATTATGATAATAAAATGAATTATATGCTCAGCAGTTCTTTTTTGGATTTAAGGGGTTAAAGCGCCAATAGCCACAGATAAGCAATTGTTTCCATTTCGCGGGCGCAATCTGTTTACACAATAATAAGCCAAGTTAGTCCGCAAACTATGCCACCAAAAGTCTAGTGGGGATGCAACCAAGTCGCATTGTCATTTGAAAGGATTAATTTTTACTAGTAAAATTGCTGGGGTAAGTTTTTCCGAAGAAAAAATCGTTAATACCACCGCAACTGCTAAATACTTCTGAATGCTTCAAAATTCTGACGTGCAAGGCATATTAGACGGCCAGATATGAAAAAAATGTACAACAAAGTTGAAATTTATTCAGATTGTCGAAGCGATTAAGATTTATTGATCAAGCACAAAAATGGCCTTATCGCACTTAAGTGTTAAATGTATACAAATCAGCCAAATGAAAATACACAGTGCGGCATTAAAATAACGGGACTGAAGCTATATCGCAGCAACACTTTTGAAAAAGTTTTAAGCCCATTTGTCCAAAGAGTAATTTCTTCCAAAGCTATGTGAAAAAAACGCAATAGTAAGTTCTGCGCCAAAGTTTTTTTTGTTAATTTTCTTAATGCCACGAGCTTTTGAAGTCAGTATTTACCATTACCAATTTTTTTTTTGCTGCTTAATTTTGTATTTATACTGCACTCTAACTACGGACATCGATTTTAAGGTCGAAAATTTCTTGAAATTTTTTTGATTTTATTCGAAAAAGCGAATCTTAGAAAAGTGTCCTTGCGGCTTAGCACAACAGCAACGTTTTCATCAACATTGGTTCCGTATAATAAACGTAAACGGATTCATAAACCAGTGAATTTGAAGAAAGAAATATTATTGTTGTTGCTGATGCTTGATGATATTGTTGTTGATAATATTATTGCTTGCTACTGTTAGATAAAATGCTGTTGATGACGACGACAACGACAATGACGATGCTCTCATTTTTCACAATTCACGCACAATAAATTTTTGTCGTCATTAAATCATTTGTGAAATAAAATAAAATACAAGAAAAAATAAATAGAATACGAATTACATAGAAAATGTCAGCACAAGAAAATCATTGCTGGAAAGCTGCTCCGGCATACAAAGCAAAAGGAAGCTGCGGAAGCTCTGAAGAAAAGGAAGCAGCAGCCGCATCATAAGCAGCCGACGACGACGTTATTTTAACATTTTTCGAAGTAAAGAATTTGAGTTTTTGCATAAGACGCAAATGAGAGAAATGTCCTCTTTACGGTTTATGATTTGTTGTCTTTTTCTTTAGCTCCGTCATCAGCAACTTCATCATCATACGTACGTTCTGAGTGAAGACATTTTAGCAAAATGTCAAACAAAGTTGCTGGAAGAAGTAAAGATTGAAAGAAAATGGTTTCCTTTTACGTTTCAATTGTATAATGGAAACTTTTGATTTCAATTTCGAAATCATTTTTTTTTTTTTTTATTTATTTTTAATTTAACAAAAAATAACAATTCTGATATGTTAACTTTTTCATTTAATGCAGACGGTTTGCTGAAAGCAAATTTGAAAGTTAAGCGAATGTTAACAAAAAATATACTTTCTTGTGATCTAAGGCATAGGAAAAATTCTTAAGTTGCTAAGAAAAATATAATTTTTGTGTATTACTAACATATTGATATGTGCAAAAGGCAATCGGAATTTATTATTTAAAAAATTGTATGGAATTACCACTTGGAATTTGGCGCGATCTTCGCTTTAAGTCTTGTGGTATAAACGAAATTTTGTATTCTGAAGTACTCAAAATGTTGCAGAAGATCTACGGCGAATAGCCGTAGTCGACAGCCTCAGGCATATGAATGGTATAACGCTGCGATGGGCAAAATACAGAAAATGAGCCATTTGTGGCTCAATTTAACAAACATGTCGTTTTTCTTAAGAAAAATAGACAAACAACAAACAGATGTACTCACTACTGCTACGCACATTTTTATCATTTTGGCGCAACACGCAGGATTTGTATTATTGTTTTTATTGCATAATTCATAAAAAGCAAAAAACACCGAAGCGAGCAAACAAGGAAACAACAATGCGCATATTGAGAACAGCTTCTCTCATTTTAAGATCAAAGCTATGGTTGTTTTTTTCTGTTTTAATTGTTGCTTTTGTTGTAAGTAGATCCTGCTTCTATAAAAATTGCCCATCTATGGTACAAAGCATTCAGAGAAGGCCAACACGTTAGAGTTAATTTGCCTCATTCATCGAGAAAGTCTGAAAGATCATTGCAAGGAGTGTAAGGGAGTTGAAACGTGAGGTTTCTTCGTCAAATATTTTGACTAATAATTTAAACATGAAACGCGTCGCCGCTCAACTTGTGTTCCAAAAGTTAAATTTTATCCAAAAAATAAGCACCCAAAGCAGGTCGCCGAAAACATGATTTCTCGAACTTTAACAGAACCCATCTTTATGAAACGCATAATAATTGGCGACAAGAAGTGAACTTACAAGTGTAAGCCAGCCAACAAACGCCAAGGTCGCTCGAAAATCAATTATTATAACCATTTGATATTACACCTTTCTTGGTTCTTAAAAAGAAAAACATATCAGGATAAGAAATTCGTAGTCATCGGCGTAAAGGTCACTGATGATTCTATTTAGCAATAGATGAAACTAGAATGACTAGTCTTAGATCGTTTTTCTTGTTTTGTATCTTGTATTCAGTGGCGTTCATTCAGTAGGGCTAGGGAGGGCATTGGCCCCCCCAAAGATCTGATACTAGATATTTTTCAATACATTAATTCAATAAACCCATCTAATGGAGGTGGAATTATAATTCTCGCCCTACCTAATATTTGGTGAAGTGACGTCACTGCTTCTATTGTTCTTTAGAAAGGCCGCCCCCCCATTCTTTCAATAAATTTTTCACAAAAATGTATTTTAACTTATTTTGTTACTTATACTTTAACTCACAATCTCCTCGATTTTCAATCAGTTAGACACAAAAACACCTCCCATTAAGGGATTAGTGTTAGTTATACATAAAAAATATATTTTTCTATCGAAACTCAACGCTTTTCCTGATGCTTTTGTTACTATAAACATTTTTTTTGTTGACATTTCCGTCGCATTTATATTTGCTACCAGCCTGCCGTGTGCAAGGATAATACATAGAACATTAACAACCGACGTTATAAATTGAAATCTGTAGTTGACATTTTATTTTCTGCGAGTTGGATATTTGAGAGTGGAAAATAAAAAGTTCAAATTATAATGGGAATGTGAACTGCAAAAGTTAAAGATGTTGGAACAAAACAAAAAAGAATTTGTGATTGACATGACAAAAGAGAGTATAACTTAGCTTAGATAAGATATATAAGCACTGAAAAAATTAGGTTTTGCTTTGTCTACTATATATACTATTACTATAGCCAAAAAAATCAAATAGTGCGTGATTTCAAAGATTTTTGATGCGTAATAGATAGTCTCCCACACACAATTCCTACTCATAGTTTTCCGAAAATATTCACAAACGCGATTTGCGTACAACATGAAATAATTAACATTTTTTCTCCTCCGCTAAATTTTTTGAAGCAAATTCTTAACCCAAATTTATATCAGAGCATTATAAAGAAATATATTCATAACTGCAATTCAACAACATCCTTTTCAAGTCATGATCCGGCGATATTGTTTTACTACGACTCAAAGGTTGCAATAAGTTACAAAAGTGACAACTACAGCAACAAAAAAGGTGTTGAAAAACACAAGGTTCGTGTGAATTCCAACACTTTGAGAAAATCAAACAACCGAGACGCAAATGTTAAAAAGTCACTCGAATCATTTGAAGGAAAAAAGTCACAGAAAATGAAGTAACTGTGGCACAACTGCAATATTGGCCGCACTATTCGTAATATCAATGGCACAATGGCAACATTAAAACCGACAAGAAAAAACTTTGCGAAAGAAGCTCAAAATCAAAATTCAGGCAAATCAAACATCGCTTAAAATACCAAAGTATCAACGTAAGAAGAGAGCAGAAACAAAAAACAAAACTTTGGCAACAGTGGCTTGAGCAGTGAGCAGCCCACAAAGGAGTTGGTGGCTTGCCTATACGTAAAGCTGCTGAAATATTTAAAATTCCTCGAAATCTAACTGAGATATTGAATATTGAAATAATAAAAAATAATGCAAACATAATAAAAACTATGCAAAATTCACAAAACAAAGAAAATAAAAGGGATTTTTTATGAAAAATTTTGATTTTTTCAGTGTTGAAGGTCGATATTTTTTATGTAGATATGTTCTGAAAATTCTACTATTGTAGTTATAACATAAAAAATGTGCAACATTTTAATCGAATTCAAGGTCAATATAAAAAATCACATAAAAAGGTGCTATCAATCCATGTTGCTAATGCTGTCCGAATGATGTCCAAGCTAGTTGCCCTGTCTTTAGCCATTGAGAGCAACGGAGAGCTTTGATAAGATTGGGCATGTTGAGATTAACTTAGAGACGTTAACTCATATAAGACATTCTTGCTTTCTCTTGTGTCCTTTGTCTCCTCACAGAGAATAGAGCCTCGGCAAAACACTTCGAACATGCACGATCATGTATGCAAATGTCTTTAATTCTCTAAAACATATCCTCGTTTCACGTATTTCCTATTCTAGCGAACATTTTCATGGTGATTAAGGACGTAGCAGAGCTCTATTGCTGCCATTATTTGTACCACCATCAGATGTTACTACATTATCTGAGGATGCAAAGTGATCCACTTCTTCTATGCTCGATTCAACGATTATAAAGCTACTGCTGCCATCAGTTAGGCGAATTGACATGCTTTTTGTTCTATTAGTGCTCATTTTCAGACCTAGTTCTTCCGAAGATGTTCTGACGGCTGTAAGTTGTTCTTGCATGTCTGACTGATTGGTGGTGAGGAGGCATATGTCATCGGCATAAGCGAGGTCTTCCAGATGCTCACTAAAAGTTCATTGAATATAGAGCTCTTCTGAGGATATCGTTCAGTACTATCAGAAACATGATTGGTTACAGCAAGTAAACTTGGCGCACATCTGAGTTGAACACGTAATAAAGCTTCTAGCAAGCTCATTCCTGGTCTAGTATATCTATTCAAGCAACATGGTCGCTTTGATAGTAGCTTATAAGCACATATTAACATCAGGAACGATGATTGAATGCAGGACTAAGCTATAAAAATTTTTCAAGTTCTCTAGACTTTGTCTTCGGAAAGTAGGCACACTAAATTTTAAGGATACTGATCTGCATTCTAAAGCACTCAAGAAACATCCACAACTTCTCAATTTCAGCAAATGACTTGGTGTACCATCAACTGCTTAACGCATCTCGTGTAGTGTGGGTCAGTGAACTGAGCTCCACAGGCGCAATGCTTTATACTGCTTCGCCCACAGCCATAACTATTGTTCTAGTGTTGAGACTAATGCCAGCCCCAGCAGTTTTTTCTGCATCGGGCTGAGCCCTTTAGAACGCCCTTAGAAACTTTTGATTTAAGATATATGAATATATACATGTTTGTTTCATAAAAATGGAAACAAAATTGGTATATAGTTTCAATTCAAAACTAAATTTAGCTTTCAGGACCTTATTCCGAAGCATATCTAAAAAGGAATCAGAGCAGACCACCAGAACTTACAATAATGCTACATTTTTTCGAGTTGTCAGCCAACACTGCAACACATAAAGCCAAACATTTTTCCTAAACATTTGGCTAAGTTTTGGTGCCAGTGAAGACAAGTTGCTTTGGATTGTTTTTCGATTAGTCGTCGTCGTCGCCACCACTCTACCATAGAATTCATTGCCAACTTACTGGCAAATAAAGTTGAGCACCAAATGATTTGTTTTTTATTTCTTTTCTCCAGAACATTTTAAGTGAGACAGACACCAATTCTCAAACTTTTGTTGTTTTTCTTAATATTTTTGTCGATATTTTTATATATTTTTATTTGATTTTATTTGCAAGGTTTGCCAACAACAAGAATAATATCCAAAACAACAATATTGATATCGTGCATATTGATCTTGTTCAGAGATAAGAGGCAAATGGCATGAACCACTTCCTTGGAAACTTGTGCTCGAATCAGCTGCATTTTGGTGAATTTCGTAGTGCATGATCTCGGGGTTGCCCAAGTTTTGTTGTTATTGTTGTTGTTGGCGGTGGTGTTGTTATTGTTTTAACATGTTTAACATTTAGATTGGCTGCACTGTCAGTTTTTTTTTTGCTGCAGATTTACGAAAGTTTCTTGAGCTACGGTTGGTCATGTATGACATATAAGTACTTTCATGGAGCTTAAGAGATAGTACTGACAAAATTGATCTCTATTTAATATACATAGAATATGAAATTCTGTCCTTGAGCTCCTCGTGATTATCTATGATATGTCAGACGCTGGTCAGGCAGCTGCACTGCGTTTAATGAGGTTCCCAAGGTCTTTAGTCTTGTCACCTTATTTCACAAGAGACGTCTTTCGGGAAGTAATGAATGTGTATCCAAAGACTAGGTTAGAGAGACGAAACATTCAGCATTTTTTAAAAATTTCACTAACATCTTTAAAAACTAATGTGTGGGATGCTTTCAAAGATATGGTTTCCCGCAAAGATACGTTGTTTTCATATATACTATGACAATTGCTTTGGAAACAGTTTCCGGCTCATTTAAAAGCGTGCCAGGAGCATTTTGTTGTGGTTATATTTCCAGTTGCATATAATTCAGTCTATATGAATGTTAGTTATATATATTTTTTCGTGGCGTATCCAGAAAAACTCTCAAGAAGTGGTTTGCAAATATATTCTGCGCTGATATGGAAACTACCCGCACTTTACAATTAAACTGATTTTGAATCGAATACGCCCCAGATTGTTGAAAAAGAGTAAAAATAAAAATATTGGTTATCATCGCAATAAAGTAACCAACTACAAATCCATTATGTTTAGTCGTTACAAAAAGTAGACAACATTGTTTTAAAAATAAAAAAAAAAAAAAAATTTAAATAATATTCAATATTGCAAGCAAATTCAAAAAACTAATATACCATATATAGCACTTCCGACATTATTTTTTATATATCGAACCTTCACATATTGCTCACATACTCACATTATAAGGTGTGTAGGGTATAGAAAAAATCCTTACAAAGTATTTTCAAAAAAAAACGTCAGGAGTAAAAGAGACAGGGTAAAACTGCGCAAAAAAATCACATTTGATACTACAGACATACAGACGCAAATGTTTCTCAAAAAATTTTTTTTTTTTGAAGTTTTTATTCTCATTCTGTGCAATATATCGGACACAATAAAAAAAAAATTCGTAGATTTGCGGAATCCTATAAATTATATTATGGCAAACGAAGCTTATGTAGTCGAAGTGTGTTTATCCGCGCGCCTTGCAAGGTCTTTAAGATTCTTCGAATGAGCAAATGTTCGTGTGATTTTTATCGTCTTATGATTTTTTTTACACTTAAGATATTAAATAATGGGTGTTTTTTTAAGAATGTCACCACATTAAAATTGAGCAAAAAATACGCAATAATTAGCCTGCGTTTATTTAAAAGATAATTTCATGATATTTTATATTTGAATATAGTTTTGGTGAAATTTCCTCTGCGATTCTGGAGTAGTCCAATTTTGAAGAATTTTTTTGAGTATTTGCGGTGGTATCCTTTGAATGATGTGAGCAATTTTCTCTTTCAAAGCTTCGTTGCTGGTTAATCCTCATAGGCCGGAGACTTATTATAGCTCTACGAAAAACGGCCCAAAGTCATTAAGTTGCAAAATCTTGAAAGTCAGTTTTGCTCACTATGGTTTCAGTTCTTGCAGAATTTGTACTTTGTCAGCTTTTAAGCCAGAGTCTTTGGTGAACTGGCACAGACCAGGCTCTTGACAAGGGCAACGAATTGAGCTTTTCGGATCTTTGGAGACACTGTTTTCAACAAATGCAATATTACTCTTGGTTTACACATTTCTTCGTCTGATTTGCCCAATCCAAAATGGCAACATTCTCAAAAAACACCCTGTAATTTGGAAAATTTTTCACTTAAGTAAGTTAAACTTTTATAAATTTAATTTAAATTATCATCACACTTTGAAGGAATTTTCAGTGTTACGCTAATTTTTTTTAAACATTACAAAAATATCATAGCTTTGGCAACACAAAAAAATGCATTTCAATTGAAAACTAATTTATTTTGGAATGGTTTCATTATATCATGAAACAACTTATCACTGCGCGTTCTATGAAACCCCAAACAATTTTTTTATTATGGCAATACAAAGCGTTGCGCGCGATCATAAATATTGTGGCTGCCAATTTATAACGATCAGTACAATTTTACTACTTTATATAATAAAAATAACAACAATAATAAATTATAAATGTATGCCTTCAATAGAAACCGCATTAATTTATTGTTTTTCTTTCACCTTTTTTTTACGAAAACAAAAAAAAATCGATTTCATATTACTTCCATATGAAGAGGTCGCTCGCGTACGTACGCAACTTTGTGTATGCGGTGCGGTGCGGCTGATCATCAGCAGCACCACGTTCATGTCATTCAGCAACCTACCGCATCGGACATTAATAACATTTTTCTGTCAAACTTCGGCAGGTTTCAATCAGCAATGAACGAACTCTGTTGCAATTCAAGTGATCGCAAGTGATCCTTATTGTTGTTATTATTACATTTCATATGAAGGAAGTGTATTATTGCTTTGATGCGCGTATCCATTCCATTGCACTTTATAACTCAGTCAGTCAGTCAGTCAGTCAGTGATTGAGTGAGGTAAGAAATTATTAAGGAAATTTTTGGCACAAAAACACTTGCAAACCTGACAGGCGGAATGTTTTCCCCTCTTTTTTCAGGGTTTTTAATGAATAATGGATACGAGACGAAGAGTTGATGCGTACGATTTGAGTCTTTGGTCTCTTTGTACCACACAGCCTATGGTAGGAGCTTAAAATGTGTATGGTCGATGTTGCCACTTTTCTTTAAAAGTTTATTCCCAACTTTTTATTTAGCGCAAGGTTTTTTTTTGCGATCGTCAAAGTTTTAACAGCTTAATCAGCTTTTCAAAAGAAACTATTTGTTTTTACGACTTCCTTCTATAACTTGTAAAGATTCGCAACGAAACAAAGATTGCAAGTTGTGAAAGTTCATTGCCAAAGTCGGTGTTTAATTTTAGAAACACAAAAGACATTTAGTGAATTTTATGGTTAATATAGTCATCCAAACGTATATGCTATTTGTCGTTTAAGTGAAATATAAAGACTGTATGAAAAAATGTGAAAACCAAGGAAAATGCTTCCAAAGAGCCGTTTTCAAGCGCTCGATTTTCGTACCTTCAATTTTGTGGAAAAGTTTGCACAAAGTTCTTGGCCTAAAAGCCAACTTCTGCATTTTTTTTTATACCCTACATTCACTTTGTTGTTCCGTTTGTAACGCTTAGAAGGAGACATGGAAGGTATAGAAAAGCGTTAAAATTCCGTATTTGGGATTGAAAATGAACGAAATCAGTGCAGAGACACGCCTACCGCCCACACAACATAAAACGCTATATTGAGAGAGTTATTTGATAACGTGCAACCCAAAGTTCTAGACAAAATGTTAGAGAATTTGAAAAAGAGGGCGTGGCACTTCACACACAAACAAAAATTTTAAAACGATATACTGAGAGAATTATGCGCGCTAAACGAGCTAAGTTTCACACAAATTGTATGAATGATTCGGAAAAGCTCTGGTCAAGTGGGCGTGGCACTCTCCATAGATACAGGGAACTTAAAAATTCTATACTGAGAGAATTATTTAAAGTAAAGAAATCAAATTTCACACAAACACAACAAATGGTACGGTTTAGCAGCAGACCCTGGACAAAAAGTTAACAAATTTCGAAAAGAAGGCGTGGCATCTAACGTACAAGCAGAAGCATCAATGAGAGTACGCTTAGTCAAACCAGTCAGCAAATAGTAGAGTGGAAGGTATATCCTTTTAATAAAAATTTAAGACCTACGCACACTTTTACTGCAAACGTGCTCAGCAATGTGGTTGACAGCAAATCGCGAGCAAATATGAAATCAACCACATGAAATGAGGTTCTTTCCTAGAAAGCATGAGAAATGATGGAGAGGATGGACAATAAACTTTGCGACCAACTTTCTCGAAACATAGCTAGACCGTAAAGTGTGGTATACTTTACTTCTTGGACTACGAAATTGGCAAGAGAGATGAAGATACGGATTTCTGCAACTGAGAATGCAATTCCCATATCGAAAAAAGCTGGCAACACGCCATTCTCTTTTTTTTCTCTTTGTCGCTTTTTTTTTTTCTTCTCTCAATCAATGCAATCATCCATCCATCCATCGATCGATCGATCGATCCTGTGATATATTAGATAGTATTTAGTTAAACGTGATCAATTTTTAATTGCTCTCTGAAGCGCGGTCTCTTAAGTGATTCTTTTTGTCTCGTTTCACTTTTTTGTTTCCTTTTGTTTTTATCATCTCTGGCTGTTTGATCTGTATGGAATCATTATGTTTGTTTTGTTCTGTTTTTGTTACGTGGCTGTCATTTACTGTGGAAGATTTATGAACTACTGTTTTTAGTAGTAATGAATGTGTTTGAGCTACTTTGTCAACTTGTTATTTTGTCCTGCTCGTTTTTATTGTATTGTTGCGCCTTTTCAGATTGAACGTTTAATTCTGTAGAATTTTTAATTAGTTGCTTAATTAACACTTTAAGCACGGCACTTGCACACGGCGGCAAGTGTGCCAATGTTCTTTGATAAAACTCAGTGATTTAATTAGTAGTAGTTAAACCTCATAGGGATTTTGCTGGAAGTTTCCAAAAAAAATGGGACTTATAAAAAATGTGACCAATGATCCTCCTCACAAATAGATCGTGTAATAAACAATCATCGTGCAGCAGATAGATGAGTGACACGCCTCCTATTGCTTCAACTTCATTGACAACGTTACCGCCTTTGACAGCAACGATTTCAATTGCATCTGGGATATATTAAACGTGCGAAATACAGCTATCATTTCGGGTGAAGGCACCTTTCTAACATATCCCCAAAAGGTGGTCAGTGACACCCTTGTATCGATTGATGCTATTGCATTACGTTTTAGTCCTATTGACCATTTAATAATTTCATAAATGCTGATTATGAATTCCATTTTTTTTTGTCCTCCCAACTCGAACGCCATTTCTTGATGAATACAAATTTTTCATATAAAAAACATAAAAAATTCATAAAAAAAGCATCGCGACAGAGTCAAGAGTTAAAGGATTGCATAGCAGCGTAATATAATATTTCGTGGCGCCACTTTAATCATAAAAAAAAATCCACCTCTCGCTTACGACAAAAATTAAATGACTTAAACTGACCCATTCATTAGGACGACACGGCAACAGCAGCAGCAGCAGCGCGTAGTAGCCGCTAAGGTAGTATTGGTAGCAGTTAAATGCTGGGGAGTATCAAAATCCGTGCGCAGGCGCAAAGCAACTTCTTTATGAATGCCTCGAAAGTTGCTCGTCGTCAACATAGTTGTTGTCGTTGTCGTCTTGTGAGCGCGATCAGTTTATTTTATACAGATTGCAATCATTTAAGCGATATGCGTGTACTAGTTGAAAATGCTTAACCCATTATTGACTGTTGTTATATTTATTAAATTGAATGTTGTGCCTGAATAGAAATTATCTAAAAACGATACATAATATACTAAGCTCTTGCAAATTTAAGGCCACGCCTCCTTCCCGGATTTGATTTTGATATTCGAATTTAGGTTTTAGCATAAGTACTAAATTTTCTATAATTTTTTGAATCTTTTCGTAATAGGGGGCGGAAATTACCTTTACCTCGGGCGCGTGTCACCATGCCAAGAAAATGCACTTCAGTCCATAATGTTTTTACACTCGTCCTTTACCGTCAAGAAAAAAAATAAATTTTTGGAAAATTGTGTTGTGGAGTGACAAAGCGAATATCAATAGAATGGGTTCACATGGTCGAACCTCTGTTCATCTTTTTAATATTCCAAGTGTACAATCCTAGTTTCACCCAAAAGATGGTAAGACTGTAGTGAATTGTCTTGGCATATCGTAGGCCCGCTTATAAAAATCAATGACGAAATGGACAACTTTCATTATCTGGACATATTGAAAATCCATACGGAACCATATACACTTCATCCCATTCCAATTAAGTAAACATTTTTGCAAGATATTGACTCCAAAAACTTCTTCAAAGTAGTAAAAAATTGGTTTTCCAAGGAGAAAATGGTGTTTTGAATTGGCCAGCCCATAGCCTTAACTTAAATCCAAAAGAGAACCTATAGAACGAAGCCAAGGTTAAAATCGTAAAGAAAAATTATGGAAATATTGACAATATTTGCTCTGTCACACACGTGAAGAGCATGGGATGCAGGTATGAAAACATAGTGCTATTTATGTGTCCATGTCATTTCATCGATTTTTATACATTTTGATGAATTTTGATTTCTATCAATGAATTATAGTTGAAGTTTGTATTATTATTAAATATGATGTCTTGTTGTTTGTTAATATCATTTACGAGCGACAATATAGCATACAAAAGAACTTTTGACAAAAATGTGCCATTTATATGTCCATGGCTGCACATAAGAAAGCAACTTACAACGAGTTAAGCTTTCGACAGTGACTGGAGAACGCAGGCGCGCGTCGCATTGCACATTTCATAACGCGTGACGAAAAAAATGCCTCCTTGACTCCTTTTTTCGATTTTGTGTTACTTGATTTTGAGATGGCCAGATACAAAATAAAAAAACCAAAAAAAAAAAAAACACAGAAATCAAAAATATATAAAAGAGTTATGTTCATGTTTGAAACTTGTGCTGTATATTTTATTTTTATTTTTTTATTTCATACAAAAGCGAGAACATTTCTCTTTTTTTTAATTTTTTTATGTTTTTTCAAAAAGGGTTCAAAAATGCAAAACACATGTGGGAACCTCTCATGGCTGTGCTGCTGGTGGTGGTAAGTTGGAATTTTATTTATTTTTTTTTTTTTTGAAATCATCGTGGAAATCAAGAGACGCAACCTCAACCTGGATTTTTTTTCTGTTTTTGCTGCTTACACTCGTATTCTTGTTCCAATTCCATTATGATTTATGCAGAAAGCGTTGCTTAATAATAAATAAAATATGAAATATGTCCTTTTTCAAACAACTTGGGAACACAAAAACAAAAAAGAAAGAAAATATCGAAAAATTGCTTAACTTGATGCTCTTTTGCTGTCGCACTACAGTGGTCTGGTGTTGTTTTTAATGTGTCCATCAAAATTATACAATTTGCTAAAGGTGCTGGCTGGCACTGCACTACACTGCACTGCGCTGGAGTCCAACCTTCCTTGCTTCCATCAGTTAGTCATCTCTTGTTGGCAGTGATTAGGACATTTCAGTTTGATGATGATGATGATCTCGTTGCTCAAGGATATTTCAAATTGGAGCTAATAAATTATTTTTGAGTTTATGTTGTTTGTTTTTATAAGGATTGTTTGTTTCTTCTTGTTAATTTGAAATATGTGTGTGTTTTGTTGTCTGTGCCTGTGTCTGTCTGTTGATCTGTCTGACTGTGAATGAGATTGATTTCTATTCTTTTTTTCTCTGTCTGTCTGTCTGGCGTTATGCATCTGTCAGTTTAACGCAATTGTTGTGGGTATCATATTTGGTATACTGTATACGATATGCGGGCGTTCAAGGATTTTTTTGTAATTTTAATTACAAAACGTTGTCGCCAACTTTTTTAAAGATATTATTTTTTTCAAGTTTTCCAATATGTCGAAATCCATCGAAAGCGTCGAAAAATATTGAAAACGTTGAAAAACTCAATTTTTTGAAGTTGTTAATAAAGAATCCAATATCCGAAAATAGCTTTTCAAGATCCTGAATCATGTAAGGTGAACCAACTTTTTCTTTAAAATTCATCTTAAGCACTGTTGTCGTAATTGGGACATTATTGAGCATCTGTCAATTTTTGAAAATGAAATTATTTAGAAAAAAAAAACTTCTGATTTATTTTAAACAAGAAATTTCAATCAATTACTGACGCACGTTAATATTAACGCATTCACTGCCAAGGCCGTTTTCATAAATCTAACGTCAGGTGCCAACATAAATTTAGGCATTTTTAAGTAATACGAGTTATCTCTTCATCAGCAGAAAAATCGTTGTCACTAGATACTTCTAAACTATCTAAAAATTTTTCTATGTCTTCATCCTCCATTTCAACACGATAAAAATTTTATTTAAAAACAAATACTATTTAAGAAAATCAAAAACAACCTTTAATCTCAAAAATCTAAGCACGACTAAATTTTATATGTATAAAAATTCAACTTCAATAAAGCATTACTTTTTGGGGAATTCCCAATTTGATAAAACCGTTACTGTTTGTTTTTTTGAAAAAAGCACTTTTTCCATGTGCCAAAACGAAATAATAAAGTTAATTCAATAAGCCATATCAAAATTATGTTCAATATAATCGCAAAGTTCTTGCTACGAGTTATCTCGTAGTTGGCCTGTTGAGTAAGGTTTGCTACTACGAGATAACTCGTAGTTGGCAGTGAATGCGTTAAACAATCGAACTGGAATTTTGCACAGCCACTTATTTTTACATTGTAGACAAATTTGAAAAGAAATAACCAAATGTTCACACATCAAAAAAAAAAATGGCGATAAAAAGTTTTCCATATTGAAGTTACAAATTCTTGACATAACTTTACACATGCTGGAAAAAAATTTTCGAACGCAATTTCCATGTATCTCCTCCACCAGGTCTTTTTAAATCCCATAAGCATTTTGAATAATTTAATGCTCATTAACCTTTATGGCAATTTCTGTCAAGATGCTGTGTGCAAATTGTCAGAATTACACGCAGTATACCAATTGACTACGCACACTTGTTGTCTAACGACATTAAATTTTATTTTTATACCTCAATAAAAGTAATGATTATGTTGAAGTCATCAAAATTGTAACGACAAGGCCTACATCTCAAACTAAGCTGATTATCAAAAATAATTTGCCAAGCATATAAAGTACTTCAATACATGCGTATTGAAGTACTTAGCTTAAGACCATTTGGAATATGATGATTATTATTTAATTAAGAACTGTATGCATGTAAATAATTAATAAAAAAGAGTTTATAAGATTATTCAAACAGAATAATTTTTAAAATGATTATATTTTTATTAGCAAAGGCCGATATGCTTGTAAATTTACAAATCGATCGATGCCTTTTTAACAAACAAGACAAGACAATAGATGGATAAGTTTAAGCAAATGACATACCAATCTATGGCCACAAGACACAGCTAAAGCAGATATATTTTCACAAGGTAAAGCAAAATTATTTTTGTGTGTAAAGATGTTACATATACTGTTACACCTTAACATTACAGTTTGACTTCAGTTGCTATTCCTTGTTGCCACAGTTATGTTTTAGCTTTTACCTATTCAACCTCTGAAGATACTTTTTCAAATATTTTAATTTGTGTTATTTAAAATGATATGAATTTAATTCATAGGAATGTTTCTTGTGCGTAAGATAAAGCAAATCATTGCTACAAATTATCGCTTTTCAATGTGATTTCGATTTGGATAGCGAAATGACCACTCAAAATGTAATAAAGTTTAAAGAAAAGATATTAGAAAGCAATAAAAATGAATAATAAATTTTGGAATAATTTAACACCAGCAATAAAATTAAAAAATAATCAAAATCTCAGCGAGGTATAAAAAAAAAGTATATGAGCAATTAGAAATGAGTAGAGTTTTAAAGAAATTCGAATAAAAATGTACTTAAGGGTGTGAGAGTGAATAGACCATTTTTTTATAGCCTCAAGTAAAACTCTATTATATCCTCAGTTGACAAGTAAATTCACTAAGTGACATATTATATGAGAATGGACTTATTGAGAGTTGAAGTTTTTTTTTGTTCTGTGATGGAACAAACATTGATTCAAAATATAATCAGGCATATTCTACATTATATTTCCGAGTGAAAATGAAACGAAATTATATAAATTTATATGAAATTTACATGAATTTCACTCAAAAGTGAAATTTAGAACATGTCTGTATGTTGACATTGTGAAAAAAGATGTCACTGCTTACTTTATAGGTTGAATGTACAATGTCTTAAAAATCAGACGTGCTAGAGAAAATCTACGACCGGATTTTGATTAGTTAGCTATCCCCAAAGAACTATTTATTGGTACCAGATTTTCCAGGAGAGTCCTGGATTCTGGCACAACGTGCTAAGTCTAGAAATGTTCCGGAATTCTATTTTACGTATATTGCATATTTTTTACATATTATTTATATTATTTCGCATTACGATTGATTAGTTCGCTTACAGATGTGTCGTTTCTAAATTTTAAAAGTATCGAAAAAAAAAATGATAGAAACTTAAAATGTACGAGTAACATGAGCATGACGTTACTATTAAGCTTTAGGTTTTCAGTCAATTCTCTTCAGTATAAATATTTTCTTTCATACCTCAGTAAACCCGCAAGTGGAAACATTCAGACATCAATATCTCTAAGAGTATTAGTTTCTAAGTGCTATATCCAATATTTTATTTTGATTTAAATGGGTGTAACTTACCATTCCAACGATAAACTTTGAATCTTGATGCTAAAGAATCTATTGAGGTTAGTGCATCCAAATTCGTTATGAAAATGATTTGTGATCTGATGAAAGTACTGTGCAAGTGAACAAAAAGTAGGCGGGACAAGCTAACAAGCTAAAAAGCTAACGGACAAGAAAATTCTGGCTATTTTGTTTGAAAATAAGACATTTAGCTCATGTATTATCTTATTATTGAAAACCAATCTCTTGATGACATATGAAAGCGCTAAAGAAAATGGATAGCATACATATACATGTACAACTGTGGGCGTGACGTTTCCTTTAAATGCAAGAAAACTTACAATACTAATATATAACCAAGTATTGTATTTCATCAAACAAAAACAGAATATCTTTGCTTTCGCTCGAAATAACATGCGGCCTTTGCTACTGCATAAATCGTAAGCATTCCCACTGGGTGTGTGCTTATATCAGTAGGTGCATGTGCGTGTTTGAACGTCGTATTGTGGTCGATTTAGTTGTACGCGTGAAAAGATACCAATTTGTTTGTTAATTATTTGAAAATTCGATTGATGATGATGATTTGTTTTTGTTGTTTATAGTGATTTGCATAAATATTTTAATTATTCTTTCAATTTAATGCAATTAAAAATGATTGGCTTTGGGCGAGGCAATAAATTATTAATGAAAAGAAAAGAAAAAACTTTTGCTTTGTGGGATTTGTTTGTTCAAGTACCCAATGAAAACTGCACATTTCTCACGTTTAATGGTAGTACCCAAAAATAGCTTTTATATATACGACGCTAATGGTTCCTTTTTTTCAAAGCAGCATGATTGCAAGAGAAATGGTCTCAAAACGTAAAAGGAACAAAAATTTCTTATGAACTTTTTTGAAATTATTCAAACTTTTTGGAACAAACTCTGGTTTGGGCCACTAAACCTATGAAAAAACTATCCGAGATTAGAAAAAATCACAATTTCGACTCAGAGTTTTTCTGATGTAAGCAAATTGGGCGTAAGCAATATTGCTCCAAAGAATTATAAGGTTTTTCTATAATTTCTGGTCGGTTTTCATGTACAAAAAATGGTCTAAAATTTATTGCCATATATTTTTTCTCATATGTATCTGTTTCAATTTTTCATAAGGATAAAATCTTACTATTTAATGTCTTCACAAATTCTGTTATCGTAAGACTTCACTTCAGCAATGTGTTTTGTAATTACATTTTCTTTAAATGTTTCGATTTTCATATAATATATTATTAATTACATTACATTTTTTCTTAAATTTCCCTACAATATACATTTTCTGTTAATAAATCAAAGTAAAAACGTGCAAAGGATAACGAAAAGAAATTATTTCATATTTTACGAAATCTCTTCATATGACGCACGCAAGTTCATATGGCAGAGTTTTCCGCCAACCAAACTTCTGCCGTTCGTTGTATTGTGGGGGGTTCACACAAGTGAGTAATAATGCGTTTAAGAACCCTGTTATTATCCTTTCACACGCAGTTGTCTTGAAATGGCATCGTTGGTCTTTGTCGTTGTTGTTGTTATATTTTGTCCTTAAAAGTTTATACTATTGATGTGCGTTGTAACCACAACACTGTAGCAGTAGTAAAGGGTGTTTTTTTTAGAGGTTTGTTTTTCGAATAGAGAT
Source organism: Meiosimyza decipiens (assembly GCA_963680825.1). NCBI lineage: Eukaryota > Metazoa > Arthropoda > Insecta > Diptera > Lauxaniidae > Meiosimyza > Meiosimyza decipiens. The sequence goes on from OY804259.1 coordinate 11,168,312, forward strand.
AAAACTGGCACTTCCAATAAAGCCAAATTGATGGACATTAAAACGATTTTCTTGTGTCTTATTTCAATTCGAAGCTCTATACCTCTAAAAAAAACACCCTTTAGCAGCAGCAAAAACAACAATAGCAACAACACGATGTACACACCATTAAATACCGTCAAGGGATGAGAGGAAAAAGTCAATTAAAAAAGTTGTATAAATCATAACTTGGCAGATGAGTTGATTGCAACGTGTGTAGCAATATGAATGGATAAACTACAGTCGGTCATTCGAGAAAGGTTTTTATAAAAAATATATTTCATTTCAATATAATAGACCACAATACTATAAATAACGAAAGTATTCAACTTTGAAAAAATATTATATGTGAGTGGCTCAAAAGGATTATCTTTTGATCGCCGAGTTCAAAGTATAGGGCTGCGCTAATTACGAAGATCTAATTAAGCTATAATTAGCCTGGGAATTTTTTCAACGAATTAGCCCTTTTCTTTAATTAATATTTTCAATAGCAACACTTTGACATTTCGATAGATTTTCTGAGAACTGCATACAAAATACATACATTACTGAAATGCCCACTATAGGGTATAGCGTATATTTTTTTTTTATTTTATTTACGCAGAATTACCTTATGTTTTTCTTAGTCAAATATTGAGCCCTTCCATTGCACGATGTTGCGGTTTTTTGTTTTTCCCCCATTTCCGTTTTTCACAGCAGCACAATTGTGAATCCTTCCTTCGTCGATGATATCCTTCCTTCCGCCTTCGCTTTCTTCCACAACACCAAAATCAAAATCAAAAGAGACTCCTTGAGCCAGCCACATTCTGATGATGGGTTTAACTTCCGCATAAATCAAAACAAAAAATGCGTGGAAAGTTGAAAGTAAACAACAAAAAAAAAAACTGATGAAAATCCACCACAGCAACAGAGAAGACAAGGACTCGAATACACACTAACGCACACTAAAGGAAACGTTGTCATTGACATTGCACTTTCCGGATCCGTTTAATACTTTTGCAGCAACAGCTACAGCAATAGCAACAACAATAATAACAGTAATAATAACTGTTTCTTCTTTCGTGTTTTTTTTTTTTTCGTTTGTACGTCGTGTCGTGTCTGCGGCTGAATTTATGAAGTGTGCACTGCACTAAAAACGGCGTCGCGCCACGTGTCGAAGTCATTTTCGGCCAGTGTCGTTTTGGTTGCGTGGCCAAGTGGGTGGCTGTGTAGCGGGATTGCAGCGATTTTTATTATTAAAATTGTGTTGCAAGTGATTTGACACAACGTCGATGTTCCATTTTCAAATGAATAACAGATTTATAATGAAATAAATGATCATTTTAATTTTTTCGTTGGATTTTGTTATGTAAATAGTTAGACGAAGGACAATTTAAAATTGCAAATGATTTATATTTCATAAAGTATTCTATGTTCTTTGTATATTTGTTTTTTGTTAATAAATTTGACGTTTAATGTCACATTTTATATAATAAATCAGGCTTAATGCATCAATTGTCGCTAGTTTATTGGCATAGAACAATTCCTTTAAATAACTCCAGAAGAAGAAGTCCAAAAGTGTTGAGTCACAAATATTTGGAGGTAATTTCGATATCAGCATTTCTTGCTGATATCCCATTGGAGTATGGGCTTAGTGCGGTCACATGTTTGTTAAATCAATATCATCCAATTTAGGCTACATAACGTATGATATACTCGATTTGTGCCGCTCGCTATTGACAATAACGGTAACACTGCTTAATAATTTTTACAAAAAAAAATAAGAGCCGAGGATCGTGCCACAAACCATAGGGTTACTTTTAAGAAATGTAAAGGCTTCTCGCGAATAATTTACGTATTGGTTTGAAACCAGCTATGACAATTTTGCTTATATACCAACTACAGAGAATTACATATGCGACTTATCAGAGAGATGATTTTGTTAACAAAATCAGCATAGTTTTTCAGGGCTGAAAGATAAAATACACAAGAGAGAAGATAGCATGAACTATAAACTCTTTCAATCTGAACGGTATCTTCTAAATTATGGTGCATGGCCCCGTTGACACCTTAGTACCCGGTATAGGTATATATGTAAGTAGGTAAAGGGATCTTATATTCCTATAGCAAGAAAATCATACAGTCCCAAAGCTGTTTGGCTTTTCACCTTTCCTTCTAAAAAGTTTCAAGAAACAAGTCAATCTACATGTTAAAAGCACACTGTATGTCAATAATTTCTATAATATACATCAAATAGATCAAATAGATAGCTGCGCAGAGTGGTTTACTCAATAGAAAAAAACTCTTAGCCAAAACGATTTCATACCGATTGCCGCCTTGCCAGATATGGAAAGACCGTTTAAAAATGGGAAGATTTAGGCTATGTGGAACTATTGATTGCAATGACAAACTAAGCCAATGGATCAATTTACCAGCGGTATGCCTCAAGGAGAAATCTTATATCTGCTGCCACGAAGATAAAAATTGATGAAAATATAGGTTCAACAACGGTCGCATATGCTAATGACATAGTGATACTGATCAGTGATCTTTGAAAAATTCCGTTCAACGATCTGCGAACTTATGGAATCGGTGAGTTAAAGTGAACTAGGCAGAATAAACTGGGCGTCCACCCAAAGAAAAGGGAAGTCGTGCTGTTCACGTGAAGTTGCAAAATCTTCTTATCATTCCTACAATAACTGAGGTGCATTCTTCCAAACAAAGCCATATATTTAGACGTCATCCCAAATACTAAGCTTTCTTCGAATAAAAAATTCACAGCATATTTGTTAGCGAATGTTTGGGAAAAGTTTGGGACTGCAACCACACCTTATTCACTCGATATGGAAAGTAGTTGCTTAGCCTAGGTATTCGAGGCTACTCAGAAGAGGTCATATCTCACCATTCGTTAACGTATCATAGAGTAAGAAAGCATTGGCTTTATCAATGGTGGTAAAGAAATTCAACTCTTCACTGATGGTTCAAAAAATAGCTTGTGGAACGATTTCGGGAAATAACAAGAGCACGCTTTTACTGACTGAATTATTAAAGATATCTAGCCAAAGCAGTGTTTTTCAGGTTGAAGAGAGAGTAATAGTCGATTGAGAATGGTTCACTGCGTCGTGATGATCGTTTTGAACCAGAAAAGAACCAGAGGAATATTTACCAGCTTGAGAAAAGACCGAAATCTTACAGTGACTATTATGGTTAACTCAGTTTACCACACCGTGATTATAACAGAAGCTGTAAAGATAAAGAAGCATCTTCACTGCAAATATCTTGCGCTCCATAGCTCTATACTTGATCATTCCAGGAAGAGACGTGACACAAGGGTGAGCAGCACTGGAATGGGTCCTTAACGATTGTTCTTGCCATTCGGTCAAAAACTGTTAGCTTTATCTAAGAGTGCAAACTAAAATTTCTTTAAGTTTCTCATTAATAAAATGCACATTATAATTGAAGCGAAATTTAATATTATTCTTAAGATATATGTAACATCTGCTTTAAAATTTCTTTTGCCAATATTATTTGTGTGAAATTGTACGTTAACCATTTGAACTACGGAAGCTTCCGTTTTAACAAACTTTGCCTTGCTTTATTACAACATTTATTTATTTTTTTTTTTTGTGGAAATACACATCCTGTCAGTGAAGACGGAAAATATGAGTCCTTTTGCTGGACAAACATCCGGTAGCAATGAAAAATGTCTTTCCGTTGAGCAAAAGAAACTCAGTTTTTCTTAATGGTTGAAAAAAGAAAATCTAAATGAAATAGCGCTTAAAAATAAAACGATCAAATGTGTTTTGTATAAGAAAAGTTTTCTTTTGTAGAAACATTAGTTCTTTAAAGCAGTGAATTATAGCACAAATAAACGCAAAGAATAAGTCACAAGTTTATGTACATATCAATGATACTCATCGTTGCAATTAGCATCATTTGTCTCAGCATCAAATGGAAAATATCTACAAATGAACTGACCCAATTATATGCAATCAGTGGAATAATTTTCATCATCTTCAGCTACACACTAACGCATCTCATCAAATAGTTACATTCATTCATTTATTTCTTTCAACATTTTTTGAACAAATATTCACATTAATGCAAAATCTGTCAGCATTATATAGTTGCTACTGACAGATTTTGTGTAATGAATAAAAATGAGATACAGAACAAGAGCTACCAACTACCATTTCAATGGTGGTCATGACAGCCAGTTGTTATTCAGTCTCAGCCTCGTCTTTCATTCATTGCACAGTCACCCCCCAAACACATTGATTTATTCTATAGCATCCTGCATCCTGAAAGCTCAGTAGTTAGAGCACAAGGAACTCCACTCAAACAACGGCAACAATAGAAAGTACAAAAAACATCACTGATGTACGCCGCAATCAGCGTGATAACAACCAGAGCAAACGAGATACTCGTACTCGGTGTAATGCGGCGCCTAAGAAAAATTTAAACAATTTAGCTCGCTTTAGTTAAAGTACGATGCGAGGAAAAGAACGCCAAGAAAGAAAGATATCGAGCAATGGAACACAAGTGGCAAACAAATTACGATTGGAGTGAAACATGTGTTGGAGCAAACAATACACAAAGGGCATCAGCATCATCATCAACAATGAAATTTGTCATCATTTATTGTTTGCACGATATTTTGAGTATGTACATTTTTTGAAGCACAAAATTGGGTCAAATTACAAAATTGAGTTCGAATACTTCTGCTTTCAGGCAAGAACTTGAAGTTTTTTTCCACTGCTTCATCATCATTACACACGCGAATTCCCTCGGAATCATAGAAATCAATAAATTCAATCTTTTCGATATTGAGTGCAGACGTCTATTGTTAATATACTCAGTTTTTTTCAGGATATTATACTACCGAGACATGTAAAATTTCGTTTTTCGCCAAAATAACCATTTTTTATAACGAAAAAATGCCATTTTTATGAGTAGTTTTTAAACTTTGAAAGTTGGGTCGATACATATCAGACGGAGGTCATTCGAGCAATAATTGCGACATTTTTATCTCTTTCAAAATTCTTTATTAAATTTACTTGAGTCTTAATTTTTGAGTTATTGAGACAAAATAAGCGTTCATATTTTGTATGATAGCCCTTTAAAATCCAGGGTGCCCGGATTTCAAAAAACAGATTACTATTTTTGGAATCCTAAAAAAAAATTCGTATACTACTAGTCTACTACAAGTCTACTACTACTGTCTACTTAGAGTTTCTTGCAAAAATGCTTTCTGGAGTGTTCATAACAATTTTGGTCAAAAGCTGATCTGTCTATCCTGAAATGTTCCCGATTTGGCTAAGCTGTTCAAGATTGCAAAGGTTTTATGTAGGGCTTTCCATAAAAGGGACTAATGAAGCTAGCTAGCCATAGCCATCCAGGTCCGTTCATGACTAGACAAAACTGATCAGGACTGTACGAAATATCATAGGGCTTTTCCTGGTAGGGCTGCAATATGGCTAAACTTTTCCATGCCTCATCTGACTTGCCTGAATTCTTTCTGATTTGGCTAAGATGTATAAATTTTTATAGGGTTTTCCATAAAAGTGATTAATGAGGCTAGCCAGCTCCCGTCCTTATCATAGCAGTCCAGGTCCGTTCAAGATTAGGTGAAACTGATCACTGAGCACTGGAAAAAAAGTTCTGAAATCGGAAAAAATATTAAAAAAAATATTTTTTTTATGGCGTCATAAATTTTTTGTCTACGAGTAATTTTTATACAGAATTGCTGGGAATAAAAAGTTTTTGAAATTGATCATACATCAGAAAATAAATTTTTTTTTAAAAAATTACGTCATAGAGAAAAAAAATTGTTACAATAGAAATAAATTTCTTTTTCTGTTTTTGGCCGCACTTATGCTAAAAGCAGTTGTACTTATGAACACGCTCTCGAGAAGAGTTTTTCCGAAAACTTTATTTTGAAATCTATGATCAAATGTTGGAGCCTTTAAAGAACAGTTGAGGAACTGATTCGGTCCAGTTTTTCAAATCATTGGAAAGCTTCTTAGTCGAAATTTTGGTATGTCGCCCCGGGCGACAAATGTTCATGCTACACCACTGGATGTAAGGTGACAGTTCCGAAGTACGTGAGATTTCTTAGACTATTAATGACAATACCGGGATCCACTTGTACAAAGGAAAGTGGTTTTTCGACATATTTATTCAGATATAACTGACAACCTAGATATAGAAAAATTGAATGGACGAATAATACTGGAATTACATTGCTTTAGTTGATGTTATCAGATGGAATCAATTCGTTTGAAAAATTTGATAGATAGCAGGATAGTTTACTAATCAGAGCCTTTTTCATGCATTGACGGAACTCCATCACATCTATGTTCGTAGCATCCAGAAAAATGTAAAGCAAATCCAACTCTACAAAAACAAAAATTCCACTAAGTTATCGCTTTTCTTCACCGCAGACAAACGTAGACATTTTCAAGAAAGACCCCAAGAAATATACGATAAATAAAATTTGAATATGATTTTTATAGTTGTACGCATTCATAAACAAATTTGCATCTTAAGTTCTAAAATTGAAAATATAAAAAAAATACAAATATTTAAGAATATATGTAGCTTCATCCAAAAAAAAAAAAAAAACAGAGAAGAAAACGAAAAAATCTTTACTGGCACAGTCCAGGAAAATAAGAAACCTATAAAATTTTAAATTGATTGTTCAATTAATCTTTTAAACTTGACAACGGGTGTCTGGACGATGTCTTCGTCGTAGTCGCAGTCGCAGTCGTTGCGTCGAAGTTATAGTCATCTTGGTTGCTGTTGCGGTATGCAACACTACCCTGCCAAAAGCAGTGCTTTGGGTAAAAATGCGCGAGACCCTTCTTACAAACTTGGCCCATACTGCATTTAGTTGGTTTTTTTCGACATTTTTTTTTTCTTTCTATCAATTCGAAACGACAAGTTGCTTTTGTTGCATCGGATATATTTTGTATGTCGTAACGCCATCCAACCAACAAACGGGCATCCATCCAGCCACTCAATCCAAAAAAAGGGAGAAGAAAAAAAAAACAGTCGGTATAAGACAACAATGAACAAAACGTTTTCTTGTTTTTGTGTTGCATTGTGACTTACAACAATATGGTACAACATGGATAAACAACAACAAAAATATACACATGACAAAAACAATCAGAATTTTGAAAAAATATTGAAATACAGAGAAAAAAACTTGTGCGCAATCTATGGGTTAGAAAAAGTCTTAGGATCTAAAAGTCATTCAATATCGATAAAGCTGTGGAAGCTCAACTCTTTAGGTGACTCCTACTTCCAATACTTTTCTGAATGCTAGCTATAAAGAAGAGCTAGTAATGCTTCCCGTCATAACTTCAATGCAATTTAGTGGGCAGTGCCGTAAATTCGGTAGGGCTGGGGAGGGGAGCGCACTCCCAAGGGTCTGATACTAGCTATTATTCAATACATCAAATAAATCAAACCATCTAATAGTGGTGGCATTATAGTTCTTTTCCCGCCCAAGGTTTTGTTAAAGTGACGCCACTGTTAGTGGATAAATTTGGGAACATATTCCAAAACAATTGCATGGTATGTCCTAAGCTCATTTTTTTTAAAAATATCCTAACTAATTTTTGTACATTCTTATACCTAGTTGGGCTTGAACTGATTAAAAAGCTTTTCGACGATTTTTAATTTTTTATTTCTTCTTTTGCATTGCAACAACTTTTTTTTTCCTGTGTACTACATACAAAATATGAAACAATGCGTGTGAACTCTCCAGAGAATGTCTGCTGTTTCTTTATTTTGTTGTTACTTTACCAGAAATCTTCGCGCCTTTCCACACCGAAGCCTTAACCATTTTTCATAATTTTTGATCGTTCATTAATGTCCAATTTTTTAAATCGATTTTTTATTTTCCTTTTTTTTTCAATTCCTCCTTTTCAAGTTGTCATTCGGTGCATACGAGCAGATCATTTTATTGTTTTTGTATTATGAGATTTCTTCCCTCACGACCGATCAAACGACCCTTTGTGCTGGATATCGAACTTAATTGTTTGTATTTTGATGATCATCATCCCATAATCATCAACACCGCCGCCGCATCGATTGAACGCCAATCGAGACGCGACAAAACTGTAAGCGTCACCGAAAATTGTGTCTCATCAGTTTCGGAAACTTTTTTTTTATTTTTGTTTTTTTATGTGCTATTTTGCTGCGTTGAAGATCGACTCACCACCGATCGATCGGTAGTTTCGTTTTAAGATCTACATTTTAATGATCGGTGCATATTCTTTTGTTTTTATCGTATCGTCTCTTAATTTTTATATCTTGTATTGATTAGCTCCTAGTTGTTATTACTGTGTGTTTCTTTTTTTGTTGTTGGTGTTGTTGTAATCCTTTCTCGTCTGCGATCATTAAATTTTCGATCAGATTATATCTTGAGAGATGCCGCAATCGTTTGATTTTAATTTTGTGTTGTAAGACATGCCCTTTTATTGACCACTATCAGTTTAATGCGCCAATTCTTTATACTACGCCAAGTTGTTGATTCTGTCTGTTTATGATCTCGACATGACAAGATCATTATAGTTAGTTATTAATGCAATACAAAAAATTGTAATGAGTCAAGTGCTGTTTAGAGACAGCATTATTATGACTTAAAGGCTACTTAATAAGTCATATTAACACTCTGCGAAGAATATAAAATTGTTTTGTTTCCTTAATTATGCAATTAAAAAATATACTTCTTGTACACTGCTGACTATCCATTGGTAAAAATTTCTTATTTATAGCTAATTAAGAAAGCTTAAAAACACTTGGGTCGTATAATGCAAATGTAAAAAAAAAATTTTAACGTAGAAAAAATATTAATTTGGTCGCAGAAATGTGTAAGCTTAATTCGAAATTGTTCTACAGAACATAAAAACTAGAAAGCATTAGAATAAACAAAGTGCACTAGACATGTGGCGTGAACAAGAGAGCAAAGGGCAGACACAACGTTGGTATATAACATCGTTAGCAAAGAAGTAAAAGCTTCCAGCAAAAAAAAGTGACTTGTCGATTCCGTTCACTTGGTGACTCTGAATGGTATCATGTTGCTCTTCCCTATCTAGAGATGGGATAGACCCATCTTTAGAGTTCAATCTATCTCCATTTCAAATTTTATCAAAAGCAGTCTATTATTTAAGCTGTAGCAGCGTATTTTCCAGTTAGGGGCGTGGTATCGCCCATTAAAAACAAATTTATTTTCTTAGGACTCAATCTACTTCTCTACCGAATTTCATCAAAATCGGTCCATTGACTTAGCAATATAAATGGGCGTGGCACCCTAAAAACGAAGTATCTTTTCTCAGGAATCGAGCTATCGTCAAATCAAATTTCATCGAATAACCGCTGTAGCGGCTCAGCCGTGACAGCATTTTTCCCTATGACAGGCAGTGCCACGCCCATTAGAAAAGTATAATATTCAATACCCTTTCTTAGGGTTCAATACATTTCCATAAATGTTACATTCGGCGCTAAGCCTTTCCAACAAAAAAAAAAATTAAGCGACTATGCTGTTTTAAAGCGGTTCAAAATGAATGGAACCGTTTTGACTTTGCCTATATATATATATTATGATGACAGAGACTTCAATACCAATTTTTAAGTCCCCCAGATTTTCACTTCACAGAAGCGACTGAAATATTCTATGCATTTAAGTCATTTGATTGTGTTGCAATCAAGAACACACTTTCTGATGTTTTAAAATTACTGCTTTATTTATTGTTCACAACAATTCACAATTCTGTACTAAAAATGTTGATTTGCTTGGAATTCGTAAGTTTATTATCTGGACTTTACTTTTTGCTATTGTAATCCTTCAAAGAAATACCTTTGAATTCTTTTCTAACTAAATAATAAGCATAAAAATAAAAAATATCTTACAACTCTTAAAATGATAAGTCTATAAATGCAATAATAAAATCAACACACCAACCTTGTCCAAAAGTTCATAAACTGCAGTAACACACAACAATGTTGATGAGTGATTCGTCAAAAACCAGGTTAAATATCAAACATCAAGTAAATAATTGGAACCTATTCTTTTCTTCTTCTACTACTACTACTACTACAACTACTACTTCTACTACTATTTTCTAGCTTAACAATAAACTCTCAAAACTGGAGCGCCTCAATCCTGCCGGTCATCAAGCTTTATAGCCAGACAAGGATCAACTTAACCGGCTTGAATGGCGAGTCCTAATTTTGCAGAAGCAAATCATGTCAGAGTAGTTGCTAGTATGGCATCTTCTTAATATTTTCACATTCTCAGCTACCCAAAAGGCTACTAGTATAATGTTGGGTTTTGTCTTTGTCCTACAATGCAAAAGTTTCTAAATTAAACGCACAGGTTCATTCTCCCATAAACTGTCACAGCGGGTGTTATTATTGGACACAAGTCTGGTCGAAACGCCTGTACATCTGTCTGTCTGTCTGACTGTGTGTGTGTGTAAGATTGTGGATTTGTTTGTACACATGTACGCACAAGTTTTGCCTTTTTGTCCAAACTTGGTGATAGTAATGAAAAAACCAAAAAAACAAAAACATCAAATGGGAGACACTCTGTATTAAGAAGAAGGTGGAGACTAAGAAACAAGGCAGTGTAATGCAATCGTACACAGTGAAAATAATCATTGAGGTTTTGAAACATCTTCTTTTTACAAGTCTACTGGCTCTGTCAAACGAATTTATAATTTCTACAAGTGCAAAATATACAAAAGAGTTTAAATAAAATGTTAGATGAGATCAAAGTTACTGGCGTTCTTAGGAAAATTCTAGCAGATTGTGAACTTAATTTAAAGAAATATACTCTATTTTCTCACTCACTTTAATTTGAGTGTGTGATTTGTAGTAATTTAGTAGTGTACCTTAATCACAAACTCTTGTTTGTGAAAGTTTTATAAAAACTTGTAAATTTTTGTGAACAATAAATAAAGCAGTTGTTTTAAACCGCAAAAAGTGTGTTTAAGATAAGAGTTCCATTCAAAAAAAAATCCTAAATATTTTTTTCCTGTATACTTACAACAATCCTAAATTGTAGACATTGCAATAAGTTGTTGCAAAGACAACGAATCGTATTTAATAAAACAAATAAAAAAGGACGAAAAGTTGCCACGTCGCATCATAAAGTAAATAAAATCAATGGAAGCCCACTTCGTAAGAATGTCTGGGCGCGTCTGTCTGTCACTTGCACAGCCAGTATGGTAGAAATTAAAGTCAGCAATAATCACAACGCTTAGACGTTTCAGCCTTTATTGGTCTCGAGACACAAAATGAAGTGAAAAAAATTACAACTTTGGCATATCCCTGCAAGCAGATATTAGTTGCTTCATATTTTTTGTGACAAAAAAATGTTTTTGCATAAGTCCGCCATATTTTTTTTCAATGTTTCGCCAATTTGTTATGGCTGCTGATTTCCTTAAAAGTTGGTTACTGTGATTGGAGTTCATGTTAGACAAAGTTTCGTTGAAATTGTGCCAATTAAATAAAATGGAATGTTAGGAAACGATAACACTTTTCTCGGTATGATGTTACCGAATCGGTGCAACTTTCTTTTGCTTTTGACCTGTCAAATACAATTTAATTTCTTTACATCCATTGGATATACACTGGCTACAGTTATGTCAGAGGCTAATCTTGGGACATGGCAGGGCCAGATCCTGAAAGTTTCAAGCTCTTATAGTTTCCGAGGACTCGGTACAATGGAAAGTTTTAAAAATTGACAACACGATAAAATTGTGTCAAAAAAGATGCAGCCAGCAGTTTTACCTTTGTAATGGGATGTTATGTTACTCACAACCAGAGCCATACGTAAATCATTCCTTTGGGAATGAAATTCTTCAAAAATTCATATTTCTAAGGATTAGAATTTAGGATCCAGTTTTTCAGGTCCATGGCAAAAGAAATTCATTCATTTGTCAATTTCATTACAGGAAAAATGTTTATTCCACTTAAAGGAATTGGAGTTCAAAATTGGCATTCATTTGTAAAAGGAATTGAAAGTACCACTACTTACTGCAGAAAGTGAAACCAAAATGTGGAGCCCGAATGCACTTTTCGTTTTAAAACAAGCGCCATTATCAAAGAGGAACTGGAATGAGTGAGATTGCTTTTGCGAGTGCCCGGGTGAGTTAATAAGCCCAAAACGGTATTCTTGATCATAGTTAGCTTTGGACCCCAAGACAATTTGATAGGAGACTAACATTTTTATGATTGACAAGCTGCTTTAGCTCTACATCTAGAAGCTCTTGGGATTATCATTAATTCATCTTTAAATTGTAATGGTAGCCCTCCTTCGCATCCATAGGCTGTACCATTTCAAACTGCTATCAGTTTTGGTTTTGCGGCTGAACAATCTGAAGACCTAGGCGGAATTCAGTATGTTACTTAATGTCACGCTGCTGACTTATTGATTAGATTAGAAGTGCATCACACAAATTACATCTAGATGGAGCGGTGTAGGCGTATGCAGACGCTTCTATGAGACGAAATAATTTGTTATCTTAACTTTTTCAATAATTAAGCGTTCCCAAAGTATTCAAAAACATGTGGTTTTTTTGAGAACCCACAAACCGTTTTGTACACAGTCATGCGGTCATTCGACTGAGGATTTAAAGGTTTGTACAAACTTCGCCCAAGTTGAGTTGAACTGAAATGATATTCGACCAAAGTTCCATGCCAATATATATATATAAAGGTCACACGTATCAATTAATTATTTTTAATTTATCAAAAACAATTACAATAGCTATACACAACTTCTCTAAAATCCCACGTAAGGAAAAAGTAATTTCAACGTAATTTGTCCAAATGACTGCGCCACTTACTTGTATTGTTTGCATCTCATTTGGTATTCCGTAAACGTACCAAACTAGCGAAAGATAAAAGTCGTAGATAAAATGAGTAGGCATTTGCGTTAATTAACTTTCATTAATTAAATTCAATTACAATAGAAAAACTCCTAGACAATTGAGGAAAATAAATGAATACTCGCGGCATTTGCATAAAATCAACTGCTGGAGGAAAAGTGGAAAAGAAAATGCAAATGCGGATCTAAATATATTCACACATTCGTAAGTAAATGTGAAAATACGGTAACGCTTAGGGCTTTAGTTGCCAACTTATAAAAATAAAATGGGAATTTTAGAAAATTTAATAATGCTATCGAATTATGCTGTCTTTCTAACGATACATTTCCGTATTGCCGCTAGCTATCGCTGTGTATTATGGCTTCAAGTGATAACTTGAGTTTAAAGAATACAGCAAAAGTCATTTGTGTTTTTATCTCTTCTTCAACTTTGGATTTATTAAGTTTTTTTATTTGAGGTTTCTTTTCGAGCTATTGGGGAAAAAAAAATCCCTACTCGGCGTTTTAAAGCGATTATATCTCGTATGACAACAACTTTAATTGGGAAGCATTAGGTGAGAGACGTATACCATCTGCTTTAAGTTTCGCGAAGAACACACTACAAAAGCCAAATTTTTGGTGCATTTTCATTTAACAGATTTTATGAGTTAGTTTCTGAGTCACTTTTCAATTAAACTTGTTAAAAATATTCTGTTACTCTTTAACTTTTTAGTTAAAATGCAATAGCTAGAAACTATAAAAATCCTTTATTGTAATAAAAAATCACTTTAAAATGAAAAAGAGTAACATCCAAAATATAAGTCATAAGTGTTCAACATATTTACCAAAGAAATAATTACCCAAAATATTATATTTCTTAGTCAAACAAGGCCCGAACTTATAAGATATATTAATAATTTTGTTATATTTTGGGAAATAATTCTTTTGAAGACTTTGCCTTCTTCCGGCAACGTAAATATGCTTTCGAGAATTTTTCGCAACGTTTGATCCTTTCTGAGAGTTCAATACTTCTTATAATCCTTGAGGTGTGCCGGAGTAGGGATAGTTGGGGCTTAATTGGAGTTATAGGTACTGAGGCACATAGATACGCTAGGGTTAAGGCAACTAGTCTTAAGCTGAATGGAGCTTAACTGGCAGTAGCATTTCAAAGAGATGTGGGCCTCTTTGTGGCTAACAAATAAAATTATGTGTAGGGAAAATTTATTTCAACGATGTGGAGTTACATTACGATCACATAATATTCCCCATTTCCCGGAATGGGTCATTTAAATGTACACGTGCGTTTTCAGGAGTATGTTGAGAAAAAGCTTAGAAACCAATAAATGCATAAAAAAGCTTTAAGCATAATGTCAAAACAGGCTAATAGCTGTAAACTTCAATATTATTAGCTACGTTTTATTCGTCATCCACTACTCGTTAGCTAACAAGAATAAAGCCCAGCTATTAATTTAAATCTCGAAACGTTGGCAGAGACTTTCGAGAAGAGAAAAAACCGCAAATAAATCATTCTTTGCTTTGTCATTGACTTTCGGTACCCAGCGATACTTTACAACTTTTCGAAACTTTTATTGAGATATTCACAATATTTAATGCATTTCGATATTTATGGATGCCATGCGAAATCTTTCGAGTTTTATTTAATTTTCTTACATTTTTAGGATTATTTCAAAATCATAACCATTACTAAAACTACTTGAACCTTGTTGACTTCGAAATGTTAATATATTTTAAAATTAAAAAACTCCCAAGTTGGCAGCTCTACTTGAAACTTAAAATAAAAGACAAAAACAAAGTTTACAGTTAGTTGGCAGTCGAAATGCTCGTTTTCATTGGCCAACATTCAAGATACGTAACCGTGCTTCTAACGCGTTACATTGCCAATTAAAAATGCTGGGCACACTTTTACCAAACGAAGATAACAAAATTTTATGGGTCAATTAAGAGCGCCAATGTTGAACAACATAATAAAATGAAGAAAAGAAAAAAATATCCAAATATATATATGGGAAAGCAAAACGGAACTAAACCACCACAATAACAATAGCAGACGAAGAAGAAGAAAGGGCAGTGTGACATTTAAAATCGCTGTAAAAATAATGACTTGACAATTGACACTCATAAATGTAAACAAAGTTTACATGCAATTTACATGGCATAATGGGAAAGTTATGCTATAAATGTCAAAATGAACACTACACAAAATTTGATACTTAAATAATTTTTATGAGGAAAGTCATCACTACACCAAAAAAAAAGACACATTAATTATTTATTATACGTATAATAAAAATAAAAAAAAATGAATAAGAAAACATGGCCCATTCCAATGTAGGTGTTATTTTGTTCACTTTTTTTTTGACATTGAGCTTTAATTCAACAGCATAAGCTTCAATTGATTGAAAATCAATAGAAAATAAAATATTGTCAACAGCACATTTTAACTGTCAATAAATAATATACGGTTCTTTCTTTTTCTAAACTGTCAAAAAAATTTGAATAAAGTGAAGAAAAAGCAATCAAAATATCATGCTGTTAGCTTTATATCTATCTCTTTTCTGCTACTCATTAGCATAGGTATATGGTAAATATTTAGTGAATTCTATGCATTGACATATGAAAAATTGGAAAATCCAATTTATTTTACTTTTTAATTTACATATAAATGTTAAAAATGGCGCCACACTTTATATTGTTGAGAACATTTATTACCTAAATATTAATAAAAACAGAGAAATATTCCAACAGCATGTGGAAGATTTTATTATTGAAAGAAGAATATACCAACTAATGATAGGAAAAGAATTCGATATGATACACCGGATATGCAACGCCATCTCATGATTGCTTTGGCCGAATTGAGCCAATAGTTTACGATTTGCTATAAAATTCTAATAAAAGTACAATCATATTAAATGCTAACAAATGGGTCTATTAAATAGTAATTTTTTGCGTAGTTAAATTATTAAGTGCATCAAAGAATTCGCAATTAAATTAAACGCTTCTTATGGCTGTCGTTTAACATGATGGCGCCTAATAGTTATGTGTCCAATTTTTGAGTTTGAAATTTGTTCACAATGCGTAATGTTTTTATTAAAATAAATGGACCTTATCTTAAGAGTGTGAAGTTAAATATGATATTTAACTAGTAAAGAAAAATTGTTGACAATTGATGTTAAGCAATTTTCTTATAAAGAACATTATATGCAATAAATGAAGCCCTTCCTGATTCAAAAACTTCAAGAAACTATTAAATACTTCAGTATTAAAATTTATTACATTTTCTGCTGGGGACTGTCAAGGCGTCTTTCCGAAAGCAAAGACATCTACTCTGCTGCTGCTCTTACATTTTTTCCATGATTTTCTGGTTCAAGCTCTGTACATACATATTAGATCTTTGTAAGGATTCTGAGCAAAATACTCTGCTCTGTCGGGGAAATACTTGCGTCAGTAGAGAGAGAGAGAGCCTCAGAAATGAGTTCTATCGGAGAGTCTGTCAATGTCACTGTCTCAGTGCAAAATACGAGTATGTTTTTCAGTGGGTGACAGTTTTTCTTTTTTTTTCTGAGTAAACGATTTCTTTTACTCGATATTTTAAGCAAAAATAAAAATGGCTATTAATATTTGTGATACTTTTCCACTGCTTGCCTTGGAAATATTTGTATCGATTATGAACCATATTGATAAAGTGGAAAAATGTTAAAGGAGCTGAAAATATTGGAAAAGCCATAAAAATTGAAAAAGTTACAAAGTGTTGAAAGAGTTGAAAAATGTTGAAAAAGTCCATCGAAAAATGTTAAAAAAGTTTGAATATGTCAAAAGAGTTGAAAAATGTTGCAGAACTCGGTAAATGTTGATAAAGTTGGAAAATGTGTATGATGTTAGAAAATGTTGAAAAAGCCGAAAAATTTTAATATATTGATAAGGCTGAAAAATGTCGAAGGAGTGAAAAAATGTTGAAAAGTCCAAAAAATGTTGAGAAAATCGAAAAATTTTGAAAAATTCAAAAAATTTTGAGAAAGTTGAAAAAGTCCACAAAATGTTGATAGTCGAAAAAGTTGAAAAATGTTGACAAGGTTGGAAAATGTTGATGAAGTTGAAAAGCGTTGATTAAGTGCAAAAAAATATGACAGAGTCAAAAAATGTTGGTTAAGTTTAAAAATAATGAGAGTCGAAAAATGTTGAATGAATCGAAAATTTTTGAAGATGTTGAAAAATGTTTAAGAAGTTCAAAAAAGTTGGATAAGTCCAAAAAAGATTTAGTCGAAAAATGTTGTAAAGTGTTGATGAATTTGATACATGGAAAAGTTGAAAAAATTTGAAGAAGTTGAAATATGTTGAAAAGTCGAAAAATGTTCACGATATCGAAAACAGTTGATATAGTTGAAAAATGTTGAAATAGTCCAAAAAATGTTGAGGGTTCGAAAAATGTCTTGATGAAATTGAAAAATGTTGATGAAGTTCAAAAATGTTGATGAAGTTGAAAAGTGTTGATTGAATAGGTCAGAAAATGTGGATAATATTGAAATATGTTGAAAAACTCAAATTAATTTTAATAATGTCGAAAAATATTGAAAAAACCAAAAAATGCTGAAGAAGTTGAGAAAGTTGATAAAGTTGAAAAATTTTGAAATAGTCCAAAAAATGTTGAGAGAGTCGAAAAATGTTGAACATGTCGCAGTTTATTGACAAATTCGAAAAATGTTGATAAAGTTAAGAAATGTTGATGAAGTTGAAAAGTGTTGATTGAATAGGTCAGAAAATGTGAATAATATTGAAAAATGTTGGAAAAATCAAATTAATTTTGATAATGTCGAAAAGTCCAAAAAATGTTGAAGAAGTTGAGAAATGTTGAAAACTGTTGACTAAGTCGGAAAATGCTGATAAAGCAGAAAAACGTTGATGAAGTTAGAAAATGTTGATGCATTTGAAAATGTTTATTAAATCAAAAAATGTTGATACAATTAAAATAATATCCAAAAAAAGTGGAGCGTTGAAAAATGTTGACAAAGTCAAAAAACGCGATACTTTTCCGTCAATTTCCATTCATACCTCCCAGTTCAAACATCGAAAACCTTTGCCATATCGCGAACTCAGTATTGACTATTGAATTCTATTCAAATTTATGTTTAGTTCGCCATTAAAAATTTTCCTCTAAAATAAAAGAGGATATGTCCTCAAATTTCTACTCTCCCCACATTTATACAATGATTAAGGATGATGGAACACAAAATAGCTTCAAATTTAAAACTTTGTTTTTTTAACCATTTCATTAACCAATAAGAGCAGATTAACTTAAAGTTTTGATTAATTTTATTGGTTGCTAACAATAAATCACTCTATTTAGGCATGGCGCCTGACACAAATGCGACATTTTGATTAATTTTTAAGACCGAAAACTAAAATAAAATATACAAAAGATCGCATAAATTAATTAATCATGATTATGACGCAGTTAAAGCTTAACACTAATTAACTGAGCATTAGGCTTTAAAAAAAAACGAAAAAGCCAAGGGCATCGGCTCAGTTTCAACAAAAGCACCACTAACAGCAGCCCTTTATGTATTTACATACATTTCAGCTAATAAATATTTTGATTAAATCAACGTTAATGATCTGAGCAAGAAAATTTATATGCTACGACTATATGACGAACAAGTGTTTGCAATCACACGCCATAAGCCAATTAGGGAATTTTGTGGGGATTTACGTTATGCAACAAGGGGTGAGTTAAGTTAATCGCTTATTAGTGATATTGTAGCAGAATACGACCCATATGCTATTTTAATACATTTGTAAAAGAGTATTTTCGCCACACTAAGAAAAATTGTTGCTATGTAAGTTCAAAAATCACACTCGAATCTTCGGGGGTGAGTTCGCTTTTCCATAATTTTGTCACAAGACCTCCCCTGAGGTTTCGCGCTTTGTAGTTTTCAACATTTTCACGCGATTTTCTCTCACATAAAAATGTGATTTCATTATTTTTACTTAACGCCTACTTTATCAAATATTCATGTAACCGTTTGTTTAATGTAAATGTAATAAATCTTTAAATGTGATTACATCGTAAAGCAACCCTCAGTGGCAATATATTTTTATGAAGTTTTAACTCACTGTTGCATTATTCAAATGCG
The DNA here is from genome assembly GCA_963680825.1 of Meiosimyza decipiens. Classification (NCBI taxonomy): domain Eukaryota; kingdom Metazoa; phylum Arthropoda; class Insecta; order Diptera; family Lauxaniidae; genus Meiosimyza; species Meiosimyza decipiens. Next base: position 11,187,344 of record OY804259.1, read on the forward strand.
CATTTTATTTATTGCTCAACCGCTAAGTAGTAGAAACGTATGTTCGAACAGGAAAAGGACACAAGCGAAAGTTTGCTCCTTTTTAGTGGATTTTTTTGGCGAATATTTAGAGAACCAAAATAGATGGATTTTTGTGCCAGGGCACAATGGCAGAAATCACGTTCTTGGCGTAATTTAAGCTCAATTTGATTGCAGTCTGACAGAGCTTTTTAAATGAGAAAATCTTAGTTGAAAAGCCTTTTTTTATAATTCGAAGGCTCTGAAGTTCAAAATATGAAAAACAAAATTATTTTATAAAATAATAAATTTTAAAAATGAGCTCCAATTCTCTTAATGTTATTTTATTAGATTTTATCACACTATACAATCGTCAAAATGCTTTGGCAAATTTACGCGAGCAGTTGTAAGAGTTTTATAAAAAAAAAAAACAAATAGGAAACCCAAGGGAAGATTTAAAAATAACAACAACATGCTGCATACTCAGTGCACTAGATGCCACATAATATGAGGGAACCCCCAGAAAACAAAAAGACCAGAATAAACGCACAAGGGTGTGCAGCGTTGAATGAACACTTGTTTGATGCGGAACCCGTTTGACTTTGCACTGATTGAATCTGAAATATCCTTGTAATGTGGTTTAATCTTGACGACGCGTCAAGCTAAAATACCCTAAGTGCAATTTCATGCCGTGGGACAAAATGTCTGCGTAAAGTAAAAGTGTAAACAACGCGGCTGTTGGGTTGGCTGCATTTGCTGAACAGAGCAGTGCGTTGGCACTAGGCCGGTGCGGTTAATCACGTGATTGTGATGAAGATGGATTGAAATTGGTGATTTGTAAAATTAAATGAAAAATTTAATTTGAAAAAAGTCAAATTAAATATAATCAGAGGTTTTCTAAGAGCATAACTAAAGTATACACAAGGTGTTGCTAAAGTCCACACTCGTTTTTCTACGGCATTGTTAATAAAAGGAATTGGTTGATTTTGTTCACTGAGACGTTTAATTTGCTCTACTTTAAGTTAACAAGTAGATAATAGCGGGCAAGTGGACGCCGAAGAACTGCCGATAACTCTAAAACTTTTGAGCTTTTCAGAAATAAATATATCGATATTACTCAAAAACGGCACCTTAGATTTTCATAAAATTTTTAGAAATTTTTAGCCCACAATATTTATAAACATAATTAGAGAACTAACAATGCTATATGGTATCTAATAACCCAAATTGAGTGCTATAGTAAATGTGGGCGTGTCACCTCCCATACAAGCAAAAAACGTCAAATATTATATTTAGTGTGCTATGGAAGTAATTTTTTTTTTTAATTTGGTGTTGAGTTTGGTTACTATAAGCTTTGAAATTAAATGAAGTTAGACGGTATTGTATAAATGGGCGTGGCACTTTTCATACAAGCAACAAACTTTTAAAGTTATATTTAGTTTACTACATACATATATATATGAGTGATCTAAAAAAAATGTGTAAATGTAAATGTAAAATTGAATTTTACGGTATTGTATCAGTGGGCGTTTCACTTCTCATGTCAACAAAGGTTGTTAGCTTGGCATTTTTTTTCATTTTTTTCAATATTTTTTGAAAATTTCAAAATTTTTAAAAATTTTCCCTAATCAGCCATTTTAACTTCTTTCAACCTCTTACAATTTTGTTCGACTTTTCAACCTTATTCAACTTTTATCGTATTTTTATTGATTTTTTAGCCTTTTTCAACAGTTTCAACCTGTTTCGATTTTTTTCAAAATTCCATATTTTTCGTCTTCAACATTTTTCAATTTTTTTCGGCTTTCCATCGTTTTTTTCCGACTATTTCAACATTTTTCCACTTTTGCAATATTATTCCTATTTCATCGAATTTTTCAACTTCGTTCAACTTTTTTAAATAATTTTCATATTTTATCAACGTCATAAGCCTTTTCTAATTGTTTCAGCCTCTTTCAACCTTATTCTATATTTTTTTGGCTTTTCAACTTATTCAACTTTTTTCGTCATTTTCCATATTTTATTGATTTCTTAGCGTTTTTCAACCGGTTTCAACTTTACGGCATTTCAACCTTGATCAATTTTTTCAACACTTTCTATATTTTATGGACTTTATAAGGCATTTTCAACTGTTTCAATCTCTTTCAACTTTTTTCAACATTTTTTATATTTTTTCGACTTTTTCAATATCATTCAACTTTTATCGAGTTTTTCAACTGTTTCAACATTTTTAAGCCTCCTTTCAGTTTTTTCTAAACTTTTTTAGACTTTTCCAACATTTTTCGGCTTTGTCAACCCTTTTCAACAATTTCCATAATTTTTTGACTTTTTTACGTTCCACGTTTTTGAACATTTTTTTTTTATTTATTCAGCCTTTCTCAAATTTTTAAATATTTTTCATATTTTTGAATATTTTGAAAACTTTTTTTGTTTTTTTTTTCAACCTTAAAACGAAAAACCGTATGTATCCTGGTACAATGTGCCACCGTGAAATGTTTTCTAAAATGAAATTTGTTTTCTAAAATTTCAAAGCTTCATCTTTAAACATTTATTAAATAATTAATTTTTCAGAATAAATTGCTATTTAAAATATTTATTTAAAGTGTCACATGTCGTATACGTAACATTTAATCATGAAATTCAATGACCGCTGATTCCTAAATCAAAATTCTAAGTACAGTGCGGCCTCGGTCAACGCAACTAATAAAAACCAAGCCTGTTGTAATTTCCACGGATACTGCAGTGATGGAGTTAAAAATTTTTAGATATCCGGGTGTTGACATGTATTAAGAATTTCTCAACATTATTCGTTCTCCAGGACCAACTTCGGCATTGCTAATTAACTTTTCTTGGCGCAGCCTTCTTATGACTAAATCGGCATATTGTTGATTTCTGTACATAATACGAGTATTCAAACTACATACATTGCACTAAGTGAGCTAAATTTTGTTTGAAAAGTTCCACTTACTGAGTCTATAATGGAAGAAATCTACTTGTTGCGAACATCGAGGAGTTGCATTTATCAAGGGTTACATTGACCGAGGTCACACTGTAGCTATAACTATTGTAAGAATAGTCACAAATTAATTATTTGAACACCTTTTCAAAGGTGATGATTTGAAATTTGAGGAAATAAACTACAACTTAGAAAGTATACTGCAGTACGAAGTTGTCCAAAATTTTTATGTTTCCGACTCTGAAAAATATAGCATTTTTGTATATGAAGTGGCGATATAATATGTGATATATTTATTTTTTCTCAAATTCTGAGTTCGTGCAAAAACAATAAGCCATTATCAATAATAACTACACCATTTCAAAAGAAATTTTCAAAAAGACTTAAGTAACGAACCTAAGGTTCGATTCTAAAATTTCAAATTAAGAAAAGACCTTAACTATTCGCCATCATCTTATTTAACTTTAGAGTGTACTCTTTTTCCACTGTTATTACCACTGTAAAATTTACTAATTTGTTTTCAATACTCAATCGTTCTATTGTTCCAACACCTTAATTCCAATCTAACCAGCACCTTTGAATTTGGTATAAAACTCATTAATTTTAAAATTTATTAATTTGCTTCATTTCGCGCCTGATGATGTCGGTTTGCCTATCCGCTCGCTTGGCTCGCCGCTTGCCAAGCTCACTGACTGATTGAATGATTGATAGTAGAACACTTTTGAGTTTTATAGAAAATGGATGAAAAAAAACTCCATTGTTTGTAAAATTTGTTCACACCAAATTGTTTTCATTCAGGGAATCGAGTTGAATATATTAAAAAATGGCGGAAAACTTTAAATGAACTTGAAGAAGATGCCCATAAAGTTGTGTTACCAACGTGGGTTTTCGCTCAATAGTGCTGGCGTTGCTATTGTTTAATGGAAATAAAAAATGCAAAATTTTTTTTAAAATTATTTTACTACTAATTTAAGTAACACATATTAATTTCAAGGTATAATCTTGAGTTTGCATCCTCTTCAATTCCGGACATGTTACAGATTATCAGTTTGCTGTAAAGGCAAACTGACGATGACGAATGTTTGAAGTTTGCGAATTTATAATTATCTGTACCGATATAAATTAATGTGTGTCTGAATGTTATCTATTGATGTGGAAAATACTGAGCCAACTGAGCTCAAATTTACAGGCTATATTGGCTGGATAGAATCCACCTAGTGTGTCAAAAATTGGATTTTGTGTTCTAAATGGATTAAATCTAGTTTGAAAGGTGTTTACTTTTGGAGAGGATTCTGGTAATGGAAAGTCCATACGAACAGGGTAGATGTTAGAGAAACTTGTCTATCGGTGCTATGTTAGAATCGATAGATGAAGAAGAAAAACCAGAAAATTAGAAATTTTTGGAGACCTTAACCATTCACCCTTACTCCTTAAGAAATCGCCATATACCGATTTAAAAAAAAGGGTCTCATTACTATGTCAGAACTATGATATCGTCAATCTTATCCTGACACAAATCATCCTCCCCAGAGTCAGCAAGTATGTAAAGACACTTGTGAGAAAGCAACAGGAATCAGATCGTATATTGACCACTTAAGTATCATTCGCTTTATCATGGAGCAGATAAATAACTGACAACTCTCTTTAGATTAAGCCTTCAGTTCGACTACAATTTCCTTTTTGAATGCATCAACCACAATTGCGTCTGAGATGTATTGAACAGACGAGAAGCAGTACTCAATAGCATTAACATCATCAAGTCTCAACATGAAGCCTTACATAATGGAAAACTTTTGATTCTTTCGAGTTCATCTCGGATTTACTATAAGGTTGTCTGCTATCATCAATTTTGTTTTTTGATAGTGCTGCACAATGTCTCCGCAGAAATTTACTATAGTCTCTACTAATCGAGGCATTCAATAGAAATTTAGCGAGCATTTGGAAAGCTTCGCTTATACAGATGATATATGCCTTCTGGCCACCAAGCAGTCCGAAAGTTAACTACCGGCATATCTTCTTCAGAAGAAGTAGGTTCGAAAATCAACATTAAGAAAACAGATGGCAAGTTATAACCAACAATTGTGTTCGCCGATTTCTGAAAATTTGGTGACCCAAAATCATCTCCAATGTCGAAATACTCATCAGATGTAGACGGAGTAAGTGGAAATGGATTTAATATTGCACAAATCAGCCAGCAAGCATTGGAATGGAATTCACATGGTAGCAGGAAACGCGGCCGTCCTAAATCATTATGGAATCGATCGCGAAAGTAAGAAATCAGGAAAGTGTTGAAGAGACATTTTATCTACTCGGTAGTAGCCGTTCACGATAGAAGAGTCTTATGCAGGCATAATGAACACAAAAAGAAGAAAAAGAATTGGTAGCCTGATGGCATAATGTAGTTGGCGTGGGGTAGTACTACGCTGATTTCGATCCTCCGAGTTGTTAAAATGTTAAACCAATGAAAAAGATTTTAAGCTTTCCATAGCATTAAATCATAAGCATCCGCCTATACAATTTCAATATGAATACAATTGATGGCGGGGCTAAGAGTAAGTAATATGCTCTATTTATGTTGCTCGGCTCAGAATTTACATCGCCTAATATGTTTAATATCGGCGTCGCGGCGGTTCAGCTTCGCTGTTTTTGCATTAAAATAAAATTGCATACTTTTAAGCATACAAATCAACTAGTTTGGCCTAGGAAAACCTAGTTTATCCTAAAAACATATACATATGTATATCTATGAGTAACAAAAGATATGTACGTTTATTGCATTGCATTGCTTTAGACTTCATTTACTTTCCAGCATTTTTTTTATAATGCAAATTTCATGCAAAAAAGAACAATTCATTCTTAAATGCACCTTATCAACCTCATTAGCTTTCTTCTTATAAGTCAAAAATATTTGCCATATCGAATCTTATCAAATCAGTTTAATGAATGCGATTAATCGTTTGATTTATGTTTTCTTTAGTAATTTCAATTCCAAAAACAACAAAATTTTGCATCTCATTGAACATCCTTTTCTGCAGAATTCTAACAACAACCCTCGGGGCGTAACGAAATCCCATTACGTGACTTTTAAAATCTGATTTTTTTTTTATTTTGTAATTTGGTGGATAGTTGTCGCTAGGGCATTTATTGAATGTAATACTAATAAAAAGTGTGGATAAATTAAGTATTCATTGTTTGCACAAGTGTTTCATTTTGAAACCTATCGATTTCTTTAAATACGAAAAAATAGTTAGAGGAGAAATTAATTTTAATACTCCAGATATGTGACTTAGTTGTCCTTAGTTTAATCAAAGCGAAAATCAACTTTTTCTTGCGCCACATATTTTCTCTTAGACGAACACTGGCAAACTTCAATGAAATTCAAATCGATAGTCACCATTTTATCGTAAATTTTAAAGTTATGGCACTGTTTAATCGGGGGCTGACGCAAAAGTTGAAACACTAAATTCAATTTTATGGGGGGTTTATTATAATAGTAAAATATTATAACTAAATACAAATGTAAATATAATATACAAATTTAATGTATACAATACGTGTTGTTATTGTGTTGTGTATTCTAGTTAATGTTTTTGTCCAACGTTGAGTTGCTGTGTTGAGATGATGGTTGTTTCTGGTGTTTGCTGAATTTACAATTTGATGTTTTCTCTGTGTTGTATTTCACTGTTGTTTGTTGTGTGATTTGTGTTAAACTGTTGTAAACTGTGTACTGTTTTTCACTTGTTTAAAACTGTGATGTTAATTGTAATTTATGTTAAATGTTTTTTCTTCGCTTGCGGGAGGGTTCGCTGACTTCGGGATCTTCTTCTAGATGACGAATAATATTGCGCGTTTTACTCGTTGTTGTTGTAGCCGATCGGCTTGGGGCATTCGTTGCAGCCACAACGAGCAGCGCTTTGCGGTGGATATCAAAGACGAGCAGATATGTAGGCTACACACTAGTTTACGTTGTGCGTAAACAGGCACTATGCTGAACTTTGGGATCCTGGTAAACTTCTAAGCCAAGCAAAGCTTGTCAATACACGGTGTACTGTATAGTATGGTCATAATTAATCTGCGCTGTTCCACACCTGTACCGGATTTCGTTAAGATGGTCATGTGATTTAATCAAAACATTGCCAGGCTAAACACAACAGGTAATATTAATTATGCACCTGTAAAAACATGAAAATCTTTGCATGTGAAACTATAACCCGCTTACATGCTCCTTTTTTTGGGTGGATCGCTTCTCCTGCTTTACATTGCTCGATGGCACTTAATGAAGTGAAGATATTTTTGGTACTAGAAAAACTCAACCATATCAAACAAATGCGATGACACACAATGATACTATAAGACGTAAACCTTGCGCCGCGGTGGCAAACTCGAGAAGAAGCCGGTGATTCATATACTATATGATGAAAACTCTGAGCCGCGGCCAAATGTCTCCCACTTACCTTTACTTTTATGTAGAATTGCTGTTGGAATACTGTTAACATCTGTGGTTGTGTAACACTATCACTTTCAAGAAGATTAGCAACAAATGATTTCAAATCATACACTGTAGTTACGTAACAATATCACTTTTAAAGCAGATTAAGAACAAATTGTTTATTTTAAATATTATTTTGACACTTATGGCTAATCCACAATACGGACGGTTGACGGAAATACCGCCAGCGTATAGACGCTCTCAAAATTAAAGCACATTGGCTGAATAAAATGTAACAGAATTGCGGCGTACGACGTAGAAACAGTTACTCCTGACGGAGGACTTAAATTTATTTTTACTGTCTAATGATTAGACTCTAATCAGCTTATGCCAATTTGTCAATTGAAGTTTGTTGTGTCAATTTTCATGCTATGAAAAGTGATTCTAATAAAAAAAGTAACTTAAATGATTTGAATTGCAACGAATTACTAACAGAAGAAGTAGTAATAGCATAAGGGATCACTTTGTCTCAATCAAAAATAATTTCAATACAAAAATTACTTTCTTGCAAACACAAAATAAAATCCGAACTTGCCGTCACACGTTGTCCGTCGCAATTCTGTTTACTCGAACGGATTGTACGAGTACGTGGCAGTATTTCTGTTGACCGACCATACTGTGTGTTAGCCATTAATGCTTTTGGGGCAAATCAAATTACAAAACGAAATCTGAAAACAGCTGGTTGTTATTTCTTATTGTTGTGCTCTTCTTCTTCTTACCATAAAAATCGCACCAAAAATAGAACCCGTATAATCGCACTGCGAGAACTTTTGTAAGTGTTACTGACAATTCTCCTCAAAAAAGCTGTATTTGGCATCGTGCTCTAACTTATATGTAAAATCATGTTGTCTCGTTTCGATTATTTCTCGCACCCATTGAGTTTAGCGTTCGCTTCACATCACTAAAATGCGCACTGCAATACCAGCTTCGAGCAAACGCCAAATTAGTGTGTAGTCAATACACAAACCACTACCAACAAAACTAAGATAAACTTCAAAAGTGACAGCTGTTCCAAGACTGTCAACAATTGAATGGAAAGCGGCGCGAAGTTTCATTTGCAAATAGCTTTAGTTTACATGCGCAGTGTTTGCATAAAAGTTATTTATTTTTACAATTGTAATATTTAATAAACATCTGCACATTATTAAAACCTTGTTCTCGAAAATGCAGCGCGTAAGTAAAAATTTAAAAATGCTGAAATACAAACATTGCTACATTTTCACATCCATTTAGGGCATCGATTCTTTTTTCAAGAAAATTATTCCAGCTAACAAGGAAACAGCGGAACCGGAGTCACCCCCATCATCTGTAAAAAAGCGAAAGGCACGCGTTATACTCTCCAGTGACGAAGAAGTCGCTGAAAGTCCACAGACAAACAAATTGAAAGATCAACAGCGTAAAAAATCACGCAACGATGTCTCGCCTGCGAACACCAAATCGAAGAAACCACCCTCACTTTCAAAATTGCGTAAATCACCAAAAAAAGATTCAAAACACATAGATCCCTTGGCGCTCTTTAGCGGTGAAATGAAACGAGTAGAAGCGAAAAAACCGCCAAAGCCGAAGGACACTGAAGTGATCGAGCTGGAGGATATAAACATTGATCAAAGTTTAATAGAAATTGATTTAGACAACACATTACAGGAAAACAAAATTCATACAAAAGTCAAAAGTCCAAATAAACAAAAAACTAAATCACCTCATAAAGATAAAGCAAAAGAGTCATCACACGAATCGCCTAGAAAGGATATCAGTAGTTCGCCTCAGAAAGATGTTCCAAAATTACCGAAAGACATCGCAAGTCATGTGGAAAAGTCAGTACTAAAAGTAGAAAAGTCAACACCACCATCGGCTAAAAAACCTAAAATTGAAGAGAACCTAGAGGCTAAAAACAGTCCTGCTTCGAAAGTAAAAAAAGAGAAAAAGGAAAGCACACCTAAACTCAAAAAAGAATCGAGTGATTTAAATAGCAGTAAGTTATTCAAATCAACGAAAAATCTTTAAGTAAATTTCATTTTCTTAGGCGTACTATCCGATGAGGAGCGTTTTGAACGCAAACGTGCTGTTGTCATGATGTACCAAAAATATAAAAATCGTCCCACTGTCTTAAATCCGGGAAGCAAAGAAGTGCCAAAGGTAATATTTTTTTGTTGTAAATTTTTTTAGTTTATTTGATAGAGCACAAATATCTATCCAGGGCATACTGGTCATACAAGTGTTCCAAAATAAAAACCATTAAAACCATTTTTATCAAAAAACCATAGACATAAACCTCGTACAATTTAAACAATTCTTCTAACTTTCATCATTCTTTTTTTTTTTGTAAGGAACATAAAAATTTCAAAAATTTAGTTCTTGGCTCTACATTGCCCCAGATATTATTAAAAATTATTATAATTAATAAATGTATACAGGCTTCTCAATGTCATACATTTTTTTTTAGTATCAACATTAATTTTTTGCTCAACAAAGCTAAAATATATTAATATTTATTTTAGGGTAAACCAAATTGTCTAGCTGGACTAACATTTGTTATAAGTGGTGTGCTGGAATCTTTAGAGCGTGATGAAGCTGCCTCTATAATCAAAGAGTATGGTGGTAAAATGATGACTGTAGTAGGAAAGCGTCTGAACTATCTTATTACTGGCGAAGAAGCAGGACTTAAAAAATTAGCACAAGCTGAAGAATTAAACATACCAATACTAAGTGAAGATGGTTTATTTGATTTAATACGCTCCAAATCCGGTCAAATTAATAGTTGTGATAAAAAAGACAAACAAAATGATGATAAACCAACAACAAGCCCGAAAGTTAAAAAAGAGAAACCTTCCGGAAGTGAAACGAGAATTAAAAAAGAAAAATTAGGGACGTCATTTCCAGATACAAAAGGCAAAGATGAAACACCTAATGTAGAAAAAAATAATAATTGCATGGAAATTAAAAAAGCTCAGCAGAAAAATAGTGATATAACTGCAGTAGACACAAAGCCAATTGTGCCCAAAACTGTAGTTGGGGAAGACATGTTGGCATGGGTTGATAAATATAAACCAATCTCAGTTAAGGATATTATCGGTCAACAGGGTGCCGCTAGCAACGTCAATAAGTATTAACGTTTGTACACATATTTATTTGAATAAATTTTAAATTTTTTTATTTAAGATTAACGAATTGGCTTTCCAAATGGTACATCAATCATGATGGTAAGAAAAAGCTGCAGAAACCAAACCCTTGGGCTAAAAATGATGATGGTAGCTTTTACAAGGCAGCACTACTTTCAGGACCACCAGGCATTGGTAGATTCTCTTATATACATACATATATAAAAATAAATAAAATACAAGCTTGTTTTCAAAATATTTCTTAGGAAAAACAACCACTGCCACCTTGGTTTGTAAGGAACTGGGGTTTGACGCTGTAGAATTTAATGCCTCTGACACTCGCAGTAAACGTTTGCTTAAAGAAGAAGTTTCCGAACTGCTCTCGAACAAATCACTTTATGGTTACTGTCATGGTGATACGCAAGCTGTTAGCAAAAAGCATGTACTAATCATGGATGAGGTAGATGGCATGGCTGGGAATGAGGATCGTGGTGGCTTACAAGAACTTATAGGACTAATAAAGGAATCATCAGTACCTATTATTTGCATGTGCAATGATCGTAATCATCAAAAGATGCGTTCGCTTGTCAACTATTGTTATGATTTGCGCTTCAGCAGACCGCGTATTGAGCAAATAAAGGGACGCATTCTGAGCATTTGTTTTAAAGAGAAAATTAAAATCGAACCAGCTAAAATTGAGGAGATAATCGCAGCCACCAACAATGATATACGTCAATCTATAAATCACATTTCATTACTAAGTGCAGGTAAAGAATTAGACTTAAAATCTGATGCTGCAAAAAGTGTTGAAAAAACAGCACAAAAAGATCTCAAAATGGTAAATTTATAGTAGTAAAATTTTAGCTATTTTTAAACTGCTACCTTTTCTAGGGGCCATGGGAAGTGGTGCGCAAAGTATTTTCTGCAGATGAACACAAAAACATGACATTCTTTGACAAAGCCGACTTATTTTTTCACGATTACAGCTTGGCACCATTATTTGTACAGCAGAACTATTTACAAGTTAATCCCGAGGGTCCAAAGTAAGTTTTTGATTGATTGTAAATTTATCTTTCACTGATAAATTAATTGAACTGCATAGGTCTGAAGTCTTGCAAAAGGTTGCTTTAACTGCCGATGCTCTGAGTCTCGGTGATCTAGTAGACAAACGTATACATTCCAGCTCTGCATGGACATTGCTACCCACACTAGCTATTTTCAGCTCAGTTATGCCAGGCGAATATATGTCAGGGAAAATTATCGGTCAAATAAATTTTCCCGGTTGGCTGGGAAAGAATTCACGTTCGAATAAACGTAGTCGTTTAGCGCAAGAAATACATGATCACACGCGTTTGCGTACTTCAGGTTCACGCCTTTCAGTACGTCTCGATTATGCACCATATTTATTAGCTAATATTGTGCGTCCACTTAAAGAGAAAGGCTTAGAAGGTGTTGAGGCATCTCTAAATGTCATGAAAGAATACCATTTATTACGCGAAGATATTGATGCATTAATTGAGTTAACTACATGGCCAGGTAAAAAAGGTCCAATGGATGCAGTAGATGGACGTGTTAAGGCAGCATTAACACGCGCATACAATAAAGAAATGTTGGCTTATTCATATTCAGCTACAGCTGGTGTTAAAAAGAAAAAGGCAGAATCTGCAGATAATGCAGAAAGTGAGTTATTGGAGATTGAAGGAGAGGAGGGAATAGCAGTGATTGTTGAATCAGATGAAGATAAGGACGATGATAATTTGGAAAATGATGGCCTAATTAAGGTAACGCTGTTAAGCATATGAAATTTAGGTAGCTTATATACATTTTTTCTTTATTCTTTTTGTTTTCTGCAGACCAAAAAGAAAACTGTCACAAGCTCATCAAAACCTTCAACATCCAAAGCTGCTGCAGCAACTAAGAAAACTACAAGTAAAACTAAATCTTCCACTTCAAAGAAGTAAACAAGTAATTCCGATTTATTTTAATAAGAAACGGATTGCCAATAATGCATCGTCCCTATTTTTGGAATAATTCTGTTCTTTCACCATACATATGAAATTTGTGTTCATAAAGACAAATATTTTTTTGTTACTCGAAAAATCATGTCTTGAAATGATACTCTATGAGTTTATTAAACACAAAAAAATAATTTAATAAAGATTTAATAATTAAAATGTTGGTGTGTTGACCCGAAGAAAAAAAAATTGAGAAGACTTAAAAAGCCCTGGTACAAAACATTAAAAAAAAAAATAAAAAAAAGGAAGGAATTGTGTGTGGGAGTCTCCCATATCTTAAAGTAGTAGGTGTCCGTGCACACTAAACGAATTAAAGATAAAGTGCCTATAAAGTTTGAATTGAAAATGGAACAGCGTATAGTTTATTTTTAAACCGATTAAGTTTATGCGTCACTACCACAAATTTGGCGTCACAATGGTTCAATTTTGTACGTTTATCTTGTGGAAGTACATATACTATTGATTCACAATCATTATACATATCAATAAGCTTCTCCTTCGAGTCATTCAATTTTGTTACATAAAAATCGTGGGTGACTTCACGCAAATTACCCACACGCAACAAGTTTAAAAAATAATTTGATCTTTTTTCTTTGACCGTTGTATATTTTTTTTTATTTCTGCAAATCAAGAAGCTCCCAAAACTCTCTAACTTATGCAAAAGTTGGATCAAATATACTTAATCAAACCTGCATTTTTGCGTTGCTGGTAGAAAGGTCAAATACAATTGGTTGTAAAATTTAATGTTTATTGTCTATTCTCTTAATTACTAGCAACTTCTATACAATCTTCTGGTACCATTATATTTACCGCTGCCAAAGCCTCACGAATCCAATTTGGTATAGGTTCACTATTGTAGTATTTTCTCATAAAGTCTATAACATACTGCGGAAACTCATCACGTTGTATGGCCTCGCGCATTTCACGCATCAGGCGCAATTGAAAAGCAACATTGTGTACACTCAGAAGACTACAGGACACAGACTCATTGGCAATATTATGTAAATAGGAACGTGTGTATAACTTGCAAGTGCTACATATACACTCTTCATCAATGGGTCCCATATCTATGCCATATTTTTTATTCTTCAAATTCAGTTGCCCCGTGTGGACTAAGGCACAACCAAACCGCGCCGTACGCGTTGGGAAAACGCAATCAAACATATCTATACCCAAGGCGACACATACCACCAAATCGGCTGCAAATCCTACACCCATTAAATAACGTGGTTTATCTTTAGGCAATAGGTCGGTACATACATGTACCGTACGCCAAAATTCATCTTTGCTTTCGCCACCGCTGAGACCACCAACAGCAAAACCTCGTACTTGACGTTGCGTCAATGCTAGAACGCATGCGCGACGCAATTGTGGGTCTAGCCCACCCTGTACAATAGGAAATAAGCTTTGTTCATCGTCACACGCATGAGCCTCGATGCAACGATCAACCCAGCGTATCGTTCGTTCCATTGCCTCCTCTACACGCTTGCCTACTGTAGTTGTCTTCACTACATCGTCTAACTGCATCATGATGTCAGCACCAATAGTATTTTGAATTTTTATGGAATGTTCCGGTGTTAACATACACTCGGAGTTGTCGAAAGGAGAACGAAAATTTACACCGTTTTCATCTATTTCTGCCAGTTTTAGCAGCGAGACCATTTGAAAACCACCTGAATCTGTGAGTATAGCACGTGGCCACCCCATGAACTTGTGAAGGCCACCGGCTTTTTTGAGAGTCTCAATGCCTGGCCGCATTCCAAGATGGTAGGTGTTTCCTAGCAAAATTTGGCAGTTGAGTTCGATGAGCTGATCAGGCAGAAGCCCTTTCATTGCACCCTGTTCAATTTTCAAAATTTTTAATTATTCCATTCAATCCCATATGCTTAGCTGTTGACTAACCTGAGTTCCAACCGGCATAAAAACCGGCGTGCTGACTTCACTATGTCGTAATGTCATTAATCCGGCACGTGCTTTGGAGGTTGAACATTCTGCTACAATCTTATAAGTTAGCGGTGGTACTCTCGAAGTAATTGGAGCACTCATCGTTGGTTCATTTATTTCTCGAAATAAAATTTTAATCACCTTCACATATGTGAAAACAACGTTGGTCAGCTGCTGGTCGTGTTTACATTTGCATTCACGCCAGCATTGAGCATCGCTACACTGAGGGAAAAAACGTTATCTTAAATCAAAATTAAAAATTTTGATTTAAAATTTACCAATATTTCTATTTCAAATTTAAAGTTGATCTGCTTTAAATTTTTATTTTGTAATGGAATGAAATAGAATACTCTGAAATAACATAGACTTGTTCTAAAAAACCATGCATTTGAATAAAGACCCGATAATGCGCTTGATATGTGGTTTACCATAATGTTCAAGTAAAAATCTGTTATATGGCAATGTGCGTTCCTTTTTCAAAAACACAATCAAAATGTAGCCTCCGAAACCTTTCTAGGATCTATTCATCATTTACATCATTACAATCATTAATACAAATATGTGAATCAGGAAAGACAATCTACTCAGCTTCCATGTTCCACCCCCACAGCTATGAACAAGTGCTTCATCCGATTGCGGTTTGGTTACACTATCATCACGCATCAACACCTATTCAAAAAAGGACCGCCACTTTTGTTTCTCATAAGGCTACGACCACACGAGCGTTTTTTCAACGCGCGTTAACTATCACACATCACTTACATAGGCTAGAGTTTGCTTGCCCTCGCTTCTTTTGTGCACTGAAAATGCATGGACACACCAGTCTTAACGTCTATGTAAACATCTATTAAATGTATTTTTGAGCGAAAATAAATAGAGGTTGGTTGCAGTCAGATTGGAACCCAGGCCCATTTGCTTTGAAAGTCAGCCTTATCGACTTATCCACTGATTTGAATGTTTTGCAAACATAATGAAGGAGTTAAGCTATTCTTGAAAACATTTTGATATAAGAATGACATTTTGAAATAAATATTTTTATATTTTGACTGAAAAATATTAAATCTAAGCAAACTTGAAATTTCGGGCACTTGGTTGCCCTGGTTAAGGGAAATTCTGTTTTATATTTCTATGTAAAAAATATTAAAACATAAAACGCTTACCGACTGAGGCCTTAAATTTTATCATACAAATGACGAAGCCCTAGACGACATTCCAAGGTAAAACCTTTGCAAGCACTGAAATATACTACAGCAGCATCTCCAATACACTCACACTATTGAACAATTTTCAGAGAATTATTTTTAATAATTATAACAAACACTTGCAAAATTACAAAAGTAAAATTAAGTTTAATGGATCACTTGTTGCTTTTTACTGTATTAAAAAACTATTTTACAAAACTGCACACATTTAAATTTACAATAAAACAATAAGAAAAAACATAACACTGAACTTTTATTGATAATATTACAAGAAACTGCTGCAGCCAATATTCACAATTTAACACAAGAAATTAACGCGCACTTCGAATTAAATCTAACGGTACCAGTAGATAGCGTTGCCACATGTTTATTCTGAACTACAGTTATAGAGTTAGTCGCTCAACTTGTGCGCTGCGCCAACCTGTGCATTTGATTGCAAGTTACATTGTCCGTAAGTTGCTTGTCTCGTAAACTATTCAACCGATTTCAACAAGTAGTTTTTATCTTTATATAAATAAGTAGTTGTTAAACGGTTTCATTCCATTTTAATTGCTATAACACAACATAATCGCTTAATTTTTTTTTTGTTGGAAAGGTTGTGAGGAGGGGCAGTGCAGGCGGTACCACGCCAATAGCAGGAAAATACGTTTCCACAGCTAAGCTAATGAACCGGTTGGGTTGAAATATGGTACACAAATAAATTGAGGCCTGGGGAAAGGTATTTGGTTTAAAATGGACTGTGCCATGCCCCCAATGGGAAAATATGTTACTAATGGACTGATTTTGATGAAATTTTGTATGGCGACAGATTGAGCCCTAAGAAAAGATATTTGTTTTGAAGTGGATTGCGCCACATCCTTAACAAGAAAATATGTTTTTAAGCTAAACTAATCGACTGATTTTGATGAAATTTGGTATGGAGATAGATTGAACCCTAAAAAAGAAATAGAGACAGAAACGAAAGAAAATAAAGATATTTTTATAACAGTTTCTTTAATGGTTGAATTTCAACCACTGAGCGAGCTCTAAAATGTCTTGATAAAACATAAATATTATTTTTCTTACACCTTATTCAATATGTTAGCTAGCATTACAATTGAAATATATCACATGTAGACGTTGCAGCACTCTATATAAATTATGTGGTTTGCCTCTACAACAGAACTCCGATTTTAAAGATTAAGATTTTGTTGATGTGCATGTGCATGTGGTGAGCTAGAAATTTGGTACGCCAATCAACAGGGCAACAAATTTTAGGGAAACAGTTCCCGTAAGTGAAATTTTTGCAGGAAAAAATTGATGAACGGATTTTTTTTGCTCGTTCAATTCGAGGTTCATTTAATAAAAATCGTCAAATTTCGGGCTGTTTTGGAAATTTTCGAGTTGCTTCCAGATCGCCGGCTTTGAAATGAAATTTTCGGTCAGGCCGAGTCAATCACTGCCTGTATTCCTATTCAGCAGCAATTTCATATACAGTAGCTATGTACCCGTACTCACCTATAGGTACTTTTTGTTACCTAAGTGTTCCTGTACTTTTTAAGCTAGTGTTTGTTTAGATTTAAATGAAATTGCTCTCAGTGGGAGATTTAGCTACAAAATGTACGGCAACAAAATTAGTCAAGTGAGGTAAGCGCCAAAAGTGGAGTACGAAACATGTAATTTCTTTTGTAAATATTTGGACCGATCGGAAAGTTTTGCATATTAATTAAATACACTTTATATAGTCTATAGATTGATAGCTATGCACATCTCTACTGCATTTCAAATTATGTCAAATTACTATAAACATTGTTTGCGTCTCCCCAGAACAAACGCCATGATTGCAAAGCAGACGCAGGGAATTTGAGACGTTCACGAAGAAGTATATAATACAAACCATATTTCTAGTTTGGAACATACTGGATTGTAAAGCTTCCTGTGCCAAAAAGTAAAACCTTCGACGAAGAATTAGATAATTCCAAAAAGACTATTATTATTTTTTTTAAATTGCAGAATGAACATTGTTTCAATCAATAAATAAAAACCAAATCTACTCAATGGTTTGAACGTTGGTTTTACTTTATGGCACAGGAAGCTTTACGATCGATGCAATATGTTACAAACTCAGAATACCGAATACAAATAATAAATGTCTAGACGAGCGATACATTTCGTACCTAGAGCTCATCGAGACCTTTACAACGATATACTATACTTTACGACCGGACATCAAATGGCAGAGCTATCGAAATAAAATTAAAAATAAAACATATTTTAACAACAAAAAACAGCGTTGTAAGTCTTTTGATGTCAGCTTTCAAACTGGCTGTGACTGATTATCTTTTTTTTCGTAATACGCCCTAAATACATACGCACATATGCATATAATACGTAATAAAAATAAAACAGTTCAGTTGGGGTGATTCAATATAACTTTAATTATTTTATAATAGAGGAATACAATTTAAAACTCAAAAGGCTAAAGCCCATCAATTCACTTAATGCAACAAAATAGAGTTTCTGACATATTAAACAAAAAGTAATTATCTACAAATCTAGCTCCTTCAGTGTAACATTTACAATAACAGACAGTATCCCAGCTTCTTCGAGTTCGAGAATTTCTTTTCTGAGTTTATCATTTCTGCGCGCACCAATTAACTGAAATATATCATAATGTAGACAATAACTTCGTTATTACAGATAAACTATTACCTGTTTAATGTTTTGACGTTGTTCATCATCATTAGTCAACGCAATCATTATTGCAGCCATATGTGGACGCTCTAAACGTATACATTGCTCAGCAAAATCAAATAAATTAATTTTATGAACAACGGGGCAGCTCTGAAAATGTAGATATTTTTATTTTTTAAACTTTTACCAGAGACAATCACATTTTGGAGACTTCCCAAATTTCCCTTATAAATTCATTCCACGGAAACAGCAGCTACCCACTGATACTTTTTCATCAACGGAGAGGAACGGGACTGATTTTCCGGGAAAAGAATTTTTGAGAAAGGGAAATCTCTAAAATGGAGTTGCTCTGCTTGCACAAAAACTAAGCTTTAACCTGCAGACGAAACAGCGTTTTATTTAATTTTTCTTCCTGATCAAATGAACGTGTTTGATTTGCATTCTTAAAAGGATTTTTCAACACACATTCCCAGGCAATAGCCAATCCTTCGGTGTGTAGCAGTTGAGGCTTACATGAGAGTACATCAACAAGCGCATTTAATTCATGTATCATATTGCAAATGTACATACGTTTTAAAATGCCATTCCAGATTTTCGATAAGTAAATGTCGTAGCCCAAGCATATATTAGCAAGAATTTTCAATGTGTGAGGATTGTCACCATTGCGCTGCCATAAAGTTTTTAATATGTTGATCTTGTTACAATCAGTAAATTTTTCCAAACTTGAATTATAGCCGAGTTGTTTCAATTCATGTACACATTTTATTGCAATGTATTGACGCTGACTGAGTACATTGCTAAATGGTGCACTACCATCGTTTAACTTTGAAAAGCATTCATACATTTGAAGTTGTTTTGCTGTGTTAACAGAGCTGAAAATGGGTATTAAGAGGATAATGGTTAATGAAATAAATCAAGTTTTTAAAAAAAGTCAGCACAATTTGTGGCTTACCCATCAGCAGGAAATATGTGTGCAACCAGAAATCTTATAGCCTCATCCTTCGGCCAACTATTAAGAATATAGTTTGCTCTAAAAAATTGGTTAAAATTACAATAGAGATCGATTATCTTGGCAACACACGTAACATCAATTTTTGCATGAAATTGCCAATATTTAATTATACCAACCTGACTACATTTTCTGCAGTATTGCATGCACTAGCATTTTCAGGCAAATTTTGATCTTCAAAGAAAGTTTCTTCCAGAACAGTGCCATCAACTGAGTCAATATTAAAGGATAACCATTTTTTAAGCAATTGAAATTGCAACTCTTCAATAGCCAATTGGTGTAGCTGTGCAATCTCCTTGACCATTGTATTTATATCCAATTTACTCGACTTTAATATGGTTTCATGATTATATAAATTAAAAATTAATTCGGTGGGATGTTCTACTAGGCGTATAAGATTCTCTTCAACTAAACCGTATATGTAAAGTAAATGCTGTGTTTTAAGTACTGGATATCTGCGTTTAATTTTAGCAAGTTGCTCAGTTAATTTAGTATCGGTTATTTGTGGCTCATTTTCAATTGCATATTTATAGCACTCGTATGCTGCCTCCACTTGATCCGCTCCCTCTGGAGCATAATTAGATACAAAATACAGGATTAAGAAGGCCTTTGAATGGCTTTGAATATGCTTGACTAATCGTAATACCTGAAAATTTAAGAAATAAAGTGATTTTCCTTTAGTTATGGGAGAATATTCGAGTCCTATAAGCGGTTGGAACATATAGAATCTGTAGTCTCTGTTGCGTTAAAGTAAACAACTGACAGTGACGGAAAGAATGGAAAAATATGGTCCAGTCCAGGTATAGCATTAGCAAGCAACTGTTAAAGTACTCAGTGTAAGCCAACAGTTGAGATTTGTTCATCCGTTGCATCAACGAATACGTTGTTATTAGGCAGAAATTCAAATTAGTTGTCAGATGTTTACTTTAACGTAGCGTCGACAGCAAACTCTATGCATTGTAGTTAAAAATCAAATATGTATTCGTTAACCTAAAGTTTAAAATTAACTAAGTTTGTAGCTTACAGATTTTAAGAAAGCATTATTTGTTGGTTGCAAGTGCCATGTTTCTTCGTTATTTTTAATTTTGTATTCTGCAATTGAATTTCGCACAGCTGACGTGCAAAAATAGTCACACGTCTTACTAATCTCTGTGGAACCTTTAAGCACAGTATGCATTTGTATAAGCGGAAACCAACTTTCACAGTTATCCACACATAGTTCACTATCTGCAACAAATTAAAAATTGTACTTACATCAAATTTAAAAAAAAAACATATATAATAATAATCACCCAGTATGTCTTTTAATGGATGCTCAACAATCGGCATAAATGGCAAACGATAACGTGCTACTTTCGGCAAAACACCCATATCCGATTGCGATTGCAACCATAAATCAGTTTCTAGTTGTCCAGGTCTACTACGTCGTCGTGTTATCATCTTATGTTTCAAGAAGTGTAAAATACTTGTCCACACTTGCATTTCTTTTGGAATATCGTTAACAAATGAAAGTATTTCAATAACACAGAGATACAACTCATAAAAATAAATATTGATCTAAAAATAAATGTTTTAAGTTTTGATTTATGGAATGATGAACAGCCAGGGTCGTACCTCTGATATAAACTGTTTTAATTTTACAGTAAATAATTCTATATTTTTTATTTCATAAATGTAAGACTGACAAAGATTTCTTATTTGTTCAACGGTGCTAACCATCACTAGTTCTTCATCACCAAAAGCATCGGTTTTAATATCATACTGCAGTTCTTGAGCGCGTAAGATACTTATTACCTGAAATAATATGTATGAATAAATCTGTATAAATTTAAGAAAATACAAAAGATACAATTTTGAGTTTCACTTAATGTTAGTTTTCCTACCTGTGTAACAAGCATTTGCTGATAGTCCAAACCAAAGTCACGACTCATACGTTCTAGAAGACGTACATCCAACTTTTTATTATGAAATTCCTTTAGAAGTTGTTCAATGTTGTCAATTTCTGCATTGAATTTACCGCGAATCGATGGATCTTCTTTGCAGAACTCCATATAGTAATAATGTTTGATGCGACTGTAACATAGTTAATATTTCGATAGATATATATTGAAAAATAAAAACAGTGTGCAAAAATGAAACCTAAATGCTGGAAAAACATCGACTGACACCAACTCAGGATAATTTGGAGTTGCTGAGCTGGAATCTACCATCAGATTTCGGTCTACACGTCAGCGTTTAGAATAACCGGTAAATTAACCTAATTTGGACACGATTACAAATGCTCTTGCATGAATTTTTATTTCAAGTTTGAGAGGTTTTGTGTCTATGGAACAATTTAGTCAAATTTTTTGAAAAATTTTCACATGGGACATCGTTTGTCTTACAATTTTTTCATAGGATCTTAGCAAAATTATTCCTCATAAATAAATTAAGGAGTGGTGCTGACGTGTAACTTAAAATCTGACGATAGATTGGATCTCCTTTACTATTCCATATTACGTGGACATCATTCGATGTTCCCTAATTTCACTACACACAGTGTAATGAATTAAACTTACTTAGCATGTATGGAATGCAGGCGTTCTTTTTCCTCGAAGTGCACGCTATACAATTCGGAAAGTGTAAGAAAATTTACCTTTTGTTGGTCTGTTTTCATATCATAGCTCAAATTCTCTAACAACGTTGTGGAGTGATTATCAGCAAGAAGCATAACAAAAAGGTCTAATTTTTTCAAAGAAGAAATTGAAAATTAAAGTAATAACTGACAAAATGAAACATATAATTTCATTTTAAATGAACTAAATCTAATTGAATAAAGGCGAAAAATGTATTTTCTTAAAACTAAATGACAATATCTTTTGCCACTCATAACAAGCAGTGTTACAACTTTTTGGATGTTCTTACCAATAAAGTTAACGTCTTTCTGTGTCATAACGTTACGAAAAACTCGACGTAATTGCAATGAGACCAAATCACCATTGATAATTCTACATTTTGCATGTTTTTGAAAGTGTAACAAATATTGTGCCATTGTATACCAAACATCATGCACTTTTCCCTTAACTAAATGTTCAAATGAAAGAAAGAAATCTTCACGTGCTCCATCTGTATTATTTTTTAACTCGTCTGGTAGATGAAGGCGTAACTCGTTGAAAAAGAAATTTCCATCTTCAGACTCAAGTAAAATTAACAACAGCGTGCGCGAGACAAACTCAATAACCGACTGCTGATCCATGTTGCATGGCTTTAAAAAATAAAAGTTAAAATTTAAATAAGATTTTAATATTTACATTTTACAGTTTAAGTGTGAACTTCAGAAAAGAGCTAGAGCACTTACCTTTCTTGTTGTTTGTTGCGATTGCATTTCAATGTTGTCAAATACCGATACGGACAGGCGTTTTGCTACCGTTGGTTTTACATCAAATGATGCGTTAGTAACAGAAAATTCTAAGGTTGCATCGTCAATAGAAACTTCCATTGCATCAAGCAATTTTAGGATATACTCATTTATTTCTTTTTCATTAGCTTCATAATATATATCAATTGCACCATTTGAATACGAATTAACAGCAATTCGTAGAAATTTAAGTAATTCGATCATATCTTGTGGCTGCTTTTGTTCATATGCTAGCGAACTTACTAATAATTCATATGCCAATAGAAATGCAAGTGGATCATTATCTTTAAGATAACCGCTAGACAAAGTTGCTGAAGCTAAAAGCAAAAAAATAATTAAGTACTTTATTAAGCAGTTTTGAATATATTCTTTCAATTTTATTCATTTCAAAAATATATATGTACACCAAAAAATATTCAAATAATATTCTATACGTCACTTACGTAGCGTATATTTATAGACACATAAATTATTATTATTACTTTACTTTATTATTACTTTATTATTATTCAAAAATATGAATTAACTTACGCTGTTTGCCGCTTTTCGCCACAATGAGTTGTTCTGTTATTAGTTCCAAAGCTAAATCAATAAAGTCGCTTTTATTTTCTTCAGTGCAGTCTACCAGTTCCAGCATCGCATATGTCAAAGCACAAGAAAGTTGTAAGCAACGGATACGCCTGCATACACGACCGACACCAAAAATTTTTCCCATGTCTAAAGCGCTGCTTAGCTCACAAATTTCACTCATTATAAATTTTGTTACATTTACTGTAGCCTGACTACGCTCAATAATTTTTTCAATACCTTTATCTAAAAGTTTTAAGCGATTTTCGTATGGTATTAATTCACTAACAAAATCAATGGGTAAACAAAATTTGTGTACTAAAACAATACGATTCTGAATACAATGTAAGCGTTTTTCAGCACTTTTATCGTTCGCATGTGATGTAATAAATTTATAAAATTCTATTAAACGTTTGTGCTCATCAATAATTTTATCATCATTAAGTACCACAGAGTTTTCCAACATATTCTAAACGGTAAAATTTTTTTTTATTAAAAATACATTTTGATAAATAGCGAAGTAACGCTTGAAAATATAATTTTTGCTTTATGTTAACTCAGCGAAAGTATTAGACCCGTTGCTCCCATTAAGTCACATACATTTTTTGAGTGAAATATTGAGTGGGGTCTAATCTTTCCGCCGAAAAAACGAAATGAAAATTTTTCATAAGATAACAAAGTCGTACTTTGACAGTATTTGCTAAAACCAAAATTATATATTCAAGCATCGTTTAGTTTTCTAAATTTTTCTGTTATAAATAATTTCGACTTCTCTCATTGACAAACGGTTAAAATATTAAAATTGTTGTTTTACTAACCGCAAATTTGTTAGCGATATCCACTGCAGATTTTGACTTTTTATCCGATTCCAAAATTTTGTAAAATTTATATGCCAATTCTGGTTTGCAACGACGCACCAATTGATAACAACAAATGAAATTAGTGCTTGTGGCAATTTCTGGTGCTGCTTTTGTAAGCACCAATATATCATCTAACATATCAGGAAAATCCATTTTTATGACACGTTGAGCAAATAAATTTAAGTGTTTTACATCAGTTGGACTCTCAGCAGGCCAACCATATTTTACTTTCATTATTTTAATCACTTGAATTTCATATTCTGTATTAATTTTTAATGCCAAAGGATGTGTTGACGAGCGTAACTTAATGAGTGGGGCCACTGTGTCAGGCCACGGTACTGGAGAAGACTATAACCAAATTATTATGATTATTTCAACTGTAATCTTGTTTTAAAATTTACAAATACATTAATTTTTAATAGATCGGATTTAATTATAGATTCAGGAATCTCTTTTGGCCAAAAAAGAAAAAAATGAGGACATTCCATTAGATACTACCGCTTAGTAGTTTCTTCAAACCATAAGTCACTTTAACAAACAAATATTCAACTTTAATATTCGGGCTTGATTAACAAATGAACTTGCATATTATAGCCTCACTTACGAATATTGATGCACCTACGCATGACCCTCCGCACAAAATATTTTGTACCCATTGACTTTAAACATGATATATGACTGATGCCATGTTCTTTAAATATAGCTATTGCGCTCGTTGTTTGTTGGTGGTGCTACATGCCCACCTGCAATACTCTGCCTACTTGCAATATCACGCCAACTTGCAATACTCCACCCAGTTTTATTGAGTTGTTTCTGGGGCGAACCAGCATCGTTATATAAAGTTTCATTTCATTCTCTACTAAGGTTTCTTGGTATGATATAAACAATATTTCGGTCACGGTGCTTAAGTTTTCCCTTTATTTTTGGGATATAAAATGGACATTTTCGGATTCAAAAGACTGCTAAACATAAATTATATGTATTAATTTAGGTTCCATACCAACTATTTATAATGATTAACATAAGTATTTTGGACAGTAAGCTTAATAGCACTGCAGATCCTAAAATTTTTTGGAAGGGAATCTTACATCGTACATTTCACTGCATCCTTATACGAATGCATTATTATCTAATATCTTACCTGTAAAACAAGTAGAGCACTTTCCAAACGATCATCTTCATTATGTAAAAGTTGTATACACACTACTGCGCGTGGTAACCACGAAGAAAAGGAGCTACGATTAGCAACCAACAACGAAATATACTGACGTATTGGAGCAACAGGCGATTTGCCTTTCTCTTGAAAAATTGGATACAAAAAGTCATTAACAAGACTATTAAGTTTATTCAGATGAACGCGTTGTAAAATATATAAAGCAGTTTCTTCAATTGATTCCTTAGGACAAAAAATATATTTTTGATAATCTGTATAAAAAAAAATGTATGTGTTATTTGCTCACCTGTAGATAATTATCTAATGTCGAAATTAGATTATAGCTCATTTTAAGCACAGAAAGATCTTGTAAAGCATTTACATGCTCACGCAGTTTTCTAATATTACGTTCATGTTGGCGAACTACATCACTATTAAAAGAAGTACTCAATTATTTTCTTGACAAATACAATATCGGATGAACATACGAATGCAGGAATTCCAACTCCTCAAAGATTTCCGCAACTTTTGTAGAAAATTCTAAACCGATTTCTGGCCAATGTTCTGCATGTTGTAATGAACGTATCTTTTGTGTACTCCAGTCTGTAATGAAAGGCATCAAATATGGATGTGTACTGCCTATAGTGGGTACAAATTGACGCAACCATTGTATAATACAAAAAGCTTCGGTTGTGCTTGGTATTAAATTTAAAAGCGTACGCAATTCTTGTTCTTTTAATTGTTGCATTATTGATGAGGCATGTCGTTTCCAAATTAAACATGCCGTTAGCATATCAGTTTTAAAAAGTGGTGTTATGACTTTTACTAAATTGGAGTTATAAACAAACTTTTGCCAATCCATTTTACATTCATAAGGATCAATGATGGTAAGAGTTTGCAAACGATGTTGCTGCTCAATTATTTCCAAAATATGATACTCATCACTCTAAAAAAACAAAAATAACTTGTAATTATGTTAAATAAATATAATTTTTTTTTTATTTCAATAACACGGTGCTGTAGTGACTTTGATCTTTTCAAGTAACCTGGTGCCGTGTCACTCGAAAATTTCCACCGTTCAATTTTTATTACTATATTTTATTATTATTGTCAACGTTATTGCAGCAAAACTTACTTCTTCATCTAAATGTTTCAATACTTCTTTTAAATATTCAGCTAAAATAGAACGCGTAGGCATTGGAATCATACGATTATTTTTAAAGAAATCTTGGTTCTCTATCTTACTCAAGAGAATCAAAAGCTTTTCCAACCGTTCTTTTAAAAAATCCGGATTACTCTGAAATTTAAATATAAGGTTTAAGAAATCTTGAAAATATTATTGACGTACTTGTGTCTCGCTGGCAGCGCACAGTTCTAAGATAATGCGCTTAGCTTTTGCTTCATAAATGGGTTGCAGACTTAATTCAAATTGTTTCCCGAAATCCTAAATTGTATTCAAATAAATTTAAGTTATCTGTAATGTTTAATATATATCAAACCTCAGCTTCTTCTAAATGACCTTTGGCAATAAGTTTTTTGAAACGTTCGCTAGGGTGTGTTTCAGATACCAATCTCATTTCAATACTTGTTGAAATATTTGCATCATTAACATTTTCACCACCTAAATAGTATAAATTGACTGAACATTTTGGTTGCTGAACCAACCATGAATGTTCACTTAGCTCCAATTCACTTGTGCATTTGAAAGCTAGGAAAAAGAAACAAAAATAATTCAGAGATATATTACAAAATTGCTAAAACACTACAAGTCGAACCTCATAAATTTTTGAATAGATAAAAGCTTCAACTTTATTTGGAGGAATTAATAATATATCGATCTATTGAGACAAAAATATATGTTGGGCTCCATTTCAGTGTATTAACA
Source organism: Meiosimyza decipiens (assembly GCA_963680825.1). Classification (NCBI taxonomy): domain Eukaryota; kingdom Metazoa; phylum Arthropoda; class Insecta; order Diptera; family Lauxaniidae; genus Meiosimyza; species Meiosimyza decipiens. The sequence continues at coordinate 11,214,586 of OY804259.1, forward strand.
ATTTCGAAGCGCAGAAAATCATCTGTTTTCCTAATTTTAGACCCGTCTAAATGATGCCATAAAGTAGCCCAATTTGGACATAAAATTACAGAACAATTCTGAGTTCGGATTCGGCGCATCAAAGACCATCGGACATGATAGGTTTGGTCTCTGTTTTGGACTTTCGTTTAATTTTGTCGGCCTGTGTAATCATTTGAAATGCACGTTTTAAGCTTCTGTCTAATTGGCATTATATTATACTTAAGAAAGTGTTTCAAAGTTTGGACACCACTAAAAAATCATTCTAGATGACATAGCATATAAAACAGTGAGTTAAGTATTTTTTGAGCTTAACACGTAGGCTATTTTAGAAAAAATTAATGGAATTTGACTATTGTTCCGAAAATTATTTACATGGAAATTCTAATATTCGCATCAATCTCTCTCCGCACTCTGTTTTCTTGGTTAAAACTAATAACTCGATATTATCGTCAGTGCAATCCATTATGATGACCTCATCGATACGCAGCTCATTATTGATTTCGGAATTTATAAGCAATTTTGTTATGGGGCATACTTCCAGCAAGTGTCCAGAGTTGGTAAGAACAAGGCTGAAAAGAATACATACATACATACATTTGTTTTTAGTAATTTTTATGATAAAGATTTATCTGTAAATAATGAACTGAACTTACATTAAATTTTCCAAATTGTAAATTTGTTTAACACCTTCAAATTCTTTTGGTACAGTAATTTTACAATCTTCTGTTTGTTCCCTAAAATACAAAGCATCATGGGTACCACCAATAACCAGCAGCTCCGACGTTGATTTTGATGTGAGTGATTTAATCGGTATCAGAACAACTGAAGTTAATGCACCAAGACTACGTTTCGAATTATAAACCTGTTCAATAGTTACATTCTCCAAAATGGTTTCATCGAAAGCAACAGTTTCATTGTCATCTAGAGAAATATTTATATTAGCTTCCAAAGGTGATTCATTGATTTCACTCAGTCTATGGATAACAACAGTATTTTTATTTTAAAGTAAATCAAAACTTAAAGGGAGAAAAAACCTACCGATATACGCTTCCATTGTTACAGGTTAAATAAAAGCGATTGTGAATTTGCTCAATTCCAGCAAACGTGCTGTCAGTTAAGTGAACATCATCCACTTTAACGGACCTGTGTGTAAATTGTAGTTCAAATGATATCTCATATTCTTTTTTTATGAATTTTACTTACAAATTAAATAGCGGTATACCCTTAATAAATATACCATGTATTTCACCATTGCTCAGTCCACAAACAATTAAGTTTCCAGTATAAGAAATAGCGATAACATCAATCTGAGCGGTGAAATTAAGAAAACTGCATTTTGCTACCATTTCATTTTCCAACAAAACGATACTTTTATCAACTGCTATGACCATTCTTCCATTTTGTACCGAAGCTTGAACTTTTGGATAGTGTTCTATCTGCAACAACAAATTAAAATATACATAGGTAAGGATTTTCCGTGTGGACTAATTGAAACTTTAGTCTCTAGAATGCCTTACCTACTCGTATAACGTTTGGAGTTGTAATATTTTTTGTTCCCAGTGATAGCAGATCAATCGGTGTTTTTTTTTTTTTTTTGGAAACTAATGAACCAGGGAAATGTCAAAATATAATCCAGGGGTATAGATGAAGCGACAATTGTATGCAAGGTGTTATAGTAAGTCTTTAACTTATAAGTAGAAAAATTTAACTACATATTCTTATATGCTTATGTAGATATCTCTTCACTTAAAAATCTCGAAAAGTAAGGAATTTATGTAAGAAAAAAGCTGCAGCACCCAAACCTTGTTTAAGAGGTATAAACTATTTTCTAAAAAATATTGTAACTGTGTCGTCAGGAGCTACTACCTAGACCAGTATCTAACGTAATTGTAAGTCCCCAAAATCTGCGATAGGTGCTTCACAGGGGCTGGATAAGACTGAGGAATGACCGTAACCATTTATCGTCAATTTTTTATTAAGAATATTCCATTTTATAAACAATAGAAGTGCCACTCAGTGCCGGATTTACATAAGGCCACTACGGGCACGTGCCCCTGGGCCTCCACCATAAACGAGTCGTCGATAGGGTCGATTCGGTTACTTCGGTTTCGTTTTTTTAGTACGGATACGCCCCCACCACTCTTGTGCCCATGGGCCCCTTGATATGTGAATCCGGCACTGGTGCCACTAGTGAATTACCCACAAATTTTCAAAAGAAACAGCGCTCCAAGAAGTCTTTTAACTTCTTTGGAACACAATTAACTACGGTTTCTTTACTTACCACATCATCGCTCGATATTTTAAAAACACCACGTGATGAAAATGCATTACTTATGGTTTCATCCTCATTTGGTGACTGCTCAAAACTATTCCACATAATTTAAAATTATATATTTTTAAATCAAAATCAAATCAAAAGAAGCGCGCTAAGGTTTTCACTTTCGCTGAGAATAATAAATTCTTCTTCTTGTTAAAATTCTATTCGCCGTAGAAAAGCACTGCCAGCGATGAAAAAAATAATACAGTTTTTGTTCCAAAAATTGTAAAAGACGTATCTTTTATTTTTGTAGTCGCTTGCTTGAATCAATCAAAAAGGTCGGTCTCGTGATTGTAGGTTGATAAGTTAATATTAACTCTATCAGCTATGTACCATCAGCTTCTTTTTTCTGTTTAAAATTCAATGTGGTTCCTGTTTCGACTCTGAAGATGGTGGGTTTTTAAGAAAAATCTTAAGGAAATTTAACTTCAAAAAACTAAAATTTTTATAAAATTTGTCTGTCTGTCTGTCCGTCTTTCTGTGAGTATCAGGATTACGAGGAAGAAAGCTAGATAATTATTGTAATGTTCTACTTAAGCTGCATCTGAAATTAAAGCTCTTTGAATTGAAAAGGAGGAAATAGATCACGTCTACCGCTAAGCAAATACAGAATTTACTTAAGATGATCAACCCATATTTCACGCAAGAATAAGGAATTGTTCAGATAAGCTTTTAACAAAAAAAAAAAAATAAGAGCATCAAATAATTACACCTTCCACAGAATCAAAGAAATTAAAACAGTTTGTGAAAGGAGTCGTATGAAGTAAATACCTAAATTTAAATTTTTACAAAAATTAAGAACGCTTACTAGCAGTATTACTGTTAAGGCGGTGCAATGTAGTTCCTCTTTGGAGCGATTACAAGTTATAAGTACACAATTATACGTTGAGCCTAAGGCTGAAAGAATTTATACCTAAATCCAAGCATGATAATGCAAAAGTAAATGTAAGAGATTTCACCGATGTAGTTTTGTATGAATTTTATTGATGGTCACTCAAAAATTTGACAGCAGCAGAAATCTTTTACTAATAATTGCGAGCTACCAATCTATTACATAGGTTAGTAGTCTTCAGAGCAAAGAGTAAACTGTCAAAAGTTAAAATAGCGTTATGGAGTTTGGGTGTCGACGGAAGAAAATTTTTACAAATCTGGAAAAATTTGAAGTGAAAATTGTAAAATTTACATAGAAAAAGTGTAATGAATTGAAAATAAAAATAATTAAAAAATACCTGAAACTAGCGGTTAGGTAATGAAATAAATTTTAAGTAAGAAACAAAGAAGTTGAAGATTTTTAACTAAGTTACATGGGTGAAAAATTGCAAACGAAAATTATTGCGATTTGCTGGGCTTGTGCTGTGTAAAAGAATTGGAAAAAAATTGCGAGCAGTAGTGAAACGCAGGAGCACCAAATGTAAAGAGTATACATGCAGAGCAGAACAGTGTTCGCGGAAAACAACAACACCTAAGAAAAATGAAAAACTAAAAGTATTTGATTTTTTAGTTAATATCAATAATTTCAATTTTGCATACAAAATTTGTGTTAAATTGTGTATTTCTTTAATTGTGCAGCAGCAAGTGCCAAAGTTTTACAAAAATCAAATTGCATTTATGAATATATATATGAATTGAACGCGTGGAGAAACTGAGGAATGCATATAAATTGTAAATATTTTTATTTACTAATCACGTTATTCACAGTGAGAAGAAATATATCGATAGAATTTTTCACGAATAAATAAAGGTGTTCAAGAAGAACAAGAATCAGAAACAGCAAACCAACCTCACATTGAGAAGGGCAGGGAGAACTCAACCTTCCAAACACACAGTTGTTGTGTTAGGCACAAGGACGTGCGAGCCAAAGAAGGCACAAAAAGGATATCTACACTGGTTGAATAAATCATATGCGTTGTTTACGCTCAGGCACACAAATGAAAACAAATGGTGAGTAAGGAATATTAAAAAAGTCTTCATTACAGAACCCAACCCAAACCAAACCAAGTCATATCGTATGTATGTATGTATGTATGTATGTCACCGTCACCACCCTTTCAACCCTATTTCGTTTTGTTTGAAAATTCCATTTATCAGTTTATAACATTTTACGTTTATTTTTCTCTTGTGTTGTTGCTTTTTTCTCGAACGTCAGCTCGCAAATGGGTTAAATTGAGGTCATTGCATTTGCTTCTTCTGTCACTACTACTCCTTCTCCCTTGCTTGTTTCTAATCTTTCGATTCATTCAAATTTGCATTTTGTAACTTGTTTTAAAGCCTACTTCTTTTCTGCTACTACTTTTTGTTTTTGGTCTGCCATTCAGTAAAACGTTTCTTCCAACATTTCTATCAACTTCCTACGTTTTTGTGTTTTTTTTTGTTTGTGAAACCTACTAAGCGCCGTCGACGACTCCAAAATCATTTTAGTGAAAATTATGCGTTTCTTTGTATTTTTTTATCTTTCACTCTTCCTCACATGCTTCTTCGTTGTATTCAATAGATTTTCTTATCTATGTCACATATCTTTCCACCTACTTTTTTTGCTCTCTGCTCGTATAAGTTTTTTTTTCCCTTTTTCTTATCTTTGAATTTAACACTTTATTGCATTGGCTTTCCCAGCATTATTTGTATTGTTATTTGTATTTTTGGTGACTTAACAATTTTGATAGTTTCAAACATAGATCATAAACAAAATTTATTATTGCAAACATTGGACTTTTTTCTTCTAGTCTCCTACTAGGTCAATCAGCCAAGTCATATTAGTTGTGTTGCTTGAACTAAATTTGGGTAAACGTTTCTAAAGTCTTACCACAAGAAGTGTTTGTTGAATCAAAAATAAAAATATGGTGATTGCTAGACTGAAAATGCGAACTACAAGCAGCTGATCATATTTCCCTCCACAAGAAAATATTGAAAGTCCCGGATCAGCGCTGTGGTTTGATCTTCTATAGTACTTTTGTACTACTACATTTAGCATATGGTACTAGAGAAAAATTACTTTATGAGACGGTTATAATATAGATAAAGCCATTAGAACTTGCAGATGTAGCTATTTAAAAATAGGTTGATGGTTCATTCACACACTTAAACGAAATGGGTATAATTTAAATGGTAATCTATAAAACTTTAAAATCTGTTCAGTAGTTTTTGAGTTTTTTCAAAAAAAAACCTGTATCTTATCCTGCAAAATACATAAATAATTTTTGAATTTCTACAAACAATTATAAAGTCTGGCTTGTTTCCTTCAAAACGGTGTTTAATTTGTTATACACATTTTTTTATAATAATTTGCCTTTTATATATGATATAAATACAAAAGCAAAAAGTTTTGCAATAAGCAAAAACAAACTGCGTCCTTTACGAACAAAAAACAAATACACGTTCCAAGTCTCCCAAGTGTAAGCTAGCTCTAAGTTTTTTCACACCTTTCGCCATAGTTATAGTATTTCAATATTTGAGTGGGCAACAAATAAAGCGCTAAAAAGAAACTGGAGGCAAGATGCTGAACAGATATATAACGCCCTTACTAAAGAAGTAAAAGCCTCCTGTAAAAAGATACAAATGAGAATTGTACAATGACCTCGCAGCTAAAGGTCAACAAGCTGTAGAAATTAAATAGCATGCCAGATGGCCGGCATGAAATTCAGACAAAATTGATCAATCAAAATCAAAAACTGAAATCTATTAATACTAAAGATGATTAGTTGATCCGTTGGTAAGAACACTTTTCATGGAACATCAATACCAAAAAAAAAGGAATTACTTCTTTCTACTATTACTACAAACGCGGCATCATGATACTGTTAATCCTCAAATAATCTCTCTATTTTCACTGAACTTTCTCATATTTATATATTTTTTTAATAGTTCTCAGTAGTTATAGCGATTAAGTTTTTTTGCTTGCATGGGAAGTGCTACGCCCATTTGGTAAAATTCGCATACTTTTTGTTTATTGCAAGTTCAAACCATTTTTTATATCTTTGTGAATTTTGTCACACTATACTGTAGAGCAAAAATATTGCAAAGTAAATCTTTAATCAGCCTTACGTTATGATGATGTCCACCCACGTTATGATGATGTCCACCCACGTTATGATGATGTCCACCCACGTTATGATGATGTCCACCCACGTTATGATGATGTCCACCTTGTTCGCTAGCTCTAGTCGTTAGTTTGGTCATCTTGATCTTGCTTAGAAGCATTATATATGAATCATAACTCTTATTAGTTATAATATTAATTTTTCGCTACTTATGGCTCTTTTTTCACGTTCTATTGATTGAATAATGGACTTGATGCTATAGATTCTAAGGTTTAAGCTTCGTTTTTTTCGAAGTAGCCCTATTAGATTCCGCAAAATAAAGTACAACATTTATCGAATAGTTGTAACCCAAGTCGATTTTCAAAACGGTGTTCACTCTTCTGTGTACAAGTGTACTTTCAGTGTAAGTTTTAGAAGAAATACCAGTCCATATAACTAAAAAGCAAACATCTGATGATCTATAAAATTTTCCCTCAAATGATACACATCTTATGAATATTTATGTTGGGGTTTCAACCTTTTTTCGTCGTATCATAAAATCATTGTTATAGATCGATGTTTGTGTAACATTCAAATAAAAACAGCAACACGAAAGTAAAATATACTAAAATATACACATTACACTTAACTTTCACAAGACTCTTTAGTTTGTGTACAATTGTAGTTAATGTGTTTTGTTGTGAGTGTTACTTCGCTCTATTCTCTTATAACTAAAGCTATAAATCCTATTTGAAAAAATGATAGTGTGTAGCTTTCATTTTAAGTCTTTCTAAAAAATAAAAATCAAATAAGTATTATTTTTAGTTTTTGTTCGCTGCTCATAAAAATAAAAGGATAAACAATTTCCACAAACACTTTCAAACCAACCTAGCGGGAGTCATAAATCAAAGTCTAGCAAATAAACTCTTGCAAAGTTTTGCAAAATTATAAAAAATACGTTTTTGCCTCTTTGAAAACTAAATTTATTGCAAAAATATTATGTATGAAATCTTTGAGTGACTGCTCTATTTCTTTTAGCAAAATTTTGAAAATAAAAGCCACATTAATTTTCATTTTCATTTCCATTTCCATTTCCATTTAATTTCAATTCTGGCAACATCAAAGTTGATGAACTTTTAATAGAAAAACAAAAAAAAAAATAAAAACCTGACGACATCACTGACTGACAGTTGTCGTTGTTGTTTGTCTAGTTGTTCAGTTTATTGGATTGATGACGCCCAGTTCAGTAAACAAGTTACAAAAGAGCAACAACAAATAAAATGAAACTGCATACATGACGTTGTTTTATTGCTTTTGTTGAAATACCGGCACTACATGTAGTACATATAGTAGAAGTTAGAAGTGCAGAGTAATGACGGTTTTCATGTGCCTGTGTTAGAAGTTAAGAATGACCTATTTGATAAGCTCGATTAACTTGTTTGCAAATTCAAACAATGTGCAAAAGAATTGTAAAAACGTAAAAAAATGTTCCTTCCTTGAGTACCTATAAAAGTACTTTGTGATCCCATTCGAGTTCCCTGTAAATCTGATAGTTTTAGACGGTAGGTAGCGTACAGAAGCTACAAAGTTGCGTGACGGTTGCGTAACAGTTTTGCGTTAATACCTTCTAAAAGCTATGTGAAACCCTTTCATGACGGTTTTTCAACCTCGCTACAAATGCGCGATAAAATCATCGATTTGATTAATAAAAAATCGGAAGAAGTTTGGAAAAAAAGGTTGAAAAACTATACAAAAATTTTAATCTATCCGAGTCCACACTGAAAATTCGGTTCCAAATATTATAAAAATATTATTTAATCAATTTTTTATCCACTGTAACCACAAACTTCTGTTTTGTTTTGGATTTGATTTATTATTTTGCTTTGTTACCAACTTGCCAACAGTCTGACCCGACCACTACAAGCGAACGTCGAACCAGCAGCCATCACCAAAATCAGTAGTAGATGACATCATTATGACTTGTGTCTTTTTTATTTTTCTGTTGCCAATTCGTTATTGCTTTCGTAGTTAGTTGTATTTTTTATTATATATTGTAGAACTATGGGACATTTTGCTATTTTTAAATATATGTAGTCAGTAAAGATATTTGCTTCCTAAGGAAGGAAATTTTGAAGTGCACGTTTCGCAATACATATAAAATTCCTTAACTAAATGAGTTTGCTATAAATGTGTGCATCTGGAAAATGCATCCCACCCGTTACAATGAAAACACTCATTTACTGACTTAAAGATTTTATCTTAAAGTTTTTACTTCATGACTCTTCAAATAAGAAGGACATAGTTTTCATGAGCAACCAAAGCAACTGATTGATTTAAGCCAGCGGTGGGCATGGAAATCTAGCAAAAGGGCGCAGCAACAAAATCAAGCAGTAAAAAACGAAATTTTAAAGTTTTAGTGTTTTCATTTCCAAATTCGCCAAAATCAAAAAAAAAATAAAATCAAATTACACTACAAACAAAAACAATTGCTATATTCGTCAAGACATAATGCGGCACCGTCGCTAATGCCTTTGTGTGTTGTTTTTGTTTTCATTTGAAATCAAGTCAACGTTGTGCGTCGATAGCGTTGAGGGCGGAAAGTGCCAATACGTGCCCTTCACTGATTTAAACCATTGCTTTAACTAATGGTGAATTCTATATGTGGCTTAGATCACTACATTTGGCAAAGATTGCCGCCGTATTTAATTCTCATATTTACAACAAAATTACACTTAGTCAACGTTTACACAAGAAAATTCGCTGAAAGAAATTCTTGTCTATTCTCTTGTGACTTTGTTTTGCGATTACACATGCAAACTAGATTTTTTTGTGCTTGAAAATGTCAAAACAATTACTGCGTCAACAACGCCACAACAAACGTAAATTTAAAGCATAATATCAGCGAACGAACAGAATGAAAGAAAATTTCCGAGTACGACAAATTCTGTACACCTTTTCGTTTCTCCCCTCTTGTCAACAAACAAGAATACTTTTCGTCAAGAGTAGCTGTATGTAAACGTTGACTTCATAAAGATAAACAGAAAAATTCTTACTAATCGGTAACGGATGATTCCACTTAGCAATAGAGAGTGAAACACGAAATTAACTTTCTATTCGATTAACTATTATTAAATGATCGATAAACAACTTTACTGATAACACATATTTTGAAAACACGTCAAGTAGAATACATATTTATAATGCATTTATTTTTCGTGCAATTATCCATTTCTTAAATCGAGCACAACTTCATTTCTAGAAATTGCAGGCCTTTTGGAGCAGTAGCTTACTGCACTTAAAACCCAGAGGTCGATGGCATATAATCTTCATATTTCCCAACTTTCCTGCCTTCTTAGTTATTGCTTTCTCCTCTCTATAATTTTTGGAGTTTTTTTTCGAGTTTTATTCACTTTAGAACTACAATGAGCCTTTCAACTGTGATAAGAAAGTATAATATATCGGTAAAATATGAATAATTGAATTGCTATGAAGTTCTAAGGCATAACAATTGGTTCAAACCATTCATCGTTGCGTCAGAATATTGATAGTGTCTTTCACAAAAATATGTTGCTCCATAGCTCAACGTCATTCCCACTGTTCCCTTTCGAAGCAAACACAACAAGTGTCAAAGGTTTGCGCTTCGTTGTCTCATTGCAAATAAAAATCTTTGAAATTTTAAAACTTCTTGCTGTTTCATAATGATATGTCAATTTTAATTAGTTATTAATTCTATTTGAACTACTTACTTTGGCAAGAACTAATTAATAAATACTTATGTATGTTTAAGCAGTTGTATAGTTATACTTTCGTTTATTTAAAGCTTTAACTTTACCGGTAATTTGCTGCAAAATTTTATCAGTATTTCACAATCTTGTTTTATCTTTTTATTAAAATAACATTTCTGATAGTGCGCACATCATTTGACAGGGTGTTGTAATACATGATAATAGCCATATCATATTTTTTTTTGTTTACAAAAAGCCACCAAGCTCTACAAAATTAAGGGTGCTTTAATGTAACTAAGGCATTTGAAGTATGTGACTTTGTCGTGAGGTTTTGTTTCTGTCGGTAGGTAGGTAGTCATCATCAATCATATGTGCGTACATATGTCTTATCGAGCAGTTCGTTTTATTAAATGAGTCTATGGTGTTTTCTTATCAATATTTTATTGGATACATTTGATAATTGACGACTTAAGGTGACAAGGTTTGTCAACATTTTGTTTATCTTTTGGGCATATTGCGTTGTTGCTGCCTCAAAACTTTGCTTTTAGCCAAAAAAGTTTTAGAAAAACAATACGAACAAAAGAATGTAGCAATATCCTAAACATAAGAAAATGGTAACGTAAATAATTAATTCAATTTATTGATTGATATTGATCAAAGTACCAATTATTTTTCCTTTCTAAAAATGAGCTAAATAAAGTTCATATAAGTACAGACAGGTTAAGCCCAAGCACTATGCAATAAAATATTGTTCGATAAAAATATCTAACCACGACTTTTCAAATGCCTACATAATTTATAAATACGAGTATATGCGTACAAGTAAATTCTACATTTCATTTACAGAATTCCATGCTCAATTAGCATTTGTCGCGCTGTATTCCATCTTCGATCCCGAAGTGCATTGGCAGAAGCCAATGCCTACATGTACAGTTCTTGACAGACTATTTGCTTGATTGTCTGTCACTGCTGTTTGTCTGTTTGTCCACTCAAGTATGTCGTCATGATTATTTGTTCATTTCGATTATGTTTTCAATGCACTTTACACATACGAACACTTTCCTGCGCACACACTACTGGCAAATTACAATGCAGTACAAATAATTGTCATTGCCACCAGCTCCGATTGTTGTTTGGTGCTCAGCTGCCTTATGTATGAACGGATATATGGACTAACAACGGCGACAATTGCAGTTTATAAACGATAATAATAATAATGGAAATTTACAGTCTGATTTATGAGTTTTATTATAAATCTACGACAAAAGATTAAGAACTCCGTTAAATTTCGTTTACTGTCTTGAATTTTTCACAATTTATCTGGCGTACGTTTGGTCAAAAAAATAACCTTTGCCTAGCTAAAAGTAATGATAACATTTTGAAGAATTTCATCTTTAATTGTAGGTTAAATGCTTAAAATTACTTTTTTTACCATTCCTTAATGTATATTATCCAAATGATAAAAAATCATCACAGCTTTTTGAGTCAATTTTATTTCAAAGTTATATACTTCACTTCACTTTACTTCACTTCACTTCACTTCACTTCACTTCACTTCACTTCACTTCACTTCACTTCACTTCACTTCACTTCACTTCACTTCACTTCACTTCACTTCACTTCACTTCACTTCACTTCACTTCACTTCACTTCACTTCACTTCACTTCACTTCACTTCACTTCACTTCACTTCACTTCACTTCACTTCACTTCACTTCACTTCACTTCACTTCACTTCACTTCACTTCACTTCACTTCACTTCACTTCACTTCACTTCACTTCACTTCACTTCACTTCACTTCACTTCACTTCACTTCACTTCACTTCACTTCACTTCACTTCACTTCACTTCACTTCACTTCACTTCACTTCACTTCACTTCACTTCACTTCACTTCACTTCACTTCACTTCACTTCACTTCACTTCACTTCACTTCACTTCACTTCACTTCACTTCACTTCACTTCACTTCACTTCACTTCACTTCACTTCACTTCACTTCACTTCACTTCACTTCGTTTTTCTTTCACTTCACTAACGTTCTTTTCATTTTCTCTTCCTAATCGAAAAATTACGCATGGCACACTACAACATTACGGATCTATTGCAGTCTTTTCATTAAAATAAATAATTTTTACTTAATCTATTACACTTCTTAAAAGTAAACTTTGAGGTCAAAGTCGGAAATTAACCTCATTACATCATTATTTACTTTGACAATTTTGTCTTTTATTGTTTTACCTTCATAATTTCTTTTCGAATTCCATCAATGGAACCAAACTTGATCTAAAATCTGTAAATTTAGTTTACCTACTTAATCCCATCGTAACCTTGCTTTAAGTACTGCAGATAAGTACTTACTTACATCGAGTACTCATTGATATTTTTTTTTATTATGGATTTCAGCATCTCTCTTCTTTTCGACTTGTATTTGTGGCTAAAAATGTCGTCGAGTGTCTTCCTGATGAGTGGCACTTTGGCAGAACATCTTTTGCTTTGTCCTAGTTCTGCTTGGTTTCCTCTGCATCTTTTGGTCATAGTTTTTTCTCTTTTTTTTTTCATTTGAACTGAAAGTTTGCCGTTGGTTAACAATTTCATTTAAAAGTTAAGCAACTTGTTTTTTATGCACGAGTTTATTATTTGTTTTTTTTTTACATAACTACAAATTTACTCTTTATTTTAGTTTGTCTTACATTATTATTTTCCCACGTTTTTATAAAGCTTATGTGCTGCGAACTTCTGTTTTAGTCATCTGTTGCTTAATTAGAACATTTTCCAAGCTTGCTATAAACAAACATTATTTTTTCAGTAGAAAGTTGTGTCTTAATGAAATAATTCGCAATTTATATGCGTTAATCGATAGATTATGGTGATAACATATTTTTATACTTAGAATGATAAAATTAATTTATTTATTGGTTTCATTATCTAAATTTAATTTCTTATAGTTTTTGTTTTTGAATTGAAAATAGATAAACTAGATTTGCTTCAAATATCTAATTTAATACTAATACTAAAAGTATTTATAATGTAACCGCTGTTAGAAGTAATAGAATAAACTAGAAAGAAATTTAGAAATTTAACAGTTAAAAAAAACTAAATTACTTTTGCCTTGTTAATGATAATTCAAAAATTTTGTTTTGTTTTTATGCAGCAGAAGATTTCAGTGATAATAATGAGGCTTTCCGAAATTGTACCTTATCTTAGAAAACGTGTTTCCGGATTTTTCCAGAATGATTTGCCCTGGAATAAGTATTTAGAATACGGCTGAGTAATCAGTTAGTTAGCCTTAATAAGTTTGTTTTTTGTTTGAATTTACGCATAACAAGTTCCTAAATGTAATTTGTTATGACAATTTGTTTTAATTAAATTCTGTATTGGAAATTTACGTTCCATATAAGCGGAAGAATATGTCTTGCACAATTCTGTAAATGATTTCAGACAATAATTGATCGCTGAGCTTGATGAGTCTTGAAAATTGCAATATATTCTGTACTTATACATATATATTTTTTTGTATTTTCGATTTCTTTTTTAGTAAAAAATTTCAAAATCAAACGTAAAATAGTTTTTGTTTCACAATAAAGCTTCATGCTATGGTGAAAAATGGAGTGAAATTAGTTATATCATTATGAAAATTTGTGGATTTTGCCAAATTTTTCGAGGTATGAGATATATGAGTATATAAGACTTCAAATAAAAAATTTGCTATTGGAATATGATTACTTCAATTTAATGATGTTATAACATACAATTCAATATCTTTTCAAGAAATGAAATTGTTCAAAATTTGTTCAGAGAGAAATCTAAGGCATTGAAAAACAAATTGTGCTCTGTTATAAAATATAAATTTCAAGTCATTTTGACACACTTTCTACAGTAATATTTTTTTTGCTGTTTTTCATATATCTTTTGGTGGTATTTATTGGACGCATATATTTCCATATGATTTATTTGTTGTCTCAGTTATGTTTGTTAAAAAGCGTTGACCGATTTGTGAAATCTCGCATGAGTATCGGTTTCTGATAGACTGTATAATTGGATCAAATAATGTTCAATTAATATGATTTATCTTTAAAAGTATTCAAACTACACAAAGTTAACATTGTGGTCCAATCATTCATATTTAAAATACCACCACTGATCGCAATACTTCGTCTCTTAAATTTTTTATTGCTTTTGAATAGCATACGTTTAATATCTTCATGCTCAAACTATTCGTTGTTGCTAAAGTAACATAAAAAACGATATTTTTAAATCCCTATCATTCAAAGCAGGGCTCTGAAACGGAACATCAGAGCCGGAGTAGTGGAAAAGAGCACCCACTTGTTAAGTTCATTCAATTGCGGTTAATAAAAACTTAACAACATATTGATTTTATGCAGACTTCATTTAGATAAAATAAACTGTGAAATAAATTTCAGCTTGCTTTGCATTCAAATCTTTAATTTGCATTGAGGCTTTGCCACTTTTTTTTGCTTCTTTAACTACCTGAAGAAACACGTCAAATTAAATCATTTGTACTATACTTAAATATGTTTAATATAAAATAAATTACTTATTCATGAATAATTTGCCAATCACCACTCAAAATGTCCATAAATGATATAATTTGGCGATGGTACAAAAGGTGCGATAACAAAACAATCGTTAGTATGAATGAATCAATGTGCGTGGGTTATCGCACTGAGCGTTTCTCGAAATTTTTGCTATTTGTAAAAACATTTTACAGTGCATAAGTATTCTATTTTTTTATAAATTATAATTTTTTTTTAAGATTCTTTGCTGTTGGAAGTCTTCCCAAAAAGCTTTAACTGTACCCACTTTGTTGTTGTTACTTGTATAGGTGTTATCATCATCATTATATGATTTATTACTGGAATACAGCTGAATGAAATACTGAGTTCTATATTTTATTCATTAATGTTTTTTTTCTGTTCTATTATAGTTTCTCCCGTTCAAACAATTTTTGTTTGCTGCTCAATTATCTGTTGTTTGCTGTTCGTTCAATTTTTCTTTATCACTCAAATGCATTTGGTATGATCATCTTAATGCAAATTTAGATAAAGAAATGAATAAAGCGGTTTCCATTTAATGGTTTCCTCGTCTTTATTCTTATTGGATTAACGCTTTTTTAAAAACAAATCATTGCATGTAACACATTAAAATTTATTATGTATACTTAATAATGTTTATTAACGCATTTAAAAAGAAATCCCATAATTAAGTTGCTGTTCTTCTTCTCAATAGTTTATGACAGCATGCACCAGCAGCAGCACCAACTTGTGCCGTTTGCTATCAATAGCGGTCGTTGAACGCTTTTGTGTGCCTTGCTACTGCTGGTGCATTGCAGTTTAGAATTTCAACACTTGACTCTGTGTATTTATAGACAAAAAAGAATATAACTAGTGCAGTTCAAAAAGTTATCAATAATTATTTATGTTACCATAAACATATTTTTATAGTTGCCATAAAGTGACACGAAAAATTAACTTGAATTGTGTAATTTTACGGATATTAATTTTATGAAATAAATTCTTGTTATTAAAGGGTTGTTTCCTTGAAAAAAAAAAAAAAAAACAATATACTTCTAAAGTTTTTCTTTGGTAACTATTACTTTGGTTTGATAACTATTAGAGTTTTGAAAATATTTTCTCAAGTCGAGACACTTTGAGATAGCTGTGAAAACCTAGCGTATTTTAGTTGATCGAATTTGTTACCTTCAGGACTGCACATGTTTCATATCAGTTCTCTTACTTTGCCATAAGATAACGCCGAGGCAACGCAATGGCAGACATTGTTCGTATTATTTATGTTACTTCGAATTTCATGATTTTCAACATCTGCCGACCGATTAATTCATATAAAATTTTTGGTCACCGTTTCTCAAACTATAAATTTTGATGAATTTGTAGAAATTTGAACAATTAGGTTTTTACATTGAAAATGCTCCTTTAACAGAGACACCTATATAATAGAATTTTTCAATTTCCTCCTTCCGCCTAAACGGTACTCACAGAAAAGATAAGTCTCATCAAATCACATACACTTTTTGATTAAAATTTGAGACAAAACGTAGTTGGAGGTTGATGCAATTTTTAACGAAAGTTCCAACCATATAAAAATTTCTTTCAATAAAGTTATGCAATAAATTTTTTGGGAAATTTTTGTTTAAATTTAAATTAATATTTATGCATCTTTGTAAATAATAACTTACATTTTTTTAGAAAACTCAACTAGTATTAATTAGTTTTTGAGGTGTGTAAATGCTACATTACAAACAAGAAATTTTTTGAAAAACAAATAAATTAAAATATCAGTAGGTAGTAGTGCCTTCTGTAATTTATTCTGCTATCAATCCATTTCATGGTCTGGCAAAAACACTAGTCAATCTTGTCAAAAAAAGTCAAATAATATTATGGAATTTATTTGATGAAAATAAGCATGAAATTGCTTCGGTAATTTCTTAGATGTCAGGAACGGCTTCAAAAACTGACACGAGACAAGGATGGCCTTACGATATACTCCGCGCTGCCATTTAAATTTTCGACAGAACTTAGCATGGCCATTTGCCATTATGGTACCCGTCGTATTAAATGTCATTTTGAAGATGGGTTATCTTTCGGACGAAAAGTTTTTCCTTTGTACATATTGCAATTACATTAAATAAAAATCAATATTAAAAGTTCAAAAATTTAATTTTTAATTTATGTCTTAAATTTTAATTCAATGAATATCTAATAAGTTTGCATTGACTGAAAATTTTCAAATGTCGAAAGAATCCTTGACTCAGCTCATTCATATACATACTCTCGTATTGATTCAGCATTTCTTACTTGACAGCATAAGAGGAGAATGAAACAATGTATGATAAGTCACAATGCACCAAATAATACTTGTGAATATAATTAAAAATGCAATGAAAATTTCATAAATTATAATTTACTTGCACTTTCGTCAAAACAATAACACAAATCTTTGTGAATCAAAGTACTTAGCATGCAAAATAATTTTCAACTATCTCTTGCACTTCAAAGTTGATGCACTGCTGTAGCATACGCGAGCATGATTTATATTCTTTTTTTTGATTTATCAGCGCTTAATGGTTGTATTTCAATGTGTCATTAAAATGAAATCGACAAGGGTTCATGGACATCAAATTGTAAGAATAAAGATGGTTACCTCTTTAACATAAAATAGAAGGAATAAATTTCCATCGCAATCTTTATGCATTCTAAAAGAAATGAGATGCTTAAGGCAAAGTAAACTTTAAATTTAAAGAACAACAACAAATTATTATGTTGGACCTTACTTCATACTATCAGAGAATTAACTTCAAAATTAGCGATTTTTAGTTTGACCTATTAATTGTTTTGTAACAAAAAACACACTTTTTAATGTTTAAAAATAAATGCTATATTCACTACTCAAAATAAATCACAAGTCTTTGCAAAACTATTAATACACTTCAAAACAAGTTAATTTTTCGCTAATTTTCACTTCAAAATATTATGTTAGGGGTCGTCCATAAATGACAAAAAAAAAAACTCTGGAATTTTAACCCCCTCCCTCTGGTTGTCCACTTTCGTCCGATTTCTTTTTTTTAGCTTTTATTCGTTTCTTATGGACAAAACGAAAAAATGGACGTCCGAAAAGGGCACGAAACCGCCCCCGCCTCCCCACCCTGTTCACTTTTGTCCGTTTTTACAAAGACTGTGCTTATGTGATTATCTTCAAGATTTCGGAATTGTGCATTTTTCCGCATGATTTTTTTTTGCCTTTTTTTCTATTAATTTTGAACAATCATTTTTATTTCAGTCCAACATTTTCCTGATACTTAAAGCTGTTCCCAAATACATGCAGACAAATCATGTCTATAAATTTTCACCTTTTCTTGGAGTTCTTAATTGCACACCTTTTTTTTCTCTTAACAACTTCATCTGTATTTGCATATTTACGTATTTTCAATCAACTAATTTGTGTAACAAAATAAAACAAATCTTCCTTTCGAAATATCCGCCCAATGCCTTTATACATAGGTGCGTATACAAAACGTAACTATCTTAATGCCGTAAATCTTAATTTTTTTTAACAAACGCTTGCATAGCGAAACGCAACCACACACTCACATTTATGCACATACACGATAGATACATTTGGTTTATTTTGACTCTGAATCATCCCACTGTAAAGAATTGGCGCCAATATTTGCGTGGGTTGCCGCTGGCACGCTTTTAGTTCCGTTTCATTCTTTTTTGATCAGATAGTGCAGATTGATGCCTTACTCAATAAGCTGCTTATTAAAGTTGGTGGGATGGATGTTGAGCGACCCGGCCGACCAGCCCACATAAACTGATGTGTATTTGAACTAGAACTCAGTTCATCGGCGTCTATTTATTCATATTTAGTGCGGTCAGGGATGTTTCTTATTTCGATTTATGCATACATATATCATTTCATTTTATGTTTTATGTTTATTTTCTCTCTATTATTGTCTTCTTCTTCTCTGAATTATATACTCTTATTTTATGTTTAATTTTAAATTTGATAAGAAGTACGATTGTTTGCGTGTGTTCAGAGACAAAGTTTTAATTAAACGCCTTCGAATCTGAAATTACGTTTGCCAAGCTGTCTCGTTGTCTTCCGTCTGTGATTTGTTTTTATGTAGTCGTATTTTTGAAGTTTTTTTTCTTTGTTTAATTAATTTCATTGATTTTTTCATATGACATACTGTTATTATTCTATATTGCTGATGTAGGTGTAATATCTGTATGTCTATTGACAAGTTTTTTTCTTTAAGTCTGTTTCGTCAGTGTGAGCTAAAAAATTAGATCGCGTCTAGGTAGCTTTCAGATCATTGAGCTGAAGGCTGTATGGCATACCGAATAAAAGCTACCTTTTAAACTATACTCATATGTATGGGTGTGTGTGGGTAGTCCTTTAAAAATCGTTTCACTTTGCAGCTGATTTTGAATTTGCATAATTTTTGTCTTTAATTGTGCCTCTTTATAACGCTTCTTATGCCCAATGGATTGGTTAACTGAAAAGAAGTGTCACTTAATTTAGGGATAAATTAAAGAATTTTCACTAGTAGTATTCACATCGGCCTCTTTAATTCGTTAGTTGTTATTCGTTACTTTTCTATATGCATGTTGTTTTTGTAAAATTATCGAATCGCCGAACTAACGAGTAACAAAGTAAAAACACAAAATCAGCTGTTACTAACAGGTTAACGAAATAAAACAAAAAAAAAGGGTCTTCACAGTTAAAAGCATTACCGAACTACTTACCAGCTAACGAGGCTGGTGTGAATAGCACTACTGTTTAAAACACAACTTCTTTCCGGGCATTTATTATGTAATTAAAACGGGAATAAGAATTTTTTATAAAATGGAAGCCATGTACTTAGACTACGTAGTGCACAAATAATTCACATAAAGCTTGTTTTAAAAATAGAGACTCATAGCTTCTAAACTACTGAACCAATAAAATGACTTAAGGCCTTTCATAAATAATCGATCCATGTATACGATTGAATTTTTTTTTCAGTTGATTTGTAATAAAATCATTATTTACTACCATCCATCTCTTAAAAATTTTCAACTATGTTGTTTTCTCGCAAAGTAATGGCCATTTTAAGATGACATGAATATGAAAGAACGTTATCATTTAATTAAAATTGTGGGTTATATCAAATTACTTAACCGTTATCTCGTAACGTATGATTCGAGCTCAGCGACCCCAAATTACCCTAAGTTGATATCAGTCGATGATACTTCCCTCGGTATTTAGGTGTTATTTTTGCACAGTGTTATTAAAATTCATATCATATTTTGAGTGAAACAAACATTTGTTTGAAACAAACATTTACGTGTTTGTGTCAAACAAATCATATTTTGAATGCAAAAAACTGTACTTTCTAGCTAAGGTCCGCTGGTGTGGATCGTATGCGTATAGTTTTTTGCCAATAGTTTTTCAATTATCCAATATCAATTTTTACTGTTGATGTTTCTTAAGAAATACAATTAAGACTTTCTTTTAACTGTTACAAAATTGTGATATTAACTATTAAAGATGAGTTAAATTGATATTTTTTATTCGCTCAAATGAATTGCTTTGTTTAACACTCTTCTGCTACTGTTTGAATTAGCCAAGTTTTATCCATTTATCCTATGCATCCAATGCCATCATGGTCATGCACTTAATATGGCACACATTGTAAACGGCATTTTGGTACGTCGGAATTTGCACTCCATAGCATTTTTCTTTTCTTTTTTGCTTACAACCAACGAGCTTACAAATTATGGCTTTATATTTTTTAGAGTGTTTCAAAAAATCTTTAAATTTTAATTAAAAATCATAACTCAAATAGTTTTAAGATCCGTACAAACAAAAACACAAATATATTTTTGCAACAGTCTGATAGAGTATATGGTCTTTTACTAGGAACTGGTAACTTTGCCAAGTAAGCAGTATTGAATGCCAAGCCTTTTAGACGTCGTCTGTAAGTATGTAGTAGCAGTGCTTTAACGTCCCCAGTATACTTTTACGCCTTCATCTTCTATGTAGTGCTAGTGCACATGATCATCACATATTTCATCAAGTTGTTCCTCGACTTCTGATGATGTGGCTGATGAAGATGACTAAACGGGTGCACCAGTCAGTTGCAATATCATGTCAGTACCGTTGTGTCGTTCGGTCGTTCGTTAGTTGGTAATTCATGTTTCTGTTTATTTTATTTCCACTTATTAATAGATTTCAGTTTAGCGTTTTGTTTCCTTGAGTGAAAATGATGGACAGATATTATTTTGCGTCTGTCTGTTTGTCTGCCTTAGTAGTTCACCATAAAAGTCTGTTATTGTATAAACATTTTCTTCATCTTCTTTGTAGGCTTGAAAATAATTTAATAGTACCATGTGCTAGCAGTATTTTTTTTGTTGCCCCCTTTACTGCTAAATTGTATGACTTTTTGTGCGCTGTTCTCTCTTAGGTTGAGTTCATTCACTGAGTAAGAACTTTGATAGCAAATTAATGGAAAATGTATTATAGTGTTGCCAAAAAATACACTAAAATTGCACAAAATAATTTTTAGAAACCACAACTAAAACAAAATACAAAAATTCAGAATTAGTAAACGCATAAGAAACGAATAGTTAGCAGAGGAAACTTAAATTGAAAGCAGCACCAAAAACTACGGTCAATTGGAATGTTTGATTCTAGAAAACTGTAAATTGGTATAAATAGTCATGCTTATTTGTAACTCGTGCAGTGAACATAGGAAAAGTGTGTTGCTTTTGAACGCTCTTAACTTTTTTCAACTTCAATCTTAACTTCTGTTAAGGTGAACGTTGTAAAAATTTTTTTTAGAGCTTGTGAATTATGCTAAATTATGAACAAAGCAGTTATTGTTAAAGACAAAAAATTAATTGACATATCATCTAAAGGTCGTTGGCTTTAGACTCCATTTAAGAAAACGTTTCCTTATCAGATATATCGTCGTGTGTCGTGTGAAATTTAAATAGACCTTGATTAAATTAAATTTTGCGATATATATTTGGCAAACTGTTGTTACACCAATAATTAACTTGTGTTAAGTAAATGAAGTTGAAGCTTTTGAACAATACTGTTAAGACTTGTGAATTCTTCTGAAATGTAAATAAAGCAGTTAGTTTTTATATAATAAAAATTATAATTTTGACTGCAACACAATTAAGGGAATAAATTAATTTAAAAACAAATTGTGTAAAAAAAGTAATAATTCAGAAAAGGATATGTCACCATTTTTACGTTACTTTTCATAATGTTTATATGAATTTCATAAAAAAATATACGATACATCTAGTGACTTAATTAATTTTTGTCCCATTATGTGTCGAAAATCATTTAAAAATAAAAGGTTCAAGCTTTTTAAAAAAAGGGTGAAAAATGTGAAAAAATGTATACTCTCCTAAATTTTGATTTCAATATTAAAAACCTCTAAAAAAGAGTTAAAACCTAACCTAACAAATTTAAAAATATCTTTATCGTATTTTGCAAAAAAATGCAACAAATTTATTATTTTTTCGAATTCTTTATCATAACCGTCCGGTTGTCTACAAAATTTATTAGTTTGCGATCAAAGAAAATTTTAAATTTTTTGTCCGTTTGTGAGCTTCCGTGACACCATTGTGACTTGGGCTCTAAATTTCATTTCATCAGAATGTATATCATTACAGAGAAAATTATCATTGTGCTAAGTTTGTGAAAAACTTAAGTCTTCTGAATTATTCTAACATATAAATAAAGCACTTATTTTGAGACAGTGAAAATTATGTTTTTAGTTGTAATACATAAATAAATTAAACGATGCTAGAAAACATGGTAGCTTTTTAAACGTTTAAACTCTTTTTCCTACCACCAGCAATTTTCTTGTAGAAACGTTTTTTGGGAAGCTTTCTGAAACAGTAACTTAAAGACAAACTAAATCGTTGAAATGGGGGGTTTTTTTTTAGAGAAAAATGTGTTATTCCAGCATTGTGCAGTGTTCTATTGATCTAAAATCACTACCAACGTTTCAATTTTAATTTTTATAAATACCATCATAAAGTGTTATCATTAACATCTCTGAATTATTGTAGTTTTCACACTTACTCTACTCGCTTGATTTTATACATAAAAATTGAACTCTTTCCAAAAATAAAACGACTAACAAATCATGATAATAATTTTCAGTCAAAGGATGGCCTCATAATTATCATGATCATTATTATATTCTTAATCTTGCGAGCTGCATCAGCAACGTCTTTGCTGATGAGTTCAACATTTTTGGCTTCAAAGAAGTTGGAAGTTCATTAAAAATTTGTTTATAAAATGTGTTTTGTTGGTGCTTAATTATTTTTATATGAACTGAAGCAGCATACGACGAGTATGGTGGAGTATAGAGCTGATGTGCTGTGTACATGTCGTCGATTACTCATGTTTCGCTGTCTTCTATTCTTGTAAATATAATTTTTTTTTCTTCTTCTTAATATGCAACGTAATTACATTTTCTTGAACATTTCTTTGTTGCAAGTTTGTCTATATATAAAAATGTAGACATGTAGATAAGTTTAAGTGCTGTATGACCGGGTAATTTCAATAACTTTGCTTTACGCATTCTGATTTAAACATGAAACCATTTAGTTTATTAACTTTGACCCAACTTAAAATACCTCATTTAAATTACATACTTACAAAATAAATGTAGATAATTTAATATTTAATTTCATATAAATATATAATTTAAATTATCTAAAAAATAAAAATAACTAAACTTTTATTTATTTTATTTTTTTCAGATTTATCTAACACAAATTTTTTCATCGCTATGAAAAATGTAACTTTCAGCAATGATCGACTTAGTAACAAAACGAACGCTTTTTAAATTGATACAAAATGCATTTGTAAACGCAAAATTTAATTAAAATCCTACATAGTACAACCCTTCTATTAACAGCTAAATGTGAAGTTTTTGTTGAACGTGGTTTGGTTTTTATTATAATTTCTGTTCTAAACGAATTTACTATTGAATTTATTGAGTAACAACAATTAAATCCTAGACTCACGCTACACACAACAACGTATTTAAATTAAAAAAAAAATTATAACAAAAAAAAAAGAAAAATAAACCCATTACCGAACGAACAAAAAACCAAATGAAATGAAAAAACGGTGCAATATTTAGTTAAGAAAAAAAAAAAACTTGAATTATACGAAGAAATTCCAACTTGAAATTAATTGTAATTAAATAAGATATCAAATCTACGAAAAGGAAAACAGACAGACCTACATAGTGCATACGTATGAAAAGGGAAGGCGAAGCGTGCAGTACAGTGTTAATTAAGTGCAAATAAACCGAGTCGAGAAGTTTTTTTTTCTAAAATTATTCTCTATAAAATGTCTTTGGCTGACATGGGTACAGCGACTCGGGGTGGTGGTAGCGGTGGTGGTGTTGGCAGCGGTGTAGGCGGTATTGATATTGGTGCCGGCGTTCCAGGCGGACGTATGACTCACTCACTGAGTACACCATCTGGAGTCGATGGTACACCATCAACGCCTCGCCATCGTGGCGGTAAAAAATTGACTGTGCGCATACAGATGCTCGACGATTCAGTGACGATGTTTCAAGTGCAGGTGAGTGTTTTTTTAATTTAATTTCATAACTTTTTTTTTTTTTTGTTTCACTTGGTACCTATAAATGTTATTGACATTATTGAATTAAAAATTAAACAAATACGTACTAATAAACGTTCATGATGTAAAAAATGTGTACATACGTTGTATCAAAGACAGTCTTGAAAGTAATGAAACGAGGTTGAACATTAAAGTGCTCAAAGACATTTTTGTGTAGATGTTTTCTGCCAAAGAAAAACATAAATAAATTAATGAAACAGTTATTCATTGAGTATTGACAGAAAGAAATTGTAAAATTTTGCGTAGACTGAAAACACACGCAGATATGGTGCCCTAAGGCTAATGAAGAAACGAACGAACCAAATATATTGGCTCTGCGTTCCTTGAGGGTCTTGGCTTGCGCTCATTGAATGAGATCATTTCAGGAGAAGAAAGGGAATCATATATCTGTAGCGTATCACAATAGGCAACCTGCCTCCTAGTGAAATTTGCCATATGCTAACAACTATTTTAACCTAATCTATCCCAAATACACACCCTTTTGTGTTTTTCCATTGTGCCAGCTATTACAATTTCACAATTTTAATCCCCGCTTTGTTCTATATATATGTTTTAATTATCTCTTCTTTCTGGTAGTTCTTTCAAATAAAAAAAAAGCAAAATAGTCCATGACTTTCAGAAATTATCGTATAATATCATGGATCAACGAAAAGTCGAAAAGTATCGAATAGTAGAAAAAAAACAAATAGTCGAAAAGTAGTGAAAATCGAAAAATTTCGAAAGAGTCCAAGATCATTGAAAAGGTATCAAATAAAAGTGAAAAGTTTTGAAAAATTCGACTGAAGTTCAATAGTACCGATTGGTATACAAACACAAGCATCGAAAAAGTGAAATGGTTTGGACAACTATAAAAAAAAAACATAGAAAAAACTTGCAAAGAATCAGAAAAGAATGGAAAGTCAACAAAATTCGAAAATTATCGAAAAGCACCAAACAGTATCGAAAATCATCTGAAACCGAACGAATGACTGGTATCGAAAAACTGCGAAAAAATCGAAAGTATCGAAAATTGATAAACGTCGAAAAGTATCGGAAAGCCGATAAAAGTGGAAAAAATTCGATTGGCACAAAAAAAAAATAGAAAAATATTATAACACTAGAAATATACCGATAACTATCGAAAAGTCGGTGTATTTTCATTGAAATTTAAAAAGAAAAGTCGGAAAACAGTTTCGAAAAGTGGGTTTTTATCGAAATGCGTCGAATAAAATCGAAAAACTCGGATCAAGTCAAAAAGCACCGAATGGAAATCATCAAAAAAGTATCGTATTGTATCGAAAAACATCGATAGAAGTCGAAAAATACTAAATCGTATCGATAAACATCGAAATCAAAAAGTCTTTAAAGTTGCAAAAGTATAGAATGGTAAGAAAAACCATCGAATGGGCCAACCTCATACCAAATTTCATTGAAATCAAATAGTTAATTTGTGAAATATGGGAAAAAAAATTCAGTTTTGTCATTTAAAAAGAAAATAGAAATAAAAGTTTAAAACAATATTAATTTTATTGAAACAGAAATCGAAAAAAAAAATATTATTGAGCTATTTATTGGCCTAAAAAATGTTGCCCAACTTCTTATTCTTCAACAATTAAACTTAAGCTTTTTAAATCCGGTTGAGTTAAGTCATCCTTCCCAACAATATAATTGAAAATAAATAGTATTATTTCACCATATTTATTTAAAATTAGCTTTCATGGTAATAACAAAACTTTTTTTACAATGGTAAATTATTTCTTTCCGTGAAGGATGTAAACTTTTACGAGAAGGCCTTCCGTGCATGTTCTTGTGGCTGCTTGCTGAAAAACATCGTTTAAAAGCTTTTACAGTTTATGAAAATGTCATTTGCCGTAGAACTTTCGCCTACTTCCTCTTTCACGCTCTGAACAGCAAACACACACACAGTGATACTTATTCACTTCCTCCAAAATAGTTTTAAATCCTAATAAGATGTTAAAAACTTTTTTTTTTCCACTTTATAAATTGAGTTTCGTTGCGTTACTTTCGTTAAGTTACGTTGTGTCTGGCTCCATTAGCATTTTGCAAACAACGAAGCGACACAACGTTAGTAGCTTCTGTGGAACCTTGTACAAACGATGACGTAAATCAAGCCAGAAGAAGCAGAAACGCTACCAAGCGGTTTTTCTCGTAACATTATTTTGTGTTTTTGCGGTTTTTTCTCGAGTGGTGCCGTGTATACTACGGTCGTAGACCCTTGAAATGAGCACATGTGCATGAGAATGTGTGTGTGGGGTTGGAGTGTCGTTGCTCTTTTTTTTACGTGTTGTTTTCGATTTCATCATTGCCGCCAGGATAAGAAGACACTTTTGTGTAATTTCAGCTCAAAATGCTATTTGCTTATATTTTGAGAGTTAGCCCATTTTGAACTAGCGTTTGTAGATGAATAATTCAGGTGTGTCAAATTACTGTGTTGTTAGACTTCCTTTTGAATACTCGTTAGTTAAATTGTGTTGTAATAAAAACTACACTTCTGAACGTTTTAAAAGTGAGTGCTTTATTTATTCTTCACAATAATTTACAAGTTTTAGTAAAAATGTTCACAAACTTTAACATCATTTTACACAAGTTGTTTTCCAAGACATTTCACAATGTTCAAGTTTCTTTTATTGCTCATTTGTGCACATTTACTTTGTGCTCAACTTGTACCACTGTGGGTGTCGATTTTCAAAAAATTCTCAAGTCTCTTGTAATTTTTCGTAACAATAAAGACTTTAAAAGTAATCGTTGAACATGAAATAAATCCGATAAGAATTAGCAAAAATCCTTAAAAAATCGCTCTAAAACCTCATAAAAAAATGGCCTTATAGAACGACACACCTGCGGTAAAAACGTGTTAAAAAAAAGTTAAGGATGCCGCTACTGCTGCATCCTTTCGCGCACCAATTGCAAAATGTTGTATTTGTTGTAAATTGTTGTTTGTTTCAGTTGAATGCAGCATCAAAAAGTAGAGAAACATCGACAACAACACCAAAGTTGGACGTTGGCCAAAAATTATTTTAGACAAGTAAAGCATTTTGGAATTGCGCTAGTTTGGAATGGATTGAATTGGATTTGCACAAAAAATATTGCTGCTGCAGACATGAAATATTAATGTTGTTGTTGTTATTCTCTTTACTTTTGTTGTTCTTGTTGTTGCATAAATTGTAGCTTCCCCCTGATGTATATCAAAGGGCAGTCTATGATTTATGAATGAATTCGTGTATATATTGCATTTATTACTAAAAACTACCGGAAGTTTGTGTAAAATTTGATATAAATCTTTTTTTGAAAAATCTATCAGAAAAATCTACTCAGATTGAGTTTTAATTTCCTTTATTGTAAATAAAAAGAAAATTTCAAAGGTTTTTTAGACAAAACATTATACGTAAAATAAAGCGATAACATAATAACGAAAATTAATTGCGTTATTTATCGAAATTGTGCCATATAACTTTACACGACACAGAGATAGCCAAAAATTGCGTTACTGTAACGAAAACGTAACGAAAAGCGTAATGAAAAGCGTAATGAAAGCGTAATGAAAGCGTTATGAAAAATGTAACGAAAAGCGTAATGAAAAACGTAACGAAAAACGTAACGAAAAACGTAACGAAAAACTTAACGAAAAACGTAACTAAAAACGTAAAAAAACGCATCGAAAAACGAAACGCAACAGTTCTGATTTTGGTGGACCATGCTTATTTTCAAATAGTTTTTTAAACAACATTTTATGCACTTTGGAGCACATACAACTAGGGACATCTATGATGAATTCATTGTTGTTTTTTTTTTGTTCTCTTAAGAGAACTTTAGATAGTTACTTACCGTTTATTTTTGATGTTCCAATAATAGTAATAAGGTGCCTGTAATCCATTTGTATTTTAAAATTTGATTGCACTAATTGACGAGAAAAAGCTGACACAAAATTTCGACATGTCCAGGTACGTCCAAACTACCCTAAGGGTGTGTTTTGACCCAATATATGTTAAAAAATATTTATTGCAGCAATCGATAGTTCAAGGTTGAAACATATTTGTTGAACATGATTATGGGCGTCTCTGACGTTTTTTTGATTCTATTTATATAAAAAATTTATATTGCACCAATCAATGGAAAAACGTCGAAGAAATTTTTTTTCGCCATAACCAACCAGCGACGACATTTGAAAATTGAAAATGCTGCATGTAAAGTCGAAATTTACTTTTTGTAGGTCGAGCATACATTTTTTTTTTTATGCTTGAGCAGCTTTACTGGTGGGTATGCAAGATTGGGCTTGAAAGATTTCATACCGGAGTGAATTGATTGAAAAGTAACATGTCCTAAAGCTAACGTGTGACGCTAATGTTTTCTATTTTTTCATCATTTTTCAACTCAACCCCACATCTTTAATGCTAGCTTCTCAAAATCTATATTCTGCACTCTTCGTGCATAAAATACTCATTATCGTTGAGTTTTATTGTCTTAATAAATGTAAGTCTCTTTTAAGACTAGATTAAGTGCTAATAAGACTTAATTTTTTCTAAGCTTTTTTAAATTACACAGTATGTGTATATGGCTTCTTATGCGAAGACGATTCCACAACTCTTTTCGTTGCTTTTGCTCCAACTTCAACGTCATCAGCATCAACATCAACTCGCATGCTCTACCAAGTGCTACAATAAACGCTAAAACTGTTGTTACTGTTGTTTGTTCTGGAGCAATTTGTTGTGTTATTGTGTTTTTTACTTTTGTTTTTTCACATGCACAAAGCAAGCCTTTGAAGTTGTGTTCCCCCCTTAGTGTTGATAGGCTTTTAAAGCAAACGTACAAATGTTCGTTGTTTGCTCATGTAAAAAAAAAACAAAAGTTTAAGCACTTGTTACATTTGAAGTGGTTACAAGTGAGCCGCCTAGTTTTTATTTCTTATTTTTTTTTTTTACATTTCTGAACAAAACTATAAAGCCCAACTAAACAAGTTAGAAATTTAAGTTTAATAGCAAAAATTTAGTTGTTCTTTCTGTTGGGTTCGTAAACAACTGAATTGCTATTTTATAGTTTTTTTTTGATACATTTATTTATTTAAATGTTTTTTTTTGAATGACACCCAAGTCTTAATATTATTATTGTGAAAAAAAAACTTTGAATTTTTTAATATAATGCGCGTTTTATTTATTCTCTTTAAACCTGGAAATTAATAAAACGCCTAAGTTTAACCTAATTATATTGCTGCTGCTACTGAGCGCTTAGAGGCATGACAATGTTCGACGTAACAGCTGTTTTAAAATAATAAAAACAAAATGATTTGATTGAATTGAATTTATTGTTTTGTTTTATAAAATGTTAAACGACCTGGGAGATTTAATAAAATTCGCAATGAATTCATTCCTTCCATACTCTTAATGATATATTTTCTGGTTCATTCTTGTTTTGGATAAAAACCAAAATGTATTTTTACAACGCTGCCATATGTTTTTTTTTATACCCTACACTCCGTGTATATGCACTTTCTTCTACTGTTTGTAACACATAGAAGGGAGCGTAGTAGGTATACAAAAGTGCTTGTATTCTTGATTAGTGTCATCACCTGAGTCAATTTAGCCATTTCCGTTTGCCTGTGGAAATCACGATTACGAGAGAATTGAATGAAATTTAATACAGAACCTACATCTTCAAATATAGCTCGTGGGAAAGTGGGTGAAATCTGTTCACGGACGCGCCTGCCGCCCATACAAGTAAAACATTTAAACTGCCGTATAGAGATAATTATTGGATGTAGTGTGACCAAATCTCTCACATACACTAGAAATAACTCGGGCAATCTCAGGGCAGAAATTGGGAAATTTTAGAAAAAAGGCGTGGATACCATCACACACTTCATAACGCTATACTGAGAGAATAACTTGAGTACATGCATCTAAATTTCACAGAAATTCTACAACTGCTTCAGACAAGTTATGGACGAAACGTGGCAACTTCCATTCATAGAAGCAAAAACTTAAAAACGTCCTAATGTGTGAAATTTTGTGCAAAGACTCAAAGTTGTTTGGACTAGCACTCGACAAGTGAGCAGAGGGTGTGACACCTCTAATACAAGCAAAAATTTCAAACAGCTATACTGACGAAGCTATTTGAGGTAGTGCAACCAAATTTCGCACAAACATTAGAATTCGAACAAGCTTTGGACTGAATTAGGGCTTGAAGAGGCTATAGCCCCAGGCCCCGACCTCAAGGTAGCTCACAATCAGTGCTGGATTAAGATATTTACTAGTAAACCACGAAGCTTAATGAGCCCCTT
This sequence comes from Meiosimyza decipiens, assembly GCA_963680825.1. Taxonomy (NCBI): domain Eukaryota; kingdom Metazoa; phylum Arthropoda; class Insecta; order Diptera; family Lauxaniidae; genus Meiosimyza; species Meiosimyza decipiens. The sequence continues at coordinate 11,245,148 of OY804259.1, forward strand.
TCTGCTTTTTAGCCCCGGTACCCGCAAAATCTTTATCTGGCTTCCCATAAATTCTCCCCGCAAAGTCTAAATGGTGACCCGCCCATAACAGCATAAACTTCAATACGCTACACTGGGAGAAACATTTAATGTAATGAAAGAAAATATCACACATAGGCTGGAAATGGTTCAGACTAATTCTAGATAAAAATTCGGCAAATTTTGACAAAAGAGCGTGCCACTATTTATATTAAAATTTCAAAACGCTATACTGAGACAGTTATTTAAGATAGTGCAACCAAATTTCACACTAAAGTTATGAATAGCTCGGGCAAGTTTTTAATTTTAATGCTGTGTTGGGTATTTAATTTTATACAATTACTTATTATTATTTTTGGTTTGTGTCTGTACATATGTATCTGTTTGCGATGTGCAACATCTACTGCTTAGTCAAAAAAAAATTCACTTGAAAAACTTGAAATCGAGCAAATAAATGCATGCGTTTTGTTTAAAAGTAAAGAAATATGTGCTACTATGTTTGTTATTCCACTTTTGGAACGTATTATATCATCAGTCGTAAAGTAAAATCCAAAGAAAAATATATTATCTTTGCGGTAAAATTTTAATTGAACTTTACAATACGTTCCAAAAGCGGAACTGTTCTTTATTATACTATGTATATTAGGGTGATTCAAACTTTTTATTTGTTGTTTCAAACAAGTTTAATAGTTGTAGGTACATGATTGAATCAAACGCATTGAAAAGAGCATACAATTTAAAAAAAAAAAAATTTTAAATTCTAAAAAATAATTCATTGATCCAATGAGCCTCCAGTAAATAATGTTAATATTATGAGCTGTCGTTGCACCATAATTTTGCTATCATGCCCCTGCAATTAAAAACAATACAAAAAAATTTAAATCACCCTAATGTCGGCATATATTTCTTTGTATAAAGCTTTAGCTGTTTTGCTTTAACTGGCATGAATAAACCCGCCTAATATGTCGATTTTGACATTAAAATTTCTCTGTGTGTAAAATTATTAAAAATATGTATATTTTCATTATCTTAACGTATACATATGAGAAAGAAAAAAGCAAGACTCAAGTGGAATGTTCAATTTTTTGTTTTAGAATATTAGTTTTTGTGCCAAATTACGTCACATTAAGATCATAACATTTAACCGTCGACGAATTTAATCTATAAATCCATAAAACATATTATATGAGCTCGCAAAAGCCATTATCACACATGCCACTTTTATGTCCAGAAAGTTACTTGAATTGTTAACTTTTGCAAGGGCATAAGTCACACGAAAATGTCTTTCAACACAAAGTTAATCGCTAACTTAAGACATCTGAGGAATTATTGCTCTTCGTTTTAGATTACAAACATTTTTAGTTTCCGCCATGCTGTTGATATATATGTATGATATATAGAGTGATTCAATTAGAGGTTACAATTGAAATGTAAAATAAAAAGTAATGAATTTACAATAAAATGTTGATATTTATGTTTGATATACGAAGTTGAAACATTGATATCAAACATGGAAATTGATATTGGCCAAATGGCGCTTTTGATGAAATTTTCGTTTAACTTTCCAGCAAAAGTTCTCTGGTTGTCTAACGATAGCGCAATTAACATTAATTCTTGTATTGTTTTGGGGTCATTGACATCAATTAAAATGCATTCTACTATTGAAAACCGCTCCATAATTAAAAACGATGTCAAATGTGAACTTGCTATTTTTGAGAGCAAAAGTATTGCTAGATTGAAATTTTAACATTCAGTTAAATCAATCAAAAAATTTTTTGGGTGCGCTACAGTTTGAAATTAGTAATGAAAAATAGTTTTTCCAAAAATATCCCGAATGTAAAAATTATCTTCTAAGGATGTAGTTAACACCTTATACTATCCTTTCAATTTTAATTTATGCATGGTCCAGGAGGCACCAACGATGTTCTTGAGAATCTTAATAAAGTCCTGAAATTGGTATTCGTATTGGAACTTAAATTAATTTCGGATTGCATAAGTGGGCGTGGCAACTAGTGCATATTATAGCTAGGAAACCATCTGGTATATTAATGCTGGCTAACTTAATTACAACCATAAATCAAGAAAAAACAGCAAATTAGCAAATTTGAAGGCATGTTAACTTGATGAAATCGTAATATACAGAAATTTTTCGGTCCAGGAATCGGTATGTTTTCTCCCCTTGTACAGCTATCAATGTGATATAATTTCTGAATTAAACCTTTTTTTCGCCAAAAAATTAATAAAACCTAAAAAATGGATGTTTTGGCAAAAAAAAATCGGTATATGTGACAAATTTCAAAACAGTGTAGCTACACTGCAATGAAAAACGTTTCTTAAATCAATGTTGAAAAAATATAAAGAAGGCCAAATCTTTCTAAATATTTTTGTTTCAGTGAAAAGAAACCTCTATACCTAGAGTCAAGAATATAATCTTGATCAAAATAGCTCTATAATTAGAGTCAGTTCCCAATGGTGACCAGTTGAAGAGTTCGAAAGAGGCACTCTGTCCATTTACTCAAAAGATATGACACAAATCGAAAAATAAATGTTTGATATAGATTTTTAATCAAAAATACTTTTTTTTTACGATATGTTTTAATTGCGGTATTGTGCTCATACTTTTTAATTAAATTATATTTTTCCATCTAGGTGTTGCCACCAAATATTTACTTTAATAAACTCATTGAATTTTAGTTTTTGCCTCAATATGAAACATTTCCACCAAGTTTGATATCGGGCTGTTGCTACAAATTATTTTTAAATAAATGTGAACTTAATTGAAACATTGAAAATGATGACAAATAATTAAATGCATTGATGTTCGCTCCTTGACACTTTTTATCATTAATTTATTGTGTTCTATTATGCAGTCGTTAAACTATTAAAAGGAATTGCATAGCACGTCAACAATTAGGAAAAAGTAGGTCGTTTAACATAAGAACTGTTTGGTGTGAAGCTGAGTGCATAAAATGAGATTTTCAATGAAAGTCATAAAACAAAAAGATGCTATCAATATGAGTAGTAAATTCTAGGCAATACTATTTGCAGATCTCTATAGGAATATATTTAATTTCAAGCAATTGAGATATGTAGTATGTATGAATGAAAAATTGATAACCAAGCTGTGTTTTATTTGTTGACACAAGCGTTGACATGGTACCTTTTTCAGTAGATTAAAACAATTAATAAATTGCGTTTAAAATGAAAATAAAAGTTACATTTATTAATTAAAACATTTTTAAATAAATTTTTAACATTGCTATAAATAATAAAGTGGTTGGTTGATACTTAGAAATTCAAAGGCAAAACCTGCCCTTTTTTTATACTTAAAACATTTTAAGTTGACCACAACCTATGGAAGAAAAATGTCGCATAAATTATGCAAACCTAAGGACTTGCTATAATTAGAAATTCTATTTTGAAACAGAGTGTGTGCCTGTGTAGGCACGGATACTTGGCTGTATGGTGACGGCAACATTAACATTGCAACAGAAGTCAACATTAGTAGCAAGCACATCAGCAGCGATACTTTTATGTTTGTCACTCATTAAAAATTTAAGCACGTTCACGAAAAAGTCTATAGACGTATAAATAAAAAAATTTGAACCTTTAAGTTTTTTTTTTTTTGCTACATCAACTATGCCAGCAGACCACAGCAATTTAACCACCAACCAAATCCACAAATTGATGGTCGAAAACATCAACAACAATATGAAGACTACTAACAAACCTTACCATAAAACCATACTAATACTTGTGGCCACGTTAATTTTGGGCAAAATTGGTAATACGAATACCGCATATGACCGAGTTGAGTTGCAGTACTTCCTGCACAACATAAATTTATGGTTGCTACACTTTTTTTTCTTTTATTTTTGTTGAATGAAATTTCTCAGCCACAATTGCTTTTTAAAATTGTTTAATGATAGGTTAGGTTTAGTCAGGTTATCTAGGAGTGGCAGTCAGTTACGAATCGACTCTCTTAGAGCAAATGTGATCCAATGTGATACCACATGGTGTCTGGCTATACTCTCTCGTTGAACCAACCAGATTTCGTAATAGAACTAAATAGCTGACCTATACTAACATGTCTGAGGACATTCAGATAATCAAATAAAAACAAACCAAGTGTCTTGTGGCATTTTCCAGTAAGAGCGGGGCAGTAGTAAAGAAAATGTTTAATGTATTCCTCCTCCTCCACATCTCCACAACTTCTACAGAAGCCGAAAGACCTAACACCTAATCTCTCCGCATGTCTGCCGATGAGACAGTGACCAGTTATGTCTGCAAAATCTGACGAGACTCTATGTCTAGTGCAGGATATCAGTTCTGACGAACGCTTAGCATTCCATTTCGGTCAGATTTAGATTTATTACAAGTTGACCCTTGAGCCCATCTTTTGTTAGAATTTTTTACCACTTCTTCTTTTAGCAGTAACTAGCAAGTTCATTACCTTTGCAATTGTCGTCTATGTTCCTATGCTCAGACACACAGATGTGGTGAATGTTAAAATGCTGAACCATTTTATTTAGAGACGAGAGGCATTGTTGAGCCACTAGTGAGTTTAGGAAGACTGATTTTAGAGATTTAATAGTAGCCTGACTATCTAAATAAATGTTTATATCCATTCTGAATAAAACATTCATCCTCAGTCAGGATGTTATCTCTTCTATCGCTATATTCTCTGCTTGAAAACCGCTACAATAGTCTGGCAACCTCGCAGCAATTCTTATCTTGAGTTCCTTAGAGTAAATACCATTACACCACCTGGTAATTTAGCTTGGAGCTATCCGTTCAGAAATCAAGTAATATGACCCCTTTTCCACGCGAGTCCTCCCTTCCAGTTATTCCTAGACGGAATGTGAGTTAATAATAATCCTTAGTGAATGAAATTACTAAATCACTAAAGCTATGAAGGATAGTGTCCTGTTCTACCCTCGGACCAGCAAACAGTTTGCCTAAGCCTAATGGCGGCACAAGCTACCACCCGTTTTCCTAGCAAGAGGCAACTCCAATTTTTGATTTATTTCATTTAATGTACAACTTGTTCACTATTTTTCCTTATTTAGGTACTTTTTTCTTACCGAAAAAGAAAAAATCGGTCAAAATTTTCTATAACGGTTTTTGGTGATATATGCTTAAGTAACTGCCTCCCTCAGCATAGCGTTTTGAGTCTTTTGTTTGTTTATATGGAAGGTCTAAAAAATCTAATGAAATCCATACTGTGCGAGAAGTACTCGTATCAATAATGCAAAACGGAAGTTGGTTAGATGTCTAAGATGAATGGGATGAAGTGAAAAGGACTGCTAAATGTTTAAAGGAGACGTTTTTTTTCATTTTTGTGCCCATAAGAATTCACACTGGCTGCAGTAGTGTTTTCAAGAATTTCCTTTTGAAAATCACACTAAAATAGGGAGCATTTCTTATGTTGCTGTTACGTAAAAAGCATTGAAGAATAAAAGCGCATGCTTCTGCTACATTACACGTTCCACGGAGACTGAATTGTTTGATAATAATAAAAAGTTTTTTTATTAACAAACTAAAGGAATGTAAAAACGAAATAGGAAAATAACAAAGTCTGCAAAAAAAAGAAGGGAAAATAAACGTAGCTAAATATTAACAAAACAACAGCCAATTTTCTCCCTGTTGTCGTTGTCGCAATTTTCTGTGTTTTTTCTTTTTTGCTGCTGTTGTTTTGTTACAAAGATAAACGTACAACAATTTGTGCATTTCTTATCTCTTGGGTGTAGCCACAACACCATGCGCCACATAAAGGAATTCTTGTATTTTGTGTAAAAATTGTTTACCTTAAATTATAATTCAATATTTTACAGACTTTTTTAAGCTTTACCTTTAAATTAGATAAAAGTTTGCAGACTTTATTTGCGTTAGAAAATAAACAACTGTTTGTTCACTTGAAAAATTTTAATATCTCATACTACATAAAAGGTGTGCATTGTTACTCATTTTTATATGAAAAAAACTTATTTTGTGGTGTTTTTGGACAGCAAATAATTAATAACAATTTTACTAAGCTTACTGTTTTGTACAGTATATATTTTTATATTATAAAAACAAACAACAAAACATAAAAAGAAGGGCTAAAGCTGGTCATGCTAGTTTCATGCATGACCAGATGGAATCATCAGTGACTTATTTGGTATTTTATTCTCTATTATTTAGAGCCCAAGAACAAGTGAAACAAAACAAAGAAATCTTATTTTCTCTGTTATGTCAGTGTTCTCGCCAGATCTAGGCACAAAGGTCACTGATGATTCTCTCCAAATTTTTCGACTTTTTCACAGTTTTGAACTTGGTCAGCATTTAACAACATTTTCAATATTTCTTGGGACTTGGAACATCTAGCCACTTTTTCACATTTATCGACTCTTTCATAATTTTGAACTTCTTTAACATTTTAAGACTTTTTTAGCATTGTTACGGCCTTCTCAACAGTATATCGACTTTATCAATCCTTCTTGACTTTTTCGGCATTTTTCGACTATACCTATCTACATTTTTATTCGACTTTTTGAACATTTTTGATCTTCTCAACATTTTATCGGCTTTCCAACATTTTATTGGCTTAATAAACACTTCGACTATTTGAACCTTAGTCGACTTTTTCAACATTTTTCGACTTCTTTAATATTTTTCGACTTTTTTCAACATTTTCCATGCTAACATAACGAAACATCATTAAGGTTATAAATCATACCCTTAGAAGAAGAAAGCATAACATTCTTTACATAAGAAGCAGTTCAATTTTTTTTTTTTTGACATTCCATAAGTCTTCTTCTTTGTATTTAGTATATCACAATAACTTTATATTATGGCTATTATTTCCAAACAATTGCCAACATTACTCACAAAGCAAAAAAAAATATTGCAATAGTTTTCGTCTGTTGTGTTAACAGCAAACAAATTAACTATTATTTGAATAAATCTGGGACAGAATAACACAAAGACAAAGAAAATGACACCATAATGAAAGTAAGAATGTTGTCTTTTTGTCATTTATAACAGCAGCAGCAGCAACATACTACTAATTGTCACAAGATTCATTCAAACAGAATTAATTGTTATCAAAACAAAAAATTGCACTCATAAAATGAAATTGACGCATTTTTATTATGTATTATCCATACAGATACGAAAAGTCAAGAGAGAGTGAGAGAAAGCCCAGCAAACATTTGAAAGTTTTTTTAAATCTTTTTATAACTTTTTCAGAAGTATATTACTAAAAGTTTAGCGTGAGTGATAGGTAAACCGCTTATTTAAAACTCTTCTATATATAATCTAACAACAAAAATGAAAATAATTGATTTTGAATCCTTTATGCCATTATTTAACGACTTTTCTGTAATATTAGAATCCAACTTCCAAGCCATGAATTCATAACTCACCTAGAATGTTAAACTGACTTTCGAGGTATTTTTAAAATTTCATGCATTGCAATGTTTTATGATTCGATAAAACTTTTTTGCTGTCTGCATTGTAGATAACCACTTCAACAACAATCGCTTTAAGCACTCTCTAATATTTCATACGCGAATCGCTTTGGCGAGTCGATGATCCCGGACGGTTTCTCCCGAACTATCGCTTGACATCAGAATGTCTCGTAAGCCCGAAGTTCGTTCTAAATCAACGAAGCTCATTCTAAGATCGAAGCTATCAAAATCCACGTTTTTAAACAAGCGATTTACGTTACGTTTCGATGCTCAAATGCCCGAAGTTCGTTCTCAAAAGCCCGAAGTTCGCTCACAAATCGACGAAGCTCGTTCTAAAATCCACGTTCTCAAATCGACGAAACTCAAAATCACGTTTTAAGCAAGCGATTCACAAGCTCGTTCCCGCGCGATCGATACAAGCGTCTCGGCAATTGATATATGACTCTTCCACGATGAAAAATGTTTGCTGGGAGTAAATATGAAACGAATGTCAGAATGCGATAGTGCTTAAACTAAAGTGTGTGTCAATGCAGATAGAAGGAAAATTGTGCATTCAAATCTGCACTTGTGAAGTAAAGTGGTGTGTATTCTGCCTTTTTCCTTTCTTTTATTATTTTGTTTTTTTTTTCCTGTTTCTGCGGTTTGGTTTTAATGAAATGAAATCCTTTGAATTTGTCGTGTTTAACAATAACAACGACGATGGCGACGGCAACGGCGACGACTACGACATCGTTCACAGCATGAACTTTTGTTATCCTTAGAGAAAGGATAATTGTATTTAAAACTCAACATTCGCACAATGAATGTAAGAGATGCAATGCGAATAAAATGCAATTCACTGACGCTAAAAACTGTAATAAATCAATTAAAAGTTTTCACCCTGCGTTTTAGTTTAGCATTGAAGAAAAATAAAACAAAAATTTTGAATAGAAAACTCAAAATGAAGTAATTGAAGTCAAAAGTATCATTCACTAAGGTCTTTTTTTTATAAATCTAAAACTACAATCAATTGCAATATTTCTCTAAGCTTAAGTAAATGTAAATTAAATTACTCAAGCAAGAATTTATCTCAAATTCAAATAATTGACAAAGAAATTTATCAAAGTAAATCTTTACCAAAAAACTAAATAAATAAAGAATAGCTTCAATTTTCCCTTTACATTTTATGTAAATAGTATATAGAAGGAATTGTTAAACAAAACGAAACAAAATTATTCATACAATGAAATGTATTTTGTCGCCTTCAAAGTGTGCCGCAGCACTTGAAATGCAATTACGTCAGCGCTTAATCCAGTCCTCGTTACATTCATTTCATAGACTGATTGAGAAATAGCCTTAAGCTCATTCGGCGAATTGGCTTTTATGGCTTTAACCGACTCAAAGCGCTTTCCTCGAAGTGGTAATTTTAACTTTGGATACAGAAAAAAACCAGACGGATTCATATCTGTTGAACATGGCATTCGTTAAATTTTTGATGAAAAGCTCTTGTGCAATGATGACTTTATGCGATGGTGCATTGTTGTGGTGCAAAATACATTAATTATCCTTCCACTAATCTGGCTGTTTTCGGCGTACATTCTCACGCAAGTATTTGATTACGCCTAAAAATTATTTCTTCTTTATAACAATGAGAAAATCAAAAATCACACAAGCCCACAAGACCATATACCGAGGTTAGGCAGGGTAGGTCCGAAAGTTTTTTGTGCACTTAATACGATCTCATCTGTATTTTTTTCTTTAACACCAATCTACTGAGATAGCCCTGTTTAAAGCTGCAAAAAATGTGTAAAAATATCGTTCTTCGCGCTTTTAAGCAAGAATATCTCAAGATCTTGTCGCATAGGAAAAAAAACTGAAACTGTTGTCCCGTTGTTGTCCCGTATTAATCTTGTCAGACCCCTGGGTACAATGTATGTGTACAATTTCATGAAAAAAAACCTGAAAATTATTGTTATTTCTGATTACCAAAATAATACAAAACATATTGTATTTTTAATACAAAACATATTGTATTTTTGATCGAGCGAAAGTCAAATCAGAATTAATTGTTACTCTTGATTAAAAAAATTGTAGCCGAAATAATTATTTTTAGCTTAAGCAAACAAATAAATTCTTATCCAAACATTAAGCAAAATGTTTATTATTACTAATCGAAAAAAAAAACTAAAATAATTGCTATTCTTGACCGAAATAATAAAATCCAAAAGTTTGTTTTAAAAAATACAAAAATGTTTGTATTAATCGAACTAAATTGAAATTGTTATAGTACTTTCTTGCTGAGATTAATGTTCAGAACAGTGTGTGAGAACACCAAAACAATTACAAAATCAAAAGCAAAACAGCAAAAAACAGCAGCAAAATACGGCTAAACCTAAATATATTCATTCTTGCTAAATAGAATTATCACTGATCTTTGAGCCGATGAGTGAAAATTTCTAAGCCTGTTTTTCTTTTTGCATAGATTTGTTGAGAACTCAAACAAAAATTAAAGTAAAAGCAAAGTCAAAGTACTTTTTTTCTGTTGTGTCATATGTTACAAATTAGGCTTAGAAATTCACACTCATCGCTTTAAAGGTCGCTGATGATTCCATTCAGCAATAGATGAAACTAGTATATTTAGATTTAGTCTAATTTTGCTGCTCTGTTTTTGGTGTCTACTGAACAGTAAGATCAGTTAAAAAATTATGATCTAAGTTTTTTCTGTTCCGATACAACACAAAAAATTAGATGAAATTGATATTTTTGTTAGAAAAAATAAAAATCGCAAGGGTTTGAATTTGTAGCTTTCGATGAGTTATAAACATAAAAATCAAATGAATTCACAAAAAAAAAAAAATCAATCAACAAAGACTATTCCATCTATTTATAAAATTATTGTCCTTATGGTCCCCTAGAAATTACAATGAAAAAAAAACATACATACAAATAAAAATGTAACAGCTTTCCTTTTACTTGTTACGAAATGTATTAATTTTTGAATTTCTTTTAAGATAAATTTGAACTTAGTTGCAAAAAAAATTGTTAAAAAACACATAAAACAAGGATATTCCATTTTCGGTCCCTTGAGGACTTAACATACGATAGCATGCAACAAACATATTTAAACATAAAATAAATATATTTTTACAAACGTTTTATTTACAAATATGTACAGAGCAACTTACATACATCAAATATTTAATGCAAACTTACACAAATACATTTACAAAATAGAACCCCAGCTATGCAGCTTTGTCCCTTTGGTATTTACACTGGAATTACTTTTAAGTGACTTACTTTCAATCTTAGTTACTGCCATTTACTATATGTCAATGCAATTATTGTTCTTACTTGCTATGGAAATTAACATCAATTTGCTGTGTCGCAATGTGTACCTCTATCAAAAGACTTAATTAAATTTTTAAAGTAACACCTTGAAGGACGTCATGTGTGCATTGTATACATTAGGGTGTACCTTAAATGATCACCAGATTTATGCAGATTTTTATTGGATATCGGGAAGACATGCCGCATTTAGGCGAAAGCTTTCAAAAAACGCTCAAGAGTATTTGGTTTATATGTAGGAGCCTTGCTCTTCAGTTATCTTCACAAAAAAAGTCCGTAGCAGTCAAATCCGGCCCAAAAAATTTTACGTATCTACTCCACGATTGCCAAATAAGAACTCTCAAAAAAAAAAAAAAACCCAAAATGTTGGCAAAACAAAGTATGAGTATTATACCTTCCCGATGGACACTGGTGTCAGCAAGTACATACGAATTGTAATGTTTCAACATCATATCTTAATAAATATATCAACATTTTATTAAAATCCAAATCGTTTTCTTGCACATTGAAATTCGAACCTTCAATGGAACTACCCTAAATAACTATACATTTTTCTAATTGTTTTAATAATAAATGAAATTTTGTGTAGCTCTCTAGCTTGTGTTCGCTCTCTCACTGTTTTAATATTTATTATTTTAACTTTTTGTTTCATTTTCACTATAGTACTTACATCTACCTACATTAATCTTTCATCTCTTTTTCATTTTCAGGCTAAAGCACTTGGCAAAGTTTTATTCGAGCAAGTTTGTCGCCAACTCAATTTGCTGGAGGCGGACTATTTTGGCTTGGAATACCAAGAAATTTCTACACACACCAAATACTGGCTGGACCTTGAGAAACCATTAAATCGACAGGTTGGTTTATCCTTAATAGATCCGGTGCTGAGGTTTTGCATAAAATTCTATACACCTGATCCGGCGCAACTAGAGGAGGAGTACACCAGGTGAAAGCACAAACAAATTAGCATAAAAACATTACTTTGTTGTTGTTGTTTTTTATTATTATTATTTATTTTTACAACCTCCCACATACTTTCTATTGTGTTCAGTGGTTTGCTTACACTTTGCTTTTCTTCTTTTTCTCCATTTTATTAGGTATCTCTTTTGTTTGCAAATTAAACGTGACTTGGCTACTGGTAGCCTACAATGCAATGACAATACGGCCGCATTAATGGCCAGCTACATTGTGCAGGCATCATGTGGCGATTTTGTACCAGAGGATTATCCGGATCATACATATTTGTCATCGTATCGATTTGTGCCGCATCAGGATGCAACAATGCAGCGTAAAATTATGGAAAATCATAAGAAGCATGTGTATGTATTTTTATGTTCATCAATTAATGAAATTCCCAAATGATAACTTGGATTTTAGTTTTAAAGAGTTTAAATCGTACGAAAAATTGTTTTCTATGAGAAAAAGTTTAGTGTTTAATGTAGGGTCATAATGGTTATCACTTTTTAAGAAAAGTAATGAGTAAAAAAAATTCATTGCGTCAGGGCTATCCATTAGCAGAGTGCAAAAAATGCTGTTCTAGGTCATATATGAAGTTATTGCCCCGTTGTCGATATTTTGTAAGATCCTAAACAAAGAAATGTACATCTTACCACCAAACTTCAAAACTCTTGCTATCATAGGAACAAAGCGTTTTAAGTGTTTTTGTTGTATTAAAGGTGCCACTTCGCGTGGAGAGAATTCTCTCCATATTTTTTATTGCATGGAGAGTGTCACGCCCATTGCTTTTATCAAATAAAATATAGAATATGTAACTAAGGGTTAAGTGTAGGTTTCTATTAGTAGAGAATTTTTAATAATCGCAGCAGTAGTTCCAGAGGTTAATTCATACATTTGGGTCATTCCATCTATAATGGGCCTATCATTACCCTCATGTTTTCTAATTAGGCTGAAACTTTTTTCAGTGATTGGTCTATCATGTAGAAGACATAAAAAAATTAGATAAAATTTTTTTAAATAATATTATTGCTTAAAAAAAAGTTTCAAATTGTGTTAAAAAAAACTCGTAAGTAAAACAAAAAAAATTCATTGATGAATATAAAAAAACCAACACAATCCAAATTAGCTTTTATATTATTTTTAGGTAGTTGTGTACTAGTAGATGGCAAAAAAACTGCAAATCTGAATAAATTAAGGTCTGAACGGTTTCTATGTGGTAAAAGATAAAAAAATTGACTTTTTCAAAAACCATCAATTTTCCAAATACTCCATCACCGATTTCAGCTTTTATAGGCTCAAAATTTTAAGACTATACAGGAGTATCATCCCTGAAAATTTTATCTATGTTTTTTCACCCTATTTGATTTTAAAAGCATTTAAAGTTAAGATTTATGATTTGCAATGTAAATTGAAACCTTGAGAATGAAAGCGAGAGAATAAAATTTGAATTGATTTCAGCCTTTTTAGGTTCAAAATTTTCAGAACATTCAGGGGTATCATCTTTGAAAATTTCATTCATTTTTGTTCACCTTATTTCATTTTACAAGCATCTAAAGTGAGTGTATACAGTGCAATATTTATGAAAGAAATATAACGGAATATTCAAATTTTCTCGCTCTACTTTTCAATGTTTCAATTTACATTGCAAATCCTAAATCTTAACTTAAGATACTTGTAAAATGAGATAAAGTGAACGAAAATGAATGAAATTTTCAGAGATGGTACTCCTGAATGTTTTGAAAATTTTGAGTCTAAAAAGGCTGAAATCAATTCAAATTTTATTCTCTCGGACTCATTCTCAATGTTTCAGTTTACATTGCAAATCATAAATCATAGTTTTAAATGATTGTAAAATCAAATAGGGTAAAAAAACATAGATAAAATTTTCAGGGATGATACTCCTGTATGTTCTGAAAATTTTGAGCCTAAAAAAGTTGAAATCGATTTTGGAGTATTTGGGAAATTGATGTTTTCTTGGAAGGTAAATGTTTTTATCATTTACCACATAGAAACCGTTCAGGCCTTCATTTATTCAGATTTGCAGTTTTTTTGTCATCTATAATATAATAATATAATATAAAAGCTAATTTGGATTGTGTTGGTTTTTTTATATTCATCAATGAATTTTTTTTGTTTTACTTACGAGTTTTTTTTAACACAATTTGAAACTTTTTTTTTAAGCAATAATATTGGTTAAAAAAATTTGATCTAATTTGATCTAATTTTTTTATATCTACTACATGATAGAACAATCACTGAAAAAAATTTCAGCCTAATTAGAAAACATGAGGGTAATGATAGGCTCATTATAGATGGAATGACCCATTTATACAAATAAACAAACTTTACCTCTTTCTATAATAGAGTAGATTAATATGACTCATGGATTATTTATTGTGAATCCCTTCCTCAAGTTCTCTAAGCTTTTTTGAAGTTTCGCCGTTTAAATTTTTCCACTTTTGTTGTGTGCATTATAAAACTAGGCACTTTTTTCAGTTATTTTGATAAAAAAATATTCCTTATTCCTCCATCATTCAATTGTCAATAGAGCTGAGCAACTGAAATTTTTCCATTTCTTTCAGAGGTCAATCACCTGCCGAAGCCGATTTAAATTTGCTAGAAACAGCACGTCGCTGTGAGCTTTACGGTATGAAAATGCATCCAGCTAAAGATGTCGAAGGGGTACCACTAAATTTGGCAGTAGCACATATGGGTATCGCAGTCTTCCAAAATTTAACACGTATTAACACATTTTCATGGGCCAAAATACGTAAAATATCTTTCAAACGTAAACGCTTTTTAGTAAAATTACACCCAGAGGGTTATGTAAGTACATCTTCGCTCATATACATACATACATACATACAATTCGTTTGGGGCTAAACTTTGTTTTCTTATTTCTTTCTATGTCAACATTTATCAGGGTTATTACAAAGACACTGTAGAATTTTTCTTCGAAGGTCGAAATGAATGTAAAAACTTTTGGAAAAAATGTGTCGAAAATCATGGCTTCTTTCGTTGTGCTGCCGTACAAAATCCACCAAGACGAAAAGCACGTGTGCTATCGCGAGGCAGCTCTTTTCGGTAAGCATTAAAGAGTTCTGCTTTTAATATTATTTATTATATATGACATTTATCGTTTTTGCAGCTATAGTGGCAAAACTCAAAAGCAAATTATTGAATTTGTACGTGAGAATTATGTAAAGCGTCAAACTTTCCAAAGGTAGGTGTGAATTCTGAAGAAATTAATTACTAAATAAATCGTTTTAATTTTTACGCTTTATTTGTTTACTTTTTTTTGAGTTAAAATGAAGACCAAAACTTTTTAATAACGAAATATATCAAAATAAATTGTTTGAATCTCAATAGAAACAAAAATGAGTATAACGAGCAAATCTTTAAATAATTTCAAAAGCAATCTTGCAACAAAAAATCTTAGGATTTAACTGTCTATCTTGTTGAAAAATCATTGCGTATAAAATACATATATTGTTTCTAACAAGGAAATAAATGAAGTTTGGTCTGTTTTAAAACAAAAAAAGAATTGCCTTATAATTTGCTTTTCTTTCTTTTAATAAAAGATTAAAGCTAAGCATTTTCGATTGCTTTAAAAACTAATGGCATTAATTTTTTTAAAAATGTCATAGTTTTAATGCCTTTTTGTATTTGGTTTTACATATTTAATATCACTAATTCATATTTTCATTACCCAAAAATATAAAAAAGGAAAAAACCTAACATTTTATCATTAAAGGAAATTATTTCATGCATTGATTTTTCTGTTCATGTCCAAGACACGGTATTTTCTGCGTTTAGGCAAAAACGTGGCCACCGGAATCTTTATATTTACTGTTTATTTTATTCAAAATTTTATTAATAAAACAACTCCACAAATGTGACAATGTCACTTAAACCCATATAAACTGAAAGCCTTAGAAAAGAGAAGAGGATTTTTACTAATTGGTTAAAAAAATGAAGCGTTAAACATCTTAAAAAACTTTAATTATCCTATTTCATTTTATTTGTGTAAAAAATTTGTAAACTTTAATTTTTATTATGATTTGTGAGCTCGGGTGTGCGTGCCTGTGTATTTTTCCTTATCCCCTCATTTTCATTTTGTACAGAAATTGGCATTTTAGCTTTAATTTTCCAAAATATTTTCAATTATAGCATTTACTCGTGCGTAACATATTCATAATATTCTTTAAGAATCATAATTTTTTTCCATTACATCATTGATCATTCAATAATATTTCATACCAAAAAAATCAAAAGCCCAACTCATGGAGCACTTAAATTATTTTCTTTTTATCAAATAATTGTAAGCTTTTGAAATAGTCATTATTTTAACGTGTAGTGAAATGTAAATGTTAAAATATTTTAATATGTATGTGTTAGTATGTATTATGAAAAAAAAGAACGAAATCGCATAGTACATTAATGTGTAGTTTAGTTTGCTTTTGTTAATTTATAGTGGATACAACGAACTAAGTTAACTTATCCAGTGGGGATCATTGAAAAGTTGACAGTAGTAAATTAAAATAATGTTTATAAATGCATATTTTATGTTTATTGTCATCATTTTGGTATGCAGTTTCTTTGATAAAAATATAATATTCCAAATAGTCAATTTGGAAAATGTGTGGCTTTCAATCATAACTCCTTAAATGAAATACTTTAGCTTACGACTTGATAACGATTTTAGGGTAGTGCGTAGCGAAATACACGTTCACTCATTCATTTATTTGTCGTAACCGAAATTTAAATCTAAACGTTTTCAACACCAAATGCGATGCATTCGTTTTTTCTACAAGCCCATTAAATTTTATACGTTGCAATGGCAACATATTGTAAAATATTCAATATCATATTTTTGTTTTATTGTAAATTTCTCCATTTTGGATGCAAATTATAGCATCATGTTGAAATTGGTGAACAAGTTTTATAATTTTGTAGTAGCTTTGAGTTGAATGATTTTA
The DNA here is from genome assembly GCA_963680825.1 of Meiosimyza decipiens. Lineage (NCBI taxonomy): Eukaryota > Metazoa > Arthropoda > Insecta > Diptera > Lauxaniidae > Meiosimyza > Meiosimyza decipiens. The sequence goes on from OY804259.1 coordinate 11,261,874, forward strand.
AAACTAGGGCTGTAACTTGAACACCAATTTGCCAAAAACAAATTAATAACCATAGAGTTACCACAATTATGAGATGGGAAGTTTTTAGATTTTAGTTTCAACTCTATTAAAAGTTAAATATGTGAATTTCAAACAGCTATAGCCTTCTGCTCCTATTTGTTTTTTTTTTGCCTAATCCACTGTAGTTAAAGCATTCACTAAGTTAAATAATAAAAACTTTTATAAAACTTTTATGCTTGGCAAATAATACGCTATTGAATTAATTTTATCATGAGGTCTTACAGACTTTTAACTCTAACGTCAATGACCCACTAAAAAAAAGAAACTAATAAATTTTGTACTAACTCGAAATAGCTGTTAGACCCCTCTTCTTTAAAATGTACAGATATTTTAGCAGTAGCTAGCTTTTGTGATGCTGATTAAATGTCCCAATGGGCACAATAAAATCCTACAACAGCATTTTGAGTTATTGGCCAGTAAAGGTATAATTTTACAGGCAAAATAGCAACCTTTTAGCTATCAATGAATTTTTTTTAAAAAAATATACCAAACCCAGTAATATATACCTGATTTGGAAGGTATTTTTGAATAGTTAATGTCATGAATTGGTTGTAAAAAGCCCCACTAGTTGATTTTTGTACCAAATGGGATAACTTTGTTCCATGTTTAAAAAAAAATTTATCACAAATCTACGTAATCGCACTGATGAATTCACCGACAGATTCATCAATTTCAATTTCTTTTTTCATTTGATGGTGAGAGTTTATTCGCCAATCTCATTGTGAAACATTAATTGGCTCACTATGTACATCGAAAACCAGACCAATAGTTTAAAACTAGAATTAATATCATTAAATAGCCCGCAAATGTCGATATTATACCTTTTTCATGAGATCTGGGTCTCCTGAAAAATATCATCCTGGAAAATAAAATGCCCTTTTTCGCATGAACATTACAAATAAAATTATAAAACAAAAAAAGATATTTAAAAAAAAGATATTTAAAATAAAAATAAAATATAAAGTGTAGGAATACGCGAAATCGACCACCCTGAAATGTCTTTCTAAGTTTTTTTTACATAAATCAGTTGCTGCAAGTAGTAGAAATAAATGTACGGAAAGATTTTTTTTAAATAATCTGTATTATGTAAAAAACTTCGAAAAACATTTCAGAGTGGTCGATTTCAGGTATTCTGACTTTAAATTAATGAAAAAGTATAAATTAAAAAAACTTGTGTAAAGTAAAAACTGAAATAAATGGGGAAAAAATATCAAATGAAGAATTTAATTTCTAATTCTGCTTTCACACTGGACGAACGAAAGAGTTTTAATTTTTTGGGTGTGCACACTTTGTCATGCGTCGGCCCTAACAAGGATTCCGTCAGTTAAGTTTTTTGAAAAATCGGATGTTTACAAACAATTTGTAATAATCTTAAAATGCTATATTTTAAATTTAAGAAATATCGATTAAATACAGCATGAAACTGCTTCCGAATGTTTTCAAAGATTGGTTGATGACTTTGTAAGGCTCTCCGATATTTTTGATTATTGGCGAAGATTACTGATGAACTGCGCTGTGCAGCGAATTTTACAAAATCTAGTATTCACGAAAAAAACTGCTCGTTGGATTACACAAATTTTAAATGATCGTTCTAAAAGAACTACCTTCTGGTAGTTCAGAGTCCAGAAGATACAACTTCTTTAGTAGTAACGCGAAGATAATTAACGCTGTTAACACGTTCCCTGCCGCGTGTACCGAAAACAATACACGCTTAGCTTCATTTCTACGCCAACGTGTTTTCATGTTCTTTTCTGTACTTCATTTTTATTTAATTATTCAATCTGAAATAAATATTATTTTTTGATGTTACTATGTATGCATTATTGTTTTAATATTAATAATCTCGAAAATAATATAAATTCTCTCAAAAACAAAAAAAAAAAGAATTTATACAAAATTATTAAAGCGCTTACCGTGTACTGTTTTCGGTACACGCGGCGTAGAAATGACACCTAGTGAAAAACAGCTTGGCAGGGAACGTGTTAATGACGACATCGAGAAACTCCAAAAACACAAGGAATATGTATTTTGAAATGTATTAAAATACATAGAAATCATGTAGAGAAGACAAAAAATTATGAAGATATAAAAAAAAATTATTTTGGATTATTTTTTCAAACCAACGGAAAGCTCGGTCACTTTCGTTAGGGTCTTCCTTCCCATAATACCGTGCAAACGAGCGAAAATTCTTTCCTTCGTTCGCTCAGTGTGAATGCACTAGCCAAAATGAAGTTTCCTTCATGAGCAAAATTAATTATATGATTATTAAAAAAAGAAAATTCTCTATGCTCTGGAATGCATCCGCAGCGAATTAAGTGATAATTCACGTAGTACTTAATGTATGTTTTGAAATTTTAAGAAACTAGAACCGCCTAATGAAAATTTCCATGGTGAAACACATGGAAAATATATATAGCTGCATTCTAGATATTTTTCAATATCATTTATCATATTTTGTGTTGCTCCATTAGATTCGTTCCACTCAGTATTAGTTATTAAAAGTTTGTCATGTTAATTCTCAGTTGTTGGGTGAAGTTAGTAACATAGTATACAACTAGTATTGCAGTGTTTTTCAGCATTATTTATTTTCGTTTCATTTTGTATTTGTATTATACTTTGAGATAATATCAATGAAACATGAGTGATTCATATACATACATAAATATCATGAATAAAATAATAAAAACTGTTTGTTGTAAGACAAATTAAATGAAGAATCAAACTTAATATGTGTCACTTATGTTTCACTCCCGCGAATTTAAAGATTTCTTAATATTTTCTTTTCATCCAACTAAAATTAAAGAAGAAAAGCAAGAATAATTTAAGACATAAGCTTACCAACACTTAAAGCTTTTGTTAGCATTTACAAAATTGTGTCGAAAACTATGTTTACAAATAAAAACGTGGTATCCTCTTGTCTTTTCTTTTGCTGCAGGTCTCAGTCATTCCGGCAAGGGCCATTGAATGCTAGTAGCCGAAGTCAATCGCATACGTATGTGAATTCCAGCATTTCAGCCAATCCCCTACTCCCAATTGACACTGGTTTGTATTTATTTTTATTTTTCTTCATTTTAGTTTACATTTTCTTATTTGTAGCTATTTCTCTTAAGTTTTTTTTTATAGATAAAATTTTTAAATTTTTATCATTATTGTAAATAAAATGTAATGTAATGATTCGTTTTTTAGTTATTTATTAAAATATTTTTTGAAATTAATTTTAGCGGATTGGGATTATCGCAATCAATGCAACGTCTCGACGACGCCTTCTCTGATGAAGAAGGCAGTGGATACCTCGGATCGCCGACAAGACAATCCTACCGACCCCATGCGTTCTCAAGTATGTTGCTGCTTAAAACTAAAAATATTACGTTTGATTAAATATACTTCTTAATTTATTTGTCTATTTTATAGGTCACAGCAGCCCAGGTGGAGATTTATCAGACGAAGAATTATGCTCCGGACTCGCCAACCTCGGAGGCGGGACAGCAACACCACTCGGTAGCGGGTATGGACCAAATGAATTCGAACCACTCTGTTTCACCTCTGGGTCCACAATTATGGACATCGCCCAGTCACAGCAGTCAACACAACAACAGTATGCGCGTTCAAGATCAGGGTCGTGCGCATCAAGGCGATCACAATTTAGGTATGTTTTTACAAAAGTTATTCGATGTATTAATTTAGTAATGAAATAAGCTCAGTTTTTACCTTTTTCTTTTAGTATATTGAATAGTCCAAACTTCAGTTCGATACCTAGGTTTAAGGTACAAAACACTTTTTGTTTTAAAAGTTGTTGACGGATGACAAATCGTTAGTCCAAGCAAAAATGAGGCCAAGAATTTTTCGAGTTTTAGACAATAGGATCAAAAACTAAATATATTGTAAATATATATTTAAAACTTTCAGTGAGATTCTGTGCATCCGTAGAATGTATCCTTCGCAACAATATTTAGTACACACAAAAAATAAAAGGAAACTTCCAATAAAATGCAAGTCACTCAATAACGAAACTTAGCTATGTTTAGCAAATGCGCGTGGCATTTTGTGTGCCGTTTTTTGTTGTTGTGGGAGGTGGCATAACCCCTGCTTTAACCTACACACTTTTTGGCTAATAGCGTTACGTTCTATATGTTAAAGAAAATGTTCAAAGAAAGTTCTATATGCAAATCTACACATATACCATACCCTATGTCTCTTAAACCGTACACTTTTCTTAATATTCTTGAGCTCGAGGCAAATCGATGGGAATCTTTTTATTTTTTGAGCAAAATGTGCTGTGTCCTTTGTTAAAGTTTTATAATTTCGGGATTCGTTTGTTAATGTCAATATAAACTCGTTACATATCTTATTTAATTTAATTTATATTATGTGTTAATTTAATAGTGAAATAATTTATTTTTTAGTCGCAAAAGTGTTGTGCATGGAAATTTTTTTTAATTTTCCAGCGATTTCTTTTCTTAAATTCTTGGTTTGTATTTAAATTGTAACTTCGTTTAAAATTTAATATAACGTACGTTTCTTTCTTTCCACGTCCTTTCCTTGTGCTAAATGTTTTTTGTTTAGGTCTGAACCACTTGTCCCACTTATACAGCAGCAACACTCCTCGTCGAGTCTCAGTGGCATCCCAAGCGTATGTCCCTGCATCGCCGCCGCCGCATCAGCAGCTCATGCACATCAACAACACCAGCAACAACAACAACAACATCAGCAACACCATCATATCCATCAATACAGTGGGTCTATCAGTGGATCTCAACAGCTCCATGGAATTGGAGCTGCAGGAGGACTTGGAGGAGGAGGAGGAGGAGGACTTAGTCGAGGAGGAAGTGGAATCGGACTTGACAACCTCTACCATCAATCGGGAGAATATAGTGTTGGCAGTATCGGCGGTGGCGGATGCCCATCTTCGTCAGCTTCGGTCACAGGAGTCCCAATCTCAAACTGTCACCCCAGTCCATTATAGCAGTACCAATTATTCGATGTCTAAACAGTGCATGCTTAATAATAATAACTCAACCGAAACGGAAACAGATAACATTATCTATACCGATATCAATGATATTGGTCACTATAAGTATCCAGATTTTATTAGTTCCCCCAAAATGGAAAATAAAATTTCGAATAATGAAAATTTAAACTTAAACGAACGCAACGATATTTATGCAACGGTTAATCGTAAAACAAAGTCCAAGTCGCGCGAAAAGCATTTGAGTGATGAGTTTATCGACGAATCGATAATACAGTATACTCGCACCAAACAAATGGGCCTAATTGATGTGGCTCATCAAAATGGCTACGAACCTGAACGTGGCTATTCTAATCTTAATTACCAGTATCATAATGATTTGAATCATCCTTCGGACTCTTCGTCCTCATATTTTGGTTCTGGTTTTGGAACAAAACGCTACGCTGCTGCTGAACGTCCGAAGCTGGTGCAATCTGAAAACTATCTTATGCCCTCTATGGACTCACAAAGCTCAGCTTCAGGTATCAGTGGTGGTGGTGGTGCTAATAATGGGGGTGCCGCAGGTGGGGGTGGTGTAGCTCGTCACACTCATTCGCTCCCAAGAAATTCAGAACTTTCTGGGGTAGATTCAGTCGATTCATATGATAGTCATTACATTACTCATCATTCATTGGCTAACTTGCAAGGTGTCACAAATATACCACGTAATTACATGGTTTATCCGAGTGATAATAAGCCGTTCAGTTCAGCAGAAGAACCAAGTGGAACTGAATCACCTTTGGATCGTTTTAAAACATCCTCTGAGAAGCTAGAGTACGAACTCTCTTCGATGAATTTGTACTCTGCTGCTCAGTATATTAAAGAACCCTATGAGGAGGAGAATATTTACGATCAAGTCCAGAAAGAGACCTGGCTAAAGAGCAGTTCTTGTAAGGATCTTTATGACTTTTCATCTTTTTATGAAAGTGAAAAGTCAAAACCAATGACTGCTTTTGATAAATTAATTACATTTAATCGCATTGATTCTCCCGTAACGCGCTATGATGATTCGCGACATTCCATGTATTTTACAAAAAATCATTCCATAGATGCAACGCAAGATTTTTCTCCTATTCATCATACAAAAGTATATTCCTCAAGTTACCCGGGTAGTACATACAATACGCAGGACCATCAATTGAAACGATTGTTTGGTCACAATTTAGATTTCACTGGTTCACAGGATGATATTTCCCATGATAGTTATGAACTTTTAGAAAAATATGATATAGACTTTTATGGAGGACGCCGCAAATCAGAGGATCACATGCGTTCTTGCTCACTTGACTCTGGTAACTACATACCAAGCGATGATGAGTCGGTTTCAGAGCAACACAAGTATCGCTCTGCTATGGATGTTAAATGCAAATCAGCGGTTGATATAATGAATGAAATATGGGACTCAGAAGATCCACGTTACTTACCACGAGAAAAACTGTGCGTGAAATCAGACGGTAGTTTTTATAAGAAGGTTAAAGAAGCGCTATCTCGCACATCTAGTCAGGACAGTCATAGTGAAATTTATGAAACAAAAATTTCGCGCAGCTCAGATTCAAGTAAAAAATCACGTGATAGCCTCTATCACACAGACAGCAAGAAGTCAAGAGAAACCACTAAAAGTAAAACCTCAGTTGGTTCCAGTCAGGACTCAAAGGAGTCGCTAGTAGGCGATTGTCTGACGCGCAACTATGAAATGCCTATGACTACTGGTAAAAAAGTTAAACACATTTCTAAGAAGGAAAAATATGAGAAATTCATACAATCAAGCCAAGATTCTAAAAGCGATTACTATGATGCCGTTGAGGGTGTTGAAAGCGATGGCTTATACAGCAGGCCTAAGGTTAAGAGTCACAATTGTTTGCTTTCCGATACGCATAGCTCAACTGCCAATAGCTCATTTTATGACAGTCGTGACATATACTCAACATTTCCAAGTAATAAGTCACATAAGACTTCTAAAGTTCATTCGATAAGTTTGCAAAATGTTGAAATTGAACGCAACACCAAATCATTTGGTTCCAAATCACCAGATTCGGCTCCAACTGCTGCTTCCGGCAAGACACGTGAAGAGAAAGAGGTGCAAACCTATGATTCCATTGATAAGACTCCGACCATTAAGAAAAGTGAATCACAGTCTAGCAAAATCACAGCATTCCGGCGTCGGTCTGATAGTGAAAATATTTTTAGCTTCGATCAGGATCGCATCGAATGCATTCAAAATTACACCAAAGAGTGGGAAAATAACTCTAAAGATGAAAAATCAAAACCTACCCAAGAATATCCGCTTACACCAGAACTCATCTCAGAATTTGAAAAACAACAAGCACGTACAGCTAAACAGAAAGTTACACGCAAAGAAGAACTCATGGCCAAAACACATTTTGAGGAATATAACCCAATAATGGTGCCGCTTACCTATGCACATGCTACTGTAGAGCGCACTAAAAGTGATCCCAATTCATTAGCAAATCGCGCTAGATTGGGCAGTAACTCTCGTCGTCATGTGTTGATGCATCAAAAGTCAATTGACTTAACGCCAGCTGATTCCAGCGATGAAGATTATATTTATAAACAAATACCTAGTGCTCCACCACTTTGCAAAGCACATGGCAACTTTGAAATGCCAAAACGCTATGATGCTCCAATGACCGCTGTTGAAATACCAAAAACAGGTTTTGAGCTGCCTAAAAGCTTCTTTAGAGATTATGAACGACGTGTATCCAAAATACTTAAGGAAGATATCCCATACGTCTTACATAAACGTCATGTAATGAACGGTACTGCACCTTCACCAAACGAGAAAAAGCATACAAAACCGAAAAGTCCTAAATCACCCAAATCACCGAAATCTCCAAAGTCTCCAAAGTCACCAAAAGGAGATGCTCTTAAAGCCAGTACAGGTTCACCTAAAAATAGTGAATACTTGCCCGATATATTGGATAGTTTATTACCTGGAGAGAATACAGAATTTCTTTTCACGCAAAACATTGATCTATCTAAAGTTGATCCGATTACATTAGAAATAGATAAATCAATTCCGATTATAGAGCTTTCATCACCTAAACGTGATATTACTAAACTTATGGATCCTTCGCTGTTAGAAAAACTTAACAAAAAACTTAGTCAGATAGAGAGTGATTCTGCCACAAGTTCACGCACAGAGAGTATACAGAAACAGAAGTTGGAACAAAAACAAAATGAGCTTATACAAAGCCTTAGGAAAGAGCTATCTGCGCCAACGCGAAAAGTTCCCAAAACACGTGTTATACCAAAAACCAGACCTTCAAACAAACCGAAAAAAGCTAAGACACGCATAACATCCTTTTCGTCAGACGATGAAAGTCTTGATTCAGATGATGTTTTTGGTTCTGCTGAAGCCATTCCTTCTCGCTTAGAATTTTCACCACCACAGTCACGTAAAGAAATTGAGCCCATCTTGAGAATAGAACAAAGTAAACTGATTTCTGCTGCTTGGGGGCGTGGCCAGACTATGAGCTCCACGGAAATCGAGGGCTCTCCACCGCAATGCCGTCGACTTGCTGATTTAGAGAGTCGCTACCACACACAGAAACTGGATCCATTGTATGCAAATGCTACAGAACTACGCCGTATATCTGAGCGTTCCATTTCTATTCCATCCTCCGAAGATGAGCCTCATGTGCCAGTTCGAATGATGGACGAATGCACTGGAGATTATCAACGCAATGAAAATATTCCGTCACCAATACTCGAACATGCAGAGTTTTTCCGTAGCAACGACGATATTTACGAAACATGCCATGAAGAAAAAATTACCGTATCAGACATCGCATATACACTTAAGAAAAAATCATCACCGCGAGCTCATGAAATTCTGAAATCAAAAGCTAAATTAATAGAAGAGATTATAGATTCTTCTATTATTAAGAGATCTAAAGGTCATGCACCAATACTTTTTGCACACGCAAGACTTAACCTTTCTGAAGGTTCAGTTTCACTTCAACGTCAAAAAGCTACGCAAGACTCTCCCACAACTGAACGGCGTGCTAAAAGCTTAGATACTCCTGTTATTTCATTACATAGGCTACCACCTATGAATGCATTTTCTTCTAAGGATGATACAGTTGGCTTTGAGGAAGAAGCCGAGATTTTAGAAGAAAAGACCTTAGAACGTGAACAGCAACTTGAGGATGAAAATGCAGAAAGTATTCACTCATGTGCTGGCTCTATTCCCACGCAGAGTAGTTATAATACAGCACAAAAAGACTCTTTCCTCAAAACGGTAACAATTGACATAGATGAAATTGAGTTGCTTAATCAATTAAAGTATATTGAAAAAATTGCCTTGCAGGGTGTGAAAATTAAGGATAAAAAGAAATCAAAAACGAAACTAAGGAGTGGGGATCATCTCATTTTGGATATACCGAAATATAGATTTACTGATTGGTCTCCATATAGTTCAGCTAATAGCTCTCGTAAGACTTCGCCAGGCGTCTCACGTGCGAGTAGTATTGAAAGTACCGGAAAAGGAAAACTTAAGACCAGCCCGAAATCATCAGAGGCATTAAAAATCAAACCGGGTGTATCGCGTAGCCGCCCAGAGTCTCGACGGACCAGTGCTGAGGATATCAAAACAAAAGATGGTAAATCCAAAAAATCAAGCCCAAAAGAACGTCCGCGTTCAATAGAAACGCGTAGACTGAGTAAGGATAAAAGTAAGTCTCAAGAGGAGACAGAAGCTGATATAGCTAAACGCAAAGAACGTCAACAAAAACTCTACGAATCTGCAATGAAACAGACTATAACAATGCTAAGCCCAGTAAAAGATACTTTGCCACCGTTTCCAGCACCGGAAGATAAAATATCAGTTAAAACTGATGGTGACAACATTATAATTGAAACTGAATTTAAAAGCAAAGCCGAAGATCATGTTCTTATTGCCAAAGCTCCGCGTAAATTAGATACATCCTTAGTGAAATTTAGCCGTAGCTTTGATGAAGGACGTAGTCAGGACAAATTGGATAAGGCGAACCGCAGTTTTGAAGATCGTAACAAGTCATTTGAAGAATCAGGAATGTCAGACGTGCCTGACGATATGGTCATAAAATCGCCAAAGAAAATTGCCAAGAGTCAAGAACTAAAGCAAAAAATTGAAGGAAATGTAGTGCATAAGAAGATCGATGCCAAATCAAGTAGTTTGGAAAAACCTGTAGCAGAACATCATTACTTGGCAACAGATATAAAGGCAAGAAGCCTTGATGATAAGGAAAAAATTGGAAAATCGGGTAGTACTGAAACGAAAAAGCCAGAAGAAAAACCACTGGTACGCAGCGCAGTCGGAGATCGTCGCATGTTTGCTCATCAATATAATGTTCAAGAAGATATTGATATGCAAGCAGTAATTTCAGAGAGGCGTTCTTTAGAAATACTTAAACGTTCTTTACCCTCAGAAGATACAAAAGATAGCATTGATTCCGGCAGTCGTAAGCCATCAACAGCGGATAGTCTAGATTCATTTGTATCAGTAGATGATAGTCACTCACCCCTTAGTAAATCTCCAACACCAGCTGTTGAGGTTTACCCACATCGTGTACCAACTATAGAGTGCGAAGAGCCTTCAATTGAAGAAGATGATAATTCTAGTGAATTTCGACATTTGAAAGTGTCTCGCTTGGATACGAACCGTTTAAGCTTAGATCGAAGTAAAAGTGATGAAACTGGCTCGTGGATAACAGTTGAATGCGATGAATTTGTAGGATCCGATACATCTGAGAATGAACCGAGAACCTTAGAACCAGACCGTAATGTTTTTGAAACACAGGCAACATTGGAGGATGCTATTCCTTTGGACTATTCGAATTGTGTAACTCCTACATCAGAATTAAATATTTTAGTTACACCACCGAATACAAGTCCCATGGCAGAAAAGTCAGTGCTGGAAACTTTTGAGAAACATGTGGAGCAATCAGAAGCAAAAAGGAATCATAGTCTAGAAAAGCAGAGCGAAAAGTCTAAAAGTTCAGACTCGTGGACTAGCGGTGAAAAAGATGTGAGTCCAAATCGAGGTGAACGTCAACAAGACTGGAGTTTGTCTGTTAGCGGAGGTAAAGAAAAGAGTTCCGTCGATGAAGAGTCGAGCGTAAGTTGCTCGATTGCACGTCCGCTTGGTATATCACAAGATTTTGGTGACATTGAGGAAAAAAAGTGTCTGGAGCTGAAACAAAAAATGTTGAAATTAGATGTTGGAAATGTGCCTGTCAAGGAAGTGGGCGCAACTTCAGCGCCACCGTCATCACCCGTAACTTCCGAACCTAAAATTGTCATTAAAAAGCCAACAACTCCAACGTTGGAAAAACAAAGTCCAATTGACTTAGGAACAAGTACCGAATCATATCTTGATCCAATTGAGGAGAAAATTGCAAAACTATTGCAACGCAATGAAGATAGTGAGTCTAGTTCTGGTGGCTCCAAGAAGCCATCAAAGATAGAAAAACCTGCACGTACAGGCAAACGACTGGGCGTCGTTACTGCGAATGGATCGGAGAAACCAGGAAAATCTGGTAGCAGTTCACAAGAATCGAAATCTAGTTTCGACTCAAAAGGCTCTCTGAGTGTTGAGTCACGTGGTTCGTTTGAAACTGAAAGTAGCTCAGGCTCAATGGGTGCAGCACAACGTCGTGGAGAATTGCTACAAAAGGAACAACAATCAACTTGGAAACCTTTTCCGATAGAAAGTTCTGGAAGTTCTAGTGCTGATGATCCATGGCATAATGTTGACAACGATGGCTACGAACGCTACGATGCAAATAATCCTCCGCGTGACTCTTCCGACAGCGATTTCAAAGAAGTTTCACCGGAAGATCAAAAAGAAAGCGACACAAGCTTTCAAGATGAGCTTAATGATTTTCCAGCAACATTCGGCTATCCTGCTATGACAAGTACGTTAAGTGGTATTGGAGTTAACCCCACAGATATTATTGGTTATAGTACTGGTTTTACGCTAGGTCGTACACTCTCTAGAATATCTGAACGAAGCACAGCGTCGGAGAAATCGAGTATGGAAGATGATGTAAGTAAGGCTTCAACACATTCTGTAAGTATGCGAGATGAATCGGTTGCTTCAACAGATCACCAACCAAGTCTTAGTTCGGACTCTCGTAGCAACACCAATCTTGCATACATTTCTGATGCTGATCGACGTACATCCGCAGAAATGCCGGAAATTCCTTGCGACTCAGCAACCGGTGATCGTCTTTCAAGCATTTGTAGCTTAAACGAGCCAAAATCGCCAACTGTTGTTACTGGACGATTCTCTGTTACGCAAGTTGATGAAGAACAAGGTGATGATTTGGATAGACATACATTAATGTGTCTCTCCAATGCTGGTAGCCAAGATTCTGAAGATTGGCCGTTGCCGGAAATTCCATTTGACCACGTGCCTGTGAAACCAGTTGAATCTATATACGTTATGCCCGACTTGGATAAACCTGTGCCAAAAACATTCTGTTGGAAAGCTAGTATGTCCTTCCAGTCACAAGACTCACAGGAATGGCCATCACCTCCTTCCAGCTCTATAGACCAACCAATTGTTATAGAAGATATTGAGACATATTACACCACAGAAGCACAGAGTGCAGATCAGGTTATGGTAGAGTCATTTACGGCAACAGACTACACTGAAGAGGATGAACAGCACTCTCAGAATGAGCATAAAATTTCAAGTGAAGAATATTCTTCTAGTCCACCTGATGTAGCGAAAGTTTTACCCTACGAAGATACAGCATACCTAATGTCTTCAGCTTTTGAAGATCAAACCTTCGCTGGAGATGAGGTACATTACGAAACACCAACATGTTTGAGTTCAACTTTAAGTGCTGCTTCTTGTCTATCATCATCATTCAATGTTACATGCTCTACTTCACCTAAACAACAGCAGGGTAGTTCTCTACTTAAGGATTCCAGTCCTGAATCGGTGATAATATCACAACCTACACGTTCACCTGCCACGCGTAGTCCAATATCAGAAGATGAACTCTTCTTTAATGATGATGTGTTTATGCCAGGAACGGTTAAACTACAATTATCACCAGACGAAAGCCGTACAACAGAGTATTTGCGAAAATTGTCTAGAGGGTCAAATAATTCTGATACATCCATTGACGATATTTTGTCTCATTCGGGTGGAACATTTATGGATGACCAAACTACTGTACGACGTAACTTCGAACCTCGTCTCAGCACCGGCTCGTGCAAAAAATGCAGTCATTCAAGTCATTCTGAGGAAGAAACAAGTTCCATAGGCACCGATTTGGATGGCACTGTACGTATGGGTCTACAACAAAAGAAATGTACTCATAGCTCACATTCAGAGGATACTTCTATTGGACTTAGTATTTCCGAATGGTCGACAGGAACTAATACTGTAAGGCAGTATGCCAATTTGTCTGGTTCGGATAGTTTGTCAGCTGTGTCAACTCATTCCTGTGCTAAAAGTGAGAAATCAAATCATACGAAGTCTAGCATAAGTTCTATCAATAAATCTGCAGAAAGTTTAAATGAACAAAGTGGAAGTTTGTCGAACAAATTCTCTGGTGACAACGGATCGTCCGATGGGTTGCGATACGACATTCTTTCTAACTCGGAGACAGATAAGATTTCAGAGAACACATCTGCTACAAAGAGTGATGATACTACATTAACGCTTACTGAAATGGCACACACCATAACCGAGTGGTCAACATCAAGTAGTCGTACATTAATTGCTGCAGTACCTGGCGACTCACATCAACAGGCCGGAAATGATCAGCGAGGTAATCGACGTGGTAGCTTTATAGATTATGTACCATTGAAGCAACCGCGTGCTGTGACAAAGAAGTCTCCAACTGAGGAAAAGCGCAGTTCGCTACCTCAAATTCATCGTAAGAGCACAAGCAATGGAAGTAATCGCACAAGCAATGAAGACCTGGCCCAAAGAATCTCGCCACCAAAAAATGGCGAATATGGTGGCAGACAGTTACCGCTACGCCTTAATGGACTAGAAGAAAAGGAGCATGTATTAGAAGGAGTTGGAGGCGGAGCGGCTCGAAAACGTCGTTCCTTAGAAATGATGTCGAAATTATATCAAAGTCAAGATATTTCCTCCGAGAGTGAAGGTCCGTTTGTCGAACGGTTATATTCTCCCAGTGAAAAACTTTCAGAGCGATATCAAAGCCAAGAGTTTGTCCCACTTCATATGCAACCTTCGCAGACACACACTCATGCTCAAGTACAACCAGCACCACATACCAAACCTCAACCACCGACAAAGCCAAAACCACAAGTTACACGACCGGTCATGCAAGCTTTGCTTAAGCACATGCAAGCAACTGCGAAGGCAGAGGAAGCCGAAGAAATTGCTGTTAAACCTAAGATTAACCAAGCCACTCCTCAGCCAACAACTACCACAGCAGTTACTGAGTCAGTCATATCAAAACCAGCGGGCAAGCCTCCGGCAAAGCCGCTAGCCAAACATCATAGTTATGATGATAAAACTCTTTCGAAATCACAAATACGCGAATATAAAACAAATAAATTGCGACAATCGAGTTCTTTTCATGAGCATTTGTTGACATCATCACAACAATCCTCACAAGAATCAGTACCGCCACGCATCGACGAAGAATCATCACATGGAGGTGGTGGTGGCGCAAGTGGTACCTCATCGGCCACAACAACAACGACTACAATATACAGTGAAAACACAACGAGCACCGAAACTTCGTCCCCAATGCTGCCACACCGTGCTGATAAGTTAATTAAATGTTCCCCATATTACTCGAGCAGCCTAAGCTCTGAATCCCCGCCAAATCAATTGATACAAAAGCCGCCGCGGAAGAGTTCATTAACACGAGCAAACGTTATAAAGAGTCCACCTAGCGGCAACGACACAGACAGTTCTATGGATATACGTACACAAGATCCCAAATTACGTAGTCGTGGATATCGCAAAAAACGACAGGTAGCAACAAAACGTATGCGTTCAACAGAGCGTACACTTGTCGAACAAGAGAGTTCTGAGTGTTCGGAGGGCTACTTACCTGAAATAGACTCTTACAGTTCAGATCCATCATATAGGTTAGATGATCAATATCTGGAATTCGACGAAGAGCTGGAACATGAGCAAGAAACCGACGAATATGACGATTATCCACATTACACAGGCTCGGCATATGCATCATCATCTAATAAATTTGAAAGTCTTGATATGTCAGATAATGTTGATGAAATGGGTTTTCCAAAATATGATCGTCTAAGTCATATTACTAATCCAATGTATCAGCAACAATCGATGCATACAATTAATACACAAATGAGTGTTAAGCCGGCACCATCTAATCATCCATTGCCGCCAGTTTCGGGGCAACCGGTAAAACCAGCACGTACCAAAAAGCGGCAACTCAAGCGTGAAGAATCTATTGCAGGTGCTGGTACATCCAGTGGTCAGTATCATGGACGTTCTTATTGTCACCCAGAAGAGAGTGAAGCTGAATCAAAGGCTGGTTTATCTGACGATTTAGCTAATTCGAGCGAAGATAGTAGTGGTTTTATGCATGCTACAGGAACCATACGACGTAGCTCTGAAGCTGTGCGACAACCATATACAGCAGATCTAGAATTGCCATATCCTGATTTTTTATCTGATTATGAAAATGAGCCTTTCGAATATGAACGTTTTCCCTGTGGGTTAGATATAAGAGTTGATCCACCACCAAAATTTAACGATTCAGATGAAGCGAGTGATCAATAATTACAGTAAAGTTGCGTGAAGATGCTACTTTCGTAATATGTAAAAGACAGGATCGAAATCTACGAAAGTTTTGAACTTTGAGGGAAAGTGAAATTGTTGTTTCCAAGTGAAAAAGTATAAAATTTTATTTCATTTTGCTAAACAACGTACCAGCGTTAAAATTATCTATCAAATCAAATGAGTTCCATAACGGCGGGTAAAAGAGGCACAACAGCGATTTTTATTCCTAAATATATAAGGACTTTTTCGCTTAAATTTATAAAATTTTTTAATAAGTTACATTCCATATTTATGTACTGCGATTTTTTGCTACGCTATATTTTATGCCTAGAATTGTGCTTGTATATTTTGTAGGTTTTTATTTGTACATTAAGATTCAGGCTAGATATTTTGTTCAACATTTTCGCTATTTAATTTTAAACGGAAAATATTTTGTACAAGTGGTATCCGCGGTTTCGCCCGTTCTCGTCCCGTTGTTTTTTATTTTTCTTTGTAATAAAATTAATCTCTTAATAACTCATTCTATCTTCTCTCTTCAAAAGTAAAAAATAAAACCTTTGAAATAGAGTTTGTTCTTTGAACTTCGAAGCCAAATGCAAACGGTACAAATGAGAAGAAAAAATAAAAAGCAACAATAAAATCACCCATTTCATTTCAACGACAATTTTTGTGTGAGGTTTTGCAAAAATTTAATCCTTAAAAAAGAATATTTAACACTAAAAAGTAAAGAAAATAAGTATGCAATATTCTTCTTTAGCAAATAGGCTGTTTTAAAAAATAAATTATTAAAATCGGTTCAGTATATTTTGTGCCAAAGCGTTACAAACCATTTCCATAAAAACAATTTTATGTAAATAGTAGAGATATATTAAAACTAAAACGTCTCTGTGGTTTGTAAAATTTTCCAAAAAGTTTCAAAATCTGTAAGTATACAAGGGCGCTAAAAAAATATTTTCCTTGCAAAATTTTTATTTTAAATCCAACTTGGTCATTTCTTATTAACTTTTGCATTCTCTTGCAGTTAATGCAATTTTTATACAGATGAACAAGAAATTTTATTATATTTTTCGTTTGTGCCTTATTACCCTCCTTACTTTATGCTCCTCCTAAGTTTCATTCTGTTTTCTTTTGAATTTTAAATTATTAGAATAACACTACCAAATAACAAATATTTCGAAAACAGATATGAACATATAGTTCGTTGCATAAAAATTGCCAAATATGTTGCAGGCAAGGCTTGAAATTATATCAACAGTTGCGAAACTTTTGTACGACTCACGTTACATTCGCAATACAAAAGGATTGTTATTACAACGAACAACAAAATGTAACCATTCATTTTATAATAAATTTAACCCATACACTTTTTTAAATCCAACTATTTTAATTGAGACTGAAATATATGGTGTCCGCATGATTAATGCTGCCACCATCCTTCTTTAATAAAAAAAACGAACTATAAAACAAATATCGTTTAAATAAATCATTATGTTTATTACCCTAAAACAGAACATCAAGTGTAATCCTAAACTAAGCCAAATAAAATACATTGAAGAAAATAATATTCAGTAGAAATGTGAGTAGTCAACGGTTGAGTTATTATAACACAATGTTAAACAATTTATTATGATAATAAAAAAGAACATTAACAATTTATGCACTGTTTATTCATCGAAAAATTTAAAAAACAAATATATATATAATATTATACCTAGATAAAAATTATAAAAATCTAACAAGAAATGTTAAGCATTGGCACAAAAAATCTCTAAAGTATTAAATATAAAAGTGAAACTAAATTTTTCTGCAAAAGCTAAAATCCATAATACTCATTTGACGAATGTTACCAAGATACAATTTAGAGGCTTTTTTTTGCATTTATTTCATAATGTGTGGTATTAACAATATGATTATGCAACTTACAAAAGTTTAATGGTTTTTAAAAAATGCAAGATTTTCGCCAGTATTGCCTGAACTTGCATTTTTTTATTTTTATTATGGTTGTTTTTTTAAACTATGATTGCTATAAGAGAGACATGAGTGAAAAAAATGTTTAATGTTTTCCTTCTCCTCCACATCCCCACAACTTCTAAAGTCAAAAGACTGAACACCTAATCCAGTTATGACTTCAACAACTGACGGAGACACTATGTCTAGTGAGTGCTCAGCATTCCAATTCGGCCAGATTTACCTTCTTATGTGGCAAATTGACCCTTGGGTCCATCTTGTGTTAGCCTTTTTTTTAACATATCCTCTTTCAACAGAAACTTGCATGTAGCAAGAGGCAAGCCAACACCTTCCTGAACCCTATTAATGGTTTCATATAAAAATTGCCTTTTGATGTAACCTGAAATATACTGAAAAACCGTGATTTTCGCACTTTTAGGCCAACATGTATCGAAAACCGGCGCCAACAAAGAAATTTTGACCTCGAATTCGAATTCTGCTCATCAAAAACCTTCGGAAAAGTATATTCTGGTTTCTGCGTAAAAGGTTTTGGCTTTAAACTTACAGTCGCTATCAAAGACCGATATTCTTGTTAATCTATAAATCGATTAATGCTCTTAAAGAATTCAGTTGTATGAAAAAGTTCACTATTTTAATGTTGGGTACTCCGAAATGCTTCAAAGCAATTCGTTTCCTTTTTACAAGTGCATGAAACTGATCAAAATTCTCAATGACAGGATTTTGCATTGAACTGACCTTCGATCTGAACGTTTTTCCTGACATTTTCCAAAGAAATATCTTCCTGTTCCATTCATGTGTGCACACCTTGCAAAGACTTTAGGTGACATAAGCACCAACGAAACGAAAAATAAGTAGGTTGGGAAAAATCAAAGGGAGTCTACATATTTTGCAATAAATTTTTATAATTTGTTTACAATTAACAAATATTCAAATAATTATAATTCACAATAATTCAAAGACTTTTGTTTTATTCACTTATTTTGTACAACTGTGTAAAGTAAAAATCAAAATTTGTGACATTAACAAGGGATGGTCTTGTGTTTAAATATTGTGACATAGTGTGATAAAGTGGATTAGGTGTCCAAAATCGCGTAGTAATATGTGAATCTTTATCTTCTCACGCAGCATAGGGTCCCACAAATCTCTTTGATCGTGCTAAGTCATTAGCGAGTGCTTTCAATTCTCTCCAACATTGTCTCCCTGATTCACGTATTTATTGTTCTAGCGATCGTGTCCTTGATAGTCTAAGGATCGCCGCGTTTTTTGTTAGTCTGTGGGCTCTACTTCAATGTTCTTATTTCATTTCCATTTTCGTTTCAATATTTGAGATGGTCCTGAGCCACTTTCCAGAATTGGGCGAAGACCATTGTTGGTAAAAATTTACAAGTCTAACAAAGCTTACCACGTTTCATAGTCTAACAGAAGAACTGGCTTCACATTTGACTCGAAGATGGTCAGAGATTACATTAGGTGATTTTCGCTTTGTTTTTTTATTAAATCGTTTCCTGAAAAGATATAAAATTTTAAATAACTCAACTGCAATAAAGCAGAAAAATTGGCGTGCAGTAATTGATTATTATTTCCAAGATGGGTTCAATGAAATGCTTATTTATATGACCGAATCAGCGCAACGACATCACGCTGATAAGGTTTGGTTGGTAGTCGCGGCTTCCATATATTTTTACATATTCTCCTTTTTAGTTATTTCTTTTATTCACTTTTTAATGCTATAATTTCTTTGCCTTTTTTCTCTTTAAGTTTTTTTAAAAGCAAAAACCATAATCCTGATAAGCAGAACTGTTTCAGGAAATATGCCAAAATTAAATTAAAGATGCCAAAGGTTTTATTTAAAGCAGTTCAATATCCACGTGATTTCACTAATGCCAATTTTTTTATCTAATATTTAACAGCCTCATAAAAGTTTTCAATTCTCATAAGATATAAAAACGGAAACATATTTTGTTTATAATTTTAACTTAATATTAGAAAATAAGCATTAAGTGTAAGCATTAAATTTGCCACAAGCATTTACTAACTCTTAAAAAAAGTAATCAAAATTTAATAAAAAATATAAATTTTAAAACAGTGAAGTACTAAAATACTTAAATCTAGGGAAAGAGAGTTAAGAAGTCGAATGAAGATTATAACCGTAGGCATTAAAGAGTTGTGTTAATTTTAGTTTAAAATGATGCTAAATGTGCATTGCTAAGTAATATAAGTTAGTAAACAAATATTTGAAAAAAAAGAAAAAAAATATTATAGCGGGCTTAAACTTTTTTTTTAAACTTAAATATTGTTAAACTCTTTGTTTTACTATCCAGTCTTAATTATTTGAGAATTAAGAGTACATCCCTATCTACGGAATTTTAGTTCGCTAAATACGAATCTGAGACCATGAAATAATTAAAGTAAAGGCACATTCCATGAATTTCTCGTGAATGGCTCATTTTTTCTGTTTTGCCCATCGCTACAAGTTACTTTTAATTCCCTTAAGAGCTTTCCCAGAAATGATTTTTAATTGATGACGCTATTAAAACGATGCTATCAATAAAATGAATGAAAGACGCTAAAAAAGTCTCACAAAAATACAACAATCGCGTTACTGACTAAAGGGTGATCGAATAAGAGCTTTCTACTTTGTTTTCTAAATAAAATACATGAAAATCAATGTATTTGATGCAAATCTTTATTTGGAATGATAGCTCGGTTCCTATAGCTCAATGTTTAAAAATTATTTCATTTAAATGTTGCCCACGACAAGATCTTGAATGGTTCATTCTGTGGGTCCAAAATTCGACAACTCTTTCGAGCAGATCGACCGGTATTCCTTGAATAACACGAGTTATGTTGGTTTCCAAAGCGTCAATAGTTTCGGGTTCGTCGATATAAAAGAGTGATTTAACATATCCTCAAAGGAAGTAATCCAATGACGTCAAATCACATGATCTTGGTGGCCAATTAACATGACCATTTCTTGAGATGATGTTTTCATCGAACGTTTCCCTCAATAAAGCGATTGTTTCTCCAGCTGTATGGCATGTTGCGCCATCCTGTTGAAACTAGAGTTCGGTTACACCAGTATCCTGAATTTTTGGCAAGAAAAAATCATTGATCATTGCTCTGTAGTAAGCTCCATTGACCGTAACACGGGCTCCATCCGCATTTTTGAAGAAATACGGTCCGTTGATGCCTCCTGCCCATAAACCACACCTAACAGTACATTTATCGGCATACATTGGAAGCTCTTGGATTGCTTCTGGTTGTTCATCGGCCCAAATACGCCAATTACGCTTGTTAACGTAGCCGTTCAACTAAAAATGAGCTTCGTCGTTAAACACAAGTTTTCGATAAAATAATGGATCAATTTGAAATTTGGTGATGGTGTTACGAACACAAATGTCATATGGACAAGCCATTTGACACATAACAATTGTAAAAACTACCCAGTTAGAAAAGGGATGTCGTATTTGATCACCCTTTAGTTATGTGACCTTTATATATATTATATTAAAAAACCTTTTAGGGTTTTTAAAAATATCCGCTTTATTTATTGTTCATGAGAAATTCTTCGCAAACTTAAACTATACACAAAGTAATTTTCAAAAGCACTATACTTTTCCCGATATTCGCTTAGCAAATTAAAACTAAAACTGATTAAACTGATTTATCAGCCGACACTATTCTGAAGGCTGTACCAAAATTCACGCAGTAAGTAGTCGTAGTTTTGAATTTTGAATCACAGGTTTTTAATTACAAAATGCAAACTTTTATCGGCCCATAAAGTATGGAGCATAGTACGGAATAGCATATAGGGTAAATTGCATACACGACTTTGCAGGGCACATATACGAGCTTTGTAGCGCTCAATTTCCTCTTTCATGTCGTGGGCGGTCGTGATATTGTGCGCATAAGCATTAGACTTCAAAAAATCCCCAGCGAAAAAAAAAATCCAATGGTGTTAAATTGCATGATCTGGGCCCATCACCAAAACAAGAAATTTCACGACCAGAAAATTACTCATGCAGTAATTGATTTATTTCTCGGGCTGTATGGTATGTGGCACCATCTTGTTTAAACCAAATATCGTCTACATCCATGCCTTAAAATTTCGGCACAGAAAACTAAATTATCATGTTGCGATAGCGAACACCATTAACTGATATTCCCAAACCGATTTCGAGGAGAATAATTCGTTGATACCTCCTGCCATACTGCACCAAACAACTTTTGTTTACAAACAATTTCTCGTGGATTCTCTAAACCCTAAACGCGAAAAATTTAACGATTAACGAAGCCGTCAAGATGAAAATGAGTCCCATCGCTGAAGATGGTTTTGTTCATAAAATGAGCTTCCACTTGTTGGTGTTCGATAATCCATTCATGAACTCTCCTCGCTGTCCGTGTTCAGTAAGTAGGCTTCAGTTATTGACTCAACTGAACTTTGCAAACACGAAAATGAAAATCTTTCGTGAGAAGATGCTGTTGAGAGCTGCTCGAAATATTCAATCCTTAAGCACGATGCCAAATTAATGTTCTTAAATCGTTAGCAACACTTTCACGAATTGCTTCAATGTTTTGTGTTGGACGACTTATGGAAGAACGGCCAGAATGTTTAAAATCACTAATTAATTCAGTCTCCCTGTATTTTAAAATAATACTCTCCGCAGTTGACGAAGTTAAGTCAATTTTTCGACCATATTTTGTACAAAAATTGCGAACTGCCACTTTCAAAATTAAAACGCGTTGCTCTTTTGGGTGGAGCTCCAGTTTTAAACCCTTGATCTGTCACGCTGTTTTTTTTAACAAAAATACTTCACCGCGGCGGCTTTTAAAAACTATTTTGTAAAATCCGGCTTCTAGAAATTCGTTTATTTCCTCAAAACTTACCCCAAAAAGTACTTTTTAAGGACTGATTTACTGTACTTTATTTTTTTTCGATTTTCTATAGAAAGTTCTTTTTCCAAAAGAAAAAAAAAATTATTTCCTTTGAAAGTCATTTTGCAAATACTCTGTTGCTTGAATTTTCTGACTCTCTAAGGTCTTACTGGCATTAAAATGTTTAATGCAAAGATTATGAAAAATATTTTTTTGTATTTGCAAAAAGAAAAATTTTGTTTTTTTTCCAAAAATAAAACTTTTCAATAGCATGGTTCTGCTATTTTTCACATTTGTTCATTTCAGTGGACGGGTTGAGCAGACAAAGAACATTCCTTTCCAACGCTCGATTTCACATTCCATTTAAACTGATTTTCTTTTGTCTTTGATTTGTATTAATACTCGCCTGCTAAAACAAAAACAAATATTTTAAATAAAAATAAAAAAATTAATACAAAGTATTGGAGGAGGTAATGCCAAGTCTCAGATGACGATAACTGTAGCTATGTCAAAGTGTCAAATTGTCAAAAAATATATTGTTAAGTTTGTCTATTATAACAAAACATTAAATAGTACCTTTATGACGCCTACATTTTTATTATAAAAAAAAATTTAATTTTTCTTAGAAACATTTTTTTTTTGATTAATGTTTTTAATAATCTCGTCGAAAATTAATCATGTAGTCTAGAAAGTTGCCAACTATTTTCATTTATCAGCCAACATAAAATATGGTATCAATTTTTTTTAAAATTTATATCATCATTTCAATTGGAAAAATTAATCAAAATTTTAAATTAAAAATTTAAATTCTTTAAGCTTAGTTTTTGTATTGTTGTTTAATCAAAATCTAACAAAAAAACCCTTTTGGCATGAATGTTAGTGCCAAATTTTTTTAAAAGTCTTTAATGTTAAGTTTATTTATTAATCGACTTTTAAATGCGTATTAAATACCAAACGAATAATTTTACGAAGGATGCAGCGTAAAAGAATGAAGTGCTAAAAGTAAAATAAAAAATCTTATTAATATGAAATGTTCATGTAAATCTTAACAAAATAAAAAAAAAGATTATAAACTCTCATTAAAAACATAAAAGTATTAACTCTCTCATTGAAAACATAAAAGTATTAAAGACATCTCGTTACAAATTTTTAAAAATATATAAGTTATAAGCATGTAAGTTCAGCAGTCTTCAAATGAATAAATAAAAATGTGTTATTAAAATCAATTTTAAATAAATATTACTAAAAATACAAGAAATACCTTAATAAAAGAATCAAGGAAAAACGTCTTTAAATAATAAAAATATTAATCCAAATTGCGGCGCATTGTTTGATGTTGGGCGAAAACTTTTTCGGAGACTGTGCTTTTCCACGATTAGCAGGGATCTTATTGTTATTTTTTTTTTATTTCTTAAGTTGTATTAATACTCGCTTCGTAATTAATACACAGAATAAAAAACACAATTTGAAAAGCAAAAAAAAAAAATAAATGTTTCTAAGCTAACGAAAAAAAAACATTACTTTTGAATAATGTTACTTCATAAATACTATCCATGAGCAATTTTCTTGAGGAGAGTTACCAATTACGTAAATTTTTTTCTTTTTTGCAATTAGTAAGATCGAAAGTGTATTTTTGAAGATCACAAAGGGCGGTCCCAGGTCTCTGAAGCGAATGATTTTTGTCGAAAATGGTTTGGCTTGAGCTTTGGTTGGCGTGTCCGAGTTCGGTCCATGCTTGTACAGCTTTACTGATAAAAGAGCTTTTATTCAGCGTCCACCGTGATATACAGCTTCAAAGACCCGAACCGCTCCTGGGACGTCCAAAATTCAGTTTCGACTTTTCTCCATCAATTTGTGTATACACTTTTTCTTAAAAAATTAGACTAAGATTAAGCACTTTTAGACCGTGGTGACTTTCGAAATCTATTTTCGACCTCTCTTCATTGATTGGTTTGAGAGTTTTTTCCTTATGAAATGAAACGAAATCGTGCTCTTTGGGAACTCATCCATTTTGGCCTTTCTCCATCGATTGGTAGAAAGTTTTTATTTTTACAAAAATGGGACAAAATCTAACTTTTTGGGGACACAGGACCGCCCCGGTTGATGTCAAAAAATCAATATCGACGTGTATTCAACATTCAGAGGAAACAATTGTTCAAATTAGCTTGCAATTAAAGCAACTTATGAGCATTTTATTTTTGCTAACTTTGCCCACCAAGTCCCCGTCTCAGCTCACTTCGCTTCAGTCGTGGGTTCTGACCCCGTTCGAATCTTTTCTCTTTATGGTGTTCCTTTTGTATAAAAAAAGAGACAAAAGAATAACGTTGATTTAAATTATTATTATATCAAACACTATGTTTTGAATATTCTTTTCTTCCAACTCTCACTCGATTTCTATACCTTCTCTGCTTCAGCAACTTAACTGAGCGACACATAATTGACGGTCTGGAAAAATTATGTATTTAAACAAATTGAAAGAGCCGCTTTTCATAATTTTTATGTTCTACGTTCCGAGTTCTCGTAGTGTCTATTCGGTAGCCCGTCCCAATTGTTATGTTTTTAAAATATTCCTTTTGGTTAATTTTTCATATCAGAAACGGCCATATTTGGCAACTGGCCACTCGTTTTTTTTACAGCATCGCATGAATTTTCAATAGAAACAGAACCTCTTCAAATGAAAATATCAAATGCATCTTCTTCAAAACTAATCAATCTATGATAGAACCAAAAGTTTTGCTTAAAAACCAAGTTATTAACTAAGTTAATAACAATTTTCGAAGCTAAAATAATTTCAAGATTCAAACTTTATTTACGTCCATAAACTTATATATTATTTTTGTTAATTTATTTTACGCAGACGCATATCATGGTATAAACGGCAACATGTCTTTAGACCGACGTGGAGAAGTTGTAACATCACCAAATCGTTACGATCTCACTTTGGGTTCAGATAAGTCGTCCTCATTGTCTCGTTCAGAGGCCGGTACATATGATGTTATACAGGCAGAAATACAACATGCTAAACGTCAAGAATTAGCCACAGGTGTTGCAGCTAACAACAACAATAATAATGGTGTAATTGGTGGACTAAGTGCACAGGACGCCGAGGCAGAGGCCAAAAAGAGAGTAAGTCTTGAAAATAACTATGATATTTAAAATTTATTCAGCATTATTGTATTTAAAAATATTGTTTTTATTCTTCCAGAAATGGCCCACCGAAAAATCATATTTCCTAGCAAAGGAATTGCTTATGACGGAGCGTACATATAAAAAAGATTTAGATATATTGAATACATCATTCCGTCAGGAAGTGTCCGTAGAAGATATAGAAAACTTGCAACCACTCTTTGAAATGTTAGATTCCATGGCACAGCATCATAACACTTTCTTGCGCGACATTGAACATCGAATGGTGCTGTGGGAAGGACGTGGTACACACGATACTCATCGTATTGGTGATGTTATGATGAAAAATATGGCTGCATTGCCAATTTACGATGAATACATACAATCGCATGTTGAAATTTTGCATTGTTTGAACGAAATGTTCGAAACGGATAATCGTTTTCAACAAATTTATAAAGATTTTGAACAGCAAAAAATTTGCTATCTACCAATTGGTGAATTGCTGCTTAAGCCATTAAATCGCATGCTGCACTATCAGTTAATACTTGAGCGTAAGTCGTAGTATGCCGTGTAAACGGAAAATAATAGAAAGCTTCATTAAATTTTTTTATATTTTTATATTTGACTTGTAGGCCTTTGTGATTTTTATACTGATGAACACATTGACTACGCTGATTGTCAGGGCGTGTATCATATACTTTTACGTACCACTAAACAGGTGCGCCAACAATTGCCGGAATCGGAAAATTTTGTGCAATTGTGTGAACTTCAGCGAGATATCAATGGTTTCGATAAGCTCGTTCAAAATCAACGTAGACTGATTCGACAAGGCTGTCTTCTGAAACATTCCAAACGTGGTCTGCAACAGCGTATGTTCTTCCTCTTTTCGGATATTTTAATTTATGGCACTAAATCACCGATTGATCAATCCTTTCGTCTACTCGGTCATGTGCCTGTACGTTCGCTGTTAACGGAAAATGCTGAGCATAATACATTTTCTATATTTGGTGGTCATAGTGCAATAACTGTAAGCGCAGGCACTACTGCGGAGAAAACACTCTGGCTGGCTGAATTGTCAAAAGCTGCAGTGGATATTAAGAGCAAACCACCGACTCAGTTGACATTAACTTCTTTGAAGAATTGCAGTGAGTATAATTAAAGGAAAATCTATTGTTTTGTTTTATTTTTTTGTTGCTTTGAGATAATCAATCAAGAAAAAGGACGCTCCCTAGTTCGACTTGAATTCTACTTTTATGTCTCCCGTTCGCAGCTAAAAAGTCGGAAATATTGAAAAAAGTTCATAAATTCTAAAAAAGTCGAGAAATATTGAAAATGCTAAAATGGTCAAAAATTGTTACAAATGTTGAAAAGTCGAAGTGCTGATAAAGTTAAATAAATGATGAAACGGTCGAAAAATCTTGAAAATGTCGAGAAATATTAAAAAAGTCAAAATTTTAAAAACTTTCAAGAAGAAAAATGTTGGAAAAAGTCGAAAACTCTTAAAAAATGAATGTTGAAAAATGGTGCAAAGATCGAAAAAATGATTAACAGGTTCAAAAATGATGAAAAAGTTCAAAAATATATAAAATAATCGAAAAAAAAATGTTGAGTAGATTGAAGACCAGTCTTGAAAAATTGTAAAAAGTTCGATAGAAGTCTAAAATGTGGCACTGGCGAGAGCGTTACTTTTTCCGCCAATTCAGGTTCTGTATAGATTTTCTTCATTTACTTACATATAGTATGAATGTACATATAAGTAACAAATATATAAAATTTAATTTTTTATGACTGGCAAGAAAAGAAAGATGCAATCAGTGCTTGTAAGTAAAACAAAAAAAAAAACCACCCGTCCATTCATTAATTAACCCTCTGTATACATGAAAATCATAAAATCTTTATTTAATTTTTCTATCATATCATTAAGGCTCCTCCGAAGAAGGACTAGACATGTGCGGTCTTACAAACGGCAACAGCAATCACACCACCAACGGCAACAACACTCAACAAGCAGCGCAAAATACACAAAACAAAACGCCACCCTCGCGCAGCAACACAGCTCTCCACGTTTGTTGGCATCGTGGCGCAACCGTCGGTTTGGGCGATCATCTAATCGGCGCTGAAAATCAATTGTCCGGTTATTTGTTGCGTAAATTTAAGAATAGCTCTGGTTGGCAAAAACTCTGGGTAGTTTTTACCTCTTTCTGTTTGTATTTCTATAAGAGCTATCAAGATGAATTTGCTTTGGCCAGCTTACCGCTTTTAGGATATACAGTAGGACCACCAGGACATCAGGATGCAGTGCAAAAGGAATTTGTTTTTAAGTTATCATTCAAAAATCATGTTTACTTCTTTCGAGCGGAAAGCTTGCACACATATAATAGGTGAGTTCTTATAGATTTTTCTTTTAAATCTTAATATTTAATTTTTTTCTTTATTTTTTTTCAGGTGGCTGGAGGTTTTGCGCAGCACAACACAAACTCAGGACTTTAAAAATCTACACGCCAGCAATTGAGAATATTTGTTGTATGTTGTTCTGTTATAAAGTATTGCAAGTATCTTTCCTTAGGAAAAAAATCTGTCAGTATTTAGAACACAAAACCAACAAGATCCTTTATTTAAAGTCAGTGCAATTTGCAAAAGAAAAAATTTTACGAAAGTGCCTTTAAGTATTTTCATCTATATCTTACCACTATTTTAACTACTAACTACTTTCTATTATACACTTTGTTTTAATGTTTTATACTTTATATTTAAATATTCGACTACAGTTTTCTTAAAATCGTATGATTATGTGTTTATTTGACTAGCTGTAAGACGTAATTATTATACAAATTATATTGTACGTAGTAAGAGTCATGGTGTCAACAAAATATTTGTTTTATTTTTCTTGTAAATATTTAAATGAAAAAAAAATGTTCATTAAAAAGTTAGATATTTGCAAATGTTTGTCATAAATATTATTAAGTATTATTAAAAAAAAATTGTGTTGGAAAAAATGATTATAAAACGCATTTACGAAAAGCAAATAAAATACATAACTTATGTGGCCTTTATCTGATATGAAAGTATATATAATTACATATATATTAGAACATTTACCGAAATATTTTTGTAAAATTATTATATTTCTAATTAAACAATTTAATAAATTTTATAAACAATTATTAATACCAAAAAGATGATTTATTTTCTCAAAACTTACGTTGGTCATGAAATAGAATAGACCCATTCCAATGGGGAATGTAAACTCTAGTCTCTTTGGAATAGTAATCAAAAGTTGGCAGCTCAAATTGATACGAATCAAGGGAAACCTACATAAAGTACATATACAATGGCGAGCACATTTGGATACATGCTGATCACATTTGACTTGACTAGAACTCATAAAAATACAGTAATCGCAACCAAATTTTTTAGTTACTCTTTATAAATCTTAAAAATAAAAAATATAGGAACATCCTTCAATATCAGAAGCAAAACATAACTTTTAGTTCAAACTATAATGAAAAATCTCAAAGTATCCACTTTTGCACGTTCAAAAATTAAGTGTTCAAAATAATATTTTTAATGTTTAGTCCCAATGCCCTAGGCTTGAATTACACTGTTGACTAGTCTGCGCATGTTTTCACCAGTTTCTTGATGAATTGGTGCGAAATACTGGCTTACTTAGTTTGAGCCTGTGGCCAAAGCTCTTCTTAGTTCTTTGGGGGATTATCGTGCCGTGCAAGACTTTTTTTTTTTAACAAAGAACATACATTTTTGAAAGAGCTTAGATCTGGGCATGGACTGACCACTGCATCGTTTGAAATTTTTAACTATTGAAGAAATTTTTAGCAATTTTAGCAGTGTATAGAGTTTCCGTTCTGTTAAAAAAATCTGGTGGATTCAGCTCCAAAATACGAAAATATTCTTCTATGCCATTAATTTTTACCAACTACCCGACAATCGACCATTGAAGCAGCCCCCACACCATCAAGTTAATTACTAAGGGTTCATTGTTGCTTTCACTTGATGCTTTTGCGATGTTTTATGAGGGCGGTACCAGTAGCATTGCTTAACATCTGTCTGAAAACGGTTAATTTTGGTGCCGTA
The DNA here is from genome assembly GCA_963680825.1 of Meiosimyza decipiens. NCBI lineage: Eukaryota > Metazoa > Arthropoda > Insecta > Diptera > Lauxaniidae > Meiosimyza > Meiosimyza decipiens. The sequence goes on from OY804259.1 coordinate 11,291,765, forward strand.
CAGCTATATTACCGTTTTCCAGTCATCTACGATCCAATTCTTAAAATGGTAAGCAATAGCAACCATCAGAAAGTAAGACGAATTGGTTGTTGTGCTTTAAAATAATAATGCTTAACAGTGTTTCTTACCCGATGTTAATAAATGCATCATTTTATGCGCTAAGATACATAAACTTTTAATTTAATACTGGCAACTTTTGTCAATGATTGTTTTTACAAACTGAACTCACAGAAAACCAAATAAGTAAGCAATAATTGATATATTGGTAAAAGAATCATTGTTTTGTTCATAGCGCACCGAATAAACAATTTTTTGCAACTTTGATAAAACAATGTTATCCTCCTCTTTAAGACAAAAAGAATGACACCTCATTTGTTAAAATCGGTTTAGTAGTATAGGAGCTATGGTCCCTTCTTTACCAACATCATTTATGTGCGTTTGCAGCGAGCAAATTTCTTGTGACACGAAAAAATTCAATATGTAAAATTTTGCAAAACACCAGGCCACCATAAACCAGCAGCAAGTAAATGGAGTTTTTTAATTAACTTAAAATCGTTATTACTCGGCTACTACTGAACCGATTTTAACAAATGAGGTGTCATTATTTTCGTTAGATAGCCTAGTTTTTTTTAGTAAAAAAAATAATAACATGAACTGCTAACAGATGGCGCTGTAATCAAAACAATTTTTTAAAACACCTGTAACTTGATAACGGGTAAACCAATTTTAATGAAATTCGACAAGCTATGTCTGTGGGACGTATTCTATCATATAAAAGTATGTAAAACACCAGGCGATCATAAACAAACATCAAGTAACGGGTTTTTTAACTTTATTTGAAAACGCTATTGCTCGGCTATTACTGAACCGATTTTAGCAAAGGTGGTGTCATTGTTTTCGTTAGGTAATCTAGTTTTTGGTTATAGAAAATTAATAACATGATTTGCACAAAGAGGGCGCTGTAGTCAAAACAGTTTACCAATTGGTTGCTCTTCTTTAAAATGATATTGCTCAATTATTACTGAACCGATTTTCATATATGAGGTGTCATTTTTTGCATTTTGATTTCTAGTTTTTGGTTATGGAAAAATCAAAAGTCAAAATAGATAAGGTCTTGTAGGAATTGAAAAAGCCGTAAGTTGGACTATTTCTGTGATATGTACTTAATTCTTTTTAAATTTGCTGACTAAAAAAGGTAATTCAGTTTTGTTTATGTAATATTTTAATATTGGCTACCTAAAAAAAAAAGAAGAAACAGGTCATCGACTTTTTCAGGACAAAATTATTTTATTTTGGGAAGGCCGTTAAATCCTGGTTTTTAACTTGCTAATCCTGATTATTAGTAATCGATGTATTAAAAAATGATCAAATCACATCTTTTTCGCTTAGATGCAACACTGATATTTTGCTGCCGCATTCAAAATGGGTCAGTTTCTACATCGGTAGCAAGGCAGCACGATTTGCTATCTGTCTCTTTATCACGTTCATTGTTCCCTATAATTTTCATGTTGACAGATTTTGCTGCTGCTGCCCCAATTGTGTTTTGAGCTTAAAGCTGTGCAACGAGCAGATTCGATTCGATCGACTCAATTCATGCTAAGATCGTTGCAACTCATGAGGTCCGAGTTACGCATTTGTTCGAATTTTGATATTTTCCCACTGTACGGTAAGGTGCACCAACATTTTCATATTTTCTTCGAAAGAAGCAAAATAACATGAGGTGTGTGACCACATTAAACTGAGTTGAGTCGAGTTAAAAGAACTAAGTTCGTTGCTAAAATTTTGTTGAAAGCTTGTGAGTTTCAAATTTGTTCAAACAAGTTTGGCTCGATGCACAGTATTATTTTTTACAGGTAGGCTGCTTGATTTCTTGTACAATTCGTCAGTTCGGCCAAAAAAACGATTCAAGTTTTGGGAGGCCTTCAGTTCAGCAAGTTAATCATAACCGGTTATACTATATTTTATGATAGCGCTAGACGTAATGGAGTTCCAGCCTGAAATATTAACGTTAAGTACAACCTTTTAAAGATTTTCAAAAACAATTGGCACAGTATTTATTGAAAGCTTTAAAACTATGAAAGGTGGGTCAAATCTCGTCATATGGAGATTTTTCGTGCATGAAATCGCGTGTGCTTTTATATCCTCTACAGCATTGGTCTTAACATGTTTTTCTACTTCCGAAGTATTGGATGATATTTTTTCAAAAGCCCCTGGAACTTGTTTCGCAGCTCTGCTTTATGTTCAGCTGGAAATGAGTAAAATTAACATCTTATGTAAATACAATTAATGCGTCATCCATGTCAGATTTGCTTTCATTACGGAATTGTCAGTCGATTCCAATATCAAATCATGTTGTGAAATCGTGATTTGCTGTGTTAATATGGAGTTACAGTGGCTACTTGACCACTAAACTTTTTTTTGGATTACATATCAGACGATCTTGATGACAACAGCGCGATATCGTTGATATAAGCCAGTTTTTCCATATGGCCTCAAAAGTCCTATGGTTTCTAGAAAGAGCACGATTTAGCACATCGTCCAGCACGAGATATTTTCGAAGGTAGTTTAAAAATCAACGCAGCATATATGTATGTACATAGATGCACTCGTTTGCAATTTGAAGAGTGAGCTTTTTATTACGAGTTTGTTGGTATTATGTGCAATGTGAGCCAAGTTCGTGCCTATCCATGACATGTTTGATGTTATAGCGGTCAATTTGAGTATTCAATTCAATCGAAATGATTCAATTTGATATGATTTCAAATGATTAAAAAAAAAACACATTTAATTTTGAATTAGTTATATTTCTTATACTTTATTAAGATTAATAATATTTAATTACATTTATAATCAATATTTTCATGTTGTTGTTGATTCTTTTTGCATTACTTAAGTTTAAAGATTTCATTTTTTTGTTAAACCAAATTACAAAATATTCAGCATAATTTTCTTGAAGAAAAAACAGGTTTGCTATTAAAATATTAGCCAGCAGTGCGCTGTAAGTGTTGTAGACTCTAATGATTAAATAGTAGTATGTATAACATAAAAAATAAACAAAATAAATGAAATAAACAAAGAAAAAAAAGGTTAACGAAAACAACATAGCAGCGTATTTGGCAGAATATGATTTGTTATGTTGAATGATAAAAAGAGATATTGTAACACAACTAAATTTAAAATCGATATGAAGAAATGTGTAGTTTTACAAACTCCATAAAAGAAAAAAAAAAAATAATTTAAAAGAAAAATTATAAAACTAAAGGAGTGTTGAGCAAAACTTAGTGCAACTTAAAGTTTTTTGTAAATAGTTTTTTTTTTTTAAGATATAAAAGGGTATCTAGATACATGTTCACTGAGACTAACATGTGTGTTTGTGGTAAGTAGTTGCTTGATAGTAAGTATATTTTTATATGCGTATCTACGTGTGTGTAGTACTTGACATATATACAATACATATATAAATGTAATAACTTCAATATCAAATTTAAGTAGTTATTTAAAACTTTCTAGGGACTAAGTGGCTTTGAATGATAAAGAAGTTATTTACTGATTTAATTTTAAAACCGTGTGCAGCCATATTTTTCGATTCCCTTTATTTGGGGGGAAATTACTAAATTTTTGTTTCGAAAAATACGCATCAAACATGTGTACATAGATAAATGTATGTGTATACTAACGTTGTTCAATCATTTTTTTCTTTTTTCGAGAAAAATTTTAAGGTACACATATCTTAATCGTATAATTTTTCATGAATTTAAATTTTTTCATTAGTTTTACTCAATAGTATGTATTCTTTGTTGTAGTTTTTAAGTTTCGGTTTTTCTTCATCAATCTTGAAATTTTTGTTTCTTTTTTACTTGGTTTCTAATTATAGTTAATAATTAATATCTTTTTTTTTTGCAATAAAATTGGATCTATTTTATATAATTGTTTTGAATTTTTTGTTTTAATTGTTGCCACCTTATAAACTGTAACTTAAATTGTTTGTTGCTGCATTAAAGTTATTTCTACTATTGAAAGACATTGCATGATTAAAAGCAACAAAACCATACAATTGCGAAAGAAATTTGGTTTTTTTTTTTGTTTAATATGTGAGTTTATGTGTGAAAGTTTGGATTTAAAATTTTTTTAATATTATTCTTTATTTTTTACTGAATTAATAATATTTTTGCTTTTCTCCAACATATCAGTATTTTTTGTTTGATTTTTGTTTTTTCCTTTAATAAAACATTGTTTTAGTGGCGGATGGCTAATCAATGAAACTCTGTTCCACACAAGCTTTCACTCGTTTCTCATATTCACGACGGTTTTCTTTATAAAGTTGAGCAGCTGTGGAGTTAGCTGGTGAATTTGGATTTGGATCACTCAATAGAGACTGCAAAAGATGACATAAAAGAGATAACATTAGAATAAGAAATAATGAGAATCACAGAGATGTTTACACATACCTGTATAGATGTTAAAATTGCTGATACATCATATGTAGGACTCCATCTATTTTGTAAAATATCCAAGCAAATACCACCATCTGCATAAACATTTGGATGAAATACTTTTGATACAAATCTAACTGTTGGTGGTTTATTTGGATATTCTTCTGTAAATTCTATTGTTAATTTAAAGGTACCATCCTCGAACGGTGTGTCATGTGGACCGAAAATCACAGCATTCCATATCATAATATTATTATCTGTAGGCGCACCAGAAACTCCAGTTGGTGGATCTTCTTGAAGTCTGTAAGTATTGAAACATGAAAAGATAATGTTAATGAATTTTTTATAATAAGTGGGATAGTCTAAAACTGGTTAAGATAAATTTCACGGAAAAAATGTATATTTAAGTATTCTTAAGAGTTCTTAATATGGATTTGTCATTTAGCGTTAGTTTGATTTCATTTCCTTAAATTTTTGTAATGAATAAGAGAATAACTCTTAGAAATTTCTATTTCTTTCCGAGCGGATATTTTTATTTTCCTTTCCTTTTCTTGTCATTCAGAAACATCAAAATTAAAGATAAGTAAAGAAATACATCTGTATAAGAAGTATCCAAATATGTAAAATTATTTATTCATCCAAAATTTATCTTGTCGCCAAAAAAGAAAAGTTTAGAAAGCCAATTATTATCAAATAAGTTTAGGATATTATTAAAATTTTTCATTAGAGCAAATTATTTTTTCACTCTCTCAAAAGGAATACAAATTTGAGAGAAAACTTCCTAGAGAATCTTGCAATAGGTTAATGGGGAATTTTCAAGGCACAGGAATTACCAAGACGTTTCCGTAAAATGGCTTAAAGGATTTAACGAAAAACTGATTTCGAGCAACATTCTTTGAAAATTTTTTGGAGATTAATCTTGTTTTTGACGCTAAATAAATCATTTCCCAAAAAATTATTTGCTTTGACTTGTTAAATTTTCTGCAACTTGTTCAAAAAGCTTACAAAAAAATGTTTAAGTCTTTAGAATGTTTTTTGGGTTGCAGATTCTGAGCCCCATGCGCGTTTTGCCACTTGATGCAAGGTCTCTTTTATTTGTTCCCCTTTTATATCGAATCGAAAATCATAAACATATTTGATCAAAAACATTATTTGTGACACCGATATCATAAAATTTTTGGGTTCCGGTGATATTTCTCAAATTGAGCGTATTCGTTTTTATAAAGGGAAGAGCTTAAAAATATGCATTTGGCCTTGAATCTTTTTGGGACATACCTGATACTTATTTCATGTGAAATATGTTTCTAATGAAAGTGAATAGTTTGAGTGCGACAGTCTATTTTTACAAACAAAAAAAAAAAACATTTTTACAAGAAAAGAGAATGTGAATAGTACATATAACAAATAAAGTAAATAAATAAACAAATTTAAGCATAGCAAAACTGCCACAAAGTAAACAGCAACTTGACTAACCAATTTTTAATGCAAATTAAATTGTCTAAATTTACAATATATGTATATGTGTACGTATATAAACATACGATATAAAAAAATGCACTTTTCACATATTTTACTACACAGAGTTCCTTGAAGTAAACGAGTGATATCAAACGCTTGGACAAAATATGGATAGAAAAACTATTAAGCTTTACAAGAACAAAAGTTTAAAAATCAATAGGCATCGCAGCAAGCAGAATACATAATAGAACCCAAACTTGCAAGATAAAATTTACAAGCGAAATTAACATATTGGCTTCTTTTATTTTCTTTAGTCAATTTTAAATCGATTATTAAAAAGAAAAATGCAAAACTACCACATTGTTTGCCACATGAATTTCATTGTCAATGTAAAATGAAGAAAACTCAAAACTATAAAGAAATCTAACAAAGACAAACAGTTTATCTAAATTGTAACAGCTGGGCGTGTGGTACATCTGTTGCACTACAATAATTTAAAATAAAAAACAAAAATAATAGAAGATAAGAAAAATGTGCAAATAACAACAAATAGAAAATGGGTGGAAAATAATAATAAAAAAATTTTTAGTTTCTGTAATATTGCCAAATTTTTTGGAACAGCAAAACAAATATATTTGGAAAAAGTATTGAGTTTAAGAGTTACTGAATTACTTAAGTAGTACCCTAACATCACTGATATTTTAAAATACATAGCTAAGAAAACAATACAATGAATGCATTTTGTTGGCATTTAACATTTACTATAAAACTAAAATAAGTGGGAGCTTTATTTTTAAGACGTAGTATTAGCGCTATAGATTTATTAATAGGAAAACACTATTGAAATACGTTGTAAACTTTGCAAAATTGGCAAAGTGTGAAAATAAAAAAGGAAATAAATGGAAAAAAAAAGAAAATTAAATGAGTCGTTTATTTTGAAAGTGGTATGGATCAATTATTTTTCCGTTTATTTCAGTAGTAGTAATTCTCTGAAGTAATTCTAACAATAAAAACACTTACAATGTAAGGGCTAACAATAACATGGTGTAATGATCTAGCAGGAACTTTGAATTCTACAAGCTTAAGCAAATGTTAGCAATCAATATGTCATGAAAAATGTCATAGACTGCTGCAAAGCTTGACAATATTTTTTTTTGTAGATAATACAGCTCAGTAACTAATTGAGTTTCATGTTGGCAATGTAGTGATTGAATAGGAGTGCTGGCAGAACACTTGTCTTCAGACTTAGTGTGTTTCGTGCTTTAAGTTTTTTGAATAATTCATGCGTTTAGATGATAGACGCAATATATAGGTGGTAACTGTGCAAATATTTGCAAAAAACCAATATACTGACTCAAAAAATTCGGGTGATTATAGAGAATTTAAAAAAGACAACAAACAAAATAATTAACCGCCCAAAAATAATGAATATGTATTCATCTAAAAGTGAGCTGGCGATTTTTTTTTTCATTATGAAAAATTGTCTAAAATCATTAAGAACAATCGGCCACAATAAAATGACGTTAACAGAAAATTGATCAAAATGTTGGACATTTTCTCATAAAATAAAATTATCCCAAATATCCTATGAAGAATAACCCAAAATATAAGAAGCAAATCGTTCAAAATGCTGTGGCCAATATGTTATAATTCGAAATATTCAAGTGAAATACCAAATATTTTCTAAACTTCTGGGCGGCGAGGTACTTTTCAAAAAAGTCATTGCAAATTAAGTTTTCGGTAACTTTAGAAACAAAAGCAGTTGCTCTTGAGCAAATTAACCGATTTGAATGAAATTTTGGCATATCGCAGAGAATAAAATGGAATTTATTTGATAATTTGGAAAGTTTCAAAATAAAATTTTTTTCTTGTACAAAGGATATATTTTGTGTTATGTTACGTACAAATTGAGCAAAACTAAAAAGCGGCCAAAAACAATACGCAGAAAAAGTTATTGTATTCCGGAGTTAACTATGGCTCTATGCTTAATAAGCCACTTAATCAAATAAATCTAAAAGAGAAAGCCATTTTCCAAAATTTTGGAAAGAATTATACATAAGCCCCATTTTTTAAAAAGGGTATAAAATATGTTTTAAAATCCGAACCCACAGCTAAGCTATACTATTCTCATTACCGCAACATCAGGTGTTCCACAAGGGAGTCTGTCGCTCCTGTTTACTTTAGTAATCAATGATGCTACACATGTTATTGAAAAATCTCATCTATTATATAAGGTAACTATATTGACCAAAGACCGGTTTTTTCACGGTTTCATCGTTTTCGTTGTCTCCGATTTTGACAGTCTTCAAGTTTTAGTCACAAAAAATATTGGGGTAATAATCAGCTGATTTTAGTTCTGTTTTCTCGCAATTACTACATTTTTGGTACAGGCATTTTATGGTAAGACTTTGCCTCAATTTACACACGGACTTTTATTTTTTTAAAGTCGACTACATAAGCGAGGAAGAAAAATAAAGGGGAGTACAAACTTTGTTTTACTGAACCTTATAATTTTTTCCTTCTCGTTCTCTCATGCGTACATATATTTGACATTTCATTCATTTTTTTTACTCAAGCGCAGCATCACTTCTTTGTTTGGCTAAAAGTGAAACTGCACAAACGTTAAAAAATGTTTAAGATAAGAGACATTGCTTTACCAAATTATTTTTATATTTCATTGTGTTTTTTTTTAAGAATACCTCAATTTACGTCAACTTCCCGCATATAACAAGAAGGTCATTAACAAAAGCGCACAAAGAAAATTTTTACGTGTGTTCAATGGACTTTAAAAATATTTACAAAGATAAACGACATAAAACGCAACTAATATTGTTAATTCAATAATGATGCTCACATATTTCCTATAAGATTTCAAATTCTAATTCATGGAACTTTTCATATTTACTAATACAAATTGATTTTTTCTGTTTGAAGTTATTATTCCTAATGAAAAAGTTGGGGAGAAAGAATTTGGTTAATTGGAAAAATCCTACTAAAAAATAATCAAGAAAATATGATTTAACAAAGTTTTCCATCATTTAATTGATTTATCCAATCACAATTGCAATCAGAAAAAGTAAATGATAATAATCGAAAAATCCTTGACATTAAATAAAACTTTTTCAGCAGGCTCTAGGTCCAATTTTAATGAAAAACTATTTTTTGTTTATCATATTAAATTTTATTACCAATATTTCGACTACCATTGGTAGTCATCTTCAGGGTAATCTGTTTAAAAAATGTTACAACAATTAAAATAAAATAATATAAACAAAAACAGCACAAAAAATAACTTACGTATGTCAGGATCAAATAAATAATTACTTTAAAAATAAATAATTACTTAAAACTAACAACGCGGTGGACAAAACAAAAACATAAATATTGCACAGAAATATTGCACAAAATTTTAAGTTTTTGTAAACAAATCACAGCTGATCTTAATGGTGAAGATGACTACCAATGGTAGTCGAAATATTGGTAATAAAATTTAATATGATAAACAAAAAATAGTTTTTCATTAAAATTGGACCTAGAGCCTGCTGAAAAAGTTTTATTTTATAATAAAAGAGGTCGCAAAATCATCACTTATTAATCCTTGACATTTTAATGCAAAATGATCCTTGAACACAGACAACAAAAAATAAGGAATTCGAAAATATGAGTGGTGGAAGCGTCAAACTCAAGGACGATAGTATGGCGTAGAGCACGGAGATGAAAAACAAATTACCAAAAAATGTAAATACAAGGAAAATAGAATTGCAATTGAACATCAACTTAATTAATGAACAACTTAAATCAAATAAGTGAAAAATACTTATGTATTTATTAGATAAGGTGATGTCGCAATTTCATGATTTTTGGCAAGTTTAATTTTGCAGCCAATTTGTATATTATCTGTAGCTGCTGCTACGTCGATGAGTCAACTGCGCAACAAAAACAACAGCGGAGGAAAGCAGCGACGGTAGTCACGACCGAGATGAGTGCGAAGGCAGCGCGCAGCACCACATCAAGGGTGCTCCGTAAGCAAGCAGCTGAGGTAAATGTGATGACCAAATCATTGAAAACTGGTATAACACATATTTTTCCTATTACCAAATCTTTACCTTCTATTTCCATTCTCTTTTAGTCATGTTTTGACAATTTCTCGCTGTATATTTCTATAATATGCAATGTTCCAGGGAAGTTTCAAGCTTTTTCCGTAGAGTTTTCACATAATTTTATCAAGTTTTCTCGTAAATTATTGAATTTTTCCTCTTACCTTTTAAAATCTCTCATCAGACGTCTGCGTGCGGGTGTCGACATTTTTGCAACTGCTTCCTCTGCTTTTCCAAACTTTTGTTTTTCTGTTGTATTTTATTTTTTTACGCTTAAATTAATTAAAATTCCAACCTGAGGCAATAAAATTTTCACAAATTCGAAACTTTTTCTTTTTTCCTTCTTTCGATTTTCTTTTCTATGTTTAATCTTTTTTCTCGTTTATTCTTCCACTTCTTCTACGACTTTGCAGTACACGAACGAAATTTAACTGGTCGTACGAATTGACAAAAATAAAAAAAGTGACGTATGACGATATATATCGTTTTTGTTGAACGCGCAAGCGAGACAGCAGTGAATTGTATACAAATTTAACGAAACAAAAATTTTCAATTGTACGATTTCGTTGGTAGTTGAAAAGAGATGCAGGTTGTTGCGTAAAAAAAAGCAGCTGTTTTTGTTTAGTTACATAAGCATACAAATGTATATTAACACTATCTGTTTATCTCTTTTACGCTCTGAAACACTCGCTATTTTGGTTTTTTTTTAATTACAACCCCAATGGTTTTTTACGAAAATTTTATTCTTGAAGCATTAACAGCAAATATTTCAATTTTTTTTTATTTTAAATAAGTTTTATGATACTAATAAAACACCAACACACACACACAGACTTCTGAATCCGTTTTTTCTTCGCAAAACTTTAACTAAAAAAATCTCCAACCAACGTCTAATGCGCAATTTCTGACCTTTAGTGTTGCCACCTAGCGAGGTCTTAGCATTGCCATACTATTTGATACTGTTTGACAATATGAACACGTGGATTAAATTGTTTTTCAAAACAGTTGCAGTTCACCTACTGGAGATTTTCACATATCGTACGCATTCTACATAAGACCTCAACTCAAAATTTGTCATTTTTGACAGTTTTGTTAAAACTGTTCATCATACAGATATCTACCAGAACAAAAGATATATGTAAGTCAATTTTTTGCTGTACTTGGCTGTCAACAGACAGTTATGTCTATCTTCATGTTACAATGGAAATGATGTTCTAATATGCAAAAGTTGCCTTATTTTTGACCATGTAGAGTTGTGACAATTTCGACCATACAATTAGATAAGTCACCGTATGCGCCGTCGGCCATAGCCGTAAGAATGGCACAGTCGAAGTCACCATACAATACTAAGTTGTATAAAATGGGAAAATTTTTCTTCAGCTCCTATCATTATTCAAGAATGTTGCTTTTGAAAGCCGAAACTGACAAGGCTTAATAACTTGAAAAGTTTATCTAGATATTCTTTGAGTTTTTTCTGACCAATTACCAGCTCTCAATGGTGCCACCAAAGTCATATGAAAACACTCAACGTCTTCATCAAACTCACTGCTGCTGAGTGCTTCACTCTTTAACTTTTTGTAGTTTTAGAATGCGCAAAAGCGTTTTTGTATTGTATTTTTGTGAACTTAAGTCCAACGCCGTAACTATGTACTGTGGTAATCTATTGGACTAAATTTGATATTCTAACATTACCAATGTTTTCAAAGCTGAGATGTGCTTTTCGCAGTCACATTTATGAAGAGAATTTTTCAAGCTTCAGGTCAGTTAATTCAATTGTCAATTATATAGGCATGCGATGATTTTTTGTGGGGCAGCTGAGGGCCATTTACGAATTAAGTTTTTATCGCTGGGTTCGAATGTCGCCTATCATATAGGATTCAAAATTTTTTAATTCTATACATAACCTCAAAAGATGACAAAAGTACATTTTTAAGTCACTGATAATGTTTTTTAAAAACAATATGCCCACGTAAATCAAAGACGAGCTAGACGCTGTGTACGGGAACTCTGCATCATCATTTACCACAGTGAATTTTGGGTTGCTGAACTTAAATGCGGTCGTACCAGCTTGGATGACGATGAATGTCAAAATGCAAGCAGATGAGATAGGAGGAAGGAATGAGACTATTTTGAAAAATAAAATGAAATTTGAAGAAACAAATTTTGCTTTGTTAGGCTGATGTCTTGTTAAGGCAAACGCTAAATAATTAAACTCCTTACAACTTTAAAAATTGATTCGGCGGAAAGATTAGAACCCATTCTTCTTCGAAAAAGCACATATACAAAAAATATATAGTGGATCTAATCTTTACGTCGAATGAATTTATTCAGTAGCTTCCAAAGTCTGAATAGACTGTAATAGGCAGTATGAACGGCTGTAATAAATTGAACTGGTTAGGTTACGATAAGCTTTTATAAATATTAAAAAATTGAAAACAACGAAGCACTTCAGCCCAAAAAGAAATCTGATGATCCCTTTTTGGTAAACTGGTAATATCTAATATCTGAAATCGATGAAGATGAAAGGCTGTGTTAGCTTAGTCAATAACACTTAATTGGTTAAAGACCACTCAATAACACTTTTGTTTTCAAGTGATTTTATTAATGTGATACGAGTACATATATTCTGCACACCTCAAGTACAAAATAATACAAGTTTAAAATGACATATTAAAAAATGTTTAAACACTACCAGTACGATATAATTATAGCGTTTTTGTGGACGGTATGTTTTATATAATTCTTATAAAACATTGCATAAAAAGTTGCGTTAAAGTTTTAAAATACTAAGCCTAAGGTTCATAAAAGCAGTGTAAAAGTATTCGAGCATAACTTACTGTAGGTGGAGACGATATTAATTTGTAAGATACTTAAAAAGTGTAAAAATAGTTTTTTCTATTAAAAATTGTAAGGCATCAATAGCTCAATATTGGGATTTTGCCATTTCAAATAGATTTGATATTGTGAGAAAACGCAAAGCCAGCAATATATCTGTAATAAATTAAATGTAGAAATGTCATTTCAATTATTTCATTAATACGTACATTATAGGCCATCCAGACAAAATCAAGTAAGGCGGAAAATGTTTGTTCAAGCTGTAATTTGTAAATAGTTTAATGTTTTTAAAAAATGTATCACGCACATTTATTTACATATGAATATACATACATACACATGTAAGTAAATAAAATTATTTTCCAAAACTTACATAGATATAGTAACCACCAATCAGCCAGAGACCGAATACAAATTGAAAAAGTATGCCAATCCCTACTAAGAGCAGCCATGGTATTAGCCAACCACGTGTACTAAAAAGACGAGAAGAACTTAAGTTATAGAAACAAAATATGATGAAAGGTGTGCCATCCGTTGGTTTGGTTTTGATATTGTTGAGATTAACATCGTTCTTTATTTTTTAATGATTTCAGCTTATAAAGAATACACACGGCGGTGAAATGAGGGAGCTAGATGAGATATTTAGTAACTAAGAACCATTTTCTGGAAAATGTTAGAAAACACGCCCAGTAAAAGGATTAGTATAATTTAAAGTCCCATCCAAGGCACTCTCTTGAAAAAAAAAAAAATAAAAAACCGAATGAGACAACATAATGTGAATACAAAAATCTGTCAAAAATGGAATAAATGTAGGTCGCGCTTCAATCAGCTTCAGCTGCACACTTTGCATTCTGTTCCAGGCTTAAGTTATGATTTTTTCTTTTGTAGAATCTCTCAAATCCTGTCGATATTGTAGATTACGTTTTGGTCAATGGTCTTTACGGGCACAAGATCATCTTATAACCAATTTCGATAAAAACTTAATAAATTAGTCGGCTCCGAATGGGAAATTCAGAGCGCAAAGTTAAAAAAAAAAAACTAGAATACTTCGATGAAAAGCAAGAACACTTTTGCACTAGCATATCTGTAATTTTATGGCCTGAATCTTTTGCAAACATTTTGTTTGGCAAATGTACAATGAGCTTAAATTATTTTTTAAAGTAAACGAGTTTTTCAGTTTTAAAAACTTAACATTTCATGTGAAGCGGACAAAGGAAATATGTAGGTTTTCAATTCAGTAACTCACTAACCAGCATACAAAGCTTTTATCATGTGCGAAGGCTCGTTACCTGCATGCGGGTTTCTGAACGTTTGGCTAAGAATGGGTAATCGAATGATTCTAATAGGAAATAACATGCTCTCCTCAGTCGAAGTATTGAATTTAAAATTTCATACAAAAAATCAAAATTAATAAATAAAAAAAGTTTTTACAAACTTCAATCTTTTGTATTTTCAATATCTCGAAAAATTGCTTTAGTGTATAGAAAATTCTTTCCAAGATTCATAGTAGGATCTGCATTTGTTTTGAAGTTAGAAAATTTAAAGCGCAACTTTTGCTTGAAATATGATTTTTTAAAATTGTTTTAACCGCCGTGTGCACCTAAAGATATATTAAGACAATTATTTTTTTGTTTTAATTTCTTTTATCGTTGGATTAGTAGTAGCCATTTAGGTTTTAAAAAAAAGCAAACAGGTGACCCTTCGGTTGTACTGAAATATTAAATACCTTATTCGAATGGCGAAATAAACTAAATATGATGCTATAATAACCAAAACAAAGTAAACTATAAATGCAGCTCCCACAATGGGCATGGAAGTTCGTATGTCTGTTTCGAAAAGTGGAGAGTAGAGCTGTGCCGATTCGCCACCATTTAACATATAGCAAATCTGTAAAGTAGAAGAAATTTCAATGTATTATATACGAAAATGCATATGTTCTTATTTATTATTAACTATTTACTATATGTACGAGTTTATGCAAATATATAATTTTCTGTTTCTCCCTTATACGTTTCCATAATCCTAACGCGATCTTCCACCCAGGAATTTGTGAATATTCGAGGTTTACAGAGGTCAGAAAAGTTTTATATATAGAGCGAATCAGATAATGCGTTCAGGGTTAGTGGACAAATTTGTACGGCACCTCGCTTAAGAAAACACTAACACTATCTTGGCACCTATGGCAGCTACAGTTCTGAAGTTTGATGCATGAATGTATATTGCAGCTTTTACAGCAAAAGCCTTTAAAATCCTATATTTAAAGTGCAACTTTTTTCGTTAAAATACGAGTTTGCTTGAAACATGAATTTTTAAAATTTACTAACCGCTGTGTGCACCTTAAGATATATTAAATAAAATAGTTTTTTGTTTTAATTTCTCTTATGATTGGCTTAGTAGTAGCCATTTAGGTTTTAAAAAAAAGCAAACAGATGACCCTTTCGTTGTACTGAAATATTAAATACCTTATTTGAATGGCGTAATAAACTAAATACGATGCAATTATAACCAAAATGAAGTAAATTATAAATGCGCAACCCACAATGGGCATGGAAGTTCGTATGTCTGTTTCGAAAAGTGGAGAGTAGAGCTGTGCCGATTCGCCACCATCTAACATATAGCAAATCTGCAAAATAGAAGCAACTTCAATATATTCTTTACAAACAAATATGTATGTTTTTATTTATTATTGTTAACTATTGTACATAATATACAGCATAAACTATTTGCTTGAACGCAAGACTTATGTTATACAGAATTATTACCGTAGATCGAAAGAGGTTGTTTTGTCAAATGTCCACAGATATGTATATGATTTTTCGTTTGTCCCTTATACCCGATCTTTCACTCATGAATTTGTGAACATTCAAGGTTTTCAGAGGTGGTTAGAATAGCTATATAGAGCGCATCAGAGTAGGGGATCATAAGAAAAACACTTAAAAAAGTTACATCTTGGCACCTATGACAAATAATTAGATATTGTCTAATACCTAATTCCTTGTCTTGAGTTTAAAGTAGAGACAGCTACCTTCTAGAAACTTTCCAAACATTTTGTTTGCACTCTGATCATCAAAAAAACTGCCACGCCTACAGTAGATAGTTTTTTTTATATCGTACAAAAGAAATGTTAAACCAAAAGTATTGATAGCTAATGCTCTTCCAAAACTGAAACAAGAAATCAAATTTGTCCTTAGGTTCTGCACACTAATTACGTAAGACGTTCTTTGATAATTTCGGAAATCTACCCCCTTCTCCTACGTCACAAATCTTAATATACAAAATATGATACAGTAAGAAAATAATTGACCCTCTAAGCGCCTTACGTAATTGATGCATGTACAAACCTTTTTATTGCCTTAAGATCACAAAAAAAAGGAAAATATAGGTATAATTTTAAAATATAAACATTAAAGCAATGAGTTATATTTACCAAAGTAATAAACACCACTGACATCGCGGCTGTGTAAGCGGCGACAGCATAACTGCCTACTTTAACCGAATGTGACCAAACGAATGGTGACCAGCAAGATTCTAAGACAACCATTTTGCTGTAAAGGAAAGATTGAATTTTTTAAAATTTCTTAAACACAAAATTTATCAGAATTCGCTGCGTGTTTCATCAGCAGAGTCTCCAACACGCAGCAGCAACTGTGTTGGCTCGTATATGACAGCACGAAACAGCGCAAGTGTCACACCCTAAAGTTTTCTATTCAACAAAATTTATGCAGATTACACGAAAATTTCCACTACACTCACCAGAATTTTATGTGATTCTTTTGGTCACGGCTACAACTTTTGTTTTATTATAAAATAATCTTTATATAAACAAAGAAATATTCAATAAAACATAAACAAAATTTTAAGGAAATTTACTACACAACTAAATGATTTAATTAATGAACTGAAGAAGAAGCAGAGAACTGTCACCTATCACAAACACACACACACACACTGCAATGCTGCAATTGGGAAATGTCACATCATGCCTAAAAGTATGCAAGTTTTCTAATTTGAGTGGTGACTGCCACTTATGTCACTTAACCCAGCCAACATTTTTAATCACGGTTGTCAGATCTCACTAACCTAAGCGATGATTTTAATCAGGCGAGACCTGGTGCCGATTTTTTCTGTTTTTACAACGACCAACAATGAAATTTCAAACGATATTGATCCATAACGAGAAAATGGTAAGTCCAAAATTGCTACTTTAGAATAAAAGGATCGCTCTATATGCGATTCACCTCCATATAAATTTTTTTACTGCACTTTTTTGTAAAACATGACAAGTTTGATTAGTGTGAAAGGCTGTGGTTATGAAAGTGAAGAAAGTTTCGAATCTGGGCTGCATTTAAAACTTTATGTTAATGACTATTTTTCTTAGAAAAAAATAGGACGTGAAACTTACATTAAAAAACACAATTTAAATGTCGAAAATAGATTTTGGACACCACCACTCGTTTTTTGCACCAATTAATGAGGTTAGTTTAGAAATGGATTGTGGGCGGCATTATGAGGTGATCCCGAATCCTGCGAAATACCGTTTTGGGCTTATTTCCGGCAAAATTTTAGCAGCACTAGGAAAAGGTTCAAAATAGATTTAGAGTTAATCTCTTTCAGGTGACCTACAGCAGTTCTTTCCAAGGTTAAAGAATGGCTCTATAGAAAACACGCAAAAGCAAAATAACCCAAAGATAAATTTATGTTTTGCGTTTAAGTGAAAAAGTCGCTTTTTTCATATGAATTGTAATATAAAACTAACTGTTTGCGCCATTCACAGGTTTGACCTGGGAATTTGAAATTTTGGGAGAACTTTCTTCAAAGCCGATTCTATAATTAAAAAAAAAAAAACAACTTCGGGTGTATTTTGTCCGCATTTTCAGCCACATGAAAAATGTGGATGAGGTTTGATAACAAAGGATGGCACCTCCCATACAAGTAAAATAACTAAAACGCTGTATCTTGGCACCTGAGTCAGACTTTTCTACGTTTTTTTGTAAAAATTCAATGAAATCGGACAAAAACTCTGTCCGCGCCGATTACAAGCTTGAGGAAGCTCAAATTTTATGATAATTATTTTAAGCCATATACTAAGGCACAGAAAAAAAATTTTATGCATCTACAAAAATTTCAAAATAAACACCCTAATATGATTAGTGCAATAAACGTTTCTATAAGTCTTTCGGGTATCGCCTCGAGGAAGCGAATGAATAAATGTCTACCATCGAAATCTGAATCCACCGTATTCTGGATAGCTTTTACTCCTCATTGTCAGTATTCGCCAGAATTGATGTCAACTAATTTCTACTGTGTATCTATCGAACTGCGACCAACATCCCGATATCCCACTTGCACAATTAGCAAAAAGTAAAAACATATAACGACAAAAAAAAGTAGAAGAAATAACAACAACAACAACAACAACAACAACAACAGTGGAAGCAACAAATAAAAGAAGACCAAAGTAACCCAAAAATAAATAAGCTAAGACAACAGAATTGATACTTCCACGATGTCTGCGGTAACCGCCGCGCGTACAATGGCGCCCAACCAACGTACGAACGAATTTTGTTTTTGCATTAGGCCTTTATTTTTGACGATGGACGAGGACGGGCTGTATGGTGTTGCCTACTTAAATTACGTTGGAGCAGCAAAAAGACAACAACAAAAATTGCAACCAAAAATAAGGCAAAATCACAAAGACAAAAGTTGCGGTTTTACGCTAACGAACTAAAAGTTTTTGTTTTTTTGTTGTCATTTTGGGCAAGAATTGCAAGCAGCCTCTGTTCATGCGGTCAGTTGTTGAGAGAGTAAAACAAAGTAGAGAAAGAGAACGAGAGATAGCGCGAGAGAGAGAGGCAACGTAAGCTTTGCAAAAAAAAATAAAAAACAAATTTTTGGAGCATATTGAAGGTTTTGTGAAGGTTTGTGTCCAAATCGGAAGTGAATTTTAAGTTAAAAGTCATTAATTAATCTGATATTTATTATACTCGCACACCCATAATGTAAAGTGAAGAAGTTCCTTATGCTGAATCAAGTTTTTAGGTTTGAAAAGTGTTCCAGATCTTAGGTAGGGACAGTTTATTGGCGATTGTGATGATGCTTTTTGCTGGAGATATCCTACGCCACCACATTATAATGAGGTGGTTTTCCCTGAGCATATACATTATTCATTTGTGGACATGTTCACTGACCCCCAGAATTCAATCCTTAAGAAGTTGTTCACATTTTATGTAACTCTGTTTTTCGACATTTTTGACCCCTCCTCCCCCTGTGTCACAACCTGTCATATAAGCACGATCACAAACAGTCACATTTCCCGAACCCCTTCCTAGCGGCGATACGTAATATATGAACAGCCCAAAAGCGCTGAAATTTGAGGAAGGTAAAGTGATTTTAAGTTTTCCAGCATCCTATGTACATATGCATATCCTGTACCCTTTTTCATTGCATTGGTCATCGATTTTTCGGTTCACGTGGGTTCACTTTCTGATATTCTGGTTTCTCTAAGCAAAACTAACTCGGGACAAATGACAGTAGAGCTGCTACCTTATATATATATAATTTAAAATTGGTTTTTAGGGTTCCATTAATACATCCATACAATTTCATATTTTATTGATTGATTAAACGATTTTTGACATTATATCTATATGGTACAAACATCGATCAGATCGAACCAGGGTTACCAGGTTATGTCCCCAAGACACGCATCCTTGTGAACTTAATTACACAGTAGCCAATTGTGAGTTAGATGCTGACCAGAAAACTGTAATTTTTGAGGTTGAAAAAAAAAAAAAAATAATTAGTTAAAAATGGATTTTGACTGCATCACAATTCAGAGATCGAAATCAAATCAAGTGAGGACGCTATGTTAAAAACAAAATTGTATAATAAATGATATATTGAAGGCAAGCATGATATAATTGCATGATAAGCATGTGCTGGATGCTTTCTTTTCGATAATTATCAACATTTTTTCAAACAAAACCATCAATCAAATTGCACATTTTGGAAAAATGTTATCTCATAATGCTCATTTTTTGTGCAAACTTGGTTATATTCTAGTAACTTACACCAAACTAAATACTAAGCTGCATTCAAAAATATGAAACACGAGTTTTTAGGTTTAAAAATGTAATCTTTGCTCCTATGGTACACTATGCTCAGCAGCGAAGGGGCAGTCACCCTGGCGTAATAGCTTGGTGGCGGCAAAACGGTACTATCCGATAACTGTTTATGTATTGGTTTTGTTTTTCATTGTAATACGCTGTTATTTCTGTATGATAATTTTAGAACATTTCCCATGGATGGGCGGCAAAATATGTCGTTTTGTCCCAGGCGCCTATAAACTAGGCACTGACTACGTTACATTAAACTTATTGAATTGGGTTTTAATTATAAGAAATTTCTTTGCAACATGAGTGTATTTAACTAATATTTTATTAAAGGAATACTTGTGTTAAATTAAATTCGTATAGAAATATTAGATGAAGTTCTTCACTCTCTTAGACTTCTCTCAGAACATTAAATCAGTTCTCTCAAATAAGAACATTTTCGGCGAGAGGTTAGTACGACGAGAGAGAATTAAATACGCACAACAAATTGCTCAATGCCGCAATATTTGTACTAGGCAACCAACCAACATCGTTTCCCTCCTTACCGCTGTCGCTGATGGATCAAAGCAAATGATCTTCAAATGGCCAAAATTAGCACAAGCATATAAACAATAACAACAAAGAGGCAACAAACGCTCCAAATGCAAGTATCGGGCAGGTTGGTGCTATTTCTATGTTAACTGTTGCTGGATGGAAGGGAGTCTGCAGTTGTTTGTGTTTTATTTGAATTTAAAATAACGAAACATTTGACTCGGCAGATCAGTTGTTAATGTGCGCTCGTAGAAGATAGGCGACGGAAAAATGTGTTTGTAAACGAATCTATGCGGCTTAACGCAAATACATAGTACGATTTAGCAAAAGTGCAGTAGCTTTTTATTCTCTTCAAACATACATATTTTCAGTGAGATTTTAAACACGGCCAATGGGGTTTTTTTTTTTTGCATTTGGGAGCAAATCGTGTCATGAGAAAAAAAAAACAGTGAGAGGTTAAAATACAACGTGAGCAGATTATCAGAAAAATAAACAAAAAAGTGTAGTAAATTATGAACAAATGAAACAAAATATAAAACTGTTTTAAATTGAGTTATAGGCTTGAGATCTTGTCAAGTTTTTTGAAAAAGAAAAGTGTAAAAATGTTAAGCTGTTTTTTGTAGAAAAAAGTTCAATAATCTCATGCGTAATGTTAAATGTTAATGGAAAACAGTTAAACCTAAGGAAGTACTAAATTCTGCTACTAGTAGTAGAATCTACTACTATTTTTTCTACTACATTTTTCTGCTCTCCAATGACTACTAGGTGTGCTCCAACATAGCTGCTCATTCGTTAAGTGCACTACAACGTGTGCAGACGTCTTTTCGTATTATTGAATTTAACGTTAGTACGCGCGTTATCGTTATCTACCGCGCAACGCGCATTCATCCGGCGTAAGTGCATTTTTGCAAGTGTGAAGATCGGGATCGCGAAAAAATTGTTTGTGTGTGCGTATGTGTGAGAATTGTGGTGGCGTTTGGGCAGTTGCGCGCTGTGGTTACAAAAAATCGAAAAAGAAACACCGACGGCACAAATTATTTGTTTCGAGATACGGAAAAAAATGCAAAATTTTACGAATTAAATTTGGATTCCGCACTAAGTTTTTTCCTGCTACTTTCTTCAAATTGAAGTGTTTTTTATCTGTTTTCTTCTTTTTTTTTTGTGAAATTTTACTGTTGCTTCCTCTTAAACTTGCAATTGTATATGTTGCCGCACATATAATTATCTTAGTGCTGTTGTAGTTTTTTTTGGCAGGTTTTGTTGTTGCTTGTGCTGTGGTTGCTGTTAGTTTTATTGTACTGAAATGTAATTCAATTAAAATGTATCTTTTCGCACGATTCCAAATAAAATGAAACCGTTTTTGTTTTCTTTTTTGGATGTTCACTAAATCTTTTTTTTTTGGCTTTTTAGTGGGTTCATAATTGCGCCTCTTCATTTTTGCTGCGCGATCCACTTCACTTTTTCGTATTTAAATTTATGTTGTTTTTTTTTTTGTTCATCTTATTTTATCAGTGTATCTTGCAGATACAATTTACTCAAACGAAAAGTGTGTTTATGGATCACAAATAAATTTTTTTTGTTTTTAATTTTTTTTTGTTGTTTTATCGTATTTCATCTCTTATCCCATCCCACTTCGTAAGTTTGCACAATTTGTGGTGCATGTGCTGGGCACGAAAAGAGAAAAGGGAAAATCAGAAACCAAACTGATTTGTGCCATTAAAAGTAATTTAAATTGCAGCAACAACAATTAAAGAAACACAAAAAAAAGTGCTAAAGATACCCAAACATATATGTATGTATGTTTCTATGTAACGAGTATTCATTGTGCCCTTATGCTACTTCATTTTTGTTATTCCTTTTTTTTTGTTAACTGAAAAAGAACTAGTAACGGTGTTAGCTCTGGCCTCGCCAAAAATTTAAAAATTAAATACCCTACACCGCTACAACACTAAAGTACGCGTAAGCCTTAAATAGGGTAATTCTTCCATCACGCCAAGTTCTGGCTGGTTAAATAGTGGAATTTCACTGAATACTTTAAATATCCTTAAAATACGATACGAGTTACGGCTCCAGACGCTCGGACCTCTAGACTGCACTTTATTCGACTCAGTCGCGGCACTCATAAGCCTAAAATCATATTTAAATCCTAAATGACAAAATAATCTTTACTGAATAAAGCCAAAATTTAGATCTCAGGGAAAACTATTTTGTGTTTCATCTTATAACGAAACCACGACACTCTAAAAAACACCAGTCAGCTTAGGGTATTGGTAAGATCCCTTAATAATTGCGCGAAATCAAAAATTTTCCAAGAGAATTTTATGCGAATTTTGATTTTGTCTCCCATGAAAGATTACCCACAATTTTGGGTATTCATTGACCATTTATCATTTTCGTTAGTGACTGAATGGGTCAAATATTAAAAAAAAAAAAAAATGAACCAAATGCTATAAATTTTTTTCGAATATCAGTTTTGAATATCTAACTAATAGACAGACAAATCATTCAACGAATGCGGGCTCTTTATATATGCAGGGCCCTTTTAAAAGCGCAGAGTAGACAGTCGCTTTCGCTATTATTCAAGTCCACATTTAAATATATTTATTTTGAAGGAGTTTCCATAAAAGTTTATGATTTGTTTATCTAAGAAATCCATCAGGTATGGGCTTTATATTCTGTTTTACTTTTGGAAGCAAACGCGGCGGACCAACTTTTTTTTACCAACTTAAAAGAATGTACAATAGGTCTATTCAAGGAGTTATTTCATATGAAAACAAGAGTTAGTGTGAATGGGGTTTGGAGAAACTTTTGCCTACTGGGTCTGTATGGGATGCTCATTTCACAGTTTTTTATAAATTCTGCAAGTTTGAAGCCATTACGTCCACTGAACTGTCACCCAATTCTAAATGTGAAATATCGCCTATTTCTTAATATGTGTGTATATTGCAAAAGCACAGTAAACTAATTTTTTGGACGATATTTAATGTTTCGATTTGAGCGATATTTTATGGTATGAACCTTTGTCACTACAACTCTCAAAGAGAGATTTTCTAGTAATTAAGAAATCGAATTTACGCTCAAAATTAATTTATTGAAATTTGGTTATAATTCATATTTTTATAAGGAAATAAGACTCAAAATAAAAACGGAAATAGAGCCCAAAACTAATAAGTCTCATGAATTATTGCCCAAAAGATGAAATTTTATTGTGCTTATGATTAATAGCTTATATATACACAAGTCTGAGTTCTATACAGTTTTAGAGATATGGGGCTCAAAACTTAATAAAACTTTTATAAATAAGAACTATATTCAATTTTTGATTAACCTTATCTTGTTAACTGTACAAAGCTGGGAATTATATCAATGTAAACTTCTTTTTATATTGTACCAATTTAAACTTCTTATCAGAATTTTATCATGCTAAAATTTTTTGACAATTCCAAATAGTTTTCACAGAAAAAAGGTACAATATACAGCTGATTTAAGTATAAAGGTTAGATTGGGTTTTTGATCCCCTATATCCCCAAAACTGTGAAAGAAATTTTGAATCCATGTACAACGTATTAAAATCTCAACTCCAACCCAATTTCCATAAAAAAACTAGAACGATTATGTAAAAAGCTTTTGGGCGTTATTTCATACTTTTGGGCGATATTTCCATGAGTACTATTGTCATAACTTAAATTTATAGCTCACAACAATTTCTCTTACAATGTTATAATCTATGATTAGTGACCAGTATAGTCAGTATAGTGACCATGCAAGCTATTTTCGCTTCAATATACTAGGGAAAAAATCGACGAAATCATGTGTTGAAATTTTAAAAATATAATTTCTATGAAAGTGAAAATTAATTCGATTAAGTAAATAAATTTTTTCTAAAATGCACAAGTTCACTTATATTTTGTAAAATTTTGGCGTTGTGTGGGTGCGAAGCGTGATATCGATCGCAACTTAAAAAAAATGTTAATAGAGATACAAACAATATATTGGCTTTAATATAACGAACGGTGCGTATTTTAAGACTTTTTTCTGATGTTTTTGTTTTCTTTTCTCTTGTGTCATTATGTCGTATGCAAATAAGTCAAAGTCCATGACTGTTGAGTATCTTGAGTGGTCCTCAATATTAAAGTGAGACTCTTTTTCTATATGTTTTCTTATCGTTTATATTTTTATTTTTATTACTAAAGTACAAAAAAAAAAAAAAAATAAAAATACAAAAAATAATGAAATAAAATACGTAAAGGTGCAAAACTTACCTACATCTTGACAATCGCATTTGCTGTTTCCTCAAGCTCCTTTTTTTTTGTTGGTAAGCTTCAATTCTTCTGTTGTATTCTCGAGTATTGTAAAAGGCGTGTGAGTAAATTTTTATTTGCGTTCACTACTTGCATCTCGGTCAAAAGTTTTACCAGATTGCTAAAAGTTGTAGAGAAAATTGCCTAGGGATAATTATTAAAAAATGATAAAAAATACACCATAAAAATTTGACTAACATGAAATTGTAAAAAAGCCGAAAATCTTAACAACAATTTTTTGTCACGTTTGACAACAAAAGGCCTAAAAGTCGTTAAAAAACTTTAACATATTAAAGATATTAGAATTTGTGCATTATATCTTAGTCAACTGGCATAAATGAAAAGGAGGAACTGCAAGCTGTCAGCGCTGTTCTTGCTTTGGCAAAAGTCTAACAAAATTTGGTAAAACTCTACCCTATCTGGCAACGCTTTATATAATTTTGTATGTACTTCATTCTTAAGCCTCCTCAAAAAAAAAAAAAAAGTTTATGTGTCCGATAAACTTTTCTGGAGGCGTGGAAATGCTTGCATAAAGTAATGTTGAAATTATGAAAAAAAAGCACTTGTTTTAAGACAACAAAGGAAAAATTAAGTGGATCACCATTACTGTCTATCGTTATCAAATTTAAAGAAATTATTGCTTAAGCATTTATTTATTTAATGCGTCTTTAACAATAGTCTTCAGAAGATTGGTTGTTTTTTGATTTCTCTTTTATTTTATTCATGACTGTTAATCTATGTAGGGTCATTAATGTGCTATAAAAGCTTCTTCATCCGCCAACTCTGTGCTATTACTTGCCAATTTTAAGTCCAATTGAACTGAGGTCGAAGGTTCAGCCTGATTTTTTTAACCTTATGGTGGTGTACGCCCTCCCCGTCCTCGGCTCTGGATTGCTGTAATAAACACTTTTCTCCAAAAATGGGATGAAAGGCGTTGTATGTGTTGATGATGTATTCAATTTAGTATCATTTGCCGACATCATAAGCAGTATCATGACAGCAGTTTTGTCTAAGTTTTGTTTTTGTGCCACTGAGTGTGGTCATGGAGTAAAAATTGAATAAACGCACTTAGTGTTATTCACCAAAATATCGGATTTTAACGTTCTCTTATTAATACAATCCATTTTTCATATTCGTAGAAAACCAAATATCTCAAAGCCTTTCAAGGTTCTGAGTTCAATTGGAAAAATAACAGGTTGCAATATGTAGATTTTTCAAATTGAAAATGAAACCAAAGGGTATAAGCATATTTTGGTAATAGTTTTCTTTAAGGAACACCGCTCCGACATTCTGACACTGGTCCTAGCGCATACCACGGCGAAGCCGATGCTTGATGAGAACACTGAGCCGCAGCTGAAAGCTGCCCAATTTTCCGAACTCTTATGTAGAATTACTGTGGCTAGCGAAGCCGATGTTGAATATATTACAGACCGAATATTTTAAGACCGAACAACAACGTTCGATTCTCTTAACAATTTTTCGTAAAAACCTGTTCTGTACTTACCGAAACTAAAGTCTAGTCTGATAATACGCAAACTATGGCATTTTTTCTCATAAAAATCAAAGTTTCAAAAGCAAAATGGTGTTCGATTTAACGTGGACTGGCCCATATGTACGTATATAAACTAGAATTTGGCAAATGGTTGGAATTTAACCATGAAAACATATTTTCTGGCCAGGGGCGTGGCATCAGGCATAAAAACCTATATTTTTCGTCTATCTATATAATAAATTTCATCAAAATCGCCACAATAGTGTTGCAGTAAAAGCTGAATAATAATTAGTTGCAACTAATGAACATAATATCAATGAAAATGTATTTTCTTGTTAAGGGCGGTACCATGCCCACTAAAACAATAAAGAGTTATTGAACTCTTACTTAGAGTTAAGTTTATCTGCATACCACATTTAATTAAAGTCGGTTTACTAGCTTAGTCGCGGAAATGTGGCTTCCACTTAATGGCGTGACACCACCTATTATTGTAAAAGAAAATATGCTCGGCTTAGCCCCTCTTCACAAGTTTTCTATAAAAAAAAAGTCAAGTGAATATACTTTCTTATGGCAGTTAAAAAGTGGTGGAACTATTTTGCCTTCGCCTATTTATATGTTGGAGTCAAAAGATATTTCAAAATATTGAAAGAGTTGAATATATAACAGTAGCGTTATATGACTTTGTCGTAACTTTTCAGCTGATTCATCTTCTGCCTACCAAAGCTATGAAAAATTTCTCCTAAAAATTCAAATTTTTGGTCAAAATATGCTCGATAATTTATCTTAAGTTTTTGAATTTTTGGGGTACCCGCAATATTTAAAAAAATTGCTAAAATTCAAAGTACTTATGTACTTCTATACTATATATAAACTATATACATATACGTTTTCCTTTAAAACGTCAATACCAAATTTCGTTGTTCTTGCAATTTGTGTATAACTGGCTTTCAGCGTTATTCCCACAATATTTTAATCAGCATAAGAATGACGAAACCAAAAATCAATTACGAATCCTACAACATCCTCCGCCCAATATAACCAATGTTATTCATTGGGTGTTGCAGACACTATTAACAAGAACAACAATAACCAACTAGAAACTGGTACTACTCCTTAGATGAATGCTCATAAATACGAAAAACTTCCTTGGGTCGTAAAACAACGAAACAAAAAAAAAAGTACAGAAAAATAATGATGATTTCTTTCGTCTTTAAAAGTCTATAATTAAAACTAAACAAGACGAAGATTTTATTTTTTTTATTTAAAAGTAATTTCTTCGTTTAATTTGCGTTTGCTTCATTTTATTTGATGTGCGCAAATAATTTGCCATTTAAGAGTCCAATAAAAGGTGGAAATGTTTAGGAGTTGAAAGCTGTGTAGTTGTTATGTTCGGTAAAAAAAACAACAACACAAGTGAGCACTTTGCATGAGTTAAGAATCACTTTGAGTTGCAACGAACGAGGAAAACAAGGTGATGCTTCCTGTCGACAGGCACTAAAACGGACAAACAGACAGACTGACCAGTGAGTGGAAAGACAGTTGATATCTATTGCTGGCCAGCAACATAAAACAGTTTGCAGTGCTGCAAACGACTGACTGACTATCAGTATAGTATAAGCAGACATGGGGTAAATAGCACACGGCTGTCCTCAGCCGGCCGGCCGGCACGGTTGAGTGATCAGAAAACCAAGCAAATCAGTCAGTCAGCAGGCTTAAAGACGAATCATCTGCTATTTTTGGTTAAGTTTAACGATAAAAGTTAAGCAAAATACTATTACAGGTTTTATGGAAATGCTGTGGCGAAAATTCTACAACAATAAAACGGTCAGCAAATGTTGAGGTATTGAAAATAGCAAAATAAAATTGAACGTATCATTAATACACAAGTCAACAAAATTTCATATGCACAAATGTAATAAAAAAAAGTTCTATGCAATGAGTCGGTAAAAGTTTTTGCCTGGAGCACAGTGACACTTTAAAGTGTCTGCACAAGTGACAAATTTTGTTACCTTCGGCAAAGTTAGTGCTGCGCGTAATTAAAACCGGTGCCTATCGGCCTACAATTGGTCTAGTACCTAGATATGAACGTTTAAAGAGGTCAAACACTTTAAAGTGATATTGGCTTTCCCACTATTAAGCTAAATACTTAAGAGGTTCAACAAAAATATCCGTCTAAGGAAAGCATAAAAATAGTTTTGAAATGAAAAATATCAGCACTGAAAAAAAGTCATGAAGTGTAACTTTAATATTCGTAGCGGACGTCCTCCTTGCTGACTCTGTGTGACTTTGAGAATAACGGTTGATAGAGGAATAAGAAGAAGGTGGGCGAACTGCACGACTTGGTTGTCCTGTCTTTAGGCCATTTTTAAGCTTAGTCTTTTGATAGAAAATTGAGAACATTTTTCTTTATAATACATAAAGGGTGTTCAAATTTGAGGTATATTTTTAAATGGTAAATAAAAGACATAAATTGTGTGAAATCTATATTTATTTTTATTGGGAATTAAAGAACATTAGCTCCGGTTATTAATGAAAATTAATGTTTTTCAAGTAATTTCCTTTGCTAGCTCAGCAGATTGTAAATATTTTACCTTAATGTTGAAAAACTTCTTCGTATAATATTTGCTCGATGATGTTGTCCTTGAAAAGTTGAACAATTTGAGGGTTATTTGCATATACTTAACTCTTCAAGAAACCCCATAAGAAGAAATCCAATATTGTTGAATCGCATGATCTTGTTGGCTAATTTACGTCTCTCAGTCAAGAAATTATTCGATTATTAAATTTCTCTTTCAAAAGATCGATTGATATATTTGCTGTGTGGCAGGTTGCACCGTCCTGTTCGAAACACTTATGGCGCACATCAATACATTTCAATTGACTCCACAAAAAGTTTCTAACTATCTCTCATTGCTGTGAACGACGACGAATTGATGTCCTTGGTTCATCAGCAATAATTTTGCTAACAGCTGCAATATTTCTACTTGAACGACCACTACGATGATAAATTTTGCTTCTCTGATCTTGAACTGAAGCAGTTTCTTCCAATTTATCAATCATAAGTTTAATAGCACGGTTTGTCGGACCATTTTCTATACCGTATTTTCAATAAAATTTTCTTTCAACCTCTGAGTAACTTTCCCCATATTTAAAATAAGTTTTAATAATGAAAACACGTTGCTCACTCGAGTAGTGATTCATTTTAACTAACTGAAATGTATTTATTTCATAGCTGAAACAACATCGGTGTACGGCAAATTAAAAAAAAATACTTCGAGTTCGAACATCCTTTATAAATATTTATTCAGGCTCATTTTACGAACTATTTGCAATATTTCACGATTATAGCATAAATTTGCGTCAAACCTGAAAGGCATCACTCTATAAATTTCTTATTTTTTCACTGTTCATCAGTGTAATGTGCCGCGTGCTTAACGTTCTCTCTCTCTCCTTTACATGTCTGATCCAAACAGTTCCACGCTCGATCAGCGACGCAATGATGCATGATAAATCTTCTTCTTATTTTTCTGCATATCGTACAATAAGCAGCAGAAATATTGTAGCAACAGCAACAAAAGCAACAACAACAACAACAACAACAACAACAAGAGATACTGATACCTACTCGTCATCAGTCGTCATAAACACCCAAGGTACCAACAACCAACGGACGACGTTGGATACGAACTTGAAATGCTACATCGTGCTTGAATTAAGAGGACGACGATGATGATGATGATGATGCTGACGCTCAGACTGACTGCAATGTTCATATTATTGTAGGATAACTGCTCAATGTTATTGTTATTGTTGTTGCTGTTGTTACTACGGATGTTGCCGTTGATGATGCACCAAGCGATTTCATATGTTTTTCAACATGTTGCACTCATTTGTACTTGCATATACATATATGTATGTGCATACTTGCATCTATGCAAATATTTTACAAGACCGTTGGCTACAAGTTGAGGAAACGTACAGAAAAAACGGAATTACAGAAAAAAAAAACCGTCAATCGAGCAGGCAAGGATAGGCAAGGAGACAGGAGTGCAAGGCAGTCGAGTGTATAGACAATTTAGAATTGCGAAAAAACGCTTAAAATCCATTTGTGCATATTTATTATGAACATACAAACAGTTGAACAGAGATCGACAGAACGACATGCAAACAAATATTTGTACTTTTTGATTCTTGTTAAATGTTGAAAGGCTATATAGCCTGATTTAAGAGATAGTTTGTTCCTTTGATAGCGTATGTTCTGACTTACTTGATATTCAGGGTTATCAGCGGTTCAATTGATAAATAGGACATATAGAGCTTAAAAGGTTAAGCTTTTGTAATGGATTACCTCAATAGGGCCGTACACACCATCCTTCATGCTGTCCATCATGCTTGACAAACCCGAATAACTGTAAATTTCGTTTTGCGTTCACAACATACAGCATGTTGTCAAACATCATTTGCAGAAAAATTTTGAGGCGTACACATCACTCGCATTACTCACTTTTCTTCTTTGCTTTTTATTTTGCGGAGGTGCTGCTTCCTGTAAAAATAAAAAAAACAATTGTTTTCAGCTCCCCAAGAACAAAGATATGTCTCTTAAGAAACCTAAATTGTGAAAAAATGTGGCATTAGATTTACTCATGCAATCGCTCCTAACGTTGTCATATTGTATTAGATTTTCTTCTATTTCATCTTAATATTTCCGTAAAAGTATCAGTTCTATGTGTATGTAGTAAAATTATTTTTTGTTATTTTATTTCTATTTTTTCGTGGCCACAGAATCCAATGCAAAATTTGATTTTTTCAAAATCTGGCTTGCTTTCATCAATATTTTTTTAGCCACTTATTCAATAAAAGATGTAATCACACATGTTTGAAATGTCAATTTTTTTATCTTTAATTTGGCATAAAAATCGATCAAATTGGACATTCCTAGCTCAAGATATGCATTTTAAAGTGAATGGAGGTCGGAAAAATTATAAACCCACAATATATCGAAAACTGTACCTTTCAAAAAATTTTTATTTTC
The DNA here is from genome assembly GCA_963680825.1 of Meiosimyza decipiens. Classification (NCBI taxonomy): domain Eukaryota; kingdom Metazoa; phylum Arthropoda; class Insecta; order Diptera; family Lauxaniidae; genus Meiosimyza; species Meiosimyza decipiens. Next base: position 11,323,056 of record OY804259.1, read on the forward strand.
ATATTCGAATTCAGCAAGAAAAACTACATAAGAAAAGTAACCTCTTATTTATGGAACATAAAAAAAAAATCATTTTGTAAACATGTGCTAATATTCATAGACACCGTCGATGTTCACTCCATGAAATCTTATTTGAAATGAAAAATTTGCACTAGGCTTCGCAGCCAGCGTTGTACGGACGGACAAGCCAGCAGAGAAATCAAACAAAATTGAAATCCATCCTTCCATCCATCCAAAATGAGTGTCAAGCGGCTGGTCAAACCGTTCACATGATCAAATAGTGAAGTTTGTCAAGCATGATGGACAGCATGAAGGATGGTGTGTACGACCCTAATGGCGCTGGGGCTTACTTTAAAAGAATATGAACTCGTACATAGAGATGGTATAGTCTCATTTCAATATTTTTTCATTTAAAACAAGTTCATTGCTAAAGATACACAGAAGAATAATTTTCTGATAGAATCGACATTGAAAAATAATTTTGTATTGTATATAAAAATGTTATCATAATTAGAGACTGCTTTTTTGAAAAAATTTCGGTTTTTCGATTTTTGACACCTAAAATTGAAATGCACATAGCGTCGTAAAAATTATTTTACTGGTAACCAATTCCTCAAATTTGAAGTCAGTCAGCCTGCATGATTTGAAATGGATTCGTTAATTATGTATTATTACATTATTCAACCTACGTATGGAGTAATCAATGGAGTGAAATCAAGCTCCTTAGCTATTTCGATTTCTATTGACAATATCTAATGATAAAGAAGTAACCCGTTCTTGTCTCATTGTTGATTGAAGATATATTTTGATCAGCTCCACTTGCGACGGTAACTGGCAACGTTTATAATATACGAAGTGAAATCCAAATGTTGTGAAAGTTGTTGCTCAAATTTCGTTCTAGAATGAATTGCAGAGCATTTTTCGAAGTATTCGACGGATTCGGGACCACGTATGGGAAGGTTTTTTTAGTTCTTCAAACAATTTCAATACATTTATATCTGATTCATTTTCATAACTGAGAGTCTGCGAGTGTTTAGATTTTGATAGCAGTTCAGCATTATTTTTGCGATCATTGAAGTCTAATGATTTCGAAAATCTAATGGTTTCGAAAACTGAAAAAAGTTTATAGGAAATCCAAATATTTTCATGCTGCCTTAAGCCATTATTTCAATGATGTTAAAGTAGCATCAACCATGACATAGAAGAGTTCTTATCGGAAGTGCTCCTTAGGAGAAGTGCTTCATCTCGGTATTCATATTCAAATATTTCCTTCATTATTCCTTCACAAACCAAATTGCGAAAACAAGCGTCAGCATCAAGAGTTGTGGCAATCTCTTTCGCACATATGACAGCTGAAACGCAGACTTTCTTCCTGTAGCCGAAAACGAATTGAACACAATTTTCAATGTTCACTGTTTTACTCTGTATAGACTTGCTGACAATGTTCACTTGCAATCAGTGGCATCAATTGTGTAGGGTTAGAAAGGACATTGCTTCCCCCCACCCCACAAGGATCTGATACTAGCTATTATTCGATGCATCAATTCAATAAAACCATCAATAGTGGTGGAATTATAATTCCTCCTACAGGTTTTGGTGAAGTTACGCCACTGCTTGGAATAATAAGTCATATCAAACTACTAACAAAATAAGAAATTCAAGTCTTGTCAATTCAGTAGCCAATGACTTTCCTTTCGTGTCTGGATCCAGCTTACCCAAATACGATACAAATATGGATATTAATATATGGTAAACGCCTTTGATCTGATGACAGCCTCAGCAGTATCCACATGAATTTCCCATTGTATACAATGATTTTACAATGAGAGTGCAAAGAAGAAATAATTTCGAACATTATAAATTAAAAATCTTCTTCTTAGATAGCTCCAGGGATCATCCTTTTATCAACTGTGTCTTTTCTTGCATTTTTTTTTGTTGGATATGATTATATCAAATTTAAATTAACATCGAAATCATGTTTTATTGTATGTATACTTCGTAATCGTTCAAATAATGCTTGAGTTTTTTGTTGTAGACATATGGTATTATTGAGTAGTTATTAGGTTCTTTCTAAAGGAAGAATCCTGCCAAAAAATCAGAGCTGCTGCACTTTAGATTCCACCTTGTGTGTCTCCTTCATTTCTACTCGATTGCAATTATCATTTTCCAACATTTGCAGCTTCCAACTAAAGTTCAATTTATGTTGTTTTCCTATTTTGCTGGATGGCTACGTCGTATTTGTGTTTAATTTGATTTTAAAATGTTTATTTAATGCAAAAAGCAATAATAAAGAGCTAAAAAAAGCAAACGGATATGAAGAAATTTTAATGAATTCAACCAAACTGCCCCAAAAACGCACAACAATTCTCAAAGCCACTGAGAAAAAAAATATTAAAAACAAAACTAACGCCTTTTGTCAAAAAAACAAAGTAAAAAAAGAGCAAACAAAAAATTATAAACAAAAATCAAAAAATCCAAATCAAAAGGAAGAAAACTAGGCAATGCAATAAAGGCGATTTTTGTTGTAGGCTTGTGGCCTACAAATAAAAGGCTTTGCTGCAGCACATACGCGCACTACACATTTCTGCCCGTCAGATTGTGTGTGAGTGTCTGGCACGCACGCGCATTTAAAGGAAAATAAACAAATAAATGAAATCAAAATTTATTTTTGTTGCAGTAGCTGGCTGCTACTATGGATTTGTTTTTGTTTTTTGGTGTTGTACTTCTTTTGTTGCATCGTGAAAGTGTTAAAAATTGAGCGGAAATTAAAGAAATGAAGAAATGTGCGTTATTTTCTTTGATTCAAGCACAAAAAAAAAATAAAAAACAAAAAAACAAAACAAAGTTGGAGTTTCAAAATAAATTAATCAAATAAGATTTAAAATAACAATTGAATACTTTGGGTGAAAAAAAAATTACTTTTCCGTACTTGTAAAAGAATGTAGGCAACACTGTGATATGTTGCCATTTTGCTGTGATATTTAAAATATTCTTTAAAAATCTTAAAAAAATTTTTGTTAATTTTTTTCAGTTGAATTATAAAAAACAATAATTTAAATGACAAATAAATATTTGAATGGAGCTATTGTTTTTATACCTACAATATTACGTAGTCGAGAGGTTGAAAATCGACAACTTTGCAAACTAATCAAGGTAAGCAATAATTAAACTTATCCCATAATTAATTATGAATTGAAAAAATAAAATTTTTGAGCGAGAACTGAGAGACTGCGCCAAAAAAAAAATGAAAATAAACCTAAATATAAATTAAAATTCGCGAATAAACGAGCGGATGTTTCCACACAAAATTATGAAAGTTTAAAAATGAAATTAGAGCTGTCCAAAATAATTTCCTATGTTGCCAAAATAAATAAAATATTTCAGACGATATTTTTTAAAGAAAAATGGGCATTTTCCCAATCCTTAGTGGTGCCAGGATATTTTTATTTTATTTATATATCATATGAGGGTAGCTCTAGCTTCAAATAAATTTTCGAGCAAAAAATTTCAGATCAAAAATAACTCTAAAGAAAATGGATTTTCAACTTATTATTTAATTATATTTTAACTTTATAGATTTTCTTTGAAAGTTCGAAACACGATTTTTTAATCCATATCAGACAGAGTCAGAATACTGTTCAGACAGAAACAGGAAGATGATTGAAACAATCATTGATCGTTTAGAAACATTGTTTGAGATTGAGTCAATCATGGAGATTGAAAGAAATATTGATTGAAAGCTAAAGTGCGACAGAATATTTTCTGGCTCGGTTTGATTGTCAAAAAGATTAATCGCCTACAGGGTGCTTTAGCCTGCAACAAAATACTTACAATTGCTCTACAGAAAAAACGCTTCGCCATAACTTCCATATCTAGTTCGCAGCATTGTGGTCAGGCTTCATCATTGGGTCTTACTTCTTCTCGTTTTTGTTGTTGTCATACAATTAAGAACCATTGGACCATTTCTTGTAGGACTGAAACACCTAAAAACTGACATCCGTGAAGTTAATTCCGAGATACCACCCGAAATGTGCAAAAAAGTCATTAATTTCGTGTATTTTCTAGAGGTAGTTAGACCTTAATTTTTGCAACAATCATTCTCATTACTTATACGTTCAGACCACTTGCGATTTTAGTTACGAGCATCTGGTTTAAAGCATTATCTTGAAACGATCGGAAACTATTCTCTTAGCTGACGAGGCATTGCATTATTTTGTCTATCGATGCCCCATTTCGTCTGTTGATGTTTCAATTAGTTTCTTATTTTGAATTTCAAAGCCTATTTCGCTACTTTGTTGTAAGATTTGTTCAAACGACTGTAATCCAAATTATATTAAAGCAAATTATTTTTCTGCCTTTTTATTAATTTCAGAACTCAAAGTGATAAAATTCGATTATTCAACCAATCAATCTTTCATGCAATATCCAAGTCTTACACGATTTTCCATTTGATCATTTTGTCAATAAGCTGATTTGTATCAATTCCTTAATCTGCTTACTATTTAGTCTGGGTCTGGCGTCACGCTTAAGATGGATTACCTATACTACATACAAAATCCTAATTGTAAGAATGTCAATTTATATTTCCGCAGACAAGAAATTTTTTAAAAGACAACGAACAACAGTGAACAACATTTGCTGTTCGTTTTAAAAGATGTCATATTAAAATAAGACGATATTATATAATCTTAAGTGCACAGAAAGAAAATTTTTATGAAGTCTGAAAATCACTGACTTACTGCTTGAGAGCCGTACCAATATTGGGAACTACACTGACCTTTTGGGACGTATGCTAGGTTAGATTAGTTTAGGTTAAGTAGGCTGCTTGCAACTTGAATAGCAAATACACCCAGAAACTTTTGGTCCATTGTGTTTCATATAACATTAATAATAAATTTTAGCTACTACAGCTATTAGTCTTCTTAGCAATTTAGCTTTAAATCAAGTAAAAAACTTGAAGTTTTCATTGTTACACTGAGTACCCTGAAAACCAGAGTGATCTTGTTATAGCACAATAACAATGAGGGTAACATTCCGTGTATAGGTGTTTCATTTGGTTCTGCCGTTTAAAAATTGATTGAATGAACATATTGCCAACAGTACCGACTTGTCCTGGATATAAGTTAAGTGAGTCGAGTTAATGTTTTCGAAGATACCGGCATCTTTGCTTCCAGGAAAGTGAGTCTAAGCTGACATCTGAAGAGTTTCTTGGCAGTCGAATTTCCGAAGAAATCTTGAAATAATTGAATACGAGGTATTCAATAAATTGAACCCGAGACCCACTCTGCACTAGAAAAATTTTTAATAGCGGTTGAAATTATCACTTTATAGTTGCTTCAATCCATATGAGTTATGGCAGATTCAAGCCTCAAGCCAAATAGCTGAGAAGGCTTATAGCTGTAGTGGCTAAACTTTATTATTATTAATTAACAGAAACCTCCCCTAGCTTGTAGTCTGTAAGAGTATCTAGATCAGAAACTATGTTTCAGTCAGTTTTAGCGAGGTCTCTAAAGGCCTTGCGGCTTCATATTAATAACATCAGTATTGAAGACGACATTGAATTGATTCGAAAAGGAAATTTGCATAAATAAGAGTGTTCGCTAAAAAGAAGCTTAGAATTCTACTCAATATTTTTTTTTGTTTTCACAGTTTCCATGCACAAAGAGCTAAATACTTACTTGAAAAAATAAATTTATTTAAAAAAGTCTTATAAAATGTTCTTAAATTAATAATAAATTTTTTCCGAATTACAAAATATCATTCATGTTCGATGACAAAGAAGAAAACCCTCATAAATTCTATTAAGTAAGCATTTAAGCTACATTTTTATGGGTGTCTTTAAGCCACAGGCTCGACTTCATTTTCGATTATTTCATACAACATCGAAAACAGAAAAAAAAAATGTGAACAGCAAGAAAAGTAAGTAAATTTGCAAATCGCTTCTTTTTAAACTCAACTATGAATCGAACTCCGGAATGGACCAAGTACAACTGTAACTACGTACAACAAAAACAACAAATGAAAAGTAATGAAACAAAAATAGATTTGCGCAATCCTCACAAATCTGATAAGCAAGCAGTCAGAGCATTGGGAGTCGTTGACGACGTCGTGGTTGTCTACTGCAGTGCCTCCACTACTCTTCACCCCATTCCAAAGTCGAAACCAATTGAGAGACGACTTTTAGGCTGGGGTGAGTTGGTCTCTTCAATTGAACACTTTAATGTTTTTTGTTTCTTCACTGCAGTTGGTTGGCAACGAAGGTGAAGTTGGTAGTTTGTAAGGATGAGCACAGAGTCAATGCGATGAAAGATATGGAGACTAGTAGAACTCAATAAGTTGGAACTCTCGAGAATCTACAAAAAATATCTTGTCAAATACTTGTGCGGTATTATTCGGTATTTGATATTTCATGCTGCGTTATATTGAAAAAAGGGTCATCAGATTTTGAACGATATTTTCGGGGAGTTTTTATGTACATTTTTTTCTTTACCGAAATTTACGTGATTATTTTTAAATACATATACAAATGTACGTGCCTAGGTCTACGATAAAGACATATCGTTTGACGAATTCAGTGTAATTTTCCTTTCTGGCTTTGTTTTTTCCTTTTGTTTTTTTTTCACTCTGCCTATGCCCTAACTCTACGTCACACTGCGGCTGAGCTAAAGTCTGAGTGAAGTTGTGGAGGTACTACTCCTCTTAATGCACAACATGCAACATTACATGGCTATAATTTGTTTTCACACAGCAGGACGTTTTCACTCCATAAGCCATCAGAAAGAGGTCTTAAATGGTCACATTACTGCCATTTCCAACAGCGTTCAAATGGCAACACTACAGTTGCAGTTATTTCATTTGCCATAGCAACGATCAGACAGATGAAACACAATCTTTGAATGTTTGGTTTGGGTGTGTGTGTGCATGTGTTTGTATACCCAGCAATGCTGTTGTTGTTGTGATTAAAGAGTATTCATACAAAATAAAGGAAGAAAACGGTAGCAACAGTATCTGCGAATTTTTTGAAGTAAATGAAGCTAAAGCCCTGCCCAAAAGTTGAGGAGAGCTAAATAGTTAATTGCATTGAATTATCAACTTTTTGATTTGGGAACAAACAACTTCACTGGCGAGCATGATATAAAATTTATATAAATAGAAGTGAATTGACTGAAAACGCAAAGGACACGCATGATACGTGATAATAGTATTATATGTATGTTAGTCTTCCTCAACAATTTTTAACTTCTTCCAAATTTTCAGACTCGCAATTCTATTAAATTTGTCTCAATCAACGTTTTTCAACACTGCTTTAATTTCTCTTCCTACTTCATTGCTTTTGCTTTTTTTTGCAAACATTAGAGACAACTAGGCGGACAACGTCTTAGAAAAGAATAAAAAACGTTGCACGATAAAGTGTACAGATGAACGAACAGTGAGATATGAAGAGAATAAGCAGCAGCAGCATAGAAAGAAGCAGGACGAACGAACGTTCAGATTAGCCGATGTACTAAAACTGTCGTTATTTGATATTTTCCACCTAGTCAGTCGGCTGTGAGGATGACTTATTTTTTAACGGTTTCATTAGCTTCCATTGCTCCAACTGTGATTTAAGCTAACAGCTCCAACTTTTTTTTTACTCTCCTGTGCATTGTTTTGACTTGAAAGTTAAACAGGAAGATCAAAAAAAGTCCAAATCAAAAAGATCAGTTTGTTTTAATGGAGAACAAATTTGGATTTTTCTTGATTCAGTTTGATTTTTGCCTTTTCCTTATTAGAATATATGATTTTTGGTATTTGATTTATTTTGGTCGGAACTTTTTGTTGTTTTATATGGTAGCAGCAGCACCGTTTTTGACAATTGCAATCTCATTACTTACAATTAACCATTTTTTGTCCGGTACATTGCATTTGTTGATCTTCTTTCGCCTGATTTCAATGTCAAATGTCAAAGTTGTGATATTGAGTTGGCAACAAAGTTTGAAATTTCTTAAAAAAAACATTTTTTTTCCTAACAAAAGATTTCTTGGATTTTAAGAGACTTGAGAAAAACAACACCGAAAGATTTTCTTCAAAAAAAGTCCTTATTTTTACTACCCAAATTGAAGACTTGAACAACACAATCTTTTTTTTTTGTTTACTCAAACCAAACAGTAATATGGACACTATGAATTTTTGGTCACTTTGTCCGAATCCATACCATACCACCAAAAAATTTTGGAAAGTTTTCAAAGCATGGGGTATGGTTTGGTTCTGGCGTATGCACACATATATACATACATATATCGATCTATCAAGCTAATTTAGAGAGAACAATGCCTCAATGACGGAGGCACATTTCAATATTAAATGTATCGTATAAAATGCCGCCCAACGACTGTGTGAACGTCTATAGCTTTTTTGTAAGACACTGAACCGATCGCATCAATGTGGCATCCAACTTAACAGATCGACTATGTACTACATATGTTCACTAAGCTAAACCCTTGAGAGAACTAAAGAATTAACAAACGATAATCAGCATTTTTCGTACATTGCAAAGACTTATACGACTACGAATGTACTACATTTTACAATTTATTTCATATCACTGTCAAAACAAATAAAAAAAAGCTCATAGTTTTGAAACACTTTTTCGCATTTCAACGAATTTTTTATCTTTTTGGAAAGCCGTGAATTACTCATTTTCAACTTGGCAACCCTGATATCATTGCATTTATATATAATACTCGAAATTACAAGGTTTAATCTGATGTATGACGATAATTTATTCGAGCCGTTTCAAACCGGCACCGAACGTCTATCACCATAGATCACTACAATTTCAAAGTGATTAAGAAGTCTGCCGACTCAGACAACAGTTGTAATTTAGAACTGCTGGGATTGGAACATCACTCTCGAGATCCCAAAGTAAAATAAATAAATAATAAATTGATGAGCTCTACACTAATGTAGATTTAGTTCAAAAGATGATTTAGTTCTATGTACTTAGTCTGTCGACAAGAGTTAATTAGGAACGCTCAGCAGGAAACGTTGCTGTCCTAAGCCATCAGAGAAATGATAACCAAAACATAAAATCTGTAAGTCAGGGAAATTTTGGATATTTTGCTAATGACATTTCACGGAAGTGTTTTGTAGAGGTTATTTGCTACGGTAAAGATATATCGGCACCGTCACACAAATCTCACATGCATCAAGAATGGCATAAAAGCAATGTTCCGTGAAGTGCTAAAAAGTGAATCTTAAATTCTCCAGACCCGACAAGTTTCTCCATTTTATAGGCCAAAGTCAAAACTGACACAAATGCGACAGATTGAACTGAGAACAGAAAAAGATTCCGGAATGCGACTATACTATTGAAACCTTGACGGAATTAACAAGGTTAAAGGTAGCATCCTCCCTTGAAATGATTAATGTAACTAACGGAACTGTTTACATTTAATTTTCTTAAAAAAAATATTTCTTGTTCATAAATTGATTAGAGTGAGTTTTTAACTCACCCAAAGCGTTATAATAACGAGCAGTCTAAAGATATTACCTAACCATATGACATGACCAAAAGTTGTTAAAGTCTTAATTTTAGTGCGTTTTTATGCAGGCCATTAAATTTCTATTTGTGTTGTTGTTCTTTAATTTTACGAGTATTTTATTATTTTCGAGCAACAAAAAATTTCAATCATAAAAATTAATTTTGTACATAATGGATCATTTAGTGTAGACACATCGATGAAGATCATCGATTAACTTATCGACTGATTTATCGATTATCATTTACATATGAATTTAAGTCATTAAAATCTCATTGAACATACATCATTTTTATCTGTGGTGCTTTTGAGATCAGATCAGCGAAATCGAAAACCTGTTGGTTGGCAACCAAATGTCAAGAATTGGTGATGGTGGAGAGAGAAAATGCAAACTGACTTGGGTGTGGATCGAGCCAAGTTAATAAAGATCTGATTTGAAAATTGCATTTATATAAATCATATACAGGGTGTTTAAGTGCTTTGTTTATTCGAGAAAAAACTAGGATTTGGGTGAAATTTGTTTGCATTGACTTTGATTAGCTTCGCCCATCACTCTAAGCACAATTAAAAAATTAACAACTTGCTAAATCCACAGACAGACTTTGGCAAACTGACATTCCTCTTCACAGCATTCGAAATGGATGAGTATAGTAAATACAACCCCAAGGTAGGATATTAAAACTACCCAAAATCATGTTCAGTGAGCGGGATCTCAGATCTAAGGTATTGACATCTTCAAGTCTGTCACCAAAATACGCTGTAGAGGGCAAGCAATACGTGTCCTTTTATCTCGATATTTTTGTAATTGAGGCATTTTGTGTTGTTCTTAAAGGCGTTGAATTTGAACAATGACATCTCAATTGCAAGAAATATAGAAAAATTGTATGAGCTAATTACTTATGCATCCCCTTGTACTTTGCTTGATTGCTCCTTTGGCCTGAAACTATTTGCTGTTGCTGTCTAATGTTCATATCAAGCTGTTTGCTTTAATATATGAAATCTTCCATTGGGCATCGCACAATGACTGGCAATGCGAATAGTGGTAATTTAAATTACAATAAAATGCTTATCAACATTTGAGAATCAGCGGAAAAACTTATTGCATAACCAAGAGAAATGCACTGCAATAAATAATACAAAACCAACAACAGCAAAAAATCCTTAAGATCGCTTGGTGCAAGAGAGAAAAAGAAAACAAAACGGACGGAAAGAAAGAAATAAATAAATGAAAAGTGAACATGACACAAGATCAGCAACTGATAAAATGTTAAAGCAAATACAACACCAGCGAATAGACAAACGGACAGATGGACGGACAGGCAAGCGAACCAACTCACCAACATAAAAACAGACAGACAGACAAACTGATAGGGCAACGTGAAGACAGATAGATACACCTTCAACCTTTTATTTTCTATGGCAACATTTCTAACTGCAGATCTGACTGACAAATCAAAAATGGAAATAAAGCAAATCAAACGATGCTGAAAGTTGCGGAATTAACTACACCAAGAAACGTTGAGATTGAGGTTGAGAAAACTTTAGATGAAAACTAAGGCATATGGCTTATGATACATCTGATAGGTGAAACAACTCCTCGCAAGTAAACATCATAGGAAAGTAATTGCTATGATGTTTCTTCTAGAAATCATCGAGAGCTGAAAACAATTGGGGGATGAAGTTAAACCCCAGAGGTGCATCAATTGGCTACATTTATCGTGTCCATTGCGGAGTTTTTTAAGAGTGACCTAATTTTTCCGGAATGCATTAAACACAGGTGCACTTTTGAAAGATTCAAACATTGAATTGACGAGAATTGCTCAGTGCGTTGAGATGGCTTTATGTATCATGCCGCTTAAACGTTTTCCGGAATCATTTTTGATATCATAGTAAAAGCGGAAGAACGGCATTTGTGAGCTTCTTGGATGATTATTAGCGAGTGCTTTCAATTTTCTCCAACATTTCTCTGATTCACCTATTTCTCGTTACAGCGATTATTTCCATTATAATTTAGGATAACCGCATAATGTGTTACCATTAGGGATACACCGCCATGTTGCATTGTGTCGGGGTTCTAAGCTAAGATTTGTTCGCATCGGGGAAACAAACTGACCCGTGCCTCTATTTCCAGATTATCTGTGTATCCAAATTTTCACAAGGTTGTATCAGAAATGACACCTATGTAGAAGCTGAAAATAACTTTATCATATGAGATAAATGGTTCTCAAGATGTGGAGGCAAAAGCATGAACAAGCTATTGCTTTGCTTCAAGAAATACTTAATGCTTTGTCTCAACATGAATGTCAATATCTTCTACAAGTGCACTTATGTGGAAATGTAAAATCTTCAGAGCCATTAATATGATAGGCTTGACACCGAGAAATTTTGTTATTTCCTGTATGGAAGTATGGAGTCAATGGTTTTGCTAAAGTCCTTTCATTTTACTTTTGCACAGTTCCAATCGAGTTCGAGAATGTGAGCTTGTAATTTCATTTAATTTAATTTCATTTCATTTCATCTATAATTTGTATGACTATTCCTATTGCGACTATAATTAGTTGGTATTGGCTATGGTGGATTCTTTGGATATAATGCGAGAACGTTCCTGGTTGAAGTTTAATGTCGTTTGTGTCGTCGTTGTTCAGAACTTCGATAATGCTGGATTTTTCTGAGTACTATTTGACTAGTTGATGATAGAGGTAGGTATAGAATGGTACATATATTTTTGATCAACGTCACAATCTGAGTCGATTTAGCCATGTCCGCTTGTCTGTCCGTCTTCCCGTCTGTTCGTCTGCCCGTCTGAGTGTCTGTCTGTGAAAATCACAATTACGGGAAAACTAAGCAAGATTAGTGAATGAAATGCGGTATGTAAGCTAAACCTTCAAACAAGGTTCTTGGGATTGAACTAGATGTAATATTTTGCGAGTTATTACAAGTGGGCGTGGCATCCTTCATGGAAAAAAAGCTTTATAACATTATACTGGGAGAATTATTTAAAGTAATGAAGCCGGATTTCATACAAACAGTAAGAATGACTTAGAAAAGCGCTGGACAAGAGCCAGGGCAATTTTTTCAAGTGGGCGCGTTTCATCCCTCAAAGCAACAAAATGATACACTGAAAGAATTATTTGCGGAATACAACTAAATTTCACAAAAATGTACGGCTTGGCACTAGAAATAGTGGATGCATTTTGAATGGAGGGCGTGACACCTACCATTTGTGTAAAAACTTTAAAATGTAATACTGAAGTAGTAACATATTTAATGTACCGCAAATACTAAAAATGTTTCGGACAACTGAAAAAAAAATTAGATAAACATCTAGAAGAGAGCAGAGGGCGTAGCACCTCCCATAGAAGCCAACAATTCAAAAACTTATAGTTAAATGTTATAAAATCAAATTGCATACAAATATGAGCAATAGTCGGAATTGGTAATAAGCATAAAGTGGGCATGGCACCTCCAATACAAGTTTATGATTTACAACGCTATGTAGAAAGCTATTTAAATTACTAGTGAAAAATTCCATGTTGTTACGTTTAGTCGAGCCAACCCAATCCTCTTTTAATAAAAATTTAAGATTAACTCGGTGTAGAGCATTTAATGTTCGGCAAGACCAAAGATAACACTCTTACAATTTTTTTTTTATTGATTTATGGTTAATGCGCTTTTAGTATGACCCCCTGTATATATTGTCATTTTTTCCTCAATACAGTAAACAAATTTAAATGTATCTGTTCCAAATAAAAAAATTAAAAATAAATTTTGGTTCGTAATACCATTTTACTTTTACGACCCATATGTCGTCATAATTGATTACAAAACTCACGCACACAAAATGTGTGCCAGCAATTTATCTTTTTGTAAGTAAAAACTATTGAAAAATTAACAAAGCATTAAAATAAATTAAACAGCAAATTTTTTTCCCCAAATTGATTTTATTTTGAATATTGGTAAATAAAGCAATTTAAAATAAAAACAAAAATAAAAAGACAAATGTTTGAAATTAAAAGTAATTTTCGCACGCCATAATTCAAAATCAATTTGAAATGAAGCAACAGCTTTTTTGTAAATGTACACAAAAATATAATGAAATTTTTAAAAATAGTTTTTACAGTTTGCAAGGTGTTTATGTTGTCACATCAAAAATTTAAAAAAAATGTTTTATTTTCTCCTCTTTAAAAATAAATATTTTCGTTTTAGTAACGAACAGACTAAAGACTTAAGCGATTTGATTAATTAATATTAGGAATGCAGCGTCTGCTTTTGTTTTGGTTGGTGTTTATTGTTGTTTTTGTTATGTCAAATTGTCGAAAATTACGATGAGAAATTATTTTCACTTGTGTCTTTTTACACTAGAAGTCATCATAATATTTAATGAAATATCTTAATTAATTTAAAAGAACACGGATATTTTGAAATGCTTAAAATAACAAATTAATTTTTAATTAATTTTGAAATGAAATGATAAGTCAATGACCGCTTGCTATGCGTTTTTTCCTTTTTTTTGGCAAAGTGCAAGATTTTCGTAAAATTTTAATTCAAAATTTTTTGTTAATTTTTTTTTCTAATTTTTTTGCATAACTTATTTGAAAAAGAGATACATGATCATTCATCATATAGCAAAATGTGTACTTTTTTCGCTTATCTTTGTTCTGCTTTCATCTTATCAAGTTTATCTTTCTCTGATTTAATTTTAAACTTTATCTCACTTACATCATAAATTTGAACAGAAAAAAACTACATACATTTCTACGCATGTATGTACATATGTACATATATTAAAAAAAAAAACAAAAATCTAAATAAAAATCAAGATTAATAGTAAACTATCAAAAAAGTACGGTCAAGCCCGATAACATTGTTAATTCTCACCAGTTATTAGGACAGAAAAAAAAAACATTTTAAGCTGGAGATAAGTCTCAATATATCCGCAGATTTTTAAATACGGATTCAACCTTAGAATTCTTATATAACATCAGGATTTTCAGATATTTTGACTTTTTGAATGCAATTCACACTGGCACGATTTTAATTTATCTCGATTTTACATCGCGTTTTTAAAAATTGCCTACACACTGGCAGTATCGCAATTTTACTGACATTAGGTTAATGTTGACATTATGTACCTTATTTTTGTTGATATTACTACATAGGTCAAAAAGTCCCGGGAATTTTGGTGGGATGGCACCACCACTCTCGAATCAATATAATTTTCCGAAAATGACAGCTTTTTAAAGAGGAATGTTAAATTTTGATGACATTTTATCTAATAGTTTTGAAGTTATCGCTGTATAAGTGACGCTACTTTTGGTATTTCGTAAGCAATCAAAAATAGAAAGTGAATTTCGCATTTTGATAAAACATTGCTTTGTGATCGAAAAAAATGCGAAGCAAACATTGGAATAGCTCCAAAAATATCACAGCACAGTTTACAGATAGTTTGCTGAATTTTAAAAGGGCCTTACGAGCATCAGTGATGCACCAAGATCCATCTGATCGTTTTGAAAGACCGCAAAGTGAAAGTGAGAGAGCTAGCTAGACATAATGAAGTTATCGATCGGCAGTGTTCAATATTTTGCCTCTTGTTGATTTTTGGCTTATTGACATAAGCTATAGTATAATTTGTAGATCTGAAACAGGGCTTTAAAAATCACTTTGGAACTAATAGATCGAATTCAGCGTTGTGTGCTGAAAAATTTCTCGACGTTAACTTTGTCACAAAAAATTTATTAAAAAATTATGAATTTCTACATTTCACATTTGAAGGTGCTTTTTTAAGTTTTTTTTTTGAATATTAATTGAATTATAGGTGGACAAACGAAAAAAAGGATGATCAGCAGGTAATTTTATTTTCCGCATTAGGAAATATATGTAAGTTGAATGAAGCTAAATATAAAAATGTGCTAGTTCCTAATGGGATAATAATTTCAATCCATTATTTTGCACACAATCCACTGATCTTTTATTTTTGAAAAAACAAAAAATGAAAATATTTTTGCCTCTTCATTTTAATTGTATTTTTAGTTAGAGTGCATCACATTCCTCATACTTTTCTAACAATTGGTACAAAGATTATTTTATTAAATGTCTCTGAGTTTCGCGCAGATATCATTTTACTTTTTGTTGTTGATATTTTGTTTTCTTCGTTTCATTGTGCTCGTAAGTATCTACGGCGAGTCTCTGACGGAGCTGGTACTGTTGGCATGTGTGCCTGTGTGTGGAAAAACCGTTGCGAAAGAATTTCGAAAATTTGCTCATTTAAATATTTGCATTTTGCACGATTTGTGTGTAGAATAGTTGTATATTTATTTTATTTTTAATTGTGTTATTTTTATACAATATATTTGTACAAGTACTCACATGGAAGTTTTTGTTTGTGTTAATTCATTTCTAATTTAAGTAGTAGAATGTTTCCACTTTCGGTTAAGTGTCTTATCATTTTTTTTTTCTTCAATTTTACCTATTTTTTTTGGCATACTTGCACTTTAATGATTCTATTTTTAGACTTAAGTTGTTGGTAATAAGACTATTTTTGGCCTTTTTGTGAGAAGGGAACTGCTGCTCAGCCAGGCGATGCGTCATTGTTCGGAATAGGTGGTAGTTGGAAGGCGCAAAGTCTGGAGAATACGGAGGGTGGGATAAAACGTCCCATTCCAATGATTCACGGTTAAAGGTTTTAGCAACATGTTGCCTAGCGTTGTTGTGCTGCAAAATCACTTCATCGTGTCTTTGCTCGTATTCTGGTCGTTTTTTCCGCAATGCTTGGCTCAAAGGCATTAGTTGTGTTCGATAGCAAGCTCTTGTGATAAATGTTGATGAATGCGGAAAATGTTGAGGAAGTCGAAAGATGTTGACAAAATCTAAACATGCTTGAAATGTGTCAAACCTTCCAAAAATGGTAAAAAAGTTGAAAAATGTTGAAACAACTCCAACAATGTTGATTATATCGCAAAAAGTCCAAAAATGTTGAAAAATTGAAATATGTTCAAAAAGTCAGTAAAATGTTGATGAAATTCCAAAAACGTTGAAAAAATTTCAAAAATGTTGATAATATCGAAAGAAGTCCAAAAATGTTGAAAAATGCTTAAAATTTCCAAATATGTGGATAATATCGGAAGAAGTTCAGAAATGATCAAAAATCCAAACATGTTGAATTAATCGAAAAATGTTGAAGTATTCGTATTCCAAAAATGTGGGAAACTTTGAAAAATGTTGCCAAAAATATTAAAAAAAAAAAGTATAAAATACGTCGAAAACTTTGAAAATTGTTGACAAATGCCGAAATGTTAAAATATTCCAAAAATGTTGAAAAATTTGAAAAATGTTGAAAAAGTCATAAAAATGTTTAAAATGCCGACAAACGTTGATAAAATTCCATAAAATTTTGATGCATCGAAAGAAGTCCTAAAATGTGGAAAGTTCCAAAAATGTTGAAAAACGTCAAAAAAATGTCCAAAAATGTTTATTAAGTCGGAAAATGTTGAATAAAGCGAAAAATGTTGAAGGAATCGAAAAATGTTGAAAAATTCGTAAAGTTTCGTAACATTTGAGCCAATCAACTCAGTACAGATTTTGTTTCATACCCTCCGGTAAAGACATTTAATTCACATAATAAAATTATTTTTTTTTGCAGTTTGAACTTAATTTTCTCAAGAACATAAATTGACACGAAATTATAGGTTTCATCATAAGTATCAAGGCATAAAATCGCTCAACACAATTAATTTATTTTAGCCTTTAGACTAAGCTATTGCAACGCCTCTCCTCTCCGCTTCATAGCTTATTGGTTTGCTTGGTGCAACTAGCGTACATTTCTGGCATCTGTAAATTATACTGACTGTCAGTCAAAAGTGAGAACTCTAAAGTTTTTTAATTATAATTCAATTAAAGCACTTCAACGAATCTTTGATTATAATAAATGGATTAAGAGAGCATACAAAGAGAATCATAAAAAATTCTGACGTGTTGCGAACATATAGCTGTCAGCTAGCGCCCTCCAGGTGTCATTTCCAATGCATAAAAATGAAATCTTTCTGGTTTTTATTTTGATGGTCGTGAACGGAATTTTCAGTTTGCGCTTGAAATCTACTCCCCTGCCTATTTCTGTTCACATACCCTCATAGAGCATAGACAGAGCTTGGTTGTTGACTGACACGTGACAGAAATGCAGAAAATCCATTTAAATCTATTGTTGCTGTTTTGTTGTGGATATTCTCTACAAGTTGTTGGTGCTGTTGTATAAACAATGTGATATTGTAAATTGTTATTTATGATTAATCTGTCGGTATTTCATCGCACCTCGGTAACACCTTCTTTTTTTCTGTTTGGTTTGGTTTTCTCAACAAAAAAAAAATGAACTTTCGCGCGCTCGTAAATTATTCAAATCATTCGATGGTGGTGGAGAAAAAAATATGAATTGGATTGGCTTGAACTCATGGCATAATTGACTACATAGCATAGTGTGGTAGAAACATACTGGTTGCTGTTTCTGGTGGACATTTCAACTTTAATGGTATCCATTATTAATTCTCTTCTTATGTGTGCGTAAAATCATTTCGACAGCAATTTTTCAATTTTCGCTCATTGGATTGTACGTACGTACGTAATTTTCAAGCGTCACGAATCAGATGAAATGTTGTTACTTTTAGAGATTTTTAATGGACTCACAAATTGACTACTAAGCGGCGATACGACCGGTTGGTTTCTTTTTCTTATTGTTGTTTTAGCTGTTTATTTGCTTTGTTTTTTTGTTTTTGAAATGCATATGCGAAAAATGTTAATTACTCAATTTGTGTTGTATACGCAAATGGGAAATGAAAATCTTTAGATTGATCAGCTTTCAAAAAAAAAAATGAAAAATAAATAAACAGCAAAATAATTTTTTTTTCTTTAAAATTATGAAAAATTTCATGGAAGAACCTAATGTATTATAAGATTTCTAAGCCCAAAAACTAATATACGCATACACTATGCAACACTTTTCGAGTTTTTTAAAATATTTCCGACTTTTTCGACACTCTTCGGATTTTTCAAAATTATTCGAATTTGAAACATTTTCGTCGTTTTGATGCTCTCAACACTTAAAGATTTTATCAAAATTTTAATCAAACATTTTGTGATTTTGACAATATGTATCGAGCTATTCAATGTTTATCGACTTTTTCAACAGAACTCAAATTTTTCCGATTTTTTCAACAAAAGTCGAGAACTTTCGACTCTAAAACATTTTCGACTTTTTCAAAATTTCCGGGATCTACAACGATCGATTTCCACTTCATTTTTAACATTTCCAAACATTTTTCGATTCTCATAATTCTTAAACCTTTTCGATTTTCTCAAAATGTTTTGACTTTCTCAATGCTTTCCGAAATTCTTAACATATACCAATATTCTTCGACTCTTTTAACTTTACGGTTTTAGCATAATTTTTCTAAATTTTTTCTATACCTCGACTTTATCAAAACTTTTTGGCTTTTTCAATTTTTTTGGAGATATTCGAATTATCAAACATTTTTTGATCTTCTTAACGATTTTGGACCGATTTCTCAAGTTTTTAAAAATTTCCTAGAGTATAAACTCTTCGAATTTTTGAACCGTTTGCAACATACATTTTTGAAAACTTTTCATATTCTACGACTTCTTCAACATTTTCCAAACATTTTAAAACTGTTGTTCTTATTTTTGCTTTCCTTTTTAATTTTTCTATATTTTTGATACTTTTTATTTCTTCGATTTTTTCAACCTTTTTCGACAGATTTAAATTTTCAATATTTTTCAACTTTGATAACATTTTTTGAGTATTAACATACAACTTTTCGGGTGTAACCGAATTTTCGAAAACCTTTCAGTATGTTACTCAGTATTTTGAAACTGTAATATACTTTGCTTTACTAAATATCAAAGCATCACTAATCACTTATCACTGCAAAATCGATATCATCGCTGAAGATGAAAAATGGGTTGTATACAACAATGTTAAACGCAAGAGATTACGGAGCAAATAATATGAACCGGTAGAAATCACTTAATCATTGATATTCATCAACAAAAGTTGATGCTTTCTGTTGGGTGGGATTTCAAGGGAATCATTTTTGCGTGGTATTTGTCAGAAAGTTGACACCAAAATAAAGAATATAAGATTTAATGAAATCTATATACTTCCAACAAAAGAAAATCGTCTTTCATTTAAAGCAGAAAACAAAAATAGAAATTACTTTGCGAACAACTTAATACATTTACTTAGTTTTTTCAGTTCTTCTACTAGAAGCGTAAATTTCAAAAACTTCAGTGCTTGTCGTTACTTCCATCGTTATATGTACTCATTCACTCTAGCGAGTAGGCTTCCATATGAAACCTTGAGATGCATATATGGTGCGTATTATGGGATATAGCTATAGATATAGCTTGAAGTCGCTTGGAATTATTTAATCATATATTCTAAAGCTATGTAATATGTATAGCGGATATAAGCCTAGGATTTCAACTTATCCGAAGGCTCGCAGATTTTTCTGTACCTATTTGTTCAGCACGCAGTCGCCTAGATTTCTTACTGTGTATATTATACATTCACTGGCCTCCAGAAAACACTTACATTTGCACAAAAAATTATTATAATTGTTGTTTTTCTTAGTTGAGTATTTTGTTTTTTAAACTACGTGTTTGAAAGCAAAAGTATTTTAATCAAATTATAAATTAAAATTATGCCATAATCCCAGGAATTGATTTACATACTTGTACTAAAAACTTTTATTTACAAACTGATTATGATCAAATCAAATAAACAAGGTACTACTGTAATAATATTAACTAGTGTCTACAGCGATATAACATAAGTTAATTTGTCTTGGTTTTAGTTTCCAGACAATGATCGCTGTCGTTTGTTCGCACAGTACAAAAGTGTGTTTCTGGGCTTAGACCCAGTTTACGCCCTCGCCGCATGCAATCAGAAGATATGGTCGTGTACAGTGAGTACATTTAAAGGTACGAAGGCACGAATAACTGAGGTGTTTGTTTCTGTGGTTTTATCTTGATTATCAACCTCAGCATCCAAGCAACTAACCGACGTTTAGTTGTTGTTGTTGTTGTTATTGTTGCTGCGATTGTTTTTTGTTGTTATATCGCTGTAGACACTTGTTAATATTATTACAGTAGTACCTTGTTTAATTGATTTGATCATAATCAGTGTGTAAATAAAAGTTTTTAGCACATAAGCATAGAAAAAAAGATATATTGTATTGCAAGAAAAGCTTCGGAAGTCAAAATAGGGCACTTCGGCATATTGGGGGTTAGTAATGTTGGAGGCTAGTAATATTGTAAAAACATTGTTGCTTCTGGAACAGGTCAGACTTATTGCATACATGTTTCAATATTCCATACAAATTGTTGTCAAACTTCTATTCAATATTCAAAACTTAACTGCTTTATTCACTGCTCAAAATAGTTCACAAGACTTTGCAAAATTGTTAAATGCAGTCTTTACTGTCTACCATTGAGCTTATACATAATTGTTGTTGTTGTTATTACTATTGTTACTGTTGTGCTCCTATCGCTTCATCGATACAAACATTTTTGTTGCTTTGTTTTTGAAGTGCACATTTTCGATTTTCGTAATTGTGTTACAGAGCAGCGCATTACAAAATTGTTGAACAACCAACCAACCAACCAACGAACCAAAAATGGAGACACACAACAACCCATACTGCACTTGAACTGTGATATTTTGTTACTTGCGAATTTAAACTTTAAAATATCGCGCTTATCGTTAGAGATTTCAAGTCGTTAGTTGGTGGTTAAAATGAGTAACGGAAGGAGGCCTTCTTCGTGATGTTGTTACCAATTAACTTTGCTGTATCTTTGCAATTAATTTAAGTTAAACGAAATATTTTGTGACGAAATAATTAAATTGTTACTGAGCAAAATATCACAAAATGTCACTAAGAGGAGGCTTTGAAGTGTTTACTAATATCACTTATGACTTAAGTGTGCGCTTTATTTGATTTAATATAAAAAGTGCTGACATGTATTGAAAGTACGCGCTTAAGTTCTTCAACACTTATGACAAGCCGCTTCCGCATTCTGCACTTGTGAAATAAATTTAAAACTAAATAATTAAAACTTTTGTAAGAAAATTTCGCAAAATTTTGTATTTAAGAATGTGAGACTGAGTGACTTATCTCCTTGAGAATATTAAGTGTACTAGCAGAGATTAGTAGTTTAAGGTTGACATTAAATTAAGCGTATGCCACACATATTATCAAGAGTGGACTTACACATAGCTCCACTACTATACTAAAACTTCATTAGAAGCGTAAAACCTATAGCTATTTCAATCTCTGTCTAGATGTTATGCAATACAGTCTAAACAAATTTTTTTCTCAAGAGCTATACGGCATTTAAGTATTCTTTGAATGTTGACTTGGTCCATTGTATTTTTCGTTTGGCCACTTTTGCTTCAGCGAATACTGAAAAAACAAAATGAGTATCACAAGCCTGAGTAACAAAAAAATTAAAGACCAATTCGGAGTTGTTGATTTTCCATGGAATATTCATTTTTGTCCAACCTAGTTTTTGTCTGTCCACCTTTTCTGATGAAAATTGGTTTCCAAAGGTGAAGGAATATTTAGTTGCATTTGTCCACCTTTGATTCAAAGGGTATTAAAAATCAAAAAAATTTATGTCCAAGAATATTTTTTGTAAAAATTATACTGCATTCAGCTGGACATCGAATGTCCATGTTTGTCCACCTTTTATAGTCGTGTTTCCAACTTCAAAAGATTTTGAAAATACAAATTTTTCATAAGCTTAAGCATGAAAAAAAAATTATTAACAAAGAACAAAAACATCGAATGTCAATGTTTGTCCAACCAATTTTTTGTTTGTCCAAATTTGATTCAAAAGTTATTCAAAAGATATGAAAAGAATGTTAATGTTTGTCCAAGCATTATTTTCATTTGTCCAACCTCATGAGATTCAAAGCTCTAGAGTTGAAAACATTTTTTTTTTAATTTAAGCTGCAACAACAACAATAACAATTTATTGAATATCAATGTTTGCCCACACCTTATCTTTGTTTTCCAACTTTGCTCCAAAAGATATAGAAAATACAACTTTATCACAAACGTGAGTATGAAAAAAATAAAAAATACATAATCAAAAACGAAGTCGATTTTCAATCAATGTTAATTTTTTTCCATCCCATGTTTTGTTTGTTCACCTTTGGTTCGAAAGTTATTCAAAGCACAAATTTTTAAAAAGCAAAATTGGCCTCTAAACATGAAAAATCGAATGTTAAGTTTCGTTTGTCCACTTTTGATTCAAAAACAAAAAGTTTAAAATACCAATTTTTATTCTGAAAAGTTACGCTGCATTTGTGTGCTTACGTCTGTCCAAGCATTAATGATAAAGAAGCTAAAAGTTTTCAAGTCCAAAAAATATTCAGCGTTTCAAAAACTTATACCACATTCAACTATTTATTGAATGTTCATGTTTGCCCAAGCCCATTGTCCACATTTGTTGATAGGGATATTAAAATTTAAAAGTTTTCAAGTCAAACATTTGTTTTTTTAATATTTTTTAATTAATGCTTTCGACTGAATGTTTATGTTTGTCCGCCCATTATTTTCGTTTGTCCAACTTTGATTCAAAAGATATACAAAAAAAGAAAACATACCAAAAAATTTTGTATTTCCAAAAAGTTCAATATATCAACTTTTTTTAATTTATTGACAGTTTTGTCCGTTAAGACAATGGGCTAGAGCCTTAGAAATTAATTTATTTTGTAACATGATTTTAATTATCTGTTAGATATATTCTTCAGCATAGCTAGCGCTGGCATTAAATATTTATTGTCGATAGATTTTTTTTTCTGTGTAAGAAAAAATCAAAAGATCAATTTGTATATTTTTATTTTCTCAACTCAAACAAAACAGCAATAATTCAATTTAATACTTAAATAATGCGATTACGTTGATTATTGTGGATTTTTTTTTATTAAGTCTCGAGGGGAAAGACAAAATCGCAATATTCATAAAAGAGTTTGTAGCTGAAAAAGGAGGTGACGCGCCAAGTTAAAAGACTTAAGTGAAAAATTCAAAAATATTTTTGATTTATAATGAAGAGGCTCTTAAAAGCAAAAATCGAACAAAAAGAAATAATAATAAGAAGTATAACAGAATACAAAGTATAATGTAAATATGATAAGAAAAAATAAAAGAATGTGGCTAAGAGATTGCGTCTTAAAAGCCCAGTCCTGTGGTCGTTGCTACTGTTGCTGCTGTTGTCGTTATTTCTTAATGCTCCACATTGGTGAGTTTACGATGTAAATTCGACCTTTTTTACGATCCGCTCATACTCAAATGAATTGTACTGACGTCAATTTTTTGAGCAGATGCTATGTTTTTTGTTTCTTTTTTCGTTGAATGAAAGTGAAATTAATTCCAAATGGGTTATGGAAATTGAAATCAGACATAAATAAAATTATTTTCGCTTTCTTGGGAATTTCTTCACCTTTTTTTCTTTGTACCATGTGTTTTAATCTTGCACTGATTGCATTTCTTTTGATGCTGACATATTTAGCTTATGCAAACTAACTTAGTTGAGGTAGTTGTGGCGTCATAACATGTGAGCAAATGTTTCGATCACATAGCAAACTGAAACTTTAGGAATAGCAGAACGTTGTTGTATAGGAAACGAAATTTGTACAGGAGAAATAGATTAAAAATTTCTAAAGAATGCAAGATTATAAATTGTTTACAAAAAATTGTTACTTTCCCAAAACAATAATAAGACATTCTAAAAATAATGATCTTCCCAGGCTTGATTCGAATTTTGCAAGGGTATGCTTTTTGATAAGACTTACAAGATGTAATACAATACAATTCAATGAGCGTTAGTTCCAGAGAAAACGAACTGTTTTGGAAAAATTGAAGGCAAAGGTAAGTGTCTTTTTTGAGCAAACGCCTTAAAATTAAGAAACGTTTCATGGAACAGAAAGTTATTCAAAATGTTTTGCTGTGTTGACTGTTTAGTACAGTATATGATAGCACCAAAAAAATGGTAACAACAAAATGCAAAACAGAAAAACCAGGCCAAAGCTAGTCATACTAGTTTCATGCAATGAAATCATCAGTGACCTTTGATGTGATAAAAATCATAACCAAAAAAAAAAAGAGTTTTGAATTTGTTTCACGTTTTGTTTGGGTTCGCAAACATACCATTCTCACTCATCGGCTCAAAGGTCACTGATGATTTCATTTAGCAACGGATGAAACTAGTGTGACTAGCGTCAGCTCAGTTTTCTGTTTTGTTGTTGTTGTTGTTATAGTTGCTGTTGTAATACCAAATGTGACTGCCAAATTTTCATCAAAAATGCACGTGGTGGAGGAATATCTTGTAGTGCATATTCACAGCACTTTTGGAAACACTTTGAATACACTGTAAGTTCTTCTCAATTCGTTCAAACGAATAGCAACTTAAATCGGATTAGGTTTTTGCTACCATTGATTTCTATTGTGCATTGCGAGTTCCAATAATCGACAACAACAACAACATCAATCTGTTTAATGTTCAGGAAAAAGTATTAAGAGTCTCAAACAAAAAAAAAATAAATTTAACTCTTTGACTCTTGAATTCAATTGCAATAAAAAGAAGCGAACAAATAATTTCCGAAAAGTTTCCATTGTCTTAGGCTGCAAGAATTTTTGTTGTTATTTCTGATAGCTGGCCATGTTCGAGTCAAAAGTCAAAAAGGATAAGTTGATTAATTTTTTTTTTCCAGTCTGCAAGTTGTTTTCGTTTTTATTATCGCTAATCGCCAAATTTCCATCAGTAAAAAACGTGGTTTTGTGGTACGAAATCGAAACAGAAAAGTAAATGTTTGGTAGCTTTCATAATATGGCAACAACAACAGCAATAATAACAACAATTTTACAAAATACATGTACCGTTATGTTACTTAAATATTAAATAAAAAACACAACAACTTAAATCTCAAAAGATTTTTTGTTGCTAATTGAATGTATTTTTCTTTTTATCGATCGTTGGGGCTCAAAAGGTCGTGAAAGCTTTTGATCATAAATATTATGGCTATAAACGATGATTTTTAGCTTTTGTTTTAATAACTTGTACATTCACCATTACAATCACGAGCATGGTCGAATGGTTGCAGATTCTCAACTCAATTGGCAACAGCAATTTGTTGGCCTCTGCACAATAACGTACTTGGCCTTTATTAAATTAAATCAATTGAAGAAGCAGAAGAAGTGTTTTAGCAAAGCAGTGGCAACTAATCATAGTAATTAGACACGAACGTTGTGCATAAAAGTTTATTACTTCGTGGTCTGCTGTTGGGGCGCAAGAAACGTTTATGGTAACAGTAATTAAAGGAAATGGAAAAAAGGTTCATTATGTTGTTGCATTTTACGCCTGAAAATTTGTACGTTGATTTCCTACATTAAACATTGCACATTACAATTAAAATGTAAACTAACAACCGTTTAAACAACACAATAGCCTGACGCTGCATTCCATTCTATGCTGTGGAAGTTGATAATGAATCATTTGCCGACTTTCATGACTTTCCGATTACGATAACGAAACGAGACGATATTAAAGAAATTACTTCTCGTATGAGTGAGAACGACAACGAGAACGGTCTGGCTGATATCTTGTTCTCGGCGATAATGTGTTGTTTATCGTACGATAATTTTTTTGATTTATTTCTTAGACGCTTCGTCCTCATACGATATAGAAATATATGTTCACATACAAATAAATGTTTGTCTGTATGTTATCTATAGACATGGAAACTACTGAGCCGACTGTGCTCAAATTATCTTGGATCACGTAATGGCTTAAGACATACTTTTAAATTTTTTGAACAACGGGGCGTGGCAATATTTATGTAACAAAACGCTTTAAACGCTATATTTTGGCATCAATGGTAGCAAGCGCTATGAAAATATGTGCTTGGATTTATGTTAGCTATAATAACCGCTTCACGGACTAATCTGGACTAGATTAAACAAAAAGGCGTGGTACCTCCCATACAACAAAAGCACTTAAATTGCTATTCTTGAACACAATTGTCTGAGGCAAGGCTTGCTTAAAATCTATGCGGGTTTGTACAATGGAAAGTGCACGGGCAAAGTCGCGGGTGCAGCTAGTGATGGAGATGTAAATGCATGCGAAAATTAGGCGAAAACGAAAATGATAAAGATTCAAAATTTTTCGTACAGGATCGAGTACGAGACGATAAGCTTGACGCCACTTCGCCACAGTGACATTGTAACTTGATTTCAAGGTCAAAGGCAAGATTACTGTTATTTGACCCCTTAGAAATTTATATCTTTTGACTAAGAAATTTATCAATAACAGGAGCACCTATTATATCGTTGGAAATCTTTGATAGTTACAAATAGATCGATCCTCGAAGTTTTTTTTTTAAAAACTCTCTTTAGTATTTTATTCGAAGCTTCACGAAGCTCAGCTTTGTAATGTCTGACAATTTGCGTTCCTGCCAATGATGACGAAGCTTAAATTCTATGAGTCAAACGTGAAGCCAGAGTTCTGCTGTACAGAAGAAACTTGAAACTATTCCAGAAATTCGGTGACCCAAGGTCATATATAATGTCGAATTGCTCTACTGTTGCTGTCAAGATTCAATTTACATTCAAATCAAACAGCGAAAGTGGAAATAGATTTGAATGGAAGTCTGCCAGCTAGCAAGGAGTGGAACCCTATGTGTAGCGAAAATCAGGGACATACCATAACACCGCGGAAACGTTCGCTAGAACAGTAATTACCTGAATCGGGAATATGTTGAATAGAATTCAAATCACTCACTGCTCGCTTAAAATGTTTCGTTGAGACTTTATGATTCATGAAAAGATATAGTACACAATATCAGACTTATTTCGATAAGCTCCATAGGCACACAAGACAAGCCAACGGTCGCAATTTCAACCGATTCGAAGAGCAAACTGCCGTAGATTGCTTGAATTCAACTGAAGTAGCTGCATGAAACCCCAATCTCAAATTTAATTTTCCCTCAATGTAACAATGACTTAAGATGCTTTTCTAAACAAATAACAAAATATTTAATAAGCTTCTTACTTGATTTAAAGCACCAAGTTAAATAGCTGAAAGGGCTAACAGCTGTAATAGCTAAACTCTTTTACTACTATTTTTATAAAGCTTATTTAACTTTTTAAAAACATACACCTAAAATATAAACGGCAACGATGCAGACCACAAAATACTAATCACATCAATTTGTTTGCGTTAATCTGTGACTTCCTACAACATAAAGTGTATTGAAATTACAAAAAAAACATTCATTCTACTGAAGGTTAATTTCTTGTGCTCAAAATCTATTTTCTGTACACCTTCCACCTAAAAATTTAAAAATTTATTGCCTAAAATACAAAACGATTATTTACATCTGTTTTATTTTTCATACATTGGCTGTCAACGTTGGCAATTCATAATGGATTTGTTTACATTCAACAATGCCAACGGTATCATTCCGCATCAGCATACAAATGGTATGCAATGGCAACACTGGTCGTACAGTACAACAATTTAGGGATGTTATCTTTTTGAATTGTTCTTATAACAAAATGAGATACATCAATTTCAGTTGCTTGCACTGATGATAGTCCATAAAAACTTCATCTGCGCTTCAGAATTGTTACCCAATACTCGAGTCTAAAAAATGTATCGATACTCTGATCGCATACATTCACAGTACAATTGCTTTCTCGTGTTTTGAGTAAACGACTTGTTAATTTAATAAAAAAGATTGAAGAATTTGTGAAAAGCGTGAAAATGGAGATAAACTATCAATAATTTATTTAATGCAACAAAAACAGCACTTGTTAATAAAACAAAACAACACCGTGCAGCAATAAAAATCCAACTCAAAATAAAAGCAAAAAAATTGAAATGGAATCAGCCACAGGGAGAAGAGAGCGGGAAATTCTACCGGGAACCGGCTTTTTGTATTTTGTTCAGTAGCTAAAAATAGAGGAATTTTCTTTTTTGTTTTTCCTAAAGGAAAAATGTAAACAAAACCAAAAGAAAGCAAGGAAGGCAGGCACTGCAAAGAGATGCCGAAGAAACGTGTTTTATTTTTATTACAACATGCGTGATTTGAGGTTTTTTCTATTTCCTTGAAGTCAGTGGAAAAAAAAAGAATCGTAGGTTTATTTTTGATAATGTTATCAAAGGGATTTCCACTTTCAATGTTTTTCTGATATTTTTATAAACGAAGCCTACGTAGCCAACGTAACCTTATCTTCCATTTTCTTAAAATTGAATTATTTGACTGTGCTTACGGAAGAGAACCCACCGAGCACGATGATGTTTTCAGAATTCCTATAACTCAATATGTCATGAGTGACGTTTTGTCTACTTACGATCTTTCGATTAGTTGTCGATAATATATCGAAATTGATGGTCGATAGTAGATGGCCCGATTGATTTTTAAGAAATGTTTTTTATTGAAGATTAATAGTAGTTAGAGAGCCGGTGGCGGAAATTTTTGTATGTGATAATCGTGCGGTAGATGTCGTAAATCATGAAATTCTAAGTAATATAAATAATACGAACAATCTCTGCCATTGCATTGTCTTCGCGTTACTAACCATAAAATACCACAAGCAATTTCATTGCGTCTGCCATTTATATTAAAAAATGTGTCTAATTACAAAAACAGATAACCACAAGAGGCAGATTTTCTGTTGATACGTAATAAATCTTTTTATCGCGTCTGCCACTTGGCTGACTGATTCCTTTACTTATAAGAGATATAAAAATAAGGTGCTTAAGGGTATATAAAACCAACACCAATTTTGCTATGCTAAATTTGCTTTTCCATTTTTTTAATCATTCATATTATATTTCTTTGCTTTTTGGGCTTTTTATATGGGGCATTTTGCCTTTGCATCTCTGATTTATGTTTTTCTTCGAATTATTGTCAACTGATATTTATTACATAAGTTCCACTTCGGATACCTACAAAAGGCAAGATAGCTAAAAAATCTAAATTTAAGATATTTCGGGAGAAAAAACGGTATTGAAAAGAAATGTTTAAGCTTTTCAAATATTCATTCTGAAAAATTTGGTCTTCTTAAAATGAATATACGCAGTGGAATAAAATCATGTATTTTGAAAGAGTTGAATACGTCTGCCTCTTGTATTTTCAGCTTTTGGAGCAATGCCCACACAATAAAATTCTAAAATAATATTATTTTCTCATCTTATTATTACTATATCTATTAATAATGCAGCAATATGGACGTCTGCCTTTTATATTTTCGTTATCTGCACTACTATTTATGCAATATATCAGTGGCAGACGCAATAAAATAATTTAATCGATTTTTATTTTGCATTTACAAAATTAATTTTTCAGTGGCCAAAATTGTATGAGACGAAAAAGATTATAATAATCATTCTATCTGCTTCGAATTGCTTAGATCTGAGACAGATTATTTGTCTTGTGCATTTTACCGAGGCATGACATCTTCAAGTCTGCCAAATTCTCAATATTTGTTTTACATTATAAACTTTGAAATTCGACCAAACTGCTTCGCCATGCAAAGGTAATCAATTTACTTTTCGATACTACTGAGTGCTTGGAATATAAAGGTTTGCAAAACTGCGAAGACCTCAACTTGAAAAACACTGCTAAAATCAGGTATTGAGAGGGTAATAGGTATATTTCGGAGTATACTCCTGATTTTTTGATTCATTTGTATTGATCGCTATAAAATTATTCGAAGGTTTCTATCTAAACTTATCAGTTATATCACCTGAAGGCTGAAAAACAGCATACGGTTAGAATGAGATAGTCTGCATGATAGTCTGAGTTTGATTTTCAAAAAATTAGATTTTTTCAGTCTAAAGCGCTTTTTTAAGCCACACCTCTGTAGATGTCCGAGAAGCAAAACTACGAGCCAGAGTAAAGGAGAAATAACAGCCATGTTAGGCTTAAAGCTGTTCTAAAAATGCAACGGTTTCTCAGCTCACATCGAGATATTCTGTTTTCTAGAATGAATCAATCAAGGATTTTTGATGCATTTTTTTGTTCGGAACTGGAATCTCATTGCTTAGTTCTACAAAGTTTGATTTCAAATAATCATACAAGCTGTGATGCAGTTTTTTAAAGAATGTTCTCGGTCAGACAATGCTAAGTTCTTGTTATTCAAAATCATTTTAGAAAAGAATTTAGAGCAAACTCATGGCTCGTTGCATTTCTGGAGCAATTTCAATGAGCTTTCCATAAAGTGCACATGAGAATATGACAAAAAAAAAACAAAATTTTAATCTGTTTTTACTAAATGCTTAACATAAAACATCTTTGCTCGCACATGAACGACATGACATGATGTTGATGATGATGATGATGATGATGATGATGTTCGTATTCATTACCTGGCGCAGACTTTAATTTATTTAGGTATCATTTTAAATGTCGGTACGATAATGCCCCAGCAACAACAAAAAAACAACAGCAATTACAACGAAAACAACAAAATTAGTAAGTAATTTTTTTATTGTTGTTGTTATTGTTATTGTTGCCAACGGATGAAACATGTTGCATGATATGTGAACATGAAAGATATTCGATATCGAAAAAACAATGGACAACAAGCAACAATGGCAACAGCGACAAAAAAGCAACAACATAAAATTTAATATAAAAAAAAAGTTAAGACATTAGACAGTATGACAGTTAGACGGACGGACAGCGTAACAAAATGTTATGTTATCCGAAAGATAGAAAAAAATGGCAACAAAAGAGGAGCCATAATTAAAGAAACCAGGATACACTTTTTTGTGTGAAAAGACAGACAGTTGGACAGCAGGAGGAAGACGGAAGAAAAGTTGCGCGCGACAAGCAATTTGGCGAAAAAAAAAATGAACAGTAGAACCTTGAATATACAATTCAAACGATGAACAAACGATTGAGAAAAACCAGTTGTACTAACCAAGGCCACATTATGAAAAATATAAAGAAGTCTACCAGTGTTGCCAAATGATAATGGTACTAAATCAGGAATTACAAGATTCAAAGTGTTAAAAATCGGTATTAAGGTGGAAAAGCGGGACAATTAAAACCCATCTAAATGGTTTTCCAACAGCATGTAATAAAATTTTGCACAAAGGTACAAAGCACCAATCAGTTGCAAAGTGGGCAGTATTGAATAAATGTAAGTTGCATCTACCATATAAACAAAAGCTGTAGTATTTTTCCAGAGAAAGTTTGCTTAAAAATACAAAGTAACAAAGGCATTGTTTTGACATAAAGTGGACGGGATTGGATTAATGGGTGTTGCACTTCCTTTAGGCGGTAGAAACATGATGTTGTCATACGAAGAGATTTTTTGAACAAATTATAAAAAGATAAGAATACAAAATGAAAAAGTCACCGTTTAGAAGAAAAGTGTGTAGAATTGGACAAATGGGCGTAACCCCACCGTCCATAAAAGTAAAACAGTTAATTTTTTATACCTATGATGTTTTCATTGAAATATAAAGAAATTTTGTAGAAAATAACAAAGTTGTTGTTCTGACGACAAGTGGGCGATATTGAACCCAAGGAATCTTGTGCAAATATTACCATTACGCAAACGAAATTCAGAATTACCTTCACGATATTTTACCTTTGTATTTTCAATCTCATAGTCGAGGGTCGACTGTACGTAAGCTGCGCTTAAATGTTGTATGTGAAAAATAAAGAAAAAATTTAAACAAACATCTGTAGCTTAAAAGTCATGCGCTGATTGTCACTTATTTTAAAAAATTTTTTTTTTCATCAAAACTACTTAGTCGCTCATTCTTTCTGGCGAAAACTATTTCATTATAACAAGGAGTATCACTTACAACAGAAGCCAAGACATCTTAAGCGCTTAAGAAAATTCCTCGTGTTCATGACTTGGGTTAGCCATAACCATTTCCATGAGAATGGTAGTTGAAACTTTCACGGCCGACAAGTTTTTTCTGTATAAGTTTTTCTATTTTAAAGAGACTACTTCAGTGTACATACTGACGGCTCCTTTATGGAAGGACGAAAACATATATATTTCCTTCATTCATTCCTTCAAAAGTTGGCTAAGACAGTCAGGCAACGCATATGTTACAAATTAGATCTTATAACATTAATCACTGTCTTAAAACTCTTCGGTATTTTTGGATACTTTTGGACCTTTTACACTGATTTTCGATATTATTCGGTAGTAATTGAATTTTCAACCGTTCATCTATTTACTATCGGCTTTTTCGATACTATTCGATAATTTTTGAACTATTCGATAATCATTCGACTTTTCGGTGTTTTCCAATTTTCGATTTTTCAAAATCGTACATCTATTATTGGCTTTTTCAATATTATTCAATACTTATGGCCCTTTTTCATTGATTTTCGAAATTATTCAACGATTTTTAACTTTTTTAGGTTTTCTGACTTCCGATTTTTTGATATTTTACGATACCGCTCATCTATTATTGGCTTCTTCGATACTTTTGGATCATTTTCGATACTTTTGGATAATTTTCGATATTATTCGATAGTATGGAACTTTTCGATGATTTCTGGTAGGTGGTTTTTGGATGTGTTATGACTTCTTTAATGCTACTTTATACTTTTAGACCCTTTTGATCGCTTATCGATATTAACCGATAATTATCGATTTTTCGATGCTCTGCGATTTTTTTAAGTATTACGATACCGTTAATTTATTATCGGCTTTTCGATGCTATTCGATACTTTTGTACCTTCTTCGATACTTTTCCACTTTTGGATGCTATTAATGATTTTATGTTCGATGTTGATCTGTTCGATCTATTTTCCATTTTTTAGATGACCTTCGATACCATACGACATTTTTTGAATTTTATTCAACTCATTCGATCTTTTGTAGTGATGCAAGATTTTACCATACCTTACGATCAATCTTTAGTTCTGGTGTATATTCCAGTTAAACGCTACATTTTTCTTTAGCTTGAGTTTAGTTGTCGTAAATCAAACAAATAAAACAAATAGTTAGGTAAGGACTCGAAAATACTTTTTTTTTTTTTATGTTTTCATGAATTTGGCTAACAACTCGCCAATGCCAGAATGCAAATTTTAGTGCATAGATTCTTTTAAACTGACACTATTTCTATAACAAACATAAAATAATGCATACATATACTACATACATATAACAAGTAGTAAAAAGACGAATAAAATAAAATTTGGCGCATTTTGGTTAATGTCTCAGTGAAATAAAAAGTCAACACTCACTTACGCACTCGCAAACAAATTAAAATAAAAATAAATTTTGCGAATCTTTCATTATTATTTTTTTTTTGCTGTAACTTATGCTAGTGATGTCGCAAATATTTGCGAACTGATTCATGAAATTTATTTTAATGCCAAAAATTAGTGAAGATGCATTCTTTGTACTAGTTATATCATGGTATAGATTATATATTTAAGTGTACATAAAGGACATTTCTCGCTTTCACTTCTCGTTTCCGATTCCAGAAAATTGAAATTTGGAATCGAATTTTTCAATGCAAAGGCACAAGCGATGTTATCTTTGCTGAGTCTTTAATTCCATTTCAATGAAATGTGAAAAGGAATTTTGTTGCTTAAATAATTGCGAATCAATTGGCTATTTTTCTAAAACAAATGTTTTACCAAACGATAAGGAAAGGTTTGATTCAATCGATATGAAAAAGTGTTAAAAGAGTTTTGAACATCGCTTAAAGTGGCCCAGATCAAGTCATTGATTTCGCTTTTAAAAACAGTTTTTTGATTTCATCAATAAATGTGGGAATATCTAAAATGCACCAAAAATGGATAACGCCATAATTTTATTCAAACAACACGAAAAATGAGAATCTTATTGGATATATTTCGACCCTTAAAGCGTTGAGTATGAAATTCCGTGTAAAATGAGCAACATGACACAGGTTTTCAATGTGCCAACTGACACCAAAGATATCCACTCATCACTAAATTCGAAGGGTTCTTTTTTTTTGCATAACTCTTTCCCGCCAAATATAAATCGTGTAAGTTTTTATAAAAAAAATGTTATCTAAAAAACTACCTACATAAATTTGTTTACCATTTGCAGCTTTTTAAAAGTTCAGTTGGAACAAGTTACAATACACATTCAAAATGCCAGAGGCACAACGTGATTTTGACAAGAGTCCAGTCAAATCGCCATTAAAGAAAATAAATTTAGATTCATATGATAGAATTGAGTCAAATCGTGAAAATAATTGGAACAGGTGAAAATGATTTAGCTATTTTAATAATTTTGTTTTGAAATGCATGTTAACAATATGTATTTATAACAAATTAAAAATGTTTTGTTTAAAAAAACACAAAAAATTCTAACTAAAGTTTTTTTTTTTTAAATTTATTTCCACCAGTTTGAACGCTTAATGCCCTGCACTACTGACCCACCTTACCAAAATGCTTGCATAACACCACAAAAGCAATATATATTGCCGTGCATATTAATTAATATATTTAAGTTAAAAGTTTAATAAAAAAAAATTATTTTTAATTCGTGTCAAATTTTGTTATCACAATACCCGCGGTGAAACGCTGGTAAACGCTCAAGAAAACGCTTGAAAAATGTATACCGCGTACTCACCCGTTTTGTTGGCGGTTTATTTTTGTAGAGAATTGATTGTTAAAATAGCTTGCATACTTATAGGCTGCTGGAATTCATAGCACGTACAGTAGCGTCTAAGACAGTAAGCACAATTAATAGTAGCATTGATGGATTTTCAAACACTTGCTGCATGTTTGTTTTACTTTGCCTTTAATGTTTTTATCGTTAAATTTTTTATGCAACAAATGTATTTCTTTTCAGCTCCAATTCGTTTGGTGTATCGTATGTACCACTTGTTAATCATCAGTATGAAGCATCTCAACAATCGGTCATACTTTCTGAGCCCATTCAGGAAGTTTTAAATGCAACTGCAGCACGACATTTCTGTTGCTGTTCAGGTGATGTACGCGATTTTGGTTCATGTTGGAAACTAAAGCGGAGGCAGATTATTTGGGAAAGCGCTCATGCTTCAGGTAAGGAAATGCATTAAGAAATATATATTATCAGTAGCGTTGCGCGTTGTGTCCAAGAGATGTTTTTAACATTTCTTAGCTTTTTTTAACATATACGATATGGGGTTTTGAACTCATTTAACTAAAAAAATTTTTTGAATCGGTGAGCTCAAGTTTTTTGACATGCGCTGGGACGTTTTGGATGTCATCTATACATCGTTGGCTATATGGAAATAACGAGTTCTTGGTCTTCTCAAAATTAAATAATTTTTCCTTGATATGGTAAAAACTAAATTTTGTTTTGGGGACAAAGTTAAGAACCATTTTTTTCACGGTCATTAAAAAAAAAATTGAAGTTTACATTTACAAAAATCATCCAAATCCCGGCTTTTTCAGAAATTTCTACAGAGCTCCCAGCTTTGACTTGCAATTATGAGCTTGGCTGGGTATCTATCGGCCACTTCGCAACCCTGCATCTATATGAGCAAATTCTATTGGACGAATCTGTGGAGAAAGGATGAACAAAAATATACTAAAATTTACTACTACATTACATTACATGGCACTAACCTAAGTCCAATTTCAACGTTTTTCGAGTTTTTAAATTTTGATCGACTTTTTCAATATTTTGAAAAAATATTATGAAAATTTTATAAGGATTGAAATATAATTGTCTACAATTTCTGGTGGGCTGCTTAGATCAATATAAGGTATATCAGGTTTTCATGTTCAAAAATGAGGTCAAAGATTATGGAAAAGTTAAGTTTAGTGCCAAGAAGCTACGTCCGTTAAGGCTATGGTAATTTCGGGTCTACTTACTTGAAAATCATAACATAGTCAGAGTGTATGAAAATTAACGATAAGATATTGGACAAAAAAAACTTTTCAAACCAAAATTAACTAAATTTCATTTGCAATAAAAATTTAAATTGGTAAATTTCAAGGAAACAACAGGGAAATTAAAGAATAAGAATAAACAAAAAAAAAAATAATCTCCAAACAGCAGCAACTTGAAGCATTTTGTCGTCTTCTTCTCTTTCTTCAAGCTTCAGAGTTTCTTTAGGTTTCTTAAGTTGGCACATATTCTTCCCAAAATTTTCTCTATTTACAAAGTTGATATTTTTAAATTTTGTCTTATATTTTTGGTTTTAATGCTTTTTCTTTTTTTAATTCCTCACAAATTTTATATTTCCATGATTATGATGTTCCTGCTGCTGCTGACTTTGATAATTATGATGACGATGATGATTTTGTGTGTGCGGATGATGACTATTTTCATCGAAATAAATAAACTACAGCTAAGAATAGAACAACGGCGAAAGCAACAACAACAGCAACAAAAACAACGAAACTGGCAGCAGCAAAAGCAACAACATTGTCGGAGTCATTGCTGCCAACACTGAACTCAAGCACAACAGCGCCAGCAGCAGCAGCAACAAGGTGGAGAAAAAATCATACAACGTCAGTGAGAGCAGAAATTGCAGAGAGTCGTCTTCCCAACAACAGTCATAAAGTTAGCAACATATCAACATCACTGCCAGCAACACCAAACCTGAGTCATTTACGACGTCAGTATAAAAAACTTTCCCTAGAGCTTGAAGAATGTGCTGCTAAGCAGCTGCACCAGCAACACCGTCAATTTTTGGTCACCAAAACACAGCCACAGATGTCAGCAACAATATTGCAAACAAAAACAGTAA
Source organism: Meiosimyza decipiens (assembly GCA_963680825.1). NCBI lineage: Eukaryota > Metazoa > Arthropoda > Insecta > Diptera > Lauxaniidae > Meiosimyza > Meiosimyza decipiens. The sequence goes on from OY804259.1 coordinate 11,360,351, forward strand.
CATCTGATTTTGAGCGAGAGGCACAGCAACAAATGCTGTACAAAAATGTTGCTACTGCAGCAGCAACAACCACAAAGGTTGCACATAGTTTGCCGCAGATTGTGACCAAAAATAAACAGCGCAACAAGGACGCCAGCAGCAATGGCAACAATAATAACAATGTTGTTTACTCTGGTGCTAGCAGCACCAACACGGCGCAAACTCAGACGGAGCATGAGTTGTTCAGCAACAGCAACAATTCAGCTGAGCTGTCAGCAACAACATCAATAGAAGCGGCATCTCCAGCGCATGCTGCAGCAACCACAGAAGGGAAAAGCTCAATCTCTTTTTGTGAGCACTGCTGCGAGAGTAACAGCATGAGCGACAAAAGTTTTGTTGCTTACAGCAAAAATGACAACATCGACTATCACGATCATCGGCAGGTTAAACGAACTCAGCGCGCGGATACGGATTCAGTCTCTGAAGAGTTGTCGTCGTATCGTTTCATCTCAGAGGAAGAAGAAATCGAAGAAAACGAAAGCGTGCAAAGTGGTACGCGAGAAGAGCAGCAACAGCGGCAACAACAACAACAGCAACGCGAAGAAGCAGCAACATTGCATGGGGTGGTGGAGCAAAAAACGCAGCCCAAACAGTCCACCTCCACTAATGGGAACGAAAAAGCCGTCGTGCGCAATTTAGCGAACTGCCACAGCAAGCGAAACAAAAACAACAACAACCATAGACAAAAGGCGAACGCCTGTGCGCGTTCGTCATCGTCGTCGGTAGTGTCGCCAACAATTTGTTGTTACACAATTGCTGCGCGTCCATCATCAATACAACATTATAGCGCCACAGTTATAAATCATAACGTGAACGCGTCGGAAGTTACCGATTCCGCATCGATTAGTACACGGCCCGTGCCGATATCTAACGTTGACGCGGCTGCAACGAAATTGAGTGAAGTTTTTCATTTTGGTAGCAGCGATGCTGTTGCTGAAATCCTCTCGACTTCGTTACCCAGCAATTACGGTAGTGCGTGTTTCGATACGTCGCGTCCGCAGCAACAGCAACAGCAGCAGCAGCAGCAACAGCAGCAGCAACGGTATTCGAGTATACCAAAATCGGTGAAACGTAAAAACGCTAACGTACCGCCGGCGCCTCCGCCGAAACCGCAACGTGAACACGCGGCGAGAAATTGGCATAACAATCGTAGTGGCGTTAGCGCCTACAGTAGCAGTAGCGGTGGAAGCAGTAGTAGTAATCGTACATTTGCTTACGCTAAACAGCAGCAGCGTCAGCAACAGTTGTTGCTGGAACGAAGCCATTACGATCCCACGAGTTTTCATCGAAAGTTGCAGAAATTCGAAAAGCAAAATACGCTTACAGCCCATGCAGCGGTAGCAACATCTTCATCGTCGTTGCCTCCAAAGATACCAACCATAATTTCTGCTGTAGATGGTATAATAAGTGCGGATCGCAAAGAGTACGCGGTGTATCGCGGTAAAAACGTCGGTTCTATTGAATACGCAGTGCCCGAAGAGCACGTTGTGCACAAAGAGTACGCAGTACCTGAGAAGTATTCAGTACTCAAAAAATACACAGTGCACAAAGAGTATGCAGTGCCTGAAGAGTACGCAGTTTCTAAAAAACAAACGGCTCGCGAAGAATACGCGGTAGAAAAGCCGCCTAGCGCGGATACTAATGTGTACGACGCTGAACGTCAAGAGTGTGCTTCACCCGAGCATTGTGATCTCCTGAATTGTTTCGGTGCGGTTAAAAATACACGCGAACGCGTTATTCTCAGTGTCGTCGATGAACCATTTGTTACGCGTAGTGTAAGCGACAGCAGCTGTTGCCCAACAACGACAACAGCGACAGCGTATGCCAATAAAAAGTGTGCCAACAACAACAACCATTCAAATAATAAAAATAATCATAATGATCATAATCATGATAATGATAATGACGACGACAATGATGATGAAAATCAAGTGAACAACAGTGTTGCCAATACAAATAAAAATAAAAGTGCAAGTGCCATAGAAAAGCCATCAAACAAGAACAGTTTTTATTATAAAATTAATGCGACTGCTGCTGACAGCAATAATCAGCAGCAGAAATTTTTTAGTTCATCTCCAGCATTAAATAAACGCACTTTACGTTACGACAGCTATGGACGTTTGAAGCTCGAACGTGTAACATATAGCCAGTTACAAAAACAGCAACACCAACAACAGCCCAGTGTTGCTATCGCTCAAAAATCCTTAAGTGAATCGCGTTTACCACAAAGTATTGCCAATAATCAACCATTTGCCTCGAGCAATAAAATAGCGACGCGAAATACAAGTCGTAAATTCAATTTTCTTACAGAAGAAAATCTCACGCCCCTTAATGGTTACGCCCCGCATTGGGACAGTAATCAAACGATCTCAACGCTAGCAACATTGCCACCGTTACCATTAACACCAAATTCGCCGAAATCACCAATATCACCAAAATCGCCATTATCGGCAATTTCTTACAATTCCAGTGAACTTTTGGAACGCAGCTATCCTTTAGTTGGACCACAGCTAGTGAAGTCACTTAGTGATACAAGTAATCCGGCAACATTTGCTACTGATCACCAACGTTGTTATAGTGATGAAATTGGAAATCTTTCACCACAAAAATCATTAGTTGTTGGTAATTGTGACTACTCGACTAACCAATTTCAGAGTGCGACACCACCGCTTGATAACCAGTGTTCCCAACTTTGTTTGAGCAATGAGACTATAGCATCTTCGCGTTATCTAGATGATACACAGTCCAATTGCAGCGATCAGACAACAATTTTTCATTTGGACAACGATTTTGGTTCGCTGTCAGCACAATCGTCTTGTTCATCACCATCATCACAGACTTGCGGTGTGACTGCAACCATACTGCGTGGTCCACTTTTGCTAAAACGTATATCGGAAATTCAATCTTTTGGATATTTACCCACATTCTCGCAATCGTTGGCTAGTGCTAATGTGCGTGATCAGGCCGAGAAGGAGGTAAGTTTTTGTTCATTTTTTTTTCTATTACATAAAATTTATAGATTGATTTTAAGCTTTGCGTAAGTCAGCACTTGCTGGACATATTATTTGATTGTATGGCCATATAGGCCTTTTTAAAACATTGTGCTTGTTTTCAATTTATCGTTCCATTTTTCCGAATGTGAAATATGTTTCGAAACACGTTTTGATGTGCAAGCACAAACCAACGCTGGCGGTTAAAAGAAAATGAATACTGGATGGAATCGACTGTAATGCCAGCATCTAACGCACCAACTAACCGATAGGAAAAACTTGGCAAGAACTTACTCCCTTAAAGGGGTTTCTACCCGATTCATTTGAAATCATTTTTATGACACCAATCGATGGGGAAATATTGATAAAGAATTTTGGGTATGCTTAGAGGCACCACCGACTTCCCGGCATTTTGCTCCATTTATAAAAAAGATTTTCTGGTACCAAAGTAGAGAAATGTATGTTAAGGCCACATAGTGTGATATGTGCGTAGTCAAAATCGATTGATCAGAAGCCAGATGACCATGTTTAGTTTAGGTTTTCACAGTAAATATCAGAAGTTTTACCAACAAAGAACGCAAAACGAAAATATTTGTTTCGTTTCCTCATTAGCCCCGGGTATTCGCAGAGCTGGTGCTTAACCGGCTCATCCTCTTCTTCATCTCCACAGCTCTTGCAGAAATCTCTGAATTTTATTTGGCGGTCATAGGGCCAATAGCACAGTGCACCGCCAGTACTCCTAGCTCTCCTCTTCTGAATCTTAAGAGAGTTTGCGTCCTTCCCAGATGCAGTGTAGGCCACATATTTCAAGACGTTGTGCATCCGGCGGTAAGGTTACACCTTCTGTGCGTATATTTTTTGATTATGCCATCTATCCAATAGTGAAGTTCCGCAGTGGTATATTCCACCTGTTGATCCTCTGGTTGTTCTGATTGTGTTTTGGCACATTTCCATTTCCGAAAATACCCTTATGATCAGGCACCCAGCAGAGCTCGATAGTATTCTGTCGGATTGAACGCAGTGTTCAATCCGACACACCTAGACTTCACGACTTTGGTGTTGATTGCTGCCTGCCTGTCCACACATATGGTAATTATGGAGGGTATAAGCTCCCTGTTCCGTATAATCTGTGCGGCTTGGTTTGTGGCATAGAATTCAGCTTGAAAAAACGATACAATAATAAAAACAGAAAATGCGCCAAAATTTTATATCGTTTGAATTGTCGTTTTATGTTCTATTGAGTCCACCACACATACTGGTTTGTGCAGCCAGAATTAAAAAGGTTAACAGCTTTAATTTGATCCTATCTGAATCTTCATCAGCGTTATAGTAACATTTCTCTGTCAATGCTCTCTTAAGTCAGATGGTTTGTGTCTTGGCTAATTTAATATGGAATTTAACTTCACGCTCTTCTTTTTAAAGGGATCATGAGCTTGTCCTAATATCTAGAAGCCGTTTTCGGCTTTTTTTTTTTTTTAAATGTTTTCAAACTAATATGCACTAAAGAAGTAAAAAAAAAATGAAGCCTAATTAATATTAAAGAAGCTCTTTTCTTCCCCCAAATTTTCAAAGTGGTGATTAGGAAAAAACTAGTTATTTAACTTTTCATCTGATCGACGAACAAATCAAATGTACATAATATAAATAATGGAAATAATAATAAAAATCAACTTTTGACCAACGAAAGTAAAAGTTTTCAGTAGGTGGGAAGTATTCAGAAGTTTGATACTACTACAGTGCCTTGTCAACTTTCAAATGCAGGTGTAGTAGTAGCGATTGCTACTTTCGTTTAACAGCGATAAAATGAATCTAACCAAACTAACAACCCATTGCTAAACGTGACTGATTCATATGGAAAAGCCCCGAACTTTGTTAAGACCGCTAACAACCAATTTAATTTTTTCAATAACTTTTCAGTTGAAAAATTGATAAAATTAATTGTGTGTTAAATAATTTGTAAATAAACTACATAAATGGAATGTTTCTGCAAAATTTATTATGTTTCCGAGAAATTTGCATTCAATTACAATAATAAAAAAACCGAAATAACCGCAAATTTTTTAATTATTTTGAAATGCCATGTTGTACACGTCGTATTGTAAAATAGTGGGCGGTACTGGTTTATTTGGAACGTTTAATATATTATCATTTCATAAATTATTAAGATTGTAAATCAAATTATTGAAAGAAGAAAAGCTGAACGGGAGGGAGTGAGCACTGACACAAAGCGGAGGTGAAATACAGAAATAAATAGAAATTAAAAAATGTATGATATTAAAAATGTGGCAACAAAATGTGCAAAGTGCCTAAATAAACTATGGAAACAACCCATTCACAACTACAACTAGAGAAAAATTATAATCGATCGCAACAAATTACAATGAAAAAAACCAAAGAAAATAGAAACAAAACTTTCAAGTGGCCGGAAAATAAAACTATAAAATTAATACAAATTCACCAGTGTGCGTATAACTCAAAAACTTTGAAAAAATAAATAAACAGAAAAAGTACATATTTTAATTCTGTTTTATTTCTTATGCGTTATTAACTATTTGCAGAAAATAACACAAAAAAAAAAACTAAAAATAATATTTTGTTTTAATTTTTATTTAGTAAATTTGCGAATATTTACCGTAAGATTTATTTTATTAATTTGAGTTCTAAAATTTTGTGCGATTATCGTCACAATTCCAAATTAAAATGGTAAATAATAGAAATATAATTTATACATTATATTGTTTGTTTGTCGTTATTGTTGTTGTACTTAGTTATGCCCCTGTAAGGAGAAGCAAGTCATTTCACATCACTGTTCAAATTTAAAAACTAATAGTACTGAATTAGATACGAGCATATTAAAATTTTAACGTTAATATTTTTCATTAATGAAACAATTGATATTTTGTTATAAAATATTTCCACTCATCTTAACATGAACAAAATGTTGGAGCAGCTGATAACCACCACCACTCAAAAAGAGAGTGGAACAAACGCAAAGTAAAAAGGGTGTTATCTTTGGTCACGCCAAAAATTAAATACCCTACACCACGTATTGTTGAAATCGGCCTTCTTAAGTTAGAACGGCCATAGCTCAGTTTTACAAAAAAGTTCTAACCCTACACCACGTTAACAGTAGAAGTGGGCGTAAGTCGTAAATTTTTATTAAAAGCGTTTTTCTTCCATCACACAGAGTGCTGTTTGATTTCACTAAAAGTACCCACATTGAATTTTGCAATATTTGCTTTAATAGCTACTTGTGTAGCATTTTGAAGCTTATGCTTATGGGAGTTGCTACGCCCTCCTTTCGAAATTTGCCATATTTTTGTCTGATGCTAGCCTAAAATCTTTTCTTGCATTAATGTTAAATTTGGTTTTATTGCTTTGAAGAATTTTTTCAGCATAGCACTTTAAAGTTTTTGTTTCTATGTAGCTGCCAAGCCTACTTGCAGAAATTTCCCAAGTTCTTGTCCAAGGCTTTTCTGAATTATACCGAACAATTGTGATTTCAATATAGTGTTGAAAAATTTTTATTTGTATCGGAGGTGCCACGCCCTCTTGTCAAAATTCACTAAGTTTTTAAGTTTTTGTCAAAAGTTTGCTCAAAATAGTATTCGTCAAAAATTTGGTTACACCATATCAAATAACTCTCTAATTGTTACATTTAAAATGGTTTATTTGTATGGGTACCGCCTTATGAATAGATTTCGTTCCTTCCCAATGCCAAGAGCTTTGTTTGAAAGAGTAACCTGTGTACCGAGAATTATCTATCTTGGTTTCCCGTAATCGTGATTTCCGCAGACAAACAAACCTAAGACACAAAGACAGACGGGCAAGATAAAATCAAAGCAGGTGTTGCTAAGCAAGAATATATAGGCTCTTATAAACCTGCCACGCCCCATTTTTTCATTTAAAACGGTATAACAATGGGAATATACTCTGAGTGTAGGGGATATAAAAAAATTAAATGTCGCTTAGTAAAAAGTAGAGTAAGATGAACGCTTCACATTTACCTCTATGGATAACACTCGCTAAGATATGCAGAAGGCAATATCAGAAGTCAGACCCATAAACTCTGATATAGATTTGTCCTTAAACGTCTGGTCTTAAACTCCAATAAAAACTTTTACTATATTAAATGCTAGGTTATGGAAAACAAGCACGCCTTTTGTTTTTGTTTTTTCTATGGCAATGGAATATTTATGGAAGAGAAACAATGACATATTCAAATTTTACTCTCTCGCTCTCATTCTCAGTTTTCTAACTACATTCGAAACGACAACAACTCGAGATTTGTAGGGAATAATCAAAAATGACAGTAGGTCTACCAAAGTAAATTAAATTGTTTGCCTTCGCAGTATAAACTAAAAAAACAGGCTACACGTACAAAGTCACGGGCATCAGTTAGTGATAAATTTTACTACAGGGTTGCCCTGGTAGTAACTATACTAGAGCTTTTCAACGAAATACTGCTTGAATGGCCTACTGCGTGCTTACGCAAAAGAGAAAACTGCAAAAGACAAAATGTATAGAATTGAAAATCAAAATGAAGCAAAAACAAAGAAAAACCAAAAATACATTTCGAATATACTCGTATCTATGAAGATTCGAAATATTGTTTAATTTTATTTTCATTTTTTCTGTATATTTGTCGAGATATTCAGCACATTTGCTCAGCCATCATTCAGTCATTTCTGACGATGAAAGTGTATGCGTATTTTTTTGTTTATTCTAAAAATATACTTGTGTGCAGTGTGTGTGGTACAGTGGAAAGGAGCTAAAAGATATATTTTTTTATCATTCACTTTTAATATATTTCGATTTCCATTACGTAAAATTCTAAGTCTCAGACGATTAATTGTATTTTAGCTAGTTGGTCTTAACTCAGCATATGTGGGTCCCCGAGAAGGGGTTGAAATTATAAAGTTAATGCACAACCATAGTCATAATAGAATATAAGGATCTATTAGGTCTTTGAAATTTGTGGCTTTGGTAATGCCTCATACTTAACAATGTAGTACAGCCAGCGCTTGGAAAAATGACAGTAGGATATAATTCCAGCCGCGTTTTAAGGAAAGATGAATCCCAATCACTTTAAGCCTAAAACTACATGGTGGAATCATTGGCATCTATATGAACTTAAGTAATTTACGATGCTACCGCTCTTACTTAGGACACACAGCGGAAGCGAATTCCTTCCACGCTAATCTGTTCCACGTGAGCCCCTAGATCTCTCACTAAATTCCATTGGTTTGACCTTTAGCGTTTGCGAATCTAAACTTAGGATCATTGGGATGTCATCTTGAGCTTTAAGGATTTCATTCAAAGGCTATTTTATAATACCATTGATTTGATTGGCTCGTTTCTTGTCAGTGTCACTTAAGATTATTTTTCGTAATTAAATTTTGTGTATCATACACAGGCACTTGTCAATACGCCAGAGAAAGTGCAAATCGGTGTGACCGATGAGATTAAATGTCCTTTTATATCTGCTACTTTTAAAATCTTTATAGAAGCATGCAGTGCGTTTTGGCTCCAAGAAGCCGGCACCTATTTTTAAAGCGATATGGACATTGCTCTATAATCGCCACCTTGACAAACGAACTTTTGAACTCCCAGTAGACTACATCTGTCCTGCACACAGCGAAAAGTAAAGTTTTGAGGTCAAGCAATTTTTCCCAATAGCTAAGTCACTATCAAAGCTTTGAGTTCGGACCACATAAAATTGAAGCTACTTAGCAATGAAGAAAATAACTAGTTGGGCTAGGGCACTAATTCGGCATCACTCTCATATTAGTTCAGGCAAAAGAAACTATTTGGGTAGTTAAAGCTTTGATATACTAGCAAGGCCTGATCTCTCTCTTGGTGTCTTGATGAAACTGCTCCGGAGCGCGCTTACGCTAAAATTGGTTTATTTAAAAATATAATTTTCTCTCATTTTCTATCTGAATCCGAAAATCACTCGTAGTTTTAAAAACCTGTAAATCAACCAGATCAATATTGTCCAGGAACCGCTTCGACAACGTGAGAATCACCACGACCTGGACAACAGACTGGACAAATGGAATCTTGCTGACTTAGATGTCTAGGAAAACCTTTCTTCAATGACTTTAGCGAATTCACCAAAGATTTTTCAAATACATTTTCCAAACCCGTATTTCACCATACTGTCACAAAAAAAAGAAAAATTTTCGAAATATTTTTCAAATAAACGACCCAGCTGCAAATTTTCCGAGAGATTTTTCCCAACCAAATACTGTCAGAAATTGGTGATATCGACTGGCCCTGAGGATTTCTTCATAGAATACCAACAAAATAACCACAAACTCGATGTTTAAGGACAACATACGTAACGAAAGGGCTGAAATAACACTAGAAGTTTGCGAAACTGTTTTTAAAAATGGCCACTTGACTTCACCTATACGTAATGTTAAGGACCATATTATTTATAAATAAAACCGATAAGTAAAAAGTTCAAGGTGTGCTTAATGTTCCAGGAAACTGGCTAACTTCCAAGGCCTAACCTTGAACAGCTAAACCTTAATTCGCAATAAAATCTTTCCACTGTGCAAACTGTTCAGTTGCCAAGTCATGCAGTCAGATAATCGCACATTGAAGTGTTGCTCCCAAAAAAAAAAAATACTCTGAGATTGCCAAATACTGGCGATGCTTTCATTCAGTTTTTTCTTTATTTTTTGAAACACATTGCGCTATTTTCCGTTCGTTTTTGTTTTATTTTGGCTTTATTTCGCATTTTCGAACGTTTGTTTGTTATTTTTTTTTCATTTAATTATGTTCTGTTTCTTGTATTTGTCCAAAAATTTTCCGATCTGTACAAATTTAATTCAAAATTTATATATCCGAAGATGAAATGTTTGCTTAGAGAGCGCATTAAATTTGTAAAATTTTCCTTGAATATCGAGTACGACCCAATTAATTGAAAAACACTTGGCAATTAAAGATTTAATTTTTTTTTATTCGTTCATTTCTTCTTCTAGCTTAACATGGAGAAACGACGAAACACTTTGGATCGTTTTCAACGTTTGGGCTTCGGACGCAAGTCCTCACCTAGCCCCACAGCAGCACCAGCAAATCAGGAGAACAGTAACAAAAATCGCAAACCATCAGAAAAATCAGAGAGATTAAAAGAGTTGACTGAATTATTACGCGGCAATCGATCATCGCCGACCCCACCACCTGTACCGCCGCCACGTAAGCCACGCAATGGATCTCATTCGGCTTCAAACAGTTTTGAAAAAGCGGATAAACAAACAACAACAACAACAACAGCGGCGGCATCAACGGTAACATCCGTTTTCGACAACAAATCGCTGTCATTCATGTCAGCACCTTCAGAGGATATACTGCTGATGGATCAAGATGAAACAACAACATCAGATAACACTGCGGACAGTTTAGAATTGAAGGTGAAGCGCATAAACATCGCCGGCAGCAGTGAAAACGTCAGCAGCAGCATTTGCAGCCATACCAATACATCACCACGTAGCGCCGCACGTCTTTGCGATACGCTGAAGCCGAACACAAACCAATCCAATTTTGAGGGAACGCTGCGATTGGGTCGAGAGAGATCTAAATCACCACCACCCATCGTTGAAGTCGATTGCGAGCAAGCGGTCAGTGCAGATATTGACACGAAACTGACCAGACCAGAATCGCGGACAGTCATTGGATCGTATACACAAAAAGGAATACCATATAGATCAGCATCATTCTCACAAGTCGATTATTCGTCCGGTAAATATAAGAAATCAGCATTGAGTGCGTTACGCGACCGTTTAAGACGTGATAAAGCAGTGGATAGAGCATCCAGTCCCACACCGACGCCGTCAACGGCAGGAGGGACGTTCAGCTACTTTGCTACACGAGAAGAGAAAGAGGTTCCTGAAATCGCGCAGGAATTAAAGAAAGAGCCCGATTGGATACACATACCATTAAAGAAGACCGAGCTAAGTATTACCTTGAATGTTAGCCAAGAATATAACTGCTTGGAAGATGTGGTCGAATCACCAGATGTCATAACAGATGAGGATGTCTTCTTTACAGAGAAATCTGAGAAAGAAGAGTTACTTACCATTAGGGTAATAGACCCAGCGCAGACTTTGATTGCGCATGCCAAAATGGAGTCACTTACTGACACCATACAATCAGAGAATGATTACACAATTACTGAGGAGCAATTACCCGTCACAGTGCAGTCAGGTTATCTGTTGGAAGAAGCAAGCGCCACAATAACAACTGTGGAAGATGCACCCGCAACTGCCAATGAAGTTGAAGTCGCTGAAGAGACTAAAGTTGAATCCAACTTGGCAACGCTCGTTGAGGAAGAAATTCCATTAGAGTCACCACCAGATAACTTCTTGCAGACAGCTACAACATGTTTGATACCAGTGTCGGTGTATGAATGTGCTGCACAAGACTGGCGTCTCGAAAACCCACCACAGGAGTGGGTAGAAGTGGCACCCGAAGAATTTGGCATTGTGCCGGAGACAATACAACCTTTTATATCTCTGGAACAATGTTCCGTAGCACAAGCGCATGCAAAAACCGAAAGCGAGCACAGAAATGACATTGTGCCAACAATTTCGGTGAGTCGTTCGTCGGAGGAACATGATGACAAAGATATTTTGCACAAAAACTTCCACGGAAATAAAACTGATGCACAACAGCAGTCGCCTACGGTCGAACGTCGTCAGGCATCACTTGAATATCCGGAGGTAAAGAAGCGTTACAGCCAAGATGACATTGATATTGGTACAGAAAAGCGTTCGTCGCTGGACAGCATAGCGACACGTTTGAGTACGGATGAGCGCAAACGCCTTGACAAGTCCAAGCGGCGCAAAGGCATGTATATAGAAACTGCTGATTGGTGCGATACACCAGTGGATGCAACGGCATCAGCAGGTCGTGGACTGGCATTAGATATTTCAATTGCAAATTTCAACGCAATTAAACCAGATTCACCGCCAGATGAATGTCCAAGCCTTCTGTTCTTGAATAGTCCAATCACCGATGATAATCGTACACCTGGTTCGCTGAACTCATTTGATTTGAATACACCCGATTCTGAGTGCAGCAAACCGCCAGTTTGGTCGAAGCCACCACATCATATTGCATATTTTAGCCCTCAGAGTTCAGAGGAGAAGGAAGATGCACATTTCATTGGAAATAGTGGTGGAGTGGTTATACAAGGTAGTACAGGAAATGGTGGGAGAAACTTTGGTATTTCTTTACATCGAAATAATAAAAGTTATCCTCTTTTGGGCGCAGATTCAATATCGGACAATGAAAGTGATCGCACGCCTCCATCATCGAGGGATCGTACAAGTCCTAGTCCGGCATTAAGTGAAAATGACTTCAAACGTTATTCGAAGCGGCCACTGAGAGGACCCTACGGACAGATGTTAGAGGCTGAAATGAAGAAACCAAATAAAATGCATTTTGAGGAGATTCTTGAAGAGCTGCGAGAGTCAGAAGGGTGAGTACGTTCATCTAACATTTTGAGTGCTATTCAATGATAAGCAATCAATTCAATAGAGTTATAAGCAAATTTGTTTGCTACTTTTTTTTTGTATCACGATAAACGATTGTAGAACTATTTTCTGAAGGGAATGTGCCCAGTTACTTTGAAAACTTTTATTATGACTAATAATCGTGTCAATCTCCAAGCTTGTTTGCCAGCATGATGTCTTCTTTTCCTCTACAGTGACCAGAGACTTCCAGATTCAGCTTAGTTCTTGCTGCCTCATGAGCTAAGTGCTTTTGACATGAGGTGCGCACCAGATTACACTAATAGTCGCTGGTACTATTTAATTTGCAATGAATGCAAATAGATTTTGTGCTGGTGCCCTAAGCCGCACTTTGGTCGAGAAAAAATTAAATAGGGGTCAATGTTGGCACATTCTCTAACCTGTGGTTTTCTATAAAAAATATCTTTGCAATGCCAATTGTTTGGGAAAAGTTTGCAATTCTTTTTGGATTACATTTTTGATTGTCTTAAGTAAATTATTTTCTTCAATGAAGAATGGACACTTCTCCATGCATTCCGTTTTTTTCTCGAACACACTTTTCATCTACATTTATATCCATCCTTTATTCACTCTTCAAAATATTTCACAAGTTTTATCAAATTGTGTACACACTATTTCACACAATTCGTTTTCCTTAAGACACGATATTATTGGCACAAATCAATAATTTAAATTGATTAAAAGCGTTTGTAAAATCCGCAACATTTAAGAGTTCATGACCTCATCTGTCATTCTTTCTTGTTAATTTGTTTATTTTTCACTTCTTTCGGTTGCGTATTAGATAATATCGTGTTTCGCTTTGCTGTCACTCACTGTAATAATTTTATTTTTCACTTGTACCTAAATGTAATTTTCCATAAAAAACATGAGGATCATTATATGTGCACATGGGTTTACATGCATGTGATTCTTCATCAAAAAATATTCGATGCCCGTTTTTTTATATTTTTTATTTTGATGTCTTTTTCTCTCTGTATTCACACTGGTCACGTTAGTTTGATACTTTGTTAGCTGATAATAAAGGTAAAGTTTTCAGCTGTGAAGAACTTATTCTTGTTTTGTTAACCTTGCAATAATAGCTAAGTTTTTGTTTTTAATCTGAAAAGTACATCGAACTTATTATAACAATACGAAAAAGTCACAAAATAGGTGAAAAATTCTAAATTATTCAACAGTTGACTGCAAACGTTACGGAACAACTAGCTGCTCGCAATGCTACCAATTAAACTATCAGGTATGCTACCTAGTTACTTTGTTACTCGTTAGTTTGACAAAAACAAAACTTACATAAAAAAGTTACTTTGTTACTCGTTAGTTTGACAAAAACAAAACGTACATAAAAAAGTAACGAATAATGACAAACGAGTTAACGAGACTGGTGTGAATATCAATTTATGAGCGGCCGTGACTTAGCTTTCGTGTGCTGATCACTAACTGCGGAGGTGCTATGTCGATTCTATTTCTTCTTAATTTGGGCTAATACTGCAATATTCCCAGTGCGGTAAAAAGAGTTTAAGTACTTTTAAGAACACGGATTATCCTTCTGCTAAATAAATTATGCTTAATTCTTTGTGGAACAAAGTCGGCAATAACGATTTGTATACTCAGCATCCAGACGCAACAAAGAATCTTCTATTGAGTAGCTGCATTGTTCTGTTATTATTTTTGTACAGCGCTCGCACTTACAGTCGCCATAATGTGCTCGTCAGCTCGTGAGTTTTTTCTCAATGACCAGTTATGTTCACCAAAGTGACTTAGAGATATATTGTACGGTTAATTGCGAAATTTGATTTGATACAATAAGGGCAATGATTTCTTAATTGAAAAATTTTGTAAAATAAATTAAAGAAAGACACAGTTCCGAGAATACGCAGATTTGATTTTTCAATAACTTGGCTACTCTTAATTAAAAAAGTGTTCAAAAATCCAAATATTTTTATGAAATTCATATCATTCAAATCTTGCATTATATATCTGCCACCTAAATCTATGACAGTTAATTAATTTCATATTTTCTTTATTTCTTACTCCTTCCTCTCAACTCTAATGCAGCATCACGCAAACGCGTCGCCAACGTAACGCCCACGATGGACGTTCCCATGAAGAACCTACCGGTGTTGGTAGTGAACGTGGTAGTGGAGCACGAAATTTGCCACAGTATTCTAATTCTATGCGTGTACGCAAAACGAACACCTTTTTGCCGGTACCATCACATGCCAGAGCAGCATCGACGCCTTCACAAATTGAAAATATCAACAGTGGTGGCAATAACAGCACTGGTGGGTTAAATAAAATAAATCCACACGAAAAACGCTATCAAAGTACGCTGGACAATTCAACGTTGTCAACGTTGTCTGGTGTTGGCGCCAGTCATCATCATCACAAACGAGCGGCATCGGAGGTGCCATCAACGAAGCCACATCACAGTAAACGCACTCAGTCAATGAGTGGTGGTGAAAAGCCAACAACTCATCAGCATCAACAGAAACGTAGTCTTGATGTGAGCAGTAGTAGCAGCGTTGGGAAGCAGAAAAATGCGGCGTCAAACTTAATGCCCACACAGGAGCTTCTTGCAGAGTTGTTGAAGGGTTCAAGCGAAAAATTGCTTTCGGAACAGCGACAACAAATGTTTGCGGTGAGTAGTTGAATTGTTTTGAATGGACGAGGTGAATTGAACTGCTTTGAATCGCAATAAACTCAATTGAATTGAGTAGAATTGAATACAATCGAATTGAATTAATACGAAATTATTTAGTAGTGTCTTAGCAAAAATAAAAAAAAATATGTACACAAATCAAATTGCAAAACAACAAAAAACTGCTTAAGTTAGTCGCACTATTCATCCATTACTAGTGACCTTTGACCCAATTAGTGAGAAATATCTCAGCAAAAATTCTCTTTAATAGGCTCAAAGGAAATTTTTTTTTTGTTTTGCATTTTGGTTTTTGTATTTTTTTGAAGTTGACGTTTGAAGTTCTGTAAAATAAAATTATATTTCAGTCTCAGATACGGAAGCACTGTACACCATTAAGTATGCAATAAAAATTGCGAAGTTTATAAATAAACGGATTTCCTGTAGGTGTATAGATATAAATATCGCTCCGCATGAAATCGAAGCAGCAACAGGTTCTCCCCATTTCACTCTATATGTGTTCAATTATTTTGGTCTCCTTCCTTCGCGCTTCTGATAGGTTACCCCTTCGCAATTGGGGTAACATTTTCTTTGTTTATATTTAAGTTTAGGTGCAGAAATTTTAGTTTTATCTCATAAATGAAATTACTATTAGTTATTTGCTACATACATACGAACAATTTAACATATACAAAAGTTCAAAAGTTTTGTAGATTTATATATGTACATGACAATTGAAAAACAAAAAAGCGTTCTTCACAATTTTGTTGTTGTCTTATTTTAACTGTGTCGATATCTGCTCTATATCTTCTCACTATATTTTTTTTATTTTTGTTGCTAATGTGTCTTCGTTTTAACATTTTTTCTGTAGTAGTCTCCCACTTTTTCAGTATGCATTCTCTCTTTCAGAACATATGTTCTATTGCGCTCTGTAAAAAATATTATTCTCTTATAATTTTGGTATCGCAACCGGTGATGCCACTAAGAAGCAAAATATTTCCCTACAAAAGTTAATATTATGGTAGCCTTTTCTATGATTGATAATTCACAAATTTGAAGAATTTGAAGAATAGCGCCTCTCAAGATTAAAAGGGCACCTTGTTTAAGGCTTCTAAATGCCCAAAAAAATTTTGTAACTATACATTTTTTCTACTTTACAGTTTTTTCAATATCACTTTTTGGACCAATTTTATAGCATTTGTAGAAATTGCATTATAGAGACTCAGCTTGTGAGGAGAAGTTCCCATGTTCATTTCTAGTTTAATCATGCCCAGCGTTTATCTCTTAAACTTTCCACGCCGAGGTTGGCAATAATATACTTCTAATATTATTGTCTTCAATGCCACACTCAGTTGAGAATGTTAAATTTAGATTTCAAAGCTGTTGCTTGTGTAGTAGATATCAAGTAGTTTAATTTTGTCAAAATAATATTTTCTAAATTTCACTCCAAGCTTAACAAGTTTTCAAATGATGAAGAATTTTTTCAAACAGACTCACAGTAGCTTCTCAGATAAAAGTTTGAAGGAGTTAAAGAAAAATATGTCGAAAAAAGTTTTAAAGCCGTATAAATAAGAAATGACTCTAGTGAAATTATTTAGTGCAGTGACATTTTTTGAAGATCGGAGCGAGGGAACGTATTAGGGCCCAAGTTCCTAATATGAAAAAATTATAATTTCGTTATTTTTTAACCGATTACAGGTAGAGAGAGGGGCCTGTTTTAAAGAAAATTTTACGCGCAATTGAAAAATTAAAACGAAAATAGCGCTTATTGAAAAACAAGTCACTCAAAATGTTTATTCAAGCTATGGATGGCTATCGGTTACAAAATTACAAAGCCATAAATGCTTGAAATTCCATTAAAAATATGTCTAGGAAACAAAAAAGAGATGATTTTTTTTTCTATCTGACCTCGAGATAAGTCTCTGAACAAAATTTAACAAAAGTCACAAGTGAGCTGGGCGACTATTATGTTGACGTGATAACTTTTGAGGGTAATGGATTGACTTCTCATACGGTGCTCTTACCTATCGTAACAGAGTTTACTAGCAATTTTTAATAATTTTATTTACTGCGATCGAAAATTTCTTCAAATTTGCGATGATTTTCATTTATATTCAAGCGATTTTTTCGCTTTCACTTGTGCCACTTTTTTTTGTAACTATTTCAGTAAAAAGATCTAACATTTTAATGCTGGCACAATTTTTGTAGGGTGATGGTCTTAACCCAATTTGCTTAATAAAAACCAGCAGAGCGAGACTTTTTATGGTATGCTCTTAGCACAAACAAAGAGCATTACCACATGCTTAACCCAATGAACAGCAAAAACGTGGAGTCCTAAAAATGCAAATTGAAAACAAATACAGAGAGCGAAAGAGCTTAACATGCAATACTTACGCACTCACTCACTCGCTCACTCTCACTTGGAGTAAAGGTGACCAATGCGCATGTAAAAAATATGCATACCATCACTGACAGTAAAGCAATTTACATCTTAATTTTCTTCTTCAATTTTGTTTTCAACTGAATTTTCCGATTTTTCACAGCCATATGCTGGAAATGGAATTAAGTGTGTATATGGCACAATGGAAAATTGTAGATTGTGAGATGTTGTGCCTGTGCACCACCGTTTATGAGCACAAATCTAAATTATGGCTAGCGGAGAGTAAACTGAGGGCACAAACTATGGCACGGCAACAGCAATGGCAACAACAAAAAATCAGTTAGTATGGCAAGAAAGAAAATATTGCAACAGCAGTGAGAAAAAAAAAACGAAAAGAATAATACAAAGCAGAATAGAAAGAAATGAAAATGAAAATTTTCGCCTTATTATTCGTGGCGGACGGAAGTGGCAAAAAATTTTTAAGTTTCTTTTAATTTGTTTCGTGTCGGAAATTTCAACAACGCAAAATTTTTTTTGTTTTCAAATTAAGACAAATAGAAAAGAAAAGAAAAAATATTTCCAAAAGATTTTGGAATTAACGGAATTGAATAAGATTTAGATTGGTATTTTATTATTTCGAAATCAATAAAACGGCAAGAATGTGAAGTAACGTTGATGGCAAGCGAGAAGAAAAAAAAATCTTCAGAGTGAAATGTTGGAAAACGAACGCAAATGAACGAAAATTGCGCTGCAAAAGTGTAAAAATTAAAATTTTATTTTTATTTTGTTTTTAAGAAAAACAAATAGCTAAAAATTTAGCGGAGAATCGGTGTGGTTTGTGTCGTATTTTAGTTTATGAGTTTATTGCTTGCAAAAAGAAGCAAAAGTTCTTAACAAATCAAAAAAAAAAAAAAAAAGTCGAAATTCGTTGCATGCATTGGAAAAATTGAGATTTATTGGTGAAAAAGTTGTAAAATTTAAAATAAAAAAGAATTTGTGGAGAAAATTTATTATTAATCATTAAAAAAATTCAACAAAATTATAAAAATTTATATTGTGTACACATAATAATTGCACCTGCGTATATGTTTACTCAGATAGTGTACATACAAGCAGACAGACAGACAGACACTTCAACTGACAGTCAATTGGACATACAAAGCAAAAAAAGTGACTTGTTATCACAAAAACACGCACAACCTTAACTTTGCAAAATGAAATCCTTATAATTGTAGCACATGTAAGCATCAACATAACAAGTTCAGTCAGCTACTTGCAATTAAATCGAATCAACATTATTATGACATTTTTTTTGTTCGAAGGTACAGTGTAGTATTTATCGTTATTGGTGTCAAATATTAAATTGTTTTTGTTTTTGCAAAAATATTTACATTCTGTATAAAAAAATGCTTGCAAAATGATAAATTTTCACATATATTTTTTATGTAAAATTCTTGGGTATACAGACACAATAATGAAAATAATAACAACAACAAGTTTAGCCACACGCCACTCACTCACAAATACAACAACAAAAACAACGCTGTGGAACAACTCACAAAATTGTATGAGAGTTTTCCAAAAATAAACATGTGGCAAAATAGTAACAAAACAAAGAAAAAAAAACGACATGAAAAAAAAAAATAAAATATTAATAACAATAAAATTTAAGTTGAAACAGTGCACCTTAGTTTAATACTCCTCTCCAAGTAGTATTACCAACCCCAAGTAGTAAAAAGAGCGCATGCTATGTTATCAGCTATAATTCGATCACTTTTTCCTATAACAATGATAGTGTCAATTGCATTACCGATGCATGGTATCATGACTTTGTTGGTTTAGAGGAAACTAATGCATTTTCAGCTTATCTCGAAAAGTATTTGAAATTTCCTTAAAAGTTTTTTTGCGCATCAAAGATAAATAATAAGCAGAACTTTCTGCATCACTCAATACTCCACCAATAACATAAGAAAGACATATGTATGTATATGTATTCTGTTTGTATGTACGAGTATATTTCCATGTTGTTCGATAATTTAAGAATACTTCGAGTGTTTTCGATATTTTACTGGAAGAATTTCAACAAATAAAATATCAAAATGGGGTTTAATACATTAAAAAACTTTTTAAAAATTGTGCTAATGAAAAATTAAAATGTTTTTTATTTAATTAAATAATTTTTAAAAAGTGCTAGCCTTAGAGTTCAATTCTGCTAGCAAAGAAATCATCGTAATCGCGTATATTTGTCTGTAAGCTGACTGAAAAAATAAAATAAGTTTTGCTGTTCATATTAAAAGTTTAATAACTTTACTCTCAGTGTAATACACTTTCTTTTCTGATTTTATGCATTCTAAGCCTCCGAAATGCTCGATACTACAAAAAAAAAGTGTTGGAAAAGGTTTGTAAACTATGATTTAATATACTGTAATACACATAAACTGTATACACATAAATCAAAAGTTTTCAAGAAATTGACAAAAAGTTAAATTTAGCTGCTATTAGTTTCTGAAGACAACAAAGTCTCAAATTTCAAGTACTTTTTAGAAACTAGTTATGCCATCAAAATGAAGGTCACCACAAAAATTCTACTTGTCCAAACTTTTTCCGTAGTCAGAACTAAATTTTACCGGGCTATAATATAAAAAAAAAGCAAAAAAAAAAAACGTCTGGTCACCTTCACCATAAAATAGCAGCATCCTGTGAAATTGAAGCGCATTAAAAATTGGAAAAATTCTAATTTGATTTACTCGTGTTGGTAGTAAAAGGTTACCCCTTTTGCTAGTCTGAAATGCTGAAAGGTTACGCTTTTTGCTACTGCACAATTTTAAAACTACAGCGTTGCTGCTCCTCTTAACATTAGAGTGGTTCGATAAGTGACAAAGTTTTGTAAATGCAATAACGTACTGAAAATGTTTGTAAATTTTCGAAAAAAAAACCTGTATAAAGTTTCAATTCAAATCGGTCCTGCACTGCTTCCACGAGATCAAAGGTTAAGCAACAATGCAAACATTTTGTTTTCATGCAATTAAGGTAATTTGCTTATTTTAGTCTCATAGGCCTATGTTCAAGCATTGGGTCCAAAGAAAAATTTACAAAATTTCAGCTTCCTAGATCAAACTTTTGAACGTCATGAAACTCAACTCATCCCAGGTATTAAATATAGAAAAAACCTTTTCCATGAAAACAAACTGTTTGAACCATTTAACCTTTGACCTCGTTGAAGCAATGCAAGATGTCATCTGATTGAACCAAAACTTTTTAAGAACTTACTTCTTGTTTCAAAAAGCAACAAGAATCTCCAATGAGCCTTTAAATTTTTTAAGCTTTAGCAATTATGGAACCACCCTAATGTACGTGTCATACACGAGTATGATACTCTATTGCAATTAGTATCTACTCCAGTTGTTAGTTGTATTTTTTTTGTATTTTCATTTTAAAGTGGCTTTTCCTATTACTTTCATACAAAAAATTCATTGATTTTAAATGAAACGGTTATGTGGTGCTACATACCAATCAAAAATTTTCTGTGCTGTTCAGTTTTTCATTTGGTGCCTTAGTAAAAAGTCGATTTTGAAATGTGTATTTTTTTTTTTAAATTGTGTGAAATTGTTTTATTAATAACAAAATATGAAACATAATATCATTGTTATTTCAATAAGTACATATTTGCATTTTTGGCAAGAATTTGCTGCTTTCAAATATCACAAATTTCACAGTGCTAGGAATTTTCCCTAGAATGTGCACGTAAAATGAAACCTTTATTTAACTTAAAGTCCTGTCAAAAGAGTTTGACGAGTCCATTGACAGTTTCGTTCAGGATGATAAGGACCAGCTTCGTGGAAAAATGTGTGCATTTGATTGTAATCACATTTGCATTTAAATAGTACAGGGTCCTTTATTAACATAGCTTGAATAGTTCTTTAATAATACGCACACATTTGGTCCAGCGCTTGCTTGTGTCCCACCTAATTGCTAAAAACTGCACACATTCTATTCAGAGCTTGCATGTGATACCAAATGTTCCCGTACTAAGTTTAATAAAATTAGATTTGATCGGTTTTCTAACTTCAAACATCAAATTTTTGGCTTATATTGGAAGTGTCATGCCCACTTTTTCATTTCGACATCGTTGCATCCTGCTTGGTATTACCCATAGCATTGGTATTTTGATGCACAATATTTATTAAGAATGAACAGCTCGACGCTCGTTGAGTTTTCCAAGCTCCTACAACATTAACAAAAACTACACAGCTCTTTTCGAGCTCCATACGTTTTTCAAGCCAATTCATTTCGGCAATCACTGTATGTCTTTTGTTTGTGTATATTTTGTCCTCAGGCAGTTACCCAAGCTAAACAACTTCGGTTCAATAAGACCACGTTGTTTTTTGTTAGTATAATTTTTATCTCCAACGCACCGGCTCGTAAACACTTTCGGTTCGCAATCGCTGAAGGTTTTAGCAAGTCACTTGCTCCTTTAGTTCCTCCTTTTTGCATTTTATTTCTAATGCATTTCTGGCGTATATTATAAACGTCGTCTACTGAATCAATATAGTCATGTCCGTCTGTCATGTCATAATATCAGAAAAATGTGGAAAATTATCGGAAAGCTTAGGAGTTAAGTATGTACAGAATGTTAGGTATGTAATACATGTAATGACTGAACACAGAGAAATCGATTTATTTGTATACATCGAGATTTGGTGATAATTAACAAATCTTATATTTGATGCTTGTGAAAGAAATATTTGGTATAAGTAAACGTGCCACACATTTTGCTGAATTGAATAATATTATTAGATCAATCATATATTTGGTAATAATTACCAAATCATGTTTCGACTTGCTAACTATCACCAAATCATGTATATGATGCAAGAAATATTTTATTTTCTTAAAAGTATACATTTATTAGTATCGATTTGTACTAAAAACTGATGACAAAAAACGATATTTTAAAATATCGATTCATAAATAAATTGATATTTCAAATGTCGTAACATCTTTATATTAGATGTTTACCTTCTCAGTGTAAAGTACTTGTAAGTTTAATATAACCTCTGTGATCATTAGGTGTTAGCATTTCAGTCAATTAAAGGAAAAATGTCTCCAATTTCTCAGAACTAGATAATATTATAGAAATTCAACGCAACTCGTCAGCCAGCATTGAAAATTTCTTTAACAAAATGATCGAAAGACGTTGCTGACTTCTAGACCAACAGCAAAAGTAAAATGTTTTTTCAAAATTTCCAACTTTTTATTTTATTTTACCACACAAAGATAACCAAAAAACAACCAGCAATTAAAATGCGAAAATTCAACTAACAAATAAATACAAAAGATATTCAAAACACTCCACCTTCATAAAAACCAAAACCAAACAAACAAAGTTACATAGAATAACATTTACAAATCATTCATATTAAACAAAATATATAACTTATAACAATAAATCAAGTGCAATACTATGAGTCACAATCGTGAAAATCTACGCTTAAGTCTGCTGGATTTGCAAACTCCCACGCCCACGCCCACACCTGCGCCTTCGAATAGTAGTAGTAGTTCAAGTGTCTCAGTCTCGGTATCAGTGTCGGCTGCTAATCAGGCCATCACTAATGCTGTAAGTAGACTGAATAAAGTTGTTGCCACTCATCAGAATGATAAATGTGAACGCCTGCGTAAAATGCAATCGATAACATGCTCCGATTCAGAAGATGATTCTGAAAGACGTGCGCATATTGAATTGAATAACAAATGGAATTTGAGTGCATATGATGGTGTAAGTGTTAAGGACGACTACAACAAAACGATTTACAAATCTTATTGAAATAAAATTTCGAGAAAATTTATTGATTTCGTTTTTTCAATTTCTAGGATACACGCACTCATGTCGTACAGGAAATTTTCAAAATGGAACAGTCCTATGTGGATTCACTGCAGACGGTTGTTATGAAATACTTAAAAGTCTTAAAGTCTCCCGAACATGCTGGCATGATCGATTCACGTACTGTTGACGAGATATTCTTTATGGTACCCGATATATTGGAGATACATGAAAAGTTCTTAGCAGAATTGAAATCACGTCTGGATAGTTGGGATACACAGCAAAAAGTTGGTGATGCTTTCATGGAAACGGTAAGTGATTGATTAATTAGGAAAATTTACAATTTCTGTGCATATTTTAAAATCTTTCGAAAGCAGTACTTTAACAATTGACTCTACACTATTATGTTTTCACATAATCTCTCCCTTCTTCCTTAATAGTTCTCCAAACTAGAAGTTCTTGAGGTCTATACATCATTTGTAAATAATTGTAATCGTGCCAAAAATGCAATACGCTCGACAAAACATCAACGGCCGTCATTTGCCAAATTCCTAGAGACTACAGCACGCGAACATAAAGGCAAATTAACACTGGATAATCTGCTTATAAAACCAGTACAAAAGTTTCCCAAGTATGTCACTTACTTATATCTATTTATCTCAGTGTATTTCTTTATCTTATTGCTTTCTCCTTAGCTATGAAATGCTTTTTACAAGACTTATCAAACACACCGATCATGATCATCCCGATCAGAAGCATTTACAGGATGTTCTCAAGCTGGTACATGACATACTCGTACACATCAATTGTAAGGAACGTGAAATTCTTGAGAATGGTCAACGCGAGGCCACACTACGCGAATTGGAAGGTGTCATCGAAGGCATAGCAGATCTTATTGCGCCTGAAAGGCAATTTTTTTTATTCGATTTGGTTTCAATGCCATCAGGACAGGGTGCACGCAAAGAGCGTGGTTTCTTTTTATTCAATGATCTGCTGGTGTTGACAAGTATCAAGAAACGTAGCGGCACTATACGTAAGCCAAATACGTAAGTAGTAATTTCTTTGATTGCAATAAATTTTTGGCTTAATGAAAAAATTTCTTTGTAATATTCTTAGCACCACATGCCCGGGTTCTGTAGCATCTACTTTGGATACCAACAAATACAAGTTCCTCACAAAGATCTCACTGGATTGCTTAGAAATTGTTAAGCGTAAGTAGTTGGAACACAACACTCTGTTTTAAGTACTTCGTACAATACTTATTCGGAATATGGGTTTTGGATCGCCAAAGCCGGAACTTGTTTTGCTTTAGCACTTCCGATTTTTTACTACTTCCCTTTAATTGAAGTATTAACATTCCTGCTAAGAAATCACAAACATAAGAATCCATTACTAAGTTATAGCAAAATCTAAATAAAACATAATATGGATTGTGTCCATAAAGAAAATGTTTTAAGTTTTTCAAAATATATTGCTCTGCACCCATGCACCCATTTCTGTCATATGTGCAAGGAATTCCAGTGCTGGTGTTGAAATCACTGTTCAGGAAACAGTCATTTCAGGATATAATTAACGTGTTGAAACTTTTATTTTGAATTTCTTATTTTATCTAGTAATAGTAATCTCACAAAATACTTGTCAGTAATCTAAGCTGCTAGCTTCAGACTGTTGTTTTCGTTAACCTCTCGTAACTTAGTAGGTTTTCTCTAAACAAGTCGATCACAGACATAGAATATTCCTTTAGGAAACTTCACCAATCGCCATCATGATTGGAAGTTTGAATAAATGGTTATATCTAACGTGACCTACTGTACTTCTTTTAGGAGCACAGTACTTATTAATGGCCCATTGTGTTGCATGTTTCGAAGTATAGGCAAATGTACTCCGTTGTATTTGCTTTTATTGAGCACGATTTAGACTGTTTTGCTTCAAAATTTCTAAGGATTAGAGTTCACCGTATCACGAAATAGAGTGTGAGCTATGGTAACATTGCTCTTCTTATGAGCAATCATACTAAACAGATTAGTAGGTTTGTCATATCTGCTTGAAATTTGGGTTCTTGCAATGATACCATAAGCAAACACACACCATACCACTGAGGTGCTTGAGAGAAAAAAATCACAACCGCCCTAAACTAATTACATTAGTTGAACGTAAGCTTCCGCTCTTGTCTGGGCTGTATTTGATGCGTTGCAAACCTGCGCAAAATTGGAGAATGAAATCCTAACTTTTTTTAACAATAATTGTTCCACATCAGGCTGAGAAATTCTCATTCATCTGCTTAAAGGCCACTGATTTCTGATTACATTTAGCAATGAATGAAACCGATTTTATTTGTTTTGATTTTTGTTCTTGTAACTTTATGGTGTTATCACACACTATACGATACAGTAAGTTATTCTTGGTGCAAAAATTATCAAAAAAAATTTACGAATTACGAGTATATGGAGAAATGGCATTTCTGATTTTTCGTATCGTTGATAGAGGTAGCGCTGCTGTGACGGTTTAGAGCAAACTTTATCCAACAGACTTCGCGCTGGCTGGTTTGGCTTACCTTTACTTAAATGAATGGAAGGTATTATGTTCTCTTTTCGAATTCGACAGCTTTTAGTCTGATGCCTGAACTATTTCTTGTATTCGGGTCAAATTTAATTTCATTGCTTCAAATAAATCTGTCAGCTCACTTGTCAAAATTGCCAAATTTGACAGACTAACAAATGGACATTGGTAAATCAACCCAGGTGGTGAGGTGTTTTAGAATATAATGGCTTTTCTGTACCTGCCACGCCCCCCGGAACAAAATAGAGATTATACCCTGAGTGTAGGGTTGGAGTTGGCTTCTCTGATTACGCATTATTGTTCGAGCTAGCTACTCTGCCTGCATTTATTAAACTTTACTGTAGTTGTTTTGGAGAAAAATATCTCTGTATCCATGAATTATTTCCAGCTAAAGATGAAAATCTTAAAAGGATAATGAACGAAATTGAAAATCTCGCCGATGATTGCAATAAATTGCAACAGATAACCGATATAACCGCCTCATTGAAATCTCCGCATCAGTATCTGGAAGATGTTATACGTGAATTGCATCGAGATGTACAGCGACAGCTATCGGAACGTCAGACAAATGATGCTCAACTGAATATGTTAGAACTGACGGTTAATTCACCGTAAGTGTAAAGACTTTTGTGTCAAACTGTAGTTACTACATGAATCTTTTTATTTCTTTTTAGCAACGGAAGTCAAAAGCTATCGATAGTTTTTAGTAAAGCAGAGAAACGCTCACAATGGGAAGAAACGTTTAATGAAGCAAAATTGAAATTAGGTAAGACAGCTTATTCAACTTGATATTAATTAAAAAATGTTGTAAATGGTTGTACTTTTACTTAAAACAGCGGCCACACTTGAACGACATCCGATACCTGAGTTCATGACATCAATACCAATACGCAAGACTCGTGCTGGGTTACAATTCACCTGTGCCGCTGCCACGCTAAGCGAAAAGCGAGATGTTTGGGTTTGCAACAGCGACGGTTATGTGGGACAAGTTTGCATTATGAGTCTACATCCGGAACCGAATGTTACCAGTTGCAATGGTGTCTGCAATGCAAGAATATTATGTGTGGCATCAGTGCCAGCATACACTGGGAGGTCAGTTGAATATATTTTTTATAACATACAACATTACATTCCCAAAAGAGTTAATAACAAACTATCTAATAAAAACCTTATAAAATCCTCTTCATTTCAGTTCAAATACTGAACAACTTAAAGCACCTGTAACACCTCACCATCATCGTCGTCAGCATCATCATCATCATCACAGTGATACACATTATCAACAGCAGCAACGTGATTATCGCAAGAGTAGCTCACCAAATTGTCAGTCAGCACCGAACTCTTCGTTGTTCGTACAACCCGACAGAAAGAAGCCAAATGCAAGCGCTACCGCATCACCAGCAGCATCTGGAGGCGGTGGAGTGTGTGATAGCGGCAACAATGATATTCAATTAGATTTAAATTTCAGTTCTAGTGATGATGAGGTCGATGCCGGTGTAATTGGTGCTGGCGGCAGCAGTATTTCTACGGAGCGTATACCAAGTCCTGCACCATCAACTTATACGACAGGCTCGACATCAACAGCTTCTACAGCGATTATTGGCAGCAGTACAGCATTTCATCAGCAGCAGGTGAGTTGTTGTTTAA
The DNA here is from genome assembly GCA_963680825.1 of Meiosimyza decipiens. Classification (NCBI taxonomy): domain Eukaryota; kingdom Metazoa; phylum Arthropoda; class Insecta; order Diptera; family Lauxaniidae; genus Meiosimyza; species Meiosimyza decipiens. The sequence goes on from OY804259.1 coordinate 11,387,961, forward strand.
GAGAGATAATTTCAAATGATTGTGATTGGTTTTTGTAGGACTCCAATCCGGAAGAAGGCGATGGCAATCAATCAACAATGTGGATTGGTACAGAAGATGGTTGCATACATGTTTACAACAGTACAGATAATATAAGAATTAAGAAGAATAGAATTAAAATCGAACATCATTCGGCTGTTTATTCCATTTTGTAAGTATTGAATGCTTGACAGATGTGGATAGGTCGAATTAAACGGAAAATAAGCAGAAAAGCTGCATGATAGCACAAAAAAGATCATATAAAATTAGGCATTACTTCATGTGTTAAAAGATTCATAATATTAATTTTCAAAATATATTACTCAAAAAGCTTTTTAGTTAACTTAAAGCTTCAAGCTAAATAGCTAAGAAGTCTAATAGCTGTAGTAGCTAAATCGATGTACTGAAAAAGTGGTGGAATGATGTTTTTTTGAAAATTTTCTGATTAATTTTTTTTTGGACGATTTTAACATCACTTTTCTACACAAAAAAAATGTTCTCTTCTTTTATATTAAAGGTACCTAGATAATCGTGTATTTGTGTCCTTAGCTAATGGTGATATTTGTGTTTATTTGCGTGAAGGTGGTAAGTTGAATTTACCATTGATAAAAATATCTCCTTAATCTAAACTTTTACTACCCTTTAGCAGCTGGTTGGAATACAAACTCATCGCATTGTTTATCAATTGGTTCAGCATCTAGTCCTGTTTCAAAACTACTTAGTGTACACGGTAAGCTGTGGTGTTCCATACAGGGCATAATAAAAGTATTGGATATTGAAACGTTGCTTGTAAGTATTAGGAATATCTTGTTACGAACAACTAATAATTCTCTTGCATCACAGGTTGTTAATCAAATACAAATTTCATCGGATTCCAAACCAATAACAAATATGACTGTTTCCAATAATCATGTCTGGATATCAATACAGAATTCAGCTCATATCAAATGCTTTCATTCCAACAGGTGGGTGTTTCTATATATACATAATAGTTGTTCTTCTATGAACTTTCTCTCTTGCTCCTTTCCAGTCACCAATTAATCACCGAAGTAAATTTGGCACCGGCTGTGAATAAAATGCTTTCTAATTGTGATGAAATTATCCGTCAACATAAGGCGGCATGTTTGCGTGTTACATCGTTATTATCCTGTAAGGATCTGATTTGGATTGGTACCAGCGCTGGCGTTTTACTAACAATACCAGCTCAGGGTTATGAAAAGAGCACTACAAATGTTGTACCAACGGGTATACCACATGGTCATACGGGACATGTGCGATTTTTAACATTTGTTGAAACCGCAACGGGCACGCAGAAAAATAATTCTGCTGCAACAACGGGAATAGCAGCGGGAACATCTTCGTCAACAACAAAAGATGGCGGCGGTGATAGTGCCGTAAATGAGTACAAAAACCAAAGGTGAGTTAAAAAAATGATTTTTAGTTGATTTTTATTTAAATATTTTTTATGCATTTCCCATTTTTTTATAAGAAGAGCTGACTAAGCTGCGCTCGGTTATGATAATGTCGTTGATTGGAGATATTGAAGAAAAATTTCCTGATCATCAGCGTATTAAATTTGTACTCAATATACAATATACTCTCCATATTTAATCATTGAAAGAAGAATTTGGAGTATTTGTAACGTTAGGAGGACTGTCAAAAGACCAAAATACAACATAGAGTGCATCTACTTCGGTCGATTCCTTACCAGTTTCCAATGTTAATATTTTGATACAAAGTCAACAGTAGGATAAGAAGAGTCCCTACAAAAATCCCGGAGTGCAAAGGAGTAAAAAAACCACTTGTAGTAGTATGAGTTTATTCAATGGAGCTAATAAGTCGGGCGTTAGGAGTAAAGTGGATATTAAGCGTTATAAAAGTGGTTTAAGTAAAGCCAAATCTAATTTGTAGCGTATCTCTCTGGAAGAATCTGGAGAAGGTCTCATCAAAATCTGTTAGCCGTAAGCTAGAACTTCCTTGAAAAAACTCAGTTACTATCGTTAACTGGAATACTGTCATACATACTGTCACAGGCCGTTAAGTAGCCTTAAATAATCACAAATCACTAGGTCTTGATTGTATGGACCGGTTGATTTGCAACGCTCTGTGTAACGAACTTTTCCCTGGTTGAACGGTTACATTCAGGTTTGTCTCTCAAACGATCTTATGTACCTACAGACTGTTTGATGACCAAAGTCATGATAATTTTTTGGGCTAGAAGAATAATTTACATCAATCTAAAAGACTATGGGCCAATAAGTCAATAAGTCTCTCAAGTAAAAATAGTTTCACTTTCAATATTTAATTCATGGACATTAACATTAACCGAGGCATAACTACAGGGAGGGTAAAGAGGTCTTCGTCCTGTACGTAGAGGCTGAGGTATATATTGTCAAAAATATCTGTTGTGTTCGTGGGCGACAATTTCTCAAGTTACCCCTTTGGACAGATCATCTAAATTGATGACATATCCTCGACATCAAGAATGTAACCCGTATTAATCCTTTATTTTGTATTAATTAGTAGTGGTACCCGCGGCTTCGCATGCGCACATCCTGTTGTCTTTTTTGATAGTGAAATTACTTTCATAGCATTTCATTTTATCTTTTTATCTCTCTTCAAAAGTAACAAAAAAAGAAAAAAAAAACGATTGAAACAGAGTTTGTTCTTTGAAGCCAAATACAGGCGGTATGAATGAGAAAAAAAACAACAATAACAACAAATAATTCAAAAAGCAGCATAAGCAACGAAAAATTAATCCAGAATTTTTGTGTTTTGCAAAAATAAAAAAAAATTAACATGCCATAACCTTTTTTAGCTTATATATGTTACCTTCAAAAAAATTTATTAAAATCGGTTCCGTACATTTTGCGCCAAAGCGTTACAAACCATTTCCATATAAGCAATTTTATGTAAATAGTATAGATTTCAATATCCTTATCATTAATTTTTGTTTTATGATATTCCATTCATAATTATTTTTTTTTAATTTTTCAGTTCATCCAAACATACAAAAACAAAATCCGAATCAAATAACATTCTCATCATATCTGGCGGTGATGGCTATGAAGATTTTCGCAATTCCGGTGCAAATTCGCTGAGCGAAATCGCTGGACGCGAAGACAGTACAAATCATTTACTAATTTGGCACATTTGAAGCAGACGGCGCACGGTTAAGAATCGTTGGAAGTATTTACTATCATTATTGAGAAACTAATGACTGGTATTGAGTGGAGTGAGTAAAATTTCTCTATAGTTTGATTTAAGAAAATATCCAACCACATGCCACACAACACACACAAAACACATATTGAGAATAAAACATACATAGAGAGGCATGTTCTACATTTCACTTGCGAGTGATATTCATGTGATTTCGTTTAATTTTCACTCGGTAGTGAAATGTAGAACATGCCCGATACATAAAAGTTTTCAGGTATGACTAGCGAAATACAACTTTCATTTGACACTTGCTGCTTTTGTAGGGAAAGAGTGATAGCAAGTAATAAAGCATATTTAGCTTTAAGCCTAAGAATATGCAATACAAATGCTAGCGAAGTAAATTTGTAGTTGAAGACACAAGTGGGTAAATTTGCTATATTATAGAAATGTTACGCCCTATAGAAAGTTTACGTAAGAGAAGAACTTTAAGGCTCATTTCTGTGACATTTTAGATTTCTATCATAACATCTTCATTCACTCATGCTCTCAACTTATTAATTGTATATTTTTAGGCGCTTGCTCAAAATTTCTTTTATTATTACAGGCAGTTGGTATGTGAAAAATGTTTTTCACTGTCACTTGTGATCTGTATATAATTTTTGCAATGTGTGAAGATTTTTTCTTTTGCAAATTTTTTACATGATTTCTGAAAATAAAAGATTATTTAAATTAAAAGAAAAATAAAATCTAACTAAAAAGTAAATGTGTACCTTTTGCTGCAACAACCACAATACAAGCTACTGAATAAATAAAAAAAGCTTTCAAAAGAATATATTAAACTACATACTCCCATTAAAAGTCATACGTACGTACGATACAAATAATTTACAAAAAATGCAAAAAGTTTAAAAAAGAAAAATAATGTGCCAAATGTGTTTCCTACTTTACTGAGGACAAAACAGAACAAAACTATTTTCCTTAATTTGTTTTTTTGTATATTAAAAACTTTCAATGTTATTTGCATTAAAATAGAAAAAAAACACTGAACAATAATTACAAGTTAAAATACTGAAATATTTAAATAATAAATGGTTTAATAGTTTAAGAAAAAAGAAGACAAAATAACTAAATTGTTAATGCTGCTAAAAAAGTTAAACGTTTTAAAAAAAAGAAAAAAATAAATAAAAGAAAATATCCCACAGTAAAACAAAAAACAAATCAATTGCGTTCGAATTTATCATCAATGTGGCAACACTTTTATATATCAATAAAAAATAAGAAATAAAAAAAAAATAATAAATTATTTAGAATGATCAGTAAATTTTTGGTAGTACTGATTAGTTCTGTTTATTAAAATAAAAAGTTTTTAAAATCAACTTGCATGCCAGATAAAACTATCCGTTGCAAAATAATTGTAGAGTACAGGGTGTTTTTTCTAAAGTGTAGAACTCACAGACTTTGGTTTTTGCATATTTTACATATTAAAACTTAACTTATTGAAATGGTGTTTTCTATTCAAATTGTTATTTTTATGTAAAAGGATTTTGATTTTTTGCATTAATATTTTTACTTCTCTTTTTCTTTTAAAAAGTAGTGGAGACTTTGTTGTAAAATATGCAAAAAAGTAATGCATTAAAAAATACAAATATATGCTGTTAAAAAAAAACTCATCTTTGCCACAAAAGTGCCAAAAATTTAATGGTTTCTTATACAATTATTCTGCGTGGGTATTACGAAAGTAATGTTCGACTGAACTTGATTTTTTTCTCATAAGACCGTAGGGTGTTTCAAAAATTTTTAGCTGTAAGCTCAGTAAATTATATTTTCATTTGCACATGGCCAAAAGCACAGCTTATCATTGCATTCTATTCTGTTATCACTTAGTAAATTTTTTGTACTACATTATAATCAAAATTTATAGTGATTAGTCAACCCATTGAACATGTTGTATATTTTTCTGCAAAGTCTAGAACTTAGCAAATGTATTTTTATGCCTTTTTTTTGTGTTAAGATAAGTTTTAAGATTAATTTTTAGAGAAATTTATTTTTAGCACAAATCGAGTTTTATGTTACCTACATACGGGCTAACAGCGTCTTTACATGAATAAAGTACTTATCAGTTTACGAAAATTTGCTAAGCTTACTACTCAATGCATTAAAGTTTGTTTTGCTAATTCAAACTATGCAAAAATGTTTACTTCTGTTTAAAATATGCATATGAACAAGATTTAGTGAAATTTTTTTTGATAAGTGATAAGCTCAAAGCTTATTGGTACAGTTTTGCACAATTCAAATATTTATTTGTTTTATACCCGACGTCTTCCTACATTATTGAGAAATTAGCTCTGTTTTTTTTTTTTTTTAATTTGGTTGTATTATAATATGATTTGATTATTTTGGTAATCATGCTCTTGAAAAATGCACATATATTTGCTTTTTAAAGTAAGTGATAAGCTTAGTTTAAAACAAGCAAGTTCTTTTGTCACCTAAATTAGCCAAAAAAAATTCTCAACAATAAATTTAGGATTTAAAAGTTATCACTTTTCAAAAAATCAAATAGTTGAGTGCATATATTTTTGCAAAATGAAAATTGTTGAAAAGCCTTACCAGCGTTTCAAGGCTTACCACTTATCACTACATTAAAATGATATGAGCTCTCACTTAGCATTTTTTTTTACATTTTTGTGAGTGTAGCAAAGCCTATTTTGGAAAGTCATCCTTAAGAAAAATTTTCAGGCATTTTCTAGATAAGTCTTACACTTAACCTATTGTTCATTTTTTTTTAAAGTGATAAGCCAAAGTCATAAGAAAATTAAAAGTTGAAAAGCTGACTTTCCACATTTTTGAAAATGTTTTCATTAAAACCTTCACAACTAAAATCTTATTAATGCATTAAACACTTATCAGTTATCACTAATATCCAAAAAAGTTTATTTTGGTATGTTAACTTTTTCATAAATGCTTAAACTACTTTAATACTTAAAATAAGCAATACTTTTCAAACTTTTCATGAAGTTTAAGATAAGTGGATAAGTGTTTTTTCTTTCTTATGTGAAAGATAAGCTTAAGGTAAGTGATAAGTAGTTGCAATAAAGTACAAGTCTTATAACACAATTTTACTAAAAATTTCACAAAAAGTTTTGAAAAAAAAAAAATATACATGTTTGTTTTTGATAATTTAATACGTCTATGATTTATTGTACTGAAAACAATTATTATTGTAATTTTTGAAAAGTGATAAGTTATAAATAAAGTGATAAGTTGTTGGAGAAATAGAGCACATATTTAATTAAACTTTTCTTAAGAGTAAACTAAAAACGTGAATCTTACCAAACATAATTTTTTTTCTATAAAAAGGCAAAATTTTTTTGTTTGATAAGTTTAATGATTGCAATTTTTCTTTTTTTGTAATTAACAAATTACCGAACTGAGTTTTTTGAAATAAAAAACTAATTTTTTTTCTTATGATAAATTGCTCAAAAGATTTTGATAAGTGATAAAAGAATTGCTTCAATATGTCTGCTTTCTGGCTACGGTAGTAAATATACTTAATAAACTCTAATATTTAATGTTTTTTCAATAATAATTATTATGGCGATTCGGCAAAATTTTGATAACTTGATAAGGCGAGCAAATATTCCACATGCTTGCACATTTGAAGTGAGCTACTTTATTAATTTAGTTAACATTAAAAAAGAAAAAAGTTTTTATTGCTATCCCCAATCCCCAAAACAGTCAAATCCTTTTGATTTAATTTATTTATCAATACTGATAAAATATGCATTTGAATCATAATAACTGACGTATTATATATATCTGTTATGAATAAAAAGTAAAAATTTTAACAAAACAATACCTTGATTTACTCATGTAAGGACTGTTAACATTTTTAAAATAAATTGCAAATCATATTTTTAAGCAAAAACAAAGAAGAAGAAATATTTATGAAATATAGTTAAAACTATTTTTAAAAAGTGTGAAGAGTTGAACAAAATCAATTCGCTCAATTTTGTTCCAAAAACTACTGGTTAAAATTTTATTAGCAAAATTTTAATGTAACTTTTCTATTATTTAAATTAGGCCAAAATAAATATGAATAAAATTTACAAGACTTTGTTAAAAATATTAAATTAATCAAAAAATATCTCAAATCAACTCAACTAAAATTAAATTATGAAAATCTTTTGTGAAACATATGAATTGTTTTCCAACGTGTGTATGGTGTAGCTAAACAAACTGAACTGTAGATTTTTTAAAAATCATTTTAAATTTAATTTTTTTACGAATTTTACTCTAATAAATATTTTTTAAATCAACATGAAAAATATGGGCGTAAGATTTTACACGCCCACATACGCGTACACTGTAATTTATCAAGAAACTAAATCTTTAAATAAAATTAACAATAATTTGTAGTAGTGTGTAATTAAATTGCGATTTAGCGAAAATGCTCGTTGTTCATTCTTTTAATTGTTAAAACATAAAGTAAATGTTAAAGAAGCATTAAAAAAATAATATAAATTTTATACTGTTTGTATATAAAACTTTAGCTATCTTTTACTAAATAAAAACATAAAAAAAATACAAAATATTTTTCTCATGATAATTAATTTTATTTCTAATGTGTTTTATCATAAATGTTTGCATACATTTTAAATTTACCAAAATTTTTATCGATTGTGTTACATCAAATGATTGAGAAGAAAATAAAAGAATATTGCAAGTTACTTAAAAAAAAATCAAAATATAAATTTGAAAAAAATGAACTTCAAATTAATAATTGTTGTATAAGTATTAAGTGTTGTTATATTCTAAGCTTAGATTTAGTTAACATGCAAGCAAGCATCATGTAATGAAAAGGAAACTAAAATAATTCTTAACTATTTAAATTAATTTAAAGAAAAAGAAAATCATTTGTAAATTTATGTAATTGCATAAAATAAAACAGTTAAAAAAACTCTCTAATAAAGTATTTTTTATTTCATTTTGGAATCTTAGTTGGAAGCATAAAATCACCCATAGCTCACAAAGCCAATACAGCAGAATATAAAACGATCAATTCAATTTAACTCAAGGCAATCTTTCTGTATATTAACAACTTTCCTCACACTAAGGAAGTTTTTGTTACATTAAATCAATCCACGCGATAGTTTATTTGTGAGGTTTTTCAAAAACTTAGTCCTATAAAAGTATATATAACTTTAAAAAATTAAAAAAAAGATATGCAATAATCTTCTTTAGCACAAATTAATTGTTTTAAAAAGAAACTTATTAAAATTGGTTAGGTATATTTTGCGCCAAAGCGTTACAAACAATTTCCATAGAAGTAACTTTTTATAAATATGATAGATAGCACAGATTATGTTGCACTCATACGTCAAAACTTTAAAATATTTAGTGCAGTCTGAAGATTAAACTTTAAAATGTTGGAAAGTACAAGGGATGTTGAAAAATTGTTATTAAATCGAATCGAAAAATGTTGGATATATCAAAAAAAAAAAAAAAAAAATTAACGAAAAATATCGAAAGAAGCTGGAAAATGTCGAAAGAAGTTGAAAATGCTGAAAAATATTGAAAATATTGAATAACGTTTGAAAAGTTCGAAAATCTCAAAAAGTGTTGAAAAACATTGACAAGTAGATATGATGAAAAACGGAAATAAACTCGAAAAATATTGAATAAAACAGAAAAATGTTGAAGAAGTCAAATAAAGTTGGTAACGTTGTGGATGTGAAAAATGTGGAAAATCCGAAAAATGATGAAATTTCGAAAAATATCAACAGACGAAATATGTTGAAAGAGGCGGAAGCTGTTGAATAAATCGAGCATATTGAAGAAGTACAAAAATTGTTGATAACGTCGATATAAGTTGAAAAATGAAGAAGTAGAAAAATATAAGTCGATATATGCAAAAAAAGTTGAATAACGTTCAAAGGTTGAATAATATTTTGAAAGAGTGGAAACATGACGATAATATTGAAAAAAGTTTAAGGAAAAGTCGGAAAAGATCGCTTAAATTCTGAAATGTAATACTAGCGTTACTTTTCGATGAATTATCTTCTTATCAACTTGAAAAAGAACACAGACCGACAAAATTAAACGAAAGTTCAGAAGCAGAAACCAGACCAATCATACTCGAAGGACTTTGATGCGCTGAATCTGAATACGTGCTCAGAATTGTTCATATACCTCAAGTTTTTGAGATATTTTTTTGGCTATATTTGGGGTTATTTAACATTGCGAATAATTTGTTTTTCCTGAACTGGTTGCGGCAGCTGAAAGTATTACTCTTACGCTTTAAAGCCCTTTTTGGTTTTTTGAGATATCTATTTTCTCTTGAAACTTTTCCTAAAATATAATTCATTTTCGCCCTATATTTATCGAAATAAAGTCATTATAAAAAAGAGACACTTTTCTTGCAGTGTCCCAGAAAATATTTTTAAACTGAAGCAAATTGAAGTTAAAAACAAAACCCCAAAAATAGAAATGAAAAATTACAGCTTTTGTAGAAGACACACAAGCGCAACAACTCACTGTGGTAGATATCACTGAAATTGTATGTCCTTGCACTTGGCCTTGCCAAGTTAGTAGAGGGTTCATCTAGGCGGTGACAGTTAAATATGAGGGAGGCAACAACCAATTTGTACATTCAGCATAAGAATTATATGTTGCTGACAAAAGCCTTAAAAAAAGAACTGCAGCTTTATGTTGTCGGTTGGAAAATTATTGTAGATTTGCTGGCTAAATATAGTTAGTGCTGATATTGTTCCAGTAATTTTGATGCTAAAATAGAAAAGGGTGTACTGATGACTGTGAATTGCAGTGCACAATGATGTCACTTTAAACTTTTCAAAACAGACAACAAACTTCTACGATTTTAAAATAGTCAACACATGAAAATGACCAACACAGATGATCATTTTAAAGGACGAAAATAAGGAAACAGCTAAAATTACCACTACCGCTTTCTTATTAGCTTACTTTTTCTTTCATTCCTTACTTTCTTGTAACTTTTTCATTTTATTGTGCTTTTTTCTCTTACAAATTTGACTAACATTCAGTTTTTTGCAGTCAAATTTGAGAAAAAGATTTATTTTTAATGTTGTCTGTATGTACTTTGCGTAAAGTTTTTTAAACTTTATTTTAATATATATTTACGTATTCATTAAAAGCTTAAATTATTGCTTGAAATGGAAAATTTCACAGAGTTTCGGCGAAATAAATTTTAAAATTTTTTTATTTTTGTAGCCCACATATTAAGCGTGGATAAACCAAACACCAATATTTAATATTGAATTAATGAATGAACTTTGAGGATTTATTTTTCCAGACCTGATTTTATGCAATGGAAATTTAATTAAAATAATTTATGCTAAAAGCAAAACAGCCAGGGATTGGAAGTACTTCTGCTTAGGTCATACACACGTTATGAAGATGCCGATATAAGTGGGTGTAGGTAAAGTTCCATCATAGCTATTTAGTTTTTTGAATCCTTTTGTGGATACAACTGATATTGTTTATATTTAGCTTGCAGTCATTAGCAAGAATAGACATTCTTATAAATTTAAAAAGCAATTAATCAATTGATTCGGCGAGCTTTGATTGAATCATAATATTGACATCATGTACATCTTTATAAAGTCATAAATATTGAACAATTTGGATATTTTGTAAGCATTACTTTAAAATAGCCTTATTAAAAACCCTGTAACTCAAAATGGACCACCTATTCCGTTACATTTTTCACACACAATGAATCAGGAAATCAGATTTTTCTGCTTTTGATAGTGCTATTTTGCTGTCAGTAAGGCAATGGTGTTTTCTATTTTATTCTTTTATATACGTAATCTGAGAACCAGCTATATTTTATCGTACCAGGAGACCGAGCTTAGTGCGGTAAAAAAAAGTCGAAAAATATGCTCAATGTTGAAAAAACGTGAATAAATAACTCGAAAAATTATGAATAATTTTTACAGAGCTTGAGGGTTGAAAAAATCGAAAAAGTTGAAAACAGGAGGAAAGTGTGAGAAAGGTTAAAAAAAAGATGTGAGAAATGTTGAAAAAAGTCGAGAAATTTAGGTTCGGATATAGTGCTGGATTGGAAGCTCCACATAGACACTTTGGTCCATAGTGATACCACATCTCTCAAGAAAAGGTTCAAACAGTATGGAAAATGTTGAAAAGAGCTTGAAAAGTGTTAAAACAGTTGAAAAAGGTTGAAAAGCTTGAATAAAGTTGAATGACGTTGAAGAAGTCTAAGTAAGTTGTAAGAGGTTGAATAAGTTGAGAATAATATTGGAAACCGTTGAAAGAAGTTGAAAGAGATTGATACAATTGAAAATGGTTGATTAAATCGTTAATATGTGGAAAGTGTTGAAAATAGTTGAAAGAAGTTGAGAAAAGTTGAATGAGGTTATATAAGTCAAAAAAATTTCAAAGATGTTAAAAAAATATGGAACATGTTCAAAAAAGCTGAAAGAGGTTGATCAGTTGAAAAAGTCTTATAAAGCCGATAAAATATGGAAAATGTCAAAAAAATTGAAATAATTTGAAGAAGTCGAAAAAGTATAGAAATATGTTGTAAACGTCGGAATTATTTTAGAAATATTGAGAAGTCGAAAGCTAAAAATGTTGAAAAAGACAAAAAATGGAAATGTAAAATGAATAAAATATAGAAAATGACGAGCAAAGAAGTTGAAAGTGTTTGAAATAATTGAAAGAAGGTTGCAACTGAGTAATGATGTCGTGATGAAATATTGAAAAAAGTTGGTAAGTTCGATGAAGTTGAAAGAGGCTGAAAAATTCGGAGCGATACTGAAAAAATGTTGAAAAAAGTGGAAATAGTCAAAAAATATTTAAAAAAAAGTCAAAAAATGCCACGTTTACAACTTTTTAATTACAACTCGTAACCGACATCTCTAAACTAAATTTTATTGGGCTTACTCCTATAATTTACTAAATTTAATACTAAAATATTTTGGATTGTATGTGAGGAGCCACGCCTACTGATGCAACGCTGTCGAACTCCATTTAGCACTGAAGGGCAATCGGCATGATTGAAAGTTTAGATGCTACTTTAATTTGCTGTCTTAGTTATTAAGCTTGAAGCTTCAAATCAATTAATGAGCTTATAAAAAAATAAATTATTTCTCAGCATCACAGTTACCAATGTCGGCACAACAAATTATCGTAAAAAAAAACTTTGGATTATGTTCACAAACGTGAAACGTGATCGGGAATATTAATTTGGTACACAAGCACTTTTTTCGATAAACGGCACGTAACTTAATACAAATCGTAACGTAAACAAATTCATTTTCAACACTCTCCATTGACTGGTAGAAAGTACTTCATTTTCTATAAACGGGTTGAAAGCAGGTACCTGCTATTCACAATGCTCTCTATATCTTTACTATCAAACAAGGAACCATTTCTAATTTTTCGACAAGTTTCTTTTCAAAAACCAAGTGCTCTGATTTTGTAATTGTCCTTAAAGGTCCCGCCAATACTGCATTTCAATTTTTTTTGTCATGTAAAGGTTATTCTTGCTATGTACTAACCTTGAAATAGAATCACATAGTTTTTTTTTAAATTTTTATTTCATTTTATCTAGTGTTTCCCATTTTTTCGTAATCAATTGTCTTGCATCATTGGCGCTTCATTTGTAGTAAAATTACGCTTTTAAGCAACTTTTTTTATGAAATTTTTAGCTCGCAGCATTTTTGCTTTTATTCCCACTCAACATTTTGTCTTCCAGTTTGGTGCCAACTGTAGCAGTGACGGATGCACAAAATATGTTTGCTCAACTTCCTTCGTGGATGCCAAGTAATATGATTTACTTAGTTTATCTTTCAACCCATAAGACTACTACTTGCTACCGTCACTGTAGTGTAGTCAAATGCAGCGGAAAAGAACAAAAGTTATCGTTCTTCAATTTGAAATCAAATTTCAAACGTGGTCTACGAGTTACCAATTCAAGTTGCAGCTTTGATGCTGTTGTACATTTTGTACGTTGGCACGACAACTAAAATTGACTTTGACACAGTCAGCCTGGTAAAAAATGACAGGATGCGCTCTGTTGAAAAAAAAGAGCAGCATCAAATGGAAACGGAAGTACTTGAAATAAAATGATATTAAATAGAGAAATTAAAAAGTACTTAACGGCTTCGTATTGAAACTTTTTTCATATGTATTAAATTAAAATAATTGGGTGAAAATAGAACCTTCAGTCCATATCTGCCAGTGTTGTCAGTTGATAATAATGCAGATGCAGTAGTTGTTGTCACATATACCAACAATTTTAGCAAAATATGCTGCCTCAAAAAGTTCAGCATGCGCCCAAAATGCATGCTGTGCAGCAATACAAATATGATTAATAAATGCAAACATACGCACACCCTTGCAGACATCCACGCAGCCACACTACCACTAGCGCAGGCAGAAGAGACATTGGGCCACTTTCCTTTGGTTTCACATTTGCAGCTTATGTCAGTCCTTTGAGGTTTTTGGTATTTAAATTAACCACAGAAAATAAACATAAATATTAGACTGTCCGTTGATTCGTAAAATTTCGTAAGAAAAAATTTTGTATTCTTATGTGTCCATTTTATAAAAAAAAAAAAAAAAAATTATTTAGTGTAGCATTCCACCGAATTCTTATGGTTTCCCAAAAACGAGTGTATTTTGATAAAAAATTGTGTTAAGCTTTATGTGGTTATCATTTTATTAAATTTTCAGAAAGCTAAGAAAAAGTTAGGTCTTATAAATTACAGGTCACTTGCTACATTGCTAAGTCTACCAAGCTTTTGTGTACGCAAATCAAAAATCAAATCAGAACAAAACAAAAGACAAGGCAAGCGAGGTGAGCACTGCAGCTGCAAATAAAATTTTCTGCAAATGCAAGCGATCGTATAAGGCCGTACTTTTTCATGCTCTCTTTCACTCTTATTTCGAGTTTTGTCTGTTGAGAAGCACACATGTTTACAGTACACATTGGAAAACATGAATTAAATCCGAGGGTGTTCAAGTTTTTTAGGTTGTTTATGTTTCTGAATGTAAAATTTTAAGACCAATATTGTGTTCCTACCATATTGTTTTACACAGGCTTTTAAAGAAAAGATATTTTCTCAATTTTTCATAATTACATATAATCTTATGTACACACAAACAATACATAATTGTTTTAACTAGTGAGAAGCGTAAATTCAAATTTGATTTAATTGTTATTACAGTAGAACTTTTTGAAAATAAGTTTTATATATCAAAAAAAATCTGTTACTTTTTCTGTTTGAACATATTTTTAATCAAAAGATAAGAAAGTCATTATACCATGTGATACAAGAGAAAAACAGCAACTGAATAAGGGATGATGATAATAATACGTACACGTACATGTATCAAACAAATGGGAAATGTACGGCATTGTCATTAATATGGGATTCTCCGAAGTCATAAAAAGTTACAGTTCATTTTTATGTAGAAATGTTGAATTACTTTCTGTTCACGTTTGAGAGCTTCAAGCTTTGGTCACGTTTCAGAGTAGTCAATGTAAAACATACAGCATTCAAATTTTGACGATGATCATGTTTCTGGGAGTTCACGTTTTCCAATGTGCATTGTACTATGAAAATGGCTAGATTTACTTCAGCAGAAAGTTCCAAGAATATTGAAATAAAAGTACACTGATCAAACGAAACAAAATAAGCTAACTAGCTATTTTGGGGCGGTTTGAAGGTACGTTTAATGGTACACGCCGTTTTATCCAAAACCAAACAAAGTCAAAGTACTTAATTGATATGAGAATTTCCAAATCATAGCAAAAAATAATTATAGGCTACTAATACGATTTACTATTAATATCTAAATTAAAAATGTATTGCACTTACCAACCAATGTTTGCAGTGATAATTTTCCTGTCAGACGTTACTAAATTTTCCACGTAATGATATTTTGGCTTGATGTTTAAAAGGCACTAGAACGAATGTTCAAAGTTGATATTGTTATTATTAATTTTGCTGCGAAGCTGCTTGGATGTAAGTAACTTATCTGAAAATGAAATGGAAAACGGAAATGATATAAATAATAACAATATTGAACACAATTAATATTCTAGAATCCATATTAATAAAAAGGGTCTTCACTTTTTTTGCTGTGCGCTGTCTGAACACAACATTGCCTTGAAAAAATATTCGGTTTTTAAATGCAGCCATTGAAAAATGTTATCATAAAGCAAATGTAAAAACGTAATTGGTAAAATGTCGATTAAACATATGAAGTTCATATTATAGATTTTACTTGAGAACAATTTTCTTTAATGGAATCTTATTCTGCTGCTGAAATTACTTAGTTCTAAATTTGAATATTATTTAGCTCTTATAACATAAAACTTAATGTATCTGTAAACTTTTGTAGTTTAAATACAGTCTAATGCATCTTTATATATACGCACTATGACAATAATATATGTTTGTCTTGAAATTTCAATATCAGCGCTGTAGAAGTGTGGCGACATTGCCCCAAAAAAAATAAAAACAAAAATGCTTGTTAAAATTTGCTAAGGAAGTGGGCTAAGGGATGACGTAAAATTAAATAAAAGAACTGTTTATTCATAATATTAGAACAAACCGTTACAAAAAATCTTCTTTGAGTATGTTTCAGAGCTTTTGTTGTTATTTTCTTGGAAACAATGGCTAAAAGTTTGAAGTTCCTTGTGAAAAAGCTTTCTAAGAAACTAATACCTAATACCTGAAGAGAGTTATTCTTCAGATTTCGTGTAAAGATTTTTGGCTTTCTCAGTAAAGTATCCAAATAGTCTTCAAGACATCACCTTAACAACACACAACTCAAACTCGTGACAATCGAAAACTGTGAATTATTATAAAATATATCATATGTGCAGATTTTGTGTGCTTCCTCTAAGTTATTGGTAACTCATACGTCATGTTGTGCTACTTTTTATTTTCATAACTCTGTGTTAGGGTTGATATAGTATATACATATATAAAAATTAATTATATAAGGAAATTGAAAGTTTTCATTAAGATTACCTTTGCGCTGGAAAAGGGGCAAATGAAACGTAATGCACTCAATTACAACGCTGCAAGTATGCATTCATACTATTAGAAATATAGTGATGCTGCGTTTATAAAAATTGTGATTTTGTGCTTTATGCATTTACCTAATTGTATTAGTGTTCATTGTGGTATAAAATTTAAGTATTGGTGTATACCATGCCAATTAAATTTTAGAAAAGCAGCAGCAACAGCAGCAGTGATAGTTTCAAGTGAAACACTACGACAGCAACTTAAATTATCAGCTGGTGCTTGGCACTACAATTTTTGCATATGCATATGTATGTGTTTATGTTGTGTGCTCACACATATTTATTTATTTCTGTCATTTATAGCATGCATTAAATATTATTAACGTTTTCTAATTTCACTGCGAATGTGTGTATGTACATTTTGTTGTTGGTTTGCTCGCTATAATTATATGCATTCATTAGCGACACTCATGAAATTTTAATTGTAAACTAATTCATTTTTCATTTCAATTCAGAGAATTGATGAAAAATAATTTATTACAAACTCTAAATTGGAGGAAATAAATTTGCTGAATTTATTATGCATGTAATTGAATTAATTTATTATGGCCGTATTAAGGCTTAAATGAATTTAGGCTTAAATGGGGAAATAGCTTTTAAATATATTTGGGAGATAAACATTTTTATTGCTGGTATCTATGTATAATATCAATATTACACGTTATATTTTAGAAATTAAAATTTAATTAAATTGGCCCCAAAAAGGATCATAAATTTTCATTAGAACGCATAGCATGTGGCTACTGTGTTTGATGCTCGGCATGAATTTGGTAAGGCAATTTTGTTACCTTAATAAAGATATAATATGCATGACATTAGGTGTCAATTTAAAATTAGTTTATACAAAATTTAACATAATTTATTTGAGAATAATACTTTAGTTGCATTTTTAATTATTAGAAATCAAAAAAAAAAAATACGTATTTTGGCGTATTAGTCCGGAATTAAATAAATAATTTGACATTATAAATTTATCACAAAATCTAAATTATGTCAATTGAAAAAACCATCTCACTAATATAATGTCGTGTCACGAAAACTACATTTTTTCACATTCATTTTGCGCACTAATTAATAAATTTTGAAATGAATTCGTGAGCACTTACAACCTTTGGAATGATAGAAAAAATATTCTTTCATAACTGGCTTCATTAAGTACATAAGTATGTACTTAAAAAAATATCACCGAAGTGAAATATTATGCCTCAACTGTTGTTTCACTCAAATTTTATTGCTAGAAAAACTTACCAAGGACAAAATGCTGCTGCATATTCCAATCAAATAAATTATTTTTCTACGCATCAGTTTAAAACCTGATAGCAGTTGGTATTTAGTTCATTGATTTTTCTTTCTTTTCCTAACTGCAGCGTACGGTAAAACCAGCAGCTCGTTTTTGCCACACTACACTCTACGTATTCGCTCGAATGCCTTGCAATACTGTATACCTGCAGCATTATCAAGCTCAGCATTATTTCTTTCTACCTCGGCTTGTATGTTACCACACAACTCTTACATACGAGTATTTTATATCCGATTGAGACATGATTTATCTTAACTTTGTGTGTTGCATCCTTTTACTAGGTGCAACAATGTTGCATTGCATTCGAAATACTTAGTATAGTTTTTAAAAAAAAAATTTAATTACTCGGCTCGGCTGGATGAATGCTGATTACAGGCATAGTGTTAGCATTACTTTGATTTATGTGACAAAGAAAATTAAGACAAGCAACTTCAATTGCTGCTTAAAATAAATTGCAATCCCTAGTAGCATCAGGCGAATATATAAGGACAAAAATCAAGCTTATAAAACCGTACTGTCTTTAAAATAGCTTTGTATTAAAATTAATAAGATACTTCGCGTTTGTAGCGAAATTTGGTTTTATAATATCTTGCTAGAACCAGATATACAATCATGACAAAAAGATCGCACGTCTCTAATGTCTTTATACTGCAGCCATAGAAGTCAATGGAAAAAAATGACGTATCATATTTTCGGAGACACTTGACATAGGGAACATTATTGTCCATTTTCTATCGCCCTACCAAGACATATGTGAGAAAGATATGATTAAAGTTTGACATATAACATTTTATATGACAGGTAGCCTAGTTAGTAGCTCTACAGAATTTCGAAACTATCAAAAAGTTCAGACACATGACATTAATAAGTTATTACTTAGAAGACAGCCAAATTTTGTTTTGAGAAATATGTTAAACTTTACGTATAAAATCCCACATAGAAATACTTAACTTTGGAATGAATTTGTCCTCGTGCATCTTAAAGTGAAAAATTTTCTGTGAAAATTTAGCAAATTTCAAAGTACTTTTGCTGCAGCTGTTGTTGTAGGCTTCTTTAATGCGGTTGTTGTTGTTTCTTTAAACTTTAAGCATAAATGTTGCATACAGTTTATTTTGTAAATTTTGCTACATAACTTTAATTGCCAGTAATGCTGCAAACGGATAGCTCGAGCATTAAAAAAAGTGTCGGTAAATAATTTTATGGCATTTTCATAGCTTCAAAAATAGGAAACCACAACCTCAAGTGTAACAACATTAATACAAACAAAACAAAACATAATAAAACAAAACATCACAAAACAAAATGAAGCACAATGTGATAGCCAACTTGAAGTGTAGCAATAAAATTGAGTAGTGGTGGTGAAGTTGTTGGTTACATGCACAATGAACTATACGTTATGTCGGAAATTTATTTTCAAGGTAAAAAAAATTCCTAGCTAACAGAAACTTAGGAAATAACGGACAGTCTAATATACAAGTAAGAGATTAAAAGATTAAAGTGTCTTTAAGCGGGATCAACTATGCAATAAGCAACAGCAGCAATATAGCTTCGGTATGTGAAGATGCCGATGCTATGTAAGAAAACTGATGGTATTACAGTTTTTAGTGTTGGCGCATTAACTTCTAAATTGCAGTGGCAAGTGAAATAAGTGAAATTACGTGAATTGAATGCGTGGAAAATACAATGGGAATTTTTATAAATAAATATTTTAAAAAAAAGATTTGAGTAAACTTTCGAAAACAACACAAATCTAAACATTGAGCTCAAATTTTACAAGAAAATTCTTCTTTTGAATGCAATACTAAGCCTTAACGAAAATTCGGTGAGTCTTGGCTATATTGAAAAATTTGACCAGTTCTTCATGTAAATTGTAATACGTCTTAAGCTTCTAATTCGGCAATATTAATATGGCTATGACTTGTAAAGATATCAAATTAGTTTCAAAAAATTATTGCGCAAAAATTTGATTTAAGCCAAAATGATTTATGGCAAATCATAGCTGTTTTTGCTTTGGCAAAGAATACCCCATATATCGTGTCAAAATTTTGAAAGGAAACAGTGCATAAAATTTTTGTCTAAAAACCAGATGTAAAACTTTAATCGGTCAATAGTTGTACGCCATTTAGCGCTTGAATATATTTTTTTTTATTGGCGACACGGTAGGCTCAAATATCGTTCAAAAACTAAATTTTTTTCACACTTTTTCGTGTATATGATGCTGTGCTTCTGTAGTAGTATCATAAATATTGGCCTCAAAATGGTCTTACGCCGTAGGCTGTACCGCATATGCTAACGTTTGCTGTGTCTTCATAGAAAATAATACAAAGGTGTTAAGTTACATATTCTTGGAAGCAATTTTATAACATAATTTAAAAACAATAAATGAATTTTATGTAAACTTATAGCAGGATATTTTGAAAACTTAGTAAATAAGCACAATTTGCAAACATCGTTCATAAATGTAATGAAATTTTTCACATTTAATCCCTTACAACACTCTACCAAAACAACCGATAAATGTTAACACAGCGCATTTGGTTCAACAGCTTGATGATATTTTCTATAATTTAGTGATTTTTCATGAAAACTCTTAGAGAAAACTATAATTTCATCGCAAATTCTTTAAAGAAGTCAGTCTGTTCAGTTTCACAATTTCTCTTAAGACCTTGTATTGTGTATTAAAAAGCTTTGCTTAACAAAAATCAATCAATATTATGTAGAATTAGCAGTCCTTTCATTAATAGTACTGAAAATTAAAATTTCTGAACGAAAATTATCAAAGGTAGCATATTCAGCATTTATTTAAAAAAATGTATTGCACTTACATTAGAGTTTTTATGCGCAACGAGGCGTATGAGTAACATTTAATTAAATAGATTTCTGTAAGATTAAATGTTGCTCATACGACTTGTTAAACCGCAGAACAAAGTGAATAAATCAAACTAAAAAGCATGTTTCGTTGCTAAGATTTTAAGCTATTGATTTTTTTTCTTACATTTTAGGAGAGCCAAGGAACGACTAAGAATTACAACACAATTGAGACTTGGAAAAACTCTTCTCATTTTACTTAATTAATAGAATCCTGTCTCACATATTTAACAAAAAAAAAATTTTCCAAACTGTGTACTGCTTTTTTACCTCCACTTAAGTAAGAAAAAAAAAGTAAACGTTGAATTAAAATCTTAGCAAGCAAACCAATGAGCACTGCAGAGCGAGAAAATGATATTGAAAAAAACTTGAAAAAACTTTATGAACAATTTTTATAAACTTCTTTTATTGAAGTTGAACTTTAAGCCTTTAAACAACTTTTCCATAAACTGAAGTCCCATTTCATGGATGAATTTTCAATTCCTATTCTACATTATAGTTACTTAGAAATAGAAGGAAAATTAAAATTTATTCTACCAATTCTGAGTCACACATGAATAAGTTAAAAAGAAGTCAAGGGATTGAGAGTAATAAAAACACACAATAGCGGCTATAAAGTCAACGTGTTTGCACAAACTTTTACTAACGTTACACTCATGATATGAAATCCTTTTGATGTGTTTGTCATGCAAACATTGTCATGGTGAGCAATAAACATATAAAAGTGTTTCATTTGTTGCATTTTATTGTTACATTTCACAAGAACTCGAAGGTATAAGCATTGTCGCGAAACATTTATCTTACAATAAAGTAAAATATAAAATTCGAAAATATTTACTAAGTGCAGACAAAAGGTCACGATAGCATGCATATGGCTCGTATGTACTCAAGCTTACAACAGATAGACAAACAAACAAAGCCAACAGCTTGAGTGATGTTGCTGAGTCTTCTGACAGTTGTACGATCTAATGTACTTCATTTCAGTTAGCGCCATTGTGATTGTCATAAAAATGGTCTTTGCACATTTGTTCGTTAACCTTTGCATTTTATGACAGCTAATCGTGCTGACTTACGTTTGCTGTCTGCGAGTTTTAATATTTCAACTCAACTTAAGTATTTAAGTTTTAGTTTCTAAATTTGAAAAAAAAATATTTATTCTGAACTTCGTTCAGAAAATAAGCCAATTTTTTTTAAAAAATAATTTCTTTAGCTAATTGTATTTTTGCCAGTTTATTATTTCAGTAAATTTTAATGTTGGAAACTTTTATTTTAAATTTGTCCATGTTTATGAAGAGTGTGAGCATGCTTAATCCAATATAATCACAAGCCAAAATTCACAATTCTGTAGTATATTTTATTTTTGATTTATTTTGCATGCATTTCAGAAAGCAATAAACATATTATACTTATAACCATTTCTTATATAAAGTTGGGTCAAAAATGAAAAAAAAACTTGATATATAGTCCTATTGTATCATCGAAAGTCAACATTTTGTTTTATTTCTTTATTTCTTTTTCAACTCAACTCCTTTATACTTTGAAAAAAAAATGGATTTTATTTATTTGAAGCAAGTTAATATTTTCTTATGGATTTTCGTTCAAGGCTTCTTTCAAATATATATTTCTCTTCAAAAATCCCTTCAAAAACTTCAATTCAAAAAATGCAAGTAAAAATTTGTTTTGCCATATGCTTGCGCTGCACTTCTTTGGCAACATATATAGCATGTCTTATGCTTGTTCTTTGCAGCACTTGCAACATTGTGCTTGCTACGCGCGCTTTTCATCAGAATTCATTTCATTTTTTTTTCTTTTACTCTGCGCATGTATTTGTGTTTTCCAGTTGTTCATTATTCCACTACACAGTGTTACCATATTTTCGTTTGAAATCTTATTTTAATATGTTATAGCAAGAAAAGAAAATTTTTAATTTTATACTGAAACAAATGTAAAAAGTTATCACTGACATGAAAAGTTTAAATTTTATCACTTGACTCGTGATAAAAAATGTTGCAAGATTATTCAGATGATGAAAACTCCGTCATGCCATCTTTTATAACATACTGTTTCTTCAATCTCTCTACTTTGTAAACTCCAGCTGCGTTATGATATGTACTCGCTTAGCGTTTTAGAAATCTTTGTTTTATGATAGGTGTCACACTCTCTGTCCACATTTTTCGTGCTGCTGAAAATGCGGATAAAATATATCCGATGGGGATTTTACTTTTTTAGGCATATGTTTAAGCATTGTACCTAAAAAAACTCTATCCCAAAATTTCAGTTTCTTAGATCAAACATGTAAACGGGGCAAACATAGGCTGTTACCCATATAATTAACATGGAAAAAACGATTTCTTCATGTTTCAACTCTCTTTGTGTAATAAATCTTTGAAAGCTCCTTGTTGGAAACTAGAACGGAATTATTTTGTATGGCCACTATTTTTTTGGGTTTCAACGCCATTTACTCAAAAACTATTCGTAATGGCATGCAAAAATCTATGGAAAAGACCTAATCACTCAGGAAAATCTTTGTAGACTAGTGTAATTATGAATTTAATTTTGGCACCAACCAAACTACTATCCAAATTGCGATTATGAAAGGTTGTTGGCAATGCATTGATGAGCCACACGATCAGGAAAGGAACCTATTCGTTCAGCTCTATGATGGAATTTCGACAGAGATCGATGCGCTTCTTCGGATAAAAACTTCAACATGAAATTTTGATTAAATTTCTCACAACTAAATAAAGAAAATGTTTCATT
Source organism: Meiosimyza decipiens (assembly GCA_963680825.1). Lineage (NCBI taxonomy): Eukaryota > Metazoa > Arthropoda > Insecta > Diptera > Lauxaniidae > Meiosimyza > Meiosimyza decipiens. The sequence continues at coordinate 11,411,171 of OY804259.1, forward strand.
AGCTCAAATACAAATGTTTGTAACGGGTGTTTTTTTAAGCTTTTGTTTTTTGAACATTGAAAAAGAACAGAAATTTTGCAAATGTGAATGAAATATGTATTTGGAGCGATACATCGATTCCTTTCATGTACTTTTTAAAGATTATTTCATGTAAATTTTGCCCGCAGCTGCGCCTGAAATGAATTATCTGTAAGCTCCAAATTTGGTTTACTTTTTCTAGAATTTCAGCCGGTATCTCACCATTGGCAGCTGTAATGTTGTTTTCCAGGGCTGCAATTGTAGCTGGCTTGTCCCTGTACACAGAAGACTTCAGTTAGCCCCACAAAAAATAGATTTTAATAGATCTTGTTGAAAAAACACATGTCAACCAAGTCTAATTCTTTCTTTTTGGTCAAAGAAAAAGTCGGTAATCATTGCACGATACCTTGCCCCATTGACTGTAACGTTGCGATTTACATTATTTTTGAAAAAATAGGGTCCAATTATGCCGCCGGCGCACACACCGCACCAAACAGTGCAATTTTCAGGGTGCATTGTTAGCTCTTGAGCTGCCTCTAGCTGCTTTTCAGACTAAATTCAGCAATTCTGTTTGTTGACTTACCTATTGAGACAGAAATGAGCTTCGTCGCTTAAGAAAATTTTTCGATAAAAAATTGGGTCCTTATCCAGCTTTTCTAAGGGCTATTCATCTAACAATCGACGTTGTGGTGGCTCACCCGGCTTCTGTTTTTGCACCAGCTGTATTTTGTATTGTTTCATACCAAGGTCCTTATGTAAAATCTTCCAGGTGGTCGAATAACACAAGCACAATTGTTGACAACTGCGACAAATTGACATATCGCGATCTTCATTGACACTGGCCGATACAGCAGCTATATTCTCCTCGGTACGCACTCCGCGCATACGGGTTGGTGGATTAATGTCCAATAAAGTGAAATTGGTGCGAAGTTTTTTAAGAACAGCTTGCATAGCATGTTCAGTGGGTCGATTATGATGACCATAAAATGTACGTAGTTTGCAAAAAACATTTCTGACAGAGCACGAATTTCGATAACAAAATGCAATAATTTGCAAGCGCTTTTTGTTTGTTAATATTTTTATGGCAGAATGGCAAGCCTTGTTTAGCATTTTAGCGTTTTATTTATGTTACAAATCACGCATGAGATGTCAAAACAAATGGCAGCAAATCACCCAATATTATCTTTGAAATATTTTGAAACTCATGCGGCTGTTAGAAAAACTTTAAATTTTTGAAATTTGCAAACTATATAATGAACATTCCAAATTACACTGTTGCTAATTTCCTCGATTTGTAATAACTATCAAAATATTTTAATAATCATAAATAGTTTAGCGCAAAACGTTATAAATTTCCAAAAATAAACACTTAATCTCTAAATTAGTCAACACAAATCCAATTTTACAGCATTTTAATGAGCATTTGTGTTTTTCAAAAAACAATAAAAATGAGAACGCAACAGCAGCAGCACCCACAAAATGCGACATTTTTATGGCGGAAATTTTTCTATAAATATATTTTTTTTTTGAAATTATTTCATTTAGCTTATTATTGAACAGTTTTTAAAAACACTTTTTTTTTTAAATATTTTGTGTGTTTTGAATATTAAAATTTTTGCCACTTTCAAAATAAATTTATTGTTTCATTAAATTTGTTTCCACATATTTGGTTGGGCAACACTTGCGTGAAACTCAAAATTCATTCATACCATTGATGCGAAACATGTGCACAGCTGTTAAATGTTGCTGGAAGGCATCGCATCGCAACAGGACAGCACTGCCGTGGGTTGCGTTGCTCAACATAGTAGACAATTTACAAAACATGCAACAAAACAGTACGGTTGTGCCGTTTAAATGAAACGGTTGTGTCAACACAAAGCGGTGCAAGTGATTATGAAATACAATAAAAATTAAAAAAAAAAAAATTAAATTAAGCAAATAATTTTGTTGAAAACTATAATTCATTAGTTTAATAAAAAAATATTAAAAAGTTTTCAAAACAAAAAAAAAACCAAAAATGTTAAATTAAAAATTTTAAAAATACAATTGAATAGATAAAGTGAAAAAGTGTTGCATGAAAAAATACTCAAAGTTATTAAGCGCAAAAATTTCAATTTTATTAAAAACTAAAATATCAAAAAAAAAAAAATCATCAGTTTAAAGTTTAACGGAAATGTAGTCATCAATTTGTACAGCAGCAGCAGCTCTAAAAAATAACGGAAACGGAACTTGAAAATCAACGTCAACATGTAGTGTAGCACATTTTGTATCATAGAGTAAAAAACAGCAACAAAAATTAAATTACATCTCAGTGTTGCCATTTCGAATTTAGTGCTTACTGCAACTGTATTTTGTATAACCGCAAGTGATTGTATTTTTTTTCTCGATTATTATCGTTGTTGTTGTTGTCGCTGCAGTCACTATTGTGGTCTTCTACGGTAAATTGGCTGCCGTATTGTCTGCATTGTCGAGGTGTGTGTGCAGCATTTGAAACGTGGGTTATTACACCGTGCAAAAAACTCAAGCAAGATCTCTTGCTGTTGCAACAAAACTTGAAAAGTTGGTGTTTTTTCAATAAAAAAGAAACAGAAAAGGTAAGTAAAAATTTTGGTTTCTTTTCGAAAAGTATACGACTCATTGGACTACGTCCATATGCAAATACAATTTTTTTTTCTTCGAACATCAACTCCAGAGTGGTGCATATTGGCATTTTTGGTTTGAAATCATTAAGGCTACTTCATTTCATATTAAATTGTACCTTTTTATTTAGAAAAGTTTGCAGCTGTGAGATTTCATACTCTCAAACGTGAATGATTACGTTTCAAATATTATGGCCATTTTTTGCTGCGCACATTTGTGCTGTTTCCAGCAACGCATTTTATGTGAACTTTCGTCAAATTTTAGTTATTACATCAAGGATTTTAATGCGAATATTGATTTTCAGTTGTGATGTTAAGCGCTGGATTATTGGCAATGTATAATCGCTGTTACCCAATCGTTATTGCCACAAATCAGGAGCGGTTTAGTTCAGTAAAGTCAAATATATCCCTTAACAAAGACTGGCTGCTGAGTCAGAATAGTTTTACACAGCTGGCCTAAATATGTATTTCCACATCGAGTGATGTTAACCATCATTGTGAAAATTTTTATGTTTTTGAAAATTTATCCTTGCTGGAGTTGCAACCAAAAAGAAGTCACTTAAGTACGTCTGCTATATGCTTCACATATGTGAGCAGATTTCTTGTATTTTCATGTCTTTTCAAGTAGCTGCATTTTGTAAGAAATCGATACAAATTATGAATATGCCGAATTTGAAGCTACAATTACAAACAATACATTTGAATGAAAAAGTTGAAAATAGAATTTATTTCAACCTACTCAAGAGAGCTTATAGAAACGATTTCGCCATTCATTTTGTACCTTAAAAAATGTAATACTAATTTGAAATTAGAATAAAATAAGTTAATTGTTGGCTTTTAATTTAGTTATGGTGTGCCTGTAGCTATTCCTACTCAGAACTTTAGTTTTCTGAGATTGAAATAAATAGCTCTGACTCTATATTCTGTGAATTCCAACTCCAATTAAGAATCTATAAACCTTTACTTTCTGCTATATATAGCTTCTAAAATTTGAATTGAATTATAGGATGGACGGTTCCTCACACAATGTTAGTCCGATATTGAGCGAATGAGAAATAAATTCCACACCAGTTCACTTTCTACTGAGAACAAAGCGGCTTTACAAATAGTCTGTAGCTAAGGTTGGCAAAAACTTGCTTTAAGTGCATCTGGTCACTTTAGATATCGTCGTACAGCACAAAATCATGCAATAACTATTAAGGAATCATAAACGATGGAAATAAATAATTTTGAAATAATATTCAACAGAATGTTAATGAAACGATTCAATTAAACTCAAAATCAATTTCGTTAAGACCTTTTAATCGTTTGGTTGATCAGAAAATGATCTACACCGCAACTTACGACAGATCCGCAAAATAACAAAAATGCTGCATTTTTATAAACTTAAAGATGACTGATTTCGGAATAACTAAGTACATTAATGGAGTAGCAACAACCATTGTAGATTAATCCAATTCAAGTTAAAATCTTTTAATTTAATTTTTAACAATTTTTGGAACTATACCAATAAAAAAAAGTCCCTGAATGAGTGAATCAAATGTGAGATCGTAGAAAAATAGAGCTACAAAATGCGCCAACAAGAGGCCAAAAGCTAGCCACTCAAAGTTACATAACGTTGTTAAGAAAAACTAAAACTCTCCCACAAAGCCCAACATATTGCAGAAATCAGACATTTTGAGCGATTTTGAATTTGACACAAAAAATGGTAGGGAAAATGTTCTGAAAGCAAAAATTTATTTTAACCTTTTAATATTCGGCATACGCCTTTCACTGAAGGAAGACCACAGTGACTGACATCGTGCTCCCTTTCAATAAAAAGGCAATAAAATCTCTAAAAAAATCATGCATCGGGCGAAAATAGTTGCTGTAATATTGAAAGCTTCTTCGAAGCTCACTGCTAAGCTTATCGACCCTGTTTAAAATACGGAATAAGATTGCATGCAACTCCAGGCGATAATCTTTAGTCCGCAACAGCCTGAAGCCATTATTTGGTAAAAAAAATTTTTCTTTCGATTCTCTCGTTTATTGATACAATAAAAACTATTTATTTTAGCGAGAAGGCAAGTCGTGTCAAATTTAATATTCATTGACAAGAACGCCGCTCTTGAGTACCGTCAAGATAGTTAAATCTATCTATCTTCAATGCGTAGGCTTCAAATATAAAGTCCAATTGATGGTAATGAACGATGTTCTAAGTAAAACTTTTTATTGCGGCTTTTAAAAGACCATCATCAAACATCTAAAAGAACTCGGCATTGTTTTTCAAGATTCTTCTCTAAATTCCATGAATTTAGCAGTATTTGCCGGGAGCATTTCTCGTCAAAATATACCATAGTATGCAGAGTAAATTAATAAATTAAAAGGCATGTCCATCCGCAAGGCAAGGCATGTCCAGCATTGCCATATTTTCCAACAGCAGTTTTATGATAAGTGAATGTATATAGCATGAAATCGATAGATAGCTTCAATTATTAAGGCAGTATTACAACAATGGTCGGTGAGATCAAGAAAGACACCCATGTTGAATTAACAGAGGGAAAAATACATTTTCTTAGGTTTTTCCAATCTGGCAACCTTTGCTCCAATCGACGACAACGTTGCTTAGAGTATTTGTAACGAATATACGGCCCGTTCTTCTGTATGGCTGTGGAGAGTGGCTAACCATCTAATGCACAATTCAAAAGTGTTGTTCAATAAAATTTGTCTTCGTCGGTTTTTGAAAATTTGCTTGCTCATAGCTAATGTTGAATTGTACATCAGATACCGACAAATTTTTAAGCTGAATGCCATAAAAGAAGCAGATTAAACTGAATTTGTTTGTTCAAATCACCAATTGAAGGCTGCCGTCAAATAAAGGAGCGACCCCTTTGGAATAGATAGAAATCGGCGGCTCTAAGTCATTGTGGAATCAATCGATCGCCATAGTTAGAACTACTTATGTAAATCAAAGAAATGTTTAAGAAAATTGAAGGCCTTTGAGTATTGTGCAGGTACTTTCTTCCGTGAGAATATAAAGTACATAAAATTATGAAGGACGGTGTTGGCCATAGTGCGAGTGATAGTCTAAGAAACTACTAAAATCACATTTATTTTAGAGATTTTATTTTTTTCGCTGCCCATAAAAAAAAATTTTAAGAGAGCCCAATTTGTTGACCATTATGTTGTAATGTGCCAAAATAAGTTGGGCAGGCAGGCTGAATAATCGTATGCTTACTTTGTTTCTATTGTGATTATAAGCTAAGACTTCAGCTCTATATTAGATTGATATCTCTTCAGTCATGCTGCAAGCGTGCCCTAATTATAGTGCACTTGCATTTCCCCAGACATTCGTAAGCCATTTAGTATTACACATTGTAAAATAATAATCATAATGTATTGCCTACTCCATGGTCAACTTTAATTGCGTTAGTTTTTCTCTCCGTGTAGAATTATAAGCTAATTTTAATTTTCTTCAGTTACATTTCTGCCAACAACTCTCTGGTTGACTTTTGCTGCCATTGTTACTAATGAACGATACTTTGTTTCCATTGAAGGTTGTCGCTTATAATTGTTGGTGTTGCTGTTGAAGTAACCATCTCGCTTTTGTGCTAGCGACTGCAATTAGACAACACCCACAGCCATGCTGCCGTTGACTGCGAGACATTTAGTTTTTGCCAACTTACATTCATTTGTTGTCAAGTAAAAGAACAATTGTATTTTTTTTTCATCACATAATGTTTCGTAAGTGCAACATTAGTTGAATAAACATTTTTGTGACTTGTCACATTTACACTTTGCTATTTAATACTGCTGACAAATGTGAGCTTAATTGGACTAAACGCAAGTTTCTGCGGTTATTTTGGCAACTTTGTTTTGATACAAAGAGCATTAGCAAATGTGTACTGTCCTTTGTGGATATAAAATGCTGCATGTGGTAAAAAGGATGCGCTATTGACTACAAGCGGAGTTCATTACCACTGTTTACTTCTCTCAGGCATTCAATTTAAAGTTGCGGCTATTTCTTTGATAGAATGAATATAAAGCGGATTTTATGCGAATATTTTAAGGAGAGAGTAGACATTCGCTGTGTAAAGTTAATTTCCAATGCCGCATGGTGTCTTGATGTAGCTGGCGTAGAAACAATTTACATTTTGATGGAAAAGTTTCTGTTGAACGCTTCCAACTCGTTTTTGAGAAACATGCGCAATCAATTATATTGAAAATTTGTTTCACATGGCAATAGTTTCTTTTGTAGCCTTTTTTGGGTTTTGTTTGCTCGTATTTTGTAGTTTTCGAGTTAAACAAAGTTGTATTGATAGTTTGATTGTATACATATTTATTCATTTCACAACCTTGTTATCTTGGCTATTTTGAGAGCTCTCACTTGTCAGCCTTACGGTTTGTCGACAAGAATTTTCTTTATTTTCTTTGTAGTTGATTGAAATATTGCAGATCATGGTATTAATTTGTTATCGCTTAAGCAAACTAACGCTGAAACCACTACTTGCAAATGCCACCAAAATTATAGAAAATGCTTGATATTTTATTTAAATGCTAATACATATGGAGTGTTTTTATGGCTGTGGTATTTTCTCCACTTTTGCACTCGATACCTATCGATACATATAAACTTCCTTGATTGATTTCGACTTTTATTGATATCTTCGTTGAAGTTTGAAGAGTTCTGACACAAATTGATCTTTTTTGATAATATACTCGAAAAGTTTCCGATCTTATCGCCTCTTTCCGTAGTTTTGAGCTGTAATCCTTTTTTTTTTATAGTAATCGACTTTATCGATGCTCGTAAGTTTTTCTCAACAGTTTTCTATCCATTTCGATTAGTAGCTTTGATAGTTTTCCATTTTTCAATATTTTTTAATAACTTCTAAAATGATTCGATTTTTTACGATTTCCGATAAGTTTCGACTTACCTTGATTTATTCGAAAAGTTTCGAATTTTATCGGCTTTTTCCATAGGTTTGAAATTTTATCGTTTTTCGGTATTATTCTACATCGATTTCATTTCAAATTGTTTTCAATAGTTTTCGACCATTTACTGTAAGTTTCGATTTTTCGATGTTTTTCCGCGTTTTTCGATAATTTTCGAGTTTTTGAAGTTTTCGAATATTATCGATTTTTTGATGCTTTATAATGAGCTCTGAAATGAATACATTTTTCCGATTGCTTTCGATAAGTTTCGATTAACTTTGGTTTATTTTCAAGTTTTTTACACAGCTGTTTTTACTTTTTCGAAGGGGTACTACTTTATCGATGTTTTGTAACTATGCTCAATAGTTTTCGATGTTTTTTTCGATAAGTTATGATTTTTTTGTGATGTTTTTCCGTATTTTTCGATAACTCTAAACTTATATCGTGTTTTTTGGGCATGTAATGACTTTTTGATTTTAGTTTGATTGATCAAAAGAACTTCAATGTTCGCAAGCTATCGAAAATATCATAGAAAGTCAAAAGCTCTCGAAATATGTCTAGAAATAGTAAAAATTTTTCGAAAGAAACATCGAAAAAGTATAACTTGTGTTCGAAAAAACTGAAAACCCAAAATAATCGGTTATTTTGAATATAAAAGGATGGATATACAAAACTACAAGTTAATCGAAACAAATAAAAATCCAAGATATCGATAACTTTGGATCGAAAAAAATACAAACCCGTGTATAAGGATTATGCAGCGATTTCTATCATAAAATTCATAATAGTTACGGAATCTGCTTTTAACGTTAATTATTTCGGCATTGGTCGCATAAGCATTGCACGCACCGTTTTCAAACTAAGTGGTACTAAAAAAGTCATAGTTTTTTTGAGCTACTTCTTAAACTCGAGAAATTGTCAAATGGCAATTGGCAAATTTAAAAGGCGACTAAAACTTTCACCAAATTTTATGCTTGGAAAGAGTTCTTTATTTAAATCAAAATCTCAAACTCATTCAAAATGGATTTTCAAATGCTTATTGCATTAATAAAAATTGTTTAATTTTTAATGCTTAGTATAATAGAGCAAAAAGAGAAAGCAAAAAGAGAAAATTAAAATTCACTTCATATAATTTAAGAGTGTCATCTTTTATCAAACTGAACTGAGTAATGACTTGGACTTATTAAAACACACGTTTGCAAAAAAATTAAATTTAAAGTATATGTGGGTTCTTTTAATTAAAAATGCCCACATATACAACTTCATACTAACACACTCACAAACACCTTTTAACATGTTTACAAATGACTGACATTTTCATAAGTGGGGTCAATTGGTTGACTCAAAAAACAAAAATATTAGCTGGAAAAACAACATCCAATTAGCTTAACAATGCAGCCATGTGAACCTGTGTGGGTTTTTGCGATGTTGTCAGCGATATTGTCAACATTGTTAAGTATTTGCCTGTATGCGCACAAGGAAAGGTCTCCTTAAATATCTATTAAAATTTTCATATCGCCAATTAATAAAGCTCCTTTATGCGATTTTGCATGGAATTTTTGTACAACCATTTGCAGCAAACGAAAGGTTAATTAAATGTCACAGAAATGCTTCGCTTAAACCAAAAATAATCATTTTTGTTGTTAGCCCTGGCAAAACTCAGTGCAAACTGTTGCATTCAATGACCCCAGTAGTGAAATGAGTTTGACATTTACTTATTATTGAGGCTTTGGTTTAGTATTGGTAGTGGTAGTCTTAGTCTAACCAACACACAATACGTGGAAAAAAATATTATTTGATTATAATCCTAATACTTGTGAGCCAATTACCATTTGAAATCATTTGACAGCCTCCTAACTGATGCAAGCGTTTTCAAAATTTTCTTCAGGGTCTTTAAGGTAAAATGCAGCAAATGAATGTATACAGAGGATACCAACTTCTACAAAAACAACAACAGCAATATCATCGACTACCGAAACGTTTCAACATAATTCAATTAAAAAAATCCATACTATTTTTATTGAAAAAAAAATATATAAATTGTAAGCTATCCATTTTTTTGAAGCATTGCCAACATGTGATCGCTTTAATTGTGCACATAAAAAGTTTTAATGGAATCTCCCACATGCACACACCAAAGTGAACGATATATCCAATTTTAAATGCAAATATTTTGCCAACGTTGAAAGCCCATAGGTACTTTTAATAAAATCTCGCGTTCAACTACGGTTTTGTCAATTCACATTACTATCGTTTATCGTTGTCAAAATGTCAAAATATCAAAATGCATCATAAGTGTTTTATTAGGGTGGCTTGAAAATTTTAAAAATATTTTTTCATCAACAGCAAAAATGGTTGTGTCAGTAAAATAATTCAGTATTTTTAATATACAGCAGCTTTAGCGGCTACTGTTTTATTCATTTAAGGTGCAATGCAATAATTCTATGCCATATGGCAGATGCCACGCCCCATTTCCAAAATGTTTTCACTTAGTGCTCGTTCGTACCAGTAGTAATATTTATAAGAAATTTGATTGCACTAAATCAAATAACTCTGTCAATCTTTTGAAGTTTTCTTTCTGTAGAAGGCATCAACCTTTGCTATTTCTCACACTATTGCACATTAAATGTTTAGCTTGAATGAGGCGTGCCACAACCTTTCATAAAAATGCACCCACTTTTTGTTCAGTTCTAGTCCGAACTGTTTTTTCTAATTTGTCTCTCAGTGTAGCGTTTTAAAGTATTTGCTCAAATGAGTGATGCCAATCCCACTGAACTAATAGAAATAGGTGAAGGATAATCTTAAATCGATATCCTAAAAAGTTTTCGGGACTAAATAACAAAAATGTAATCTTCAAATTTTGCGCCCCTTTTGATGAAAATAGTGCTTCAAATCTAATTTATTTAATGCAATGCTACGTCACATCAACTTTCATTTTGTTCGAATTTTTTATTACCATTTAGGCCATTAAGATTTTGCAAACACCTTAACTTTAACGTCATTTACTTTAGGGCACATGGTATATTAAAGCAAAAAAAAATCACGATATAAAATAATTCGGATATTTAAGGGCCACTCTAATTAAGCCACTGTGCATGCATCTATATTTAGCCTATGCAATTGTCTGTTTGGTTATCTGACTGTCGCTTTTGGTCATCCATCTTAATTTAAATTTGTTTGCTATTAATTGGAAAACGATTTTGTGCTACTGAGCAACTGCCGCCCTGCTTCGCTTCATGACGCTGCTGCGCTCGTTTTTCTCTTGCTGCTGTGCTCCTGCTTATTTTGCATATGATTGTGTTAGTTGTATTGAATTCGAAACAAGCGAAAGCCATTTGTTTCCCATCAAACGCTTCATTTCCGCATGTTAGTCACGATTTCTTGTTAACCATGGAAATTAGCATGGAAGCTGGTGGGTTTCTTAATTGTTTCTCAATGCAATGCAATGCAAAACAGCTCAAATCGTTCCAAATGGCAATTTGTATGTTGCGTTGTGCTATGCGCCCAAAAATAAAATTTTCTAATTTATAAATATGAATGTTTTTTTTTTGTTATTGTTTCGTAAAGTATTCATTTGAACTCAAATATATCGGTCAGCGTATTTTCAATGTAATGTGTAATAGCCATAAAAATATTTTGATGTAGCACATGCATATATATAATAACTAATTGAAAACAGAAAAATAGAACTTTAGCCAGTTGGCAAAATGATTATGGGGGACTAAAATTAAATACTGACATACAAATTTTTCAGCTTTCAAAGTGGGGCATAGAAATTAAAAAGAGAAGTTTAATTGCAACATTTCAAAAAAGATTCAATTTTATGATTGGAAATTTTATGTTGGAAAGATTCTTAAGAGGACCAGTGCCTAATGTATTTTTTTTCCAATAGTAGGCGGTGCCACATCCCTTATAAGAAAATTCGAAAAGGCTAAGCTAATCGACTGATTTCAATGAAATTTGGTTTGGACATAGATTGAACACTAAGAAGGGTTATAAGGAGGCCTTGAGTTCTTAAATTGGGCGTGGAACCACCCCTTATTTAAAAAAACGCTACCACGGCTGTGTTGAAACACCGACTTTGATTAAATTTGGAATGGAGATAGATTGATTGCTGAGGAAAGACATTTTTTTAAGTGGGGAAGTGCCACACCCCTTACAGAAAATAATTTTCTAAAAACTATTGGGCGTGGCACCACCCCTAGCAGAAAAAAGATTTTTCACTTCTAATTGTCCGATTTTGATAATAAATTTGGTATAGCGATGGATTGAGTTTGAGAAAGATATTTGTTTTGAAGTGGCTGGTACCACGCCCCTAATAGGAAAATATGTTCTCACAGCTGAATTAATAATGACGGTTTGTTGAAGCATTTGTATGTGCACATCTATGGATATTTTTCCCTCCAGGATGACAACGCTTTCTGTTCCATTTGCCGATAAGCATACCCGGACCATTAGACTCCTCTTGTTTTGGTCTAAGAATGCTTTACCCCAAAGAACATGGCTCAAAAATTCAGAAATATCTTCAAACGCAAACCTTAGGAAAAAGAGATACCATTTATTTTTTTCGGAGATTTTGCAGGAATATCGTCTTTAATCTAAATTCACATTTGTGGAAAGCTTTCAAAAGCGATTTGTTCTTTAATTTTTATACGAAATTTCGATTTCGTTTCTTGGAGAGTTTTCTTTTCTTACACCAAAACGATTAGGCAACTTTCACACAATGCAGCTATCATATCTTAAATTTCTCGAAAAGTTTTCCTTAAAGTGTGATATTCACTTTGAAACCATACCCTTTAGGGCGATTCTCGCCTCTATTTTGAGTCACATATATTTATTTTGTTTTTAAATGTTGCTCGATTTCATTAAGATTAAATTTCTTTGTGATAACTTTTTTTTTTTGATTGGCTGGTAAAAATGTGCACTTCTTGCAATCACATGGCCCCAAAATTTATTTAGCTTCGAAGTTGTAAAAATTTATTGAATTAAACGTCAAGCCATTCTAGTAAGCAACAAATTAAAAATATTAAAATAGTAATTGCACTTCAACACGCTTATAATGAACACTCACATGCACAGCACTCTCACATAACTTACTAAGCCCACACATTAGTGATGATTCTTAACTCAATAGCCAGTGCGTCATCATCATCATTACCGTCTACAACTATTAAGCAACCAATGGCAGCAGCATTGGTTTTTATGGTTGCAAATAACATAAATGATCAGATTCAACGCATTGAACCAAATGAAACCAAACCGCACACAAGCGCTCGGAGGCAAACACACACATATGCACTTAAATGCATGTACACACAAATGCGTATTAACTTGTGGTTGTTTTCAAGCACATAAATTGAAATGGTAATGGAAATACATACATTTACACAAACTTATGTTTGTATTTGGTGTGTATGTAAGTAGTAGTGTATTTTAATTATAATGAACTTAGATTTTACAGCACTCTGACTGACGTACGCTCAAATTTATTGACAACAAAAACTACAAGTGATAAATTTCTGTGTACGCATAAAAATTAATGTTGCGCATACGACGTGTTGTACTACGAAAATTCTGTAGTTACAAAATTTAATGAACATATGAAACAATCAATATAAAACATTAATTAAAAAGGAATATAAATTACAAAGTAGTGAATGAACTTTTAGTGACTTATGACTCACAACATTTTTGCTGTCTTCTTTTATGCGGCTGAGTTCAATGATTCGTTAGTCATTAGGTAAGAAAAGACTTGAAAATTGCAGCTAACCATTATAGTCTCAGAGCTGAAAACAACTTTAATTCAGTGTGGCTTAAAGTGAAACATAATCACTTTTATTTACAATTTTGTAAAATATCAGAAATAACTGGATTAAAATTAATTATCATCAAAGCTTAAATTTATGACTTAAAGTTTTTCGTTTTTTCCGAAGGAGCTATTTTTAAGAATTTCAAATTTTCCAATATGCAGTTAAAGAACATTCAGTTAATTTAGGTATTGCGTTTACTGTGGTTTCTCTAAATACATCTAAAAACAACGAAATCGTTGGGACTTTAACGCGCTGAGAAACTTATCTTGTTTAGGTGAATATCTCCTACAGGATCTACCAGATAGTATGTCGTCTGGAGGGTATATAAAGCATTTCTGCTATATATCTCTTGCTTTGTTATGCTATCCGCATCTCTCGTTGTGGCAGTATGTAAGGGACTTACATTTTTGTTGCGTAAGTGGCTGGGTACCATGCTGTGTGACGCTCAATACGACAAAGTTTAAGCATCGTCTTCGCTGCAATTGATTTCATATCATGTAACATAGAGATAGTGGTTTGCATATGACTAGTAATAGATTTGTGACTGTGAAGGACTCACAAAAGGCATCTGGTATCTCTGGGTGCATTTTATTGAAGTGTAGTCAGTTCAAAAGTACGTACAATTTTGATATCGCCGCAATAGTTGAGGCAGAAAAGTTCATCTTAGTGATGGATGTTTTCCATGTTTCATCCATGTTTACTTAACAGTTGCGTTAGGTAGAAGTCCACTCCAGCATACTTTATAATCTATACTTTATTGTGAACAGGAAAAATGCACAGTTATTTTTCTCTAATGCTGTTATTTCAGTATGCTGTGTTGTCATTCATCTACCTTGTATATCTATGGTTGGGCCTGCTTTTTATGTATGCTGCATTTCGCGTTCAGGATACCTATTGAATACATTTAGTTTTGCGTCAGTTCAAATTTACGCAACGTATAGAACGATAGAGCCCGTAATCCTTACAAACAATTTTCATTTGCTTAGTTCCGCTTGATCACTTACGTTTGCCGTGATGACGATTGAACTCCAAATCTTGGTTACCAAACTCAGCCAGTTAGTTCTTACTCAATTTTTGGGAGTCTATCCGAGCACTAGGGTTCTTTACGCGTGGCTTAAAAATTTTTCCTTAAAAAGTATACATTTTACAAGTGCACTGCAAGACCACCTAGGGATTACTTTGTGCAGCTACTAACTATAGCTGATTCTGTTGTGTGCTATATCGGAAAGTGCCTACAATTTTTAATGATTTCTTTCTGCTATCATCATCGCTATAATATTTGGTAGCCCATAAAAGAAGTGCTAATGGGGAAACTGTTAATTAAGATGGCATAGTGCGCTTCATTTCACAATTTGGAACCGGCTATTGAGCGCTGTGGTAGATGACGTGAGATCAAAGGCTTTGTGACTTTAACGCTGTCGTATAGCAGCACCCTGATTTAAAAAAAATCTCCCGTCGTCTCCATGACAGCTTGTAACACATCAGTTGTCAATATCTCACGTCGAAGACAAAGTAAGTTGTTCGGCTCTTCAATTGTCCACTGTAAATTGTAGACGATGATTATTTCTAACACCTTACCAAATGTGAACATAAAGAGGTTTCAGTAGACGGGTTGGATGTATCCATAATGCTAAAAAACACTTTAGTGGGGGTACGCATTGTAAGTTAGGACTAACAATGCGTACATACGCTAGGGCGTTTGTCCAAGGGTCAGCCCAGATCAGTAGCTTCATCGCAATATTATTGATATAATTTAACCCTGCGCCTTGTTGTCTCCAATTTCTTGTTTCTTTCTCTTCTAAAGTTCTCAGTTTCTGCCTCAGGAGGTGGACATATTCCACATATTTCATATTCCGTAAGAAATACAGCATACCAATCATCAACATCATCATCTGCTATCGATGCATCTAAAACGCAGTGCGTCATAATCAAAGTTTTAGATGGAACCGCACTCGATATGCCTAACTGCATGCCCAGTTACAAAATTTCCAAAGTTCGGTGACAACTTAATTTGCTTTTTGATGTTTTTCGCCACGCTACATCATGGACTGTATCTTTCGTCAAAGATATATTGTTTTCAGTTCCTGGTCTACATCATGGTTATCCGTTGCTGAATCGCTGTATGCTCGATGACAATGGCTTGGTGATTGCTGTTTATAAAGAAGTATCCGAATCTCTATTTGATGTGACGCCCAATTGTGCTGTGTACAAAGGTTAGGTCCATGGCCGTTCGGCTTTTGATGGCCCTGAAGCAGTGATTAGCAGTGGGAAACTTCTACTTTGCGTCATGAGAAATTAATATGTGCCATTGATGCTCTACTATCCAATGTATTTCCGCTTGTTGTGGTCTAACTTGCATACACTCAGACTGTAATGTTGCTCGCTCATAACTTTGAAACTTCAAAAGCCAAGTGGGTGAAACTAATTTGCGTGCTCGACAAGATATTGTGCGTAAATGCTAATGCGCACTGTGTGTAGGCTATAAAAATGCATAGTATTTTTTAAATAAAATCGCAAGAGTATTTCTTGAAAAAGCCATAAAATATGTAAGGATATGTCGAAAAAAATGTTTATGTATGTTAATGTAATTTGAGCAAAGCTATCAAAAGATAAGCAGCGCCTTGCATAGCAGTTTGTGCTCGCTTGCTATGTAGTGTGAAGTGTTGCCACTTTTGCTTGGCTCTGAATTGAATGTTGGTTTCCGTTTTGGACTGTGCGTATTTTGTGCGTTTTTCTTTGCTCTCTTTGCTTTCAAGTAGAAATCTTAAATTAATTAAATTAGCAAAATATTTTTATTTAATTTTGAGTTTTTTTACCAAATTAAATATTGCATTTTATGAATGAACCAATTAGTGTTGGTTTACTAATTAAGATTTTGTAAAATGGATGCGGCTTAAGAAATTAAGAGTAGAAAAATGTTCCTTAAATTTAGTTTTGAAGCACTAATTTAATTAGTTTTGATAACTATGGCTTTTTGCAAGAGCTTTATGATCTTAAAGCAAAAGGTATAGAAAAAATTCTACGTTATAAATTATAGCTTTAAATTGTTGTATTGGCATTTTGTTATTGAAATACAAAAAATTGCTAATTTTGCTATCAGATTTTTAGTGCTAAAATTAAGCCAAAAAATGTTTTCTCTTTATCATAGGTCTGCTTGTTTTGAAAGCTTTCAATTAATACTTTCAGCAATTTTTTCCACGAATACTTATCGTATGGCCATGTATTACATTTTATTTAATTGATTTCTCAACAAAAACATGACAGCTATCCTTGACTTATATTTGAGACATCAATTTATGTTGAATATCTGACACATCCGATTCACATCCGAGAATCATTAAAAAGTGATGTTAATAAAAATTCCTTAACTGAAAATCCTATTTTTTAAACACTTGAATTTACTGGGAGACGTTTTTGAATACACAAAAATTTTATTTTTTATGCCAATGTAAAGTTTCATTAACACTATAATACAAAGATAAGCTTACAAACACAAACATAAGCATTAATATGTATTGACAATACAAACTTCATGCTAAATAAATTTGAAATTGGCGCCGAAGCGTCTTTTCACAAACAATAACACTGAAAAAACAAATTTTCTTTTGATCTGCATAAGAAAATATTCAATATTTTTTTTTACTGTGCTGTTTTGTTTTTGTAGCGGTTCAATTCTATAAATATAATGTGGTTTCTTAGCAGCAATTGTTATTGTTTTTATGCTGTTCGAAGTGTTTTGGTCATAAAAACAATCTAGGCCGCACACAAATTTTTTGATTAATTCTTCTTTAACAAAAAAAAAAGGAAAAAAAAGATTTAAAAAACTCTTGGTAACATAGTATTTGTAAACTTTTGTTTATAACTTTGAGTAAAGTATTATTGGCCAAAATGAACAGAAGCAGGTGAGTGCATGTACTGGTGATATGTAAGCTTAATGACTTTTCAATATTTCAGCATAGGAAACGCTGAAAAAGTATGAAAATGATGAAATATCGAAAATTCGAAAAATGCTTTGAAACCAAACTATTTTAATTACAAGGAGAAATGTTGGATAAAGTAAAAATATTAAAAAATCCGCATGACTTTGCAAATATAAAAATACATTAATTAAGTCGAGAAAAGTCAGAATTTGTTTAAATAGTCAGAAAAATAATTGAAAATATGAAAAAACTATGTAAATTCGGTAAACATGTTGAGAACATCTACAAATGTTCATAAAGAATAAAATACTGTAACAATAGCAGCATGTTGATAACGTTGCAAATGTTGAATACGTCTATAAATGTTGATAAGCTCGAAAAATGTATAAAAACAAAGGTGTCAACGTATAAGAACGATACTCCGTTTGGCAACATTTCAGAAACATCGTTGTTTTGCAAGGCTCAATGCTATATATTATTAAATATGAAAGGATAACGATATATTTATAAATTTGTATTTGTGAACATATATGTTCATACATGTGTTAACTAATAACTGATGTTCATGGGGTGGCACGCTTCATCGAAATTGATCTACTAGTTTCGCAGGCATGACGTTTTCAGTGTCAGTACGTCTACGTATACGCCGTCAACAAAACATTGAAAAAGGCTGACTGACAAATAAAAAGTTAAGCATTCAAATTATTTAATTAAAACGGCGTAAAAGAACCCAAAACCCTTAAATTCGATTGTGAAAGCGTTGAGATGCGTCGTTTCAAAGAGTGCGACTTGAAAGATTTTTAGCTCACCGAAAGCGATGAAATTGCCTGTCGATAAGTCACGAATCATTTTACGTTTCTTAAAAAATTATTCATCGGGAATTCGATTTGTATGGATTAATTGCGGAACAGCATCTTACAAATAATACCAGAATATCATAACCCTTGCAGCTGGTACCTTTCGTACGTTAATGCAACTCCTCACAAGTTCGTGAGTTTTTGACCAAAAAACAAGTTCTCGCCATCCAACATTCGCCGTTATCGCCCGATCTGTCGTCTTGCGATAAAATGAAAGGAACGATGGCATTGAAGCCATCAATTAACTGTAACGAGGGTAATCAACAAACTGACATTGAAAACGTAATCTCCGATTCAGGTAATTCGATTTCCATGGAATTTTGATAAATAGAATTTTTCCATAAAGACACATTTCTCACAGAGCACAAATTTTGATAATAAAATTCAATGACTTGCAAGCGATACTCGCTTAAAAATCTATTTATTGTAAGATGGCAAACCTTGTTGAAACATTTTTTTAGATCAGTGGTCCACCCATATGGCCCATGTGTACTTTAGATTTTTTCATCGAGTGAAGCTGTTGTTTTTTTTTTGTATTTTAACGACCCAATAAATCCCAAACGTAATTTATAATTTGCTGCGCTGCGTCATGTGTGCTCGTGAATATTTTTTTATTTTTTTCCATTCACTGAGTATTGTAAACCAAAAACTTGAGTGTGTTCGGAATTAAGCTGTTTTTTGGCTTACACATATTTCATAATTTAATGATCAATAAAATTTTTTTTTATTGAAAAAATAAGAAAAAATGTGGCAATGAACTTATTTATCTTGTGCACAATTGAATCAACAATGAAATTTTTTATTTGAGATTTCTATTGAAACAATGAAGAGCGCAACACTTGGTAAAGCAAATAATCATTTAATTACATATTCTTTGAACAAAAATAAGCGTTTCTGCTAAATTATTCTTCTACGAAAACTTAAATTTTTTAGAAAATAATTTACATAAATGATTTACTTTAAAATAATAAACTTAATAAAGTTTCCGGAGTTTGTGTGAGTGCAAATTTTGCATCGAAAAACCAACTGATGCATGAAAATATGCAACTTTGTCATTGCCACACATGGTGGCACTGCAGGAACTTCATTGACAAGGTTCCCCAATATAGAAACTTTAAGCAATTGCAATTGAATAGAGTTAAGTTATTGACAAAAAAGTTGAAGGAGTTATTTTCAGTTACACAGATTCCGATTGTATATATCAAAGTAGGAACTCTGTGCAACGGGCCAAAAGGAACTAAGGATCAGAAATACTTAATTGATATTAGGAGCGTTCAAGTAGTATGTAACGCAAGTTTTGAAGATTTTGGAACATCCCTCTCATGTAACTCGCCGTAACTTTTTTCTGTACTCCCCTCCCCCTCCGTTGCGTAGCACCCAAGTGACATATGATAACACATATTTATTTTAATCTTTGGCAATGTAATTAGAAACGGAAACCTAACTGAAATATAACATTTAAGTTCTTTGTGAAGCTGACGCTGACTAAGTACAACGAGCTTGGTTGGGATTTAAAGGATTGGTCAGAATGGCGGCAGAAAAATATTCGGAAAGACAGATTTCAATGCTCTCCTCGTGCATTTAATCACTTGCAAGAAATATTGCGATTTAAGGACGTGATCGCTATACAACGCAAGATTAGGCTCTACTGGATCCTGCAAACTATCTTCTGGTTTTCTATATTCCGCCCAAACATCGTAGTTGTCAATTCTAATTTTTCTCCAGACCACTGCTAGTGTCCAGTGGCAGCGTGCTGAAAATTGCGTTTTTCCAAATCATCATCGATAGTAATTACTTTGTTGTCAAGATGAGAAACAAAATGTTCATTCGGCAGGATGACGCCTGACAGTCGTTTGCTGAGGAGGCCCATGCATTGCTCAATTCGATTGTATACGCTTCGCGCAGGAGCATTAGTCACTATGGACAGGGCATCCGTGTTGTATTTTTTGTTGAAGTGTTGAAAAAATTGATAAAATAGGAATCTTCTCACGCTTATATCTTCGCTTTTGGTTAACCGTTCTCGAAGCTGATAAATTTTTAATGAAACAAATATTTGCTTGACCGAAACATTAACATGTTAGAAATTATCAAATCATATATTGATTGGATAAACTTACTGCAATTTTTTTAATATTGGCTTAAAATCGATAATAATATTTGAATACTTTCCGTGAATACTTTGGGTGGTTTTTCAAAATATTTTACTATGAATTTTGTATAAAAAACTTTGCTACACACGTGTCAGCTGATTTCAAAACTTTACTTTTAATATTTCTACTGCCACATAGTAAAATGCGTCACTCTGTGTTGAAACTTTTGTGCACAGTTGGCAATTGGGAGCAGCCAACGCTTCGTATGTATTTTGTAATTAAATTGATTAACCCATAAAATGTGAGTGACTCTGGCCATATTTATCATGGAGAGCACACACATAGTGATATACAAAATAAAGATATTTTTGAAAGCGAAAACTTTGTTCTAGTACCTTCATATTCCACGTAAATACGTAAAATTCAAAATCTTTCACTCTTGGCATTCAAAAGATTCCTTTAAATATTCGAAAGTTGATGACGATGATGTAACTTTATTTTTTACCAAAATAATATTTTATGTTAATATCCATAAATAAATGATAATATTTAATGCCAATGTCACAAACAGTGAGCAACAGCAGCAGTAGCAACATCATAACAATTCCAACTGTTTTGCCCTTGGTTGGAATGCTTTTGACATTTCGTTGTCATCACAAAATATTGTGACAATGCGAGTGTGAGATATCATTTCTCTATCATTTCACCAAAATACATAACTTTTTTTTATGAAATCTTTGTTGTTTTTATCGTTTGTTTGTATAATATCTGCTCGTGTGCTACGTGTGTAAGTTGCTTTCATAAAAAGTTGTAATGTTGACTGGGGGGTATGTGTACCAAAAGTCGTATCAACACAAAAGTGAACTCTTGAAATTTTTTGTTCCCCGAGGGAGCTTTGTTTATATGCACAAATTATTTGTATAGGAGTTAAGTAGGCACATGTTGCTTCAAGCAGAGTTTTGGCAACAAAATCATGTGTGTGTGTGCGTGCGTTTGTTTGCGAGCATAAAGTTACGAGTGGAAGAAAATGCCTACGTGAAAGTGTTGTAAGAATATTTTTCTCAGAAGTTTGAACAAAGTTAAAGGTTAAGCAAACATTTTATTGAATTTCTTAAATAATATTTTTAAATTGAGTTGATATTGAAGTGAACAGAGAAAATTTAAGACAAATGCATTAAAAGTTCGTTAACTTACGAAGTTAAGTTTTGTTTGTTATTTAAAAATTAACATTTCTTCTCGCAGGCTGCTTAAAAATATATTAATTTTTAAATGTTATGAAGTTTTCTTAGACATTACAAAATCAGAGTGTTTTTTTCACTTATGTGTGGTAGTCAATAGTCGGAATACGAATTTATTTTCAAATTCACTCCCAGCTTTAATGCAGAAGCAATGTGTTAAGCAAAACCGGTGTGAGATTTAACAGGTGATTTACTTAGAGGTACTTTTTTCAGTAGAGATTTTATGAAAACTCACGCGTGAGTCGTGTCAAACTGTTATGGTATAGTCTGACCCATCAGCATAGACATTATGTTTTGCCCAGTATACAACACTTTAACTTCCAATTCAAGGCATAGTAATATCTACCAATATTTGTTGATAGTTAAAAATTATTTTGGAAATCTATCAAACAAATACATTTATGCAACGGAACATTCGCTTTTTTCAGTGTATAATAAGAAACGTTCAGAGTTATTACCATAATGTTTGCTATTGTACGTTACTGTTCGTCACATCACATCACTAGCGCATAATAAAGTCTAAATGATTTTTTTATAAATATTTACTATCAGAGTCAGTGCTTGAGAGTGATAGGTTAGGTAAGGTTAGAATGGTGGCTTAGGCAATGTTTTAATACCACATTACGTGACCCAGTGAATTGATGGATCTTAATATAGCAGTATCCAGTGAGCTTTATTAAGGTAGTACAGCAGAGATCCGATTTCAACTTCAGCAAATTTGCTGAGGTCATCAAAGAAAGGTTTGTCAAGGCATCTTTGCCTGATTTTGGCTAAGGCTGAACAGCTGCAAAGAAAGTGCTCGAGTGATTCAATCTCGCTTACGTTCAAGCAACTGCGGCAAGAAGAATTGAATGGAATGGTTAGTCTTTCAGTCTGCTTGCCGTTTGCCCAGTGTCCAGTGCAGGTCACTGTGATTCTTGCGATGTTAGACCGGCTTCTAGACAGTAAGTAGGTGGTTCTCAATTTATTGTAAGAAAGCCAAATTGATTTGGCTATTTTACAGGTATGTAAGGACTTCCAGAGTGATAAACTGCTGTATAACCTTTGCAATTTGATCAGCTTACTTCAACGTAGTAACTTCAGCGGTGAAATTAGAAAATTTGCATATATATATAGGTTGTTCTTGGAGTCATTTACAACGAAGATTTTTTTGAAATAAAGATTGTCACCGGTTACAGCCGCAGTTAAAGCTTAGTAATCACTTTCAATGTTAACTGTGGCAAAGACAACAGCACAGCCTTTCCTCATCACACCAGTTTCAGGATCAAACGTTCCTAACTAATTCCGACATTATTTATACTTTAATGTGTTTGAAGGCCTAACAAGTGAAGCACGAAAAAAATGGAATAGTTTTGCTTCGGTTGCGATTCGACAGGTACTGATGAGCAGAAATGTCTTTAAAACTCATTCGATTTATTACTTACATGTTAGCGGAAGCGAAGCTCGTTTCCTTAGCTACGCCAATGTGTGACTATGTACGGAACCATTGTCTTTATATTGATACGGAAATAATTATTAATATTTGCATAACCATAAAAATGAACTTATGTGGTATTGTTGACACAAGACTCATCAATAAATAACCGAAATTTTTATGACAAACTTTTATCACCCCAAAAATATTTTTGGTTTTATTCTTTCAGGATATCTATACATAGCAACATTGTCTGCATAGTGGTAAATATTTGTTTTCAATAAATTTACGTACTTTTTTCAAGGCTTTGCCTTTGTTTTATAAATTTAGCATTTTTTTGTATGTTTTTAATTGTAAGACTTATTTCGTACCATTCATGTGGGTGTGCTTATTGCTGTGTATATATTTTGCATATAAAAGTTGTGTGACTTTTTGATTAAATGTTAAATAAAACAAACGAATGTTGTAAGAGAGATAAAACGAATTTTTGAAAGCCAAAGAAATTCAGCGCACTTATATGAACAACAGATATCCAAGCATACCTACAGCATTAAATTCGTGCACTTAAAAAAAATATTTAAAATTTCATGTTTTGCCAGCATATACCTTTCTTGCAGTGTAACAATTACCAACTTCTCTGAAAATTTTCACAAATAGACAGGTACATAAATAAAGAGCTGAAAACACATAACCCATTGAATGTGGTTTTTCACGCAGCAGGGAGAAAAATTAAAAGTTCCAAATTTCAGCAGCACAATAAAGAAAGTCAAAATGAGTTAAATATGAGACAACTCATCATTTGTGTGTGACAAATATTGTCGTTGTCAAAAGTTAATGAAAAATCTTAAGAAGTACGCACACACATTTGAAGCAGCTGTACCCAGCAGAGAATTGAGCAAGGCCTGTCTTGGATAAGTACTGTTAGCAGCAGCTTGTATATATTTGCCAGCATTGCTGCATTTGTAAGCTCTTAAGGTTTCCTCAAAATCAGATGTTCCTCCAAATACTCTTTTCAGTATTTAATTTCATTTCGCATACTACCATTTTAACTACCACTAGAAGGCATTCTGGCAGAGCCTAAGCTAGAAGCCATTAAATGTGCTCTCAGTTTTTGTTTTAATGATTCCAGTCTTTTACAGTTCGCTATTGGTTTATTGAAATTTTGTAATAATTAAAGTTTGCATGTCGCTTAAAAATCAATCGGTATATACGATATCCTTTATCTAAGACAGGATGTATGTTCGCCATCAATATTAGTTCTTGAATATATCCACTTATCGATTTTTGTATCATATAAAAATAATGTGCGTTTGAAAGTTGAAAAGGCCTGCTAATATGAAGAGATGGTAAAATTCTTGATGACAGAATGCAGCTTGAAAAGACTTCTTCAGGAAGTAATACATAAAGGACATTTTCCATTTACTTCAACAAGCCCCTTATGGAAAGCGGTCTTATAGAAGCTCTTAACGTAATTGATATAAGAATAACTGCTTGAATGGTATTTCTATCAGGCCTGCTTAGGAATTCTTCAAGTCCATTAAAAATAGAAAATACGTCCTTCTTAAGGAAAGCTTTCTGAAAGCGCTTCTTGCCTACTGCGTTTGAGCCCATTTGGATCGGTAATAGTGCTACGTCTAACGATAGCATGGTTGGTTCAGCAAGCAGCTATGGTTCATTGTCATGGCATTCGTGCCTTATTTTTTTAACAAACAGCATTGGGAGGTATATTTGTCAAACAACTTTACACAGTCAAGCACAAAAGCAGTGAATAAATATCTAGAAAAAGAAAATATAACAACCGCATCAATTTCTACCTTGCAGTGTAAGGCCTAAAAGCAAAGGGCTACAATGAAAAAAATAACATTTATGCAGTAACGTCGCAAAGTATGCTGTGCTTTATTTTTATTTTGTATCCACAAATTTAACCAACGCGTATTAGTGCGTTTTCCTATTTATGACTTGACCTCATCAAAATTTGAATCTGCGAGTACTGGAAATCGATCTAATGGAACCCTTAGACGATGCGACTTCGCATACTACCGATCGTACGATTAGGTTGAATGAATATCACAAAATAGATTTTTTCATACGATTTGCCCTCAAACGCTATGGCTTTTCGTATGCTAAGCGATAAGCTTATTGCCTGAGCGGACATAAACGTTTTCTTTTCAGACTGGACAGAGCTCTATTCAATGGACAATAGACGTTATTGAAATTCTTTTAATTAAAATGGATTTAAACTTAAGAGTCGTTACATTGGTTTTTTTCAAAACACGCAACAAACTATACGCACATGCTTACCAACTGCCTTATGATGTAAGGTCAAATAAGCAGGTTCAAATGAAATTATTCAATTTGTTGGCACCTTACAATATGAACAAGTAATATAAATGCCAAAAGGTAATATAGCAAACAGTACACTTTTTGAGACCAACGTGCTTCAATTCCCAACTGGGAATTATTGCACGTTTCATTGTCGTTGTCATTGTTGTCGTCGACATACAAATACATAGAATACTACAAGCATCCTTGAACATGCACAAGCACACATGAACTTATCTTAAGGTTTTAATTTTTCTATCTCTTTGTCTGTCTTATTCTGTCCTTACTCCAAAATATTTATTTATATAACAAGGATTTTAAAATGCGCGTTTTAAATGAGCGCAAGCAATTACTAATGGCAACACTGGCTTGAGCAGACTTGTCACTTGACAGTGTGGCATTCAGAATGCTCATGTATTACATTAAGTGTCAAGCATGTCACATGATGGCTTAAGTCTTCAGTCTTATGGTGTGAGTTAAGTAAACGAATTAAAATAATAAAATCCAAATGGCTTGGGAATTAAAATTTTTTAATTTTATGATGAAAAGCTTACAGCATTTTGTTGTTACTATTGAAATTAGCAATAAAAAAGATTTCAGTGAAAATGATATTTTTATGTTAATATTTATTTAAGTACAAAAAATCTGTTAAAGTAAATATTCATTTTATGTTAATTCAGGCATGTAAGTAAAATATTAAATATTTACTCAAGGCCTGTTTTTTTTTCAATATAACACAAAGGACAATTTTTTTTACGCACCTTTTTATCATTTTGCGTAATTAATTTATTTTTGTAATTCGCATGAGTCTTCACCAAGGGAGCAATTATTAATATTAAATTTTTCTCTTTTGCATATGTAAACAATGAAAAAAAAATTGCATCAATTAATTTGATTAAAAATATTCGACTTATAATTAATATGCTTAAAAGGTTCATAAAAAAAAATTTACCATTAAGTCAAAAATGTTGAGTTTACATTAAGTGGATCGAGGTATTTAAATTAAATGCGCGCAAAATACCACCATCTGCAATGTTACATTTTTACTTTCACAAAAGGACAGAAGGGTTGAAAGTTTTAATGAGACCTTTAATAAAAGAGCTGAGTGCATTGCTTTTGCATTTTTAAAATACTTGAGTAAAATGTTTTATATTAAAAGCCATTGTCGATAAAGAAGTTGAAAAAATGTTCATTTGTTAAGAGTTTGGAAAACTAAAACAAAACGCTTCATTAATTGAGTTCCCTTTTAGGAAACAAAGTACACTATTGAGCAATAAATGAAAAGATTCTTATATCATAAAATTTAAGGTCCTTTGATTTGTTTTTAGTAATAACTCCCTTGATGGTTTTAGTTTCAGTGTGGAATTGAAAAATTTTGATTGTGAACAAAATTTGATTTGAAAATATTTCAGCTCCATTCGAAGGAATGTTAGAGGTGGTAAACAAATTTTAGAGATAACAATCGATGAGGAAAGAAACCAAAAATTTCAAAGTCTATATTTCGTATACTGTAGTGCAATCAACGAAGTAATCAATATTTTTTTCATGCTATTAAGAATGACGATTACAAATTCTAATTTTTTTTAATGGATTCTAAATTTTGTAATATAACGTTTTGTTGCTTGTTCTGAAATCGGCAAAATAGTGTTGTCAAGAAATGTTGCAAAGTATGAACAAAGGTGATATAGCTCGAAAAATATCATCATCATCATAAAAGTATCGAAAAAGTCAATTGAAGTCAAATAATGTCGAAGAGTACAAAGAAATCAAAAGAACTCAAAAAATTTGCACCTTAACGCGTTTACGATTAACCCATTAAGGCCGAATGGGTATAAAATTCCCATGAAAATAGTTTTTCTCAAGAAATCACTAAAAAATTTGTGTTAACGATATCGTGAAACTTTTGACATGGTTGATTAACTAAAAGATATAGCTACCTTAGGTAAATTGAGACCTCCTAAAGATTTCGTAATTTTCTTCTTGTTACATAACGCTAAAAAATTCGAATTTTTGATGAGTAGAAAATGTAGATGTATAAAATATGACATAAATTAAATCGGCATTTACCGTACATTACTCATCTTCGTTACTCCATGTGTCCATCATTACCATCGGCAGTTGTTACCAGAGAATGAACTCTCATGATTTAAGTACAAGAAAAAATGTAAACCACGACGTAAAAAAAATATCCCCTAAATATCTCAATCGTCTACCGAGATATAAGGCTGAAGTTTTTTTATGATAATTGTGGATCAATAACAGGTCGTGTATGAAATTTTCATGGGCGGAACTAATACCAGGCCTTAATAGGTTAAGGGACCGACAATCAAATATCCCTACAATTTAGTATAGAACAATAATTTTAAATCTTTTCTAAATCCTGAAATAGGATTTTTTGTTTTTGATTTAACACGCACACAAGATGCCATTCACTGGCAGATAAAGGATTACCAAACAACTAAAAACTTGTCCCAACTAGGACTTCATAGCTGAAGGAGCTGTTTACACTGAAGGCAAAATACTTCACGTACTAACAAAAAAGCGTGTGCACTGTATTCTTAAAGCCATTGGTTTTTAGGCTTCTAGATAATAGAGTTTCAGACACTGTAGAAACAACAAAAGTTCGAGTTTTTTATCTGACCAGGGACTGATATTCTATATGGGGTATATAACCTTAACTACGAAAGCTTTTAATAAAAATTGGGATTTAGTTATATTGCTTAGTAGTGGAACAATATGATATTGATTTTTTCTGCTGACTATACTTTGCAGTTGTGAAAAGTGATTAATTTTAGTCTACATACATGTCACTGATATCGTGCTACCACGTTTTTATGAATTCACTTATGCATTTCATGTTTGAGACATTAAATTTACTAAGGAGATAAGAAAAATCTGAACAAAAGCAAACATTTTGTATAAAAAGTATTGCTTTCTAAGTTGTCAATTTTAATGACGTACTCAAGAAAGTATTACAATGAAACGACATACCTGCATTTTCAGCAAAGATCTATGTTATAAGTACACACAGCTTTAAAAGTTATCTGAAAAAAAAAAAAAAATTTTTTTTGTAATTTTTCTCAACACTTTTCACTTTTAATATATATCAAATTTCTCTTCATTTTTCGACTCATTCGAAACATGTCAACTTTTCAACATTTTTAAACTTTTTCAACTCTCTCAAATTCTCCAAAAGTTTTTCTCTTATCCAACAGGATTCAACTTCTTCAAAATTGTTTGACTTTCTTAACAACTTTGGAAATTCTCATCATTTCACACTGTTTTCAATATTTTTCAAAATATATCGGCTCCTTAACACTTAACTTTTCAATGTTTTGCAGTTACTGCAACATTTTTCAACTTATCAACATTTTTCGATTCCATCAACTTTCTCAACATGTTTCGATTCAATCGCGTTTGTCAAAATTTTCCGACATTGGCAATATTTTTCCAGTTTCTTAACACTTTTTACAACATTTATTAACTTTCTCAACATTTTTAAACATTCTCAACATTTTTAAACATTCTCAATATTTTTAAACATTCTCACCTTCCTTCGGCTCATTCAACCTTTTTTCGGTTTTTTTCATGATTTTTTAACCTTCTCAACTTTTCAACATTTTCATATACAAACATAACAAAACATTATTAAGTTAATATATGACGCCGCAAGTGTATGCATCGGTTGCTTTGTTTTAACACCCTACTAAGAGACTTTGATGAATATACAGAGTTTGTACACACACAAGTACTTAGTGACAGTTGCAGAAACCTTTTGTTATCTCAAGGAACTTTTTATTCCTTTTTTATTCATACTACCACGCACTACCTTTTATTGTTGTGTTTTTCGTATAAACGCCTTTGGGGTTTCCGTAGCTTTATATTTTTTATACCTACTCAACGTACCATTTGTTGAATAGTTCAAAATTTTCGTTTGTTTTTGTTTTTTTTTTTTTTTTTGAAAGTTGTAAATGATTTATTTGAGAGCTGATAAAAAGTGAAAATTGCAACAGTTTTTTTTTGTTCTTTAACAAGTTGCTGACTTTTTATTCTCAAGGGTATTTTTGCAACATTTTAACATCAAAATAAAAAACTCATAAAGTTGAAAATTAAAAAAATACTTAAGCCACTTATAGCGCTCTCAATTTTTGAATGAATCAACAAAAATTGTATTGAATACCCAATGGGGAGCAGAGCAGGAGAGAGAGAGGCAGAGAGAGCTAAGGGTACCGCAGTCATTTTTAATAATTCGAATTTACGAGCATTTGCTTTTAATTAAATTCCGTGCACTCTGGGTGTGTGTGTGTGTGTGGATATATTGTTTTTATTGTTGCATAATTGAAATTGCATTTAATCAATATGGCGTCACATTCCATGCAATACTCAGGCGTGCAGATATTGAAGCGCCATGGTGTTGTTGTATTAAGCCACATTGTTTTCTTATTTTTTTTTTGCTATTCATCGCTTGTGTCTTTGGACTAAAGATGGAAAGTGATTGATTTTGTAATACATCGGTAAATCACAAGATTGTGACAGAAAACTTTTCAATGTAAGCAACCAAAATCTGATTAAGAGGTGTAGCACAAATACTTAAACGAAATTAAAAAAAAATTCGTCAAAAGAGTTATCAGGAAAAAATCAGGAAACTTTTATATCAAAGTGACAGAAAATTACACTGTGACTTTTTTTTTGTTGCTCGGTTATCGCTTTTTTTAAAGTTTTTGTGTAATTTTTATACTCAATTGAAACCTAGACCAAATATCCAAATATACAAAAAACTACCTGAAGAAGTCGACAGTAATCCGGGCAATTGATTCACGATTTTTGACGCACCTAAGAAATTTCGTTCGATCTTGCCAGTGAGAATATTTTTGAATTTGAAATTTTTGCGAATGTACTGAATTTAGTTTCAGATATACAGTTTGGGGATTTCATTTTTATTTTTCAATTAATAGAAACAAAATTTAGGAAGTAAAAGAAAATGTTTTTTTTCAGAACTCAATAATATTTAATTATAAGCTAGCTATTTTTATTTTGTAATTTTACATATTCGACATAAATTTGTTTTCGTTATATTCCGTCACTATATCATATGCTCTAAGCTGTGATATATCAAAAATTCAGAATCCATCTCTACTTTGCTGGCAACTTGGCACGTCGTTTTTTATTTGCTTTCAACTTTATGCTTAAATCCCGCTTACAAAAGCTGCAACAACAATAAAAATAACAATTGTACAGGAAATGGAAAATTCATATTGTGTAGCATGCATTTTTTTTTGTATCGTTTCGTATTTATTTTTACTCTTGCGGAAAGATTCAATTTTTTGTTATGAAAATGGAGGATTTGCATTTAATAAAATGAATGAGGAAGTAGCGGAGAAAAAGCGGATAGTACGTACCAATTGCTTTGATGCAAGAGAATGGGTTATATGTGTGTGCGGAATTAATTCAAACGAAGAATGCGCTTGTGTTGGTGTATAAATAATTTTTTTATTGTAAGGTTTGTTTAAATAAAAAAAATTTTTTTATTTTAATTTTCTACTGAAGAAACATGAGGCACATACATATATGGGTTTTTGAGCTTTAGTTCAGGAGTTCATGTTTTCTTGTGTATCTGGTTCATATGTTATAAAATACATTCTATTTTTTTTAGCCTGAAACTTATCCAAGTGTATTAAGCACTAAGTTTTTTATAAAAGTGAAATACATTTATTCAAAATAAGATTGCAACATTTTATTTTTTTTTCAATCAGATCCGTCATATCCGCATTGATCGAATAGAGACAGCATTTTATCGATGCATGACATAGTAATATCTACAAAGACTTTCTAGTTTTTAATAAATATTTTTAAAACTGCGCGTCAAAGCTATTTATTTGAAGTGTATGCGTTATTTTTTTAGTTTTCGCATAAAATGCTTTACTGTAATGCATAGCCACCAATAGATGCATTTCGATATTTTTCCATGCCAAACAATATTTCTTTTAACGATACCGATACCGGTACTTGTTACCTTTTAGTATATATAATTTAATAATTAGTGACAGCTGCCATTACCACCAAATATTATCAATTACATTTTGATACTATGCTAACTATAATTATCTTTCATCTTTCATCTGTTGCCACATGATTCATCCGTTAATTTATGAAATCAGACGATACTTTCAGATATCATCAATCATTTTTCAATGCTTTCCTTTCTTTACATTTCGATTTCTCCTGATACAAGTGTTATAAGCCAATATTCCAACGCTATCTTCGTGGTGTGATACTTTTGACTGTAATCGATATTTTTAGCACTTGAAGAAATTTCAGTGGAGAATGAAATTGTGTGGGATTGTAAATTGATGCAATGTGCCATAACATAAAGGATTAGTCACGACAATTTTTTTTTTTCATAAAAAAGTTTACTGAGAAAGGATTATGTATTGGGTTGATCGATTTTTAAAATATTTATTAACTAACAACAAATTTTGGTAAATATATGCACTTAATCGAAAGTTAAATTTGTTAAAATTGGCTATATATAATATATGTTTAGCTTAATCGAAGACATTTGGTTGGATTATATTTTATAATCATAGTCTATATATGATTTCACTTTCCATTACTATGGAAATCATGTCATTCTCAATATATTAAATTGAAACACTACATAGTTAAATTCTGCTGGTAGCAAATAGAGGATCTAATGATAGTGTAATTGCCAAAAACATTCAACATAAGGATGTGACGGTAAGGGTCAATCGAATTTTAACGAAAATCGATATTAACGTTTATGAAAACACAATATTACTTATGTCAAATATATGATTTGGTGATTACACTTGCGTATGCAGCAAAGAAATATTTCTTTCAATGCAAATTTAATTTGGTAATTATTTCTAAATATTTGATAAACTTAATTAGATGGTTATTACCAAATATGTGATTGATTCCATAGTATTATTCAATTCAGCGGAATGACATGTTAACTTATAATCATGTATACATGAAATATTTGCTTTGCCCTTATCCAATGTATTATTTGTAATTATTACTAAATCTCGATATATAAAAATATATTGTTTTCTCTGTGTTGGTAGCCAAGAACTCACTATCAATATGCACATGAATTTTTCTAATTTCGATCGATCCGATCGTTAAATTTCGGTATATTGACTGATTTTAGAAAACTTCGCCTGTTTTTGGCTATTGACTATTTTCTTTTTATTTTGGCTAATATATTATTTTCGTACATTTTCGCGCAACTAAGTTTGTTTTAGCGTACACGCTATTTCGTGTGTTTGCTAATTTTTGTCCACTCATGCTGAATTTCAAACTTTTCACCCAATTTTAGTTAGTATTTAGCGACTTTCGCTAGAGCTCACATTTTTCCATATTTATATAAAGTTTTGCCCATTTAAATCAATCAGTGCTCATTTCTAACTTCACCAATTTTCGTTCGACTTCCCATGTTGAATTTCGCTCCTTTTGTCCTTTTCGATGTCATGCTGACCTTTGTAATTTTTTTTGCCAATGTTCACATATTTTCATTCGATTTCGACCACTTCCACCTTCTTCAATAAAATCTGTGTCCTCGAGCTAACATTTAATATGTACATATATATCGAAACGAATTACTATCTAAGTAAGAAAGATAGTCTTACTGTCAAATTATCTCTTTTAATATATGTAGTTTAAAAAACTTAAGCAAAAATGCTTCAATTCAGTTATAGTAAGGAGCCACCCTAAAACAGATTAAACACTCAAATTACATTTAAGTCATATATATTTTGCTTATCGGCAATAGAATACAGTGCAACTTTATTTAATTGGTAACACGTGTCATATTTAATTCAATTAAGATAAGAACTACGGTGACAAATCAATGGTCAGTCTATTTGAAACTGACACACAAAATATCTAACTGCATACACATAAGCAAAGTGATAAGCTTTGAAATTTAATTGATTATATGCAAATTAGTCTTAACATCCAAAATAGCCGTCGTTATAGTAAAAATAATTTATGACGCAATTGATTGCAGGTATAAATTTGACTTTAGTAAAAATAGTTCCAAACATAAATGGAGTGTAGTAATAAAATTCTATATGAC
Source organism: Meiosimyza decipiens (assembly GCA_963680825.1). NCBI lineage: Eukaryota > Metazoa > Arthropoda > Insecta > Diptera > Lauxaniidae > Meiosimyza > Meiosimyza decipiens. The sequence goes on from OY804259.1 coordinate 11,444,491, forward strand.
GTCAAAAAAGTTTCCAAATCAGCTTATATTATAATGTTTGTATTTATTTCAGGGCCATGAAGCAGATAAGTGATTTGCTTTGAAAATATTTTTTTTTTTTTTGGGGTGAACATGAATAGCAAAACCTTTTCACTGTACGAGTATATGCGTTTTAGATAAAGATAAAGTCGTACATATTTTGATTAAAAAGAAGAAAAAAAAAAACCACGAGATTATTACCACGCTGGCAAACTGATGGCACACACTGATGAAACTTTTAATAAAGAATTTTTATTATCTTTTATTTAAAACTTTCTTTATTTGAGTTTTTGAAAAACTTTCGCCAAATGGCGAAATTTTCTTGTTTTTAGTAGAAGCAGAGTAGAATGTTCCTCAAAAATATTCTTTGAAATGGAAAAAAATCGAAATTTTCAATTTCGAAGAGGTGATACAATGCCAACTTTCTCATATCTGGTATGAACGGTTTTGTCTGAGGAACGATTCTCATTCCAACAAACTCCTACATTCCTTTTTCTTGTTTTACGTTAAATTCTTTGTTGCTATGAATCTGACATGAAATCACTTTAAATCGATGTGGATTCCTTTCAAATCGAAATCAAAAATATTTCTCACAATTCAAACATTTCTGAATGAGGGTTTAAAGTTGAATTTTTTTCCTGTTGGAAAAGCTGTGAAGAGGGACAGTGTCGAATGTATTTTTTTGCAGTAGGCGGTGCCATGATTCTAACAGGAAAATACGTTTCGATGGATTCTTATGGGCCGATTTTGATGAAACTTGTTATTAAGAGCGTTTGAGCTCCAAGAAAGGATTTTGAAAACTATTCTTCCATTTTTATGAAATTTGGTATGGAGATAGATGTTTTCCTGAAGAAAGAAAAATGTTTTTAGTGGGCGGTGCCACGCTTTTAACAGGAAAATACATTTCCATTGCTAAACTAATAGACCGAGTTTGATGACATTTCATACGTAGTAACAATACATACGGTATTTGTTTTAATGTTCACACTGCCCGTTAACAGGAAAATAAGCTTATACAGTTAAGCTAATGGACCGATTTTGATGATAGGAGATAGAGATAGGGGTAAGGATGGGGAATCATGATGCCATGATCATGATTTTTAGCTCCTTCAATTACAGATGTTTGAATACCAAAGGGTAGTTCACTATAATAATTGAATTTCAACCAGTGGGCGAACTCTTGTATATAATACTGATCAGCGTATCCACCTCAGTCGACAGAGCCATGTCAGTCAGTCTGTGTATCTGTGACATCGCACAAAGACAGGAAACCAACCGAAATAATTGAATGAAATTAAGTACAAAGGCTACATTTTTAGACATAGTTTTAAAGATTGAAAATATGTATAATCGATTTATGAATACGCCTACCGCCCACACAAAGAAAATGCTATACTGCGAGAATGATTAAAGAAAATGAAAACAAACTTCACAAAAATACTAGAAATGATTCAAATAAGCTATAGAAAAAAATTGGGTCAATTTTGATGAGGCGTGGCACTTTCCATACGAGCAAGATATTGACAAAAACTTTTTAAAAATCTAAAAGCATTTTACTAATGAGTACCCATTCATTAACGTTTTTAGTATTTGTTCCATTTTGCCATTTTGTCAGCCTTATGCCCACTTCTGTTGCTTACGACTTAACGCAGCTACAGAAGTTTGCCCATTGCGTTAACTTTATGACCCTTTATAATAAAATTTGATAAGAAAAGGTGCAAAACAAAACACATTGCTTGTAAGTTATTAATATGGCGTGCACAAAATTAACAGACGATAACTAAGGTGGTGGGAACATGAATGAAAACAACAACAAGAACAACAAGAACAACAAAAACAACAAAAAACACGAATAAATATTAATAACCAGGAACGCAGAGCCAATAAAAGAAAAAAAAATATCTCACTTGTGAACATCGTAACAGCGTAAATAAATGAAAAATTCTTATTCTTCTAAAATGTATTTGCATTTCCATGTTTACCCGTCTCACTCACACCAATCATGTGCACCTTTTCTCTTTCTTGCAATATTTTCTTACCATTTGTCTCCAGTCTTTTGGCAATTGTCTATTTTAATCAGTTAAAATTTGTTTATCAAAGCTTAACGAGGTGTCTGTGTGTGGCACAAACAACACTTAAGTTCTTTGGCACTTTTTCGGTTGTTGTGCTGTGACCAACACAACATTTTGCCGCCTGAAAGTGTTAACCACCCGCTACCAAAATAACACCCAGTGTGAGAAGCAATTAAATTCAAGAAATTGTAGAGAACCAAAAAAAAAAAAGAAAAAGTTTCATTGAACAGCGCATGCAGTTCGCTGTATCGTAACTCGTGCGAGTAACGCCAATATGGCTACCTACCACCCGCTTGGTGTTGTATCGTTCGTTACTTACGTGGAAAACGTGCTGGATTTTATAATAAGTATTTTCTTAAGTGCGGATTTTCAACTATAAATGCGTGACGTGACCATTTCGTGGTATCATAAATATTAAAAAGTTATAAACTACAGCAATTAATGAAAATACAACAAGCGTACGGTGTGCATTTATTATCATTTTTTGTTGTAAATACAAATTTTTCGCTAAAATTAAAATAAAGTTATCTACGGAACTTAATGGAAATCGAGTGCATACGTTTTAATCAATTGCTACATACTTCTGAAATAATTTGACATTGTGTAGTGTTTTAGAATTACTACTGATGAATGAAATGTTAGTATTTAGTAAGTGAATGATTTATTACTTAATTTATTTGCGGATCATTTGCTCTGAAAATACATTTATTTATAGTAAATATATGTAAATATCGCAATTTATAACCTACAGTAACTTTTTTATTTGAGAAGCGATAAGACTTCGACTCAGTGACCAATTTTTCGAACTTTTTTTGAAAAACTTAAAATCACTGATATTTTAGACTTTTCCGAAATTATTTAAAAAATTGTCTCTCGGAAGAAAATTAAAATAGCTCGGACTAGCACTAAAAAAAGTGGGCCTATTTTAATAAAAGCTCGTGGCATATGCCATCCAAAAAAAAGGTATAATGCATACAATTTTTTCACCTCAATACTAAAAACTAATCATAATAGCACCGAAAAAAGAAATGTGGAAAAATATTCACAAGAAGGCATGCCACACATCAGGCAAGAAAAAATTTTTGAAATGTTATAACGAGAGAGTTATTCTAAGTAAAAGTAAAAAAATTCTCACAATATTAGGTATGTTTCAATCAAGCACTAAACAGGCAGTTTTTGATAATGGGGCGTGACAGCTTCCATTCAAGCAAAAAATCAAAGACTCTAATCTAAGGCGTATTTAACTTAATCATGGCAAATTAAATATGAACATTTGGTAAGCCAAACCGTACACGTAACGAAAAAAAAATCCGCTTTGATAAAAATTTCAAAACCCCACCGCACACTTTTACTGTCAATGTGGTGTATAGGGCACTACTTTTTATCCGTGAAATGATGCAACTGCATAAAACAACTAAAATTCTCATTAGAGTATAGTGTATATAATAAATGTTCACAAATTATAGCTGATTAGCAAAATCGGCCATTGACTGTCAATTTGTGTTGTCACTAAAAATTTTATCAGTCAATTAATTACGCGCAGATAGCCATCGCACTGTGAAATCGTTTAGAATTAGTCATTTGCATGCATTTGCATTTACCACACGACCGCTTTGTTATTTTCAGTCACAACGCCAGCTGTCAAGATTATAATAATAATTTTAATCTGATAAGTCTGCGTGAGTAAAATTTGGCATTTTGAAAACAACAGAAATGAATTAAGATTAATTGGAATTAGGTGTACACGCTATTTATAGCAAAGTTATTGAAATGAAATTATGAACGAATTCCATTTCCATTTGCTTGTTTTTTGGGCATAATGCTAATGATGTTTTCTCGAACTTATCTGATTTGAATATTATATGAACACACAAAATTTGCTGGGAGTCAAAATCATATCAAATTTCTAGGGTAATAATAATAATCTTGAGCTTTGGTGTCAGTGATCCAAAGAAAAATTTTTAAAAAAAATATAGAAAAACTTTCATCATCACAGACATAATCGCCAAGCAATAAAAAATAAAAATATTGCCCGTAAATATTTCGTAAAATGTCCTACTCATATGAAAAATGTAATAAAATTTTGAGCTATTAAAGCTTTCTTTAAGATATTTTTATTCAAAAACTGTATAGAGATAGCGCTTTCACTTAAGAAATTGCTGCCAATGATTGATATCCCTTTTGCCAAAAATTTTTAGTGCGAGTCTTAATTCAGTTTTCGCTCATTTTCGTTTTTGAGCAAATTTAGAGTTTTATTGAAACGATCGATTTTTTGGATATAAGAATAGTCCTCGTAAAGATATAGACCTTAAAATACTTTTTTTAAATTAAGCGATATAACTTTGTTCTTCTCTAAGAGACATCAAGTTTTGAACTTAAGGTGTTCATCAGAAATTCACTTAAACTTTACTCGGGTACGGAGTATTTCACTTAGCTTAAAAGCGCTTTAAAATTTAAGCTTTTTCATAAGTAGTAGAAAAATTTGTACCCAATATTTTGCCTTATTATAATTTTACTGAGCTTACGGCTCAGTGCAGTGTGAGACAACACCAAAAAAATTACGAAAAACAAAGAAAGAAACCAAAACAAATTAAAAAAAAAAATGGCTTAAGTTAGTCACACTAACTTCATCCATTGCTAAATGGAATCATCAGCGACCTTTGAGCCTGCTAGGAAAGTTTAATGTCAAATGAGTTATAAAACCAAAGCACAACAGAAAAACAATTTTGACTTTGCCTTGTTTCACTTCTTGCTAGAGTTCCCAACAAATCTATGCAAAATTTTCACACATCGACCAAGAGGTCACTGTTGATTCCATTTAGCAATAGATGAAACTATTTTTACCAGATTTAACTGCGTTCGTGCGTTTTATCAAAAATCAAAGTAATTTTCCAGCAAACTTTGCCGGTTTTGTATGAAATTTACAACTCAGTTTTTTTTTATTATTATTTTGACGACAATATTTTGGACGAATTTGTTTACCCACGTTCCATTGTGCGAACCCAATGCATTATTGAACATTTTCCTTGACTAAATTTTGTTAATATTCAAATTGGAGTAATTGCAAAAGTTTAACACGGAAACGGAAATAACTTGGCAGGGGAGTTAGAAGGCTGTTGCAAAATCTAAATGGCCTACAAATTATTACTCTACGTTAAGGATGAAAACATTAAAACGAACGAACTGGTATTAAATGTTAAAAGTCGTTGAAAATTTAAATTATGCTGCTCATTGGAAATGCATGGAAATATTACCAAAATGTTGTTGCTATTATTAAGGGACTGATCGCGGTGTTGTGGGTGTGCTGAGACTAAAAAAAGTAAAAATGCCAGCTACTACTGCAAATTGCAAAATGGTTATTCATTATCATAAATCTCATGCATACAGACACCAAAGCAAACGCACACACACAAATGCATATAAGTGCCCAGTAGGCAAAAGCAGAAGTATGAAGCACAATAAAACGGCATACCTTAAGGAAAAGGCAACTAACTTACTTTCTGTTTTACATGAAATGACCGAAAAACTTGGCCTTCGGTGGAATGAAGAAAATAAGATCTTCCGTAGAAGGGATAAAATTAGTTCTTTTGTAGAAGGAGTAGGGGTAGGTCTTTTGTGGAATGAAGAAATGAGAAACACAGTCCGCTTAGACGATTTTTCAAAGGAAAACATAAAGTAATAATAAATTCAAGAATCTTCATAAGAAATAATCCAAAATTTTTGCTTACCAAGCAAGCACTATTTGTCACTAATTTCTTATAAACTAATTGAGTAATATGGAAGCAAGCCAATCATGCAAACAAAATTAAGAGCGGATATTATGGCTGCAATTTTTGGCACTGCTAACAGGTTCCGCATTGCTAGCGCTAACACTTGCAGCAGGTCTCTTCTCTGTGAAAAGTTGTTCTGCTCAATTGCTCCCTGGGTATATGCATACAAAAGTTTACTTTACCACCAACACCTACCAACGGAACACAACCAGTTTTCTTCAAATTTGCATTTTATGCGCGATTGTGGTTTTAAATTTCTGCAGCTGCCCAGCCCATAAGTTAAATTAAAAAAAAATATATTACAAAAAAAATATTAAAAAATAAAATGAAAAAAAAAAAAATAAATAAAAGGAAGAAGGCAAAGCACAAGCAGCAAATTGCACGTTTTTAATATTCCATTTCTTTGACAAAAACTTTTTTCATTCTCTTGTGGCTTTTTTGCGGTTGCAATGGTCGGCAGGGAGCGCCACATACAGTCCTCATTGAAGGTCGTTGCTGGCTAAAGTTTCTTGTAATAGTCTTTTTCTTTTTATTAAAATAAAAGGTACATTATTTGGCAGCAAAACGATTAAGAATTTAGTTTTCCAACATTGATAGTAAAATGCTACTTGCATGCAATGTAACCATACGGTTTTGCCGACGATGCACGTGCATTAGATTGACTGCAATTACCAAAGATGGCTTAATCAAAGAGTTTGGCTTAATGGTTTTGTTAGGTGAAAAGTAAAATTTTGACGTTAAAATTATTCTATTTTAGCTCAATATAACAGGGCTGGATTAAGGTAGAGCTAAAAAGGATATATCCCCGAGCCATCGAGGTGTCCCCTAGATTAAAGTATTTAAGATATTGTAAGACTTTGTAGATGTTCTGTGACAAACAAAGCGGTGGAAAAATCAACGAATTTTAAGTGAATTTAAAGCAAAAAATTTTGTGAACTTTATAATTTTGCACAAAACGTTGTCTCAAGAAAAAATTTCTATCTCTTAAAAAAAAACACATCCTGTTTCATCACGCACTCAAAACAGTTCCCTTTAACTTTTTTCAACAACACAATTCATCAAGGAAACATGCACCATGGCCCACATATGCTTGTATGTGTTGTTATCTCACTTTATTCCCGGCCAAACGAAGCATAGAAGTTTTAAAGAAATTTTTTTTGTTTTTTTTTTTAATTTAATCTTTTTAGTTTGGGACGCTTTTCTTTTTTTGCTAGCAGAATTAAATTCTACGTTCTACATTCAAAACATTTTAAATTCAAAGAGAAAGAAAAATAAAAATAAAATGAGAAAAAACTCATGCATTACTACATGGATACATAAATCACAGCAATGCTGTGGAATATGTTGGTTAAAAATTTTGCATTTTTCTCGACCACAAACAGCGGCGCAGCAAAAACAGAAAATATTGCGAATGAGAAAATTGCATCCACAACATTGCGGATAGAGTCGCAGCATTTCCAGAAAAGAATCAACGCTGTAGACGATTACAGAGCGATCCGTGGTTTTCAACTACAAACAGTTCAGCAGCTGCATGCAAATGAACCTCAGTTGTGGTTGCACTCAGATCTGCTGTTTGTGTTTGTGTGTGTATTTGTATATGTATGTGACATATTTGTGTATTTTTTGCTCCACTTAAATAGTTTGTTTATTGCATATTTTGTGGGGCGTCGATGTTTTTAAGTGGTTTTACTTTAACACTTGAGTGTGTGTTTCTGAAATGTGTTTTTTTTGTGTATGTGCCGCGAGCGGCTTCAGTTGCATAAAGATTATGATTTTTTATTGGATGTGGATTATTGATGTATGTTGTTATCGCTGCCGTTGTTTCGTTAAAAGTTAGTTCGTCTGGGCCAATTTAAGCGTTTTTTTTTTGTGGTTACAGAAAGAGGTTACCATTAATAACTACAAATAAAAATTCACAGAGAAATACTAGATAGGAATGTATTTTGTGTGAAAAGTACATTTAACTACAAAAATTATGAACTAAAAAAAATCATTAAAACAATAGAATATAAAATACGTTAGTTTTCACAAATTTATCTCTCTTAAATAGCTCGATAAAATCAAATATGAACAAATTATGGACAGTACTTTCAGGCACTACTAAAAGAAAAAAAAAAAAAAATAGTCGAAAAAATCATAGATGCAGAAGCAAAATGCTGTTCGATTTGGCGTGGAATGCCCCATACATAGAGCTCAATGTGGAGTATGTGTGTGTTATTTATGGACTCCTTAACCGTTCTACCGATCACCGAAGGATTAAGTACACATGTTTTTTATTGTTTGTGATAGGTAAATAGCATAGTTTGGTTGGGATGAAATAGGCATTGCCACGATCCCAATATAAAGGAAAAATTAAATTCTTTATATCTCATTAACTATTTGATGCAGATGAATGAGACTTGGTACACATATAAATGTTACGAGCAATTGAAAAACTTTGCGGTACCACGCCTCCGATTTTAGAAAATAACAACATTTATATGTATCTCAGGAACTATTGTACGCAGGTGGATAAGATTTTTTACATATTTTTCCTTTTAAAAGGATCTTAGCATAGTTCGGTTTAGCAAAAATGGGCAATCCCACGACCACCCTTCCCACATTTTTAAAAAAAATTGAAATAATCTTCTTATCGTCTATTTCACGCAGATTAATGAGGCTTGGTATAGATATATAGAAAAAACAAAAGACACTTAAAATTATCGCCCCGCCTGCCGGTGAAGACAAAGCTACGTCTGCCAAGTCTGCTAGTATATTTATTTATTTATGATTTATAATTGGATATTTAACTTTGAAGTGCATAAATATTATTTTTGTTCATGATCAGTAAGACTTTAACTTTAAAACTTTATGTATTTTGTAATGCTAAGTCATAATCTGAACGTGGAACATTTCTAAGACCTCAGATCTTTGAGGAAACACTCAAATAACCACACCAAAATACATTGGGTGTGTGGAGAAATTATATATAAGAGATAACAAATAATGAAGCCTTGTTTTTGTTGCCAAAGTTCAGTCACTTTTATTAGCCCTTTTTTATTGATAGTGCAATTCAGCACAAAAATACTAAACCCATAATAGCGCAAGCTTACAAATCTCACTTAATATGCTTACTTTCCCATTGCTATAATTTTGTTTCAATAGTTTACAAAGTATTTAAGTGCACGTGCAAGCAACAACAAGTAAACATTTGTGGCAGCAATGTAATCGATAATCCAATAAATTTTACAACTTCGCACATAAAAATTGATTTTTCCGTCATTAAATCAATTTAAAAGTTTTTACTTTATAGCCCCTACCCTCTTACAAAACAGAGCTAAACAGCAGCAACGCGATAGCATTATCTCATGTTACTTCTCCGAAATCCTATATAATAACATAGCTAGTCAAAGGATAAACGATATGAGACGAAACGACAAGACAAAAGGGAGAAAGCAAAAATGAAAAAAACAAAAAAAAAATAAACAAAAATTAAAAAAAAAAACAAACGAAAAGTTCGGTATTAATAATGGCATTAGTAACAGTTGTGTAATGTTGATGACAACACGACAGGGTTGCCAACACACCACACCACAACTATGCTGACAAGGCCAAAGCGTTATTGTTTTTGTTGCTAATCTTATGTTGATATTTTTATCTTCGCCAAGAAAAGTAGTGAATAAAAAAAAAAAATTCCAAAAATAAAATCCCAAACACTTAATGCCAACTAAAATCCTCACTGAAATACAGTGCGCCATGACAACGTAAGGCCCGTCGTTATTGTGTGTTGCCACAAATTAAATGCACCATTAAGTATCTTATGCTGTTGCTTTATTATTATAACTTTTTTTTTTTGGCTGAATTTCATATAATTTCGCATTCATTATGTTATTAGCGACTATAATGAAAAGACGACAAAAAAAAATTAATGGATGTTTTTTGCATGCAGCAATGACTACACGGAAGTGTCAAAGACTTTATCGCGGATTATTTATAAAAATTGTGCCAGCAGGGTCTTGCATTGTTGTCACTGACTGTAATGACTTACTAGGAATTTTTTGAACTTAGATTCATTATTTCCCTGTGGTGCATCGAAACAAAAATAATTTAAAACTATTGTAGTGAGCATACTGTTCAGTACAGTGTGTGTCAACACCAAAAAAATTATACAAAAAAGAGATTAAGACAACAAAAAACTGGGCTTAAGTTAGTCATACAAGTTACATTCATTTTTAAATGGAATCATCAGTGACTTTTAGCCGATTAGTAACAATTATTTGTTGTAGACATAAAAAGAATTTATACTTTGCTTTGCTTAAGTTTTTGCTACGGTTCTTAACAAATCTAAGCAAAAAAGTAAAAATATTCAGGGATTTTCACTCATCGGCTGAAAGGTCACTGAAGATTTCATTTAACAATGGATGAAACTACATAGTATGACTAGCCCTAGCACCCCTTTTTGTTGTATTGTTTCTTTATGTAATTTTTTTGGTGTTGACACACACTGTACTAAAGAGAGTTATTGCCGAAATAATAATAGATGAAGGAAACTTATATTAATTCATAGTGCCACATCCTACACAAAGGAAGCCTGTCTGAGGGATTTTAAGTTCAAAATGCGGGATGACGGAGGGTATTGGTGATTAACGATGTGTCTCGCACTGTTATGCCCACAGAACCCGGTGCAATTTAATGAACACTTACATTCCATTACATGCAGTAGGTGGAATAAGAGGTCTTGAGCTGTACCGCGTACTGTTGTATTTGTGGATTTTTTAATGCAAATTTGATAAATCAAAATATCAGAAATTGAATTTTCTCTAATTTTCAATTTAAACTCAAAATGGCATATACCATAAGAATGCACACCTCAATGCTCATTCAACTCGTACAACAATAACAAAAAGTTTCCTGCCCTTCTCGAGCTCCTTCTGTTATTCGAGTTAACCCATTTCGGTTCGCAATCACTGCATGCTTTTGTTTGTGTAATTTTCTCTTCAAGGCGCCGACTTGTTCAGCTCTTTCTGTTACTCTAGGTAAATTCTTTCGTTTAGCAATCGCTGAATGCTTTTTGTTTGTGAAATTTTGTTTCCACTTAGTCACTTTAGCTGTAGCTTTTTGTTTTTACACCCTACACAGAGGGTGTATTCACTTTGCCATTCCGCTTGGAACGCATAGAAGGGGGCGTGGCAGGCATATAAAAGTGCATATATTATTGATCAGCGTCACCACCTGAGTCGATATAGGTATGTTCGTATGTCTATCTGCCTTTCTGTCTGTCTGTCTGTCTGTCCGTCTGTGTGTATGTCTGTCTGTCAGTCTGTCTGTCATATCATAGGTCACGCCTTCTTACAAGCTGCTAATGCTAGCAGCTTGTAAAAATGGGCAAAATCGGTTCACGGCCGCGCGTACCGTCCATACTTTATTTATGCGATTTTGATGAAACTTGTTGATTTAGTGAACATGTGGACAAATTAAGATTGAGCTTGGTTTTACATTCGCAAAGGCTCTTAAAAGGGCGTGGCACAGACCTTAAATATGATTTTAATGGCGCCATAGCTCGTTAGCCATGCAAGATATTGTGGTAAAATTACGTACTCGGATACAGATCATTAATATCTTGAAATGTGCTTAAAGTAGGCGGAATTGTAAATGTGGGCGTGGAATTTTTCAACAACCGAAATTTTTGATTTCGTACAACTCACAATTGGCAAATACGATTTTCATTAAAATTTTAGGTAATTAATTTTCAATGTAATTTTAACATTTATTTAGAAAGTACTTTCAATGCGCTGTAGGGTATGTGCGTTTCGGCCTGGCCTTGATAACACCTTTACAAATTTTTTTTTTTTTCGTTATAGAAAAGATGCCCGACATAATGGATGCGTTTCTTGCTCTTACTTATTTCTGTAAATGGGCAAAGAATAACATACAAAAAATAGTTTTGCAACAAAAACAATTTTGAAGTTAAGTTCTTGTGACTGATTTTCAATGGTTTTCTGTTGGAATTTTAAGTTTCCTTTAATGTTATCCTTTTTCAAAATAATGGTATTTGCTGGCATTAATAATATTTTTGTTTTGTTGATGGCTGATGGTTGAAGAGCATTGAAGTTCTGTTGTTGCAGCAATGGCAGAACACTGCTGTAACTGCTGCCACTTCCTATAAATTTCGCCACATTAATGCGGAGCATTGCTCAACTTTTAACTACTACTACTAGCTGTTGCATGGTTTTTGTTGTGCATTACTGTAGTGTGCTGAACTGAAAAATTACAACAATAAGCAGTAAGTGCGGTCAGAGCAGTTGCAACAGCTGTTGGTTTTTTTTTTTTGGTTCCTTAGAGTTCAAAAATTTCATTGTTATGTGTTGCTACACTTTTTGTTGTCACTGTTTTTTGTTGCTGTTGTTTAATGAAGCTTTATTTTGGCAGCATTGGATGCAGACGAATTAAGCATTTTGTGCTGACTTGCATATACTCTGGCATATTTTTGAGATATAAATCAGGGAAGCTCAGCTTCAACCGAAACTAGAGTATAGAAAAGTCATTTACTTAATGTATTTTGTTTTTAATAGAAACTCGTAGCTTTATTGTATTTTATCCAACGAAATTGTTGTCATTTTATAATGCAACAATTTTTGTCAAAGCAACTTATTTTGTATATTGAAAAAGCTTGAACAATCAATTGCAGTTTCATTTTCTTGCGAACATTTAAGTTCTTTTGTTGTGCTCTGCTTCTTTTGTTCTTAATCATTTTTCAACCGCATAATGCACTTCCGGAAGCGGAAACGTGCACTCAACGGAAGTGCCAATATTAAATGCTTTTAAGCTTTCAACACAAATTGCAGATTACTTAGCTTTATGAAACTTATGCAACTCATTGAAATTCTTCAAAAAAAAAAAAATACTTAAACTTAAGTAAATTATAAATGCAATGAGCTTAAGTTTATCAAATAAATAAAATTTAAAAACTATTGACAAAAACGATTAATTAGGATTGCAATCTGAAAAAACATGAAATTTCACTTAAAATTTCATTCAAAGAATAAATTTTTCATTTAAGATTTCATGCTGTTTATTAGCATTGGAAAAAAGGATTTCATTTTGCTTCAAAAATAAAATAATAGGCATGCAATAAGCTTTTTTAGTATAAATATGTTGCTCTAAGAAATAAATTATTAATATCGGATTAGTATATTTTGCGATAAAGCGTTACAAACCATTTTCATGTAAGTTATTTTATATTATTAGTTTAGATGGATCTTTTTTGTGTTTTTAAATTTTTTATTAAGAGTGTGGGTTGGTTATTTGTACAATTTTTTCTTCATACTCGTGACTGCCAAAAAGCCGATCTTAATAAAAATGTTTTTTTAAATAATTCAGACACTTGGTATCCTTTTGAATAGCTATGTAGAATGTAATAAAAAAATAATTATGTCATATCTGAAGATAATCTTATTCAAAGTGTTGCTTTAGTAATTTAGTTGTGCAAAATTGTGTTTAAATCAGTACCAACAAATCGTTGAACATTTCTTTTCGTCCAAAGAAAGTCACTTTTTTCACAATTGCGTCCGTCGATGTTTATATCAAAATCACTTTTTAGACTCCGATTTTCAAAAGCTCATAAGTTTCGGGACTGTGTTTTTAATTGAACTGCATCCCATCGATTAGTGCTGTAGGTAAAAAATGTTTGCTCATCAACGGACTTTGCCATATGGCAACATTTCAAAAATTCATTCGTAGATATAATAATTATGGAGAAAGTACTGTATCTCTTCTCAATTTATTTTTTTAACATTTCCAACAATCCAAATCTAAAAAATGAAACTCAAAACACCACGTGAAAATTCGACAAAGTCAAATTATCAGCTAATACTCGCAGCAAAAACATTTTTCCGATAAAATGCCGCGTAGCTCAAGTCTGTATGAAGACAGCAAAAACTTTAATTTTTGAATTTGTTTTCGTTTTTAAATGCTTTTAAAAAATGTCCTATGTTCTGCGGAAAAACTACTACTACACAACTCAATTCGTTATACATAAGGTCAATAGTGTTACGTTTATTTTGCTTTTTCATTGTGTTAAAGTGTTGCAGCATGGTGTTATTTATACTGCTTAAAAATAAAAAAAGAAAAGTCCTGCAGTTAAATAGCCCAAAGTTCTCGCATGCAACATAAAGTTCCCATATTTTATTATATTTCATTCTTTTCCGCACAAGTCCTTTCTACTGATTAAGTCTCTCTCTGCGCTGCTTCAGCTTCATTCAGTTTTTCCACTGCATGCAGGATATTGTATTCATTTCTCGTAATTAAAAACCAACTTTATCTTTCTTCGTTTTACGCTACGTGATTAAGTATATCGTTTTCATGCTTTGCTCTGGCAACATCCTTGTTAATCTAATAATGAAAATCTTTTTATATATAGGGTGTGGTATGGTTGTTAAATAAAGTTTTTCATTTATTTCTGTAAAGTTGAAATTGGGAATTGATTGAGAAAAAATTGATTTTATGCTGTTAATTTAAGTATTTCGTGCAAACGTTTTGTGAATGAACTGAAATTGTTGTTAATTTAAATGAATCTGCTTCAAAATGAGAACTTTAAAGTAATTACCATATGCCATGTTGTCTCTTTTAAATTTAAAAGTTTTTTCAACGAAATATCTTCCTTAATGGCATAAATTGTATTCGCGTAATGTAGTGCATTGTTGTGAAAATAATTCACAAAAGTAACTTTCAATTCCGAATAACTTTCGTTGCTGCTTGGGAAAAACTTTTTACGCAGTAAATTGATTGCGTAAAAATTTTCAACTGCTTTCGAAATGCTGGAAAAAAACTGATGCATTTACAAAGTAACGAAACCACTTCAAACTTGGCATTTAGCGGTGTTGGTGGTTGAGTTGGTAGGAAAACTCAAGCACTTTTTTTGTTTTTCAATAAAGCAGTTATGACACTATTTCTCAAAAGTTTTACATATGCTTAGCAGTCAATGCTAGAGATATTGAAATGAGCGCTAAACTAAAATTATTGCATACACAAGATTTTTTCAGGGATATAATTACCAGATTTCTTTAAAACATCACTGTGACATCGTGCACTTTTTTAAGAAAATGTATTAAACTAAAATGTAACATCATATCTTTGAAGAAAAAACTTACAAGCAAGTGTTATGTTTAAAGTACCAAGAATATTATCCTTAATTTGAAGGATCTGCTTTAGTAAAACGATTTATTTTTCTAAAAAAAAGGTAGCACAATAAAAATCCACTTTCAACTAAATCGATTCCTAGATTCGCCGTGGGAACGCCTTACTTAATTAAGGTGTGACATCACCGACTATTGAAAAAATAAGTTACGTTCGGCACTGCTGCTCTTCAAAATCTTTCCACCAAAAGAAAAGCGATGGGATTATGTAGTGTGATGACAGCTAAAAATGAATGGAATGGAAAGATTCTCACAGTATAATATTTTTAATTTATGTCTCTATGGAGAGTGCCACGCCAACTAAGTTCTTTTCAGAGCTTTTCCGAGTCATTCCGGCTATTAAGGTGAAATTTGGTTCCATTACATGAAATAGTTCTCACAGCATGGCATTTTCAGGTTTTTGCTTGCATGGGAAGTGCCACGTCTTGTCGTCGAAATTAGTAATTTTTTTCTCCTGCTACTCCTTGAATTTTTTCTAAAGCTGTAGTATTTTTTGATAAATTTGGTTACACTACTTACGAAGTTCATTCAATTTTCTCGTCCACACGATTTCCAAAGACAGGCAGACTGACAGACAGAGCGACAGACAAACAGACATGTGGTCATAACTAAATGATTCAGGTGGAGACTTTTATTGAGAATAAATATGCCTTTTTATATATGCCACACCCTCTCCTACGCGTTACAAAAGGAATGATAAAGTGAATTTACCCTCTGTTTAGGGTATACAAATAAAAGAATGTGCACGAATTTCTTTTTTAATGCCCATTTGAATATCGTATATTATAAAATATTTAATTTTTAAGTCAGATAAAATCAATCATATTAAATTTAATAATCTCATAAAAAAGTCATACCATATTGGCTTAACGAAATCATCAATTGCTTGCATGCAAAAAACCGAGACCAACATTTTTCTGATTTTTTTATTAGTACTTTGACACTTTTCGAGTTAAAAAGTTTGATGTTTCCTAAGTAAGTTGCCACTCGAACATGAAAAGTAACGCAGAACTTACACGACTGCAGCAAACTTTTCAATTGTGGGTCACAAGAGCGTGGTAAAAGGAGCAACATACCAAGCATTTAAATATAAAAAGTTTATTCCAAATGCGGATACAGATAAACAAAAAATATATTTGAAGCTTAAGAAAAACGAAAATATTTATTGCTACCGAGCGGAAAATGTTTTGAAGAAATGTTATTTTTTATGTTATCTAAAGAAAAACTTAAGAGAAAGTGAAGGGTGTGTTTAAGTAAGTGTGCAAGTAGTCGCTGAATGATTAACTTTGCATTATGTACGTGGAAATCTTATTGTTACATTTGAAATCCGTGGCAAATAAAATGCTTTCGAGAAAAACTATGCAGATAATTACGCTTACACATTTGTGAACAACTCAATGAACTGCCAAGCTATCCAATCAATATGACAGAGATAGCTCTTTTAGTTAAAGAACAATGGAAAAGGATAAGAATATTCTTGATTTAAAATAATAAATCTGTGTTGACAGTTAAGAAATTGCTACCTTATCAACCACGGCGATTGAAATTACATTAGTGACAGATGAATTTTATTTGAAACAATAAGACTTTTAGCCAAAATGTCAAAAAATTTAGATAAGTGTAAAAATTTAAAATAAATTTGCTATGAGTAAAAGTTCTCGTTTTCGAAAGGTCCTTAATATAGGCCCCTGTTTCGGTGATGAACTTCAGGTGGAGGTGATGAATCTCTTTCCGCCAAACCATTTTTTCAGTTTTAGAAGCAGGAAGTTGTCGCTGGCGGCCAACTCTAAAAAAAAGATTTAGAAATGTGCCTTTTTGCTGTAGGGTTATCTTATTATACGACAGCTTATACTCCTGAGTTAACACAGTCCAGTTCGTTATAATCGTAAGAATCGCTAAGTGACTCCTCTTCCCTTCCTATATTTTGATCATCAATAACACTGTTATACCATCAAAGCTATTTTAAATTTCTCCAGTTATTATCAAATTGTTTTTGAATTAGGTTTCTACATCTTTCTTTTTATTTATAGTCAGTGGTATGGTAACTGAATCAGTACTATATAGCCTGGGGCATATAAACAATAATAAAGATTTCTTAAGCGACTATAGCAAATACGCCTTTTTGTTCAAACAAACAAAAATTGAATGGAAATGTGTTGTTTTGCATGAAACTGCGATTTTTTATTACGAGTTTCCCTTGGAAATATGTCTTCTTTGTAATAGATTTTCAACTAGATATTTTATAATAATATCTACGATAGCATTCTTAGGTTTCTTCAGGAACATAAGTGGATATATGCCCTATTGAAAAATCTCTGCTCAGTTAACGAGAAACAAATTAAATAAAGTGAAATTACGAACTAAATTGATTTTAGCACTAATGCAAAAACTAAAAATTTTAAGAATATTTTTCATTTATAAAAATATTCTTAAGTAATTTAAAGTATGCATTCAAACTATAAATAATATTAAACAGTTTTTTTCGATTTTCAATATTTTACAAAAATTTTACAAGACCTCTTGCCTTGGGGACCTTATCTTGAGCCACCATTTTAAAAATTGCTAAAGGCCCCATAAAATTTGATAGCTTAGATATTGAAGAAGACTTAAGTATATATGACTTTTTACAAGAAGGCCACACCATTTCAGGACACGCAGATGATATGGTTGACGTGAAATGCCACAAATATGATATTGCTACAACTTTGTGTTCAATATGTACTATGATTTAAAAGATAATTTTAGAGTGAATCAGAAAAGTTCTACTATAATGAAAAAACAGTTTTGTTCTATAGTTTTTACAAAATATATTTTCACTATTTAGCTTTTTTCGCCCACAGTGCAGCTTTCAATACTAAAGTGAAATTAATGATTTGCGAGTGTTGTTACCACTGACATTAATTTCCACTTGCGTGGATTTGCATTTTCTCAAATAGTTGCATAAAAGTTCTTGTATAAAGTTGAAATGAATTGGAAAAATATTCCTTTAAGTACTTAAGTTGGTACGTAGTATCGAAGTTTTCAAGTTGCAAAATAGAAAGAAATGAAATGTCAATTTATTGTTTTTTTTTTTTTCATATTTTGATAAGAAAAACTTCTTAAGATACGCAAAATTGTAACCTTTTAAGAAATTTACATGCTAGAGAGGGTTCTTATCCCTTCAGCTGAAATATTGTTGTTTTATAAAAGTTTTATTTCTGATTTTTTCGCTGCATAAATTTTTCAAAGTTTATTTTCATCTTAAGCTTTTAACTTTTTTTATAGCATTTTTAATTAAGTTTGCTTAACTGCGAACTAAGTTTTATTCGTTTTTTTTTTTTTTTTTTGATAAAAAGAAATTTATTTATTCATTTATAACTTTTGAAGTATTCGAATCTGTAATAAAAAGATGAATTTCATTTGAATTTTACTGTTGATAAATAGAAACAGCAATAAATTTTTAAGTGTGTGATAATTTTGTGTTCTAATAAAATTTTACTTCCTCAATGCTTTGTTTCCTATTTGTATATAAATACATTTTTTCTGATGATGCTTTAAGTAATATGCTAAACGTAAGGCTTATCCCGGCGAGAGAGTGACATACCCACCCTGTTAGTTTTATGCGTGTGTTTATTTATTTAGTTATTCAAACGTTTTTTTATTTTGAGTAGCTGGAGTTAAAAGTATGCAATTGTAGGGAATAGTGACGTGATCGCAGTAACGCTGCAAGTTTGCGCTTGAGTTACACGCTTGCAAACAACGCTCGGGTACGTAATACCCTGCCACAGGGCATACATTTTTTGAAATATTATAATGTAGTAATATTCTTATAAGTGACACATAGAATTACCAGATGACCTGCCTTGAAACGTAGTACACCCTAAAAATTAAATTTTTTCTTTCCCATAGTCGAAAAATTTTGCGTCCAAAAAAAAGGTCCTTACATTAAAAAACGGTAAAATTAAAAATTTTCCAAAATCTCCACCTACACATTCTAATTTTCGTTAACTAAAAAAAAGGTCCTTACTTGACTTTCAAAATCCCTAACAAAATGAAATACATTTCACGACCATTTTTCCGCCCCCTTTCAGTCTTTTTTTCTCACAGGTTTTTGACTCTAAACACACAAAGCAAAATTCTATGGAAATAATGCAAAGCAAGACTCTATGGAAATATGTTTTTTAAAAAAAGTCATCATATCAGGCAGCTACGACGGAAGTTTTGGTTTTTCGTGGTTAGTTTGTTCGTTGCTTCATCAGAGGTGTGTGAAAAAAAGCGTTGAGAACACCACACGAACCGAATTTATCTGTAACTTAGGCTTTACTTTAGTATAAGACCAAAAAAAATATACCAAAATTTATTCGTCAGAGAATCTCATTTCATATCAATGAACCTCCACGTCTACTTGCCAAAATGGTCCTAGCTGCTACGTTAGATGTGGAGTTGGCCCAAGCAAGAAGGATCGTAAGACAAAACACGCACGTTCAGCCTTTGGTACATAAGTTTTAGAGCCAATTTTGTAATTGGGTATGTCATACTCTTCGTAACTTTTTGTCACTACATTCTCGCCGGGTTAAAAGAAGTCCCATTTTAATCCCTATAAAAAATTTGCTAAAAATCGATAAATAAAGCACTTCTTCAGCTGTTCGACTGCAGTACATTCTTCAATTTCAGAAAAAATTTGCGCCATAGTGTTAAATTGCTATGGTTGCAAAATATGCATTGTGTTTTTGTAAAATGATATCTGCAGCATAATTAAATTAAATAATTAGTTGAGCATGAAATGAAACAATATATGATATAAATAGTCTGCACGGAAATATGTTATTAACATATAAGACATTTTAATTGTTTTATGTTTCGAATAGAGCTAATGAAGTTACCCATCAATCTCTCTGTTTTGATATCAATCTTTATCTGTACACTTGCGTGCAGTAAATAAATGAGCCACACATAAAAAAATTCAACCCAGTAAAGTTTTTATTTAGCTGGTAAATCAGAAAACATGCCAAAAAAAGATTTATGCTCTGTTGTATGCGTAACATCTGCTTTATTCAATGTTTAAGCCAAATTGTTGACCATGATGGTTTGTGGTTTGCCACAATAGCTAACATTGCGTGCGTGCGTGTAAAAGAAATTGTTGTGATGGGTTTTGATCTCTTAAATTAAGTCCCAAAGACAAATGATGTTTTTGAATATTATTCCAACTTAAAGTTTTAATACAAAAATACTATAATTTAATCCAAGAATAATTCAGTGTATTTAAAGAGTAGAAAATAGATCTATGATTTATTTCTATTGAATAATTGATGTGCGATTTCTAGAAGAAATTTGAAATATTTGGAAAATTGTTTGTGAACATATAAATCATTGAAATACGGCGAGGCAACTGTGACCTTGTTAAACGAAAATTAAAGATCATATGTTAAACGTTTGTATATTAATCAAAATATATAGAAGCAAAATGTAGAGATCTTTAAGCCATATGAAATAAGTTCAGCAATTTTTAATTGTTTCGTAATAATAGCAGCCGTTGATGTTAATTGTCAAACGAAATAATTCGCCAAATCTACTTTTGCGCATTACCGATTTATTTTCTTATTAATTTTGAAATTTTCGAATGATATAAAAACACTTGAAATTCAGTACAAACTGTACAAACTGTTTATGTACAGTACAAACTGTTTATGCTGAAATTTTTTAAATATTTTCAATGGCTATGTCGAAATTATGTTAAATTCCATTCACCAAAAAATAAACATCAGCAAAATCCGATGATACCCTAATTATTTATACAGAAATCAAACTTAAGTACAAATTAAAATCACGCAGGCCAAGAAAATCAGATCAATCTTCATACTTAGAGACTAGAATATAAGCTTCCAAAGATTTTCGGTAAGCTGAAGTTGAGTATGATCACAGAATTGCTACATTAAATCAGGATTTTAAGATATCCTAACCTAAAATTGCTAAAAAAGCGGGTTTTTCAACATATGGAGTTTTTTTTTTCAAAAAACTATGTATGAAACTTTAAAGTGCAAGTCTCCTTTTTTCAAATGCCGTTGAGTTTTCTAAAACATCTTCTTATTTTTTTCCTCCAATTTTTCGTATTTTGAAATCTTTCATTTGCGCATTTTTAACACAAAAATTTTAAGAAATTGAGAAACGGCAAGATTACTTAAGAAAAGTTAAAGCAACAAAAAATCTTCAGCTATTCGAAATCGGTACTGGTTCTCCACATAGCAACTAAGTAGCTATTTCGCAATAGTTCCTTTAACTTTCAGCTTAATGTACGCCATAAGTTGCATTGCTTAAACTTAAAACAGCATCAATTGGCTAAAGAAAAGTTACTAACTTTATACTGTCAATTTCTGCCGATTATGGAGGCTAAGTTAAGGCTTAGAGAGGCTTCTCTGCAATATTTCTTTGAACGGCTTAAAAATCGTTCATGCGTAACTTCTTTAGACTACCTACATACATAAAAACTTAAATTCAAAAACTTTTTAGCATAAAAAATAAGCCTCATAAGTAGTATCAAGTATGAAAGTGTTTCCGATAAGGATTTTTTTTTTGCTTTTTATTTCAACTTTCTTACAATGTTATTCAAAGCAAGTGCACAATACAAAAAGAATATGTAAATACTTTAAGGAAGAAAATTTTTAAAACACTTGATGTTGAAACTACTGACTTTTATCATATTTCTTTTGCTTTTAAAAACTCTTCATACACTTAATTGGATTTTAAATGTACAAATAATTAACTCAAGTGTAAAATTTTATGATGACTTTTGCCGCAAACTTAAAGGAATTGAGTGAGAAATTAAATTTTCTAGCTTTGTTAAGATGCATAAATTTATGCAACGTACCACATAAGGACATAAACGTGCAGTTTGTAAAGCTTTTTTCTTTTTGTAGCCATTTACAGCTTGGCAATTTTCATAGCGTAAAAAAAGAATAATTTCGCGATTATGTGCAGAAAATCTGCAGTTGTTTGGAAAATGTTACTTAAGCGCAAAATTAAATATAAAAGATTTAAAATGCACACAACTAACAAGTTCATGAGTTTGAATTTTTCAAATTCAAACAATCGGTCTTTATTCTGCTTTTGCAAAACAAAGGCATTTGTTTGTGGTATTAGTGCATTGTAGCTGCCACAACAATAATAATTTTATAACAATAAATAAATATGTTCTACGACATTTCATCCTGCTGGCTTACAACAATGCTGCGTCCTTCGTAATTCAACAAAACGTTGTTCAAAATAAAAATTTTCAATGTCAAAAGCTTCATTTTATATTTATTTTTTTGTTTCTCTAAATTGCAAAGTCTTGTCCTTTTTTTTTGCAATTTGTAGAGAGCAGTAAACTTTCACTTCCATAGTTTTCATGAAATTATAGTTTGTTTTGCTTTATACTTAAGTTTATGTTGAGGATATATCCTGTCGTAGAATAGAATTTTATTGTTTAAACTTCTTTGGTATTTAAGTGAAGATTAACTATTTTGTGCAAAGAATAATATTTGTCATATATTAAAGTCTTTGCACATTTCCATGTTAATGCAAATTTGTCAAGTGCAATTTATTTTTTTTGGGAAATTAATAATTAAAATTCCTGCATATCTAAGCTAAGTATAGTTTGAGCTGACCGAAAATATCCTTTGAACTCAATAATTTGCAAGCGCTGTTTATTTGTTGGTCTATTTGCGGTAAAATTCCAAAACTTACTGAGCATTTTGGGCGTTAACTTATGTTACAAATCAAGCGTGAGGTGTCAAAAAGCTTACGCTTACATACCAAATAGCAACAAAATCACCCGCTACAATTCCGGGCGAGTATTTATGAGAAAGTTAGCCCAAAACTCATATGTTTTTTAGAGAAAAAGATTTTTTTGTCGATTTTTCTTATTAAAATTTTTGATTTTTTTCGAGATTTGGAAAATTCTACTTACGCTAGTGTGCAAAGACTACCAGAAAGTTTGCAATATTTTTTGTAGGAATTAAGCAAAAATTTGTTAAAAAAATTTTTTCAAACTTCAACGATTACTTACAGCCTCTCAAAAAACTCCATTTGACTTAATGTTCTTTTTAATTCAAATACTTAGTGTTGCAACTAAAGCAAATCACATAAAAGAAAAAAAGGGACTAACAACAGTCATACCAGCTATTATCTCTATGTATTTATATCCTTGACATTTATTTACAAAAAACTTGGCTCATAAAAAGAAATCTTTTCTTATCACAGAGTATTGTTGAGTTAAAGCTGAAAAGAAGAAGAAAAAGCCAAAACCAAAGTGTCAACTGTTCACAGTTGGCTTTGCTGTCAACACTTGGGCCAACATCACTACAAGTTTTCCAATTTTTTTTAGTGCTTTTTCTTGGCTTGATTTGGCTTTTATTAGTTTTATTGGCCTCCTTAACGACTTGTCAATAAGTTTGCATCTCAACCATCAGCAGAAAAAACACATTGTCTGAAAGCATCATGCACTTTTAAGTATTTGTGGAAACCATTGGTTGACTACATTGAGAGAGAAATAATATAAATCGTAAATGTAACAATGAAACTTCAGGATTGGCAATAATTCTTTGAGCATTTGCGTTGAGTTTTCATTTGCAATGCTATAACATTAGCCGTGCAAATATTGCATTGAAAAGCTATAAATTTTGTGATGAAAAGGATGTGCTAAGAGCTTCCATCATACTCGTAATAATAAAAGTGTTGATAAATAAATTGTAAAATCACTCCAAAGTGTTGAATTAAATTTATTTACAGATTCTTAAATCGCAAACCTTTTATTATTTTCATTTAGAGTTTCTTCGTTTTATTAAACTAATCAAAATTTTGTTATAAATGTAAATTTTGCAGAGAAGTACAACATCATAAAATGAAGTACTACGCTGAATGCTTTGTAAATGAAGTGAGGGACGTGTGGGAGTTACCCAAAATCATTTTAACTTTTGTTCGATATTTGATTTTGTTCGATTTTTTATTTGCTTTCTTTCATGCTTAAGATTCTATGCCCAAGGAAAAATTTACCAAAGAAAGTTTATAGCATTTGATCTAAATTTATTGGCCATATACATAATAAGAAGAAAAGATTCATAAATGAAACTAACGAAATATAGAACGAAATAAGAAATTCTTATTTAAAATTTGAATCAAATAATATAATTTTTCACGAATAAACAATCGCATGACCGCATGTCTCTTATGGCTTGATACTGCAGCCATACAAGTCACTTGAAAAACATGACGTCACATGTTTTCAGAGACACACGAGATAAGGCACATTATGTTCCATTTTTAATCGCTTTACCGAAACAAATGTGAGAAATATGTGATTCGCCTTTGACATATAATATATAATATGACAGGTAGCCTAGTATGTAGCACGCAGGATTACGAATCGCTGGGACATGGGTTCAATACCGACTTTGCAAATTTGTAAAGTGAGCAAAAGTTAAATTTGAAAATAAAATAGAATTATATATAATAAAATTCTACAATTTGCATAGTAAATAAAGTAAATAAAGACACCAAAGTCTCTTAAAGACCGGACATATTATTTATGTGTTTAAAGATGTCTTTTAAACAGCTCAGAAAGATACCTTAGCGAGTCTCTTGAAAGATATCAAAGAGGAGAAATGGTCTTTATTCTTCATATGCCAAAATGACTCTTATAAGCCGCTATACAGAATTTATTATATATGTATTATATATTGTCTTTCTACTTGTCTTTAAAAGGCCTCTAATAGAATCTATAAAACTTTTTTTTGCTACTAGGGACTTCATAGAATTTTTCAAACTATTTGAACATGGCAGCTTAAGGGGCAGTTTTCTCTATTCCTTGGAAATTGATTTTTTAGCTATAACTATTGAAGATTTAATTTCAAAGTGAGCCGTCAAGGGCTCAAATTTTTGTCGATATTTTGCCAGCAATACTTATTCTCGCACCGGGTGATAATTTTTCTAGGTATTCCATTTCTAGTGAGTTGATGTTAATCACGAGTATACATTTATGCTTGTCAATGACTACAATGTCTTTTGTAAAATGTTCAAAACTACGAAGTCTAAAAAAACACCCTGTGTATTTTATGTATTTGAGTAATCGGAAAGCAGTTTTGGAAAATATTTCAACGGAATTTCTTCTTCATCAGTGAATTCCCCAAACAAAACGTCATCAACACTAAGAAATGGAGTAATACTACTACTCATTTTTTGATAGTAGTTTCAATTTAAAACTTTTTTGTGTGTACCTTGAATTGCAGATAACACAGAAGAATAAAGAGCTCAAAATAAACCCTCTGTTGCTCTCTGATGCGATCTCAAAAATGGGTTGAAATGATTTGTAAAAAATTAAAAAGCGGATTCTTAAGTCTTTGCATAGATTTAAAAATACTCGTAGGTTTAATGGAATAGGTCATAAATCAAAAAGCTATACTTTGTTCCATTAATAATGTGAACAGAAAATAAAATTTAGAAAATCAACCAAAAAGCACAAACTCATTAAGCCAAGAATTAAATTCCATCACAAAATTACAACTTTATAAATTAACTAAGGTGTTTTAGGTACGATCCTTCCACATAATTAATTTTTTCATCCTACTTGTTTTGCCTACTTTCGATTTTGAACTCTTAACCCCGCTCACATTTACTAACAGCACGCCAAAAACTCAACAAATTTTATTAATCACTTCTCCTTGACTTTAACAAATTAATTTTCTACGACTACAAAATTCACTGACGTTCGACTTAATTTACCAAATTTACTTGTTTTGTGTCTAATTACAAATTTCCGCATCCTTTCTCTTCCTTTTATTACAGTAAGAAAGCAGTTAAACGAATATTGTCATCCTTTTTGTTGTTAACCTTCACCCGTACACACTCCTCTCTCTACATCAAGCTGCCGACAAACACAGCTACGCTTTGTTACAAAGTGACATTGACAGCAACAAATCAAGCCAATGAGGAGTGGGCGGTGTGACAGCGATGACAGCTTCAGTTACAGTTACAAATTCCGTCGACGCCGAATTGAGCGGACGCGCTGTAACAACGGCCGTTATTGCTAGTGTTGTTGCCCATGCCAATAGCGTATTATTGCCGACCACAGCAAACATTTCAGTTGAATTGAGAAATGACAACAACAACAACAACAACAGCTACAACAAATATACAACAACAATAATGAATGTCTTTAGCAACAACAACAGCAGTACATTGAATATGCTGTCCGCAGCTGCCAGCAGTATTGCCAGCTCATCAATGAATGTTGTTGCAATGCAACCGGACAATGTATCCTTTGCCTATGATGAGTCGCCAATGGCCACTGAACAGGATGCAATAAATCGTTCATTTTTGTTGCTTACAACTGCTGTCACGTCGGTAACAGCAACAGCAGCAGCAACAACAAATGACACCCACCAACAACAAATTGTGCACAATGTAAGCGATGAGGATTGGGCACATTTTTACGATTTAATACTCAGTTGGCAGGGTATCTGCCTAATTGCTGTCTTTTGTACTTTCATTGTCATCACTATCATCGGGAATACGTTGGTAATACTTGCTGTCATTACGACACGCCGCCTAAAAACTGTAACCAACTGTTTTGTGATGAGTCTGGCAGTGGCCGATTTATTGGTGGGAATTTTTGTAATGCCACCTGCGGTTGCGGTGCACTTAATAGGTGAGTACCACTCGCGGGAGTGAAAATGAATTGTTTTGAGTTTTAATTAACCCATTGTGGAACAAAAATAAATTGAGTGCGATTTTTAATACCATTGCTCAACTGAACATTTATATTGAAGTATTGTTATGCTGTTATATCGATACATTAAATCATCGATATATTATAAAAGTGATTGATTGAAGTATACTCTCATAGTTTAATTATCATATCCCCATATCTGCCATATAAATGTTAAAAACTGCTAATTCAGAACTCTTTCATGCTTTTAAAAAAAGGTACAATAAACATTTTCCTCGCGTCTGCCATCATTTTTAAGAAATGTGTCTAAGCACAATAACAGAAAAATGCAAGAGGCAAACGTTTTTTTTTTTGCTGTGATTAAAAATTTTTATCATTTTTTTTTTAATAATTTGAGATATAGCAAGTGAAGTGATTTTATCGTCAGCAGTTTTCGATAATTATAAAGATTTTGTCATCAACAACAACATCTGTCACTTAGTTATAGCTGAATTTAAGAATTGCAATACAACAAACATGCAAGCAAAAAATTGATTAACTTAGCATTTTATTGTGTCTGCCTCTTGGTTTACTAGTGTTTTTAGTTATAGAAAGCATAAAAAAGAGAGGCAGACAATTCTAGTGCTGATTTATCGAAGTCAGACGTAGCAGGACAGCTGCAAAATTTAAAATTGTTCTAAAGACAATACTGAAGACAACGAAATGTGAAAAACGATAAAATGAATTAAAATAGTATTTTTTATTTTATTTTAATCATTGCTGTTATTAAAAATGCAGCAGTTTAGACCTCTGCCCCTATATTTTCGAAGCCTTTACTATGCTCTTAAGACATTGTATCATAGGCAGACGCGATTAAATAATTTAAAAGATTTTTTTGCAATCACAAAATAAATTTATCCAAAATTTTAGAAGTTAAATTTACTAAATTATAGCAATGCCTTTATATTTTCGTTATCTATGCTATGCTCTTAAAACAATATACTAGTGGCAGACGCAATTATATAATTTATTAGAGTTTTTAATTTGCAATTACACAATCAATTTTTTCAAATAATTCACTTTGCTCTAAGTTTTTCTAATTTACATATAAATAAACTACAATCCATATCAACGGACGGTAAAATCATATCCCGAAAATGATATGTTGTTAATTATTATTGATTCTGATCACTACATATATCAGAAGCTATATTTTCAGCACAAATTGGTCAAAATTGACGCACAGTGTAGTATATCACACAATTGTCTTGATATTCTCAAAAATCCTCGCATATAACAAACATTTTTGCGCAGCATCAGTAATGTGAAAAATGGGTTAAGCAGCAGCCATTAATGAGTAATCTTCATTAAAGCTATCATTAAACTTGGCAACTCTGGTCCCATACAAATTAACTAAAGTACATCAAAACTAAAGCGTTGTTAATGAACTCATTGTTTCTTGTTGCTACTGCTGCCATCATTAAAGCCCTATGGGCATATCCAGCTGGATTTTGATGATGATGTAATTGTAAATAGCTTGATTTTTCTTACTTTAGTAATCATGTTGACAGTAGTAATAACAACAAAAATAACATACACAGTTGTTGAAGAAATGTTTACT
Organism: Meiosimyza decipiens; assembly: GCA_963680825.1. NCBI lineage: Eukaryota > Metazoa > Arthropoda > Insecta > Diptera > Lauxaniidae > Meiosimyza > Meiosimyza decipiens. The sequence continues at coordinate 11,472,804 of OY804259.1, forward strand.
CTCCTCTATAAAGTGCTCTGTAGTTTTGTTTATAATGGGGCAATATATATTTTATAGTGAATTTATTTTATGTTTGTATGCTTTCCCTGTAGGTAAAATATTTAAATAGCTGAATTTGAGTGAAAATCAGCAAATAATAGGACCAAGAGTAAGAAAGCGTTGCTGTCCTTAAAAAAAAAGCTATATGTGAATACTTTGACGCCAGTACATGTTAGGAAGAGTTTCTGACAGTCGAAAAGTCCATTGTGATTTCCAATAAATTTTGCGATTTCTTCAATTCCGCTATCTGTAATATACTTATATGGAGTTTTTCTACATATTTCGATTTTTTCTACATATATCGACTTGATCAATATTCTACAACATTTTTTATACTTATCGATACCTCATTAAGTTCACTCATCATGCTGCAAGTTCTGTCCTCAGCAGCCTTTTTTATTATACTATATTAAGGTGTTTTACTTCAAAATTTAGTATACACTCAATCATTTTACGATTTTTAAAAACTAAATTTTAAAACATCAAATATTTTGTTTTGTGAAATTTTCCGCATGGGACCTTAATGTGTTGCCAAAAGAAAACAGAAAAGAAATAAATGAATAAAACATACACTTCGAAAGAGCCCATGTGACACTTATCAAATTGTATTTTGTGTCCATATGTTTACGATGCACACTAACCATACAATGTGTATATTTTATAGGGTGTGGAGCTTATAATTTTTGATGAATTACTTGGCGTTGGCCCCAATAATTTATTATAGCCATATTTCTATGCACAGCACGTTGTTCAATTTAGCTTTTTAACATATTAAACAATAGGGTCAAATGCTTTTTTTTCGGGAACATTAATGATACAAGTGTCAACAGAAGAAATCGGAAAAAAAACATCGGACAGAATTTCAAAATGAATGCAATTTCAGTTGAGTTAGCTATTTTAAACTTTGTACAATATTTTACGTGAAACAGTAATAATGATGATTGATTGAAAATAATAAAAAAACTATCAATATTAATTTTTTCCCAGATCTTAAATAATATTATATATAAACCTGAAATAATAAAAAAAACTTAACTAACGGAAATGCCCCAAAATTCACCAGTGCTTCTGTGGCACAAAAAAAATATCCTTAAACCTAGCAACTACAGTACCATCCTTTGTGCGCTAGTCACTGCTGTTGAAAACCATATAATTAACTTAAAAATAGTTGAGCATTAGACAAAGAGCGAAGGTATCACAAGCATGCCCATGGCTAATTGAAATGTAATGTGAAACTTTTACAAACAATCTGAGCAACAGTTTGTGTTGTTGTAAAAATGCGCCTTACTACCAGCAAACATCCATTGCACCAAAACACGTGAAAGTTATAGTAAGTAGAGTTGCCTGCGCTCCAATTGATGCCAAAGCATCTCAGTACTTTAAAAAAGTTTGGTATACTGCTGGTTATTTTCTTTTAAAGTTCACATAATAAATAGTCTTGGTTTCACTTTTATAGTTCTTAGAAACTTTTATGCCATTTTTGGTTTAATAGCAGTGGCAACTAAAAGTAAAAAAAATCAAATCAAATATTTCCCAAATTGTACACTAAGTTAAAGGTCACTAAGGAAATATGCAAAATATAAATAGACAGGTGTCTTAAATTGGCAAACAGTGAATGGATATACAGAGATTATATTATCATTGGTAGCAAGAAAAAAAAAATACAGCGAAATTGCACACAAATGAGAAAAGTTTTTCATTTCCGGCCTACGTTAAATTATTTACAGGCATAAATTGCAAACCATAACGTACAATGGAGCAAAACCAAAAGAAATAAAATAAATAAAAGATGACAAGAAAAAATTTAGCAAAAAAATCAAAATTAGAGGGTGCGCTGTAAAAAAAAAATTATTGGTGAAAAAAATGACAGTTGTGCTGAAAAAAGTAAAATTTGTGGTAAAGGGGTGGTGCCATGCTTTTGTGGTGATATCACACATCCAATGCGAGTGCTTCCATTCATTTTTTTTTAAACTTAAACATTTGTTAGATTAGTTTAGAGCAACGGCTTTATATCCTCATATAGATCAACAGGCTCCATAATGCTACCACAAACTCTCTACTTTAGTTTAATATTTATGTCTTGTTTTAGTGATAATGGAAGAACAATCCCAAGTTTTTGCCGCTATTGAGTGTAGCTGTCTTTAAGTAAGTAATGTTCTTGAAAAGGAGCTTTGCTTATAGTTCTGAATTATCATTACTCACACAAAGAAAATATTTTATTCTCCTCACATGGCGTTAAAGCATTCTAGGAAATAATTTGATACTTTAAATTTATAAAGCGGCTTAACTATTTAGTTAGAAGTATATGCTTTTATTTTAAATAAACTTTTCTGAAAATATATTACTTAATTTTGAATTGCAACATTAATCATGACCCTGAATATACTCCGATTTTTTGGTTGAAAAAATAAAAAAAAATTTTTTAGCCATTGAATTATTTAGGGGTCAAGTAATCAGTTTAATATTATTTAATTCAACCTGGGGATGATTTTTTAAGCTACTACTCTTACAAAAAGATCCAAAATAAGACATTCAGACATTTTAAGATTCTGCGGAGATTGTACTTTGTAATACCAATACATCGAAGGCACTGTAAGTTCTCGATCGCTTTTGTGTTGATGTTTGGGGAAGGGCCGTTCACTAGGCATCTACTTCTTATAGTAAGATTGGCCTCACGATCGCCGTACCAGTTTAAGCAGTGGTGACAGATGATTTCATATAAATTTTTATTGGCACAAATAACGTTGCATGCTTTCGTTAGACATTTTGCTATACATTTTCTATACTACCAAAAAAATTTTCAATCTTAAATAATGTTGAAAAATTTTGTCTCAATGGATAAAAGTATAGTGGCACTTTCAAGCGCTAAAACAAGTACTTCATCGAGAACCGATGAATATCGTTATCATAATGGGGATCAATCACGAAAAAGGTCTGGCCGATATCTCATTCTCTCCAATAATGTAGTTAAACACTGGAATAAAATGTTTTTGTTTTGTGCCTTAGAGGCTGGGTACTTATATATAAAAATCAATGTCTGTTAGTATGTTATCTATAGACATAGAAACTACTGAGCCGACTGAGCTCACTTTCAAAGACTATATATGCTTTGATGTCGAAAAAGCTTAGAGCATAGTTTGAACTTTCTTAAACAATGGGTAGTGACAGTTTCTATACAACTAAAACACTTAAATTGTTTTTTTTTTGTTACTTTGTTATGCCACGTACATGAACTCAATTGTCTGCAGTAATTACTACACTGGAATTATATAACAGGGAGTGTGCAAGCAAAGCTGCTGGTTCCGCTTGTTATAAATACATAAATGTAAGCGAGACTTACCGATCAAACTCGGCGAAAACAAGACGAGAACGATACAGATCCAAGAATTCTCGCACGTGAACGAATACAAAAATTTTTGAACTATCGTATCATTCTCGTATTTGTGAAGCATTACATATTGAAGCTATGAATTCTTTATAGCTACTTACATTCAGACAACTGTTTGTAGTATATCCAATTATGTGCATTTCTTAGTTAAATCTTCAATTATTATATTTGTGATGAAAAGGTTAAAACACCCTTTATGTTTGTAATGCTGCTCTTCGAATAACAAACATCGCTGTCTTTAAAATGAACAACTATGTTGTAATTCAAAACAGAGTTTTGTATGTAATGAAACTCTGACACAGCTATATAAAATTCGTAAATTTTGAGAAGCAAAGAATATGACTGGATTTTCCAGATTTTGATATGAAAGCCACACTCACGTTATGAATAAGAAACAATTATCAGTTTTAAAAAGTTGTTCGAAAAAGGATTGTTATCTGAGATATTAAATGTTAAACAGCGTGCTGTAGCATTACTGAAAAAAACCCTTAGATCTAGGAGGCTTTAATGGGCGCATAAGTTTTACTGCACAAGAAGATCTATCCGTAGTCAGAAAAGAAGCAAACTGCAGAATATGCCAGATATCTATTTTAAAGTTGTGAATTTCGGAGAAAAGTTTGGCTTCGAGAATCAGCAAATGTTCACTACCGTCATTACCTACACTCAGTTTAATGGTTTTTTGATATTTTTGAAAAGACTACTGCAGTTTGCTTCATATAAGGCCATAAGTATTTTTACTAGTAATTATGATAAGGCTGATCCTTGAGCTTTCCGCCACTTCGCTCAGATTTTGGTTCCTCAGCTGAAGCTGTTGTTAATAGCAGAATGTAAGCTTTATACTTTTAGGTTGAAACCATAATCATATCACTTATTAGCTTTAAAATGGATATTATGGTTCTCTTTATACGTTTCATAAAAAATTTCCCAAAAACTTATTACAATTCTCATTCTACAAAATTGCCCATTGTACAATGTTGTCAATAGTAATATTTTGCTTACATTTTGTTTACGTTTTCACTTTTGTTAATGCTTTTTCGTGTACATTTGGTATTCTTCTTCTACAATAACAACAACCTGCCAAATTGGTTAAAAATGTACGATACCTTACAAGGAAGGGTGTGCGCTTGTTATGAATTTTATGCTTTTTCTTTAGAATTTTTTAAGGATTCTTTAAGAAGTATGCTACAATAAATTGCATGATATTCTCAAAGAAAATATTTCTTGTTAGATGATTAAATTTTAAGATAGAAAAATTAAATATTTAATATTTTCTTTAGGTTATAACTACAGATTAAAGCCATATTTTGTTTGCTACAAAGAAAATCAAAAAAGTATCATTGCTCAAAGTATTATATGGAAATATGCCAAGAAAGTTTTTGTAGTGGCTTAAGGGAAATAAAAGCATCTTCTAAATACATTACTTATATTCTTGAAAGTCAACATTACTCTCTTTTAGTATTAACTTTAAGATGTATTTGGCAAATTGTGCCATTGTTTCAGTGATTTTCTTCATGCATCATCAATTTGCAATATAAATTGATTTCTTTAAAACTTATAATGCGTAAACGATATTTACTTTTTTTATTTGGAATTTTGCTGCTTTTCAATCAAAATAAACTCTGATAGAAAAAAATAAAAACAAAATATAAAATCGAATTTCCAGCTTGCGCACTTTTTTCTGCTTCAAATGCTTACGCACACATTATAAATTTCAAATGAGCTGTAGGAAACTGCATTTAAAATGCTTAAATTTCTTCAAGCCTAAAAAATCAAATTTATATATTTCAAATTTTTTAATAAAGTTGTTTTAAATTAAGATACTGCAGTTTATCTTTACTATTATATAAAGAGATAAATTTTTTTTTTGTATGTGATGGATAGTCTCTGGAACTACTGCTCCGATTCTAAAAATTCCCCTACCAATAGAAATCTACACTATCCTTGAGTAACATAGGTTATATTTTATTTTGAAAAACATAAAAGGGAGTTGCACCTTTCATGCAATTAAAATAATTAAAACTCTATACCTTCGTACCTATGATAGCTAGAGCCTAAAAATTTGGTGATACGATGCATTTGGTCTATGCTAAACAACTCACAATAAAATTAGACGATGGAGCGTGGCATCTTTCTTGAGAAAAGAGTATGCTTCCTTTAAATAAATGTATTTGGTTGATAGACTTTTAAGATATTTGTTAACTATCAACAAATTTTAGTAGTTATTACCATGTTCTTAATTGAAATTTACGAATGATAGCTACAAAATCCAATTTTTTTTAACCAAAACATAATTTAGTAATTATTACCAAATATATCAATGATCCAATAATATTATTTAATTCATAGTAATATGTGACATTTTAAAATGTATCAAATATTTAATTCGCCTATATTAAATATACTATTTGTTAATTATTACCAAATTTTGGTATAAATAATTAAATTGTTTCCTCAGTGTGGTAATTTACGGCGGCAAGAGTTTTAAATTTTGGAACAACGGTGTATACGAGTATTGTCTATTTTAAAAACCGCGAAAAAAACTACGGGGCGTGGAATCTTCCTTACAATAAAAACACTTTAAACGCTATATCTTGGCATCTATAACAGCTACGTTTGTAAAACTTGATACATGGATGTACTTTGATTGCGCCAAGCTACTCGGAAAATGTGAACGGCATTGTATAAGAAAAACACTTAAAATGGCATTCTTGGTATTTATAACTAGTTGTGAAATTTGGTGCATGCACCCAATTGTCTGCAGTAAGTACTGCGTAAAATGTAAGCGAGATTGTGCAACGAGTAGTGAGCAGGCAAAGCCGCGGGAACAGCCAATATTATATATTTAAAGAAAAACCTACCTTGGGAATCAACGTACAGTCTAGCGTTCATGCATGAGAGTTTATGTGTGTATGCGTGTGTGCAAATTTGTGTGCGCAAATTTGTGTTCTCTTCAATTCATCACAATTTAATCAAAGCTTACAAACGTTTTATTTACCTATTTCTTTTGCTTTTGCTTACTACATAAATACAAAAAAAAGGAAGAAAAACCCAATGATATCCTTTTTTTGCGTATATTTGCTAAATAAATAAACCTGCATACCTACACTAACAGACATACAAATTCATGTCTGCAGGCAAAAGAGTTTAGTGTAGTGTTATATATAACCCCTTACATGGTGCGTTTGCAGTAAAATCGTTTTGGCTACTGGTTTTCTTAAATTGTAAAATTAAATATTATAAAAATTACATATAAATGTAAAAAAGTGTTACTGAATAGTTTTCGGGATAAATGAAGCTGAGGTAAGAGTTTAGGAAGCTTATGTTTTCGCTGAGATCTAGGCAACTTCAAATTTACATAAGAACACTATTTCTTGCACAGAAACTAATGACTCGAAATCCCGTAAAATAGATTCGATTTCAGCATACGAAGAAAAAATATTCATTCCACCTAAATTAACTTGTGTTCTCTCATGCTTGGTTTCTATATTAGGGCCACCATATTTTAGCGAAAATTTTTTTTATTCAGAAAAGACAGTGCACTAATGTGATGCGCCGTTTTAAGCATTGATATAGATCAATGCTTAAAACGGCGCATAATAAAATAGTTTTTATTGAATTTAAGTGTCTTCACTGATTGTCTTGGAAAGGATGAACCAATTGTAGATTTCATGGTTTGAGCGATTTCAATTGCAGATTATGACATCGTTCAAATGGCCTTTGTGACTTCGCTGAATTGCGCGCATCCAAGATGTCCAATTATTGATTACTCTGGCGCATAGATCATGCTGAATTTGAGCGATGGCACGGGTAATGTTGATTTTGAGGGCACCGGCCGTTTGTAGCTTATTGGTATAGATCTGCAATCTAAAAATACCCTACAAGAAAAAGTCTAACGGGGTCAAATCGGGGTGTCTCATTGTGGCATGAGTTGTTTGGCACGTAGCGCCATCCTGTTGTTATGTTCCAAAAAAAAATTCATTATCATCGTTCGATAGCGCTCTCTGTTGATGATGACGATAATGTCATCGTTGTTTTCGAAGAAGCACGGATCGATTATTACACTGGCCCATAAACCACACCAAACAGTGATTTTTTGTCTATGCATTGCCGCTTGGTGAGTCTCGTGTGCGATGATATCATTTCAAATCTGACAAAAGGACATAAAAAAGCTTAAGTAATCGCTCTAAGAAGTGGACCATTTTTTGAATGACATATTCGTTTTATATTTTGTTGTGGGATTTTCGTTTTTTTTTTTTAGGTTATAGTAGTGGTACTGTTTTATTAAGCGAAAAATTTGATATATGTTGCCTGGTCTGTGAAAAGGGAACTTACTACGAAAACAAGTTTTTGAGAAAACAGCTGTCAAAGGTAAACATACGAATTGACAATAAAGTGGAGAGGTTATTTTTTTAAACCTAAGCCCTTTTTTCATAGACCAGATCATATATTTTGGCTGACTTGTACTCATGAACTTAGTATTAATTATATCTGAAAATTATTCGATTTATTTTGAAATAATTTTTCCAATTACTTTGTGCAAATTATTACATTAATTTTGTTTCCAAAAACTAAATTGATTTTGCCTACACCCCACCTTTAATTATACAGGAATTTGCAAATTCGCCCTTTTGCTTCGAAAACTCGAAACAGCACTGCATATGATATACACGTGGCAGTAAGCAGAAGAAAATATCCTGGCACATTGTGTTTCCTTGCATTGTTTCCTTCCTTTATTTTTTTTGTTGGTTTTATTTTTCGTGTCACATAAAAGGATTATGCAATAGGAAAATCAACAAATCAAGCATAAAAGAAACACATACAATTGTTTCAAATTAACTTGGATATATCTAGATAAATTATTAGGACTTTATCTGTGTGTGTGGGCTAAAATGTTTTATCTTTCTACAGAACAATGAAGGATTTTATTATACAGAGGTTATGTTGGTACATTGAATTCTTTGCTTAAACTTTATAAAAACAAATGCGTAATTTTTATATTCGCAATAGATGAAGTTATAACTTACCAAAGTGTATAACACTAAAAAGCATCTAAAAACTTTATAGATTACATTTTCATAAGGAATTTGAGTGTAATATTTTATTAGGAAATAAATCAAAATTGAAGATTCATGTAGATGGTGGTTGAGTTTCTACTACTTAGCTGTTGTTTCTTATCATCATATAATATTTTAACTACTGCTGTATATAAAGTTATAAAAAAAAGTTTTAAAAATGATATTTCTTCTATATTGTATAAAGTTAGTTAAGTACTATTGAATTCGATGAAAAAAAAATTTATTTTTTTTCACTTTCGTTATTCTATAAATGCACTTTTAAGTGTTTCGTTTCCTGTTTGAAATGAAACGACTTAATGTGCACAATTTGATCATTACATTGTAAAAACTTTTAATGATGATAGGTAGCGTATTAATGTTGCTTCATAAAAAATTCAAAATTCAATTTGCATTCAATAGATAATTTAAGTTTTAATCAATTTGTTTTAAGAGTATTGAAGCATAAATGATAAACTATTTATAAGCACTTGAAACGTAATAGCATATAGCTGGATTTTTTAAGCTGAGTTAACCTATTTGCATGTACATCTGCATTAAAATATGCCTACAGCAAGTAGATCGGTCTAGTTAGTGCTACGAAACTTAAGTTCAAACAAAAAGCTTTTCTTTAAAAGCTCTCACTTCAGCGCTTTGATGATATCTGTAGTAATTTCAGCTGTGTCTTTATCCTGCTAAAATTATATCAATTTAAACAGCATTCCGTTTAAAGCAGTTGTTGATGAAGTGAACATTATCGATTTTAATTTAAAAAACTTTCTCGACAAAACGCTTACACGGCTAAAATAGTGGACTGATTTTAATAAAATTTTGCTTAGAGATAGAATGAACCCTAAAATAGTAAAGGTTTTGAGAAACTCCAAGATCTTTAAAGAGGCGTGACACCGCCCTAGATGGGGAAAACATTGTCTCGGCTAAGCCGCTTCATTGATTTTATGAAAGTTGGTATGGAAACAGATCGAATCTTGAGTAAACATAATTGATTTGAGTGGGCGGTGCCACGCCTATAACAGAAAAAAACGTTTTCCTTGCTAAATTAATGCATCAATTTCGGTGAAATTTGGTACACTGATAATTGAACCCTAAAAAATATTGCTAAATTCTTTGAGTTCTTTTAGTGGGCGTTGCACCGTTCCTAGCAGTAAAAATTTCTTTTAATGTTAAATTAATGGCGAAATTTTGATAGAGTTCGGTACAGAAATAGATTGAATCCTAGAGAAAGGCATTTGATGCAAAGTATACGGTGTCACGTCCTCCATAGGAAATTAGCTCTTTCTCATATCATACCCCGTTTTTTTTCCAAATCGTTGTTGAATGGGGACTTGCATTCAACAGTAAGTGACCCAAAGAGCTCCATTCTTAGTCAATGCCCTTAAGCCAATGAAGCTAAGCACGAATTTATCGTTATCTTAACCAACCATTTCGCTAAATTCAGTTACGTTTCAATTTCAATTTTATTTTCATATAATACGCCAAAGCAGTTTAATTTTTCTCCTTTTGAGACAAGTCACTTCAGTGGAAAAATTAAGTGACTAAAAATATATACCCGCACACTCACACACACATGCACAGCACAAACATTTCATAACCGTAAACATTTTAATGAATTTTAATTAATTTGGTGCGAAATCTGTCAGGTTTAACAATGAAATTTGTTGTCTTTTTCTTAAGTGTTGTCGCCTTGACACTCAAGTGTAGTTGCTTAAGGTGTTGCTGTTGCTGTCAATTTCAAACAGCAACAGATTCATTTCCGTTGCACACCCCTCACTACTTCATTAAAGTCAAATTATATTTTTTTTTTTGCTAAAATATTTGCGCAAATTGAGAAAACAGCAAAGTTCTTGTCTTCAGCAATCCACATCTTATTAACAGACAAAGCGCACAAGTGCATGAAATTAAATTTTTGTACATTAACCTTTAGAATACTAAAAATTATATACTGAACATTTTTTACTTAGAAAAAATAATACTGCTCTTTTTGAACTTAGTCCCGATATTCTGGCTCATACTGATTTTATATGTGATTTGCTTAGCTGATTTTTCCTGTAAGCTTTCTGACAATTTTCCCAACTATCCAATATTTTAGATTTTTAGAAGAAGTACTTTGAAAAATTTTTTTCGTTTAAATTCTTAGCTCACTAAAGGTTAATAAGCTACTCATTATATTGTCATGTGTAGGAACATTCCCTTATCACATTGACTTTAAATTTATGAAGAGGATTCTTGTTAACAAGTTATTAAGAAATAAATTAAAATTGTGATTAACTTCTGCTCAAAAACTTTGCTCATTATAATGTCAAAAATTAATTTATTAAAAATTCCCCAGCAATTATTTTATTCCCTTAGCTGTTTAGTTGGTTGGTGCTTTTACCACTGGAATTTTGCATGGGGTCTTGTAGTGCTAACTTAAACTTCACTTAAACATTTTTTTATTTTTAATTTTTGTACAATTAATTTATGTGATTTATTAATGATCCCTTGAGATGTTTTGTAATTATTTTGGTATAACTGCACGTGCAATAACGTGTAGTTAATTCACTACTATTTAGAAGTTTTGCTTATATTTGAAATTAAAACCTTATTAGATTTACTGTCTAAGGTTACGTGGAAAACGCTTCTAAATCTAAAGAAAGTTAAATATTTTAGTGAAAATTTGTATGGAAACCGGTGCATCCAAAGTTACCTTATGTTTCACTTCTGTTTCCAGTCATTAGTGTGGAATTCCGTCTGTTGAACACAGTTGTTTATACATTGCTTTTAGACAGAATCGTTCAAGACATTTCTTTAAAAAAAAGAAAGATGCTCTTCTACTTTCGCACTGTTTTTTAACACTTTTCGATGATTTTCAGTAAAATTAGATATTTTTGGACATATTCGATGCATCACGAATTTTTTATGTTTTCCGATGCATAACAACGTTATTGAGAGTTTTCGACAATGATCGATTTTGTTTGGTGATTTTCGACAAGTGTGACATTGATTTTTTAAAAAAGTTTCTGATTTTATCGACTTTTACCATAGGTTTGAACTGTTATCGTTTTATTTTTTGGATATTTTTCGATTATTTTGGTATATATCGATCATATTGAATTGTTCTCAATAGTTTGCGAATTTTTTCATGCGTTTGGATAAATTTCAATTTTGTCAATGTTCTTCTCCGTTTTACGATAAATTTCGACTTTTCTCTTGTATATATCAACTTATTCGAATATTATTTAATATCATCGAAAAATATCGAAATTTCAAAAGCTTTAGAAAAAATCAAAGATATTCAAAAGCATACGTAATACATCTATAAAAGTCAAAAGTTATAAAAGAACCTCACTAAAGTATGGCTTGTGGTAGAAAAAATTAATACTCAAAATGTCTGTTATTTTTTTATTTAAATGCATTGAAACCTAAATAAATATTATGTTATCATATATATTAATAGAAATGGAGCTTACCTCACTTAAGACATCCTTTGTTAGTAATTACAACAAAAAAAATTGAAAATTCTGCTTATATTTCGTTTGAATTTGGATAGCTTGGAATTAAAACAAAAACGAAATTTTACTCAACTTTCAATGTCTACTAATATTTTGAAATTCCAGCTAACAGCATCAAAACAATATTTCTAATGTGTAACATATTTTTATGACAGTCACTAAAATAAAATTCGAGCACCAAATAATAATATTCGGTCCATAAATTTCTAGCTGAGAATTTTGTGTAATCTTTAATGCGTGAAATGAACCCACAACTGTTTTATCATACTCAAAATATACTGCCATATGGTAAATGTGTAACTAATGCAAAGAAAATGAAATGAAAACCTCTTGATTAAATGATTAAACAATTTTTCCCAACTCTGAAATTAAAGCACGAAAGTAAAGACGGCAAGCTGTAGCATATCAGACTCAAACTCAGTGCATTCAAACGGAAATGGACATGTCAGCATTGGCGTAACAAAAATAGCAAGTTTCATTGTTTCAGCAAATATCGAAAATCATGCGATGTCAGTTCTTATTATGTTTACAGACTTATGTTGTTGCTTTTCTTTAAGAAATTCAAACTAACTTTTGTAATAAGGTCGATTCACACGCTGTTCAAATTAAATTTTTTGCACTTGCAATTTTCAAGCAATATTTATAATCTACACTTTTTTGTGTAGAGTTTTCTATTTTTCAACAGTTGGCAACCCTTTTTTGCTAGTGCAACTCATAGCCGATGCACATAATAAAAAATGTAACTTAAGGAAGATTTTCGCTAAGCGAATAAACGAACATCTGGATGCAGACAACTGCTACTTGCAATTTTGCCACAAAATATACTTTGTCCTTGCTGGAATTCATTTGCTTTTTTCCTGCTTAAATTTTGCTGATATTTTTGCATTGTTAAAATATTCAATTTTTGTGCACTTACTCTTGGAGATATTTATAGAAACTGACATTGCAAACGCTTCCGTAAATTGCATGTCTTTAAAAATTTTGTGCGTCAAGTGTTGGCGTAAATGTCTGCTTGGATATTAGAAGTTGTCAGTAGTGTGCTTGGCTATTAAATATGGCATAATGGACAGTTACTAAATTTAGTTATAAAAGCAGAGCGAAAATGGCGCCAGTGAAAGCCACATATATGTGTGCATGTAGCTATATTACCTGCGCAAAAATATATATATTCAAAAAGTACATAAAATGTCAGTGAAAAATTGAGAAAAACCAATGAAGTATGGCAGGACGAAACGTGAGTTTGAGTATATAGATGAGTTTCTTTGAGTAGAAGGTTAGATATATGAGATAATTTTAATTTTGTAATTTTTATTTGAAAAATTGAATATAATCTTTATTTTGGGTTTTTATTTTTATCGATCAAAAATAATCGTTATTTTAAATTTCTATTTTTCTTGATCTAAATTAGACGTTACTTTGGATTTCTAATTTTTTAAATAAAAAATAATTGTAATTATGAATTAATTTTCAATTTCTATTACCCGTTGTTGATTTGGGACTGTTATTTTTTTTCACCGATTTTTGAAGCTCGCAAGTGGATATTGTTGGGAACTCACTCTGCGCTGCTCTTCGATTGCTCTATGGACTTTGAACATGTGCTTCGATGTGCTTCAAGAAAGTTCGATATTATTTGATATATTCGATACTTTTCGACTATATGAATCGATTTAATGATGATTTTTTATACATAAACATATGTATATTAATTTTTTTGGAAATCGGATCGGATTTTATCGACTTTTCCGTAGATATTATCGCATTTTTTATGGCTTTCCACTTCATCAATGCTTATCAATTTCTCTCAATAGTGTTCGATGTTTATCGATAAGTTCCGATTTTTTCGATAAGTTCCGACTTTTTCGATTTTGTTTTGAGATTTTTTTATATACTTATATATTTACTTTGATGATTTTTTTTTAAGATTACCGAACAACATCGACAGTATTACAATGTTCGCAAACTATCGAAAAATCAAAGAAAATCAAAAGCTTTCGACATATATACATCAACTAAAATTAAAAGTTACCAAAAAATCATCGAAGAAGTCGGTGAAAATTCAGAAATTCGGTTATTTTGGATCGAAAATTATGTAAATTCAAAAAATCTATAGTAAAATTCGCAATCGCTACGTTCCCTCAAGAACTTTTTTTAATGACAACCAGAAACATAAATTGATACACCAATTCTACATGAAAATGATCATATAAGTCGCCTATAATATTGTTACATTATGCTTGATAAAAGGTTATCAATGTTACATGCCAATCACTATATTAGCAACCTGTGAAGGTTGATAACGTACGAATAATTTTTATTTCATTCCCAAAATCTTTTCACTGTTTCTTTTGTTCATTCATGCACAATTCAAGACATTAAATGGAAATACCATTACTTGACCTCATATTTAATATTCCAAAATAGTACACATCAAATTCAATTTACTTCAGTTGACTTGGCATGCCCAACATCAACACGTGCCGCCCTTTTACGCTGCTGTCCATAGCATGCGAATTTTCTTTATCGCGTATTTCGTATTTCTTGTTCTCTAATTACACACGAAACGGACAATTCCGACACCTTGACATGAAAATTACTGAGAAATACGACACGGCCTTAAGGTAACGACGCGTACCTGCCGCCTTGCTCTAAGATGGAAGTCACGACTGCTCATTGTTGTAAGCGTGCTCAAAGCAAAATTTAGAGCTTGTTGTTTGTTGTTTTTGTAACAGTCACGTTTAACACGTAAAGCGGCAGCGTTTTTATTCTTATTCTTAATTTTTCTGATGCTGGTTGTCGTCTTTGCACAGTGTGGTATTTATTTCAATGCATAAGACTTTTAAAACAAAGAAGATTTTTTATTGCTGTTGGCCAAATCGTATCCGTTGTTTTGTTCCCCTTGGATATTGTTGTGTTTTTTTTACGCGTGTTACTTGTTTAACGCCTTTTCTATGTTGTAATTATATTTTATGTCCTTTTGCACTCTTGAGACAGTCTAGCGATGCTGTAGTGGTTGTACTTTAATATCGTGGGTGGCGCCAATTTAAAGTTATAATTAAATGTCTTTGCTTTTGGTTTACTAAGTCGCCTTTGGCCTTTCATCGAAAATCGAAAATGCAAAAGCTTAAAAGTGTTGTTGGTTTTTTTTTTTTGAATTTTTAATTTTTGATTTTCCTGCAGCTCATTTATTTTTATTAACTTTGGTTTATCTTGACTACAATTTACGTTGTATTTTAATGTTTCTATTTTCAATTTCAGGTTCATGGCAATTGGGTTGGATCCTGTGTGACATTTGGATATCACTTGACATTTTACTTTGCACAGCCTCCATTTTAAGTTTGTGTGCGATAAGCGTGGATAGGTAGGTTTTAATTTTAGTGCACGCCACATTTGAGATTTGCATTAGTGTACCATAGAGATTTGGTAGTTTTAATGTTGCTCTGTAGCAAAAGTAGTTGTAGAGCTTACAATAATTGTGTTTTAGTTAATAAACGCAAGGTTTTACTTTTAATGTTGGTTCTCTATTTCGTTAACTTATTTCAGATACCTTGCAGTCACACAACCGCTTACGTATTCACGAAAGAGACGTTCAAAACGTTTGGCGCTGATTATGATATTAATTGTGTGGGTATTGGCATTGGTCATAACTTGTCCGCCGATGCTTGGTTGGTAAGATTCTTTTATTTATTGATAAGGCTTAAAAAAGTAACGCTCAGCCAATTGTTTAAATAAAGCAATTTCTCAAAGATATAAAATCGAAATTGATAGAAGAGTGTTGAAAATTTTGGAATTTTTTTAAAAATCAAAAAATGTGAAAAACTTTGAAAAATGTAGAAACAATGCAAAAAAATACTTTGAAATACAAAAAATAAAAAAAAAATTGAAAGATATTTGAAAAGTTCAAAAATCATAAAAAGACTGAGATAATTTAAAAAACTCGAAAGAAGCCCGAACCATTTATATGAAAAAGTGGTTTCAATCAAATGTTCCACCTTTTTGCAGATACTTTATTTTTTGGCATTAGTGAACATAAATCTCAATTAGTGCGTTCAAACTTTATGACAAGATTTTGAGTTTTTGGTCAGTAAGTCGCATTTCGCGTCCACTGGCATACAAGCTTATCAAAAGCACGATTGCAATATCTATGGCACCGTGATCTGATGATGGTTTTCGAAGAACACGTCAAAATAAATCGAAAATGTTAAAAAAAAGAATATATCGCTTGGTTTTGTGAGATAGCGATACTTAAAATTGATGATCTATTGTATGTATAATAAGACCTATATAGGCTAATACTCTAAAATACTGTCATAGGATTTTGTCTTGCCCATTAAGATCTTTGCAAAAAGTTGCAGCGTTTAAATGAAATAACTTTCGCACACAAAAAGCGCGGGCCCTTTATAACAAAACCCAAAAAATTTCTGAAAATTGAAATTATTTGTTTTTAAATCGTTGAGTGTTAACTCAATTACATTAGCTAATACAAACGCAGACCTAAATATCCTAGGCCTACTATATTTCGGTTTCAGAACTTGTATGCAAAACAATGGGCCATGAGACTTAAGCCGACTCAGTCGTCTTACAATCTTTTTACAATCGTTTTCACCTTTTTTCAGCTGAATGCAAGGCTGTCAACTTCTCTGGCGATGGATTTTTTACAAGTCAGATATATCCAGTCTGGAGGATGTACGCTGCTAGCTTAAGAATGCTTAATCATTTGATATCGTTTCTCCCAATAGTGTTGCCTACTTTGCGCTAAGTGTGGCTCATCATCCGCTTCAATTTTTGTCTTATGATTTTAATATTGATTGCTTACATTTTGGGTTTTCGAAGCAGTTCCTCCTTTCATATTGTGAAAGTAGGGTATGAATTGTCTTGTTATCTTTCTGGTATAAATGTTTTTGGATGTTGCATACAAGTGAAAAAGGTAAATTTGTGCTTTACCTTTTTGTACCAGACATAAAAACTGCAGCATATGCCAATTATAAAATTAGATGTATAGCAACTCCTAGACGATCAATCTTTTGGACAATCAAAAAATCTTCTGTCGCATATTATTTTTCAAACAAATTTTGTAACAATCTCCTGCAATGATTGATTCAATCTGAAAAAATATCTTCAAACGTTCGCAGACTGCTTCAATCGTCTCTCCTACCTTGTCTGTTTTTGAAACGAAATTGATCATCTAGGGAGTGCTTAATTTGCTACGTTGGCAACCCTTTAAATCAAAGAAGTCACTAACCACGCAAGTAAGGTTCACAATTGGTTACGTAGATACTATCCTGGGAATGAGATCCAAAAATTGCAGTTTACACATAACGAGTACAAAACCATGTTTTTGCTCCCAAGCAAGCCCGACTATCTCAATCTTTAGAGCCAAATCTTATCCTGAAGCGAACGGGCTTCGTTTGCAAACTTTCCTTAGGCACATACATTATTCAATGAATTCTTCAACTTGAAGACCAGCTGTAGATAAGTGGTACGACCTATTGAGAAGTTTTTCTGAATTTTCGGATATCAAATTGCTACATTGTCCCAAGCACTATTAGCCTTTTTTATTAGTTTTCGAAACTTCTTGATAAAATGTTTCCAAATTATGTACAACGACCTGAAATTTGACCTCGTAATGAAATGTATAAGGTCGTAAAAGGCTTTATTTATATATCATAATAAAGTTTTCTTCAACAAAATTTGTAAAATGTGACGCCTCACTTGCCAGCTTAATTGACTGTAATATTCGCTACAATGTGTTGCGACAAAACTAATATATTATATAAGCAAACACTTGACAAAATAAAAATGCAAACAAGAAATACACCTAAGTCACTAACACACTGGGGTACAAAAAATTAAATTATAGAAAAAACAAAAGCTCACAGCATGTGCATCGATTACAATGAGCAATAGTAATTTATGCGAAAAACTATTCAGGGCCAAATAAAAACATACAACCAAGGCGTATGACAGCAGGTTAGGTGGATTTTAGTTGAGCAGCAGCTAACCGTCCTATAGCTTTTGAGTTTGACAAGCAGCAGGCACATGATTTATTGCACTTTCTAGTTTTTTAGCTTTCACGTATGAGTAAATTCCATTAGAGTGTGCATGCAGTGAACAGGTATGACATGCAGAAGGCTATGGGTCAATCCATTAATAAATAGAAATTAAGTTTGAAATTCCTTTTTGTCATAAACTGAAATATCAAAGGCAATTGTACCGTGTGAAAAGCGCAAATAACAAAAAAATCAAAACTAAAGCGTCAAAAATCGCTCAAGATCAAACTTCGCTCCAATTTTTTGATTTAGTT
The DNA here is from genome assembly GCA_963680825.1 of Meiosimyza decipiens. NCBI lineage: Eukaryota > Metazoa > Arthropoda > Insecta > Diptera > Lauxaniidae > Meiosimyza > Meiosimyza decipiens. The sequence goes on from OY804259.1 coordinate 11,491,092, forward strand.
TAGATTTGATTGAACAATTTAAAGTTGTTTGTAGAACATTCCATTTCAATAAATTTAATGGTGTGAAAAAAAAATTTACACAAACTTCACGCTTCATTACGAAAATTTTGCATTGGCCATTTAACATTTTTCGTCCTTAAAATTGGCAATAAAATGAATATGTGTCCAAAACAGCACCATTTCTTTCCAGCTACATATTTAACATTATAGCTTTCTCGCAGAACTTTCAACATTTTTTCAATTTTCAGAAATTTTGTTTTTTTACATTAAAATCCGTTTTATTTTTTGTCTCCATAGGTATGAGCCCGGACGCCGTGATTTAAGCGAATGTCGCTACAATCAAAACGAAGGATATGTTATCTTTTCCGCTATGGGATCTTTCTTCATTCCCATGGCTGTGATGATTTACGTTTATGCAAGAATTTCATGCGTTATTGCATCCAGGCATGACAACATGACCGACATTAGTGTTCACAATAAGGTAAGTGAAATGAAAATAAAATGCCAAAGGACGCGTAAGGATATACACACATGTGCATACTTTTGCGTCTACGTTTCATTGGTATGTTCTGATGGAAATATCGCAAACATTTTAAGGCCGCACACTGTTACATTTTGCTATTCAAATTTATGTGTTGGTATGAAGTCACCTGCTGTGTATGTGCTTGTGTTATCTATTGCATATTTAAGTGGTTCATACTGTGCATTATTCCTATCCAAAGTTATTTTTATTTAACTTTTTTATTTTATAACTTTTTCGCGGGTATTTTTAGAAATATTTTTTAAGGATTTCCTAAGATTTCTATTTTTAAGATTTACTCTGAAAGAAACGTATGTGAAAAAAAAAATGTTTACGATGAGCGTTTCCATCAATAAAGATGTTGTTAAAAATGTCATAAGACAAATCTTATTATGAAGCTTGTGCGCTTCGTAAAAGAGTACAAAGAGGAGTTTTTTTCTATATTTAAAAATATCAAGTCCTTTTTGTAATAGAAAACAAAACAAAGCAAACTTTGTTAAGTAAAGATTTATTTGCGATAGTTAGGAGAGAGTTCCATAGACATATGATGAATGGTAGAACTTATTTGTAAATTGGCTTTAGGCCAAAGCGAACATTAACTATGTTTTGAACTTTATGCCTAAGTGATAAAATAAAATCGCATTTCACTTTTATGGACCTAAAAATAATTTATGTACAAAAATTTCAGAAATTGATATGAAAACAGTGCAAAAAGTATGGAAGAAAAAGTTAAATATTTATAAAATTATAAAATTTTGTAAAACGTCTACTAGTACCCGCGGCTTCAAACGCGCACGTATCGTTGTTTTTTTTTTTGATAACTAATTATAAGCAATAAAAACAAAATTGAAAAAGAGTTTGTGCTTTGCACTTCGAAGTCAAATACAAACAGTACAAGCGAGAAGAACAAACACAAAAACAACAATTACAGCATAAAATTTAAGCAAAGAAAAATCAAACGACAAGTTTTGTGTGAGATTTTGCAAAAACTTAGTCCTCAAAATAAAGTATTTAATTTAAAAAAAATAAAAAAAATAAGTACGCAGCTCCTTTAGCACAAATATGATGTTTACAAAAAGAAATTATAAAAATCAGTGCAGCATGTTTTTCGGCAAAGCGTTACAAACCATTTCCTAAGCACCTAAGAAATTCTCAAATTGAGTAAGCTTTCTTAAATTTTGGTCATTGTAGTTCATTGTTTTACATCTTTATTCTTTGTTGTAGAGTGTATTTTTCGAATAATTCAAAAAGTCAATAGCTATGTATATCAAAAGATCAAAAAAAAAACATGACATGATTGATAAATATCAAAATGACAACAATGTGTTTCCTTTGAAACAGTTTAGTCTATAATTATGTTTTTCTCTGCAGTCTACCTCGAGTATATTTGCAGCTACTTAATGTACTTAATGTTCTTTACTCTTTATCATGTAAAAATTTCTTTTTTCTTCCACTACTTGAGCTGGCACCAAAAGAAGACACTATTCATCGAACAAGTAGCCACTTCAAGTCTGTCCGTTTACTTCTGAACGCGTCTGTTATATTCACACTTAAGTTGTCATTCTCTTTGCAAACGAAAGGTCTCTTCCTATTCTCATTTCTATTCTATGTCTGGACATTTGCTTTTTAACTGCTATAGGCAAAGTCAGTATAGTTGTAGCATTCCAATTAAAAACTCACACATTCGCACTAACTTAAGCTGCTTATGTTTTAAGCACATCATGCACAATTGATGGAAGGATTTTACTTAATATAACGTAAAGCAAACAAGTAGAGAAGCTTGAAAGGTGCATATCCCAGTAGGTAAAAGTAGGAGTAAGATAGAAGCCAGTAAAAGTTTTACCCTACAAAAGGTCAATTCTGCAATAGTAGCTTTTTTTTATTTAAATGGTGTGCCAAGGAAGGGGGAAAAATGGAAGTTCCATGAATGTGATAAAAATTACTCTTCTACAGAAGCCAGAAAAGTAGATAATACTAATGCATAGCTAACTTAATTTGTTAAGAAATTTCCATAAACCAATTGATAACTATAAATGAAACAAATGATAATAGCAAAGTTTAGAGCAGATTTGCGGTTTCTAGCTTAGGCTGCTGGCAAGCCGCTATTGAAAGTTACGATATCAAGTATAAAAGATCTCAAATAAAGCAGCTATTTTGACTGCACAAATGTGAATGTTGGGCTAAGCCATATACGCATGAAAAGTTCTTTTATACAAGTGCTTACGCATGTTATCAATGTTGTATACTTCACTTTGTAAAAGTTTTATCAATGCTACAGTGGGAGAGGTGTTGCTCGGTTTCCTACTGGGTAAATTCTTCACATCACCGAAGTGGATGCTGACTATTCACATGCGTACTATTAAGCACTTGACAGCTCTTTCTAAATGATTCTGATAGGAGTAAGTCTTGTTTATATAATTACCTAAAGCTTACGTTAAATATTTTGATTACTGCACAATATTTAAAAGCGCTATTGTAAATATGTTTGTCTGTTTCCAAAAATACTTTAATTAGCTAAGTAGTTTTCAAAATGTTGAACAAAAGCTGAAATTTTCAGCTTTATTCCGAAAATGTGGAAGAACATCAATTTAGGTAAGTTTAGATTAGGTCAAAGTGTCAACCGGTTGAAAAAAAATTCTCGAAGCAAATTTGCCTAGCAATGGTCTACTCTGATACGATGGTATAACCGTGTAGGTGACCTCGTAGACCCAAACGAATTTCATAATGAAACTAGCAATAAGCGACTAACTAATGCTTACCCCGCTAAATTTATTCAATGTGAGCAGCTACTAAGTTTTGTTGTCTTAGAGAAAAACATAAGCAAATAAAAGACTTATTGCTGTTCACTTCCTTAACATTTCAACAACCTTCTGGATGTCAAGTGATCTGATTCAATATCTTTCTCCATGTCTGTGAGCTACAACAATGAGCTATATTTTAGTGATACTAAAGCCACTAGCCTTTTTTTAAATTTTTTGCTAGTAATGGTTTATTTTCATTGCTGCCTAGTAAGCATGTATGTGGACATATTTGTCTTTGAGTGCTACCTTTCTATATCGAATCGATTTTGAATTACATCTTGTACTGGTTATCCCATCAATGCCTTGTAAGTTATTCAAACTAAAACGTACCAGCAATATCTCTCATAGCTCTCTTTTCGAGCATTTTCACTTATTATTTTGATTTTTTAATTCAATGTTTTCATTATTATTCGCTTAACTCAGGATATACCTTCATTCTGTCTGTAACGCATAGATAAAGGCGTGGGAGGTATAGAAAAGTGTATAGTTTTAAGATCCACACCACCAATTGCATCGATTTAGGCATGTCCGTCTGTCTTTGGAAATCAGGCAACGGACAGCTTACCGCTTATTCAGATAAAGTACATAAAATATTTAAGAAAACTATGTTTGATGTAGTGTAACGAAAGTTATCGCAAAAACTATAAATAACTTAGACAAACTCTGAACAAGAACTTGGCGAATTTTCTGAAAGGACACCTCCCATTGAAGCAAAAATTGCAAAACGTTATACTGAGCGAGCTATTCAAGTTAATGAAACAAATTTCACATAAATACAAAAAATGGTTCGGACTGCCATAAATCAAAGTATTGAAAAATGTTTGATTGGGGGTGTGGCATCTTCTATTCATAGAAAATCTTTAAAACGCTATACTGAGAAAATTGTTTAAGTTAGTGAAACCAAGTTTCACACAAATATTAGAAACTATGCAAAAAAGCTTTTGACAGGAACAAGACCATTTTTTACATGTGGGCGTGGCACCACCCAAAGAGACAAAGACTTAAAAATGCTGTACTGAAAGAATTATTTAATATAATATGACTCTTTTTCACAGATATGCTGTGTATAATTCAGCCAAGAACCAGAAGATTGACACATTTTGAGCAGAGGAAGTGGCACCTACCATAACATTACAAGCATTATGAACTTACACTGAAAAGGTTGTTTAAGTCAGTGCAACAAAACTTTACATTTATACTAGAAACTTGGGAAACTTCTTCACAAAAACTTGATATATTTCGAAAATAGGGGGTGGCACTGCCCATGCATAACCGCATTGTGCTCGAAAAATTGTTTTTGTTTAATAAGTCGAAATACAAGCTTCATATATAGCTAAACAAAAGCCTTAATTGATGTCCTTTAAGTCCTTATAATGAAATAAAATTTTACAATAACAAAAAGTTAGTTTTGTGTGCACGAAGTCGAGTTTTTTTATACTTTGAAAATACCGGTGGCCGTATTTGAACATTTTGCTTCCTTTTCACCTGCAGTTTTCCATTTTGTATACGTACAGCATGAAAGGCAAAAAGAACAACCTCCTTTAAGGTATCAATTAGCTTCTATACCAATATACATCTCTACTTCCTTCCACACAAATTTTTAACGATTTTGTTTTCTCTCTCTTTCTAATTCTTTTCCATAGAAATTCAAGCGCTACACCTCAGCTGATGTTGAAAATGATATTGACCATGAACTCTCCGAACAAGAATTGAGTTCTGGACAAAAGAAACAAGCGGCTGCACGCACACTTTCAACACAAACCATTGCCAAGGAATTGCATGAGGTAATGCTTTCCGAAGGCGAAAACGGTGGCAATTGTTCACTGCTTGGTTTGGCAGCGTCAACAACAACAACACTCTCAGCTGGCACAAATCCAAAAAATGGCTGCTACGAACTAACGCGACCAGCATCCTTTAAACGCACACCAACAGCATCATCGACAATGACGACACTAACAAGCGAACAGCAGCATTGGTCATTTAGTGGCATTGGCCCTGGCGCTGGTAGTGGCAGTGGTGGATCTGCAACCGCCACTGATGGTGTGCAGTTACAAAAACAACAATTACGTCAGCACAGTGTTCGGCATCATTCACATCATCATTTAAGTGCAGGTGGTGCTGGTGGTATTTTGGTTGCTTCACCCAATATGGATAGTAGCACAACACCGGCATCGTATACCACACGTAATACACGCGTTCATCATCATCATCACCATCATCATTCCAAATCGCTATCGAATCGCATCACTTCATTGAAGAAAGAGAATAAAACAACACAAACGTTGAGCATTGTTGTTGGTGGTTTCATCGCTTGTTGGCTGCCATTTTTCGTTTACTATCTGATAACACCTTTCCTAGAGAATCATCAAGTGAGTCGAACGCTAGCAAAAGGGCTCACCTGGTTGGGTTGGTTCAACAGCGCCATCAATCCATTCATTTATGCATTTTATAGCGTTGACTTTCGTGCCGCCTTCTGGCGTTTAACGTGTAAGCGCTTCTTTAGTGCTTCCTCGATGAAACCACAATTTCCGAGTAACACAATGTCCATACGACGATAGTTTATAGTCAGTGCAGGGGAATGCAATTAATTGAAATAAACGGGTAATTTAAGTAAATTATTTTAATTATTGCTAATTAGAATGTAAACATTTAAGCAGTGTGTACTTAATATTGTAAGTTGAGGTTCATATATGTGTGCGTGATAGGATTATTGGCGTGGGATGGTGTTAACAAAATCGCTTAAAAATAAGTTGTCAAAGAAGACATTAATGATAATTTTCCAAAAACTCTGAGACTTATCGAAGAAGGTGTAAAGGCTGTGGGTGCTTTTTTTTTCTTTGAAAATTGCTATTACTTTAAAAGCGCTTTTGTGCATAAAGTTTGAGCCTACGTGTCAGTAAAAAATATAGAGAAAAAAATACACATGACGGTAGGATGGGGAAATAAAGTCTTCATCAATAAGGTAATGTCGCTGACTCCCTCACGTAAAACTTCCACTTCTTCTCCTCGTACTTAAGAATAGTGTGAGGATGCAATTAGTGTCCTTGAAATGCTGTATGAAAAATTGAAAATCAGACTGTAGACCTTTCAGAAACATTGTTGAGACTGCCTGCTATATGTTGAATTGAAATAAATATTCTATGGTCTTCTTTTCCAGATGGTCATATCACCATTTCACGATCTGATTGCTCTCTACAGCCTATTAAGTCTGCAAATATCATGGGAGTCGCATAGAAAGCTGTGAAAGTTCCCTCAGTCATGTCCCTTTAGTAGCGTCATGATAATTATTTGAAGGGCTTAACCACTAACTCTAATTTAGTGCAAGACTTATCCTTAAAACCTCTATTGCCAATATTCAAAATTTGTTACCCTTGTGAACTTATAATGTCTTTTGGTTAATTTCTTATTTTGAGGCGATTTTGCCTGCACCCATCAATTGCATGCAGATTTATTGCATTTTTATATCATTACGAATAAAATTAAATACTTTCTGCGGTTAGCATGACGTATACGTAGCAGCAATTATTATTTTATTTGCGTAAACTAAATGTTACTCATACGTAGCGCATGACTAAAAGCATTTTTAGAGCTAATATGCATAAATCAATTTTATTATATTAACCAAAATTATGAAAATAATTTTAAAATAAATATTATTTCCTTCTTCATTGCACTTTCAAAGTGACATCACAAGTTTTCAAAATCAGGAAATTAAATTTTTAAGAAGTAGCTCAAACAATTCCTATTGAGACTACAATTTCTGTTTCGAAATTCCGTATAAAATAAAATTTTAACTTAAGAATGTCTTGTTGACAACATAAATGTGTCACATATTGTATCAGTTAATAACAAATCATTGCTCACACGTCTTATACGCCCAAGCATTATTTATTTACAAATAGAAATAGAAAATCCACAAAAACCCATTGAAACAGCACGCACAGAGAACATGCAAAATCTGAAAGGCAACGGAAGCGTTTTCAACTGCTCGACCGATATGACCGTGAAAGAAAAACGTTGCTGTAAGAGTTAAATTGAGTTTGATGTCAATAACCCAGCGAGATAATTTATAACAGTCATCTAATGTGTTGTCGGACAAGGTTAAGAGCATCAATCTGAGAGAAGTTACCAGATACAAGAAAAGTATTCAAATCGTGTTAGCTAGAAAGAGTTTTGGCATTAAAGACATTGGTTTGAACATCATTCAGTGGACAAACTACAACTTGCTGTGCTCTGAAAGATTTCGAATTTAAGAAAAAAAAAAAGAAATATGGCGTTGCGAAGCCACAAGTCTTCTGGCTTAAAGACTTAATCCTTAACAATATTTTTCATTCGAATAAGAGTTCCTAGTTGGATGATCAAGTAAATGACCTCCAGAAGCAATTTTCATTCAAAAGCAGAACTAAAATAATTCCACACTGGGCGACAATATATTCAAATGCATATTTTCCTGTTGGGATGACGCAAAGGCATTCTAGAAACTACCACTCAATTTAGCAGCAAGACTCCTCGCACAGACATGTGACTTGAATTGTAGTCACGTCGTATGATTCGTATTTTAAACAAAATATTTATTTTCGATTTCTCAACAAAAAATGCGAAACCCCATCAAATTTGAACAGCAGCAGTGGATAAACCTAAAAAGGCAAATATTGAAATGGAAGTTTCAAAGGCACACTGAAAGAAAATCTTAAAAAATTTCTTTTCGTTCAATTAAATTTTTAATTTTCTATAGGATAAATGATATTTTGGCTTAGCCGACACTCATATTTTGGTAGTAGTTCTTTTTTTTAGAAAAAACTACACCAATGGATATTATAGTTCGATATAATCAGCACAATTCACTCAACATGAATTATAATATAAAAATATTCTAAATCTGAAGGCAGCTCTTAAGTTAAAACTTAAAAAAATATTACGGAATTTCAAACACAATGATAAATTATCACTCAAATATTGAGGTAACATTAATTTGATTGTTCGTACATGTATGTACCATTTATGTATACTATAAAATAGTAATTATAATATTTGTGATAGATTTTAATAAATTTTATCACTTGCATTATTTTCGAGAGATGACGCTGGAATTTCATTCTACGTCACTTCAACTATGAGTTCTCAATATAAAAGAGTATGTTCAGTGTACATAACAAAAATTAAAATGTTGTTAACAGAATGTTAAATGCTACTGTTAGTTAACAGAATCGTGATTGATACTGTTAGCAGCAATTGAACATGAATATTAATTATTGAGAAAAAATTTTTTAATCTTCGACTTAAGTCTTTTCTTAATAAAATTTTAAGTGTTTTTACATTTTATCTATAGCTATAAAAATATTTAAATGTATAGATAAATAATTTTACACAAATTCTATTTGAATTTAAAAAGTTTACGATATAGTTAAGTTAGTCTTAAAATTGTTTTTTTTTTTTTTATAAATAATAATGAAAAATTCGTTTTGAATAATTTATGCACTGTTAAATAATGCACAATTCTCATTTCCTTAAAATGTCAAATGGGCTTGAGATATGTATATGCAATTATATAAGCTCTAAATGGGGTATGGATGTTTGTCAATGCAAATATCGGGTGTAGCTAAACCGATATTATTTAAACTTACAAAAATATGAGATACTTTTTAGTAAATGGTGCCACGCCCCAAACGGTTACATCTGAGAGCCACCTAGCGGCTCCAAACAACACATAAGTTTTCTTGCACACTCAACTAACCTAGGATGTAAATATAGCTTCGGTACCCCTTGTGATTGAGTAGTTATGGAATTTTCCGCATATATTTTGCCCTCGGTACCACCTACAAGCTAAAATTTATGAGGGGAGCCTTTAAAAGATTATATTTTTTTTTTAAATTTTAAATTTTTTGTGTAGCTCATCTGAATTAAAAAAAAAAAATACAGTGAAAGCTTTAAAGTTGGGTCGAATTGGACTTTCCATCCTCTGGGTCTTAAAATCTTAGTTATTCTGAACATCACTGTGCAGTTACAATTTTTTATAAGCGATCATAGAGGGAGCGCAAGTGTTTCGAAATTGCACCATATTCATAAAATACAGCATAATATACATAAATATAATTTAAATTAATTCTACCACTCAGTTGACTTTCATATGTTATATCGTAAGGATATATGTGGGCATTCAAAACTAAAAATATGAGCCAGCTCTATTGTATAGATATGTGCATTGGCATTATCGATTATATGAAAATTACAGAAAATTATCAATTTTAGGGAACTCGCGCTCCCTCTTTGATCGCTTGTAAAAAAATTTATTTACATATTTTATTTTATACCTTGTTGTGTTAATTTATATTATGTAGATTTGCACCGAGGCTATATTATTCAAGGGCAACTAATCCACCTTTGAGCTACTCTGTGTAACACAAATTTGCTGGGGTTCTTATGTATCAATTTTTGATAGTTTTTTTTTGGGATAACTAATAGATTATTTTGGAGACAATTTTTCATAATAATTTTAAAAAATCGAAATATGAAATATTGGTTGATTTCTCATAAGAAAATGTTAGCAAACAATTCCTTTACAGAAGAATTTCTTTGTTAATATTTTAATTTACTTTTCTTTTGGTGTTATTGCTATGAACGATTTTGCCTACCAGTAATAATGACACGCAAATGTTACATGTTTTCATGTTATTTGCATAAAAAGTGGAAAACTTCGCGTAAAAAATAAAAACGATTTACTGAGAGAATGGCTTGAATAAATATAGCCAAATTTTATATAGATACTACTTGTGATTTAGGCAAATGCGGTTGCCAACAAAAAATGAATGGCTTTGTTAAGTTGAATGTAATGCATGCGCATGTGGTAGCTCTATTGCAGTTAATGTTTCATTCATGGTTAAATAATTGCGTGCTTGACAAGAAATAGGCACTTGCTTTAAACCTAGAAAGTGAAATCAGTGCATTGCTTAAACACTGTTGGAAATGTTAGTGCTGTATGGGATATAAATTTGGTTTGATCAAGTTTAACACCACAATAATTTTTTTATACCCTACACAGAGGGTATATTCACTTTGTCATTCCGTTTGTAACGCATAGAACGGAGCGTAACAGGTAAAGAAAAGTATATATATTATTGATCAGCGTCACCACCTGAGTCGATTTAGCTATGTCCGTCTGTGTGTCTGTCTGTCTTTCTGTTGAAATCACGTTTACGCGAAAACTAAGCAACCTTATTCATCGAAATTTGGCACATAGGTCACAACTTCTTCACAATTGACACATACGATTTTCATGCAAATTTTAGATAATTAATTTTCAATGTATTTTTAACGTTTATTTAGAAAGTACTTTCAATGCAGTGTAGGGTATGTGAGTTTCGGCCTGGCCGAAGTTAACACCTTTACTAGTTATTATTCCAATTTGTTTTTCAGTGAAAAATAATAATATTTGTATTTGCATTTTGGGCGATTTTACCTACTTCCAAATAATCTCATGCATTTTTGGGCATTTACATTGACATTACATTACATTCACATGTTCTATCATATTAATTTATATTAAATATATTTTTACAATTATTATTTTCATTTTGTGTGTGATTTATTTTTATGTGATTTTTCTTAGGCAATTCTAAATTATATCATAATCTCTCGTAAAAATAAGAAAAAGCTATCCACCTCTTTGTACATTATATGGTATATATTTTTTCAAGTGTTTATCGCAAACGGAATTCTCAGCTTTTCCACTTTAAGTTAAGTATGTAAGTATTTAAGCCCCACAGGCATATGATGTTACAAATAGCAAAGGCAAAAAGTAGTAGCACAACATTGGTATTTACCATACATTGATGAAGCACAAAGCTAATATTTGTAATGCTGCTTTTAAATGGCAACAGAAGTGTTCAATGCAACACAAAATAGGATTAAGTTGACTTTTATAAATTTTTCATTTTTGTTTTAGCTACAAGAAACTTACGCAATGCATATGTGTTAAGAAAAAATATTTAATAAAAAAAATTAAATATTAAAATAAACATTTTTTAACAAGAGTACAACGGCGCGTATGAGTAACCTGTAATTCAGTACTAAAAATGCATTTTATGAACAACTTGAAAATTATATGTTTTAAGTTAAACTTAAGCATATAAATAAGAATTAAATCAAATTTAAAACGTTATTGTGATTTAGTTTAAAATTAAATTAATTAAACCTTAAACAGCATAGCATTATCAAAAGCTTTAAGTTAAAAAAGAAAATAATTAATAAATTTAAGACACAAAGGTGAATAGCCCCCTAATTAATACAGCTTTCTATATAGCTTGTAAAAATGTAAATATGTCCGCATACACAAATAAACAACTTCTGGAAAGAGATAAGCTAAGTGAATTAAAAATTGCTATAAAAGCAAAAGCAAAAAATAAAAAAATAAAATTTTTTTGTTCGAAATAAAACACCGCAAAAAGAAAGAAATAGTCCCACAACACAAAAGAAGCCGACTACTATGCCGGCTGTTGTAAAAAAATTTAAACAAAATTAGCATAATTAATGCTGCTGCTGCTTTTGTTTATAAGTGTGTGTGTGCGTAACAAAACAAACACACAACGTTATTATAAATAGTGGCGGATTTGCTTAAACGAGGCGTCAAAGTAGCGTAAAGTAGCAAAATAAATAAGTTGCCTGAAAAAACTGCTAAGAACTTAAGACAAAGCCATTAATTACACACTCTATGCACTATGCTTAGCGCCGCGCTTAGTACCGGGTATTAAAAATTACAAAAACAAAAGCGAAAAAAACGTATTCTCGCAAAACCGAAATGAATGATGATGATTCCATGAAATATTCAATTCTACCATGTCCATTTTGAAGGCATCTTTTCTTTTAATTAAAAAACAGAGCATATTTTCACGCGCACATTTTGTTTTTGAATGAATAACTGCGCTATTTTAGTAAATGTTTAAGGTATTGCTTGTGTGTGTGTGTCTATTATATATGTGTGTGAAAAAGATATTATCTGTAGTAGATTTACAGTACGCGCACAACAATGTTACTCGAATGAAATTTGATTGAAAACAGCTGAAACTTGAAATGAACTTTATTTTGTCAATACTTATGGTTACGTCCTTGAAGAGTTCTATAGCGTGGTATTTGACAAAACAGGTTTTGATTTACGAAATTATAAAAATTAAAAAAGCATTTCAAACTTCTTAAGATATTAGGTCTGATTTGAGCATTCTATCCTTGACATTTATCAAAACCTCATAAGGGAAACTATTCAAGATGACATTTTTTTTTATTCTCAAATGAAATTTTTGTCACCAAGGTCGAAAGACTGTAAGCAACTTAAAAGTTTATGAACTATTTTCACCGTTTTATTTATGACGTTTACTTTATTCTGCGTTTACTGTTCAAACATATTAAAAATTCACTTAAGAAACATAAACAATAAATTACAAAATTTCAAATGGTCATAGAATTACTGTTATGGATGTTTATAAATTTGCTCTTACATACATTAGAAAGAGCTTGTGTGTGTTAGTGCGTATGAATATGCATTAGTAGGTGTTTGCTTAAAAAGTCAGCTGTCAGCATCGCTTTTGTTAAATTAAAATAAATTAGTTTTAAAAAAGTTGGCCGTACTTGTTTAAGTAATATACTATATATTGTAAGCTTATTTAAAAAGTTAATTACAATATCTAAAGAAAAATGTTTCCTTTTAAGTTGTAGACATCTAATTGATAAGCATATGCATTTTAATAAAATCATAAAAGTAGACATTAATAATATTTAACTATAAAAAAAAAAGAATCTTTTAAGTAAAATAAAAACACAAAACATAAAAATTTATAAATTGTTTTTTTATTTAAATATCTTCATATAGCAAATATCTTATAATGGTGAGTATAATATTCCATACATCAAAACATTCTGATTTAGTGTTAAAATACTGATAGTCATACAGAAAAGTTATGTACTTTTTTAAAATAAATAACAGGTGATTTTTCAGTGCTTGCTTTTTGAAAATTGAAAAAAGAACAGAAAATGTCCAATAGTGAAAGAAATATTTAAAAAAAAATCTCAGTAGCCATCGCACGGTACCTTCCTCCATTGACAGTAACGCTGCGCTTTTCATTATTTTTGAAAAATTACGATCCAATTATGCTGCCGGCCTACAAACCGCAATAAACAGTGCATTTTTAGAGTGTATTGGCAGCTAGTGAACTGCTTCCGGCTGCTCTTCAGACCAAATTTGGCAATTCTGAGCCAGAAATGAGCTTCGTCTTGATCTCACAGAGTGATATAAGTATTATAACACTCTTAAATTCTTTCTGTCATCTCCACCCATTTAGTAGCACAATTATACAAACAGGTCATTGGTGATTTGCATGAATTACCGAAATCTTCACACGTGTGAAATTAACGGAATCAGACTTTTTTATAACTCATGATTGTACCAATGACGTGGCATAAAAATCACACTTTTTTGCATATGTGCATTAGTCAATAATTGCTGCATATCACTTGCTAAGGAAATACAATCAGTAAAGAAAGTTGAGTTTTTAACAATACGCATACATTTTTTTATGTTAACCAGTTTAATTAGCAAAACAAAGCACTTTCGCACATATACTATGTCATTGTATTAATAAGCTCTTATCAAATGTGCACACGTGTGTGCTTAGTACGCATACACACACGAGGAAATATGAAACTTTTTTTAAACAAAGGAACAAAACGGAAATTGAAAGTAATGATAGACAGAACGAACAACAGGCACACGTAAGTAAAGCCACATTTAATTCACACCAAAAGGAATATCATTTCTCCATTTTATTTGTGTACGAACAAATTATTAACGATGTGAAAAATTGGAAAAATGTGAAAGAATATATTTTTATATTTCCTATTATTGCTACACTAAAAAAAAGTTAGCAAAAATATTTTAGAATAAAAGACAAATGATTTAGAAAAAAAATTATGCTTGAAAAAGTACAAAACTTTTACAGTGAATACTTGTAATAGTTTTATGACTTTTTAATAAACCACAAGTTTTTTCTTACAACTTTATCATATTAATCTCTAGGGAACACTGACCGTCAACAAATTATTATGCAGTAGTGTATAAAATATATAAGATATTGTTGTAAGATTGTAGAAAAAAACCCTTTTCATCCCCTTTTATAAACAAAAACTCATTCAAATCGGTTCGTTTGCTCAAGAGCAACAATCATTTGTTTTTAAAATTACTTAAAGTTACATTTTTTGATAACTTTTCTAAAACAAAAAAAACCAAACAACAAAACAAAAGTATGCCGAAACATTTTTTTCATTCACATAGACCGTTTTTCAACATATCGATAAAAATCATGATAGTCACCCTATGTTCATCAAAATTTTGGAAAAATAAATGTCTCAGTGTTTCGAAATGAAAAACCTCGCCTCAATGTGTGCTCTCAAATAATTTGGTAAAAGTTAATGAACTGTAAATTACACAAATAAGCAAACATGCACACACAGACACTATCTCTTTTCGTAGGAGGAATGTGTGCGTATGTATCAAAGTAACACACGCAGACATATTGATGCACACGTGGGATAATAAGCTGCTGTTGCTATCAGTGATTACTGCAAAAATTTATGCCTTTTGATGCCAAAGGCAAACATTTCTTATGAAAAGTTTATTGATTATCAAAGTAAAATTTTTTTCTTATGCCTCAATTGTAACTATCCAATAAAACGTGCTTCGCTTTTCAAGTATTTGCTTGTATTTTTAGCAGTTATGTGGTGATAATTTCGGTTGATTACTGAGGCAAGCAGTTGGTATTTGAAAAAAATATGATATTTTTGACTAAACTTCTTGTACTATAATTAACATAGCAGCATAATTTAGAGTATCAGCTGCTGGTTTTCTAATTGATGTATTTATCAATGTTAAAGTTTATGGTTTCTTAATTATTTTGAGAATATTTACATATTTCCACTATGAAACGAAGCTCACGCTTGCAAGCGGCAAAGTGTATTTTGTTCTGAATTATTTCTAATTTAATTAACGATTTTTGTCATCGATAAAGAAATCGCTGAAAAAATTTTCTAATTTTTGAGATAATATTTACATTTTAATAGTGAATAAAAATTGATGTAGAATGAGGATAATGCCATTCTTGCCTTTTAAAATCGCTGTAACTTTGCAAGGAAAAATCTAATCTAATCTTGAAAACTCATTTTAAAGAGAAAAGATCGTACTAAGTAATACTTTTGTTTAAAATAAGCTGAACAACTTTTTTTGAATCCTATACATAGCCTTGAAAGTAAACAAAAATCAAGATGTTTTTGATAGTTAACCTAAAATAATTCAGAACACTGACCTTTTGGTTCAAATCTGAGTCCAGATTTGAATTCAACGCAAAAAATTGTTTTGAAAAACGACCATCAGTAGCCCTACAACATTCATCACCTATTCATTCACATGCCTTTTTAATAAAAAATATTTTTTCCATACAATTTACATGTAAAACTCACAGGCTTTGGCGCAACCCCATAAAATTGAGGTAAGGAGCTGAATTTTTGTGAAATTTTTCTTTATGTCATAAACTTACTTTTAAGCAACAGCACTTTCCATATCTTATCGACGTTATCAGCCTTTTTCAACTAATTAAATATCTTTCAACCTCTATAAATTTTTTTCGACTTTTTCAAACATATTCAACTACACATATGTTCGTCCCTTTCCATATGTTATCGTGTTTTTAGCCTTGTTGAACATTTTTCAATAGATTTCGAACTTTTTCGATATTTTTATTATTTTATCGACTTATTTTTAACTGTTCATTTTCGTTTAATTTTTTTCAACATTAACCATATTTTTTCGACTTTTCCAACCTCTTGCAATTCATTTTGACCGTTTCAACCTTACTCAACTTTATTCGAGTTTTTCAACCTCTTGCAACTGTTTTAACTTCGTAAAACAATACAAATATCATTTAGTAGTATAACAGAAAATCTGTCATCTTTTACTCAATCAAAAAAATCATCTTTGCTAAATTTAACATATACGAGTGCAAATTATTTTTTTGTTTTAACATAATCAATTCAGTTCCTATTGGTGTAGTTGAATGTAAATAAAAACAAGTAACATATAGTGCTACACAATAATTGTTTCTTTCCCTTTCGCAAATATTATATCAATCCATAACCTTAACGCTTTTTTTACACGCTCACAACATCAAATTTTCCCAGTCAATAAATTTCAAAAATATCAAATACCAAATTTAAGTGCCATTTTAACAAAATTTAACGCATTTTATATGTAGCAACATATTGAAAAGCCTGGAAGTGCGATTTATATTTTTACGAATATACGTCCCTTAACTCAAATAACATTAACCGGTAGTTCGTATCCAGCAATTTATGTATTTTTTTTCTTATGCAGTGAACATTTTTTTCTTTGTTATTCTTTTCATGTCTGACTGACTTCTTGGAATAATTTGATGGCAACATATCGCTTAACAATGGAATTACAAGAGAATATATAAAGTTTTTTTTTTCAAAGTAAACAGCCTACGCTAAAAGCTAATAAAACGACGCTTCGTTTTAATTTTTTTTTCTTTTTCGTAGATATTGCAAATTCACGCCATTGACTTGTTTGCATTAGCTGGCTCAAAAGATATGTTTAACCCATTACGTACTTGCATATATGAAATAATATAACAACACATTTTACACTCTATTATTTTTGCACAAAAATCGCTTAGAGCTAAGCTTTTCCATGGCCTATACATATTTCAAAGGAAGGAATAAGTTTAATATGCAGCAAATAATTAAATGCTACTCATACGCCTAGTTGACCAATTTGAATCGTGATTCGTTTTGAATAATTTCTTTTTGTTGTTTTCTGAAGAAAAATTTCTCAATTTAGTAGCAATTGCTCTTAAATGTCTACCCACAGGGCTTGTTTACTCAATGGCCACACAAAGAACAACAGATTTGTCAGAATCTTTATTGGGTATTTGCATAAAGGTCACTATAAAAACTAATACAAGCGCCATTGCTAGCAGCTACTTCAACACACTTATAAATGCTATAAATGATGTTTTGTGTAGCAATGTAGAGCTGCTTCTATTGTTGTTGTCGTAAAATATTTTCATTCCATGATAAAAATGATATTATGAAATATTAATACATTATTTGCTGCTATTTCGCATTGTGTGTTAGAGTGTGTAAAAATAACAAATGAGAATTTGACACAGCAGGATATGTTAATCCTTGTGGTGGCTCTTGTTGGTTTATTGATGTATTAACTTCATTTTTGGAAATTATTATATACGCTATTTATATATTACTAATATTTAGCAACTAAATATATTCAAGTTTCCTCTTATGAATACTTTTATTATATGCACATAAATAGAACTTAATTTATTTGACATGAAGATTTCTTTCTTTTAGAAATTCAGCGAGTTTAAATAAAGAAAAACGTCCACCAAAAACGTAAAAATAGGAACAAGTTTTAGAGATTTTTTTCTTTTTTATCTTGCAAAGAGTGTAACATGCACAATTTCATAATTATAATGTATTATACTGAAAAGATTAGAAACCTTAATAATATGTATCACTTACCCACAAACGTTTTGAAGCCAAGACTCACTCAAATATATAACGATGCTTTAAGTGTAATAAATTACAGCAGAGAAGAGCGAAAGATTTCCTAAAAATTGATAGCTATGTGCCAACTTTCAAGAGAAAATACCTGAAAGAAAGACTTGGACTTCTAAATTTCTCCAATGACATGATTTTTCGTGAATTCTTGGCTTTACAGTATTACTTTAGTGTATATCAAGCGGAAACTTTAGCTTTCTGGAAAGCATGCCAAATTCTTAAATCTTAAACTTTTGAACGTACTGATAGACTTGTGATATACGTCGATAGCTGCACGCTCCAATATTACCAAATCACGCTTAGTTTAGTCAAAAAATCACTATCTAAAATAAGAGGGAAGAGCAATCTAATGTTGATTTCCTGGATATAGCGACTTCAGTGTCAAAGAAAAAGCGGATGGATTTGCTGAGAAATGCTCTGATATTGCGATAATTGTTACAAGACCACTAGCCTCAATTAGAGCCAAATATTATTCAAAATATATAAATTTCTCTAGATAGAGATAGTCAAACATGACAACAAGATAAAAAGCCAAAAATGGATGTGATGAGACGATAGCAACTAAACGAACATCTGGTCTCGTTACGTTTGTTTTTTGACATTCAACCCAAAACGTTACTTCAGCCAACAAATCGAAGCATATGTTATGACGAAAAGTGACGATTTCAAGTTAAAAAGTACTTCTTCAGGAAAATGTTTCAAATTTCATTATATGAAAACGAAAAGCGCCATTTACATGCAATTTCTTTTTGATTGATTTTGCCAAAATCAGAGCAAAGTCTGGCATAGAGTTCAGATAAATAAAAACAAATTGTTGATATTATTGTTGTTAAAGGAGAAAACTTTCACAAATTAATTTGATATTCATCATAGCTATCAAAACACTACAACATTTTTAATGACTGTCCAAAGAACATTGAACTCTGCGCTTAAGTTTTAAACATTAGATTTAAAACCAAATTAAGGCAGCTAACAAAGAAGTATCATAAATCATTGTATAATTGTGACAAAGTAATTTATTATCTGGCGTCCACTATGGGCAAGGCACAAGACACCTTAAATTTGCATTAATGGAAACCGTCGAAAAAAAAAAATCCACTTATGTTGAAAGCAAAACAATTTGCTCTCTTTTTTTTAATTTAAAAACTTATAATTGAAAAAAATTAGATTAAAATTATGAAAAAAAGTGCTACACAGCTCTTCCTTTATATTTTTCTTAAATTATGCTATTTTTCATTTCATTTGCAGCATTAAACTTGTTACTCAGCAAGTATGTCACTCAACGTCTGACATGACCCAAAAATTAAAAAAAATGGTGTCTGTCATTTGTCCTTTGTTATCGTATTGGCTGTAGGTGGAAAGAAATTGTAATAATCAGCGACATTATGATGAAAAATGTATGCAATGTATTTCAAAAAAGTAGAAAAAGCTAAAAGCAACAGTATGAAGCTTCTAAGGCATAGTGAGTGCTATATTTGAATCATATGAACAGTAGACCGGGTTGATTTCCATGAAGCAAAATAAAGTTAATCAGACACCCACTCAAAAGTTAGAAGAACCCTCAAAATCGATGACTGCATAGCTTTTTTTTCGTTCCGGGAAACCCAATGGAGCACTTTTGATTCTCCTGAAGGTCCTTTGGTCGGCGGCATCATTGGACTGTACTTTTTCAAAAATAATGAAAATCGCAACGTAACAGTTAATGGAGCAAGGTACCTTGCGACGATTATCGACTTTTATTTGCCCAAAATAGAAGAATTAAACTTGATTGAAATGTGGTTTCAACAAGACGGTGCCATATGCCATACAGCATGCAATACCATGGACCTATTGAGCAGCGAGTTTTGTGGGACAATTCAGCCACAATCTTTAAAAGGTAAATAAAAGGAATTGATATAACGCTCTAAATAAATACTTTGTCCACAATTGCAAATTTTCAGTTCATTTTCCAATTTTCAAAAACCAAAGGTTTTAAAAATCATCCGCTATAAGAACTTTCGAGACCGGTCCATCGCGGATATAACATAAATTTTTCTATAAAAAAATATCATGAAATTTTTTTAGTGAAGATCTCATTTCGTCAGTTTATTAGCTTTCAGAGTTCAGTGATACTTTGAAGAATGAGATAAAATCAAAACTTTCGCTATTGTGCTTATTTGTGCCCTTCGTTTTCTACTGCTTCACTCATTGTTTCAATGAAAATCGAATGATGGAATAGGGAGCTAACCAACAAATAAAGCCATTAACACTCATATGTATGTGATATAATTACGTTAATTTGTGCAATATTTTTATGCTTTTTAATTTCTGACACAAGAATTAATAAATGGCATTTTTAAAATTTTCTGGCTAGTCATCTCAAAAGCTTTTCACTCAAAAGCAAATCATTTTTACTTTGAAAGGCAAAGAACTTGATTACATTTTTTCGACAAGAATTTGTTTATGAACAAAAAAATCTTTAAAATTTTGTTTAAAACATTTGTTGTATTTAGTAGTAGAAACTTCAGGAATTTTATTTATTTGTTCACCTACATATCAATTCAATATAAAATGTACATCCGCAAAATGAACCAAAAGAGTAAAGCTCGTTACAGTTTGATAAAACTTTTGTTGTGCAAGGAAAGTTTTGATCCTTTTTTGTTTTTGTTTTATCTGTATATATGTTGCTTGTGCAAGAAATGGACATTTTGCAGAAGTCAAATTGCTAAAGTCTTACATTGCATGTTCGCAGGTGATTTCATTGTTTTGCTGATAAATTTGTTAAGTACGCTCATTTAATCTGCTCAGGAAGTGTTTAAAAAGCAATAAAACTTTTCTTGTGTTAAACATTTCTCAAGCAGCTTAATTTGAAAAAAGGATAAGCTTTCGAAAATAGAAACAGCAGATAAAATCTAAAGTTAGCCACAATAAGTATGTTATAATTTAGTAACAAGGAATGGATTTTATGTGGTAAATTTTTTTTTGTTTCAAAACATAAAACAAAATAGGAGCTGTTTTGTACATTCCCTTGACTTTAAAATTTTTTTCAAATAATGCTGGTTAGAATACGAAATGAAACGCAAAACACAAATTAATTTTTTTTTATGATATCATCTTAAACTGGGGAGCTTTATACGTTTAATATCTGATTGGAATAATTTAGTTCAAGCTTCATAAACATAGCATTTGTTTATTATCTTTAATGTGTGATGTAATACCACACATTAAAGATGCATGAAATTCTCTTATTATTTAGCGAAGGAATTTATTAAGAGTTTGCTTTCTGGTATATTACTTATAAGACCTTTTCCAGAAATATTATTACTCTGACAAAGTTCCAATGGATTACAAAATACATTTGGGTTAGCGAAATTTGTCTATCGACACTTTTTAAAACTAATACAAGCTCTTGAATCTTTGTATATTGGCAACAATCTGTACGAAAAGCCAAATATAAATTTTAAGTAAATAGGGCTGTATATCCATCACTTGTTTTGACCCTATTTGTTTAAAAAAAATGATTCCAATAATCTATAGAAAACGACAAAAATGGGGACAAAGTCCCTCCTCCATACTAAACTCACTTTTGATCTTTTGGCATCAATTGGCTTAAAACAATTAATTTTCTTAAATAAGGGCAAGCAAATGACTTGGTAAAACCCCCTCCAAAATTTAATATTGACATTTTTGCATCAATTGGTGTCATAACTATTTTTTTCCTTAATTGAGACCTAAAGAGATGGAGCGGGATATCATTCTTGCTTTTAAAATACGTTTTCAGACTTTTTGCATCAATTAGTTTTTATCTCTAAGCGATATGTACCAAATCTTCAACGAGGATATTCCTTCACTTCTACGTCTAGGCTCCAGAGCGTTTGCTTATTGATCAATGTGGAGTTAGGATATTAACATTGCTGCAGTTAAGATGTATTGCGACTGGCATTAAAACTGTTGAAGTCTCAATTATTTCGTTTTTGTAACGCTTTTTTACATAAAATTGATTTCAAAGTAGCATTATCGCATTTTTACTGCCTCATTTTTATTTGTAATCTGTTGTTATGTTCTTAAAATGCAGTAAGTTTCTCTGGTTACAATAACGGCTGAAGAGTCTCCTGTGGATTTTCTTTACTTCAAATAAAGCAATTTAATTTGTTTACTGTTCATCATCGCTGAACAAAATTTTTTGGTGAAAATTGTGATCAACGACCAGCTAGTTTTGGGATCAATCAGCAAATTTATGATGATCATTCGGCTTCAATTCTTGCACGAATCGAATTTTTCTTAAAATGGACGGACTGCATACGGTGCTAAGTCGACTCACTCGAGTCTTCCTCAACGCTCTTTCTCAGCAACGGCAATATTCCCATCCGTGCGTACAGTTAAGAGCACTGAAATCTACATATGATTCGCACAATAATCTGCCAGGACGATATATTATGTCGACCATTGAATATGCGATTTTCAATCATTCAAGCCTGGCGACGACTTGGAGGGGTATCCTAAGGGTAGTAGAATTCACGGCCACCCTAAATCATCGTAGAAGTGATTCCTAAAACAGGAAAAATGTGAATCACGAAAATGTTGGAGATAATTGAAGGCGCTTGCTACTGATTGTGCGATATATCAGTGGAAGCGCTTCATTGAGGCCCTATGCTCCGTGTGGAGATAAAGGACTTAAGAAGAAAGTGCGCCAAGCTATTTGTGAGTCTGGATGGCAGAAATACAATTTTGGAAATAAAATTACTAAATTTTCTACCGTTTTTGAGATGGCAGCCTTTCCTACGATAAATTTTAAAACTTTACTATTTGTAAGGAGCACAACTGATACCAGAAATGCCCAATGAGACTAACTTTTGGAACAACAACTTAAAATAATAACCAACATAATTGTTGTTTGAAATCAATGTGTTAAAATTTCATATAAATTTTTGCATAGTTTTGTATTATCACTGTATATATGTTGGACTGAAGTGCAGCTGCTTTTATCTTAACACAAAGTTGTTTGAACTTATGGGTATACCATACCATAGACAAAAGTCAATTAACTGCAAAAAGCTAGTTGCCTAAGCTATAAAAGTAAAAACTGTTATTCCTATTCATTACATTATATCAAAGCAAGGGAAATATATGTAATGGAAAATAGTTTACAATATTATTCTTAAAGTCTATTAAAGGATGCTAACAAGTAGTAAGATTTTTCAACCACTCAATTTCCAAGTCATGAAATTATAGTTATGACTGTTATGATTTTTAATGGACACCCCCTATTTCAGTCATTTATTTATTTTATGGAAAAGCATATTTCAATAAATATTTGTTGTTGCATTTGTTGGAAAATCTAACGCTTAGGTTACAAGAGTTAATTGACGCAGAATTAGCTCGTTCCTACATAATTTGCTATTTGCTGGTTAATTAAATTAGCATTGTCTCCTTTAATGGAATGCTTTCTCAGGCTGATGCATACGCTGTGCTGAAAGTTGGTGATTTTTCACCTAAAATAAAATTTTCTCATTTGAAGTTTTTCATAATAAATTTCCTTTATTATAAAATTTAATTGGGATTGATGTACCCACATTAATCCACATTAAGCTGTCACGATTTCCGAGCTATACTGTCTTTATTAATGGGTGGAGCTTAAATTGCCCAAATTTTTGTTTGAAAAATGTTAAAAATCTAGCAAACACTACAGAAGAAATTTTAATTTTTGTGAAATAAAGTTTTGAAAACAGAAAATCGAATATATATTTGCACAATAAATAAATGGTTATTTACAGCATATATGAACTACTTACCCCACGGTAGATTTCCCAACATTACAGTAAATGCGTTGGCCCATATAAATTTAAGAAGAAATATTCCGCAAGTTGGAGTAAAGCAGCAACTACAATACACACACATACACTGCCGCTACTACTTTAACTTTTCACTGGCTTGCGGAACTGCCATCGTATTTGACGATGTCCAACGAACGTTCTTTAATAAAAAATAAACCAACACACAAATTTTTGGAATAATTAGAATTAAATTTTTAACACTTGTTGCCGTTTTAAGCAATTGAAATAGTATTTCATGAAATTATATTTCAATTTGCAACAGAATATCAACAAAATAAAGACTACACTTGCAGCGCCTTTGTCAGCTCTGCCGACGGCACTTCTATCATTTGTTTCTACATTTTCATGCAATTTCATGCAAACATTTTGCTAAATTTACTACACAACACTCACGATAATAAAAATTTCACATTTTTTATGCACCTATGTACGATATTTTAATTAAAAATACGATAAATTCAATTCATAGAAATTAGCCGCACTTTTCACATGAAATTAAAACTAACTGTTGTTAGCGTTACCAACTGCTCGATCTTTACAATGACATTAGTGGTTGCTTATGAAAAGAGAACCACGGGAAATTTGGAAAGTAGGGGAATTTATTTAATAAAGTCTTAAGCTTTATATTAATAATTTGATGTTCCAATAAGATATTTCAAAATCATGTTATGTTGTGTTTTATTTGCTTTAACTCGGATATAATCAGAGTAAGTTCAAATTGCTTGGTGCGAGTAGGTCAGTTGTTATACCCCACACGTAGACTAAATTCACTTTGGATTTCTGTTTGTAAAGAAGGAGGCGTGGCGGGTCACTATACATATTCCTGATTAGCGTGTACACGTGAATTGATTTAGTCAGTTGCGTATAGCTATAAATTTTTGGTTAGTTTTTTTTATGACCTTATTTTGACAAAGCTATAAAATTTATAAACACTCTAACCGTTTTTATCGATATATAAAAGTTAAAAGTCTAAGCACTATTTTTTCAAGTTAATGACCAAAAGGTTGAACGACGAAAAGTTAGAATACAAAACGGCTAAAAGTTCAAAGAAGCTAAGTTGGACAATTGGAAGCTTAGACGACATAATTGAAGAATTCTCATCTAAAAAAGTCCAACTGTTTTGCTGTTTATCTTTTATTTGTCATCCAACTTATCGTCCGACATTTGTGTTATCCAAACTTTTCTCGTCCAACTTTTCTGTCTACCAACTTTTTGTTGACAAACTTTTTGTCGTTCAACTAAATTGTCTTCCATATTTTGTGATTCAATCTTTCGTCTTCTAACTTTTTTGTTGTTTCGCTTTGTGGCGTCCATTTTTTCTTTATAGCGTTACAACTTTTCTGTCGTCTAACCTTTGTTTTACATAAATGGGGCCGTAAAGTTCAAATATTGATCTTTCTTATTATATTTCGTAGTGTTCAGACCAACTGGGCTGTTTTTTGGCTGCTTGCAGAAACATCGCATTGTAGAACCATTGCTTACAAATCGTAATTTCAAATGCTTTATGTAGGTTTTAAAACTGTTTAGAAACTTATTAAAATTGAAATTATGTATATATAAAAATATTCCGAGCGAAATTTCATTGAGAAATGGTGCTCTATCGAAATAAGGTATTTGAAAAATATCTTACCCGTTCGCATCAAGAAGTTGAAACTTACTTTGAATATACCAAAGTTAAAGCAAACTAATTATCAGCATTGCACGATGTCTGAATAACTCATAACAATATCTAATTTTCAGAAAACTAATTTAAAACTTTATCAAATAAATTCCCTTATTTTTGAAATTACCCGTGGTTTACTTTTCATAAAGTACCACTAAAGTCATTGTTTCGGTTAAGCGGTTGGCAACGCTAATCAGCTGTCATGAGTAAGCTTTAATTTCATGTGCAAAGTGGGACTTAGTTTCAATAAATTATATTTTTCGTATTATTTGCAAATTTTACTAAAATATCGTGCGTAGGTGATAAAAATATGTCATATTTATGTTTTCGTGTGTGTTGTGTAGTATATTTAGCAAAATATTTATGTGAAATTGCATGAAAATGCAGAAATAAATGAATGCAGTGCCGTCAGCACAGCCGCCAAAGGCGTTGCAATTGCAGTGCTTTATTTTGTTGTTGTTCTGTTGCAAAATGAAATGTAATTTCATGAAATGCTCTTTCAATTGCTTAAAACGGCAACAAGTGTTAAAATTTAAATATCATTTTTCCTAAATTTTATGACTGTTTGTTTCATTTATTATAAAACGTTCATTACACATCGTGAGAAACGAAGGCAATTCCGTAAGTTCGTCAAAAGTTAAAGAGGTAGCGGTACTGATATTTGTATTGCAGTTGCTGCTAAGCTGCAACGTCCACTATTATTTCTTCAAAATACTCTGCAGTGGCTTCAAAATATTTGGATATGCCAGTGCACTTATTGTGATGTTGGGATATCTACCTTGGGGTAAGTGTTTTACTTTTTCTTTTAATACATACAGTAAATAAAATAAAACTATAAAAGTTTAAGCGACAAGCATACGGGCGAAATTCAAACCGGCTTTGGACTAGTCAAAGCCCCATACTCTTAGCTAGGTGTCGTAACAATTGCTATAAATATTCAAATTAGAAATCGTTAACAATTTTATGTATATTTAGTAGGTGCCACTACAAGTTAAGATAAAAATGCGATTTATGGATGTTTTTTCACTTTATAAACATAACAGGCCTGCATGAGCCAGATTTTGTGCTAAAAATTGATAAGTGCCGAATCGCGATATTCAAGTGAGTAAAAGCTGAAAAATCTCTGATGACTCGAATCACCAGTATGTAATTAGATGTTAAAAGTTTCTAGGAAATGTCCTGACTTCTACATAGTTATTCATTAAACCCAAACTGTTATGAAACTGTTGCTTTAAATATCAAACTGTTTTATTTTATACTCGTACCTAAGTTTAAATACAGCCTAAAAGTATGCTCAGATAATTAATTCATTTTTCCATAAAAAGAAGTAAAGAAAACTACGCGTAGACGGTATAATTTTTTCAAACTTCTATTTTTGAAGCGTTTACAAGCGCAATCCGATTATGGTTGTTTAAAGACCATATCGCAATGATGGCATCTGGGTTTTGTCGTAAAGTACTCAATGGTGACTTGAAATGTACTTTTCGACGTGACAATGAAAAACAAATGTACTTTTTTTGAACATGAATGAATTTTCATGATTTTGCGACTCTTCGACTTTTTCCTTGTATTTTGATACACTTCGTTTTTTATCGACTTTCTCGATATTTCTTCAAGTTATTCGCGATTTTTTTGACATTTTGGTCTTGTGCGATACTTTTCGATAAGTTTCGATTGTTACGAATTTTTTCAATACTTAAGACTTCTACGGACTTTCATGAAATTTATCAATATCAGTCGTATTTTTCGGCTACTTTTTTTGATAGTTTCCGATACTATTCTACACTTTCGATACGTTACGACCTTTTCGATATTTTTTTCATACCTTTCGATTATGATGGACTTCTTCGAAATTTTAATTCCATTGAAGTTCCAAATAATATTGAATTTTTAAGTATTTTCTGTATCAACAAAAGTTTCCATGCAAGGTCGGCTTACTTTGTAAGAATAATTATCTTATCTCCTACCATTTCGAAGATATTGCTTACATCAAAGTGGCACGCCAGTATATACTGGTATAAGTGTCACCATAAGTTAAATAAATTTTGCGTGCCAGCTGCGCATACTGTTTCAAACTATTTTTTTTTTCTGAATTGGATGTGACTCTCTCAATTCTTAAACTCTGTCAAAAATCAGTCCAGTGCTTCTCTGTATTACCAAATATTTCCGTAATAACTATGGAGAAATCGTCTAGAATAGTTTACACAACAGAGCATATCGAAGATTTCAGTTCTATGCAAGTTGACACGCCCTCTTGCCCATCTTTCGGTTTTTACTTGCTGATGTCAGCAGGAGTGCCAAGTTTGATAGTATGGGCTCTACTATCCCCCCAAGTGAAACGTTTAAAATCGTTTGCTTGTACGAAATCAAACATATGCTCTAACATTCACAGCTCAATAAGATTTCTATTGGTGAAAGAAGTTTTTGAAATTGATCCACTAGTTCCTGATCGTGTGCCTAATATAACTACAAGCAAAGTCACTCACTTTTTATGTAATTATTAAGATTTCCAACATAGTTTCTTTTGCTCTTTATATAGAAGTCAGTAGAACGAACGTACAAGTCTAATCCATTCTCATCAAATTCCACGTTGAAGTCTTAAATAAAATATGCCAATGTTTCCATTGAATAACATACATATATAGTATAAAATGTTGTTTTTTTAAAATGTGCACATCATGCAAAATTTTGACTTAAATTGTCATTTTTTTACAATCTTACGAGTATTTCACTTCCATTTATTTGCACAGCATTGATGGTGAACTTTTTGTTTGCCTTTTATTCTTTTCAATAAGTAAATAGAAAAAAATAAGAAAAATTCAATAGTCAAATACTTCATGTGACATTAAATGTCAGAGTATTAGTGAGTATGCACATATGAGTGTGAGTGTGCGTATGCGTATGCATGCAGATAATTTACAGCACAATTTATCATTTTCAGTTGTGCAGCAGGAGCAACAACTGCAACAGCAGTGAACAACAAAATCAACATTAAAGTTTGAATACAAAATACGAAATTCCTATGTATTTTTATAGCAACGTAAGTGAAATGCATATTTTTTGATACCATCGACTGAGTATTGTCAACGTAATGCATTAACAGGGTAATTGTAGCTTTTTGCAATAAATTTTTTAAAAAATCCAGAAAATAAAGTTTCTTTTGTACATAGTTTTGTAAATGATTATGATTGTGTCACGAGTGAAAAATGCTACTAGTTAAATTAATAATCTTAGTATATCATAATAATTCTAATATAAGTATCAGTAGGCCGACCATTACTCGATATGGTAGGTACCACGCCTACTGGTGACATAACTTATTTTGTTTTATTCAGAGATTCAGTTTAAATTTCATACCGATTACTGCAATAGTTCACTTAAAATATCGCTTAACACTTTTCCTGAATATGGGAGTTGCCACTCCCACTGAAGCAACCCTATATAATTTCATTTCAGAGTTTTTAGTATTCCGCATCTCCATACTATATTTTATCAAGATTACTTCCATACCCAAATATACAAGTTAGCGATTTTCTTTGCACGCGAGGTGCCACGCCCACTTTCGGTTACGAGATATCTTATGTATCATTATCGTTGTTCCTTATTGTAAAGTTTGTAAATATGTGGGCTATGCCACGCGCTTCAATGAATTTTGCCAGTATAGTGATTTTATCAAAGTCTTTAGAGATTATTTAAGCAAAATTGAATTAGATTTTTCTTCTGTTGAAAATTTTACGCTCACATTTTAAATTTCATTCACTTTTGGTTTAGAAGAATGCTGGATCCGGTCTTACGAATTTCTTCACAATATCTTGTCTAGCTAAAGGGATTATATTAAAAATTTTGGGTAGCGATACGCCTCTTTCAAATATTTACGGAGTCAAAACTTAACCTATTCCTCGGTCTGTCTTCATATTCTTCAACTTTCAAAATAGGCTTGTGCAAAATATATCGATTATCGATTTATGCAATATATTTGTCGGTAGTTATCGGTGATATAATTTATTTTGATATATCGAAATTCAATTTTATTTTTCGACTGTTGAATTTCGATATTTTTGTTTAGCAGTGGCTTCGTATCCAATTGAAAAATGACGTTCTTCACGTGGCATCAAAGCTTTGACTATGCTCAAACTGTTGAGCGCATACGCGCATGTAAGCTAACCAAAAGGAAGCAGTTTCTCTCCCATTGGCTATGAACCACATTTGATGGATAAGCTAGAGAAGGATATACTGCAACGGAATCCGGGAGCTAAATGGATTGATGTTGCTCAACGAAACCAAGACCAAACTGCAAGAAGCAGTTGTGCTTTCCATAATTATGCGAGATTCTTCAAAGGCATACGCAGACCATGGGATGTTGTACTTATGGTTGGACCTCCAGCAGGCGGCAAGACAATGATGGTTAGTCAATTGATGGTTATATTTACAAAACCCCTACTATCCGCTAAATGCGGATAGTAGGGGTTGGGACGCCATTTTTTACATTTCGATTTTTCCAGCAAACATGTCAAATTTCGATTATCGATATATGCAATATATCTTTCTCGATATATTTCGATACTGTTTGGAAGTATCAATCATCGATATTTCGATAATATTTTTTATTTGCCCAACCCTATTTCAACAAAATCGCCCAATTCTATGTAAAATTTAGCAATATTTAAATTTATATGAAAAATTTTAACTAGATTATGAGTAAAAAATGCTGTTTCGGACTAAGACAAGCCAAAAAGGAGCACATTTTAACATGAGAGCTTGGCACCTGCCGCAAAAATTACCATTTAAGTATCCCTTATGCGTGATATTGCTGTTAATGTGACGTATGGTATTTATTTTTTTAAAGGGCAAATCAGTTTAAATTGAAATTTCAAAAATTTATCCGAATATTTATATAAATATTTGTATGTATTCGTAAGCAACTAACACAAATTTGAGCAACATTTTTGCATAAAAATGTAAATTTTTGTCAATGCATGCACGCGGTTATTTTTACAACTGGAACAATGAAATCATAACATTTACAAAATTAATTCAATATATTACCATTTTGAAAATTGTTTGCATTAAAATTTAATATTTGTGGTACTATAAGTAAATATTTTGACAGTCACTTGAATGAATTTATTTTTGGGTGACTTTTAAAATTTGTTTAAGTTTATGCTGTCATATTAACGTCATCTACTCATTAATAATATAATAAAACTAAACGAAGGACATGAGTTGTCCTAACAATTTTGATGATGACGATGATGTCGTTTTTAAGAACAAAAAAAAGGTGAAAAGGCTTTCAAGTAAAAGTATTATGAACATAAAATTATTTGTCATTTTGCATTACTGACAACTGAGATATTATGACACAAAATTATAAATCTTTTTCTTTTGTTAAATTTTCATACAAATTCATTTTGTTGGAATAATATTCCATGTCACTGCTACACAATCAAATTTGTATAGTCTTAAATGTAAGTGAAATAAAAAGGTAAAAAGGTCAAAAGTGTTTTTTTTTTTGGTTCATTTCGATTTTCTCATGAATCTGTTTGTTTGTTTTATTTAACCAAAAATTTGATTAAAACTTTTAAGGGTGTTTGCTGCGCCAAATTAGTTACTCTAAAGAAGAAGCAAAGACAGACGGTTTTTTGTCTAGGTTGACCACATTTCTGAGAACGGTAGCATAACTTCTTAGTGTTTGAATTATTAAGCTAACAAAGTTACTTTTTAATGAGCTGTGATTTTGTTATTGGAGTATGCAGCGCTAACAAAGACATAGAAAAATTATCTGTAAAAAACTCAGTTTTGTGCTCTAGACATATAACAAAAATGTTTACAATCCTTTAAAGATGCTTAAAATTAAGTATCCTTGTTATTTCCATTCACGAAAATTTTTCATGCGCTTTTACTTTTTTGATTTACGTATTTAATTAAAATATAAGTTTTTAGTGTTAATCAAAAACAAGACCCATGTAAAGTTTTAATTATTGTAATTTTTTAAAAAAATATCTTTACGGCTGCCTTGAGTAACGACTTTAGTCGTCTTTTCATAGAACTAAGTTTACATTCTTTTAAAGGAAATGTTTTATGTTCTGTTTTCTTATCAAATCAGATACTCAAAACATGAAACCCTTCGTAGATATTTTCAAAGTGAAAGTTCGTGATAACAGCTAAAATATACATGAGCCGACACACAAAGATTTTTAACATACACCACCACTAATAATTCTTGATGGATAGCAACGGAGAATGTTAAAAGTTCATAAATCGGTAATCCAGTAAAAGTTTTCTAGCCAAATTCATCTGTCAACGATTTCCAACTTTCATCATATTTTTAATACTTTGCTAAGCGCGGTAAGAAAGAATTTCCGAACTACCCCATTTACTGTTTTCTGTTAAAAAGGCTAATAACTGTAGTAATTAAACTTTATTGTTATAGAGAACAACTATCTTTATTCATTTTGATGTAAAATTGATCCAATTTCTTCTTACAAAGGCTAATACGATGAGTTTGATTTTCGACTATTTGATTCTATAAATTTGGTCGAATTCGATGTTCGATGTTAAAATAACCAAGCAAGAAGAAATCCTTAGATGTTAAAGATGTTGACCTTCCGAACCTTTCACGCAATAAATCGCATTTTTTTTAAATCTGTATGTTCGAATTCAGATCATAAAAAGTTCATTATCATCGATCTGTGCAGCTCACTATTTGACATCAGCTCCTTTTTTCAAAAAATTATTACTGATGACTCCGCCGTGCCATATTTGATACTAAATAATTACTCTTATGGAATGTAAAGATTTCTCACAACAATTTCTGAATTGAACAGAGACCAATAACAAAAATTGCGTTTATTTACCGATCCAAAGCGATATCCATTTTAAAACATATCATCACTCTTAAAAAACCCTTTACCTAGTCGGTGCGATTCCTTCTTTCATAAAAATAAACCGAAATTTTTATAGCCTAACTTACAACTGATTTTCATATATTTTTAGAAATTTTTCTTAGAGTCTGTTGAAGGTTCTTAGCATATATGTAGCTTGGTTTGGAAAAAAATTGGCGATACTATGCCCCAAATTAAAAGAGAAAAATTAGATTCATTATACTCGTATCTCATCAACTATTTGGCGCAGGTGAATGAAACTTAGTGTATATATAAAAACTTCGAGCAAAAAAAATGCAATGGAAAAAATGGGCCCTGCATAAAAAAAAACAATTTTTTATCTACAAACCAGAGGCGTAACGCGCAAATTTGGTGCATGGGGCGAACAGTTGTACTGCCACCCTCCACGTAACAAAAAAAATATTTTTTTCATTATTCGAAAAATTTTGTCGAGGAAAAAAACACAAAAGTTCCTCATTTTTGACACTCAAAACCTCCAGTAAAATGAAATATCTCTCACTTCAAATCTCCATCCACAGACTAAAATTTATTACATCGAACTATTTTCATTTACTAAAAAAAAAAACGTACTCACTTTTGACTTTCAAAAGATATTTCTCTCGACCATTTTGCTGCGCTCCAAGCCTTGCACCTGGGGCAACCGCCCCCTAGGTACGCTACTGTGCCCAACGGATTTTGAAAACTTTTATTGTAAATGTAAAGATAAGCTACATTTATTTCATTCATTCCGCGCTTGATCATTTACGCGGTGACTTTCGGTCCACTTGTCTATCTTCCAACTTTTTGCGCCAACCACCAAAGAGGTTTGCCTGACCAGCTTGTAATATTATAGCTTTAAGAATATAAATGAAATTTCAAGGCATTAGTCCCCACTCTGATATATACTATATGCCCTCTCAATTTCTAAGCTCTTGTAAGATTCTGCGTCTTTTATTTAAGTTTTATTCACAAAATTTTCGTTAAAACAAGTCTATAATATATTTTTTGTAATGTAAATAAAACCTGCTGCCAAAAGCCGTATCTTCCTTCCTTTCATTCGGAACTAATCCTTTGTTTGTTTGCATAATTTTGGAATTTTACTTCGAACTTTGCACAATTTCACTCATTGTTATTAAGTCGCAAGTAAACAATAAAAGAATTTTAATTCAGTATCATGATTTTATTATTTATTTATTTTTCAATCTTTTTTTTTGTGTCTATTTGCATGTCATATTAAGGAAGGTACAATTGTTTGTTGACAATAAAATTAATTTTTATCTTTTTTTCTGTCTCTTAATGAAAAAATCTTAAAACGTATAACTATAAAATTATTTAAAGCCAATTTAAATAGTAAGTGAACCTTAAATAAACTTTATAATACACACTGCTTAAAGTATACTAATAATTAAGACTTTAAATAAATATGTGACTCATGAATAGCGATACGTACATACATACATGGGCTTGGAATATATAATAAATTGCATATGAAATCTTAAAAGTAATATATTTTATTTTTACAAACAACAATTTATATGATATATAAGCTACCCATATCACATGAGTCATATTAAGAACATTGAAAATTTTATGATAGTACTTATCTAAGACTTAGGGCTTATGTTCTAGAGTGTTTTAAAAATAAAATCAAATTAGACTTTGAGAAATTTGTACAACGGTGTTAGCAATTTAAATGTTTTTATGTAAATGTGTAAAGAAAAAATAAATCTTAAAGTTATAACTTATATATATAAAATTAATGCGACTTTTCTTAAAGAAATAAATAAATGGCGCTTAGCAAAAAGTTTTCTTAATAAAACGTGTTTTATAAATATGACTAGAGTTAGTTAATTTATTTTTAAATTTCATAAAAGAATGTTTATATTTATTGCACTCTTTTATGTGTCTGAATAAGAGCACTTGCCATTATTTTGCAATGGCTTGAAAGTTTTGACAATTTCAGCTTAATGTAATTTTAATGCGCTTAAAAGGAAAACATTATTTTTAAGTGTTTTGATAACTTTTAGGTTATTCACCGCAATGTTTATACACCAAGGAAAGTTTCAATAATAAGAAAAACAACAAACAAAATGTTGGCTATAATTTACAGTCCAATGGTTGTCAATAATCAAATGATTAAAGGTGGTCGGAAAATTTTAACTAATATCGAGCACTTATAGTTCGAAAAATTTTAAAAATCAAGCAAAACAAATAATAATTTGATTTAGATTGTGCAAAGATGAAAATTTGCTGTGGTCTTTTGAATTTTTGCCGATTTACTTCTAATTTAATTTTTTTCCATTTTTTCTGCTACAACAGCACTATGTTGTCTTCATCTCGTTTGATTAGAGGTCCATTGTCTTCCACCATTTCAACATTAGATTATCCCCCACGAAACATGGCCAAGTGATTTGCTGGCTTCTGTTTGCATATGCGCCGGCACGTCAAACGCCAGAAAGCCGTACGAAAATCTGGATTGTAGAAGGCATAAATGAATGGATTTATGCCGCAATTCACCCAACCGACCCATGTCAGAAAGCTCATGAGACCCTCAAAAACAGCGGCTGGCGGCAGGAATGGTATAAGGATGTAATAGATGAAGAATGGCAACCAACATGCAATGAAGCCGCCCATGACGATTGTCAGTGTTTTTGTTGTTTTTGTATCCCGCTTTGTTGTCGAGACACGCATTGGCACACGATGCGAATGTTGTTGTTGAT
Organism: Meiosimyza decipiens; assembly: GCA_963680825.1. Taxonomy (NCBI): domain Eukaryota; kingdom Metazoa; phylum Arthropoda; class Insecta; order Diptera; family Lauxaniidae; genus Meiosimyza; species Meiosimyza decipiens. The sequence goes on from OY804259.1 coordinate 11,526,124, forward strand.
TTTGATGTGGATGCGAATGATGATGCACGTGCTTTGGTTGCTGCTGCTGCTGGTGTTCGCCAGCAAATTTAACCGTTTGTGCCGCAACCGTTGCTGCGGCTAGGCAAGTTTCCGAAAATGATGAACGGCTTTCAGTGTAGTGCATCGATTGTAGTGGCAGCGTAGAAGCTCGACTTTCTGATGCTGCTGCTGCTGCTGCTACTGCTGCAGTAGCATGCATACAGGGTGCACCATAGTTGCAATTAAGTGTAGAACAATGTATTAATGATGAAAGTCGAGAGACTTCTACGAGTTCATAAAACGATGCTTGATGGGTTAGTTCACGTGGTGGTCCACCACCACACATATAGTTATTATTGCATTTGCCGCATTTGAGACTGTTTTGCTTGCTGACATTACCAGCGTTACTCCAACGTTTTTTGAACGATGGAAATTTGGGTGTGGCACATTGAAAATGTTCCGATTCGGAGAGAAAATTATCGCAATCAATTTCATTATCAGCGGTGCGCTCGGAATTCTGTAAATAAAATTAAGTTTTGATCTTAGTGATTGTTGTTGTGATTTTTGTGGATTTCAAATTGACATTTACTAACGAGCCTTACTTTTAGTTTTAGTATAGCTTTAATAATTTTATTAAAAATATGCTAGCAATTTTTAAGTTGTATGACATTCACTCAAAGGCACTTCATTTTGAATTAAAAAACTTTTATATTCAATAAACAAAGAACCAATTAAAGAGGCTGCACAAGAGAATTCTATAAATTCATTATCCAAATTTTATTCATTCATTTCAAATGCCAATTATGTAATTTATTTTGTTTATGAAATGAACAATTAAGTTTTTATAATTTTGTTTTGCTTACAGGAAAATTGAATTCAATTAAAACTTTCACTAAAAACATTTGAATACAATGGAAATTGAAAATTTTCTTGGTAGTGGCACTTGAATTATGCACAATTTCACTTAATGTTTAGTGAAGTAGATTTTGATTTCACTAGTCCTAAATGCTTATGCTTAATGACAATGAGGTTCAATTGCCACTTTCATTAAAAAATAATGAAGATCTCATAAATTTTTAAATGAAAAAAAAAAGCTTCACCTACCTTGGTCGACCTCTAAATATCCAAAATTGAAATCTTTTAAGATAGTTGATTTTTTTCTTTAAATGAAAAAAAAAATGTCCGCTTATATGAATTAAAATTATTTAATCCATACGGTCAACTAATAGTATTTATTCTTTTGCAACCACTAAATAACTGAAAAAAATCCTCTTAAAGGATATTGAAACATTTATCCGCAGTTCAAAGGGCGATATCATATGGAAAATGTTGAAAAAAATTCAAAGGGGTTGAAAATTTCGAGAAAAGTCGAAAAAGTTAAAACAGTTTCAAAAGTCGATACATATGGGAAATGTTGAAAATATTTGAAGAGTTTAAAAAATGTTGTGACAGTTGAAAAGGCTTAAGAGTATGGAAAATTTTGAAAGAAATTGAAAGAGGTTGAAAAACTCAAAGAAAGTAGAAAATATCGAAAATAGTTGAAAAATGCCACGACCATTTTTCAAATTCCAACCTCTTTTGTTTCAATAAATTATATATGTGATCGGCATCCGCATACCAAATTTTATTACAATGGCAAGATATGCCGTTATTTGTCTTAAAATTTAGGGCGGTGGCACACCACCTGGTACAATCCAGCCCAACTTTGATCCAAAAATAATTCTTTCTAAACAATATTCTTACACGAAATTTAAGTGTGCTCGCTCACATAATTTGGAAGATGTGTATGTCATTAAATTTATTTTTTTTATATGGAAGGTGCCACGCACACTGCTGATATTTTACTCGCATAGCAAGTAAGCCACCTACAATAAATTGTATGCCAATTACTGCAATAGCTCACTTAAAATTACGCTTTCAATTTTTTTGTTTAAATTGGAGGCGCCACGCCCACTGATAGAAACCACATTTAATTTCAAAGCCTAAATTAACCGACATCTCCACACAAGGATTATTCTCATAGTATACTAAAAGTAACATTAAACGTTCCTTGCTTGTATGGGAAGTGACACGACCAAAAATACTGTTGCGCCCACTTTTGGTTGTGAGTTATCTTATAGCACGCAGATCTCCCATATTAAATTTGATAACGATTTAGCTGTTTGTTCTTCTTCTTCAAAGTTTATAAATATTGTGGGCGGTGCCACACCCTTCAACCAGTTTAGCCACTACATATCTACTTAGCTGGTATTGATGACTGCTTTCAATGGCATCAACTCTAAAATTCTTGTGAAAACCGTAGGTGCCTTTTTCGAGTAGTTCTGAATAAAATTTTTCGATTGTTGAAAGTGACGCGCCCACTTTTCTAATTCCGTCTGCTTTTGGTATAATTTATGCATGATATTTATGGTCCGCATCTTCATATTTCATTAAAACATAATGATGATATAAAAATTAAAGTTTTTGACAGAGCCACGCGCTTCTAAGGGTCCTCTAAAAGTTAAAACATTGCCATTTCTGTTGATGTGTGTACCAAATCCATAAGATTCCTTCAAATTCCTACTGAAAAGTCATTCCGATCCAATTAGTACCAAGCTCTAAAGCAGCATACTTAAACTTCACTCACTTTAACACGTAGGCTCCTTGGAGAGTTTCAGGTTATATTTAAAACACCAGGTTTAGCTTCTTTTTCTATTTAACTTAACAAAAATGTGTGTTCAGCAGCATAAATAAAAAACGTGCCGAAATTTTTAAATAAATTTTCAAATTTAAAAAATGTACTCCTTTCACTTATGCATCTTGAGCTTAAACGCTTTACCACACCAGGGTACTATCAGTCAAGCGTTGAAAAAAATTGCGCGAATAAACAAAGGGAAATAAGTCCTATGCGTGCAACCAGCCAACGTGCCACAGTTTAAGACTCAAATGAAAAAACAGACCAAACGGCAATCAGCAAGCGGTTACCAGAAAAGTTTTTTTTTTTTCAAAATAATTTCAACAACAAAGATTATTGCTATACTCACTTGACGGTGACAACAACAATTGTTGACAACAACATAAAACAAACCAACAATAACAACAAATACTTACCGCATCGCGCACAATACGCTGTCGTCGTGATGTCAACACATAGCCAATCTTAAGATACACGTACAGCATAACCGCTAACGGCATGAAAAATGAACCCATTGCGGAAAAGACCACGTATCCTTTATTCTGGTTATAACGACAGTCAGCGTAGCCTTCCTTGCGTCGTCCAGGCTCATACCTTTACACAAAAAAGAAACGAAATAGCAATGAACAAACAAGACATAAGAGAAAAATTAGAAAGATAAATAGATCAAAATTGGAAAATATTGTAAAGGAAAAAGAAATAAATAAAATATGTGGGTACTCATAATAACAAAAAAAAAAGTTACAGCAAATACAAGAAAATAAGAAATATGGCGCAACTCTTGATAAATCACAATAAAACAAAAAACATGAATTATGGCCATAATGCTGATTTGGGTGGATTACATGTGAAAAAAATATTTAATGAAGAAATTAGAGTGGCCACTAGAAGACTGCGTAATGAAAAAAGTCGCCATGGCAGTAATTGCCCATTCACTTAGATTTGTAGTCACTGTTGAGTACAATGGAATTTACCGAAATTTTTTATATTTCAACATGACTTTTTCAACCTCTTATATTTTGTTTTTGCATTTTTCAATCTTACTAATTTTTTCAGTTTTGAGGCTTTTCACCTAATTTTCAATAAATTTCCTACTTTTTCCAATATTATCCGTTTCTTTTTTTTTGTGACTTACTTAACCTCCTTCAACTCGTTTCAATATTTTTTTATATTAGTAGTTCAAGTTTTTCAACCTCAGTCAACTTTCTTCGAAACTTACAAATTTTTGTAAGTTTTTCAACTTCTTCCAACATTTTTCATATCTTATTGACTTTATCAGCATTTTTCAACGGTTTCACCCTCTTTCAACTTTTTCCATATTTTTTTTTGACTTTTTCATCCTCATTAAACTTTTGTCGAGTTTTTTAGCTTCTGTCAACCTTTTTTCTTTCAACTTTTTTCATATTTTTTGGACTCTTGCAGCCTTTTCACCTGTTCCAAAGTTATATCAACATCTTTCGAGCTTTTCAACTTTTTTCGAGTTATCCAACCTCTTTCAACATTTTCACCTGTTTCAACCTCTTTCAACTTTTGTCAACATACTCAGTTTGTGTCGAATTTTTCAACCTCATTTAATTTTTTTCGAGTCATTCAACCTCTTTAAACTTTTTCAACATTTCTCAAACTCTTTCAACTTTTTCAACATTTGGCATATTTTTTCGCATTTTTCAACTTCTATCAAGTTTTTTTGAGACTTTGAACCTTTTCGAATATTTCGACTTAATCAGCCTTTTTTACCTGTTTCAACCTTTTGCAACTTTTATGAACATTTTCAGTTTGTTTCGACTTTTTTAATCTCATTAACATTTTCTCGAGTTATTTAAGCTCTTTAATTCTTTCCAACATTTTTCAACCTGATTCAATTTTATTCAACTTTTTAAATACTTTCCATATTTTTTCGACACATTCAACCTCATTCAACTTTTTTCATAGCGGAATTTTTTTTCAATTTTTCAACCTCAAAACTAGAATCCAACTATGGCCGGTGTCCTGGTACTTTTTGCATAAGATTCATTTACATTTAAAGCAGCGCCGAAGAGCAGAAAATTGTTAGTAAAATTTTTAAGTTGTTTTCATTTCATTTTATTTTTTAATATTCAACTTTTGTGTCACTATTATTCATTTGTAAGTTTTTGTTCAAAATTTTTTAAAGTGGGCCTCCATCATTGTATTGGATTGTCATTCCATTTCAAATGGCAGGATTTAAGGAATTAAAACAATGTTGCACTCTAAAAATATCAAATTGCTTGAATTTCAGAGAAAGGAAAAATTAATGACATTTTGGTATTAGTTCGGTGGGACTAAAAAGGGAATTTTAAAAATAAAATTTGCAAAAAAAAACAAACAAAACTTTTTCGTATGCACCATTGCTTGTGGGACTCCATCTCTAATTAATGCAGAATATTGTATCTAATTACACCATTGCATGTCACGAGTTAACTTTGTGTTTCTCAAAATTATTCAATTTATAATTTCCAGTTAAATTAAAAAAAAAAACTGCTATATCTACTTAAAATGCTCACACTGCTCTAAATAATGTTGGGAAAAAATATTTCCGGCTGCTTTACCAACTCGACATCATCATGGCGTATGACTAAAGCTCCATCGCTTAACCGGCGCTGCCTGAAGTAGAACAACAGAGTTTCATGTAGCCATCATTAAGTTTTTAATTAATGCTCGTTAGAAAGTGCCAAAGGGACTTTCTGGCTTTTTTCATCATAAATCGAGCGCTACAGTAACGCCAGCAAAAGTGTAACATTTTCGAGTTAATGAATTTCCGCTGTAGAACTAGTGATTAATTGTTGGGCAAAAGTTTTAACTAAACAATACTGTATGATTCGGTATTTAGATCCACCCCAGCATTTGAATTGTATTTGTACCAGTGATTTTTATTATAGAAATTTTTTATTTTAACGTTCGATGATTAAATGAGCTCCAATTTAATAAATACGTGAGCTCAGCAATATAATGTATTTTCAACACTGCGTGGTAATTTCCTTTTTTAATTTTTTATTTTTTTGGTTTTTGTTTCTTAAAATGATTGATTGACAAATATTACTGTTTTTGTTTTTCGTTCATAAGAACTTTGTTCTTTTTTCCGCTTTGTTTATTTTTTATCGTAAAGGAAATCATCTCAAATGTATTGATGGATTGCGTGTTTGTGTGTTGACTTTTAATTTTGAAAAATAAATTTTGTTTTTTTCTTTTGGGCATTAAAATGAGAATGAAGAGCTATGTAATTCATTACATAATATTGATTGAAATCAGGACTTCAAAGCTTTGAGCTATGTTTTAATATGGAAACTTCAATAGAATATATTGCAATTCCAACAATTGACAAATTTAATTGATAGCCGTTCACTTAACCTGACACAAGCAAAGTGCTGGATATAAGCCATCTACCCATAAGATGACACCTTAAGCTAGCTTGTTCATAGTTAAAGGCAATAGAAATTGATTGTTTGCTTGCAAAATATTGTTTTTCTCTTTTTGACACAGGTACCTATTTCGAATAGACAAATAAAAAAAGTATTTAAGAAATTCTTGAGAGTTAGAAAATTTTGTTACAAATTCATTTGCTCATACATTTTGACTTAAGGCGGACGTAAAATAAATACTGTTAGCTAAACCCTCCCTTCACAAAATTGCTCAACTTTTTTTAGTTCAGTTTTGTTTAGATTTTAAAATCATAGTTTTTATTTGAAATAGTTTTTCATTGTACAAACAATGTGAAATATAAAACCACGTTAAACAGAAGCCAAAAATTATACCATTAACTTTAAACTTTTCTATAAAAGTTATTAAGCCACTGAACTTTAACGCACCCAAAAGTTTCTATTCCACACTACATTCAATATTAACATACCAACAGAAAAACAAATAACTTTGCTCACACATTACCATTTGTTTCATATAGTTATCCAGCTACCAAAAATAAAAATATCTCAATGTTAAATAAACTATTTATCAATAAAAAGAAACGATCCATTTCGTAGCTATGAAAATATTTGCCAACACTTCCAGCTTACAACAATAATAAAAACATCATAGTTATTTGCTATATAGTCAACATAACACATTTTGTGCGCGCCAAAATATAAATAAATTTTTGTCCCAAAAAAAAAAAGATACCACAATAGGAAAAAAACCACATCAAATAACAAAAAAAAAAAAAGAAGAAATCAAACAAAATAAAATTCAGTGAAAATATAAAAACAAAAAAAAAATAACACTTACCAACCCAAAAATGGTGGACAAGTGATGGATAGCGCCGTGACCCATACGATAAATATCATAAAAAGCGCCAAACGTTTCGAACGACGTTTTTTCGAATACGTCAAGGGCTGTGTAACGGCTAAATATCTAAAAATATCACAAAAAGGAAATATGCATAAAAAAAACTATTACTGATAGTGAAAAAAACAAAGCGAATAAATATGCAAAAGAAGTGCCAATAGGGAGAATTTTTGCTTAGAAAATTTTGCATATTCTTAGGCGTCATATCGAAAATTGCTCGGCGTTGTTATTTAAGACTGAATTACTTCGTTTCAGTGAATTTAAAAAAACAGAGATATAATAAATTTAACTTAAAAAAAAATCAACCACCCCTTTAAAATCCACTAACGATCTAATGATAAAAAGGTTATAGACATTAGGTTCCCAAAAAAACAAACAAATAAAAATGCCATTAAAATGTAATTGAAAACTTTTTGGTTGCATATAAATTTCAGCAAACAAATTCAATATCAACCATATGCGACATTAGCTGGGTTTTCGTTTTTAGCACCCGTTTATTTTGTTTTTTTTTTGTGCACTAAACACATCCGTTTCCGTTGCTATTATGCAATTAATGTGTCCTAAACGGGTATGAAATAAAATGAAATGCCATGAATCACGCCAACATGCCTACTAAGTACTTTGGTTAAACAATTAAGTCACATTATTTTCCAACCTATTTGTGTTTGTGCACAAAATTGTCCAGCATAACCATATGCATATTTATATAAGTGTCATAAATACCTGTCTAGACTAATGGCGCACAGGCTAAGTATTGAGCCAGTGCAAAGCAAAACATCGAGCGAAATCCAGATGTCGCACAGAATCCAGCCAAAACGCCAGCTACCTGCAACGAAAACAAACAAACAAATACAAATGAGAAAAGTTAAAATGTGTTGGTTAAAAGTCAGTCGACATATGTGTGTGTGTGTGAGCATGTGTAAATGTGTTAACTTATAGGCAAACATGTAACTTCCCAATGTGCCAAACGGATCCGTTTCGGATCCGATTCGGATCCGTTGTCGGATGAAATTCCTCTCAAAAAACGGAAGGATCGTCCGCTTTTCCGGATCCGTTACGGACACGAAAAACGAATCCGAAACGGATCCGTATATGACGTCCGTTTCGGATCCGTTACGGATACGAAAAAGCGGATTCCGGTTATTTTCCGTTTTTGAGGTCCGTTTCGGATCCGTTACGGATCCACATCCCTTTTTGTGCACATTGGGTTAGGATTTATAGTATTAATTGCTGTCACAGCTGTAGCGATGTGTAAGAATGTAAGCTTAAGGGTGGTTAAAAAAAATGTACTTTGAATTGTTGCCTCTTTTGCGGCGCTCGTTAGTGTTATAGAAAAATTACCAAGAACTAAGAGAGCAACAAATTTGTCAAAATAGATTTTATATAAATCTGTCAATATTTACTTATAACGCTCTCTGCTAACGATTGTATAGGAGTTGCCAGGCCCTCTTTTAAATTCACTCAACTTTTTTTCTAGATGCTTAGCAGAACCATTTTTGGTATATGTTTTAAACTTAATAGCATTCACTGTAGCTTTTTTCAGTTTTATTTTTAAAAGAGAGTGCTACGCCCATCAAGCTCTTGTCTACAGTTTTTACAAATCATGCATACTATTGGTAGGAAATTGGGTCTATTACCTTAAATGCATTATTCTCTCAGTATAGTGCTTTGAAGTTTTCACTTGCTTGGGAAGTGCCACGCCCTCTCGTCGAAATCTGCCACTTTTTACAGACCTGGTATAAGTTTTCTCTAGTATTTTTGAGAAATTTGGATGCACTACATCAAATTACTCTCCCAATATAGCGTTTTAGATATTTTACTTTTATGGACGGTGGGCGTCTCCGTGAATTGATTTTTAATGATTAGAATCTGGTTTGAGATGTAGCTTTAAACTGAATATAATTTAATTTTATCGTTTGGTATTGCCGTAATCGTGATTATCACAGATAGACAGACATAGTGATACACAAATGGACAAGGTGTTCACGATGATCAAGAATTTATATACTTTCCCATATCTGCCACGCCCCCTTCTGCCCGTTACAAACGGAATGACAACATCACAAAAGCGGCCCGAAATTCAAGTCTTGCGTATAGTTTGACACACCCTTTACCATTAAAACTTGAAGAAATCTTATGCATTATTTCGAAATATTATGATTTTCTTTATTAAATATAAGGAAAAATACGATTGCAATCTTGAATAGTAACTTAGTTCTAAGCAGTTTTTCTTGCTCTCCCAAAAAGTAACGAAACTAACGCACACTCTAATTCACAATTGTTGAAGATATATTTCATATCTGTGGTTATCTAAGCCAAGATTTAGTAGTTTTGCATTCGGATTCTTTTTCTAAAGCAAACAAAAGTTGTTTTAAATTTCAACCCATGCTGTAATAACAACAACACATACAGAAACAGAAAGTCTAAAGTTAATAAAACAGCAAAAACCACAGCAACTGTTGAAGGTGTTATCTTCGGTAAGGTCAAAACTTATATACCCTACAGTAACATGTCTACTTGTTTGAATTCGCCTAGTAGTGAAATTTTATGAGACAGACAGATAGACAGAATAAAAGACATACAAATAGACAAACAAACAAATAGACAAACAAACAAATAGACAGACAAATAGACATACAAATAGACAAACAAACAAATAGATAAATAAACAAATAGATAGACATATTGACCGACACACAGGCAGAAAGATGGACAGAAAGACTAACAGACAGATTGAAATGCCTTATCGACCCAGGGATACCAGCCATGCTCTCTTCTATGCTTTACGAATGGAATGGGGAAGTCAACTCACCTTGAGTGTAGAGTTTAAAAAAGATAATCGGTTGTAAAACAACACAAAATCTGCAATTGTCATATCGTTCATGTATTTGTACCTTTACATGTTTTTCCTTTAATTTTAGCATCCATGCTTTTTGTTTTAAGTGTTGTTTTTAAATATTTTTTTTCAAATTTTTATACCACTGGCAGCTGTGCAAATTCATTTTATTTATTTTTTTTTTGTTAGTCCGCAAAGCTACTTTTCACCGATTTAGTATTTTTCACGGGATTTGTTGCAACTTATTTGCATGAGTGTTTCGGTTGTCGAGAAAACTTTACTAAGTTTTCACAAGAGGCCAAAGGTTACTTGCCAGCTGTTGACTTTTGCACTTTTTCACACACTTAAACTTTGGCAAATATGTTAATTGCTTCCGTTTAACTATTCAGCTTTTCTGGAAATGAGCCAAAAACTTTCGGTAGAACGAAATAAAAGCCAATTAGCAGTAAAGGGATTGGGATTATTGAAAATCTATTAAAATAAATTCTCGAAATTAGTAAATTGTCTGAGTCGTTTTATGGCATTACATTTTTATGCTCATAGAGCTTTACCCATATGATATTCATATAATTCTGCTAAGTTTAAGGATATGCTTTAACTTCGGTAATCATATGAATAGTTCATTCTGAATGGAATAATTGCTGGCTCTAGCGCTAAAAATTAGTGAGCAGTAAATTATATAAAAGTTCTTAAAGTAGCACTGCTGTTAATTTTACTATGAAGTAAATAAAAACATTTAAATTTCAATCAAATTGTATCAACACATGAGAATATGCACAAATTTGATGAAAAGTCTGAGCTTCGTGCTGTGCCAGACATTTATTAAATGACAATTTCAAATTTAATTAAGTCTATGAATTTATTTAGTAGCATTCAAAAATACACACACTTTTGATGTTTGTACCGAAACAGTTAATGTTATGGCTAAAATGCTTTTTGCATTATACGCTAATTTTCGTATTAATGTGCGATTTTCGTTTCAAGTTGGTTCTATTTTGAGACCCAAATATAATCGTTTGGTTTGGTGCAAATATTTTTTCTTATGAACATTAAGCTTTAGTTTTTGTCAAAAAAAAAGTTTTGATTGTAGTCCAGTATGGGGTTTCATCGAGAAATTGGTGTTTTTTAAACTACATTCGGGGTATATTGACTTTGACATTCCGCTTGTAACTTATAGAAGGTGGTATGGCAAGTATATATATTCGTGATCACCTTAACATCACCGCTTGAGTATATAAGCGATTTTCGTCTAAGTCTGTCTATTTGTCTGTCTGTGGACATTACGATACACGTCAAAACTAGGCCAGATAATTGAATGTACCTTTAAGCAAGGTACTTAGAATTGAAAATAAGCGGAATCGGTTTACGGACGTTTTTATCACTTATGCAAATAAATGAAAAAAAAATAAATGAAAATGAATAATTTAATCAAGATCTGGACAAAAAAGTTGAGGACTGATGCAAAGAAGGCGTGGCACCCCCATACAAACATAAGCCACCTTTTTTCGCTTTGGACGCTTTTCTTCTCGTTCTTCTCGAAATCTATGTGTATAAAACAAAGTCAAAAAGGTGTTAGTTGCAACATTTATAGCTAAAGAACAGCTAGACCGATGTAGGACCCATGTTTAGCGTGGCCCTCATACAAAAATATTTTTAAAAAAGCATTTTAACAAAGACAGGTTAAGCGATTCACACCTAATCTACGCCACATCTTTTTTATATTAAGAGACATTGCTTAACCTATACAACTTTTATTTAGGACCCATAGTTACAGTGACCCTCATACAAAAATATTTTTGAAATAACATTTTCACGAAGAGCGGTCAATCAATTCACATGGAATTCACACCACGTTGCAGATGAGGACTTGATATGAAAGGTTGTTTAGCTAAAAAATATCATGACATTCATTGGCTGTTAGCCAGTACGAAGTTCGCCAGATCAGATAGTACTCGAAAAGAAATAAGTTTTCATTATTCATTGTAACAACTTGCAACGGCTATTCATTCTTTCTTCTCTTATCACTGCTTCTCAGACAATTGTAACATAAATATTGGAGTGATATACTTTTGCTCTAATTATCAACCCGATATCTTGATCACATGGTAGTGGAAATGCCAGAGAGGCCGCATAATTTTAAATTTAGTTTTCTATTTATCTACTGGCAACAAAATGCGCTATAAGAAAATAAAGGTTTTTCGTGTTTCTTGACTTTGTGGGGTAGGTCACTGTTGCCTCATATAACTGATAAATTCAAAACTGTTCTCAAGTGGATGCTAAAATTTTGAATGCAAATAAAGGTTTACTTTTGGCACAACCATTTGATTGGTTTCACGTAACATATCTACTAATATTCGTGATATTTTCTTTAAGGCTTATATTGCCAAATGAAACGTGTCATACTTTAAGTTATATGTTGTCTTCAGCTTCAGATAAGTTTTTAGTATCAAAATGAAGCTTACTACTAAATACTTATATTATTTCACTATCCTACAGTGGTATAAATAAAATTTTGTCATCCATACTATTTATATAAAATTACTTGTATACAAATAGTTTGTATCGCTTTGGTTTAAAATATACAAAACTGATTTTAATAATTTATTTTTTAAAACAACACATTTGTGCTAGAAATGGTTACTGCATACTTTTATTTTTTATTTTTTAAAGTTATATAAAATTTTTTGTTTTTTGACTATTTTATTTACTACAAGCGATAGTTCACTTTGTTTGTGACTAATTTATAACATCGTTTGATGGTACTTATTTCATTGAAATCATCGAAGTTTGAGCAAACTTTTGCCTCTTTAAAATTAGCCCATTGATTGTATAACTGACTGTTGGTTGTAAGATATTGGTAATAAGTTTCAACACTCACTTCAATTGGTTTTAAATTTTCAAGCGTTCAATTGCAATAGAAATTTAATAAAATTTTACTTCATAAAAATTTTTATGTGGTTAAATTTTATACTTCTAACTTGTGAGCGTTCCAAAATGGAAACATTTTTTTTTTATTCATAATTTATGAAAAATTGAAAAAACCTTAACACTAAAAAAACCTAGGAAAAATAAAAGTTCTTATTTGGAAAAATAATCGATTATAAACTTCTCTTCTATTTTTAACATAAATATGAGCAAGTTTAGAGGTGTGAATGCTGAAACACTTCCACTACCAAGCTTATAATGCTGTCAGCTATAAATTCACATGCAAGTGCACTCTTACTTTGCAGCAGAGCAAGGACTTATAGTGAGATCTCAAGAGGACAATAGATAAATAACTCGTAAATTGCAGCAAGTGGAATAAAATCAGCCAAGCAACATGAAGTAGCACTGCAAAAATGTTGCACACCAAAAGAGTGGGAAACAAATTAAAATGCCAAAAATAGAAAATAAATTGTAGCAATTATTTGTTTCAGTTGTTTCAAAAATTTTACAATTTTCTAGTTTTGAATGAAAAGCATTAATTTTTTTAAACAAATTTAAGTTCAAGAGTGTTTTAAAATAGACTCAAAAAAACTTTCACACGAAATCATACGGCTCGTGTTGGCTATCAAACAATTAAAACATAACAGCAACAATATAAATTGAGCTAAACAACAGCGCGCGATAAAAATACAACACGTAGCAATATTTTCACTACACTCTACAACTCACCTACAACATACTTCATCACCGCTGGTGGCATCACGCACGTTCCCACCATCCAATCCGTAATCGCAAGGTTCATTACGAAACAATTCGTTACGGTACGCAAACGACGTGTTGTCAGCACGGCTAATATTACCAATGTATTGCCAACAATTGTAATGAGAATGAGCAGCAAAAAAATTGCAACAATTAATGCCTTCGGCCAGGCCATGTCACTCAGGTACGAGTTAACAGCATCGATTGTGTCGAGAGCAGCCTTAAGCGTTACATTGTGATAATTAATACTGTTGCTGTTATCGCTAATGTCACCGCTGTTGTTACTGTTGCTGCTGCCACTGCTGCTGTTGTTAGTGCTTTCGCTGCTGCTGCTGCCGCTGCCACCGTTATTCATTTGCTGATAGAATGTTGCTGCTGCTGCTGTTGCTGTTGCTGTTGGTGTTAGAAAAGTTGTTGCTGTCGTCGTCGTTGTTGTTAATATTTTAGTTGCTGTTGCTGCCGTTGTTGTTGTGGCAGCAGCTGCTGTTGCTGTCAACATTTGCAATAGTAAAATTGGTGTGAACTTCGGTTGTTGCTTTGGTATGTGAACTGTTGCTCTTGCCAACACAACATTTTTATAATTTGTACTTTCAGCTAATGTTGTTGTCGTTGTTGTTGTGTCATTGACTGTTGCCACTGCTACTGCTGCTGCTTTTATTTTTGTTAACAGCAGCAACAACGTCATTTCTTTTAAGTTATTTTTAGACTTTTATTGTTGTTTTGCCAGTTACTCAGTCTTCATTTATATTCATTTTCTTGTTTCTTTGGTATTTCATTTTACTTATTGCATGTTGCATGCAACATTTGGGATTTGTTTTTTTTTTTTTTCTTACCGGAAACCACTTACGTATTGTTGTCCTCGAAGTTGCTTTTAGTTTTGATTACCTTTGGGTGTCAGCTTATGTGGGCGTATTTCACTGGTGGACTAAGCTGTTGCTGTTGTCGTGCGCCTTAACTGTTGAAAATTAAACGAAAGTAGAAAATGGAATATATTAGACTGTGAAAAATTGAAAATTTTTTCAAATTGGAAGTGGTATTAACATTATGAGCCTTTAAAGGTGCGAAATATTATGTTAAATAAGGAAACTTTTATACAGAAAAACACATGTATTTATCAAAGAAAAATTGGTATGTAAAAATACGATAGAGTGAAGTGTTATAAGGATCGTGACCAAACATACTTATTCTTCCGGAAATGAAATTCGAAACATGGCAGCACAAAAAACCGAATATAGGTGATAAATTTGATACGCTTCAAAAGGCTTGGAAACGTATCCAAAAGCATTCAATATTAAAGAAACCTACAAGAAAATTGATATCTTCAATAGAAGTATATTGAGAAAATTGCAAAAAGTCGTTTTAAAATGTCGGAAATCGGTTTCAGTTGAACTGTATCGATATGTTGCGAATATATTAACAAAACCTTATATTCTCGGTTGATGTATGTTAATATAAAAATAACTACAATGTCTACTACTATGTAAAGTTGGATAGCTTATAGCAAATGTATTTGAAAATAATCGTATCAGACCAAGATCTAAGCTATAAACACAAAATTGCTTACATGGAAATGGTTTGTAACGCTTTGGTGCAAAATATACTGAAGTAATTTTAATAATGATTTCAAAAAAACAACGTATTTGTGCTAAAAAAAGATATTGTATATTTATTTTTTATTGTTTAAGGCTAAGTTTCCCTTATGTTAGAACTACATTTTTACAAAACCTCACAAAATTAGTTTGATTTTTTTTTTCTGAAGAAATAATACATAAGGTCATTCGGGTACCACTAGTAGATCTTTACTTCCATCCAATGAATAAATAAATAAAAGTTTTAAGCCATGAATTTTCTATGTGCATCGATGAATCCATATATTTCCTTATGTCTAAATAAGAAAAAAACGCCCCGTTTAGTTTCGTTTTTCTATGCAGAAACAAGACTAAAGTATAGCTAATGAAGCCTATCATTTTAAAGAATACGCAATTGAAAAATCTAATACTTTAAATGCATCACAGAGATCAAACCAAGTTATAATCCAACATTTCCCATTGATTCTTTATGCGGATAAGCTCTTCGGATCACTCAACATATATTAGTAGCTTCAGTAATTTTCAAAATCTCCAAGGGTCATTGAATTCCACTAGATCTCTCCAAATTGTTTAAGTTCCCAGAACTATCAGGAACAACAAGTAACTCCAGAGTAATCCAACCAAGGGTTCTAAACCATCATTATATTCGACGAGAATCATCAAAATCTTCAGTATCATTCACTATTTCTTGAAACGTCCCTACCAATGCAAATCATCTGAGCTACTATAAATCTTTCCAAGGCTCTTAAAATCTTCAGTATATCGTAAGAGCACTGCAATGCTCTGAAATCTGAGGATCATTTTAGGTTTCTCCAGAATACCCAAAAATTCTATTGAGCCATATATCTACTTTTCTTTAAGAGAAGTCATAGGTGAGGTAGGAGATGCAGTTAGTTTAAGAACTGACTCACTTAAATCAAATGATTGCGAGGATATGAAACTCAACCATCTCGTTGACCAAACCAGATTTCGTAATGAAAGAAAGTAGCTGAACTATACTAACGTATCTAAGTTCAGCAAGCTCATGTAAAGATTAAATAGGGGTGATTTTATTTGAAATGCCGCACCCGTTAGTTGAGAACATGCTGTTTGCTAACATTTCATATAGCTATTTTGCATAAACTCATGAGTAATTTTAAGAACATACTCCTTTCCTCTAAATATTTAAAAGCAATTAATATTTAGAATGAGCACATGTCCTGCCAACTTGTTATTCATGTGATGTTACGTGAAAACGCCCACAGGCAAGTCTAAGATCATAAGAAAAATTCATAAATAAATTATTGGATTCTTAAATGTCACAAAGTAGGCTTACAATCAATCAATGTGCCATCTTAATAAGCAATGCTAATAAAATTAAGCTCCTCTGAGCTAAAATCTCAAAATCATTAACAGCGATAAAGAATTTTTCTGTATTAAAATTGATAATTCTCAAAAACACCTACTGCAGCAGCGATATCGCTGTAAGTGGTAAAAACTATAAAATTTTTATGCTCACATTTTTTGCTATAGCAGAAATCCACAAAAAGGTCGCAATTTTTCTTTAGTTGGCCAAGCCCGAGAAAACATCAATGATTCAATCATGAACGCTTGCGAAAAGGCGCCAAAGCGGAAAATAATCAAATTGAGGAGAAGCATTTTCGATTTTGATTCAAATAGAATACACTTTGATTTAAAATAGATTCATGGCTTTAAAATGTTTATTGTAAAATATAAAACAGAAACTTCGAAGGCGTTGCAACTTCAATTGTAATTTGAAATTTTTTATGACTGAAATAAAGTTAAAAAATGTTATTTTCAATACATTTCAAATTCAAAATGAAATTAAAGTTTTATGTGTTAAAAGTAAAATAAAATTTTCAAATTTGCAAGGCCATTTTTTCCTGAGTGTACGTACTATATCTTCGATATTGTTGTTGCAAATTATTTCTAAACAAAATTGTTATCTAAATGGCAATTTTTGAAATTCTTGGTCATATCAATCATTGCATTCTATCTTATGCTAAAGTTGGCAACAAACGTTTTTCAGATAAATGGTCGAAAATGATTTAAAAAGCCAAAGTCCAAGCCACGAAAAAACTATGTAGACAATATTTAAAACAAAAATTTAATTTAAACTAGAAATGACAACTTCATTCTTTATTTCTCTAACAACTAAAAGTATGCAATGGAATTAATTTGTTTTTCTTTTCTTTTATACCATTTTTCGTTATAAGCGAATTTTAAAATCCAAATATTTTTAATGCAAAAATATGATAGAAAACAATTCTCTTGAAAACGTTAAGTTCCTCGATTTTATGCTTGAAGCCAAAAAACAACATCCCAAAAAACTGCGGGTGGTGCCAAAAAAACTCCATCTCAAATAAATTTGTTTCTTGCTATGCCAAAATAAAGAGATTTTCTCGTTAAATTCACCTCTCTCAGCATCAAATAAAATTTTTAATTAATCACTTCCATGGAAATATTAAAGCATCACTTACGCCAACAAATTGATAGAATGAAATATATTTTAACACCTCCAGCATAAATAAAAATAATAAACAACATTCTCATACCAAATGTTAACATTTTTCTACACATAAACACCGAATCTTTTGTTTAAACTATAAAAAGTGTTTTGTGTCGTGGCGTTGTGGTATCTTAGAAAAAAAATAGAACACCATGAACTATATTTTAACAAAATAATTGCATTTTATAGTAAATTAAAAAACAAAAAATGATTGAAAAAAAAAATAAAATCACATTACATATAAAACTTTTGTTTAAAAATTAATAATTAAGTTTACACATCTTTTATAAATATCATTTAATTGAATGTATAATGAAAATGCGTAACAATTTCACACGTTACATTTTTAATTATTTATTTGTTCAGCAAAATTTCAATTAAAAAAAAAATTAATTGCATTTCATTGCCACATTTCAGAATAAAAAATTTTATAACGTATTTTGATGCATCATCTAACATTTTTTCAACTAAAATGTAAACATTTTATTGGTTGGGCGTGATAAATAATTGAAAATGTGTTATTTAATGTTGGCGCTTTTGTAGGTTTACATTGGCTAAGTGTATGACAATTTTGTATGAAAACTTTTAACTATATGTAGCATTTTGTGAATTAAACGCAGCTCCCAGAGTATCACACATATGTTAGTTGTGGTTATTTGTTTATATCGATAGACAAATAGACAAAATATAAAAAATAAACTCAACGCATCAATAGGTTTCGATATCAAAGAGTTACTGTGAATGTTTGAGGTGTATTTTTGAGTAAAAATTTTGTTATAGGGAAAGAAGCGAACATTGAGACAATGTAAGAAGTAAATCAATGTAATTATTTTTATGCTGAACTCAATCTATAGACACATCGGCGCAAACAGTGATGTTTATCATTTTACACGCTTTGTCAGAATTTCTTTTCTCTCCTTTTTTGTGTTGGTGCACAAGCAGACTTTACTATTCTCGAGCTAGATGAAACTGCTTAGTTTGTAACGCTTTGGCGCAAAATATACGAAATCGATTTTAATAATTTGTTTTTAAAAACAACATATTTATACAAACAAATGATATTGCATACTTATTTTTTTTATTTTTTAAAGTAAAATGTACTTATTTTTAGGACTAAGTTTTTTAAAAACCACACGCAAAAATTATCGTTTGATTTTTCGTTGCTTATGCTGCTTCTTGAATTACATATGTATTATTTGTTTTTCGTCTCATTTGTACCGTTTGTGTTTGGCTTCGAAATGTTCGATACAAAACTTTCCAAAAAAAGTTTGTACAACACTTTAAAAGAAAGTTCTTCATTTTTGTTTGTACTTTTTTCAGCTAAAAAGTTTCTTAAAATAAATTGCACAAATAGCTAGAGGCCACAAATCTCAATATTTTTTAAAAAAAAATGATTAAGATTTTCATATAAGTACTTCTATTCATACTCTTTGCACTTCAAAAGATAATGAAATTTATATGGACTTGTGAGTATAGGTCATTTGGAGGTTTTATTTAAATTGTTATGACAGCATACAGATATATTCTTTATATATCAGATTTACCAAAATATATATATATATATATATAAAGGCAGTTGCAGGACAGTTTGGCCCCTTCTTAACGGGGACAGTGCAAAATGAATTTTTTTTAATAGTGGTCTCACCTTAATCGGAAATTTGTTGTTATTTTTGTTGAAATTTGGTATGTAGATAGACTTAGTACTGACTAAAGATATTTGGTTTGAGTGGGCGGTGCCACGCCCTTAACAGGAAAAACTGCTAAGCTTATGCAATCATTTTGATGAAATTTTGTGCAGAATTAGATTGAACCATGAGTGCACGATGCCACGCTCCCAACAGAAAAAAAAACGCTTTCACAGCTAAGCTTATAGATCGATTTTGATGAAATTCGGTATAGAGATAGCTTGAACTCATGGGATAGAATGGAGATAGTGATAGAGCAATGTGATACCATGATTTATATTTTTGGAAGCCATGACAAAATTACCTCTTTATTAAATCAGCTTTTTAATAACTAGAAGTATATTTTGCTTTTATTTTGTCACTATAATGGTTGAATTTTCGCCCTTTGAGGAGTCAAGACCGCCAAATAAATATTACTTAATATTGACAATTTTTTCAATCACAATATCATTAATTTCTGTCGATATTAGTTATTTTGGATTCTTGATCACTATGATTATTAGACAATTTTCATATTTTATTTGTTTGAACCTTACCTCAATAGATTGCTCCTTTTTTTGAATTTTTTAATTTATTTTTTTTAGTTTTCAGAAAACTTAATTTCTATTTATTTGCTCCAAGTCAGAAGAAACTGCTATTTCGAACTTAATTTCATACATCGACTGTAGATCACACATCAAAAACTTCCACTGTATCCATAGCCGTTAACAGTTCAAAATCAACGCCATGCTGCCGCTTCATGGCGAGAAATGCGCTAAATAAACAACAGCCAACAAATAAACAAAATGTCAACAACACGACAGCGGCAACAAACAAATATCAACAATCATAAAACAAAAAATTTTGCGTGATCACAGTCACTTCAATCAGCTGAAACAAAATTTGAATATTGAAATCACGTCAGTGAAAACGACAAATTTTCAAGTGCAATTAAAAGGAAAATAAGTTAAAAACTCGCGCACATCACAAGTACTTGGAACAGTAATAAAATTGGCAACAGCAACAACAACAACGACGAGAATTGCACTATCACAATGTTTAATAAAGCAATTGCACTTTATTATTTTTGTATTATTTATTTATTTAAGAAATTGGCAAATTCTATTTTTATTTATTTTTGTGTTTTTGATTTTCTTTTGTTTTTTCTGTTAATTTTATTTTTTTTGACTGCAAAAATGTTGAATTATAACGCTTTTATACTAACGTGACACAAGACAGACAATCTAACAATTAAAGTTATCATTCAACGCACCTATTCTTGTTCAATGTTCAATTTCAACTGATTGTAAATTGAATTGTCGATTGTGATACCTACCATATAATGGCAACAAAATATTTGTTTTTTTTTATTTTAAGGAAATTATGCATAGCAAAAAACCAACAACAACACAAAAAACAATTCTATTTTAAACAACAACAACAAAATCAACAACGTGATATTTGATGAGCATGAGATAAAATTTAAATAATTGAAAAAACTGAGCAGCTCCCTGGAGTTAAACTTTTGAGAAATGGAAGCGTAGTAGACTAAATGTGCGAACTGAATTATTTAACTCCGTGGGTTCTATTGCAGAAAACATTGACAGCATTCTTCACAAAGGAACCAGCCGCTTTTTTTAAAAGTTGCGTTTCTGTGGAAATTCTTAATTTTTTTTAATGTACTCACTGTCTTCTGATTCTCAAACTCAAGGTCTTATATAATTCAGCAGACGTATATGATAATTAGGCCCTTTCATATAAACTTCAGCTATTTACAGTTCAGACTTTTTCCCATATACAATTTTTACCGAGACAACGATTACAACCATAGCCACCGAAAACCCCATTTTCAAAAAAAAATAGTAGAATATAAATACGTCTTAATTAAGCATTTCGGGCTGCAAGATATCCATAAATGCGACAGAAATGTGAACTGAAAGAGTTACATCATTCGGTTTTTCGTAGTTAAAGCGCTAACCCTTTAATTAGGAACTTTTATTTTTTAGATGGTTTTAATTGATTTGATTTAATACGAATCAAAATAACATAAATAAATGTGTGTAGGGGTGAAGGGCGTGGCACCGCCTCTAAACCTCAAATTTGAATAATTGCTATTTCGAAATGATAATAGATAGAGATTTAAAATAAATAAATAAATGTTCTTAAAATTACTATTTTAGCGGCGTGGGTGCCACACTCCCCAAAAACTCATACTTGAATATCTTAAAAGCTATAATAGGTATTGTCACGAAATTTCGTAGGCATTGACTGACAAAATTTTGTGAGTAGGTGTGGCACTTTTCTGAACAAAAACTAACTAAGCATTCTTGTTCTTTGTATTGCATTGGCTCAGAAATATAGTGATAGAATCATTATTCTATAAAGTGAATTTGTTAATGTTTACTTTCAACAATAAAAAGCACCACACCACAAATCTATGGATTCTGGATAGTTGGGCTGATATGCATTTTTTGTGCACCTTTTTTTTGTACAAAATTACAAAAAAATTGGAAAATGTTCTTATATTTTTTTTATGCCTGTATACTCCACTCAACCCTGACACTTTCTTCTTATACAATTCATTTCTGCAGCCTTAGAAGTTTCAATCTGGGAATATTTTCGTGTTGTTTTCTGAAGGCTTTTCGAGGCTGTGCCCTTCCGCTTGGTTAATAACTAGTTCCTCGCTTGTTAGTCTTCAAAGATTTTCATTTTGTATGACATTCGGCCTTAATATTCTGCATATGATTCGCAAGCATATGTTGTATAAAATTGCTAACGAAGACCTGGAGTAATTGTATAATTTTGTTTGACAAATGCATTGAATTTGCCCATGCATTGTATATTCGAAACTTTGTCTTCATGAAAATGTGTTAGCTTCGTCATATCGGGTATAAGCGCCCAAAACCTGCTCTTGCGTTTGATAATCCGCTCCTCCGTTTATTGATATTTTGCCCCCCAGCTAACAAAAATTGTTCACATACTCAATCTGTCTATCACTAACGATATGCCCGAGGTTAGTCATGGCTGGCCTAATAATATTAATTTCTTTATTTCAATTCAGTACTCTTCTAATCCAAATTATAATCCTAATATCAGAAAGATTGCGCAGGCCCTGAAGGTTAAAGACCACTGCTGTGGGGAAATGCGAACTCTATGACGTTGTATACTAATCTATTTATCCATTTTAATCCATTGAATACATTTCTAATTTCATTTAAATGTAAAGTAAATAGGATATCTCCTTATCTTATTATTTTATTTAAAAAAAAAAAACCTCTAAGAAATTTATGTTTACTGATACTTAAATACAGTGATTACACATAAAAAAATGTGAAATTGCTATTGAAATAAGTTAAGCAGATTTCTTTAAAGCCTTCATTGGTCTGATAACAGTAATGCAAAAACAACATAGGGCTTAAAAGCAAAAGCCATACGAAAACGTTGTGTTTGCTGCTTGAAAAAATACATTTCTTTCTCCACAAAACTGTGCGTGCTTGGTAGGTTTTTCTATATAACATGTACCAATGTACAAAATTATCAATAGAGGATGTCATAAAAAAGCAGGTGACTACATACATTCGCGGAGTAATGTGCGCAATTAATTAAATTTCCGTTATGGCAATACAGAAAAAGGTTGAATAAGTCGAATAATTTTGGAAAAATAAAAAAAAACTCTTAAATGTCAATTCCAGTATGAGCTTTTTTCGTACCCTTTTTTGTATACCCGGTAGTAAAAATATGCAACTTCTTAAGTATACTAAATTTGCAAACTGCCCTGTTTATTTCGAATTTTTTTTTTTTAATTTTTCCTCATCTGTGGTCAGCATCCGTTTTACTTTTACACAAATGTGGTCAAAAAATCCAAATTTGGTGGACATGTAGCCATCAATTGGTGTAATAAAATTTGATATGCACATATTGTGACGAAACACCACTTTAGGGGAAGAGAGCTGGACATTTTCTCCATTGAATGGTAAAATAAATAAAAATTTTTGTCCTTGTAAATGGCACACGACATCAATCAGGAAAGTCAGTGGCGCACCTGATCTTGTCCGAAGTCTCTTTCCACAATAAATGGCGCAATAAAAATGGCTTAAGATAAATGAGATCACCTGCACAATCGAATGGTAATACAATATTGATCCCTTTTACAAAACTGTGGTCAAAACATCTGCTTAACAAGTTAGGTGGCGTTACTGGTCATGTCAAAAATTTTGTCCGACCATTTCCCATATATTGGATATATAGAGTTTAAACACTACTTTGGGGTCAGTTCGCCTCTGGTCATGTTGAATGTTTTTTTCTAACCATTTTCAATTGGTAAGCAAACAATGTGTAGATCAGGGGCGCGTTATAAAATGCCCTTGCCAGGATGTACTAAAACTTTAGAAAAATTGTTAAAATTATTATCAGATGGTGTTTCTAATATTTGGAGTTTGCTTTCAAAAGTCGTACTTTCCAGTAGTGATGAAACGTCAAAAAGTTCATCGGACGCTGAATTATAAAACATTTGTAGTGATGGTGCCACGCCCTTTCTTTAAAATGCATCCACTTTTTGTCTCATGTTAATACCAACTATTTATATCTTATATTTGTGTGCAATTAGGTTTGATAATTTCTTTGTATAAAGTTTTAAATTGCTTTTTTATGTGCCACGCCCTGTTGTTGAAATTTTTTCCAAAGATATTTGATATATTTCTAGTATTAGTGTAGTGTTTGGTTGCACAACTTTATATAACTCTTTCACTATAACGTTTTAAATGAAATGTGGAAATATTTCTCTCAGCATAGCGTTTGGTTTTTCCGCAATCGTGATTTCCACAGATAGGCGGACAGTTGGATATTACTAAATCAATTCAGGTAGTGACACAGACCTTCCTCTTCCGTTTCTGTGCAATGCGTAATAACAAAGTGAATATAGCCGAAGTGTAGGGAATAATAAATGTAGAAAATTAAACCGAAACCTGAAAACAAAAACAGTTTCATGTACCATTCGTTTATCAAGCGAGAATCGGAAATACTATTTATGTGCCATAACATCTCCCTTTAACTCTAAATCGTGTTTTGCACATAAACCTGGTTTACTAAGTTTAGAGCACATTATATGCGAAAAAGTTGCGAAGTTAAAACACAGACTTAACCATATTAAAAAAAAGCCTAAATATTCAATCAAGATCTTATTTAGCAAAAAAAAAAACACAAAATTGAAGTACGATCTTTTGAAGTTTTCAAAATGACTGCATTTATCAAGTCTTAGCCAACTTGACGTTAGCAAATAATTTAGCTTTGAAGAATATTCTACGCTGATAAAATAACGTCTCTTTTTCCAAATCACATCAAATATGCTCTTTTGAACACAAAATATATAATTTCAAAATATTATTCCCTACAGTTAGAGATATATATTTATACTTAAGTGTTTCATTGATTTATTATGTTATTTATTAGTGCTCTGTTTTTTTTTGCACATTTACAAGTATTTTAATTATTAAGTGAAACATTTATGTTTGGCCCAATTTAATTGACTATTAAGGCCAACACTTTTTTTGTTTGCTACGCACAGTTTTTTTTTTGCATTAGAAAAAATTTTACAAAATTCAAGTCTTAAAATAAATCAATATTGTCTGAAAATTTTTTCTTTTATTTAAACAAAAGAAAAAATAAAACAAACAAGCAATGCCAAGTCTGGAGAAGACAAAAATCTATACGGGATGAACGCTGTTATATGAAGCCAAAAAGAAATTTTTGCACAAATTTTATGTTTTGTTTTTCTTATTTTTAAAAAAATAATTAAATTTTTTTATCGAAATATATGCTATATTCTTTATATATATATATATGTATATATATATATATATAAATGTATATATATATAAACAGATATGTTTATAGCAGAAATGTTTCAAATTTCGTAATATCGTTTTTTGACTTATTATGAAATGTCTTAACACATAGCAGTTTCAAAACAAAGGTATTCACTTAAATAGTTTTTGAATAATATGCGAGAATATTCTGCAATATACAAAATACTTAGATCTATGAATATTGCTTTGATATTAAAAAAAAAAATCATTAGAGTATTTAAGAATGGAAAATTCTACGATCACTCCAGTGCTTCAAGTGTCTGCACATATGAATCACTTGATTTTGTGATGTTTACAATTTTCTGTGTATTTCTTTATGTTCGCGTGGCAAAAGTGATCTTAATTGCCAAACTCTTATGATTTAGGTGTGAAATCAATTTGACTGCAGCTGTTTAGAGATGAAAAAATAAACAACTTAAACTTAAATCCAATAAAATTTCGAACTTTTTTTTTTAAGTAAAAACTTGTCTTCGAAATAAAACTGTTGCTGTTACCAGCCATATTAGTGAAAATATGTCTAAAAAGTATTTAAGGCATCACCACTGCAGCAAACCCTCTTGAATATATGATTTAATTGCTATAATTTGCATATGTATCACCAATATAAAATTGTTTTGATTATATGCATGTACTAGAGGTGTATCCACGACTTTGCACTCGCATTTTTGTGTGAGGTTTCGAAAAAATGTAATCTAAAAAAAAGTTATTCAACTTTAAAAAAGGGAGAGAATAAGTATGCGCTATCCTTTTTTAGCAAAATTGTGTTGTTTTAAAACAAAAATTATTAAATTCGGTTCAGTATGTTTTGCGCCAAAGCGTTACAAACCATTTCTATATGAAAAATATTGTATGAGTAGTATAAATATGCTGAATAATAGAAAGTGATAAGTGAAAAATCGCATCGAAATGTTGAAATTTCGTTAAAGCTCTACGCTCCTTATAAAACCTTCAAAAAATACTGACACCCTAGAATGATTTCAAAGTAATTTACCAAATCTGAAGCTGAAAGAGTTAACGCTCTGAATATGTCTATTTATTGACAATAATAAAAGTCAACAAATGTCAAATAATATTATAACTTACAGCTGTTTTAATAAAACGTAAAGTCACATAAATACTTAGATTAATTTTTATTATGTGATCAAAAAAGCGATTTAAGAACCATGCGATACGATAAAACACATTAAAATGTTTTTTACTTTCGAGTGAAGATTTTTTGTTTAAAAAAATTGGTAGCTTTTGGGATAAAAATCCCCAACGGCAAATTGGTATAGCACAAAGAAATACTGTTAGTTGCCTCAAGCAATGACACCAAAATTTTCCATTAAACAAAGTTGGTTGCATGTGTCACAATTAGGCCGATGTCAATGCCTTTTTCTAGAGGAATAAATCCTTTTTCATTTAATAACACGAAAGAGTAATTAATAGGACACTGATTAGATTTGTTTGCTACTTTGATGGGTCAATGTATCAGCAATAACCTTGAGGGGGAATAAATTGCACAGTACTTTGCAATGTAATAAGAAGTATACGACCTTTTTTCTCTTATTACCAAACTTAGAATTAGGTGTCACTGATTTTGTCTGCACATCTTATTAAAAGATTTTCCTTAATTACTTAGGTCAAGTATACACATATATTGCAAATATTTTTAAAAGTATTTTCGCCTAAGGATAGAAACCAATTAGGAAAACTTAAAACTGTTAATTGAAACCCAAATATACATTTTTGATAACATTTTATTTCATGACAATGAGCTTCAAGAATGCTCTGTGAGAGAGCTTGAAAGCCTACTTCTTTTTCCTTGGGACAGGGTACTATGTCCAAGAAAATGATTTTAAAAAAATGTTTACCACTTAAATACTAAAGTCGATTTTTTGAGTCTCGCATGTTTTTGAAAATCTGGTTTCTGAAATTTCTAAGAAATCGTAACTTAAGTTTCTGAAAATGGCTATCACAAGTCAGCGGTGCAAAATCAACCAAGAAAGTGAAGTTACAACTCTGTAACTTTTTTTTTTCTGTAGCGTTGTGATATGTTCCAATAAAGTTTCCGGAAAATTTGAGGAGGTTAAAATTTTACATTCAGCTATTGTGCCTCAGCGACATTTACTTAGAATTAAATGAAAATGGTGATTATTTTTTACAAAAAATGTTTTCAAATAATTAAAATTCCAAAGCTAAAAAAAAATAAATACGAAGTTTTTCTTACATTTAGAACACCATATAATGACTTAAAATAAAAGCGATTTATGAAAAAATCTTAAAAAACTAAAAACATTTTTAAAAACTTACCACTCTTCAAGCAGCTAAAGTTTTCCGCACCATTTAAAAAAAATATTTTTTTTTCAGTGTTGTAAAAATTCTTGCCAATACAACATGCTCACAGCCAAGTCATTTATGCAGACGAAAATTGGCACGTTTGTTCTTACTTCCGACACTCACTTGTTGATTTGTTTACTTTGCTGTTATTAAATTGCAATAAAAACACTTTTTTTTCCATTAAAATTCATTTTTTTTTTCTGCAAACACCCACACGCGTATAACGCATTTTTTTATCACTTGCTGTCAGTTGATTTGATTACGTTCTATAGATATCAGCAGCGATAACAAAAGCAACAAAATAAACAGATGGTAATTGATAAATTAATCAATTATCGCATTATTTAAGCCAACCCAAAAAAATATGCAAAAGGAAAATGGCTCTTCACATTTAAATTAATTGTAGCAACCATAAAGCAACAATAAAATTGAGTTGATTACAATGACACTGACACTGAAATGTCTGACTGCAGTAAATGACATTAAAAAAATTGCTCATTTTCATATAGCACCTTAGAGATATTTGACATTTTTATGTTAGGGTGCAACATATTCTATAAATAAGTACATATATACTCTATACAATGAAAATATCTGTTTGCAATAGTAATATATCACTAAATGATAGCTAGTGACAAATCACCGGTGACAACAAGGATATTTTTATATCACTTAAAAGGTTATTTGTAGAACCATAAGATGGGAATTTTGTTTAATCACTACCACTGACAGTGTAAAATGATTAATTGTGGAAAGCCAATGAACGCAGGCAAGCGGAAGAAGGAGCGATATCACAGTTCATCAAAATAGAATTCATACATTTATACGTGAACGTAAAGAGCGGGTATAATTTACACGCAATGATATGCGAGCAAAACATTCACTAGACTTTGAAAATTATATGTAATGAATTCTACTTTGATGAAGTGTTAAGTGCCCTATTCCATGGCTTTTACTGCGCATCATTTCTATTTAGCGGAATTCACCAAGACATTGTATCGATTTATTTAGGAGCTTATGATAACTGAACTGAACTAACTGATGATATTTGTTTATATAGTCAAAGTCAGTTTGAAACCGACTGATTTAGGTAAGCCGCGGATCTAATGTGATATTCAAAAATTCAACAACAAAAGTCTACATTACTTCTCATTCAGGAATACACTTTGGTTTGCCGGTTGGAAAAATACTTTTGGACTTTATTACCTTTATTATCTATGTTTCAAAATGCTATAGCCATCTTTTTAAAGGATGTGTGGCTGATAAGAATTGGTTGAGCAACACTGCAACTAGAGATACATACTATGGCAACTTGACTATCGCGAGTTACTGGAATACAATATTAATCAAAAAACTTTGTCTATATAAAAAACAGAATTCGTACTGACAATCCGATGGAAATCATACAAGCTTAATATTTTTTTCAAGCTGTGCGAAAAGTCTATGAGGGCAAATAATACGACTTCATGCTTGCTTTCATTGTTCATTCATATTATATCTGCTGAAAATTAAACAGTTTACTGACACAATGGCTAAAGTTTACTTTAGCTCCCAATTTTTAGTAAACTTAACTTTCCTTATGTAATTTTCAATTCTCAAAATAAATATGTAATCAGAAAATGTCAGTGAGAACTAGTTTTGGAGATATAGCTGTCAAAGTTTGAGGATAAAGCTTTTATAAAATCAATATAAGTTGGAAACCCTTAAAATGATATCCAAACTATGGATGTCGTCTGAAAGATAATTTTATAAGCTTAAATATTGGCAAAAAGATCTTTCAAATTTAATAAATTATACAATATTTTAAAGAGAATCATTTCAGATCTTTTGACATCTTAAATAAGATATAGGTTTTAAGCACATTTTTTTGGAAAAAAAAAATGATTTTCACAAAAAAAAAAATAGGAGGACAGATCACAGAAAATCATCATGTCTCGAAATCTATAGCTTTCAACTTTAAGTTATAAGAATCAATATAGTGGTTCATCAAATTATCTTTTATTATAACACCAAATTTTTGATATCAATCTACTGTCTCTTAACTTATATTGATTTCTACAAAACTTCTGACAACTATATTTTTAAAACTACATTCGACCGACATTTTTTTTTACAAATTTTTTTTTTGATATTTTTCCTGAAAAAAGTTCAGGAATTGAAGTAAACTTATTCCATTATTACCTTGCAATCAAAACCGCTATTACTTTAATTTTACTGTGTAAAATCTGTGCGCAGACTTACGACTCGTGGTATGAAAAGTCGTAACGTCTGAGGCTTCTATAACGGTTATGGCTACAAACGAAAAATCACGAATAGATGACAGATGGCGCATTGTTTAGTAATTAATGAGCGTATTTTAAACAGCTGGATGTCAAGAACTCAATAGCTTAAAAGCTGGAACCGCAGCTCTTATGCTCGTATAATGTATGCAATGGCGAAAGTTCAAATCTCACTAAACTCAAATTAACCAAAACTGCTATGATGAACCTATGGGACATTACCTGTCAATTGAAATGATAAAAAAAAATTAATTTGTCTGAATCTTTGTATAAAACTTACTCATTATAACACATTCCACTGGTATCACAGACGGTCACTAATGTTAAAAAAATTTGGAAATTTTGCTTTGAACTCAAATATTTGTATACAAATTTTGTGTTAAAATTTTTAAGGCTAGGTTTTATTTTTTTTTCTGTGGTTTTAAGTATTAAAATTGAAATTTTGGAAGGAATGACTTTTTGGGATGTTTAATCGCTTTTTTTTACACTTCATTTTTTACAAGCATTCGTCACATAATGGAACATAAATTAATGTATATTTTTCTATGAAATTCGTATAAATCTTACGAGAAATAAAGTGAAAATAGTGAATTGTCCAAACCATGTATATATGTAAAGTACCACCATGTGGCTTCCACACAAGCTTCGATGTGACAACACTGCGTTTTATCGCAACGGCTTTATAATCAGCAATCGTATAGCGCTTCTTAACTTTCAGACTTTGCAATTCTGTGATTATTGCGTCTACGTCAATGCCCCTAAAGCCGAAGTTTTTCCAGTCAATTTGAATTTCTATTTAAGGAGGATTTTGATTTTGATACTAGGATAGTTTCGGTCGCGGTTCACTGTAGTATATCCAATGCTTGTGTGCTAGCGAAGCGTTTGTTGAATATAAATAGTATAATGAACCGCGGTCGAAGGCCGCCTACTTACCAAACAAACTTAAGTTTCAAGGAAATCGGGAATAAGGCCGCTAGAGTTTCGTAGGCTAAACTGGTCCATCCTAATACG
Source organism: Meiosimyza decipiens (assembly GCA_963680825.1). Lineage (NCBI taxonomy): Eukaryota > Metazoa > Arthropoda > Insecta > Diptera > Lauxaniidae > Meiosimyza > Meiosimyza decipiens. The sequence goes on from OY804259.1 coordinate 11,556,849, forward strand.
CTTTGAGTGAACTAGTTCGGCCTAGGAAAAACAAGTGTATCCTAAAAACTAGTTTGGTCAGTAACATATACAATACCTACTTTTTCTCATACATTTGGTACATTTTTCCATAATATTTGGGTGAAACATCCTTTCAATTTTTAAGCAAAGTTTCATTTTCAAACCTTACTTTTTTATTCAAATATTTTTTCTCATGACTATAATATTTTTCATACTCAAAAAAGGATATAATATAAAAGATTTATCTTAAAAACATAAAGCAGTTGATCTTAAAATAGTTTTTGAGCATATTTTACGATATGCTGACTGCTCATGTTGACAAAAATTTTTTTTTCCCAAAACCCTCATATATAACTCTTACAAAGAAAATATTGCACTACTGCATTTCCTACAAAATTTTTAGGTTTTCTGTAGAAATCGAAAATCTCCAAAATAAGGTGAACCCTTAAGGCCGCTTACAAACAATGAGTTCATAGTTTTGTCATAAATGCAGTTGACAATTTTACATTGAAACGCACTTTACAAATTTCACAGAAAACAGCCCAAAAATTCACTTTGATTCGCAAACGATGATCACATGAGCACTCGCGCTTATAGTATAAGCTTTCACTTGCACTTTAGTAAATAGTTGCAGCCAACAACGGGTTAAGCAATTTCACCATTAAGTTGTGGAAAAACAACCGTTAGTTATTTTGACGCGCGCTCAATTCAAAAATGCTTGATGCCACCAAACACGTAGACGTCTAATTGCAAACTGAAGCGACAAATGTTGAATGTTTAGAGAACAAAACTGAAAAAAAAAAGCGCGAAGCTAATTTGTGGGTGTGTTAGTTTGTGTGTGTCTTAACGATTTAATGTGTTCTTACGTGTATTCGTTTGTATTTATGTCTGGGTGCGTGTATGTTTTTGTATTTCTATTTGTTGTTGGTTTTTGTGTTTATTCCATTCATTGTTCATTTTTTATTTCTTAATGAATAACGTTACCGTTTACCTTTTACAAATAAAATGACACATTCGCCCTTTTTTTCACAGGAAATAGGGACAGCAGTTGAAAAAAAAATGGCAATAAATTTTCTTTTAGACCAATAGCGTTACATTTTTAACGCAAAGAAGTTACAAACACTAACGCACATAGACAGGCAGACAACACTGATAGCAAACATCAACGCTGGCTGCAGTCAATGTCTGTAAGCTGTTGAAAATTAAAATTCCCTTGAGGATGCCCTTAAGATATATAGAAAGCGTAGGAGTGTTGACCTTTATAGAATGTGAAAGATAAATATTAAAAGAATACGTGGAATTAGCGTTGCAGCGGGAAAAAAAGTTGAACTTGAAAGTGATAATGAACTCAAAAAATATTTTTTCAAAAACCCACTAAATCCTTTATGTGAAGTAGTTTTCTTCAACCAAATCATGCCAGTAAGCAAGGGCAGGAGCAAACAGCGCCTTTTTTTTAGCAGAAACAGGCATCCCTGAAATTTTTTTAAACTCACTTTCTTTTTATATGACGTGACCCGTTTGAACAAGCATTTCTAAGTAGACCTGATAGAAATACTCTTGGTGTAGGTCTTCGCTAATTACTTGCAACAAGAAGATTTCTAGGACCACTTGGCTCAAAAGGGCTCATGAAAGTACTTGGAAAAAGCCCAACTGCAAAATCAAAAAATTTTTTTATCTACATCATAAGACTGTGAATTGATTGATTTTTTTTCATACGCGTCAACTCATTTGCCTTGGCTGATATTTTCAATGTTTTTTTTTTTTGACGTTTATTAATTCATAATTGATAATGATCACACAAAACTCTACCTTGACATTCAATTAAACAGAAGAACAGTCTGCCAACATGCACATCGTTCTTTACTTCTAACCATTTATCTACATATGATTTCGCATATGTACAATGCAGATAACTAAAAAATATTATCGAATCTTAAAATATTGCAATATATTAAATGTTAAAGATACCTTAACAGCTTCAATATAAATGAAGTCCTTCATCCTTGCCTGCTATACTCTGAAAACGAAGGCATTCATAGTATGTCTGCTGTTGGACGAGCAAAGGAAAAGACCTTGTATCGGCATTGTCTAATTGAGTTATACTCATAAGCTTATTTTTAAGAGTCATTTTTCAAATTCGGTACAAAGTATTTCTTTGAAAACATTTTTAAATGGAAGAAAAAATAGCGGGCTTTCTCATAGACAGGCCTTGCTCAAATCTCTGCTGGCATCTGTTTGATTTTTTTTTACGAAAGCATTCAATCAAAATCTCACCAATACTCATATGCCTTTAATTAGTAACTTCATGGCTTTTAACCTACATGAAAGTTCGGTTTTTTTATATTTATGTTGGAAAATCGATTTCTCTTATTATTTTGGAAAAATTATATCTCTTGATTACCACGCGTATATATCAAGGTTTATGTCAACTAAAAAACAACAAAAAAAGCAAACACATAACTAAGACTGCCAAAAAGTATGCAATGAAACTTTTGTAAATGATTCTTTCACTTTTTTGAGCAGTTCACGTTTCACCAAGAAAACCACTCAAACATTTTTTTATCAAACTTGCAGTGTTAGGTGCATTTTTTTTGTGTTTTATTAACTTCAACTAAAAGGGACTTTGAAATATTGTTAGCAAAAAGCGAAAAAAAATTTTGGCATGATAATTAAATTGACTCTGGTCGTTATATAGGGATATACATATTTAATGGCTTGCAAGCATATCAAAAACATAGTCGCGGCGTGTAAAAGTGTTATTGATATCACAGAGATATTAGTTAGCTCTTCACAGTCAATTGTCACAAGAGTTACGCATGTGCAGCGCTGTATTAGGGCACATTGTCAAAATACATCACAAAGCCCAACTAGAGACATCTTTGACAACGCCATTTTTAATGCAATGATATTTCAGAATTTCAATAGCCAAACGTATTTATTCTTTGTTTGACCTCATGTTTTGGTCAAGAATGTAATTCATATAAGAGGCCACTTGTCAGTTTTTGGCACCGACGTTCGCAAAGTCCTAATCCGGCGTTACTTACAATGTCCAACTCAACGAAGAACTCTAACCGGCTGACCATTTTAATCGAAAATTATTTTGTTTTTGCTGAAACAGCTAACTAATTACAACAAAAAATAGCTAAAATTACAATTTCGAAAATAAAAATAAGCTAAATTAAAGCATTTGCTCATATGACTAACCACGTCGTATGATGAACATTTAATTCACATTGTGCCAGTGCTATAAAAACAAACTTTACGTTCTTCTACTTCTGCACAAAAAGGCGAAAAATTGAGAATATCACACGACATTGAAATTCATGCAAAAAACAGTATTTTTTTGGAAAAAAAAAGACTTTTCCAGATTTTAGTAGTTTTTCTGGTCCAAATCGCCTATAAGACCACTTTGATTGACAGTGAAAAAATGTCAGTTTCAGTGTTGAGAAAATAAAGGCAATTTCGAAATTTCGCGGGCTGCGTTTGTCCGATTGCTACGATATTTTTGTTTTTGAACATCGTTCATATATGTTTATTTTGACTCTCTCTGTGTGTGTATATACATATATCAATTACATGCGTACAACTTTACATGCTTTTATTATATATCGTTTACGCTAAGGCTGATAATTAAAAGTCGCTAATGCTTCATAAAAAATACTTAATGTCTTCTCAATAAACGACGGTGTAAACACGAGCACACATTTTTACAAATTTTAAGATACACAGACTTACATAGGTGTTGCACATGTGTATGTCAAATAATGCCTCTCAAACACACTAATTGCCAACGAATGACCGTCAGTCGGTGGTGGTCAACAACTATACGCCCAAGTGTCAAAAGGACACATATAACTATGTTTGTGGTAACAATAAAAGCCAGCCAAGTGAAGTGTTAGTCGTTGGCCACGTTCATTCCAAACATCAACAACCAACGCTATGCATTGTGTGGTGTCATGACTGATGGTGCGTCACATTCAGCTCACGAATGTGCACTGTACTTGTTGTTGATCTCTGCCTTGGTCGCAGTGTATCATCATTAGTTTTTTTTTCTTTTTTTATTAAGAATTAAGGCTTCTAAGATAGGTTATTGCTTGTTGCCGGCTAAATGTGATATTGAAAAAAAACATTGTGTGAACTCCACAGGGACTTATAATAGAAATGGAGCAAAAATGAATTTCAATTTAATAGCTTGTGAAGGATACTATACACTATATGCGTTGTGTAATAAGTTATATGCAATAGGAAATTAGAAGATTATTTAAGATGAGTTAAAGCTCTCGTGTCGATTGGCTGTAATTAAATGTAAGATAAGAAAAAATATTACTATCAATAGAGCTAAGGGTATAATAAATTTGTTCACTCTTAACCGAAATTCCAATATTTTCCTTTTTTTGACTCAAGTCTTTCTTATAGTAACAAGAAATATTTTCCATGAAAAAATATTAAAATCTTGGATATCCTTTTTAGCCTGATACGTAATATTGATTCAAATATAACATATTTATAGGGCATTATGAGTCAAACAAAAGAAAGCAGCTTGTGTTCTTCGATTTTGCTGACGGTTGTAAATAGTATTTAAAGATTTGCCGTTGATCATTTTGTCCTAAGCTGAACCATTGTTGCGCTACCAGTTTTCATAATATATAAGAAATTAAAGAATAAATTTTAAAAATATTTCTTATCTCGTCTAAATCTAATCTACGAAAAGAAATTGTGGTATCATAAAATATAAGGAATTAGTTGATCTTTCAAAAATGACATCAACTTCCACAGAATAAATAATATTGTGATTGCATTTCAAATTTTGTCAAAACTCAAATTTCAATATTTATAATATTAATTTCATATGAATTTTGCACAAAAGATATGAGTATAATATGTTAAAATCAAAAGAGACTCTTCTTCTTGAGTCCTTTATTTTCTCTGATAGCATAGAGCCTACACAAAACTCTACCAGCATACAAAACTCAGTATCCAGGGCCTTCAATCTTCTCCAGAATTTCTCCGAGACTTTTTCGTACCTTTTCCCAAGTTTTTGATTAATAACTTTATGAAATCCCAATTTCAATTGAATGGCTAACAAAAAAGGGTGTTTTGATACGAAAAACTGTAATACTTAAGCATCTTTTGCAAGCAGTTGTTTAAAGTTAACTGAAAAGCTCAATTCTGAGCTTAAACTTACATTGATAAACTGCTTCTTAGCATAGGAATGTTTTGCAAAGTGTGAATTTATTTTAATATTGAATATTTCGCCACTAACATTTTATCTACTAAGAAGCTTTTTTTGATTTTTTTTTAAGTACGAAAGCTCAAGAAAGTTGGTTGCAGAATATGATAACAGTTTTAGTACTTAGGATGAGCTTCTGAAAAGCTCTATGTTAATGCTAACGAAATGTATATTTATTTTATTCTGCTGAAATTTTAAGTATTTTAAAAAATCGAGTGATATTAAGTGCTGTTTCAGTAGTAAGTAATAAGGTTAGTCAGCATTCCAATAGTCGAAATATCTATACAAAAAAAGTTTTTCGGACTAAATTTAATAAAATTATTTAGTATACGGGAACGCATTTAATTAAATTTATTTAGTTGAAGTATGTAATAAATTAAAGTCAATGAAATTTACTGTCATGATGTGCAATTCGAACGTTACGCAGCATATCCATTTTACTCTGTGTGGGCGGCATTTCTCCAACACTCGGTGTCAATTTTCATTTACATTAAATACATTTATTCAGCAAAAGTCGAGGTATGATATAATGTACCAATCAGGTTTGCAAAGTGGCCGGTTTTGACGCGACCCGGCTGTTAATTGCATGCCAAAGCCATAAGCCACATGATAGGCAGTTAAGCCAATAATTGGAGGTAAAAGCCGTTGATGGCTGTTAATTGGAGATAAATTGTATTTATACAACCACAAAAATAAAATATGATATGTTTTGTGGTCAAAAAAAATAGTTTAGAAATTATTCAATATTACAGACCAAACAATAAAATTTGTCTTTGGAATGCCGTTTATTTCTTACTTCCAACTTAGCAGCCTTGGTATCAAATTGAATACTTTATGAATTAAGATTTCTCGACTGTTTAAAAGTTAGAGTGAAGCTTCTGATCAATAGAACGATTATCTAGAGTTAGCCTTAGACATTAATGAGTTGTGGGCGATTCCTTCAATCGACTTTCTTCATTCAAAGTTTTGCCACTATCCAACCCAGTTTTGAAGAGTTCGAAATAAATCAAAATTTCAAACAAATCTTCGAAAAAAACTAGTTCAAAATATTTAGATCGATTACTTCATCTGGGGTACCTAGTTGGTAGCTCTATCACAGGATCCTGAAAGTTGAGATTCTAAGGCTTCCGGATATTTTATTTTGGATTTTCGAACCCCATTTTCAAAAATCAAAATCAAAAAAAAAATTTTTAAGTTTTTAATAATTAAAATCTTCAAACTCTCAAAAAAAAATATACGGGAATTTCCATAATTTTAACAAATATTTTGTTAGAATTCGTGTGCGCATGTGCCAATCTGTGAGACTTTAGCAATGAGCCGGGTTGTCTGTTGTGCTTCAAGGTCAGATGCGATTAATTTTTTGTTTATTATATTCGAAAGCAGTTATTAATGAAAGACATTTTAGAAAGTTGTAGGAATCCGAGTTTAGTGCTTACGGTGATTCACATATGGCTAAAAATACCTACTTTGGAAGTTTTGTCCGTCATTTTTTCAAAAACAATGCTTAGTTAGCAATTTTCGAGCCCAGATTTGTGTTCCACATGCAAAAATTTATCGAAAACATCTTGTTACTTTCAATTAGTAAAACAGTTGTTACTTAATACAGTTTTTCTTTGTAATATCTTTATTTTCATATTTTGCATTAGTATGGTAATACATTTGGAATATAACATATCTAATAAGCGTAAATATTTATAACATCATCCACTTACACATTTATAATCAATTTCAACCCGACGGGAAATGAAAGCACTGCGAAAATGTTTCTCGGTAGCTTGAAGAGAAGCCAATGTCTATATTCTTATGACAGCTTGCTATGGGAAAACAGATTGCATTCGTTTTTAATATTTTAACGAATTTGTTTTTTAGAACGCATAAATAACAATGTTTGCGCTTCTAATCTACTTATCTTGGCATCAGCTTCCATTACTTCCCGTTAGGATTAATACATAAGTTAAATTTCCTTACATTTATTTATTATTCAGCAAAAAGTTATTAGAAAAATAGTGTCCTTTCTTTTGCATAAATACAATTAATACTTTTAGATTCCCGCCACAGGAAGCAAGAAACTCTCATTCTAACAAACTAAACTTAAACAAAATCACAGCGTTCTTTCAGCATCAATTTCGCCTCCGATGCATTACCTTGCATTAGCTTTGGACTTAGCGAACTCTTGCGTCGTGTGGACGATAATTGTAATGAAATATTGGTTGTACCATGTTGTGAAATACTATCGCGATACTTTTGAGCGCTTTTCTTGCAAACACCAAATCTATTTATGGGTAAAGAAACAACACGGATAACCCTTTAATTATTATGCGTGTAGAATTATCTACATTACAATGATCTACTTACTTAGATAGAAATGTGTAGAGATCCTGTCTATATTGTGATGTTAAAATTGCATACAAATAAGGATCAGCACACGAGTTAAGTGGATAGAAAAATACCAGCAGAATTTTTGATTTGGTAACATTTATCAAAGGATAACCAGCTAAAGCAGTCAACCCAAAGAATGCAATGGGTGCCCAGCAGGAAAAGTTTGTGAAGACCTGTAATTAGAAATATATGTTTATTCATTATATGTCCAATAATTTCAGCGTATGTAAAATTGCATGATAAAAATATAGTTTAGCTGCTATTAGTTTTCTTAGCTATTTATCTTGAAGCTTTGAGTCAAACCTAAAGAAGCGATTTCAAAGTTAGTAGTTTTTTTGTGATTTTTTCCCTCTGCTTTTATTTTACAATGGACGAATAGCAAAAGTTGACAAGAGCTTTCCGCCTTTTTTATTGATATTTGTTTTTATGGTTTCAAGGAGATAATTCCGACTCTTCTGTATCAATAATAGACCAAATTTTAAAGCATTTTCGTTTCTGATGAAATTAATTGATTTTCTGACTTAAACTTGACTTAGACTTGAGTTAGAAATGACTTGGACTTGACTTTGACTTGACTTTGACTTGACTTTGACTTGACTTTGACTTGACTTTGACTTGACTTTGACTTGACTTTGACTTGACTTTGACTTGACTTTGACTTTGACTTGACTTTGACTTGACTTTGACTTGACTTTGACTTTGACTTGACTTTGACTTGACTTTGACTTGACTTTGACTTGACTTTGACTTGACTTTGACTTGACTTTGACTTGACTTTGACTTGACTTTGACTTGACTTTGACTTGACTTTGACTTGACTTTGACTTGACTTTGACTTGACTTTGACTTGACTTTGACTTGACTTTGACTTTGACTTGACTTTGACTTGACTTTGACTTGACTTTGACTTGACTTTGACTTGACTTTGACTTGACTTTGACTTGACTTTGACTTGACTTTGACTTGACTTTGACTTGACTTTGACTTGACTTTGACTTGACTTTGACTTGACTTGACTTTGACTTGACTTGACTTTGACTTGACTTTGACTTGACTTTGACTTGACTTTGACTTGACTTTGACTTGACTTTGACTTGACTTTGACTTGACTTTGACTTGACTTTGACTTGACTTTGACTTAACTTTGACTTGACTTTGACTTGACTTTGACTTGACTTTGACTTGACTTTGACTTGACTTTGACTTGACTTTGACTTGACTTGACTTGACTTTGACTTGACTTTGACTTGACTTTGACTTTGACTTGACTTTGACTTGACTTAGACTCCATTTAGACTTGACTTAGACCTAATTTAGTCTTGAAGTAGACTTGACATAGACTTGACTTAGACTTGGCTTAACTTATACTTGACTTAGACTTAGCTTAAACTTGATTTAAACATCACGTAGACCTGATTTAGACCTGACTTAGACTTGACTTAGACTTGACTTAGACTTGACTTAGACTTGACTTAGACTTGACTTATACTCGATTTAGACTCGATTTAGACTTGACTTTGACTTGACTTACACCTGATATAGACTTGACTTAAACTTGACTTAGACTTAAATTAGGCTTAACTTAAACTTGACGTAGACCTGATTTAGACCTAACTTAGACTTGACTTAGACTTGACTTAGACTTGACTTAGACTTGACTTAGACTTGACTTAGACTTGATTTAGACTTGACTTAGACTTGACTTAGACTTGACTTAGAGTCTGTTTGGACTTTAGCTGGGCTTGAGCCAATCTAATGAAATGAAATAAATTTTGAACGATATTTTATAAAACTGAGCAGCATTTAGCTAGAGCAAGAAGTGCAGACAAAATCGTTTATTCGTTAATAAACTTCAAGTCGTTCAAAGTCAACATTTAGGAATTTCTTTATTTTTTCTAAGGCTCTTTTGACGCTAACATGCAATAGTTTTTTTTAAACATTTAATTACCAGTAATGCCATTTTCTTAGCAATGCTCATTTCACCTCGATTTGCACTTTGGGCATGGCGCGTTTCATAGCCCAGTGACAAATATATTTGCGCATAGCAAATAGCGATGATAAAGAATGAAACGCCATTTAAGCCCAAAATTGAAACCAAATACACGGTGTCAAAGATGTCACGATTTTCCATTGGTAGACAGATGCTAAAATAAAAGTTTTTAAACATAATTATTTTAAAATATATAAAGTGCCACCTACCTTGTCGACGAATAATTGCTAATGCCAAAAAGCGGCAAAAGAGACATCACTATCGACATAATCCAGCCACCGACCATTATATAAGCAGCCGGCTTGAGTTTAATGCGTCTATTTAAGTACATCGCATGTGTGATGGCCAGCCAACGCTCCACGGTTATAACGGTCAATGTGAAAACCGATAAATAACTAGCAAATACCGTTAGGAATCCAGCCAGCTGGCAACCGGCGCCTGACGCAACGCAAAGAATAACAAAAAAATAATAAAAAGCAACAGAGAAAGAGTCCAGTCAAGACAAACAAGTAGTGAGTAGCAAGTGATAATGATGATGATTGGGCATAATAATGGGTGGATGATGATGTTTCTACTGATTTCGCCCATTGAAAATGTTGATAATGACGATGTGATTAATTTGTGGTCGCTTGTCAATATGAAATGCAGTTTTTTGTTAGTATATGTGTCCGTATATGTATACGTACCATATTGCCAATCGTACGCATAATTAAAATATTCGCCCATGGAGTGGGCATCTATTGCAGCTATAAGCAGCAAGTAGAGGCCCAGACAGAGGTCGGCAAACGCCAGATGGCACATCAGGAAACGTTGTACCGAGGCAGCCTCTGATCTAAAAATATTTGAAGAGATATGTATGTTTGTTAACGTGTGTGGATACAGCACATGTATAACTATAAGTGGTAGCGTAAACTGCATTGTAGGTGGGACAAAAATTCCAATGAAAAATTCCTTAAATAAATTCTATAAGTTAGTTCTTTAAATAAACAAGGCAAAAGAGAAAATTAGAAGAGTTTGGATAGAAATGCACAGAGAGTTCGGCACTTGAAAAAACACATTAAGACTTTGAAATTTTCTTAATTTAATACGAAAAAATACTAAAAATGAAAACGAAATAACCTTCAAAATCAAATGAGAAGATCAAATTGTTTTTCAAGATAAAATTATCCTGAAATCTGTATTACTTTCAGATCCACCCTATATTGAATTTCTTATAAAGCATTTATTTCACTTGAAAAAAAAAACATTCATCCGCTTACCTGATTGTTAATATCACCATTAGAACAGCAACGTTTCCAACGACAGCTAAAAATAAAACAATCCAAACAGAAATACGCAGCCATTGGTATCCCATGACATCCTCACAAGGATTTAATGCATTCGGCACTGGATAGCATTCGACTTTATGTTTGCTATGTTTTTTTTTTATAAAGAAAATAAATAACAAAAGTGACAATGGAAAATAACTTTAAGAACTTAAACTTCCGCTCAATAATACAGCAGCACTAACTCACCAATGCCAGCTTACCTGTATGTAAAATTCCCACAATATTCATCTAATTGACTCTCATTCGGATCAATGACAATTTCATCGTGAAAGGTGCCGATATCTTTAATCATTGAATCGGACATATATTCATCCTCTTTACTATCGAAGAAATCACCAACATCCATTTGATCCAGATGCGCGTCAGTGCTGTCATTATGTGCATCACTATTGAGTTGTTTTGTTGCTGTTGCAGCGTTCAATTGCTGACTGTGGATATTCAAGAAAAAAAATTAGTAAAAATAAATGCCTGAAATGGCAAGGAGCAATAGGAAAGAAGTAGCTTTTCTAAGGCACTTGCTTAAACCTTGTGTAAAATCTTAAAGCATATCAGCTACCAGCGCCCAGACTCACATTGAGAAGCTGCCAGTATTTTCAATTGAATTCAATTTAACCTGTCTTTTTGTTTTTCTCTGCTTAGTAGCATCCCTTGTTTGTCTTAAAAGCTGTCGCTGCTTTTCATTCAACTGTTTTGCTTGCACAAATGCCTCCTCCGAGGACACAACAGTACTTGCATATTCTGCATTTGTGCTGCTGCTGCTGCTACTCTGTGCAACATTTTTTGTGCACTGCTGTTGCCACTCTGCGATTTCCAACATACGTTTTGCATGACGACGTGGATCGTGACGTGAGGGATATTTGAAAGCACAACAATGAAAGGAATGTGTCAGATAAGCTCTTTGTAGATTCTGAAATGAATCAAAATAGTGGGATAGCATTTTGCATAAGTGCAGCATTAAATGCAATTTGCAAAGAAAATTTTACATTTTCACTTTGTCAAGCTGCTGAGGAAAAAAGCAAAGAGTAACCAACCTGAAAGTTATAAATGGATGGAATTGTTTTCAGTGTATGTGTATTTTCAATACGCAATTCTTCAATGTCTTGTAAGCCCGCTGAGGGTAAACGTACCAGCGAAGTGCTGGAGAGATCTCTGTAAAAGAAAATGGAAAATATTTTCTAAGAAATTATATACGAGGCCTCAAAAGACTTAAGTTTAGATTTGATTTTAGATTTTTTTTCAATTTTGATATGAATTAATTTGAAAGTTATCACAATTTTTGTGCTATTTTTAACCTGTATTTTTTGTCAGATGTATAATCATGTTGAGATTGACCGTTCAAAAACTAGCCCACTTACTGGAAAACCTTTTAGAAAAATCAATATGAACATTACTTACAATTCTTGCATGCTAATGCCACTGAATGCATTTGGATGGACTTCTTGTAGCTGACGATTATCTTTTAAAGTTCTGCAAAATAAAACGAAACATTTTAAGAAATCAAGTAAAAGAAAAACATAATCAGTGTAAAAATTCGCTTATGGAAATTCAAGCCTTAATTCATATGAAAATGGCCCATAATTTTGGGTGATTACTTAAATTTTATGTAAACTATTTTCGATTTATAGGATCTGCTAAGACTTTCTTAAGAAAATTACCACAAATTTCAGTGGATTTTTTCTTAAAAAATAATCTTCAAAAGTTGATTCCATTTTGGAAATTCATAGGTTCCTTTTTATGTTGAAATTCATATTCTACTACTCATTTCTTAAGTTCTTCAAAGTTAAATACTTACAACATTGCAATTTCTGAACCAAAAAATGCCGAATCATCTATGTAACTTATATCATTATTTGCTAAAATTCTGAAAATTTCAAAATAAAAGAAACAATTTATTAAAAGTCATGAAAATGTTATGCAGAGATCTGCAACGAGTCAATTTTATGTTAATCAAAGTAACTGAAAAAAGTAAAAGTAAATTCTGGTAAGCAATTTCTCAGACTTAACTCATATTTGCTTATTTCTCTGGGAAAAATGGCATTGAACATTTAATTTTTGATTTAAAGACGGAAATTTTGAAATTGAAAATACTTAAAATAACATTTTTCTGTTTCTTTTTATTATTAACCACGTTAAATACATTTGAATTTGAAAAATATTGAAAATAAAATTTTTTAACTTTACTTCAATCGTAAAAAACTTTAAATTGTTGTCATTTGAGAATGAGTCATTTTGAGTGCAATGGTGGTTTTGACTATGCTTGATATGCACATCGTTGCCTGGAGACTTAAAACGTTCACTAAAATATTGGAGTACTGCGATTGATTTAAATCACACCAGTATTCTAATTTAGTGTGCAACAGTGCACACTGGCATATAACCTCAGCATTTTACTCCCCAGAACACAGTAGAAATAATTAAACCACTTGTAGTAAGATAATGACAGAGAGAAATGTGATTTTTTAAATAATTTCAACTAAATGCTTTTTTGCACAAACTCGTTAAATGCTGGATTTACTCGCTCGTTGTTTTGCACGTTGTTCGATGTACGTTGCTGCACTTACATTGTTCAACGATAGTGTAAGTGTGGCAGCATTCCAACAATGAACGAACAAAAACTAAAGTGAGCTTGTTCGCTGTTCTGTGAGCGCATTTCTGTATTCAACGAACAACGAATAAAATAATGAGCGTATAAGTTAAGCATTATTCTTGTGAAGAAGCCGACACATGATCAAATTAGGAGCGTTTGCAGGTTTACGAAACTTAAGGCTGTGTTCACAAAACTAATTTAGTGCGATTATAAATCGAATATTTGTAACACGATGAAGGAATGATTTAATTTTGTGGAAGCTATAAATAAAATTCTATTTATCTATGAAACCATTGACTTACAATTAACACTAGTTTTCGAATATTTTAACAATGTCTACTCAATAGGAATATTATTATATTTGAGATGACCAGCTTTGTTATTATAAATATTTCGTTTTTTAACAATACTAGTGTAAAAGTTTTGCATTTAAATAAAAAGTGACTCAGCACCAATGACTCAAGACTCAATTTTTGGAATTTGATGAAGAACACTAGAACATATCATTGTGTTTTGTAAAACTTATTCACTAAAATTCGAACAAAAATCACACACACTTGGATGCATCCAAGATCACAAGAAATGTCTGCATCAAAATTAGTTCAATATTTTGAGCTGGGAAAAGTTAGACAGCACAGCGAAGCTACGAATCAATGCAAGGCTCATAAATAATGAATAATGATTCAAATACACAACGTTATAAGCTACTCATTGCAAATCTCTAATATTTTAAACTCACAATATCACTCATTTTATACTTACAATTGTTCAGTCTTTATTCTTATAGAATTTCTATCAATTCGAGCTATATGATTGTTATCGAGATCTCTACAAAAATGAAATGAAATAACAGCAAATGTTTTTACATCATCAAAAATTAAAAAAATATTTATAATGAACTTACATCATTTGTAGTATATTTTCAGGTGGTAGATGTATTAAATCTGGTACTCTTATTAAACCACTATTTATAATACGTCTGAAAGAAAAAGAAAATGAAAAAAGCTAAAAATTTAAATCACTCAAAGGAAAAAACCTTTGAGAAGTTAAAAATTAATATGTAAAAAATTTTGCGTTTACTATAGGTGACACTCGCAAATCATTTTATGTCGTTTCAACTATCAAGTGCACTTACTGTCAAAACCAAAATGTGTAGGTTTTTATATTGAACTTTTTTGTGAACATTTTTTCTTTCGCTTATCATACGACTAGTTGTATGAATAGACATAAAAACCGTCAAAGAGTTGAAGGTTGCACTTAAGTGTAAGGTTTGTGAAAATATCAAAAGTTTATTGCTGCATTTGCCACATTTGAAGGACTATCTATTTGAAATTTTTGTTTGCTTATTTCTTTTTAAATGTCAAATAGTCAGGTCAGGCCAGGCTACATAAACTCCTTTTATCAATAAAGAAAAGTGAAGAAGTAATATAGCTAGAAAATTAATCTATACCCAAAATAAAAGAGTCTTTCCAATAGTTGATGTAAAATGTTATTTTTTTTAAATTTCTAGAGTATCCTGATTCTGTAAGATATAACTTACGGTTCACCTAATGCGTTTATGTTGGTTCAAAGCACCGTAAATCAGATGGCTGTCAACAATCAAAATAATTTAGTGTCAATTGTTACTTTAAAAAAAATCTAAGAATTCGGTAGACGCTGAAAAAAATCGAACAATACGATAAAAGTCGCATTTTATCGCCGAAAACATCGTAAAAATCGGCACTTAACAAAAAAAAAATAACTCGAAAAAGCCAAAAACTATTGAGAATAATCTAAAGGCATTGATAAAATCGAAAACTAACGAAAAATATTGGAAAAAACGGTAAACTCCTCAAATCTATGGAAAAAATTGATAAAGTCCGAACTCGAAACTTATCGAACTCATCACTAAAATCGGTATTGAGAAATTCGATAATAGTCAAAAATTATCAAAAGAGTTGAAATATATCGAACACCTCTTAATAATCGATAAGTATTATATTATATTTCCATTCCATATAGGAAAAATTTCAAAAAACAATGGCAAAATAAGAGAGTATTACACAGTATCTTAAGACTTCGCATAAACCGAAGACCAGTGCAAAGTGAGTACTAGCCAAAATCCATTTCCGAAATTTATAGGTCGGTGCAAAAAAAGAAATAGTCCCAAAGAATATCCTGTTAATAAAAATAAAAAAATAATGGATATAAGAATCCATAGTTACGATTATTTTGAATCTAAAGCAATAAAATCTAAAATAACTATTAATATTGATTGAAAAAAATAAAAATCTGAAATAACGACTATATTTTGTTTTTGAAATAAAAATCATAAGCTTCAAAATCATGTCATACATCTACGCTTCTAGTCAAAAGAAAATCATCTGTATACTTAAACTCAGATTTCGTTGTTTCCTTCCTTGTGATTTTTTTTAAACTCTACTATTGAAAATAACTATTTATAATCCCTTTAAAAAAATGCTGTAAGCCATAAAAAAATATAGTTTGTCCTTTTTTTTAATGCAAATCCTTAGAGTGAACTAATGTTGTCGATCAAAACTTAAAACTCGTATGATAAGTTAAATTTTTGGCGCAAATAATAAAACTCATGCAATTTAAAAATTATTGAAACATAATATAAATATTTACAACCATTATACTATTTTCTTTCAATACTTACATTATTTTAATGCTCTCCGATATGCCTTGAAAAACATCCTTTGACAAAAATGTCAACATCGGTGCATGTGAAATGTAACTATGCCATTATGTTGTTGAAAAATTAATAAATATATAAAACAAATGTTAGCTAAAAAGATTTTTAACTGAACTATAACAAGCTCTCCTTGCAAAAGGAATCAAAAAGATATTTCTCACTGCCAAGAAAACTCTTTTATAGATCTTAACTTGCACAAGACATTGTTTTACTTACATGGTACGCAGCAATTTCAAACTTGCAAAAGCACCATCTTCAATGCACTCTAAATACTTTAAATCTGAAAGAACGCTGCAAGCAAAAAATAAGAAAAGAAACAACAACATAAGAAGTTGGTACTTAACAAGAAAAAACTTTTAAATTCAAAACAAAGTGAAGCAATTTCTTTATGAAAAGGTGAAATCGAAATTTAAGCTGCAACAAATCACATAGTGCAATATGCTAAGCTTTGTGCTGCATTAAAAGCAACCTTACAGCTATACTTACATATCTAATAAGGATGCTGCATAAACTTTTAATCCTGTACTCCTTAATCTAGGTAAACTCGCCGCAGCGATAGTCAGTCTCTGCATTGGCACCGTCAATGTTTGTGGCACGCGTGTAAGTGCCTCACCCTCACAACGGCATTCAACTTCTTCCTGTTGTTGTGGAAAGGAGTAAAAGGAGTTAAGTCCTTGTAAGTAATAATTAAATAAATTATAATTAAAAAAGTGGCATAGTACAGTTAATGAAATAAATAGATCTACTAAAAGATTTCACTCCATTATGTTTGTGTTTATCGAAATGAAAACTCTCGTTTATGCAGCATGTAACTTGCAATGTGAAATTGCTGTTTAACAGAGCTGCAAAAATGTGCATACATATAAATAAACACCTGACTTTTAAACTTTAAAGTGCTGAGGCTTTTTGCGGAGCAGCATCTGCTCGAGTGGGCGCTTATTAAGTTATCAATATCAAATAAAATTGTTGCAAAATTCAGCAAAAACGGCTGATATTGAGATTCCATTTTAAGTTTGAATACATTTTACTGCTTTTTTGCGCAAATTAAATAGAAAATTAATTTATTTTAATGCCACTATCTAAACATCTGATGTTTATATATATATGTATTTATTTTAAAAATATTCTTAATTTTTGTTTTTTTTACTTTAATGTTTTGCCGACGCAATTTTTGTTTTAATATTCAAATATTTTAAAAGTTTTTGTTTCGTGTTTACTCGAACCAGACTGTGTCAGTGATGGTATTAGGAAGTTAAATGAATGTACTGCATTTATATTTATAAAGCGAATGTATTTTGTCCATATACTCAAAAAAAATCAACAGTTTTTATAAAAAAAAACATTAAAATTTTACTAAAAAACTACAGAAGAAAATTATTATGAAATAATACAAGCAGGGAATGAAAAAAAACCGCACCCTATCGTAACGTTTAAATCGCACAACGCAATCGCATTACTTCTCACATTCTTTGTTTCGCTCTTTGATTCAGACACCAACCCGTACAAAAGCAAACATAACAGAGAAACAGAATGGTAGCGTTCTGCCCTACGTACAAAAAACTTTATTCACTTTGTTGTGGTTTTGACTCGCGATTGCTATCCGAACCGTACCAAATGTAGTGATTGTTGTTGTCATTAGATTCGTATTAGGGCACCATGATCCGGGGACCCATTTTTGTGTCAAAAACGCAGCTTTCCTGGGTCTCGAGCCTCCCTGATAATGATGTGATGTCCGAAACTATTTTTCAAGCTGTTTTTCGTATGAAAAAAATGTTATCTCATACGAATCCAATGACAAAACGATCACTACAATTGGTACGGGTTCGGATAGCAATCCGGAGTCAAAACCACAACAAAGCGAAAAAAGTTAATTGTACGTAGAGCAGAATTCTGTTGCGCTCTCTCATGTCGTTTGCTATGGTTTGTGTTAGTGTTTCAATCAATAAGTGAAATACGGAATGCAGAAGGAAAAAGTTAACGATAATAGAACAGAACTAAATCGAATCATGCGATAGAGTTTTTTTCTCATTCTCTGAATCCAAGTGTATTGAAAATGTAATGAATATGCGCCAAATGTACTGAGAATTTGTCCATATACTGACATATATTTTTGAAAACAATACAAATTTACTGCAAAAATCATCACTGGACCAGGTTCCTTTGCGTCAAAATAGTGAGAAGACTGATTTCCAACATGATTGTTATGTCATTGTGCTGATCAGCGCTTGTTCTTTAAGTTCGCAATCACGTAATAAGCAAAAAACCTAAGCAGCAATAAGCTAAGAAAGTTTTCACAGTATCAGACGAACAGTAGAAAGACCTCTCAGTAAGTAGAATCTTTAGATAATCGAGTTCAGTATTGGATTACCGAGATGAAGCCTTTAATATTAATAGTTTACAAAAATAAATTTTATCAAAAATATTGTGAACACCCACAACTGATTGCATTATTTAGCAACTCTGTAAAACAATAACGTTCTTTTGTTTATTCTGACGCTACAATCCAGTAATTTGTAGTGTAATTAAGTGCAATGCTTTTTCGTGACATTTAGCAATTAAATGAAAAGTGCGATGAGCACATGCACTCATGTTAGCATATGCTATATATGTATATACATTAATATATGTAAGCAATTCTAATGCATATGGTCATATATGCACCATCTACGGGTGAGCAAAAGAGCAATCTATTTTTAAAATTATTGCAAGGTAAAGAACAAATTTCTTGAGTGTATGTTCGGAAATTTATTCCATATGTTCAGCTCACGAGTGTTAGTGGACAAGAAATTTCACTAATAAACAGTTTCGTCATGGTTTCAATGACAATGGAGTCATTTTTGTTTCGCGAATTCAAAAGAAAACCCAAGGGACTGAAATGAAAATCCAAAATTGAAAATTTTAAGTCTTTTGTCACAAAAAGTTCTATCAGCATTGTATTAAAGTACCTAAATCATTTCTGGGAAAAATATTTACTAAGCAAAAATATCAACAGATTCTATGCGAACTTAAACTAAAAGAAAATGCCAACACCTGCACATGGTTGGCTGAGAATATTCGTGCAGTGGGCGTGTAAAAAAAGTTTTCAGCACTTGAGCATTTTAATGAAAAATTTGAATATCTTCGTTTCCACATAAAATCTAGATATATCAGACTTGGAAAACTATAAACTGATATATTATCTACAAGATTCTCTTACGAGGAAGAAAGTGAAAAGGTCATTTCGTCTTGCTAACCTATTTCTCGTTTTAGCGATTTTCATTGACATTTTTTTCTTTAAGGTTATTAGTCCGCATTGTCCATGAGAAGCAGCTACAGAGTCTTAAAGCTCTAAAAAAGAACTGAAATTAATGGGAAAATTAATATCATGAAGATGGTATAAAAAACTGGTAAAGGTGTTATCTTCGGCCAGTCTGAAACTCTTATACCCTACGCTGCATTGAAAGTAACTATTTTCTAAATAAATGTTAAAAGTACGTCGAAAATTAATTGCCTAAAATTTTCATGAAAGTTGTGTTTGCCAATTGTGAGTTATACGAAATCAAAATTTTTAATTGTTGAAAACAATTTCCAATCCCCCCCACTTTAAGCACAATTCAAGATATTTATGATTTGTATCCGTGCATCTAATTTGATCACAATATCTTGCACCGTCAACGAGTTATGGCATGGTTAAAGTTAAAATTTAGGGCTGTGTCACGCCCTTTGAAGAGCCTTTGCAAATTTCGAATCTAGCCCAACATTAATTTTGTTCACATGTTCACCAAATCACCAAGTTTCATCAAAATCGCAGCAACTTTTTTCAAAATGTGCACGAGTATATTTACGTAGAGTATGGGGAGTGGGCGTGGCCGTTAGCCGATTTCACTCGTTTTTACATGCTAGCAGCTTGTAAGAAGGTGTGAGCTATTTGCTAAATTTGATTGAACTAGCTTGCTTAGGTTTCCTGTGAACGTGATTTCAACAGACAGACAGACATACAGATAAACATACACATAAACAGACAGACGGACATTGCTATATCAACTCAGGTGGTGATGTTGATTAATAATATATACACTTTTCTCTACCTGCCACGCCCTCTTCTATACGTTACAAACGGAATGACAAAGTGAATATACCCTCTGTGTAGGGTATAAAAACAAAACTTTACATCGACGCTGGTAGCCACTATTTGAACAATATCAGTTAAAATAGCAAATGTATATAATACATACGTATATGTATAGGCATAAAATCAGTCACCAAGCTAAATTTGTTCCTTATCGTGTACATAAAACTTTTGAATTGAATTGTTTGACTAAAAGCATAGTGTCTTAAACAATCGGTCATAACAGCTATGAATATGAACATTTTCACTCAGTTTCGGTTAATCACATTTTGTGGTAAATTTAAGTTTTAGTTTCCAGAAACCTAAAGGTAATTTTTAGATGGTCAGAAACTTAGTTTTGCAGTAAAACTGCAGTACATGTAATTAGATTTCAGGCAATTAAGTGACATGTGCAAGACAACTTAATTGCAACATCAGTTGAATTGAATGTACCCAGTAAACTAAGTGAATTTCTAAAGTACAGTGTATACCATTCATACAATTCAGCATGTAATATATAGAATTTTCATAAGGAGTAACTAATTAACTTTAGTAATACCGCTAGTTAAAGTGTAATGCAAAGAAAGTACATTGAATATTTCATTACAATTCAGCTCTCAGTATTAAAGAAGGTAATTAAAACATTGACACATAGTTTTATAATATCCTGGTAATCAACAGTACCCAGCATACCCCCAGCAAACAGTTTTGCTGGGTATAGATTAACAGAAGAAGATTACACGATAATTCAATAAAATGTTGCACTTTGTGTATTCACGTATAACATTTAAAAATTATACACTAACTATTGATGAAGATCAAATAGTATCTAGAAAGGCTTAAATTATATAAGAAAACAACAGTTAAAATACCACTGAGATTTGTGTTGTGCTTGAAATGTTTCGTGATGGTAAGGTTATTCAGTAAATTAATTCCTGGAGACATATACCATATGTGGTACTCTCAAAAAGTTACGGATAATTCCGCTACTCTTATGCCCATTTAGTTTCGTGTTCGATGTTTTAACTTATAGTACCAGTTTTTCATTCATGAGCTTTGCTTTGCATACTGAAAGCTTCCCAAATTAATCTTTAGACGTCATTTGCAACAACAATGGTTTTAAGGAATTGTGGCAGCGTAATAATTTTTTGAATTTTTACATAAAAAGTAGTTTATTGAAACTTTAAATCCGCTACTCTCCAACTTTAGGCTTTTTCGATGAAAATCAGGATATCAAATTCCAAGTTATATTAAATTGTTCAAACTCATCAATAGTTATCAAAAGTAAATTTCTTCAAATTTTTAACTCTCCTTAAAAATATTTTTCGAAGAGATAAAGTCTGTTTACGGAGAACGGTAGGGTGTAAAGTAACTGAAACGTTTCAACTTTTAACGACTCATTAAATTGTTTCCGATGCTATTCGACTTTTTTGAAAGTTTTCGACTTTGATCAACGTTTTCGTTGACGTTCCGTTTCATTACTTTTATTAACTATTCCAAAGTTTTCTAACACTATTTGATAGTTTTCGATATCTTTCGATACTATTCGAATTTCTTTTGACTTTTTCGATATTTTTTAACACATCCTAAGCTCATAAGCTTTTGCTATGTAATTCGAGACTCCCGATTTTTATCGAGTTCTGTACTATTTTACCCGTTGACATATTTTGAGCTTTGTCAAATGATTGCCTCTTGATTTGGCCTTTGACCTTAATATGACCAATGAAATCTGAATGATGTGTATTCTATGCACACTTTCATATTTCTCAGCGCATAAGTTTCATTTTAATTTCAGAATTGATTTCCTTATTGCGCTTTAGACACAAATTTCGTCCAGAAGGCCGTGTTCTGAGAGTTTCTAACCAAGGGCAAAGGTATGTACTTTTCTACACTCTGGAATACATTTTTTTGTAATAATCGCTTGCATTCGATTTGTGTAGAAATTAATGTACCAAGAAAAGGTCATTACTTACCAAACTTTAAATTTTACACAAGCATAAAATTTACCCTACCATGCCTTTCTTTACTTACCTTTACTTACCTGCTCACTATCATGAGCCTTGAAAAATAGATCCTCAATTTTTTCAATATCAAACTAACCACGATCTGGTCCTGCTTTTCTATAACCACTTACAACATCGGTCACTTTATAATCAAAAAAACAGTGGCGGAGTTAGTTTTATTGGTGCCGTTCGGCTGTCCCCTTTACTACTATTGTCCCCCTTTCTAGCTACGATACTGCATCAAAGTATCGACAATCTATACAAAATTGGACGATTTTTTTTAATATTAAAAATAACGTCCAAAGTGCACTCTTTAAAAAAATCACTTTTTATTTTCAATATTCCTTTTAGTTTTTGATGTATATTTCTATTTTTTTCTTTTTGTTGGGAAACATTTTCAATTGCTCTTTGAATGATTTTCATCAATTTTGCTCTTTTGACTTTTTTATTATGTCTTGCTTGACTTCTGTGTACATTCCATAAAAACTCAATTTCAAACCATTTATATAAAATTTCCTCAAAACGGAAATGAAACATTCCAGCGCCACTTACTTGATTGACTGCATTCCAGCAACAGCATTTCCAACCGACCACGGAAGCTGTTGAATGCCATGGTGGTGGCGTTAGAGCAGATAACGCTTGTGTTCCATTCAATATCTCATTAACTTTGCTATTATTCTGCTCAGATTTAATTGTCTTCAATGCAATTGTTGCTGCACTTGCACTCTCATCGAAGCCATGTTTAACATCATAACAATTACTCAGTTTTGGACTATACTCTGGCCCAGAGCTGGCCGTTGGCAAAAACACTGCGCAGCAAATTAAAATGAAAAGTGACTTCAATGGCAGGCGGCTGCAGTAGGGGCCAATGCTGCGTGAATTTGCTGCTATGAAGAAACCATTGCAATATTTCCACATTTTTTGTCGCTGCTGTTGATGTCGCTGATATTGTTCCTGATGTTGAAAGTGTTTGCAAGACATTTGTTGTTACTGTTCTTGTCAGCGGTACCAATATTTGTATTTGTATTTCTTATTTTTTTTTCCTGCTTCCTATCGATTGTAGGAAAGTTTTTTGTGTTTATGAAATTTAAAGTTAAATTTCTGATTGTCACTACTTATTTGTGTGATTCATTGAATTATGCTAAAGATTTCTTTGGAAAATCTCTTGGATATATTTGGTCTATATCGGTTGCTAATGTTATCCATATTGTTAGTGGTTGCTGTTGGTAGCTAAAAAAAAAATCATAAGTGAATAATAAATTCAAATTACATTTAAAATTTTAAGATATAAATCAAGAAATCAAAGTCACAATTCCATACACAAATTGACTTTTCCTTCAGCAATGAACAAAATTGAAAGCAATAAAAATGTACAAATATTTATCGTTCAATGGCACGTGCAATTAGGCAACATTGAAAGAAAATATATAAAATTTTCTCAAAGTAAGTTGAAAAACATTAAGTTTACTTTTTGAAATACACACAATGCGTGAGTAAACAAAGTATGTAATACGCATGTTTTTTATTACAAAAGTTTTTTCATTTTTTTTTATTTTTTTTTTGTTCTGCATCGGAAATTCATTTCGTCGTCAGTAGCTACTTTTGGCGATTTCTTTCTTTCTGTTTCTGAGTCGTGTTTTTTTTATTTGTTTCTGCATATTGTTTTATTTTCAGATGTTGTTCATTTCCATTTCGATTATTTTAACCCTGAACCAAAATGTTTGTATAGAAGTTCAATGAAAGTGACCCCACTTGTTGCCTGTCAACGACAACTTATCTCAAAGTCTTTGAGTCAAATTTGAAGCCAGAAGGAGAAAAAGCTTAAAAATGTCAAATAAATCAGTTTTTTTAATAGAATATTTCCAAAATTTTTAGTGCGTCAGTTAGGAGAGGTTATGACTTAAAGACTAATTGCAAGGAATTCCCCAAATGTCTTTTCCATCAATAATTATAATTATAACGTCATCATTTTTGAAATCTATGCGGACGTTACAGAATAATGGACATAAATGTAAACATAGATTTATCCCATCCATTGCTTTTTTTGTATACGCCTCTTCTTGGGAGGTTAGGGAAAAAATTTTGCATACCAACGATACCAATTTCGATAAAATATAGTGCGGATTTATTGAGTGACAATATATAAAATTCAATATAACGATTTATTCTGTTTAATCTTAGAAAAATGTTCAACGAGCGGAAGCACTTGACATCATAGGTATGAGCATTAAAGTTAAACTGAAAAATTTAAATTTTCAATATAAAACATTGCCATTTCTTCTAAGGACCATCAATTTCCCACTTGGTTTTATTTTCATATTTCAACTAATAACTTTCAACAGGTATAATAAATATTTACGTTTTCTTTTGCTGTTCCATAATTTTTTATATATTTTTCTTTTTTCCCCAATTCCAAATGTTCTTGTCATTGTGGCTGTTTTACGTCCAATGCAAATATTTACAACAAATTGTTTACACACGTATACCTGCATTAAAATTACATTAAATAAGCAGTAAAACGGTTGCCATCCTAACCAAAATACAAGTAAAAAAAAAAAAACAAAATCAAAATCAAAAATTACAAAACTTCTGTAGGTGCGAGTGTTAGTAATTAAAATCATTTTTGCACACAAAATTTAATAGCGGTTTCACATAAACAAACAACTTTTGGAACAAATAAAAATTTTAAAAATATTTAGCCAAATCTGATAGTCACGACTGTTGCAAATATTTTTGCACTTCTTTTGTTATTTTTATTGTGGTTTTTTAAGCTAATTATAGAACTATCTCTCGCTGAGGTGCTATTCGAGCAACATACATATTGACATATGTATGTACACACGTACCAACACATGTTTACAATTTATAGAAAATTTAATGGAACGAATATACAATGAACCATACAGTCGTGCAAATAAAATTAGCATCATTTGTTAATTTGTCAATTTTTTTCCGTTCAAAAAAAAGTAAAAATCTTTTCATTACAATAAAAATATGTTAAAATCTTTTTTCGTGCTACAAGTGTGTGCGTGTTAATATTTTTACAAAATGAAAAGGTGTCAATACAGGTGTTTGTATCTGTGCACATGCTAGCGTGCATGTGTGTGTGTGTGTGCAGCTATAATTGATAGGGGCAATCATTAGCAAATTACAGTTAAATGATTAAATCAATATAAAATCAAATGATTTTATACGCCACTGCTGTTCGCATACCCAATTGGAAAATGCGAAATATGTGTTTCATTTAATTGCATCTTCTCTGGTGCACAAGTTTATTGCAAAGAAAGAGACTATGAATTTTAAAAATTGTGCTCGCGATTCAATATCACAAGATATATGTAAAGATATAGATTCTAAATCGAAAGATATAAGTAAAAGGTATCAACAAATATAGAAAGTTATCGAATGAGTAAAGAGTTTCGAATAACATCGAAAGTTTGATTAAGCCGACCAAAATCGAAATATATCAAATATAACTATCAAATCTCGAAAAATTTGAAAAAATTCAATTGATATCGAAGCGCATGGAATGGTGCGAAGAACATCGAAAAATTAATAAAAGTCGTTAAATATACAAACAGGAAAATATCGAAAAAGTAATAAAGTTGAATGTCGTCAATGATCGAACGATATTGCAGAATATCGAACATTTTTATAACAATCGAATAGCATCGCAGAGTATCGAAATAGTCAATAAGAGCCGAAAAACATCGAAAGATTTGATAAAGGTCATATGAAATCGAATAGCAACGAAAAAAGTTAAAAATGTTCGAATAGTATCGAAAATGATCGAAAAATTCAGAATATTTTGAATAACATCGGAAACCAGAGACCGTAACGATTATGAATTTTATGATAGAAATTTTGTCAGTGTTATAATTGGATTTGTTTTTTTTTCTATGCAAAGTAATTGTTACTTTGGATTTTTATTTATATCAATCCTAAAAAAATTAGGATTAAGTCTATTCATGATTGAGTCGTATTGAATACTGAACACAAACGTCAAGCCATTTGACACATGACAGCTGTCAAAACAACCCAGTTAGAAAAGGACATCGTATTGGATCACCCTTTATTACAACCATTCTAAAGGCCATTAAAAAGTTTATCGAAAGCACTTGAACTAAGATCTTTACATTCAATGAAACAAATTATCTGCACGAAACAAAAGATGTCAACCAAAAATCTCATGTTATCCCTACTTCAGCCAGTTTTTCGAAGAAGAAAAAAGTATTTCCTTTTTGTCTAAAAATAATTTTCTAATGTATGGAACCGGCTGTTAAGTGCGGCAAAATTTGCTATATTGAATTCATTTGGCTTTTAGGCAGTTTTTATCTGATATCTTAATTAATTAAATAAATTGAATGTGCTATCAAATTAAAGAACTCCAAGTCATTGCTTTATATGGCTTGAATATTGGCTGTGCTGATAGCTTTTAAAATAATCCGTTTGGTATTTTAAGGAAACCTTCAGAAACCTTCAGTTAAATTTAAAAAAAAAATAATAAGTTTCTGATAAACAATTTTCATTTACTTTATTTACTATCTATCTATGAGTATGAGGGAAGCTTATTGACTTTAACAATAGCAAATATTATTTGGATTACAATTTACAATATTTCCTTACAAATTAGTAGATAGTTCTGTGTATAATATGTAATCGAAAAAATAGTGTGTTATGGCAAAAACTAATATTTGTTATTAAAAACAGCCAATTGAGGTCGACTATCGAAATGTAACATTTCCACATTCACATTTTATACAAAAGTTAGTTAAGATTTAGGTTCTGAGTTTGTTAGTTAATTTTTTATATTTTCTCAAAAATTTCTGTACCATGTGGCATTTCAAAAACAATTTTTATTATAACAAAATAATAAGCTTTAATGAAAATGCTGCGGAAATATTTAATTTTAAAAACAACATACATACGTGCAAGACGAAAAACTTGGAATTGAATGTAAACCAATAGCTTGAAGAGAAGAAAAACCATCAGTTACTACGTTTCGGGCTTTTTGGAATGCTTGTAAAGGGTGTCCCAATCAGAGTGAACACTTTTTAAATTTTGTATTCGTGCAAGTGGCAACTCTGAATTTTGATAGCTGTAACCTATGTTTGTTCCGATTAATAAAATTAGAGCGCTACACAAAAGAACAAAGCGTTTTTTGAAACCCCATTTCAAAAAATAGATAATGAAGTAAAGTGAAGTAAATGCCGATTTTTCGAAAAAAGTCATCTTCACCGATGAAGCGCATTTCCATCTGAATGGCTTCATGAATAAACAAAATTATCGAATTCGGGGCTCTGAAAGTCCTCACGTGGTCCATGAGAAACAAATGCATCCACAACAATCAACTGTCTGTTGCGGATTTCTGTCAGGAGGCGTGATTAGGCAATACTTTTTTGAAAGTATGGCTGAAATTGCAGTGACTGTGAACGGCATTCGTTACAAAAACATGATAACGGAGTTCTTGTAATCCCAACTGAACAGCTTGTATCAGGACGAATGGCACCTGCCACACCGCGCATGAAACAGTCAATTCACTGCAGCAACGATTTCCAGACCAAATCAACTCACGAAATTCTTATATCAACTTGCCACCAAGATCATGAAATTTAACACCATGCAATTTCTTCTTTGGGGTTTTATGAAATTTGGGGTGTATGTGAATAAGCCAGCAACAATTTCTGAGCTCAAGGCCAAAATCCAAAGCGTCATCGGTGAGATACAGCCACATCTTTGTGAAAAAGTCATCGAAAATTTAATGAAAAAAGCAATGACCTGTTCACACTTAATCGGAACATATCTTCTTTACAATGCAATAAAAAAATATCAAAACTCGCTCAAAAACTACTTGATTTTATTTTTAAATAAAATAAAGTGCACTCTTATTGGGACACCTTTTACCATTCATATGCCTGTGTTTTTGATGAAACTGATTCGCCGTAGGACTTCTGGGCTACATTTTGTGTGGATTTTGCACACAAAACTTCATTGCCAACACAAAACTTTAGACAAAATCTAATGAGACGCATGAGTAGCAAAAATAGCAGCTGTAGACGCACTCAGTAACAAATTGCATTCATATTGCGAGTGGTTGGCGTGCCGCAAAAAGCAGCAAAGAAAATTGATTAAAATTCCATTATTTACGCACCCCCAAAAAAATATACCATACAGCTTTCTCAATTCGTACTAAAAAGTCGTTAGAATTGTGTTTTTCATCAGGCAGCTTAATTACTGCTTAATTTCAAGTCAACTCAAATTAACAAAAATTTCAAAAGCTGCCCACATAGAGAAAAAATAATCCACGCCGACTGTAAGTAACCATTTTTATCCTTTTTATTTAAAAAAAAAAAAACCAAAATGACAGTTTGCGTTCATCTACGCCGATAAGGATAATCTAATTAACATCGTTGCCATGAAAAAGTTTACCAAATTGGATTGAATATTTCAAGCGCAAAATGTTTATTTATATTTTTCATACACTTTTTTTATAAAAAATACTGAGCCAATTACAATAAATCTTCAATTTTTCCACACGTATAAATTGCACAAATTCTGATTTCATATCAAATGGAACTTTGTGTATACGTACACAGTGGCTCTCTATTTGAGAAAAGTTAGAAATAATATGCTCATGGCATATTCGCAGCCAACAAATCTACATGCCGAAAATCTTAACTGATTCATTTCGCAACTTATTCAAGGTCAAAGTTCACGGAAATGTTTTTATATCCGCTCATATCGCTTGGAAATTGGAGAAATATTAAACTTTTTAAAATTTTTTATAAAAAATATTTAAGCCATTTTCTCCATATTAATGATATTATGTCTGATTCAACTATAAACACAAAGCCGAAAATGTTTAAATTAAAAAGAATGGAAAATGAAAAAAATGTTATTTTTACTAATTTCAACTTCAAAATTTACAGCTTTAAGTCAAAAAAAAGTTTTTAAATATGCAATGTCATATTTCTCTGAGTGTAGTAAAGTTAACACTAAATCGATATGTATTAATTTCCAACACACAGCGGAAGTTGTATAATTCGAGTGCATAACATTTGTTTTGCGCTGGCCACAATGAATACAAAGGATTCCGTTTTTTTTTTTTTTAATTTTTTTAATGTATAATATGACAGAGAATCAATTCATCAGTATAGCAATTTACTGAAGTGAATTGGCGGAAATGTAACCTTAATCCTTATATATTAAAGAAACAAGTTTTACTGCGCAAATTGCTAGCTAAGGGTCGAAAAAATTTTGGAATTGAAAACGGCAGTGATGGCATTTGGACATTTTGTAAATGTACTAAATTTGGTGACGGTTTGTAACGGGTGATTATTTGCTATTTGTTTTTTCAGTGCAAATTTTTTTGCGCGTGATTCGTAACATATGTTAAAATTTAAAATGTTCAATAAGGTTTCCCATTTGACAATAAACAGACAAAAAAACGAACAGCACTTGCAAATCATTGAATTTTACTATCAAAATTCGTGCTTTGTGAGAAATGTCTTTCGCAAATTACATCCATTCTATGGTCATTATAATCGAAGTTATTGTGACCGAATTTTACACCAGTTTCACTTTATTAAACATTAATTTACTAAGCCCCATGCGGAGAGTGCATACGATGAGCATATTGCTGCTGTATCGGCCAGTGACAATGAAGATCGCGATATGTCAATTCGTCGCTGTTGTCAACAATTGAGCTTGTGTTATTCTACTATCTGAAAGTTTTTACATAAGGAACCCACTATACTATGTATATGAAGTTTCTCGTGCACAGGGAAAAGCCAGCCACAACTGCTTAAAAAATCACCCGTTATTTTTTGCTAGTCGCGCAATTTTTTATATTCGATTATCTAGCTCTTAAGAACAATTTAGAAACATCGATAAAGTAAAAGATCATAAAAAAAATTCGAAAAAATCGATAACAGTCAAAAGATATGAAACAAGTCGATCAAATCCGAAGCTTTTGGAATAAATCAAAAAACCAAAAAACTTTGGAAAAATTTTTGCGTCATTTGACCTTTAAGAAATCGTTGGGATTTTCTATGCTGCAGTTCTTAACCTACACATTTGCTATATCAAACTACCTGTGGAAATCTTTTTAAAAAACATTTGTGTCAAACTTTTTTCATCTCTCATTTTTATGAGTTACCGTCGTCGGTAACTTTATTCCAAGTGGACTGGTAAGCGTAGCAACTGTTTTTAGATATCAAAAATAAATAAAAATCCACCCAAAAAGTTTTGATTCACTCCAACTGGGTGCTGAAATTCATTTCGTTATTTAACAAAAAATATCATAATTTTTAAATTTTACAGGAATTTAAATGATAGAGAAATGTCAACTTAAATATTCTAAGAAATATTAAATTACAGCAATTTCACTGCTCTGATCCCATTAGGTTCATGCAATTTACTGCTTCTGTTGATTGAACAAATAAATTCTTTATCCATCCACTTGAAGTGTGGTATATAAAGCACTCATTATATTAACTGCCTGTCTTATTACACTCAGTGATTAGTTATACAATATGTATTTAGGTTTATATGGCTATAATGCTTTTATTGACACACAAATATAGTTCCGTTTGTGATGCCGCCAACTGACGAATGGCAAACAAAATTATAGACTTCATGCAAAGCGAAAATGGAGCTGTAATATGCACGTGTAATTGAGCTAACTAGGAAACTGTTTTATTTGTAGAAAAGACAGTATGTCATTTTCTTAAGTGCACTGTAAGAAAAACTATAACAGATAAATAACAAATATTTAAGCTTCTGCTTCTCGATCAGAAACACTCAAAAACGCTTACTTTGTTAAAAGTTTAAGAACAATTGATAGAGTGGAGCTATATTAGTTAAATGAAGTCTGCCTAAATGCCAACTGTTGAAACTTTTTTGTAGTGTATCGGAACAGAAAATAATTAATAATTACTTTATTAAACATACTGTTCAATACTATGGTGTTAGCACTATAAAAATTATATAAACAAAGAACAACACAACAAAAAAACGGCTACAGATACTTAGTACATGTACTAAAGATGTACTGAAAAAAGTACTTAAGTAGCTTAATGTAAAAAGTACTTTGCATAGTACTTTTCAATATTGGATTTCTCTCAATTTAATAGAAACATCAATGTGATATGATGGAAATCAACGGATTTGCAATTAAATGAAAAAAAAAACGTTTTTTTTTTCATATAAAATAGCGAAAATGTGAGCTACGTCCTTCCAACATTAAGTTAACGATGAATCCAATACGAGCTCCCTTTTCCAACTGGCTTGTTTTGACAGCTGTCAAGTGTCAAATGGCTTGTCCATATGACGTGATATTGGTTTAAGTTTTAATTTCGGTTTATGGGCATTACAACAACTTCAAATTGATCCATTATTTTATAGAAAACTTGTGTTTACCGACGAAGCTTATTTCTGGTTGAACGGCTACGTTAACAAGCAAAATTGCCGTATTTGGGCCGAAAAATGAGGATGGAGCCCGTGTTACGGTCAATGGTGCTCGCTACAGAGCAATAATCAATGAATTTTTATTCTCAAAAATTCAGGATATTGGTGTAGCCGACCACTGGTTTCAACAGGATGTCGATATGCTCGAAAGAGTTGTCGAATATTGGATCCACAGAATGGACCATTTAAGAACTAGTAGTGAGCAACATTTGAACGAAATAATTTTTAAGCATTGAGTGTTGTAGTAACCGAACTATCATTTTAAATAAAGATTTTCATAAATACATTGATTTTTATGTATTTTATTTAGAAAAGAAGTAGGAAGCTCTTTTTGGATCACCCTTTACATACATCCTCCTAAAATGTACGCCATATTCTATTTCCTTTGCAATTCTAGTGTTTTTTATTTTCTTTCCTAATCAACTTAATGAATTTGCGCTGCGTTAGATAAGGATTACGACCTTCATTCATTCAATAAAACTATTTCTCTTCCCGCATATTAATCCTTGTGTAGTTTTACCAATAAGTATCATAAAAATTAGCTTTATTAATTTTGTTTACTCATACTTCTACACTTTTAATTGTAATGACAAGTTACAAATAAAAAAATATTTTACACTGAGTTGTAAAACACAAAGTTCAAAGAAAGAAATGAAATAATTAATTTTTTTTTTTTTTAATTATTTCTAAAAAATCTTCCTATAGGCATCTTTTATATAATTTTTCTTTTTTTTTTAAATCACTCTAACTTGTTAACTTGGATGAAATTTACTAATTTTATTGATATTGACGTTTGTGATTAAGTTAATTTTCATATAAAAATTATTTGGGTCTGATTAAATATTTGCAATATTTTTAGTTAGTACTTTTTTGAAATGAATAAAATTGTGGTTCAAATTTTCTTAAATTATGCATTGTTAAATAGTTTTGCATTCTACTCTAATATATCAAACAAACTATGTAAATTGCAAAAATCCAGCTGCATTAAGAAAAAAATTTGTAATAATTCTCATTGAGTAACTGATTAATTGGAACACTGATTAAGAAGTTAGGCTACATCAGCTATATTTTTTATATTTAATTGAAATAATGATTGTATATATATGTGGCTTTATTTCTCAAATATACAAGAAGAAAAAAAAAGTACCCAAGCTAAAAAAATTTGCAAAAAAGAGTAGTGTCAAAAGAGAATAAATAAAAGTGTTGGTTTCGCTAAATGTTCAATACCCTACATCACATTAGCATGATAGTGCGCGTTAGTTCTAAGTTTTTTACCAAACATGGCTGCATTCACTAAACTTTCCCATATGAACTAAGCACCATTTTATTTGGTGCATCAGTTTTTAGTTCTTGCTTGTATGAGTCCTGTCAAAGTTTGAAATTTTTATGTCTTGCGCTTGTACGTACAATTTCTGTAAAACTTTGGGTACATTATATTAAAAAACTTTTTTTAGTGAAATATTTTAAATTATTTGCTTATATGGGAGATGCCACAATAAATTTGATTAAAAAATTTAATGCCAGTTTGGAATTAAGCGTCAAAAATAGCATAGGATATGGCTTAGCTATTATGAAAATGTATTTTAAAAATATTTTGTGGTAATTAATAATTATTTTACGTAGCTCAGTGATTAGTAGAGTATGTGATAACATCAAAAAAATTGCATAAAATAAAAAAAAAACAACAAAAAACAGCTAAAGCTAGTCATACTAAGTAGTTTTATCGCCTGCTAAATGTAATCATCAGTCACCTCTGAGCCAATGAGTGAGTTTTTATAAGCCTGATATGTTTTCCTTCTTATATGAATATGTTGCAAACTCAAACAAAATGTCAAACAAAGCCAAAATGATTTTGCTGTTGTGTATTTGTTTTTGTAATTCATCATCACTGATGATTCTATCTATTCTTGAATGTGACTAGCTTTAGCCCGGCTTTTTTTTTTGTTTTATTTTTTTTTGGTTGTGTATTTTTTTTGAAGTTGACACACACTGTATAGTTCTGAACGATAAGCTCAGTAAAAGAATTATAAATTATACTCTGTTCCGATAAACTACAAGGAAATTTCCTTTCGGTGAGCTCATTGACATATTACATGATTTGCGTTTGCTACTTCGTTATGAATTGCGAAGAGAGCTTGCAACGAAGCACTTGCAAGAAAATTGTAATATCAAAAACAAAGACATACAACGGAAAAAATAATTTTTACTGCTTCACTTTTTTCTTCGGTGATACATACATAATTACTTGCAAGAAAATTGTATTATTAAATGAGTTACAAAAACAAAGACGTACAACACAAAAAATATTTTTGCTTTTGCTTCACTTTTTGTTTCGGTGATACATAATCAATCACTTATATTTTTTTATTGAAAGCCTTAGAAAAAACTACACTTCAGGGCATAGCCCACACAAAATTTCTCAGTAGAGAAAATGGTCAAAGTCAAATTATCTTTTTTTACAAATGTAAATTGTAAAAAAATAATTTTACACTGCATTGTATGTAAAAAAAAGTTAGTCAAATGCATCATAATCAATCAAAAACTCGACGTTGAATTTGTTGTGCTTACGTCTTTTTGGATGTAAGGTGACGATATGTATGTATGTACATCGGTACATTTACAAACTGCCTGAGCGTTACAATATTCTACTTTTATCAGAGATATTTTCAAATGGGTATGTATACATGCACAAACATATGAAAGATTTTTTTATATTTACTTGTAACTAGGTGGGGTAAATATTTTGCTTAACCCTACTTCCCGCAGTGCTTATTAAGGCTTGAAGGATGTTTGTCATAAAGGATATGAATGTTAAACAGCTGTGTTGTTGATTTATGATTATGTCTTATTGCATATTTAAAGATAATTATCTAAGGACTGTAGTCGTTTGTATTGAGTAATTAGGCTTAACAACTTGAAGTTGCTGTTGTCAAAGGCGGCATCATATTTTTAAATGTTGTAACATTGTTGGCGGTAAAAGGGAGAAGTTAAATGAAAACTTAAGAGAAACATAGATATTTGTATGTGGGAATTTAGTGCACAAAATACTTTCAGTTTAGTATGAGGTAAATTTTATGTCATTTGTTTTTTCTGCTACCAAATCGAACACTCTCCGAACTTTCATTATTGAAATGATTTATATCACCGCACAGAAATTTATTGATCATTGAGTCAAATAATTAAATTTCAGCATTATATATAAGATGAAAGAAATTGTTTCATCATAGAAGAAACTTTTTATTTTGTCAATAGCTAATTAGAGAGCATCAAATGGCAAATAACATAAATAAAATTTGTCAAACCTAAAAGCATAATGTTAAGCGGTAGCGGTTGGATCGCCCATTTAATTAATAAAGAATTTCGTATATAATTAGCGCATAGGATCAACAAAGCGTAATTTAATCAACCCTAAGCTTTTTCCACAATTTCAGTGATTAATTAAAAAAATTAAAAGCAAAAACTTTGAAATTTTTCGTTTAAATTACTTTTGATTTCATTATGATATAATCGATAGCGATTATACATACAAAAGTATGTAGTTGACAGCTCACAATGTCAAGGTAAATGAAGCAAACTTATTGGCGTCACTGAATTGTCACGATAATGTTCTGTGAGAAAAAATAATGGGTGACATATTGAAACGCTGCACAGTGGCTTAAGTTAGACTTTTAAAACTCAAAAAAAAAAACAAAAATTAGTATGGAAAGTACATAAAATATCACGTTATCAAACCCGCATTAGAATGGAGGGTTAATGTACGCAAAAGCGGCGTTGTGCGGAAAATTCACATATGCACTCGCTTAAAAGTATAATTCTTGTCTACTTCTATTCGATTATATGCAACACATTTGCTTTCAATGGCCTCAGCTACATATGTGTAAGTGAATTAAACTTTGATGAACCGTCAAAAGCCGACTGTCACAGCGTGACCCTCTGTATATTTGCCTTAAAAGAAAAAGTGGGCGTAAATCTTAATCATTACAAAAATACGCGCAGATAAAACAGTTAAGCCCCCTTTTAACTGTCAGAAGACAACATATTCGCTTAATTTTTTTTTTTGCTAGAAAGGCTGTGAAGAGGGGCAGCGGAGAGTTTAATTTTTTTGCAATAGTAGCTGGTAATACGCCTCTAACAGGAAAATAATTTTCCACAACTAAACTAATGTTCAAATCTGTTGAATTTGGCACGGATATAGATTGAATCCTAAGGAAGGCTATTTATGACTTTCTGTTCTTTTAATGGGCGTGGTACCTCTCCTAATGAGAAAAATCTCTCTCTCCTCTCTATAGCGATTTAGCAGCCGCTAGGGTGTTTCAGGTCACATTAATATTGAGGGAAATGAAAAAGCTGATCTACTAGCTAGGCGTGGTCTCTCTCTTAATGAAACTTCTCCGGCGCGAGCTCATACTCCCATCGGTTTAATTAAGAATAGAATTTTCTCGCATTTTCTGTCTGTAGCCGCAAACTTCTGGAAGTCTTTAGAAACCTATCAAATAGCCAGATCAATCTGGCCCTCTTATAATAAACTGAGAACCACCTACTTACTGTCTAGGAGCTGGTTTGACATTGCAAGAATCACCGCGGTCTGCACTGAACATTGGGCAATCGGCAAGCATGCTGAAAGATTAGGTATCGCATTCAATTCTTCCTGTCACAGCTGCTTGAATGTAAGTGAGATTGAATCTCTTGAGCACTTCCTTTGTAGGCTGTTTAGCCTTAGCCAGAATCAGGCTAAGATGTGAAGTTGAAATCGGCTCTTTGCTCCACTATCTTAATGGATATGCTGTCTTAGCATTCAGCAATTCGTCGGTGCTACTTGTTGCTTCAAGTCTGCTGTGCTAAGCAACCACTCTAACCTTAACTACCCTAAAACCGATTTAGATGAAATTTGGTAAGGAGACAGATTGAATCTTGAGGAATGATATTTGTTTTCAGTTGGCGGTGCCACTCCTTTAATAGGAAAATACGTTTTCAATGCTAAACTTAAGAAGCAATTTTCTTGGAAATTGACACAGAGATGAATTGAGGTCACAGAAAAATAAAATGGTTCTAATAGGTGCCTCGCCCAGAGCCAGAGAATGTACTTTACAGCTAAGCTAATAGACCGATTTTTTTAAAATTTGATATAGAGATAGCTTAAACATTAAGGAAATGATGACAACATGCTGCCATGGTTATGATTTTT
The DNA here is from genome assembly GCA_963680825.1 of Meiosimyza decipiens. Classification (NCBI taxonomy): domain Eukaryota; kingdom Metazoa; phylum Arthropoda; class Insecta; order Diptera; family Lauxaniidae; genus Meiosimyza; species Meiosimyza decipiens. The sequence goes on from OY804259.1 coordinate 11,593,801, forward strand.
GATTTAAGGTCGCAAATTTTTAAGTTGAATATAGTTAAAATAAAATTGTTTCCAAGGCATAAGCGTAACATAAAATGTTTGATTTTTTCACTGAGTGTAGCGTAAACGCGTTAATGACAAAAAATTTATGAAGCAAATTTTTAAAAAATCCACAGAATTAGAAAATCTTTCTAGGACTATGCAAAACCTAGCGAAGATTTTACTTTCATCACAAGTCTTCAGCCGAGACAATTTTTTTTAAAAATGTTGCACTGTATTAGCAAAAGTCAAAAAATTGCCTTGAAAAATTAAAATAAATAATGATGATTGTGTTGACAATGTTGCTGATAACAGCAACGTCAATGATTTTAATACCTTAATAATGATATATAGCAATAATAATGCAACGATTGATGGTATGTGGGAAAAACTGTCAATAAAAATGTTATCGCTGATAAAACATCACATTTGTAATTAACTGGGAACCAAATGCACAGTACCTGCACAAATTGTGAAAACAAAATGTGCTCTCATTACTTTAATAGATTTCTCATTAGTTGAAAACATTTCACTAAACTAATATTGTTCACATTTGTTTGCATTATTTTTAAATATTCGCAAAAGGTTTTACACACAATTGAATTTTATTTTTAAATTTTCACGATATCTTGTTAATTGAAATTTCACAGTAGTATAAAATTTAAATGGGAAAATCGCATAGCGCGTTTTAGCTATTAAATTATGTCAAATTAAAAAAGTAAAGTTAACACTTTTTTTCGAATCACTCGCAATAAGGTCTTTGAAAAACATTTGTGTATACGAAGGGTATGTAAATAAATAATCATTTATTACAGCACGCAATCGTTGTAATCATTTTCATTCTATTTAGTCTATTTTTATCTAACACACACGGTTTCTACTGAAAATTCCAAATGAAGCCAATAAAATGTTTAGCAAGGTCTTGCCGCTAGTAGATGGTTTAATGAATTTGGTGCAGAAAAACACCGCGCACCATTTCGAAATAACAGTCATAGTTTTCAATTAAAAACTTTTGTGCTGTTGCGTATGCAAGTGAACATACATTTTTAAATATACCTACATATGTACATTTGTAAATACTTTTGTACGAGCAAATAAAATCATGTTGGGGATTTATCACACTTTTTGTAATCTACTTTGTAATTAAAAATAGATTTAATAATAAACAGCAGAGCGTAACTCTAATAAATCATTTTTCTGTTGAAATGTTGCTTATTTTGATAGCTCAGTAATCCTCAGAGGAAAATTGTTAAACAAATAAATATGCCATGGATTTACTGTTTTGAAAAATGATTATGAAAAAAATTAGTGTAATTTATGTGCAGAGCTGGATTGAAATACAGAAACAGTGGGCGATTGCTTATGAACTTTGTGGTCTTAGAAGAGTTAGGTGTTTTCTTCAATATTGTTAGCATAATTTTATATATATATATATTCTTGATGTTTTTCATACAAAATAAAACTAAAAAATTGTGGAATATTATTCCAAGTACAATGAGCCTAAGTTTAAAGACAATATGATGAATTTGAGGTATTTCATTTTTGGTAATAGGACAGAATTGTGTTTCTGGAATGTAGTAAGACGACCATTGCAAATATGTACACATAAAAAAGTCTATCCACTGCTGAACATAGTTTTCCAAAACCGAAAACTTTAAAAACTGTTTTCATGAATGGCTCAATAATTTTTCAATGCCTCTCTACTTTTTTCAACTTTTGAAGCATTTTTCGACTTTGCGGATAATATTCGATTTTCTCAATACTATCCAACTTCTTCAACCTTTCTGTACTTTCCAAAATATAATGTATCGGCGATGACTTCCTCGAATAAAGTGAATCTTTTTTTGTTAGCCCATTTTTTCATGCTTGGAAGCAGCAAAAGTACCAGGATAACAAGTAACAATTTTTACTTCAGTTTGAGAATTTTCGACCGCTTTTATTCATCACTTTCGAGCAAAATATAAAAAACTGTGTATGCCTCAGGCTTTAAAAAATTTCACAGACTTTGACTCATCGATCATTCAAGCCCATATCATTGAAATTTTCACGTTGTCACCTTAGACGGATGATGTTTTCGATTTCTTTTTTTTTTTTGATCAAAAAAATCCCACAATTTTGCTGTTTCATCCGGGCTGTGTTTCTATCCTTTGACTTTGTCAATGTTTGTCAATACTCCTCGATTTTTTACTACTTTTTCAATGTTATGAATTCAATGTTTTCGGACTATTCCTATATTCTTCGATCATTTTAAACATCTTCTTTGTTTCTCGAAAAATTCGGTTTTTAAGGACTCATTCCATAAGTTTTGATTTTAAAGAGAAATACAAAAAACAATTTTGATTTCAATAATTTCAACATATCTCATTTAAAAGATATTTTTTAATGCTATAACTTCTGCAAAGGTTTCAAAGCTATGCATAGGCAGGCTTAAGTGATCGAAATATGCGTGTCTTTGACTTTCGCAATAGAGAATGAAATGCAAATAAAGGATGAATGTAAATTTAAATATATGGTGGTGATAAGATTTACTGTCACGAAAAAGTCAAATCTGAACTCCAATTGTATACTTGTAATGTAGTTAATATTTTTAAATTCCAAATTTCGCTCATATACAACAGAATCGAAAGTAACGCGTGATTTTTTAAGCATTTGGTTTTTGCAAATTAAAAAATGAACAGAATACTTGCAAAGTGAATGAAATATTTATTTGGAGCGATACATCAATTTCTTTCATTTAGTTTTTGAAGATTTTTTCATCTTAATGCTGCCTGCAGCTACGCCTGAGGTGGTTCATCCGTTAGCACCAATTTTGGCATACTTTTTCCAGCATTTGAGCCGATATCTCAACAATGGCAGCTGTGATGTAGTCTGTGGTTGAACTGCCTCAGGCTGCTCTTCAGACCAAATTTGGTAATGTACCCATTGAACCATTCGTCGCTGAAGAAAATTTTTCGATAAAAACACATTTCTCACAGAGCACGAATTTTGATAATCAAATTGCGTTGTTCATTTTTTAGTCTATTCATGATAAATGGCAAACTTAAGTGAGTATTTTTAGCGTTAACACATGTTATGAATCACGTGTCAAATGCCAAAAAGTTTACACTAAAAAAACAAATAGCATAGAAATCAATCGTTATAATCAATTCCATTTTCTGTGGAGTGCCGATTCCATTAAATTCAAGTTTTTGAGGAATTTGATACCCAAAGGAATGATTATTACCCAGTTCTGATTGCAAAAAATTGTCGGTGTTTTTTTTTTTATTTTTTTTAATCCAACAAAACCATACACATTTACATCCTCAACAAGCTTAATAGGTACATATAAATTTTAATGAAAACTAGTAGTTTGAGGCACATAAGGATATTGTTAGCAACGTCATTAAATTGCTCTGTTCTTTGTGGAGTGTTTGATTTCCCATACAAAAATAAATCGATTAGCAAATTGGCGCTTAATGCGCGCACACAAACAAATACGGTGATTAAATTACAATGTCTTGTTTTCGTTTGAAGGACCATTAAATGTTTTACATGGAATCTTAACTGCGTTAAGCTTTGATTAGAGTAACCATGTTACTAAAAATCAAAACGAAAATTTGAAAGCACCAAGAGTTCTAAATATCATATTCAAGTAAAATTCATAACTCGAAAACTTATTGGAAAAAATGCTTTAATGTTTATGTTACATGAATCATTTAAGAGGAAAATTGAATAGTTGCATTCGAATCCAATTTTGGCTAAGTTTGAAGTTTACTTCTTGGCTGGCTATACCGATGAAGAACAAATCAACTTGAGTCCTGCGCAATTTTGATGGAAAATTGAAAGGATACTAAAATAATTTGAAGAATCCATCTGGTAACTTTTCTACGTTAGCATACTCTGTGTATTCTGCAAAATTAATTGAGTGCAAAAATACACTCAGAGAAAAATGGACTTGCAAATTTGAAAATTTTCTTTTTGACTTCAAAGCCTTAAATTTTGAAGTTGAAAATAGTAAAAATAACATTTTTTACGTTTATTTTTAACACGAAAAACTTAAAATTTCATTTGAATTTGAAAAGTATTAAAAACACATTTTATAACTTTACTTTTAATATGAAAAATGTCAGTTTTGCATTTTGAACTTACAAGGTAATTGCAATTTCTCTTTTTAACCTCACATTAAACACTTTGAATCAAATGTATCTAAAATCACTTCAACTCAAAGTGTATCCTTTTTGAATTCAAATCAAAAATTTTTCTATTCAATTTAAACATTTTCGGCTTTACCGCTAAATCATAAACGTAAATAATTGAATCAAACATAAAATCATTGAGTATATGACAACTTGAAGTCATTTCTGAAAGATTTTAGCCTTTGCTATTTCAAATTAATGTCAATGATCGCTTTCTTTTATTTCTTCCTGGGAATTTTATCTTAATTAAAATGAAACTGTAAGTTCAGTATTACTTACATCACATCTTCTCAAGTTTTTGTCGTAGATAAAGATTTTTTTTACAGTCGACTACAAGAAACTATATTTTTAATTAGCTGATATCTAATGTCAATATCAACAGCTCAAAGCCAATTTATTTTAGGCCAATAAATAATTGTTTCTTATGTTCAATAGTGTGCAAATTCCATTAAAATTAGCAAACAAAAAAGTTCCTGCGTAACAGTAGTGATTACAGGGATCCCGCTGAAATCTAACAAATTCTTTCTAAATGAAATTTGATTTTCATAGATTAAGCTTAATATTTTCGACATGCTTATGAAAAGCAAAACTTTAGTCTGACGAGTCAAAGCATTTCGATTACCGCTCAATTGCCATTCATAACTAGTAAGCTCATCAGCTTTTTCGTTTATTGGTAGCTGTTACTTAACAAAGGGATTGATTCAATTGTGTAATCTGATTTAAAGTTTGTCGGCAGCCTGTCATAACTAGAGAATTGTAAAAGGATTTGATAGCGGTTAAGTGCTCGTGAAAATACAGCAATTTTAAAATAGCAACGTAATCCGCTTGCTAGACAATGTTGTAATTTTGGTAGCATAAAAGAGAGCTATAAGTTGAGCCCATGAGAAAAAGTTCCGGCTCTACTTTATCAAACTTCTACTTATGTCGAAGCATCAGCGTAGATTTAGCTTTTTTCTACACAAATACTTGGAATGATTTAGGAAATTAAATACATCTAAAAAAAGGGCGTGGCACCTATGGGAGGTGCAACTATTTCAAAACATTATACTAAGAAGTTATGAAACCAAATGTCATACAATAAACCGAACTATTGGAATAGAATAAGACAATTACTTAATTTATAAATTAACAAGGCAGTTACTGTGAACAGCCCTATTAAAGTTATTACTATGCTTAGTCTTGCATAAAGGTCAATTGCACGTTTTGACTCAAAAACACTTGCTGAGGAAGTGAAGCTACTTACGGACAATGAATTAATGATTTTTATATGTTAAAACCTTTTTTTTTCAAAAACAAAATCAGTGAAGTTTTTATAAAAATCATCATATATATTTTGAATTTGTATTTTTATTGTAGCTTATTCCTTCATATGATTCAGCAGCTTCCAAAATATAACGATTTTTAAAAATTCTTTAAACGCAACTTCCGATAATATCTTCAAAACTAAATTCGAGCGATATATGTACACATACACAGTTTTTTAATCTAATTTTTTTCACTGTTTGACTTTAAAAACGATTTATTGCCTTAGATAAAAATTGGCGAATGAACGCCTAAAATTAAGCTGTGCAAATCTGTTTTTCTTATTAAGTGTTTTTGCTTCATTCTATTTAAAATCACTTGGACACGAGAAGTCTTATCAACTATTTGGTATTCAGTTTTTTGTGGTTTCTTTATAAAAATCATTTTTCTTAGTAAAAAAATAATTGCCAAAAATATTATGAATTAAAATAGCTTAACATTTCAATAAAAAGTTAAGTTTTCAAAACAAAATAAAAATAAGATGAGTTATGATTACCTTGTGTTTATAAAACATAATTCACATAAATTAGAAATTAATAAATTGATAATTCATTTAAGAAATAAAAAATGAAAATGGACGTCAAACAGTCAGACGTCATAATGATTTGCGTTGCAGTGAATTTCATTTATTTAATTACAAAAAAATTTGTATTAACTCACAGATTCCTACACACATACATGTTGATGGTAATAAATCAAATGAGTCAGTTCTTATGTCTAACTAATTGTCTAGACAAATGTTTTTTAAATATTTTTTAACATACCATAGTGAAGTTTCCTATGTAATGTTGTAAGTATCCGTTAATTATGTTGTTCTTGATGGTTTTGTTTTTATTAAGAGTATTTTGATATAGCAATTACACATTTAGTTTAATTGTTAAAAAATCAATTTTCGTTTAATTATTTACTAAATGAGTTAAAACTTCTCTTTATGCATATTAAAAACATTTTTTTTTTTCACTCAAAATTTTGAAATTCTCATTTACAGCAGTTTTGTGTAAACAATTCTTTTCATTATATTTTCTTAAAAATTAATACATCACATGTAAAATATTTCTTATTATCATGACAGTTTGCACAAAAAAGTAGCACAATGCGCTATATCAGCGCGACCGAAACAACTTCACCCGCAGTTGTTCAAAATCGAACTGATTTTGAGATCAAAAATACAAAGAAGATTCTGTGTCTCTTACACAGCTTAAATTATCAGTGAATTTTGTTTACGTGCTATCAACATACACACAGTTGCCCACACACACATACGCCAGCGACACATATGCACCTGTTGCATGCACCTACATACATAGTACAACACCACGAGCGCTGTCAACCGCTGAGAATACAAATTCTAGTATTTATTTAAGAATTTACGCTACCAAGTTCACTGGAGCACAAATTTACAGATACGATACGATGCGACGCGCCGCACTACTAAATGTACTGATTGCGCGCTCAATGTTGAATGCAGAATGAGCACAGCAGAAAAGCAAAAGCTGCTAAAAGCATACGAACACTACAAGGAAAAAAGCTTCGTAACACTTTTGTAAAAGCTTTTTGCTTTTTGTTATGGTATTGAGATCCGGTTTATATGTATGTCTGTGCGTGTGTTCTACATTTGTATTGCTGTGTTGTATGCGGCATGCAAGCACTTGTTGCAGCGTATGACTCGTAATGCATATGCATGCAACTGTAGATGTAAATGATTTGATTCGTATGCAATTCTGAAAATACCCAGTAGAGAAAGATAAGCGATACTCGTCAGCAAACATTTTTACTCGTGATAGTAGCTGAGACAAACGTTTCAATAGCTTTAGTTATTTCACTGTGATTACGGTTCAGTACAGCGGCTGATAACACCAAAAATAAAAATACAAGAACAAAAATCAATAAAATAAACCAGGCAAAAGCTGGGTTCATGCAATGCTACGTGAAATCCTCAGTGACCTTTGAGCCATTGAGGGAGAATTTCTAAACCTGATATGTTTTTTTTTTTTTCATAGAACCAAACGTATGTGAAACAAAGCGATCCCAAAGTTATTTTTTCTTTTGTGTCTTTGTTATTGAAAATTAAGAATATTCAAAATTTTACACATTTCTTGCTCAGCAGTCACTGATGATTGAAATGGATTATTGGGAAGAAATTGTTCGGGGGTATTGATTCACGTATGAAACATAAATAAGAATATCAAGTGATTAATGTTAGGGCGTAATCGGAGTTGGAATTATTGTCTATAGTTGTTATATTTACATATGTTTGTTTGTTGTTGAAAATTAATACAAAACATTGAATATAGGGACTGTGCAAGCATGCTACTAATTAGTTGTGCGATTGAATACCAATGATGAACTTTCAATGTAAGCCATTAAATGTATTCCTGCGCGTTAATTGCAGCGGTCGCAGTGGCACTCAGTCGCACAATGCAATGCAAATAACAAAAAAGTAACATCGGATCATAGTGCATTGAGATGCAAGATTTAGATAATTCCTAAATGAGCCAATCAACTCTCTAGAAGTGTTAAAAATTCGTCGGCCGAGAGATGAAAAATTCAACAATGTTTCAAATGTTGGCTGGGTAAATTAAATTGGAAGATGTTTCTCAAAAAAAAAAAACAGTTTCAGATATTTCGTAATTTAATTTTTTATGCTTTTCTATTTGAGTTACGCAACTGATATTTTTTGTATGTGATAAATATAAAGAGAACAACTTCAGCAATTTTAACAAAGTTTGACATAAAGGCAAATATTGGTGGTAATTTTTGTATCCGGATCAAAATTTAGTAACAGCTATAGGCTGGACTTACCTTTTATTGTCAATCAACCAAGTTTTAAAAATGGCTTAGGTTAGGAGCCATAGTAGTGATATTTTTTAAAGATCGAACACACGATTAACAATAGCTTTTGAAAAGCCAAAAGCTGCAGTTAACTTTAGACTCAGGTTTAAAAATGACTACAAATATTTATTATACGCTCATTTGTTCAAGTTCTTTAGTAATATATTTTAGCAATATCGTTCTTGCCATCGACTAAGGCATTTCCACATTATTATATATTCTTAATTCTGGATCAGGAAAATATCGCTGGGCTCTCATACACTCCAAATAAATCAGCTGCATCTGTCTGGAATAATCTAGAATATTTAAACTACACTCTAAACATAATTTCAACATCAAACGACATCGTAAGTGACATGCTAATCGTATTTAAATTATAGTTTACACCCTGTGACGTATTGTTAAAAAAGCAGAAAGAAGCTCTTTCGGATTAGATCATTGATAATGATGACAGAAAATAAAAAAATTTTAAAAATTCTGATGATACAGGAGATGAATAAGTAGATTCAGTTGCATGCTTGAAATCCATGCGGAAAGTTTTCAAGTGCATCAAGCTTCTTTCGATTCAAAAATAGATTATGGACATAAAAAATAATATATGCTGGATGGTAAAAAGGAATCGAACTCGTCACCAACCATGACTGCACCAATGTTGATTTAAAAATAGCAAGATATTGCACAATAGGTTGAACTGCAAAGCGACTGCTTTGAAATAAATCAACAATTCAGTCCAACCGTTTAAGCTGCCTGTTGAAAAAGTGAATCGTCACAATCCTTGTTTCATTGCCAAGAGGGTCAGCTTTAAAACGCACTTAAATAAACTCTATGCAACTGATCTCGTGCCTGAGGCCCCATCGCTGCTACTAATTACTTTAATTCACTAGATTTTGACAACAAGAGCAGATAAAAAGTCTGAAAGACCCAGCGAGGAAAATTGCTCACCTCAATAACTGTTGATACAGAATTAAGATTCAGATAATTGAGTATTTCTAAGCCTGATGTGCTTACCATTTTGAATAGATTTTCTTCAAACCCAATATATTTCGAGTTCAACATTTTTTTATGTTTCTTGACTTATTCAACATTTTTCAATTTTTTCAAAATTTTTCGATTTTCTCATAATTTTTCGACATTTCGTCGAGCTTTTCCATTCCCATACAAAAATAACGAAAAATTGTTAAGTTAACGTGACGAGTTTTTGCTGAGATCGCGATAACTATGACGCGAGATACTATTGCTAGTGGAACTTTTTTTAAGACTTTTAACACAAAAAAAAATCAAAGTGATTGCAATTAACTTTAACGATTCTCAAATATTATTATTAGAATTTTGTGTAGTCAAGCAAATATTACCATTTTGGAGTATTGATTTTTAAATGATGAGGTTGAAAACTCTTAACTACGAGTAATTCATACTTGAGATAGAAAAGCTTAGATGCGTCAATAGACAATTTATTGATATCATATAGTCTGCGTTATCTGCTTATATTTTTCAATTTATTTATCTTCTCTATAACTCAACCAATTTACAATAACTTGCTAATTTGATTCATTTTGATTTTGAAATTTGTTTCGCTTCACTAACATAGGAGCTAAATTTTTCTTTAATTTAATGTCTGTCACTTTCATCATCAATTGTGTTGCAGTGTGGAATTTTTCAGTTAGTTAAAGACCAATTCAACACAAATTATTTATTCTTCGCAAATGGTTTTTTTTTACAAAAATTGAGATTTCTTGAGTTGTGGCTCTTCGGGCTAGACTTCATTAACATACTTTTTTTTTTTGACTTATTTTGAATTGCAACTCAATGAAGACATCGTTAGTTTATTTATAAGCTTCATTTTTTAACAGTTTAAGCAAATAATTTTAAGTTTTTGTCAAAACAGAAAACTTTTGTGGATATAGAGGTATCAAATTGAAAACACTTTTATTATTATTTAATTTATAACATATAACTCAATTACATATTTGCATGCATGCAAACAAACAACGATATATGGAAAAGACTGGAGCAAAAAAAAAATTTCGATGCTAGTTGTCCGGATAATAAAGGTACTAATTGTCAACTTAAGCACTTTTTTTCATCAAAAGTGTCGAAATTTGTCAAATAACTTTTAAAACTTATCGAAAAACATCTAATAAGTTGAAATTAATCGAACAGTATCAAAAAAAAACGATAAAAGTCAAAACTTATCGAATATAAATCGAAAAAATCTAAGCACATCGATAAACATTGAAAAGCCTGAAACTTAATTATAAACATCGTTCAAGTCAGTCAGTGTCAAAAATTAACGCAAAGTTCGAGGAAGTTCGAAACTTAACGTAAGAGTTTATTAAAGTCGAAACTTATCAAAAAAAAAACGTCAAAAAATTCGAGAGATATCAAACAAAGCTTAGAGTCAAAACTTATTGAAGAACATAAAAAAACTGATTAAATTCGTAAAATATCGAAAAGTTCATAAAAGTCGAAACTTATTGGACATTATCGAAAAAAAACTATAAAAGTACAAAACCTTCTACTAACATCAAGCTAAAAACTCACATTAGCCGAAAACTATCGAATTACATCGAATATATTAATATGGAAACTTATCGAAGGACGTCGAAAAAACCGACTAGATTCGATAGCTATCGAAAAGTTCACAAAAATCGAAACTTATTGAACATTATCGAAGAAAAGTTATAGAAGGTGTAAACCATCAATGCATATCAAAAATTCCAAGGTTATCGAAGAAAATTGAAAATTGATAGGATCTTAAACTATCGTATGAGTTCATAATAGTCGAAAGTTATCGAAACAGATCGATAATAGTCAAACCTTATTGAAAATAACGAATAATCGCTAATAGTCGAAAATAAATTACGTATAATACGAAAATTATCGAGCAACATCGTTTAAGTCTAACTTATCGAAAAACATAAAACAAGTCAAAAACAACGAATATGTTGTTCCGTAAAGACGACTCAAACTTAAACAACTCGATTCGTTCGACTCAGCTCATGTTCAGTTCGTTCGTTGCCTGTATCATACGATTGCAACTCCTGAGTTTCGAACTACTCGTGTGTTTGTGGTTTGACTGTTTCCCATTATACGGTGCACCGCAATTTTAACTTCTTTCCATTGAACGACTTGTACGCAGACACAAACAGGAGCAAAATAACGAGACGTGAACTGAGAGAAATGAGTTGAGTCGTGTTAATCGAAGTTAGTTCAGTACTGAAATTTTGTGAAAAGCTCGTGAAGTTCGAGTTTGTTCGAACGAGCTCGGCTCGTTGCATAGAGTTAGTGTGAAATGTTATCAAAATGGTTGAATTTGCAATTTTTTTTCATAGATTGGTGCAAAAAGTCCATTTAGAAGATTTCATCTTTGATCCCGGCTGAGCACATTGTAGTTTTATTGAGAACAAGATATCGGTGATCATGTGATCTCGAAAACGAATGTTCAATCTGATTTTTCTTCTTTAACTGGTAACTGTAAATTAAAGACTTTCTAAGGTGGAGCGTTGTCTTCCTTTCGCTTCATTTTTCGGTGCCAATAGCTTCTTAATTACTTCGACACTATAGCCAACGATGATAACATTTTGTCCCAGATGTTGATTTTTTCTTGAATAGCATGTTCTTAATTTTGTTGTCCTCCATCGACAATTCAATCTGTTAGATCTGTGAGAGCGAAGAAAAAATATGAAAGTACAAACTCAACCCTCTTAATGTAAGCATTCATAAATTTTTTTTTTTAATATAAAAAAAACAGCCTATCGCTGAACTCTGTATGTAAATATTGAGGTATTTTCTAATATGCAATATTAATAGACATGTTAATCTGAAGTTACAATACATTTGTACAACTATTTAACATGATGGCAAACTCTAATTTATTATTATAGTGTCTTTAAATAAACAATTTTGTATCTATATTTCTGATAATTGAACTCATTTCCATTTCAATGAAATGTACTATATAGTAAATGTAGCTTAGGGAAAAACTTAAATTATTATATAAAACTTTAAGTGATTTTGCATACAAACATTTTTCTTCACAGCACAAATATGCTAAAAACAATATGAATTATTCAAGATCAAAGCTATCAGCAACACATCCAATGGCACACGTGATTACGTCAAATTATTTTTTCATCTCCACTCCATATGTTCCTTATTCTTGGCAGTCATAGTCATCTATAGTACATACCTAGACATTGCGGAAATTGTGCCAACATTGTTAATTACAACATTGCTGATAACATGATGTGCAAGGCTAATATCCATTAGGTAAGGTTGGTTAAGAATTGTTTACTTCGACAAACCATTCAATAGTAAGTCTATGTACAACATCCTCTCAAGTGCATTAATGGCTGTAATGGAAATTGCAGCTTCCATAGAAGTCTGAATAATAGTAAGGATTTTGAAAATTGAGTTCATTTGCAGTTTCAATCCAGATCATGTTCTGCAAATGACTTTTGATGTGTAAACATCTATACTGGAGTAAGTTGTTGTGTTTTACAAGTTCTTAAAAGTATCGCCTTAATAAATTTTAAGGATAAATTAGTGCTTTTCAAGAAAATAGTTGACTTGTCATGCTTTTTGCAAACCACTTTCCCATAACAAATCTACACAAACAAAGTTGTCAATTTTTTTTTTTAATTTCATTATTTTTTTTTCTTTTGTTCCTCTTTTAAACTCGTCTCAGAGGAGTGATGCATGAGTGTAAAATCGAAGCTAAACATTAGCAAATCTTTTACAGTGTTGTCAACACAAATTTTACAAATAATCTAATAGAAATGTGTTAATCAATATTAATTAAATACTTCATCCTAACATTAAAAATTTTTGCAAATTCGCGAATTCGCAAAATTTGAAACAACATTCTGATTTTTATGACCGATGTCTCATATAATTAAATAAAGCTTTCTGTGGAAGTGATTCTTTAATTAATAACTTTAAAAATAAAAAAAAAATTAGCTCGCAATATGAGTGATCTCAAAAATAAAGTTTTTGATTGAATTGTGTGTACTCTCGCTTCACATCTTTCTAGAATATATGTATGTGTGTATGTGGCAGTATCCATGAGTTATGACTAACTTAATTACTTAAATATATTTACATATGGGTGCTTTCTTTTTGCGGTAAACATTTTTTTCTGAAATTGATAAAATTAATTTTTAATTTGCATATAAAGATTAGCCCAACATGAGGCTTTTTCATATAAAATGTTAAGGATTTTTGCTTGAAATGAGTAAATTAGAGCCAAATTTTGTATTATGCTTGGTACCGGATGGAAAAATTTTAATATCAGATCTCTTGGTCAATTCCAATGCAGATATTTTTCAGGGAGTAGATTTTTATTTATAAATCTAAAAAAAAATTTACAAAAAAACAACATTTTGGTCTAAACCTAACTAATTCTGGAGTACCCTAATTCTATAACTCTGAAGATGATCGCAAATATCTATGATTTTTAAAGGTTAGTTCTTACAAATCTTTTAAGGGAGATAATCACATGCTAAAAAATGTTTCTCCTGTTACGACAAAGCTCTTAGCACTCTGGTTAATGATATTCAGAAGTTTCACTATCTTAATGCATAGTCTCCAGGTAGTATCACTAGAGATAATCATTCTATTGCAGTGTGTAAGCAGCTTAGCTGCGGTCACTCTGAGCTTATCTCTGACTTACTGTCAGTTTCTTCTTTTTACTATGGCATTCAGGGATTAACTATTTATTGCGATCTTACCCTATAGTATTCAGCCTAACAGTATTTGATTCATGTAAGGTATTTTATTCGGAAAAGGTTTTTGAAGAGAGCTTTGTACATCGGAGAATATGAAGACGGTTCTGTGCCACTCACTGATGTTAAAGATTTTTTCGAAAAAAAAAGGGTAAACTTTGATCCATCAAAGAGTTCAGAGCCAGATTATCAAATAATTTTTTGTTCATCGGTATACCAAAGGCTCTACACGTATCAAAGCAATAAGTTAGTAGTGTGTTAAGAAGTCAAATATTGAATTCTGCCAGTCTTTTCTGAGATTCAAGCAGTGAGATGTGCAGCTCATGGATCCATTGAAAGGCTACTATCTTAATATGTAGATCAATTGGTTCAAGGAAATCATTCATGCGATTTGTTGGAGAAAAACCTCTGCGCTCTTGTGATAAAAGGGACTCTGTACTATGTACTATGGAGCTATTAAAGGAAGAAATAGATTTAAATATTGATTTTGTTTTAATTTCATAAATTGTTAGTAAATCTATTAAAAAATATGTTTCCAAAGTTTCATACATGTAAAAATTTTAATTCGTTCAGATATTATGAGTGGTTAAGTAAGCAAAAAAAAAATTATATGAAACGTTACAGTAAAACAAATAATTTTATTCAATTTCTGCCAGAAATTAATTAAACAAGCAGGGAAATATTTTTGATACAGATGCTTGCGCGCCACGCATGAGTCACAGTGTAGAAATATTCTTTTTTGAAAAAAAGAACAGACTACGTCTGCAAAACAATTCCAAAAAGAAGAGAAAAAAAAACACCAACGTCAGCACCATATCAGTGTATTTAAGTATGTTTTTAATTAAGTTTCTTTTTCTCAAATAATTAAACAAAAATTAGACATAGCAAACAAATGCAATAGCAAACAATTATTGCCACAAGTGTATTATAAATCAAAAGCGCTGCCGCCAAGCTCCCAAGTCAACAGTTGGTAACTGTGGACTATCACAAGGTATTGGCTGATTACTATGGAAATAAAAAAAGAAATAATTAAATATAAATATTAATTTTTGTTTAAAATATATTACAGATGTATGTACATAAATATATATGAGATATGCTATACCAAAACGAAAGCAGTAGCGCTACAATTTATTAAAGCTTATGAAAAATTAAAGAATTAATAATTAAATAAAATTTTCAAGTCTTACCCTGCAAAGTCGGCTCTAACAAATGCCGCTGGCGGCACCTCATGAAACGTAAAACCATCAGCATTATCACATATCAAACGTGCCATGCTCGCTTTACGTATCTGATGCAACTGCTGTAGTTCAAAGGCACCGGGACTAATTTTATGACTATATTCATAATAATAACGATCACCATGTTTAAAGCGTGAGAACTGATCAGCTATAATTTCAGCAAAAGTACTGCCAACAGTTCCACCATCAATAGATTTTTCCAATAGGCCACCAATCCAAAGATCAATATCATTAGGACTGCGATAGATTTTGGCTAATTTTTCACCGATCTTAAAAAATATCAGAATAACGATTAAATAGATGATATTGATAAAATAAAAAATAAAATGATGATACAATAAAATTTGTAACTATAATCTAGAGATAGACGTGGCAGCGTGGTATTTATTCTAAAAGAACTGTTTACATCAATGAAACTTTCATTAAAAATATGAAGTAACTTTTAAAAAAAGGAACTATTGAGTGCTTAACAATTTCCATTATGTAGTGTTCATTATGTTCTCATTAGTGTATTTTCAGTGATTTGATTAGTGTTGATTAGTCAGAACTTGTAACATTTGTGATCAATGATGGCTACATTCAATCTTCTTTATTGCAAACTCTTACCTGCGTTGGCAAATCTTTAAAGCTCTGCAGCTTTCTATGACCCATAACTTCAAGATAATCGTTGTAGCAGCGTAGACCTTGATCACGTCCACGTTGTATATTAAATGCCGCCAAATCCAAACCAAATGGATTATGACCACGAAATAGATAGCGACTCAACTGAAAATATCAAATTTATATTAATCTCACTCTGCAGATTTTTCCAATATCTACCCCTTGTGTTATTGAACTATCAACCTCTTGCATCGGCTGTGAGACCAACATTTGCAACATATCATCATGATAAGTGCGTTGTCGTATCCGTGATGGATTAAACATAACATCGGGTATTTCAACAATTTCAGCCAAATTTGCATTGTTCTCACGCATATGCAAACGACCATCGACACTGGAATGTCCCATACGGAAGGCAGCACCAGAAAATTCATTAGTAATTGCAGCATTAACATCAGGATTATAATCGCTAGCATAGCCATGATGTTGTGTTACTAAACGAAAACGTTGCATTTGCTTGGGTCCAATGATGGCCGGCAAATATTCATTGTAAATGATATGCTGCATTTCAGCAATGACAATGCGACGTGTCTCCTGGAATAATTGTTCATCGGAATAGTTTGGATTGAGTTGCCACAAAATCTCAGCAATACGATTATGTTCGCGTGCGAATAGCAAATGGATGCAAACGAGTGTGATAAGTTGATTTGTGCGTCCGTCACCTTAAATTAGAAAATGTTTTTATATCTAATAGCTATATTGAGATATTGAAATTTTTGGATAACACCTAAATGTGTGAATACAAGTACTATCTAGACATTGAAATATTGATATGCCTCATTATAATAAATTATGCTTTGACTAACTGTTGGTCCAGTAAATTTTTATTAAGACCTTGATCGTTGAGAATTATATTTCCATAATAGGAAAAAGTTTAGTATTAAATGAGCACCACGCCTACAGAAAATCGGAACAGTTATGCTCCAGTGAAAGCTTATATTAACAAACGGCATTTTATTAAATTTCATTATGAGTTTCACACAGAGTTTAGTAAATATTGTGTTTAAGGTATTCTACTTCCATGGTGGGTGTCACACCTTCTTGTGCAATTCCAATAACCACAAATCGAGTGAAATAATGAGCTTAATTTTATAACGATTGCTGCAGTAGCTCACTAAAACAATTTTTTTGGGGTTCGACTGGTGCCACGCCTACATGGGAGATGACACGCTCAATGGTGACATGCGATTCACTTATTATCCAATAAAATATAACATCATATTGAATTTCAATTATATTTTACGTACAGTTTGCAAAAATTTCTAAATGTTTTGCTTGTAAGAGTTGTGCCACACCTACTGATACAATTTCGCCCACTTCTGGTTCAAAGATACCTTATAGCAAGTAGACATATATCTAATTTTATAACAGTTCACTTTAAATATCGTTTAAAATTTGTGTGTATTTGGGAAGTGGCACACCTTTTGGTGTAATCCCGCCAAAATTTCATCTAAATATAAATATGTGAAGGCAAAGCAGTTTCATCCCTTTTTAACTGTTATATCACAACATTATTTCATGATTTTTTTTTGTTCGAAAGGTTGTGCCGAACGTTACTTGTTTCCAATAGTAGGCGGTACAACGTCTCTAATAGGAAAATGTGTTTCCACAGCTAAGCTATCGAATAGATTTTGATGAAATTTTGTACCGTGATAGATTGAAATATAAGGAATGATGTTAAAAACTTTGTGTTCTTTTAGTAAGCGTGGCACTGTCCCTACTAGGAAAAATCGCTATCCTAGCTGAGCCACTACATCGTTTTGATGAAATTTGATATGTAGATATAATGAGTTTTGAGCAATGATAGTTGTTTTGAAGTGGGTGGAGCCACGCCCCGAACAGTAAAATACGTTTTGACATTTATAAACCGATTTTGATGAAATTTGGTACAAATATAGATTGAACTCTGAGCAGAGATATTTCTTTTTTAATGAGCGGGCCACGACACTTCCAAGAAAATATATTTTCACAGCTATTTCTTATCGTTTAAAATATGCTACGCCTACTGATGCTATTTCGCCGTCTTTTAATACAGAGGTATCTTATATGAAGTAGACAGCTCGCTTTGCTCACCAACCCCTACGTTCGGAGCTTTGGTGCGCATTTCTCAAAATTCTCGTGAATTGACGGAAATGTAATTGAAGATTTAAGTTTTTTTTTTTTAATCTCTCGAAACTTTTAGACTTTCTCAACATTCTTGGATATGACCCCTCTGAACGGGGTGTTATAGCACTAATTATTTACAGCTAAATTTGTTGCATAATTTGATAAGGATGTGTCGAAAAATTGATTTTGAACAAAATGATTGTAGCAATCAATAGGAAAAAGGTCGAATTAACTTTTCAACATTACGAGGGCAATGTTGGCATGGACTTATCCCGAGTGTACTGAATTTAGAGTCAGAATAAATCGAATTTTTTTACAGTATCCAATATGTGTCGAACTTTTCAACATTTTCAAACTTCGAGATCGAAAGCCATTCTACATTCAAAAACTGCTGAAAATTATTGCCGTAAATTTTTTGGTTGCTATTCGAAATAAGTTTACGTTTCTCATATATTTTGGGTCACTAATTATAAAATTGGGTCACTAATTATAAAATTTTGTCCTATTGTATGCACTTTTTCCTTGAAATTACAATGATTGACCAAACCACATAACTAGAAATTATTTTCTTTTTATCCTGAAAGTTATTAATACAAATTGGGCTATATATTACTCCTGATCAATATACATAGATAGAAGACTATCTTTCTTTATTATCAGTTCCTTAAGGAAAAGAAGGCTCTTTCTTACCTGACTTGAAGCAACTTCTACCCTGCTCCATACTTTCACAAGCTTTCTTGTCATCTGTTAGTGGCAATATCTGTCGACCGAAATCATTCAACATACGCAATTTACCGCCACGGAAGGTACGCAGTTCACGTGCCGTTTCCAAGCTAGAACCATAGACTGGGGAAGCATCCAGATAGTGTGTGACTTTACTGCGTTGCTTCCCATAGCTCATTTTACAATTTGTGCTGGGCGATAGCGATAGACGTACAAAATTTTGGCAGCGCACTTTAAAATCACTATAAAAATCATCATTGGCTTCAATCGAAATGGGCATACAAGCGAAATGTCGCTTATCGGTGGGCAGTATAGCAGTGCCATCTTTAGCACAACACTGTGGAGATTCACCATTTTCTAAAAATTAAAAGAAACGCAGAACAAAATGTGTCCGAATCAATTGATGTGAATGTGAATTAAACAGAATTAGCTTTTCATTATCTAACCCAATTTCACTGAGGACGACTGCGTTACATCATGTGCCACAAATTGTCCAAATTGCATAAGAAGCATATTGTGTTTTGGATGTGGCCGATGTACATCAGTTAATAAGTGTCGCGATACCTCACGTGCTGGTGGTAATGGCTTTCCATCGGTGCCATGAATGCGTGGCTCCCAGATACCGTCTTCATAGGCTGGTGGTAATAAACGTTCCATCGGTTGACCTGCAGCACCCCAATGTGATCGATGTTTTTGTGGATTATTGCATGTACCATCGAATGAACGATAGGGTGATTTAAGACTGCGGCACTCATGCGGTGGCTTGCAGTGATGATTGAGTGGTGTCTCATGAAACTCCACGTTTAGGTTGTTTGTTATGATTTCATCCACTGGAATTTTTTCTCTTAAAAGAAAGCAAAATGTAAAGACAATGCAGTTCAGTATTAAATAGAAGGTGGTTTTTGTGAAAAGGTCCAACGATGTTTTTGAACTGCGACCTTTAAAAACTAATAACTTTTTAAGTTTTGAGTTGCTTTGGCTACACATGAGCCTCAAACTGTCTTCCATTAAAACATGACAAATATCGTTATTTGAAATCAATCTGTACTCACTTTTTCAAAAACACCTGAGTCGTTACCACCTGCTCCATTGCAGAATTCGTTAGCTGAAAATTTTGCATATCCTCTTGTGGCGATGAATGAAATACCATATTATGCAAAAAATCTGGTTGTCCAGGTTGCACTGGCAACGATGCAATGTGATGCATTAATTCTTCAAATTTCAAACGCGCCTGCTCAATAACCTGCAGTGGTAGAAGACTGGCATCATGCAGACGTGCAATATCCGTTCGTGTGGCTAATTTTGGGAAAAGTTTGTGATTTCTATCCTACTACAGGGTGGACGTAAACCAAATTTAATTGGAAGACAAACCGAAATGCCAATTTCACATTATTTAGAGTGCAATTTTTCACAAAGAAAATTGAAATTGTATATTAGGGAATTTTCAAGTCAAGCTCAAGTTATATATAAAAATGCCATCGTGAATCCTCGATGACAGGAAAAAATCCATGTGAGCGAAATGTTGCAAATTAAATTTGATTAAAGCCCACAGTGCGTAACTCGTGTTACATATTTACTTATGTATTAGTAACAGAACTCTACTTACCCGTATGATTTTGTCCTGTAAGGCAGCAAAAACCAAAATCTCCACCTGGTAAATCACAAATTTGTGGTTTTTCATGATCAGCCAGGCGTACATGTGCTGGACATTGAATTTGTGGCACACAAATGATATCATCAGCACAAGGATCGCATTTTTTTAGTAAACTTGTGGACTGCGTTTCAGAGTTTCCTAAAAAGTTGAAGATGTCATTTGATTCAAACTTCGAAATCTTAATAAATTAAATAGTTGAAGTATTCATATAAAGAAATTAACCTTACCATTTAAATCTTCATATTCTACAAAAGTTTTGACGGGCGATTTAGCACCGTCTTTTAGTTCATTCCCCTTATTAACAATTTTTTTCAAGGGTTTCACAGAAAACGCATTAATTTGGTCAATAAAATTTAGAAGTAAAAGTAAAATAATAAAGTAAATTAACTTAAAAATTAACAAAAACCTTGATGTACGCATTTCACAAATAACAATTAACGTTTAACAATTAAAATTAATAATTTAAAATTATATACACAATAAAAAATAAATTAATAAAATTATTATATGTAGGTCTTGCTGCACTAAAGTGAAATTAATTTAAAGTTCAAGTACACGTTGAAACGCTGTCTATAGCATTAAATGTCGAAACCGATGAATTTTTACGAAATTTCGAATAACGGATCTCAATTCTCTACAATTGTCAGTTCAGTATTTTTAGTCTGCAGACTTGTTAAGGCAGAACAAAGAAATTCTAGAACGTTATCAATTTCGAATTTATTCAAAACTCTTAACAGCAATTTTTTTTACAAAAGCATACAATTTTCAATGCGTGATTTTGTGTGAATATGAAATTTTGGGCATGCTTGATAGCAGAGTTGCCAAGTAGCCGGGATTTAGCCTGGAATTTTATGTCAAAGCCGGTGGTCCGGTAAGAATTCAAAAATTTCGGAAAAAGCCAAGAAGGTGATGATTTTTATCACGTGCACAAAATTAGCAAAAAAACGTCATCTATAGACTACTATAATTTTAGCTACATAAAAATTAATTTTTTTACGATTATATATAATAGTTTTTTTTAATATTGTTGACCAAAAAAAAAAATAAAATTAAGGAAAAATTATTTTATTTTGGGAAGGCCGGGAATTTCTTCTTTTCAACTTGGTATTCTTATAAAATGTTATAATGATAACAAAGTTTAGCTACTACAGCTATTAGCATTCTTAGCTATTAAGCTTGAAGCTTTGAATCAAGTAAAATGCTTATTAAAAATAGGAAGAAAATAATTGTTGGCTACAAGGAATAACTACATAAGTTTTGCGTATAAGCGTAGGATATGCTGTTTGCACATACTTTTAAAAGCTTCCCAATGCCATTTAGACCATATGGAGAGTATTTAAAAATAAACTCCTGTTATTATGTATACGTACATATATGCATAAATATGTCTGTATGGACATATGTATGTACGCATAAATTGCAAACATTTTTGGCGCAATTAAAATAAATGGAAGAATGCAACAAAATTGTTTCCAAGCACAGTTAGAGATTAAAACAAAAATTAGTTACTGTACACCAAAGTATTTAGTACACCGAACAAAATCAAAAAGTTTCACATACATATATGTACAACGTAGAAATAAAATGTAATATTGTTCAGAAAATTATTTCTTTCTCTTTAAAGTTGATTGTAGACCAGTGTTGGAATTTTAGTGTATTTGTATCATCATCAAGACATTCGTGTTATGAAAAATATAGGTTAGTACTTATGTATATCGGACTAATTTTTAGTACATTCGGTACGAGGGACGAACTTTCAGTACATGTGGCACATTTTTTATATAATTGAACTATTAACTTATAACTTTTTGTTTTGGTAAATTTTTATGTTCTATGTTTATGCCCAAAATACATTTGCTTTTAAAAAAAATTTTTGACTTTCAATATATTACATTCACAAAAATGCCTAATGTATTCAACAGCTTGAATTGATTATATAAATTACTATTTAAAAAGATGTCTGAGTATTTTTTCACATGATCTGAGCAAAAATGTTCCTCATAAAAAAATTAAGGAGAACTCCTTGAACAATAAAATTTTCTAAGACTCATCTGTGTAAATTTTGAAAATAAGTAATTTTTACTTTTTTTTCTATATACTATATTCAATTTCGTCATATGTTTTTTATAATTGGTGCTGAGGGTATCGAAATTTGACTCAAAATTTTTGTAATACCTTCACTTTAATAATTGTAATTGTAATTCATATTGTTTCTGACACATGTCAGCTGTCAAAAGCTTCTTGAAAATTCATCAAATCATGTTTCATCATGATTTTTACTTGAAGAAACTGACTTTGAAAAGTCCAAAACTACATATATTACTTACATAAAATAATTCTAGAAATTATCAATTTTGGCTAAATAAATCGGTGAACACAAAAAATCTCGCACATGAAGAAAATTAGCTCAAAATACCTTCTTTAGAGGGTCGGGGATCTGCCTTGTGATTTCCAAAATCCATTTTCAAACTTTTCCCATCGATTGGTGCAGTACGCTTTTTATCAAAAGATAATACAAAACATATCTTTAGGGGATTCGGGAATCCACTTGAGGCTTTAAAATTCATCATCCATCCATCTTTGCATTATAAAAATTAATATAAAACAACCCTTTGAGTGGGTCTAGCATCTCCCTATTGACTTCCGAAATCCATTTTCAACCTTTTTGCATCAATAACTTTATTTTTTAAACGTAAGTTCCTACAAACTTCATCTTTCTGGACTTTGTTTTCTTTTGAGATAATTGTAATGTATTTTCCTTTGGATCTGCTTATCAATAATTCGAAAACTTTTGATCAATTTACATATTTCTTCATTTATCCAAAATACTATATGTGAACATTTTTTGCTTATTATAGCTTTTAGCAAACAACTTTTCTTTCAAAAATAGAGTAAAAGTCAAAAAAACTTTTATATGTGACTTTGAAAATAAAATGCAACAAGAACCTTTAAAACAAAATTTTACTTTGTCATAGTTTAGTAAAATAAAGCTCTCGGTTTGCTTTTAGCTAACTATAAGTTTCCTTTAGCAACTGAAATATTCCGTATTTAAGCTCCATATCATAGTTAACTTGTTGTTTAAGGAATCCCACCTCTTGTATTTCCATTTCCAGCTGCTATTTATCAACTGTATCAGCATTTAAACAACATACATGCTCTTTTGATTGCTAGCAGCATTTTAAAAACTCCTTCTGGATTTTCATTTTTATTTTTTTCCTTTTTGCAGGTTTACTCGACGAAGGTAGTAATGTGCTCGAACTGGAGGATGGCAATGATGATGATGAGGTTGATGCTAATGGTAATTGGAGTTAGCAACAACAATTTCAATTGTAACACTTCAAAATTGAAATCATTATTAAGTAAGTAGCATTTAATTTCGACAATTTCAAATATATAATCAATCACGGAATCTATCACCACTTTGAAATTTGCAATAATACCACAGACTTTCTTGTATAAAGACCATTGTTATTGTTGTTTAAATAATATAAATTTTATTACAAACTTATAGTTTTGCCCCTATTTCCGTAGAACCACAAATAATTAATTTTTCTTCAAGTGCTATTCTTCAAAAATGTGTGTTTCGCCTCAGACCTCATATTTCACGTTTTTTCCACTGCCATGCAAAGAGAATAAATAGAAAATTTGTATTCACTTTTTTCACTCAGGACACATGTTGCAAAGTACAGCAAAGACAAACACCAAACCCTATTTCAATTCACAATATTATTTGGCATGAAGCAACAATTGTGAATGTTGTTAAGAAATGTTTATAAGACGCTGAGGTGTTGAAACCATAGAAATGCAGCTGCATGCTTTCTTTATTTATGTTGTAAACAATGCAATTATTACAACATTTGTATGACTAATTTAATTACAAATTAGTCATAAGCCAAATTATAGCGAAAACAACACATATTGCGTGGAAAATTTTTTTTTTTTCGCTAAAAACTAATAACTTTCAAATGCTTTCAGCGACACCTACCGGTAAGATCGTTGTGCTATTCGTTCCTTTGCTTTTTCAATACCCACTGTCATTCGTATGGTTTGTTAACTGACTGATGTTGCTGGCTTTCTGTGACAATTCAATTCCATGAATTTCAGTTGAGCAACGACTTTCGTGTGAGTGCGTCGCGAAGCGCACGTTCGTTTAGAAAAGTGAAAAGAAAACTTATGCAGTATAGTGAATTTGCAAATGTAAACAGAAAAAAATGCATTAAAAGATTTTATATTTATTAACACAAGATAATTTAAACACTTATTTACTTAATTTGATAAAAATTTTTTCGAAAATTTTACCAATAGTCGTAGAAAATTACAAAAACATGGTGATTTTATCGTAATTTTTTTTTTTGCATTCCAACAAAGTTGTGCTGTTAACTTGTGCAAAAGCAGTGACGTCGCCGTCGACAAAACAGCGAATTTCTTGCAACGGCGCTTGTGCAAAAGAGTGCGCTATAGTGTGTTTGTGTGTGCGTGCATGCTGCGCAAGAACGAGATGTATAGCTGTTGTCTGCGCAGTTAACTTTGTTTCATTTGAAAAAAACTCCAGAAACAACAACAACGGCAGCAGCAATAAAGTAGAATTCTGAAAGCAAAAAAATGTTGAGGAAAATGTGAAAATATTTTTGCAACAAAAGTAGTAACAACAACTGCAATATATTTTATATACAGTGATTTTGTGAAATAATAAAGTGCGCTAATATCAAAATAAAAAAAATATTTTCTTATATTCGAAAAGGTATTGCGAAATAAACGCAAAAAGTGTACACAAGAGAAGACAAAGAAAAAATTAGCTAAACAAAGCAGTTTTTAATTTGTATTGGTTCGACTTGAATTTATAACGAAATAAAGTGGATTAGCTGATAAAAATTAGGAGAAACGGCAGAAATTCAGGTAAAATAAATGAGTTAAATTTTTCGTGGAATTAAGCTCCATTTTTTTTCTTTTTTGTCACAGGCTTTGGCTTAAGTTTACTTCAGCTGATATTCTCCAATTTATTTTCTTTTCTTAGGGGTAAAAGGGGGTCGAAAATAAATAAAAATTATGAAAAAAAACGGGCCTCGGATCTAGTTTCGAAGATATTGCCATCGGAAGTTCCGGATATAGCTTTTGTAAAAATGATCATAAGTTGGGAACCCCTGCATGGATATCAAAAATTTTGGTTTCATAAGAAAGATAATTTAATGGCCTTCAATAATTGTGAGAAAAGTTTTGAAATTTAACCTATAATTTTGGAGATATGACGACTTTTCTGAAATTTGGACCAACTTTTTTTTAAAAAAACCTTTTTTTTTTCCTAAAAATGTCTTAATGACCCATGAGTTTTTTAGCATATTTAGAGAGCCTGGTTCGTTCCCTTTAAAATGGTATATAGTTCGTTGTAATTTTTTTATTATTTACCCCCTTTTTTACCGGAAAACAAAAAATTTCATTCAATGAATTCTTATGGAAAGTATGTATTTGTGGACAAAAACAATAAAAATGCAACAACTACAATTACAACAACAACTAATATTATTATTATAAGGCTATTATCATTGTAAAACTTAAAAATTTTTATTAAAAAACGCGCGCGCGATTTTTAATAAAAATTTTTCGCCTGCGGCACTCTTTTTTTTTATTACAACCTTCAATTTAAAATAATTATTAATTCATGAAACAAAATAATCATTGTAAAATTTAAAATTTTTATGAAAAATCGTGGCCACCCTATTCTTATATAGGATATATAAGGATATATTATAGACTGATCCGCGACCGAAGGCCGCCGCGAAGCCGGTGTTGGATTTTGGGAGTTTTAAATCCTGAGCTGCGGCCGCAGGCCGCCCACTTACGCCTACTGTTAAATAAAACAACTGTGGCTAGCTAAGCCGGTTTTTGATATGCTCTAAGATATAAATGATTGAAATATGCTAAAAAGATTATAGGAAAAGTTTTTGAAAAAAAATTGATCAAAATTTCAAAAAAGTCGTCATATTTCCAAAATTATAGGTTAAATTTCAAAACTTTACTCACCATTGTTGCTGTTGTTGTTTTTGTTGTTGGATTTTTATTGTTTTTGTCCACAAATACATACTTTCCATAAGAATTCATTGAATGATATTTTTTGTTTTCCGGTAAAAAAGGGGGTAAATAATAAAAAATTTACAACGAACTATATACCATTTTAAAGGGAACGAACCAGGCTCCTTTAATATGCTGAAAAACTCATGGGTCATTAAGACATTTTTAGGGAAAAAAAAGGTTTTTTTAAAAAAAAGTTGGTCCAAATTTCAGAAAAGTCGTCATATCTCCAAAAAAAAAAAATTGGAGAATGTCAGCTAAAGTAAACCTGTTCCCAGGCTTTTACTTACATAGTTCTTTAAGGCAAAAAAAAAATGTAAACAAAAATTGTTGGTCGGTTATAGTGCCGGTGGTATCGCCAACGAAAGTGGCGGGTGTAGCTTTCCTTTCAGCAAATGTTGTGAACTCCTGACATGATAGGTCCCAGCAAATATTTGAAAAATTTTTAGATTTTTCACATCTATAACTCTGAGAAGAATTTTACGCGATCAAACTTCACCGCGATTAATAAGCGAATCTCAACACTCTTCAGGAAGATATATCACAACAGATCAGTGGCGTCAATTCGGTAGAACTGGGGAGGACAGTGGCTTCCCCCGCCCCCAAGGATCTAATACTAGTTAGTATTCAATAGATCAATTCAATAAAACCATCTATAGTGGTGGAATTATAATTCTCGACCCCCTCCAAGGTTTTGGTAAAGTGACGCCACTGCAACAGATATAAAAATACTTCATCAAATTTGAAGCAGCTATGGAATTAAGTATTTGACGATTCTCCGAAGAGATTATTTAATCCCATCTTCAATGCGTTGACTTTATAACTCTTTTTGAAGAGTTAAATGAAGTCGTTTGTTTCCGAGACGCTACCTGACATGATTTTAATTAAATTAACTTTAAATTCTTTCTGCAAACACCCCAAGAATCCAATGGTGCATATTATTTTGTTTCAAACTCAGCACAAATGCTTTAAAATGTGGCTTCAAAAGTATACTTCCAACAGGTTTTTTTCCAAAATTACAAATTATCCTAAAGGTCGTGTTTTGGAACATGGTACATCTATATTTTTTTGTATTTATGTGTATATATTATATACTTATATATTTTGCTGTAGCACTAGTAATAGAATCTTAAAGCATTGACTAGCTTCGCTTCTCACCAATCTTCGCTCATAGCGGGCAGTCTGTTTCTGGCCTAAGAGCTTACTCGCCACCGAAACCATCGTCTTGGCAACTGATATAAAACTTTTTCACGATTAAAATGTTTGCTGAGGGGTTATAAGAAAGATCATTTAATAAGCTAAAATGCTGCTGTTTGAAATACAACCTATAGTTTTCGAGATATGAGAAATTTTCTGAGGCTTTCAAAAAATGTATTATTACCAATATTATCTTAAAATATCAAGAAAGCTCAGTTCATTCCCTTTTAAATTGTGTAACATTTGTACATAATGTTTTTATTCAACTCTTTCTTAACTACTTAGTTACTGAAAAAAACAAAGTCATTAAGTAATTGGATTTTGGTGTAGTTTTTCAAATAGCCATCGACAATATGATAATCAGGTGCGTTCATATCACTTTCCCTACATAAAATGTGATCGTTTCATCAATATCAATAATGTAGCTTAAAAAATTATCTTTAATATGACACTTTATCATTTTAATTGATCCCAACTTATGCCGATTTTATATTGATAGCTACTGGCAAATATTTCGTTTAATTATTTTTATAAAATTAAATGTTCAAATCAAGCGTAAAAAATTGTGATTTCTTTTGAGATCAGCAAATATAAATCGCAGATACAGAGATCCACTGATATTCAATAATAATAAAATAAATGTTCGACGCCAGCTTATATAGTTTACTTCTGTACTTTTTGAAAGGTTCGACATTTTCATTCGGTGGCTTTCATAGTTTTTCTTGAAATTGGCGCTTGCGACGGTCTTGGTTTCCGATAACTGAATTTAGCAATATAAGTTAAAGATTATTTGTGAAGATAATTTTTGGAGTGTGTCTCGTTCATCGCAGTCAGTTTTTAAAGACCTTTGGTAGACCAAACCTTAAAAAGAACTAACATCCAAAAAAGTTAGAAATAAATTGCAGTCATTAACGCAAATGCACCAGTCGCCGACCGGGTTCATGTATCCGACCGCTTTGAAAAACTCTATAAAAGTCCATAAATTTTCCGCGCAAAGTTTACGAAAGTGAATTCATTTCATTCCTTCAATATTAACACGCCGACTGTCAAAAAATCGTTCTAAAATCTTAACGAGTTTTTCGTCAAATGAGTTAAAACTACGCAACGATGCGTTTCGATGGTTTCGCGAGTGTAAAAAAAGATAAAAAAGTAGTTTCAAGATTATCGATTTTTCAGCGGAAATAAACTGAGCTGACAATATTTTAATATTTGTTTGTATGCATTTATATATGCTTATCATAATTACAAAGTAATAACCACTTTTTTAATTAATTTAAAAGATTTATAAAGTGAATAAAAGCGGTCGGAATATGGTAACGTAAAAATTTCATACGTTCTTCATTCCGACCATTTGTCCGGTAACAGGATTGTTAAGCATCGTAAAAAAAGAGAGTTTTTGTGTTTAATTAAACAAAAAGCGTATAATTCTTGCTAGATTATTCAATCTACACATAATTCTGCGATGTAGGGCCTGTATACGACCTAGTTGAAATTAATCAGATTTGCCATAATTTGACATGAAACTTAAACGTTTCTATGATATTTTCCTGCTTGAACATATAATTGCTCTATTAGTTTAGATTTTAAATTTACATTTATTTATATTCTCCCTGTGAATATTTTGATACTGCACGGTACATTAAAATTTATACTACAGTTATTTATTAAAAAAATACATCTAAATGTATCTACGTAATTATTACAACCAAATTGAATACGGTCGGAAACAGGGTTAATTTTTTTTCTTTATATTCCTGTTTCCGTCCGCCTTGGTCAGATACTAGTATCCACAAAGTGTTATTATGCGACCACTTGTTATTGTTAGGTTAGGTAGGAGTGACAGTCAGTTATGAAAAACTTGTTATTGTTTCAGTCAATCATCATGGATTCCAAAAAATGCTTAACTTATCCTCGCAAAAATTTAGAAGAGGCTTTTATTGATGTAAAAGAGAAAAAATGTAATATTAGGCAAGCTGAAAAAATTAACATCATTCTAAAGACTACTACAATAGACTTATTACAAAATAAATACATAAGTCCTGGAAATGTCTGTGGTCTGATCGTGTTAACAATAGAGGAACTAAAATATTCTAGTTTAGTGAATTAAAGAAATGGGTGAACAAGGATTTACTGTAACAATATCTTAGCTAGTCGATACTGTTCCAAAAGTAATGAAAACCATGGGAAGAAAAAATTCGAAAACTTCTGGAAGTGGCCTGAAAAGGATGACATTTTAATTTATGAAATTAGTGATGTTATGTGTAAAATTTAGAGTCCTTCATTAATTTCCAATCTTGGTTCCTATAACGTCCCTAAACTTAATGATCGTAAGAAATCTGAATAATGTTAGTTTTTATGCTTAAAAAATTTTTTGAGTTTTTTATTTTTTTAAAATACATGAAATAATATGTTTAAACTTAACCAGTTCCTTATTGTTCTTATTTATCCTAATGGATCTCAGTGAAAAATGTGATTAACATTAGTTGTTATACTTAGAAGTTAACTTTTTTTGTTTAAAACTAGCAGATTTTAATTAAAATCGCAAATTATTTGAAAAACGATAACTTTTCTCTTCTTTTAATATGATGAAGCTCGTTTTTCTTATGGCGACATTAGCGGTCGGAATCAGGTACTTCAGTGGACGGTAACAGGCAAAATCATCACAGGCCGGTCGAAAAACGGTGCAGCTTGTGTTTTTCTGTATCAATTTATTAAAAACCAAGTTTGGAAATAAAAACTATCATTTAAATTATTTTTATCATATTTTTTTCGCGAGAAACATCTATAACAATAAATAAATGAATTTTAGTGAAATTACATATTATATATATATATCTTCTAAGAGATTCAAACAGACGTACTGATAAGTGGTCGGTAAGTGGTGCATTTGCGTTAGCACAATTATTGTTAACTTGCTCATAAGATGAAACGACGTGTAGTATCGTAACCAACTTCGCTGAAATTATTCAGCACGTAGTTTTCTTCGGAAAAAGCATTTCATTAGTAATTTAGGTATTTAATTTAAATTTATTTTTTATCGGTTTTCGTTTCGCAAATTTTGTTTGTTTTGCTTTTACACTCTTCGTTTTGAGTAATTACACATTTCTACATGACAGTTAGCAAAATTTCGTCACATCAAATTACAAGTGCATAGTGAGAAAGGTCCTCAAACAAGTTTAGGTCATACATTTAAAGTTTTTGAGATATTTTGCTCGAAACCTTCATTCGACAAAATTTATAAAATGAGATAAAAGTAATTTTTGTAAAAGCGCTTTATGAGTGCGTTACACCGCCTAAACCGTTAAGTTTGAATGAATAATATCTCGAAGAGTTAATGGATATTGTTACGAAATTTAGTGGGTGGGCACTGTTACCACTGACTGTAGAAGAAATATGCGAAATGTAATGAGTAGGCGTGCAAATTTCTTAAACGAAGACAAAGTACGTCTTGTTTTTTCCTTATGACTATGTATTGCATTTCCTAAAAATTATTTGAAATAAAAATGAACCATTCTATCTATTAAAGTTTCTGTCCGACCTTTAGAAATAAAGATGTTTATTTAATTGTTACGACAAAGAAATATTTTTTCAACTAAAATATGATTTTGTTATTATTACTAAATAACATAATTCAAATACAAAGCAGTTTAACTAAGGCGAAACATTGTTTTAGCACATATCAAATGTACTATTTGTTAACTATTACCAAACCTTGTATATGCAATCAAATCATTTTCTAGTGTAGTCTGTAACAAATCTCTATAAAAACCCATCATTATTAACTTAATGAGAATATGATCAAACAAATAATCCGTAAAAAGTTCGGTGACAAAAGTTCCAGAGATTAACTTCGAATTGGAACATGATTCCATTCTACCTAACTGCTGCTTATTTTGACACTCATCTTATTCCACGATGACTACGTAAATGTTTAAACTACAGAATTCCAATATTTTTCATCGCCAGTACATTCAAATTAGTTACTGTTAACAGCAAACAAAACCACCTTGAAAATGTCAGTCGTTGAGAACAAAAACCGCCATCAATTGGAATGTCCGGATTAAAATTCCAATTTTATTGTTTTTGTTCATCCTCTTTTTGGTTGTTTTTGTTTTTTACTTCTCATTTTTATTTTCATACGATTATCATCTTAACTCGTTTATGTTTGCTCCCCCAACCGCTGCAATGAAAAACAACGCAGCATATACTCGCATTTTTCAGTTCCACACTGACCAGCGCTGCTTTGAGCGGGATGTGGTTTTTACTCCATTCAATGAGGGTGCGACTTGAAATCTTCATTTCCAAAACTCACTCAACCTCAATTCATTTGCTATTTACTTTAAGGTTTTACGCTTTACCCACTACTTCTACTTTGCTCTTTTGTAGGTTTTCTTCTTTAGTTCTTTCTACTGTCAGTTGGAAATAATTTTTATGAAAAAAATACCTGTTTGAATTTCGATGCCGAAGTCGCTGCTCTGCTTCGCTGTTAGCTTCGTTCTCGGTGTCGTTTTAATTTTTTAGTTCATTTATTTTTTCAACTGGAAGATCGGAATGTTTGTTGTTTTTATTTATATTCTGACGTTTTCTTTTGCTCGTTTCTTTTTTAACGTCTTTTCATTGTTTGCCTTGGTATTGTTTCTACTTGGGTTGTTTTTTTTCCTAACTTTTCTTCTTATCTGCTAAATAATCTCGACTTTAACCGTCATATAAATTCTGTTTTCTTCTTACTCTTTTGTTTTTCTTTCTTTTTAATTAATTCTCTCTCAATTTTAGCGTTTCTCTTTGCAGGTCTCATGTTTATTAAACTCCATTAGTGGAGCCAGTGTTATTTTACTTTTACTAGACTCTCTCGAATGTCGTGCTTAGAGTAGTAGTAGCAGCAAGTTTTCCTCAACCGTGTACTTGTTGTTGCTAGTATTGGCCTGTTGCATAGTGTCAGTCACATAGTTTTCAGGCAACCGGTCGGTCATTGGTCCCCATTCTATTAACATCGAATGGTTCGTTTTGTATTGCTTTTTTTTTATTACTATTTTTTTTTTCCTTTTCTACAAACTTTTTTCCCTCTCAAACAACACAGCAAAAATTTTCTAACTGATTTTATTACTAGAAAGAAATAATGATTTCTCTAAATTAAAATTAAGCTAAAAAAATATTAGGTCTATTTGGGCAACTTTTTTATTAATAACAATATAAATAAAAAACTTCAGTATTAATACAGGAGCTTGAATCTCTTTGTTAATAGGGAACTTGGTAGCAATATTCGACTGAGGATAACTTTATTGAAACTGATTTGAGTTCTATCACAAACTTAAATAACTTGTTAAATCAAACATTTCCTCTAACGTAGGAAATGTTTTGTTTAGAGAAAATTTAGCATAGAGCTAGTAAGTTTACTCAATAGAAGTTGAGTTTTCGAAAGCAGAATAACAAGGTTCTTAACTTTTAGAATAAACTAAGTAAATTTTTCTGATAGCTTTGGTGTCTAATTAGCCCCTCATGAAAAGACAAAATCTTTTTATATTCACACTACGCTTCCAGCACAACTCCTGAACCCAGGTATGAAGTATTTTAGTAAAATCTTATGAAAAAAATTTACATGTTTTATAAAAGACTGAGAATTATTTCATACAGCAAAAACTAAGACTAAAATGCTCTATAAGTGGGCATGGCAGATTCGAGCTCAGTGAACCCAAATTAAACTAAGTTGATATCAGTCAATACTCAAGTCTCTTTTTTTGCACATAACATAATTATTCAAAACCCATTCACAAAATATGTTTAGTTCATGAAACCATTTCTTTTCCCAACGCACAAAAATAAATTGTTTGTATTTTTTATTCTTTTTTGAAGTAACTAAGTAATTTCTTTTGGTGCTTTTATGTATGTTTCTTCCTTAATGACTTTCTATCTTATAGCTAATTAATAATTGGTATTCTTACGATCTTTCATTGCATGATTCAGGTTTGAACATTTTGATTTTGTTGAAAGATTGGCTAATTTGTAAATGGCCGCAAGGCTATCGTTACTACTAAAAATGGATTAGTATTTGATGATAATTAAATTACTAATTGACTGTTATACAATTATATAAGTTTTAAGATTAGTATGTTTTGCTTTTTTGGTGTATTTTCAACAAGAATTAAACAGCTTAAAGAAATTAACTATAGTCAGATTGTTTGTTTTATTTTTTCTTGGCAACATAATTCGAAATTTTATTTAAATTTTTGTTAATCTGCTCAAAAGCCGTCCATCAAGTCTCTATAATGGGAATATATCTCAGTTCTGATTAGTTTTGAAGAAAATGGAGTAAGAAAACAGAGGTCTGGTTCTACTTATAAAAAATATCAATATTTTTCGATACTTTCGCATATTTAAGTAAACTTTATCATTTTTACGGTGTTCGAATTTCCCAACAGTAATCAACATTCGACCTCAAAGTTTTTAAATTTTTTTATTTGACTTTCTTAATATTTTTTGACCAATTAACCATTTGTTCGACATATTTGATATATTTCGACTTGTTCAATATTGTTCGAAATTTTTTCGTAATTTTTTCAACAGTTCGATCCCATCAACATTTTTTGAAATATCCAAAATTTTCGATTTCTTCAACATTTGTTGTCGATTTTTCAACATTTGAGAAAATGTTCCAACGTTCTCAACATATATCAACATTTTCGACAATATGAACAAATAGTTATAGGCTTTTTCAACATTTTTCGGCTATTAACATTTTTGAACTTCAAGATTTTTCAACATTTCACAACATATACCAACGTTGTAAATATATATCAATATTTTCGATAGTGTCAACATTTATCGACAATTTTAGGCTTTCGACTTTTTCAACATTTTTTAATTTTTTTGAGCATTTCGAGCTTGTCAACATTTGTCCTCGACTTTTCAACATCAAACCAAATACTACAACGTGCTCAACATTTCAATATTTATAGAATTTTTCAATATTTTTCGGCTTTCAACATTTTTTGGCTTTCAAAACTTTTCGGCTTTCAACATTTTTAGACTTTTTTAACATTTTTCTACTTTTTCAACATTAGTCTTAACGAGTGAAAAGTTAACCTTTTCAACATTTTCTAACGTTCGCAACATTTTTGACATTAACTATAAACATTTGTAGACTCTCAACCTTTTTCGGCTTTCAACATTTTTAGAGTTTTTCAATATTTTCAGAACTACGAGTAATAACCCTACATAGTTACATACATTTTTCGACTTTTTAAACATTAAGTATTCGGTTTTTTTTAACATTTATCGTTCTTAAGAGGTTTCGTCGACTTTAAAATTTTTCAAACAATTAAGTATCGACTTTGATTTGTTCAACAAATTTAGATTTATTTCAATATATCTCAACATTTACTTTGCTATGTTATTTACTATTTATTATGCAACGATGATTTTTTAACATAAATTTACTGCAAAAGCCTTAAAACTCTCAACAAAAATTTTGATCTTAAGAAACCATCAAAAACGGCTTGGCTATTGCTTTTTTTAAAGTAACACGAAACCAAGAGTGAAGTTTTCATTTGATCATCGTGAATCAAAATTATTTGTCAACATAATAAACTCCTTTCAAGAAGTGTTTTGTGTACATAAAAAAAATCCATAATCTACTTAAACGCTTATCCTAAGCACTCACAAAATAATTATTATTTGAAAGCAAAAGTTTCCAATTACACGCTTACTTTTATAAAATAGTTCAACAATACAAAATTACGAAACTAAAGTAACACTTTAACAAAAACGCTTTTTGTTTTTAGTAAAACGAAACCACCAAGTAAGAGTTGCTGCAATCACACAAATTACTGGCAAACAAAAAAGAACATAAAAATGAAGACCTCTTAAAATGCATTTGTGCCGCAACTGGATACTTCTTTAGCAAATTTTAAACAACTTATGCCTATTTTTTTCCTCTTTAACTGTGAAACAATGCACTTTGTGTTGATGCATCAAGTGTGTGCGGTATTGTTAGTTTAACTTATAAACGAAGTAAAAATATTTTTTATGTATGAAATACGTGCCTTTTTGTTATTAAATATTTTTATTTGTTTACTTTTATGACCGACCTCATTTAATGCCCATTTTTAATGAGGTCTTCATTATTAGTTAGCTAAATAAGTGCTCTGATACCTAATATTGCTCGTTGTTATCAATAAATAAATATTTGTTCTTTTTTGTGTGTTAATTTATCGATTAGAGCGCTAAAGTTGTAGTCAAATTTAATAGAAATATTTTGTCGTGTTTAGAAATACCCTACTTTGAAAAGTTGTGCATTATGAACTGCACAAGTGGAATGAAGTAAAGTCAATAGATAAAGTTGCAGTTAAGAAAAAAGTAGCCTCTTTTGAAAATTCCCAAACTTTTTGCTTGATGCTAGACCAAACCATTTGTTGTGTAAGTGTGAAATTTGGTTTCATTGATTTAAATAATTCTCTCAGTATAAAGTTTTAAAGATTTTTTTTCTTTGGATGGCGTCACTCCTACTGGTAGAAATTCGCGTAGTTATTGGACAAAGATTTTCCAAATAATACCTACTATTATTTAAGGTAATTTCAAACAAATAGAAATTACCTTAAATAATTCTCTCTCTCTGCATGCGAGATGCCACTCCCTCTTCTTGGAATTCACTAACTTAATGTTCAGAGTTTTTCTTGTAAGAAATTTAGTTACACTATGTCAAATAATTTGCTCAATATAACTTTTTAAACTACATATTTGTATGGGCGGTAGGCGTGTCCGTTAACCGATTTTGTCAACTTTCAATTCCAAAAAACTGCCTTGAAAGTGTAGCCTGTGTACCGTATTCTATACAACTGTCTCGTTTGGTTCTCCCGGAATCGTGATTTTCAGAGACACACTGACTGACAGACATACTTACAGACAGACTGACAGACAAACTGATACACAGTCTGACAGACAGGCAGACACACAAACAGACAAACGGAGTTGGCTGAATAGACTCAGCCGATGAATAATATAAATATATTTTTGTACTTTCACGCCCTTTTTTTTGAGTTACGAACAGAATGACAAAGTGAATATACCCTGAGTGTAGGGTATAAAAATTTACAAATAACAAACATCGCTTATTAGCGCAATGTCTTTGTATTGCGTTTTGAGACTAAAATTTTGGACATTGATTACAAAGCATTCTTTCTTCAATATGTACTTATCTTACAAAGTGAATACACAACAAAGGTATACCACATACCTGTAGTATTTCCAAAAATTTATTTATTTAAACTGTAGGCGCTCCGTTTTCTACCTGTCAAAGTACGATAAGTTGATGTATGGTAGACTGTCGTTTATTATTGTGTCGCTGATAAGACTGCAGTTGAGTTCAAACAAATTTACTGGTTGAATGATGTTGCAAACGCACATCGTTGCTGTCATTGTTGTTGTGATAAGGCG
This sequence comes from Meiosimyza decipiens, assembly GCA_963680825.1. Taxonomy (NCBI): domain Eukaryota; kingdom Metazoa; phylum Arthropoda; class Insecta; order Diptera; family Lauxaniidae; genus Meiosimyza; species Meiosimyza decipiens. The sequence goes on from OY804259.1 coordinate 11,630,927, forward strand.
TAACAGCACTTGTTGCGTTTAGTTTATTTACTTTTAAGTGAAGTTATGAAATGTGCGATAACAAAAACATCAAAACATTGAGGTGTCGGAAATTTTTTTAAGAATATTGAATTATTGATGAATTGAAAAAGAATCGATATTTTTAAATACATATTGTCAATATGAAACAAGTTACTTAATAAAAAAAGAGGAAAAGTTTGCATCAGTAATTACAAGTATTGGCCATTTTTGAAAGACGAGCTCTTTTAGTTGTCAATGAAAAGAAACAACGCATAATGGATATGTCGCGCATTGTTCTATTTCTCTATTCAACTCCATTAATTTAATACTTGCACAGATACCGTACAGTTCTCATTTGATCCGCGATAACATTCCTCTGTTAATGCTCTGTTAAGTCTATTGATATATGTCTATGTTAAGTTCTTTAGTCATTTACATTTCTCGGCGTTGTTTCAGTTCTATTGGAAATACCTTGAAATATTTCAATACTTCAGTCACAAAGAAACGCATACTCTTATGACATATTATTTTGCGAAAAAAAAAATTTTAAAGGATTAAACGGCCCGCAACTTTTTCATTTTACGATCATTCAACCAAAACCATCACTCTTCATCAACAAAAAAGGAAAAAAAACGTTCTTTAACACTGTCAACACATATAAATCAGAAATGAACAATGAAAAGAGCATAACAGTTGTTAAAAATACTGCAAAATTCGTCATCAATGAAAAATGCGAATAGTTAAACTAAAAAAAAATCAAGAGAAAAACAACAATAGCAATAACTAATGTAATTGAAACCGTTGAGTTCATCGTTGGCTGTCGTTGTACTCGCTGTTACTACTGCTGGTATTATTAAACCCGCTACGTCATGGGAATGTCGTTTATCATGGCTGCTCCAACGCCTGCACTCGACAGCAACAACAATGTCAGGAAAATATGTAGTAGCAACAAAAAAAAAATCCGTCTTGAATGAAATTCAACGATCATTTAGGGCAGCTACAGCAGCAGTAGCAGTTACCAGAACACACATGAGTTGAAGTCACACAGTTTCTTTTAAACTTAAATTTGTTTTAATTAAAATCTTAACATAATTTTCATATTTTTTATTCAATTTACATACAGTCAGTATTGCCAGATTTATTTAAAAAAAATCCATTGGGCTCTAGCAAAACAAAAAAAAAAATAGAAATAAGTTTGTGTGCTCTGCTCTGACGCTATACGTAGCAGAAATAATTTTTGGTTTTTTAGTTACTTAAACCCGCGATGGGCAACATAAAAAAATGAACCAATTTTAACTCTTAACAACAAACACGTCGTTTTTCTTCAGAAAAATAAACAAAACAACAATTTTGATTTATTTGTATTTTCATCATCGGCGTACGACGATCAGTGTTGCATTTCGAATCAGTTTAGGAGATTGTTTTTGTTTACGTTTGAAGTGTCAATGAAAACAAAATGGCAGTTGAATTTTCCGTCGATCGTCGTCTCGAACTGTGTTTACTCGAACGATTTTCCGACGTAGATTTTTTTTGACAGCGGGTAATTGTTGCCGATTTCCGGACCCCGTTGATATTAACGCATAAGCTTTATGCCGACAAGCCCACGTCCACCCATGGCTTGACGTATAAATTGGGCGATGTATCAACGAAAACCAGGCACATTTATACAAAACGGTCATGGGAAATTTCGACAAAAGAGTGCGTATGTGCCAGCAAAGTCGTAGAAGCCAGATATGAATCAATGAAAAATTTATAATTTTAATTAAAAATTAGTTTTTTCTATTATTATTATTTAAAAGAAATTGCGCAAATCTTGTTTGAAACATTAGATATTTGATTTAATTGAATATTTATTTGCTCTAATTATATCCATTTGATACATTCAATTCAATTTTCTCAGTGCACCAACTACAACATATAATAAAAAGAAAATCACTAAAAACAAAACACAACTAAGTAATGTTAAAAAACCGTTTTAACATAAAATCACGGTCAATCAAGCCAAACAAGTTTTCTTTTGTTTTTATTTCATATTTTTTTTTTATCACCAGAAGAGTCTGTTTTTTAGCGCAAATATTCGTACCATAAAATAAAGTTGTAGTAGGGCTGGTATAAATTGCATGACGGCATAAAAGCGCTCGACGATGTTGTCGCTGACTGACTCGATCATTGTTGGAGATCACACAAGACTTAGGTTAGGTTAAGTTTAAAGTTGGACTCGCGCAGGCGCAACATTTGAACGATTTAATGCGCATTCACTCCTTCGCTCTCTTCATCTTTATGTTACTCTCACACTTTGGCGGACGATGCTAATGCTTACTTATAGTGCTGCTGACGTTAAGCCTTAACACTAAATAACGAAATAAAAATCAAATTAACATTTTGCTGCCGGAAGAACGAACAGCCAGGCATTTTATTAATAAAAGAAAAAAATATTTTTATTGTTGGTTTTTTTGTTTATTTTTGTTCTTTTGCTTAATGTAATTTGTTGATTTTTTTTACTAAGAATTAAAAGCTTTGCTTTGTATTTCATAAATTAATGCAAAAAATTATGAAAGGCATCATTTGAAATTGCGGAAGTGGTATATTAGCTGTAACACAAAATATTTTCAATGATTTCGAAGAATTTCTTAGAAAAAATACCGAAAATTTTTGCTTATAACTGAATTATTAACAATTTGCTAATAGGTCAATGTGAACAACTTAAGTTTCTTTCGGCGCTAACTCGAAAATTTCTATAAATATTTTTTTATATCACTTAGCTAGTTTTTGTTAATTTCACGATGAGTTCATTTAAATAATAAATCTCAGAAAGTTATAAACTGTGAAAAAGTTCGTGTTGCTATGTTGTACAGTGTCTACACATTTTTCCATTTGGAAATAAAACTGATGCAACTTTATTTCCAAAATTTTTATACATTTTTGCAGTGACTAGTCAATTAACTATTTTTGCATTCACCTTTGTCTTCCTAATGACCCATACATCATTTTTGCATAATCCATTATTTTTGAAGTCATGATTCGTGCATTACTCTCGAATATTTTCACTTTTTGATTGTATATATCAAGGTTTGGTTATAGTTATCAAATGCCATATTTGATACATGCGAAGTAAATTTGCAATATTTGCTAAAGTATAGATCAGATACCAAGAATTACTTTCTAGGCGAAAAGTGCGAGATAAGTGACCTCAAAAATATTCTCAGTTACACCGGATAGAAAAAAAAACATAGCTCACACTTTCAATATAGAATATGCTTCTTCTTCTGTTGCTTCTTTCTTTAAAGAGCGTTACATTGCAGCTACCCTCCAAAATGAAGTATCTGGGAGTAGCTCTGGACTACAAACTGACATGACTCACGTCGAGCGTATAGTTTGCGTCGCACTAAACATTTACTGGCAGTGCTGACAAGCTTTCGGCAAGACTTGGCATCCGAACCCCAAGTAAAGGGTGTTTTTTTTAGAGGTTTGTTTTTCGAATAGAGATAAAACTGGCATTTTATGGTCAAATCTGGCAACTCTAATGTCATTTATGTTCAGTTTGGTTTGCCATTTCATCATGAACAGGTTGACAAAAGAACAACGCTTGCAAATCGTGCAAATTTATTTCGAAAATAATGGTTCAGTTCGCGAAGTTTACCGCAAGCTCCGTCCATTTTATGGTCGACATAATCGTCCATCAGAGCAATTAATTCGGTTAACCATGGATCGTTTTCGCACTACGTTTACTCTATGTGATAATACGCATCCGCAGAGACGTCGAACAGTGCGCACCGAAGAAACAATTGCCGCTGTAGAGCAAAATGTTGAAGAGGACCCGAATGAATCGATTCGCCACCGTGCACAGCAATTGGAGCTTTGTCCATCAACTTTATGGAAGATTTTGCGCAAAGATCTTGGCTTGCGACCTTACCAGATCCAGCTTGTGCAAGAATTAAAGCCGCGAGACCATGTAATACGTCGTGATTTTGGTGTATGGGCCGAAAATGAGATTGATCTCGATGCTGATTTTCATCGCAAAATTTTGTTCAGTGATGAGGCTCATTTTTGGTTGAATGGCTACGTCAACAAGCAAAATTGCCGCATTTGGAGTGAAGAGAATCCACATGAGACCCTTGAGACGCCATTACATCCACAAAAACTGACTGTTTGGTGTGCTCTATGGGCTGGTGGAGTCATTGGGCCATACTTCTTCCGAAATAATGCTGGAGAGTCAGTTACCGTTAATGGAGACCGGTATAGAGCCATGATAACCGACTATTTTGTTCCCGAATTGGATGGTTCCAACAAGACGGCGCTACATGCCACACAGCGCACGTCACAATCGATTTATTGAAGGAAATATTCGATGAGCGCATAATTTCGCGGAATGGAGCTGTCAATTGGCCACCAAGATCGTGTGATTTGACACCATTGGATTATTTTCTTTGGGGATATGTGAAGTCGCTCGTCTACGCCAACAAACCAGAAACGTTAGGGGACTTGGAAGCCAACATTCGTGGCGTTATTGCCGACATACGGCCCCATATGCTCGAAAAGGTGGTTCAAAATTGGACCTGTAGAATTGGCTTTATTGGAGCCAGCCGCGGCGGCCACATGCCCGAAATCATATTTAAACATTAATGGCATAAAATTATCCTTCCAATAAAGCCAAATTGATGGACATTAAAACGATTTTCTTCTGTTTTATTTCAATTCGAAGCTCTATACCTCTAAAAAAAACACCCTATAGTATACTACACTAGGATGGGACAACATTGTTTTTCAATCGGCTGGGTTTTAAAATCGTTGTTATCGTCATTTTGAACAACATTGCTAATTTTCATACAGTCGATGCTGGCACATACATATATGTACGGATAGATCTGGCTCATATTTTTATTTTGGGTGCCCCTATACATACCCTTTCGATAGACTATATGAAGGGCAACTCTTTATCTGAGTGGTAGAATTAATTGAAACAAAAAAAAAATTTCAACCAACTCTACTATACTCTGCTCTAATCAGACCCACTGTCATATAAGTCTCTGTTGTCTGGTGGCGTAGAACTCTGGTTAAATCCTATCCGCTGCCCATGCTGCAGAGAAGTGAGCACTACCTCTGTAGTAGTCTGGCATTCGCAAAATGCATTAGAAGGTTGTTGGGTTGTGAAATCTTAGGAATGAGTTTTGGAATGCTTCGGTAATTTCTTTAAGAAACAAAAAAGCTGGATTAAGAGTAACTTTTAACTACTCTATTTTCTTTATTTTACTTTCTATCTTATTTTCTATTTCTATACACTTCCGCTTCCTCTATTGGGACTTAGTGCAATGATCTTTGGACTGAGTTACTACTATGAAGAAGTCCCTTTCAAGCCCATCCATAACTTTAAACTTTTAAATGTCATAAAGGTCCTTGCGCTAGACACTTTGAATTTTTATATATATGCTGAATCAAAGAAATATTTATTAATAATTACCAAATAATTTATTTGTTGAAACAAATAATTCTTTAGTTAAGTAAAATAGTTAAAATTTTTTTAGATTTAAAAGCGCGCGCAAAGCATTTCTTCTTGTTGAAAGTGTGAATGGTCTAAGAAAAATCTCTGAGAACTGAAGCGCTAAAACTTTTTAGTGTAATTCACGTGCCATCATTATAGCACATAATGAGGCGTGGGATAAAAAAGCGCTTTGAGTTTTTAATTTATAATTAAATCAGAAGAGTAAAAGAAAACTAATGAACGATGACCTAGAAGATAAAGTTTACACTAACTAACTAAAGCCTTAATATTAATATTTATCTTAAATTATCTATTAACAAGATTTTCTTCAGAACATCATCCTCCGCCATAATTTTTCAACTGGAACTATGTATATGTAATTAAATTAATTCCAATGAAGTAACATGTGTACGTTGATGCTAAAGATATCAAACCTACAAAATTACGAAATAATATTGAAGACTTAGTTAACACATCTAATCTCGGCAACAAACCGTAACCAAATGAAAAAAATTTACTTTTCAAAGAAGTTGCGAAAAACAAAAACGAAAACACGTAGTTAAAACAGATGTTATTTTCTTTCTTTGTAAAAAAATTAAAAAGCCGGTAGTTATGACGAGTAATTAACAACTTTGTTACAAATTCGTAGCATAGAGATTAAGAAATAAATCAGCTGTCGAGACAACGGGGTCACCTCGTCATCATGTCTTCTTATACGAATGTGCTGTCAGTCTGACCCAAGGCAATGACGTACTAAAATGAAACGAATAATCATCATCATGCGTTCAAGAAATACATTATCATTCTTTTTGACGAAATCGAATTCAATGGACACTTGAAATGACACAAAAGCATTACAAGAATCGACTTTAAAAGAATGAAAACGGACAGACAAATAAAGTGACATTCAGACGCACATTAAGAATTCTTTCAATGTGCTCTTCTTGTCACTAAGTAACATTTTTGCAAATGCAAAAATCTTTTCACATATAAAATGAGAACTAAAATAACAAAGAAAAAAACTGAAATTGCAAGTAACTTAACTGTATTGCGCTCATGCGCAACAGTGGAAGTCGCACCTTGTTGCTAAGAGCAACAAATATTGTAAAAGATGCAAACAGACTTTTGGACAAACACGTACGAGAAAAAAAAATGGGGTGGAATTGTTCAAACGAAACAAAATTCCCACAAAAGTCAGTGAAAATACAACAGCCGCAAAGACTTAGATTACTTACTTGCCCAGTGGGAAAGAAAATTATTAACTGAGTTTATAGTTAAAAAGCCGGTGGCCAAAACTTTTATATGATTTAATTGTACGGCAGAGCTTGAAAATCATAAAATTCTAAGTAGCTGAACAATCTCTACCATTGCATTGTATCTAAGTTTTAAAAGCCCTTTGAAACTTTAAGAAAAAACTGTTACTAACTAAGTAGTTAAGTATAGACAGTTTCATCGTGTCTGCCTCTTATTTTAAAAAATGTATCTTATCCCAAAAACAGATAAATACAAGAGGCAGACGTTTTTGTTGCGACGTTTAAGTTTAACCTATTAAATTTTTTAGTATATACAAACTTAGGTGACTTTTCCATCAGACAGATTACGATAATTATAAAGATTATGCCTTACGAAGCGAGAGAAACAACCTCTGCCACTGATTTATTGCTGCATTTATAAATTTGCTACATGTAATATAATATTTATAAACATATAAATGCAAATTTGAGCAATTAATCATTTCATCGCGTCTGCCACTTAGCTTATTGGATCTTTTACTCATAAAAACATAAAAAAAGAAATGGCGGACGACTCCAGCGCTGATTTTCTGAAGGCAGACGTTTTTGAGCACTTAATGTGCATCCAGTACGGTAAGATAACTGGATAATTAATATTAATGATATCTCGGTGAAAAAATAGCAATAAAACTTAAATTAAGGTTTAAAGGAGAAATGTTATGCTTTTCAATTATATATTTAAATATCTTTGGACAAATTTGATGTCCCTAAACTAAATATACGAAGTTGACTAAATTCGATGATTTTGACATACAAAACCCCATATATTTATAAAAAGTAGATAGTTACCTCCACGTCTGCTTCGTATGTTTTCAGCTTCTAGTGAACACAATGGAATTCTGAAAAAATGCAAAAAAATAATTTAATAGGGTTTTTTTTTTTTACATATTAACAATTGCTGTTATCAAAAACGCAACAGTCTGCCTTATATATTTTCGATATCTATGATTGAAGCCTACTTTCTCACTAGGTCATTAGGGAAAAAATAATTTTGAAAAATTTTATTAAAGATTTAAGAGTCTACCACCGAACTGAATAATTATAAAACTAACCTCTATCGCACTGGCGACACAACGAAAGCAGGTAGAATATAAATTTCTTGAAAATAATAAAGATTGCCGAAAAACTGACTGAAATGAAAACAAAATTAAAATATACCAAAAAAAAAAACTTCAAGGGTGCGGATAGTACGGATAGGCAGGAGGAGACACAACAAAACAATGCCTATACAACAATAGTGATAAAGAACAGGAATCACTCGAGCATAACAAGAAAATATACAAAAAATCCTCATATCAACTTTGAGAGGAGGACATTTTAATACCATGTAGTACCTTCTGATTCAATTTCAATTGAGTTTGTCGTCGTCGTCAACACGATCGTTGGGCATTACGTCGAGTATTTGTTGGTGCCGCCGCCATCAATGTTTTATAAAATGCAAGAAATCGTAATAGACATATAGTACGTAAGTAAGCTGACATTAAAGTACAGCCAAGCCAAACAACAAACACAAACGGAGTGTGTACAACAATAGCGCGACAAACATTATATCAGTTACGAGTTGCATAGGAATATGAATCAAAAATCATTGCAGTCAGTCACCGGAGTGAGCACTGAGTTGTATCATTTCAAAATGAAGACAGTCTGTCAGGCGAGTTTGCGCTAAATTATACATGCGTGACAGAATGATTGTAAATTGCTTTCGATAGCATTGGTGGCATCTTGAGGAACTTGACATTGACAAATTTTCAATCTTATAACTAAGATATAAGAAATGTTATTAAGTTTAAGCCGAAAAGTTGGTTTTTCACCGTCTGCCCAACAAAATTATTTAGAGAAAACATAAAATTTCTATAACAGATGTATCAGAAGTAGTCTGGTCTGGTCAATGGAAAGATTTTCAAATGTTCCCATATAAAGTGCAGTTGACTCATAGATTATTAGAAATAAACAAGTCGCGTCGCTTGGCTTAGGCGAATATCGTCATACGTATGATTGAAGCTGAGTAAGTTCTCATTATCGCCGAGATTAATTTCACTTTCTCTGGCGCCATCAACAAACAATATTGCCGTTTTTTGGGGCACCTATAGTGCTTCACCGATACGAGATATTTCAATATCATAAATATAATTCAGTATTATAAATTCGTATCGTACTCGTTCTCGGACGAAAAATTTTTGATCTGTATCGTTCTCGTCTCGTTTTCGCCGATATTTTTCGGTTATTCTCGTTCATATTTTTAAAATATACAACTAGCTGAACCAGCAGCTTTCCCGCGCACTTTCCGTTGTACAACCCCAACTAAATGGTGTTTTTTTTAGAGGTATAGAGCTTCGAATTGAAATAAAACACAAGAAAATCGTTTTAATGTCCATCAATTTGGCTTTATTGGAAGGATAATTTTATGCCATTAATGTTTAAATATGATTTCGGGCATGTGGCCGCCGCGGCTGGCTCGAATAAAGCCAATTCTACAGCTCCAATTTTGAACCACTTTTTCGAGCATATGGGGCCGTATGTCGGCAATAACGCCACGAATGTTGGCTTCCAAGTCCCCTAACGTTTCTGGTTTGTTGGCGTAGACGAGCGACTTCACATATCCCCATAGAAAATAATCCAATGGTGTCAAATCACACGATCTTGGTGGCCAATTGACAGGTCCATTCCGCGAAATTATGCGCTCATCGAATGTTTCCTTCAATAAATCGATTGTGACGTGCGCTGTGTGGCATGTAGCGCCGTCTTGTTGGAACCACAACGCATCCACATTCATGCCATCCAATTCGGGAACAAAATAGTCGGTTATCATGGCTCTATACCGGTCTCCATTAACGGTAACTGACTCTCCAGCATTATTTCGGAAGAAGTATGGCCCAATGACTCCACCAGCCCATAGAGCACACCAAACAGTCAGTTTTTGTGGATGTAATGGCGTCTCAAGGGTCTCATGTGGATTCTCTTCACTCCAAATGCGGCAATTTTGCTTGTTGACGTAGCCATTCAACCAAAAATGAGCCTCATCACTGAACAAAATTTTGCGATGAAAATCAGCATCGAGATCAATCTCATTTTCGGCCCATACACCAAAATCACGACGTATTACATGGTCTCGCGGCTTTAATTCTTGCACAAGCTGGATCTGGTAAGGTCGCAAGCCAAGATCTTTGCGCAAAATCTTCCATAAAGTTGATGGACAAAGCTCCAATTGCTGTGCACGGTGGCGAATCGATTCATTCGGGTCCTCTTCAACATTTTGCTCTACAGCGGCAATTGTTTCTTCGGTGCGCACTGTTCGACGTCTCTGCGGATGCGTATTATCACATAGAGTAAACGTAGTGCGAAAACGATCCATGGTTAACCGAATTAATTGCTCTGATGGACGATTATGTCGACCATAAAATGGACGGAGCTTGCGGTAAACTTCGCGAACTGAACCATTATTTTCGAAATAAATTTGCACGATTTGCAAGCGTTGTTCTTTTGTCAACCTGTTCATGATGAAATGGCAAACCAAACTGAACATAAATGACATTAGAGTTGCCAGATTTGACCATAAAATGCCAGTTTTACCTCTATTCGAAAAACAAACCTCTAAAAAAAATACCCTGTACATCTTACGCAGTTTTTACTGCAGACAATTGGTTTCAATTCCGGGCTTGGCAACGCCGCTTGTGATAGAAAGAATACAAATCCATAATGTCGTTTTTTCTTAACCTAAATGATATAGAAATCCAAAGTTTATATTTATTTTGATCTAAAAATATAAAAATTCATAATTATGTGCAATTATTTTTGAACCAAATAAATAAAACTCCAAAATAGCGATTATATACAATGATTTCTATCAAAAAATCTATAATCGTTATGGTCCCTGAAAAAGAGGCATATTCTGGATGTGACTACGCTCATACAAATTCTGAAAATATCTTGCATAAAACATTGAAAAAATTTTATTACATTTACAAATACGTAAAGTTTGATAGACTTTTTCTGAATTAACATAGTAACGAAAACGAATTTTTGATTAGTTACTACCATTTTGTCAAACGATAAATGCTCCATGTGATTATGCTTCTAATTTTTAAAATAAAAAGATATATATTTTATATTATTTTAATGAACCACTTAATCTACCAATTTTATAATTTTTATGGGCACAAAATAAATACATAATTATGTTAAAAGTTTCTTCAATATTCTGATTTTGTGCAACAAGCAGCAAGCACCTCATTGTATATCAGGCACTTTATGCAAATTAAATGCTTTTTCTTTACGACATACAAGTAAACACTTTAGCTATGTAAATGTTGAGCTCTTGCAAACATTTTTCCCACATTAATATTTAAATTAACAATGATAATAAACAGTGAGCTGGCTAAGTTAATTCAAAGCTTAAAGCAAAGCAAACCAAATCATGCTGGTAAAAGTGGCAAGAGATGTTTGATTTTAATTGTTTCCTGGTCTAATTAGGGCACCGCGAAAGTAAAGAAATTATTAATAAAACAAAAAACACTGCTTAAAACCATGCAATACATTAAACTGAGGTTTGCGGTTAAAGCATAAAAAAGCTAATTTTTTTTTAGTACACCTGTCAAGTATGTAGTTTAATTAAATAAAGTTAAAAAAATCAAGAGAAAAAACTGAACTCATATAGAAGTTGATATTTTTCTTATTATTTTTCATCATAAGGAAACTCAGCGTAACATTTTTTTAATTTAATTTAATAAAATTTCTCTTTATCTTGTAGTTTTTTTATGGCATTTTTCTACTAACTTGGCCTTAACTATTTTCAGTTGTCAGAGTTAAAACAGAAGCAAAAATGGCATTAAACTATTATATCGTACATGTTGGTCGTAGTTTTTTCGTATTGTTTGGTGCTAACCCGTCCAAGCCAGCACTCATTCATTCAACATTTTCATTATAACTTTTATTGATATCACTGCTGTTAATTACAGTAAACCACAAATGTATGAAACCAAAATCACTTTCACTGTTATTTGTTATTCGCTTTTAATTTTTGAAATTTTAGTTTTAATCGCTATTTCTTCTTTTTCTAATTCGATTTTATTTACCAGTAGCAATTTTGCTAATAAAAATTTTTGATTTTAATTATTTAATTTTTATTACTGGTAAAGAAAAAAAAGTTTTGCCTCTAGCGAATTTTTATTGACTTTAAGTGGCAGCATTTAACTGTTGATATCATTATGTAATATTCGTTATAGGGTTATGTCTTTTATATTTTCTGCATCATTTTCTTAAATATAATAAAGAAATTTAAAAAAAAAAGAAAAATTGGCAAAAAGGACTTCCGGTAGTACAATTGTTAAAAATTTGATAACAGCAAGCGAAAGTCGCCTACTTACATTAGGATATCAGCCCTGAGCCCCGGATAAGAAATTTACCACTAAGCTTACGTTATTCGCCGCTCAATTTTAATCTTCCACCGCTCAATATTCTTTTTGCAATGCTCGAAATCAAACAAAACACCGCTCATCAATGCAAAATGTTCCTCTACTGAATTTGTCAATGCGTGACTGCAGTATCCTCTTGTATTCATTATCCTACTGTGTAATGATCGAAAATCAGTCGGCATTCTGTTGGTCATGAATTGATAGATTTTTAAATATCATTGTAATAATAAGTTCACTTATCTCAATGCAGCGCAGTATTGTTAAATTTCACTGAATTTCCAATGTATAGCAGATACTATAGTGAATATAGCACAGGCTCTCGCATGCTTTTTGTTAGTGTAATTTTTGTCTTCAACGCGCCGGCTCGTATAACTCTTTTCCCGAGGTAAACACTTTTGGCTCGCAATTGCTGCATGCTGCTTTTAGCGTGTAATTTTTGTTTTTAAGTCATTTGCTCCTTCAGCTTTTGTTTTTTTATTAATTAGTAACTAAAAGATTTTCATCAACACGAGTTTTTAGTGAATCAAAAAGGAATCAGCTAATTTCAAACGAAAGGGAGTCCGCCAATGTCAAATAGAAAGCTAATGTCAGCAAAATCGTGATAATGCCAGTGTGAAAGCAATTTTTGAAAACGCGATACAAAATTGAGATAATTGCAAATCGTGCTGATTTCAATGCCAAATCTGAATCGCTTACTGCTACTGTAGTTAGTTCCATCTTGACTTACTACGAAATGACCAGAGGTACTTCGACTTTAAACCCATGTTTCATGTAAAATGTTCATAAAATATATATTCTTTTGAGGTAGTTGGTATTGTGATTGTTTTGGTTGAGATAACCTTGCATATCTTTAAAAAACATTAGATTTATAAAAAAATATTTTAGCATAAAAACTGCGCAAAAAATGCAATTTTGTCACTACAGCTGCAACTGCAGCAGTGTTGCTGTAATAAAAAATAAAATCAATTAACTTGATGACATGTAAATTATTGTTGTTTTTGTTTGAATTATTCTGTTGCGATTTAATTTCAAGCGAGCATCTTATTAAAGGCGCAATGATACAACTTTTTTGTTTGCTAATAAAAGTGAAACATTTTTTGTTTTAATTTAATTGGGAGCACAATATAAAGAAGTGTCATAAGAGCTTAGAAAACTATACACGCTTACACAAAACAAACTTTAGCGCAAATTCATATTATTTGTCACTGCACTTAAGTCACAATTTATGCAAACATTTCTGCATTATGAAAATTGTTGCTGCAATTGTTAGTTTTTATTCCATTATATGCTGTTATTGTTTTTGTTGTTTTACAAGGCGTTGGTGATTTTAAATAACTGGCTAACTGACTGACAGACCAACTGACCAGCGTCAAATTGTTATATTCAAACATTGGCTGATTTGTCGGTCTGTCTGGCGTAGTGGTACATCTGTCCACTGTCCGATTCATGTTGCACCGATACGGCTTTTCAAACAGGTTTTGCAGTGATTTTGCTGTTGCTGCACTTTTAAGTACCAACGGAATGTTGTTGCTACCGCCGTAGCTGCTTAATTTATTGCATGTGTGAGGCATCGCAAAAACAGTGGTCAGTTTTTATTCTTTAAACTTTAAATTTTGTATAAAATTTGTCCTTAGATTTTATAATGCTATGATTCATAAGAAAAGTTTGACAATTTCATGGAAATTCACAATTATTTATCCTTATGTCTTTTGAACTTTATACCATACTCTCTCCTCAGCGCCCATGAAATTATTATTGAAGCATTCATATTGAAGATGAAACAGTTGAGAAAATTTGCACTCAATTTCAGTAATTTTAACAAAACGTAAGGACTGTTGAAGAGAGCAATGAGAGTAAAGAAAAAAAAACATTTAAAACTAACTGAAAGTACTCTTCTTTCCGCAGCAACCTTGGAACCACCCTGCAGTAACTTTTCTGGGTGATATTTTTATTTTCCACGTGACTTTTTTTTAAGTGCCAACTAAGTAACTATAGCCTTTCCTCAGAGGCCCTTGAATTGTCATGAGTGCATCAATTCTTGAATTCTAAGCTCTTTCTTAATAAAATTTTATAATTTTATTTATTGTAATTAGTCTTTTGAAGTTTTATTAGCAAAAATCGAATTTTAAATGGCCATATTGTGAAATTTGCTGCATTTTCTCATCAGCAGCCCTTGAGCTGAATTTTTTCATCAGCACCTTTTGAATTAAAACTTTTTTTTTTTAATGATCAAATCAAAAAAGGTAGTTATTATAAACCATAGATGGGAAAAATTTTGGAAGCAATAGCCACTTACAACAAAATCAGCCTTTACAACAACAAAAAAAACCGCATCAAATGCCAATTCCAAGAATTAAACAAGAACATCATGAATGTAGAAATAAAAGAACACTGTTCATATGGAACGAGATGAGCTGTCCTCAATGTGCGCATTGTTGTTTACTTTTTTGCTCGCTTCATTTTTTTCTGAATGATGCAACAACAATGCAAATCTCAATGTAAATTTAATGTAAATATAAAACGCGTATAAAAAAAGACACAATAATGAAAATGTGCATAGCTGCGTAGTGCTTGTGTTTGTTGTTTTGCTTATTTTTATCAAGAAAAATGAAGTGTTTGCTGTAAAGAGCCGAACCTGGCTCATTTTTCGTATTTTGCCCATCGCTGCTATAAACTATGGAATATAGGCGCTTCTCTTTAAAAGGTAACTTTTTTCTAATGCCACTTAAATCGAATCCCTAATTTTTTTGTCCAATGTTTCTTAAGTAATTTCCACAGTGCCACTTTTCCATGTGATGTGTGTGCAATTGACAAGGAATTTATTATGCGTTAATGCTGTTAACAGTAATGATGATAAAAATTATCATCATGATGACGTTGAGTTTATTTTTTTTGTTTTTTTCAATTTTTCCATGCTTGTCAATTACAATTGCGAATCCATTACGTATATTCGGTACGTGAGCAGCGGGTACGGTACGGTTAGTTGCGTTACTTAGTCCAAACTTGTACTACGTGGGTTGGGTTGGGCTGTGCTATGCAGTGCCACATGCAAGTGTATACCATCTGTAGTCAGCTTCTCATTCGCTTTTTTAAATTGTTGAAATGAATTTTTTTACAACTGTTTTCTTTATTTAACAATTTTAACTTTTATTAACAATTTTTTATTTTTTTTTTTAATTTCTTTATTTATTTACTATTTGTTAGCTTTTGAGTGCTGTGCCGCCACTTCCATATCTCAATCTTTCTATAAACTTGTCGTCGTCAGCAGCTGCAGTAGCTACACACAGGCAGGGAATACCACACCCACATGTTTAATGAATTTGTTTATCATAATTATTCCCACCACTGTTAATTTGCTTATTAAAAGATTTTTGGTCTGACATTTGTTATTGCAGTCGTTCTTCCTTCGTACGATTTAAAAATTTGATATTGGAAAAAAATGCATTGAATTTAATTTTTGTTGAGGATATTTATGAATTCTATTTTGACAGAAATCGAATCGTTTCACCAGGGTCAGTTGAATTCAAATTGTTGTTTCCTGTGATCTGATATCCGCCAAACATTCAAGTACTCATCAGCTCTGTTCCAAAAAAATGTATTATTAATTCCAGTATCTGTCAGCCCATAAATCAAAATGCGAGTAATATCATTAAAGGGTTTTTATTTTCGACATATGTATTTGTGTAATTAGAGCTGTTGATGAGCGTTACGCCTACGAAGAGATAACCCTTTTTTTTAGTTGTAAAACCTACGCGTTTTTTGCTTATAAATTTGAATGCCAAAAATCAACATGGCAATATCAATGATATTTCAAAACATCGTGACATTTCATGATGTGTGAATGGTATTTACTCTACGCAAGTAGCCAGTTTATCTACCAAGTTGATGTTATTTAAGCAATAGTTCACATAAACAATGTAGGAATTATAAAGTGTTCTACACTTTGAATTAAAACTTATAGGAAAATTTGTGCCACACAGTATTGTGTTGAGTTATATGCTTATAAATTTGAATGCCAAAAATCAACATGGCAATATCAATGATATTTCAAAACATCGTGACATTTCATGATGTGTGAATGGTATTTACTCTACGCAAATAGCCAGTTTATCTACCAAGTTGATGTTATTTAAGCAATAGTTCACATAAACAATGTAGGAATTATAAAGTGTTCTACACTTTGAATTAAAACTTATAGGAAAATTTGTGCCACACAGTATTGTGTTGAGTTATATGAGTAAAAATGTAAAACACTTTTGAGTAAATCTTTTTCTAGAATGTGCGGAAAATATTTCAGACACTTTTTTGAAAGTGAGAGTTCGACCACCACGCCCCCACCACGAATAAAAGGAAGCTATTCTAAGTGCACTTTCAATATCAATGCAGTGTTTTACTAGTTTTTATATAATCACCTTGCAATTTTCAAACATAAAATTTTGATCAAGTTTACAATAGTGTGGTATTAAAAATTATATGATTGTACATCGAATGTCCATAATATGTGTCCATCTTTATTTTTTCCTTTGTTTAACTTTGACTCGAAAGATATTTAAAAATAAACTTCTAAAAAAAAGTCGATTGTTCTGTATATTCAATATCTAGAATGTTCGTCTTAGTCTCAAAAGATATTTAAAAACAAAAAATTTTCAAAGTTTTAAAATTAAACTACACTCGATGATTGTCCATCGAATGTCCATGTTTGACCACCATTTTCTTTTCCTTTGTCCACAAAAAAAACAAAATTTCTGAGACAACATGAACTTGGTGGTTTTCTCACTTGAGAGGGTCCAAGTGCACAGTTCTAAGAAATTTGTTCTTAATGTGTTTTGGACAAAGGTTCGTCAAACAATATTAAAGGGTTTGTGAACTAAGACCAACATGGGCAATCGAATAGAGCAAACAAACACAAAAATTGGGTAGACAGACATGGACAATCGAATCCACCACCAAGTTTTTCTTTTTTCCATTATGTGAATCAAGTTAATGTTTCTAATAAATTTTGTTTTCAATATCTTTTGTTTCAAAACTAAAAAGCAAAATAGCTAAACAGGCCTAAAGTTGGAATGGCTAAATACTATTATTTTTATAAAACGAACGGGAAGGAAGGGTAAACAAATATAAACATTTGACCAACAATTGAATGCAGCATACAGAACTTTGTTTTCTTAGTTTTTTGCCAAGTTCACGCATTTACAGAAACTTATTTTTGAAAATCTTAAGCCAAAAGTGGACACAAGAAAAAAAGAAAAGGCAAACATTAAAAAGCGATGGACAATCGATTGTTCTTGATATTTTTTAAATTTTCGAAATTAAAAAATTGTTTGACATTCGATGTACTACTTAATCGATCTCACTAAAACTTTTAATTTTCTCTATTTTTGGGAGCCAAAGTCACGTTTTTTATAGCTCTTCCCTCTAGTTAAGAAATTTTTAAGCAGCTTAAACAAAATCCCTGGTAGTAAATTAAAACAATACTATTGATTTTTAAGCGTAGTAAAAAAAAGGTGCAAATCTTGTCAAGTTTCCGCCAATTTAAATTCACATGTACTGAAAAAACACTTGGTATGGTAGGTACACATAAGTTACTACAGAGCACCTAAGCAGCTTTGAAAAGCTTCGCAGAAAACCAAGTGAAAGTTGCTCTACTTGAGTTTTTATTTATTTCCTTTTGTTAGTTTGTTTTATTTGATGTCTTCTTTTAAGTTTGTGATTTTCTATTTGTTTTGTTTTAATGTAAAATGTAAATGTAAATCGATTGCTTAATAGTACGTACGCCTACCATATTGAGGTCACTTTATAAAATTTTAAGTATACAAACACGAAATCAAATTACAATTCAAACTTAATTTACGCGTACGTTGCCAGTTGATTTCTTTATGTGACGGTTTTTCGTCACCGTGAAATCCAATACGATATAAAAATTAAGTAAAAAGTTATTTAATCGATTATAATATAATATATGCCAGCAGAAAAATATGCAATCCAAAAACTCTTTTTGGCGCTTATAATCGCCACTAAAAATGCTACCAATTTATAATTTTTTCTATTGCATATTCTTAGGCTACTATAATTGGAAATTTAACTGAAAGCAGTTTAATATTGAAATTTATTCTGAAATAAGAAAGTTTTTTCTAAATTGACATTATTTACTACTAACTAGTAATTTGTTTTTACGACGCCTTGGTGTCTAATACCTCACAACTGTTAATATAAAATTTTATTCACCGTGTACGTGAAGACCTACATTGAATAGTTATAAAAAACGTATTTTTATTTTACGAGTAACTAAAAACAATTTGTCACATTTTAAGAAGGCCAACAAGTGTTTGGTTAACCTTTTTCATTGTATTTTTATTTTCTGTTCTGAATAACATGCAGTTTATGTTGGCTTTGCTTGTTGCTGATGTTGTTATTGTTGTTAGTATTAATATGCATCTGTTGTCGCGTTGCTGTATTCATTACTATTGTTAGTTTTGTACAAAACAATGACTAAGCTTATCAAGAAAATTTTCTTTGTTTTTGTTGATAATTTTACTTAAGTATATTGGCACAGTGTTTGAAATATGCTAAATATACTCAGATAAAAAATTACTGATTTTATGTTTGATTCCACCATAAACGATTATAATCTAGCGAAAAAGGCGAAAATATTTAAATGGAAGCGAAACATTTTTGATTCAAAAAGAATCCACATTGATTTAAAGTGATTTCACATTGGATGTCCCAATTTTTTATTTGAAAATAAAAACACGTATTTTTTGAGTGCATTGTGATATTTTTATTGCAGTGTAAAGTATACATGTTCCGATTAAATATGGAATAAAATATCCAGCTAACGACTGCGGTGCTGATGGCAAGCCATTGCTCTTTTCATGAAATTTTCTATTATTTTTTCACAAAGATGTGGCTGTATCTCACCGATGACGCGTTGGATCTTGGCCTTGAGCTCAGGAATTGTTTCTGGCTTATTCACATAAACACGAGATTTAACAAAACCCCAAAGAAAGAAATCGCATGATCTTGGTGGCCAATTCCAAGAATTTCCTTGAAAGAATTATCATTTTCTTCTTGTTTTTCTATGGACCAACTGACGAATTGCCAATATTTAAATAATGATAACGCGTTGTCCTTTTTTGTAGAGCTCCATTGTTAATAATCGGAACAATCATAGGTTACAGCATTTCAGAGTTGCCACTTGCCCAAATACAATATTTAAAAATAGCACTCTTATTGGGAGTAATTTCGAATACTTTGCAACTTCAAATTACAATTTAAATTTTTTTACGATTGAAGTAAAGTTAAAAAATTTTATTTTCAATACTTTTAAAAATAAAAATTAATTTTAAGTTACTTGTGTTAAAAATAAAGGGGAAAAATGTAATTTCCACTAGTTTCAACTTCAAAACTTGTAGCTTTTAATCAATATCACATTTTGAATATAATTTTTCCTTGAGTGATTTCCAATAAGTTGTCTAAACTTATATACCTTTTTTTTCAAAAATATGTGTGCTGGTCCAATTATGAAAACGAGGCTTAGGCATCAAAAAATCAATTTCCACTTTTATGCCGATTCGTATAGACGAAACGAGTTGTGTACCTTTAACAGCTGTTTTGTTGAAAACTTAATTCCGCACGTAAGCCCCCTTTTCATAGCCCAGGTCAAATATATATAAAAACCCAATTTCTGATTCGCAGACTTGACCCCCAAGAGTACAAAAACACGAAATTTAGTTGCCCATCAAATGCCCAAATGTTTGTACACCGTTTACGTTTGTTTATCTACCTATGGTTTGAAATATATTTAAACTAAATTTTCTAAAGAAATGGCTCCTCAAATGAGGTTGGATTAAATATTACTGCATTCAATTACAATTGTCCATGTTTGTCTAACTACACCCTTTTTTTTTTTCTTTATTGAATAGAAATTTCAGCCGCACCCAAAGATTTTTTTTTTTTCAACATTAATATTATTCTTCTGTATAAAGAATGCCTCGTAAATAATATTTATTAATTTCAAAATACAAAAAAAAAACTTTTGCGTAATTATTTATTCCACAAATCAACTGCTGCGTGTAAAAATTCTATACATCCAGCTAATCGGGCTTTAAATCAATAATCATCGCTGTGTCTGCATATTAAGCAAAATTAGCCACTGATGAGAAATTCCATAACGTAAATACGCGCTGCGCGCTGACATTTTCAAAAGTTTAATTAAATAATTAAAAAATATTTCAACTTATGCAAATGCAAAAAAAAAATTCAACCGATTTTATTTTTTTTTTTTTGTTATTTAGCTTTGATTACGTACAAAGGTATGTCAGTACATATTTTATTGTTGAATCATATTTTTAAACGTTTTTTTTTCGCCTTGTGTTGCGCTGGTTCACTTGAGCTATATTGTACACTATAATTGTTTGCTTTGCTTTTGCAATTATTTTTCGGTTTCTCGAAATGTCTTCATTTTTAATTCGCATGTCAATAACTTTTTTGGTATTTTAATTTTTCCGCTTTTTTTTCGTAATTTTTACTGTTATCGTAAACAGTTAGGTTTTTGGGATGTACACACTACGAAATAAAGTTTGTAAGCATCTTTATGCGGTAAAACAATCTTAAAATAATAATGCTAAATATAACCCAAAAAAATTTTGTGAAGAAAACGCAAAAAAAATGTGCAATCGGAACACCTGCAAATGGCATAACACAACAAAATAAAAAGTGTTGAAATGTAAACAAAATACAAAACATTTGTTAATTAAAAGCTGAGCGTGAAACACGTGCTACAAACTTAATTTGTTGTGCTGAAGTTTTGTAATTGAGCTGTTAAAGTGCCCTAAGTTTGCTTGGATATGTATTGAAATATAATATTTTCTTAACACTTTTGTAGACAAACTAAAAGTTCAGAGATGTCCAGATGAAAGTTCAATTGGTTTTTGAGCTCCATAAGAAAAAATCAAGTAACTAGTTATATAGCTCTTCTTATCAATATTCAAATAAAAAGTACCATTGGCAAGAGACTAACTCCTATCCAATTTCACATTCGTCACAAGTCTTGCAGTTTTTCTGACTTTTTTGGAGACCAAAGATATTATCAACTTGTTCTATGCAATATGGAAACGTCACTTATAAAACTTTAAGATTAATATCACACAATTCTACGTATTTCATAATATACAAAACCGTGTTTAATTCAAAACCCGTCTATAACACACTAGATATGTTTTATCAAAGAAGTTCACTTATAGCCTTAACATATAATAAGTTAGTTAGCTGTTATTTTTACTACTAACTTTCATATTTTATCATTGGCATTAAAGAAAATTAAAATTTCTTGTATTTTCAACTTTTTTTGCCGTCAAGGTAAAGTACTTATGCTTTGAAAAAATAGTAGTTGCGTTTCATCCAAATAAATCTATTACGCTAAAAATTTGAAAAGCTATTTATTAAAAACTAACAAATATTGGTAGGTACATATCACAATGCCTTATACTGTTAGTCAATGTGCCATTTATTGAACCAAAAATTAAATTATTTTGAGTGAATTTAAGAAATTTGCTTGGGTCAAATAAGTATTTAGTAATTCTATTTTTCTTTAATTCCACTTCATATTTAATGCTACTTGGTACACAGTTTAGGTATTTTTGATTGTGTAAATACCAACAAGGACGTGAGGATATTGGAAAATATAGATTTATTTATATATTCATATTTCTAAATATCAATATTAACGAGGCTATATTTTATTTCCCTAACCTTTGGAAAATGAGTCACATTTGAAATTGCTCATTTTGATGTCAACATGCTGTAAATTTGTTTTTTTAGAAAAATCTAGTTGAAGGTCTTTATTTTAAAAACAAAGCTACTGCTTTTTTATTGCCAAGTTCTTAAATAAATAACGCGCGACACCTGTTGCGATAAAAGTTTGTTTGCAATTGGATTGTTTTTGCTCGAACCATGTAATTGTAATTTAAATGGTGTTGCCATTGTTAGAGGTTGGCTGGTACATAACATGCATCTCGAAACAATTATTTTTGCATATGTAACACATTTTTTTTATCAATTTCCTTTCATTGTACCCTTTTTTTCTTTAGTTATAACGACTATTTTTTCGCAGGAAATATTGCAATTTTTATGAAGAAAATATAAATTTAGCTCAACATCAAAGTTAAAACATGTCTTTTCACGGTGCTTAGCCACCGTGGCTTTGAAAGCTATGAAAAAAAGTAGACGAACAAGCAAAAATAAGAGTGATCCTTGAATAGAACATGGAATCGATTCCTATTCAACACTTTAACTTCATTTTTTCAGAACTTTTGGCCTACCTTCTGCAAGGCAAAGACGGAGTACCTCCTGCCTTTATCACGCATTACATGTGGGACGACGTAAGAAGTAATCACCGGGTAGACCATTTATTATATCACTGCCCTGCTTTTAGCTGATACAGGCGGAAAACATTTGTACTTTATCAACCTTGAGGAAATATCTGATACTGAGCTTAAATCGCTTAATGACTTTACAACAACATCCAAAGCCTTTACGCTCAAATCAGATGTAAAGTATGTCTCAAAAATTAAACTTTTATCCACGAGACAACTTCAAGATGCTGAGGTATCACTATGGACCTATATTGGCTTATATGTGGTTACTAAAATACCACTATAAGCTAACCTAACTTAGGACTTCGTTAATTTCTAACCTAACTTCTCTAATTTGTGGAAATATAATTCTTCAATATAATGACGAAATATACATCTTGAAGAAACTTTTCCTTGTTTTAAGTGCACAGCATTTATTTTTATTAAAGGAATCAAGTAACTTGTTTTAAGGAAGACATAACTTTAACTTCAACACTTTTTCCTTAAATTTAGAAATCATTCCTAAAACAAAGGAAACTTTTGTTAGGTGTAACTATAAAAGTTTTGATTTGATTTGATTGTTAAATGCTATCATTTACAAAACATTTGACATCGAATCCTTTTTTATGTTATGGCCAGTTTTATTTTATGCTAACAAGACCGACTGCTTCTTTATAATTATCCATGCAGAAATTTTGTTGTTCTTTACAAGTTACCTTCATTTAGAAGTTTTTTACTTTTTCGAAAACAATCGATTGCTGCTTAATGCCAAGACTTCTCATTTCGAAATATGTTTGATTGTCTTTATACAAAATCCCATTTTTATGATTGACTAATTTTTTCTGTGAAATTTAATTGCTCTTTATGTTGCTTGACATAACTTTTATTTTTGATTAACAATATGCCTTGGTCATTTTTGGAATTTGTTTCCTTTTTTCGGTCTGTGAAATTTTAAACAACAATCCACTCATAGACTAAAAACTGTGCGCACTTTTTGTATATTGATGATTTTTTACATAACTTTTACAACTTTATGGCTGTAACTTTAATGTTTATTTTTCTTTTTACCATAATTATATTTGCAACATTTTTCTCCACTTAAGCTGTACCTTTTTTTTGTCATTTTGTCAGACGCTACTCATTTCGTTCTACTGTGCAGTCATTTGTAAAATTTGTTGTATAAAAAAATTGTCTCGTCATTCTTTAACAATCCATAACTCTGCACTCTACTGAGTTATTTACAACCCTTCCGCTACACCCTCTCTCAGATTTCTTATTTATAACTATTTTGGCTGAGACTTGCTATTGTTGGTACATTCACCTCTTTACTACTTAGCTATATTTAGCTGTTGTTGTCATTGTCATTATTGTTGTTATGGTTGCTGCTGCTAACAGTTGACATAAAAATGGGCTTTTTATGCGTTTTTAATAATTTTGTGTAGCAGTAAAAATTGTTAAATAATTACCCGCAAGTTAAGTAGCGGTTTTTAAACTTAGTCTTTCGTTAACTATGCCAAATTCTTTGTTTAATTTTATGTACTTTTTTTTTGCTTAGATTTTAATTTGAAAAAATCTAGGTCAATAACTAGTTGCAAAAGTCGTCTACTATGAGTAATGAATGCTTTGGAAAAAAGGCAAAATATTGTGACAATATTGTTCTTTTATTGCTCTAGGTCACATTGTTTGGACATTTATGATTTTTTTTTAATACATATAGTATATGCATTTTCTCATATTTCTCCCATACATTTTTATTTATTAGTAATAGAACATAAAAAAAAACACCTTTTCTGTTTAAAAAGGCTTTATTATTGTAAAAAAATATGTTTTTTATTCCATTCTCCTTAGTTTTTGTTTCAAAAATCTTCAAAAAGTGTCAAAAAAGTCGAGTCTGCAGTTATTTAAAGAATGACTGATATGTTAAGCTATAGACAAATAAATAGCACACTTTGTGTTTTGTTTATTAAGGGAAGAAATTAATTGTATCTATAAAATATAGACATTTTAAGACGTAAAAACAGCTGGACACAGAAATAGCATACTAGTAAAGACCTTTAAAAAGGAAACCAACGCATTGAAAAACTTACTTGACACAACTTATATTTACTTCGAATGTTAATATTTTGTAGTATAACCACGCATTTTAATAGATACTTGACATCTATGTGGCAAGCTCTCCACCAGATTTTGGCATCTTTTCTGCGGAATGGAATACCAAACCTCGTAAATTCCTGCCAAATGTTCGTCTAAATTTTTGAATTTGTTTTGACTAATCTTAACTTTAACATCATTCATCATTATCTTTCATAAAGATAAAGAAAAATACAAATTCACTTGCTGCAATTAATAAATTTCAAGAAGTACTTCAATGTCTTGTAGTTTATTGTGGTTTTAAGAAAAAAAAAATCAAATAAATTTAAATCGACAAAAAAAAAACATCAGAAACTTGAGCTGTTGATGATAAATTTAAATATTCAACATGTTTCCCCCTTGTTTTAAAATTTACCTACATATACGGCACAACCAAATCGACTAAAAAGTCTTTTAATAAATAATCTTTAGTTATCTCTTGTAGCTTCTTCAGAACACGACAGCTCTCAATACTGCTTTAATAAAGATTTTGAAAAGCTGTACCATAAACATAACCTATTTATATCGTCTTATGGAATTTTGGCCACAAAACTTCCCTCCATTTTGACAATCAAAAATGTTTACAAAACCATTTCCTTGTCAATAAATAAAATTGAAATTGTCGAACATTTGGTTATGCATGAGTAATATTAAAGTATTGGCGAAAAGGGTTGCGAACCGTCAAAGCACGTTTGGTTGGTTGGTTGGTTGGTTGGTTGGTTGAGCATTGTTTTAGACCACTGTCAAAATCTACGCATTCACTTGCATTACTTCCACCTACAAAACGTCCTAAATAATAAATATACCAAAATTGTTGTTGCCATTTTTATTTTGTAAACAAAAACAGTTTGTACGAAAAAATAAAAACAAAAAAGGAAGCAAAACTTTTCGTCTTTTTTTTCAGTTCTGCGTGTGCAACAAAGCGTAACCGTTGACGGTTATTAAACTAAATACGATGAAGAAAAAAATAAAAGCAACATTTGTAAGAATCCAGCAAAGCAATTTAAGTTAAGTTGTAGTTATTGCGATGCCTGAATGCGTTGCGTCGTCTCTGTTGACAATAGCGGCATGTTGCTGCTGTCTTATTGGCAACATATACGATAATTTTTTTGCCGTCGACGTCTACGAAACAACCCCGTTGTTTTAAACTCTTATCCGTGGTTTGGTTTATTTTAACTCTTTTTCAACTTTTCGTTCTTCTTTTTCTGCACCAATATTTTTTTTGCTTTATAATTCTTATTTTCTCAAGCGTAGTTCCGCCTTTGAGAAAGCACACCCTGTATCGATTTGATCTTTTTCTTACTGTTTCTGACACGACTGTTTCCTTGCAATAATAAAAGAATGTGTAAAATCTATTTTTTTTTTAAATAAATACTGTGTTTTACTTCTTTATAATGAAGACAACTTTAACTGTCTTCTTGACTAGGGTCTTATAAGTGAGTGTTTTGGGCATATAGCTTGTTAAGTGATATCCAGAATTTTTTACAGAATTGAAAAATTTTACTGAGATTATTGATCTCTTATGGCGAATATAGTGGAGTGAATTTGCGAAAGAGTAGCTCAAATCTAATGCCTTATTTTAGACTTCTATCGAATTTTCCAACATATGTATTTCGTCTGCTTCAAATTTTTCGACTGTTACAGCATTCTTTAACTTTTCACCATTTCGATATATTTCAACTTTTATAAAATTTATCGACATTTTCAAAACTGTTCGATTTTATAACACTTCAACTTTGCTCGACTTTTGTAAATTTTTTTGGCTTATAATTAGATAAAATACTATGTTTTATAGAAAACGAGGTCCAAGTTGTTCCGATTTGACGTTTGATTTCATGGAAATGGAATCATTTTGGACTTGCTTTTGACTTAAAAGCGATATTAATGTGATAGCTCGATTCATTTACTTCAGCAGTTTTCGTTAGCTGATTTCGAATCTGAACTCAGAATTGCTCCATCACATCAGGTTTTCGAGATATCCTAACCTAAAAGTGCTAAAACAACACTGTTTCACTTGACTGACTGACTTTTTTCCAACATTCAACGCTTTTCAACTATTTACTTCAGCAGATTTCGATCTCTTCAACATTTTTTGACTTTTTCAACGTTTGTGACCAAAAATTGAATAATTGTTTTTCCGTGTCTAATATTTTTTTTATTTAAGTCGGACTTCCCGAGTAAATAAAAAAACTGCAAAATAAGAGTTTGGCAAAAAAAAAATGTACTATGAAATACTTAAATCGACTTTATTTGGGCAAATCCTCCTATCCTGGAAGATTTTTTTATCCGTTACAATATGGAACATAATATATTTTTCGATTTAAGGCATAATTTTCAAGTACACCATTAAAAAACTATTTCAACATCTTTGAATGGCAAACCACAGGAAAGTGTCATCAAATCTTGAGGTGACTCCAATTTCCAATTTACCTACTGTCACTGTCAAATATTTCTACAGAACTTTAACTTTTAATAATATTTCCAAACACGGACTTAAAAATGTGATTATGATTGATCGTAATTTATACAAAAAACAGTTTGAAAGAACATGAAAAAAAGTACAAGATTCTACATAGCTTTCAGGCTCAAACTTATTGTTATTTACAAAAATACTGTCGTTTCAAAATAGATTTGTATACATCTTATTTCTTGTGTATTGTCTGACCGAAATTTTTGTCTGCTAAACATTATGATTTGCATTCATTTGCAATTAATAAATCATGACATAGCAGTAGTCCAATATACGCATCTTAAATGCCCAAACTGACTGTAATTGTTGGCAACTTCTCCATGCAATTATAGCCAATATATCGCAGTACATCATGCCATACCAACAACTGCATGATGATGAGTGTTCGTATATGCGTGCTTTCATGTAAACAGGAAGCTACAAAATATCAAAGTATCACATAAACTCCATGCTAACAATACGAAAAGGAAGCATAGCTTCAGCGTTATAACGAAAATACCCGGCAATTATTTGTTTATATTTTGAAAGCCACCAGCCAGCCAGTTGTTAAAAATGTAGAATATAGAGCCATGTGTGCGCTTGCTAAAAGGCATCTTTATCAGGCCTATTTTTCAATTCTAGGAAAAAAATTCACATAAATCATTTTGAAAAGAAATAAAACTAAACTCTTGCTCTCTTGATTTTTCATTAGAGCAGCTGTGTTACAAAAAATTGCAGCAACACTTTTAACATTCTCCGCCCAAAAATCCATTACATCCAACAGTATGTCGCACGATAAAAAGATGCTCGACCGTGAAGCCGTGCGCTCTGTTATACAACAATGGAATGCAAATCGTTTGGATCTATTTGCGCTCTCCGAACCAGATGAGGTGAGTTTTGAATTATCACAGCATTTTCTTGTGATATTATTTTCACACTTTCTCTTTATATTTACAGAATTTATTATTTCACGGCGTTATGCGTTTCTATTTTCAAGATGCTGGACAAAAAGTGGCCACAAAATGTATACGCGTTGCGTCTGATGCTACCGTAGCTGATGTCATAGGTGAGCGCCACTTGACACAGTAGCTTTTTATCATTTTTTTTTGCGCTTAACCTACATTTTCCACTTTGTATTTTTTTATTGCTTTATGCTCTTTCCTTCAGACACACTCATTGAAAAATTCCGTCCAGATATGCGTATGCTATCGGTACCAAATTATGCCCTCTACGAGGTGCACGCAAATGGTGAGGAACGCCGTTTGAACCCCGATGAGAAGCCACTGCTAGTGCAACTAAACTGGCACATTGATGATCGTGAGGGTCGTTTTCTGCTAAAGAACATTGACCAGAAGACAACGGTAAGCGCAAGCGAAGAGAGTAATATTCTCAACGCCACTTGAAGTTAATTTACCATTTAAGTTGATTAACTCTAAGCAGTTGCATATTTCCCCATTGCCATTGTTACTTTTAACATGTGTACATGTTTTTGTTTTACTTTTATTCTTTTGTTTGTGACCCATCTACTCTGCTTCTCTTCTGTTTTTTAGCCCATCGAACAATCAGATATGAACTTTAAACGAAAACTTTCAAAGCGTGAAAAGAAGGAACAAAAAAAGAAAGAAAAACTTGCTAAATTAAATTCAGATTCTAGTAGCAACATACATGGTGGTAATGGTGGTTTTGGCAACAGCGGCACCAATGGTATAGATTCAGAAACACAGGTGGCGGGAAAACTTTACACTGAATTGCCAGAAACTTCCTTTACACGTTCCATATCAAATCCAGAAGCTGTTATGCGTAGACGACGACAACAGAAATTAGAGAAAAAATTACAACAGTTTCGCTCACGTGATGGTGGGCCCGACACGGGTGGCACACTTAAAATCTACGGCGAGAGCCTATGCCAAGATGTACCCTATAAGACGTTATTGCTTTCGATACGCGACTGTGCGCAAGCAGTTGTGCGGGAAATGCTGTCGAAATATGGCTTGGACAAAGCGGATCCCATGCATTATTGTTTGGTTCAGGTATTTACATATACGAGCGCTCAGTTTGTGGTAGTTGCTTACTGCTGCGGTTCAGTTTAAAATTTTGCTGTAGAAATTTTTTTTTTTTATTTTTTGCATTGTATAGAAAGAAGTTAATTTGTGTTTATTTTGATTTTAGGTTAACAGTGATGGTACCGAATATATACTGGATGATGATGAGTGCCCTTTGTCTATATTAATGAATCATCCAACATCAAGAGGTGAGTACATACATAATTTGTTTTGAGAACATTTTTTATTTGGAATCGATGTATTTAAAGTTCATTTGATTTTCTGTAACTTGGCTTAAACTCTTAAGTGCTTTAGAACAGAATGATTTTTTTTGATTTTCTTTTTGAGTCCTCAAAAATTAAATCCTTTTGATGTCCTCCTTGCAAAACATTTTTTATATGGATATCTTTTAAAACTCTACACACATCATTCAAATCATTTTGTCATTCCGTACGTAAGACATAGAAGAGGATGTGATTGGTATAGAAAACTTCTTGTTCATCTCTAGCTCCTGAGTCCATAAAGCCATATCCATCTGTCTGTGGAGATCACGATTAAGGGGGGAAAACGAAGAGTAAATATAGTACATGCTACATCTTCAATTTTTATTCGTGGGATTAAAAATGGGTAAAATTGGTCTACGCACACGCCCACCGCCCGTACAAATAAAACCTTTGCTACGGTATACCGAGGAAGCTATTAAAGAGAATGCAACTAAATTTCTCTCAAATACCAGTATTGATTCAGACTCGGACTAAGCAACTATTAGAGAGACCTCCCTTGCAATCAAAAACTTTAAAACGCTATACTGAGAAAATCTTCTAGATAAAAATTAGGCAAATTTTGAAAAGAGAGTGTTGAACTTCTTTCATAATTTAGAACTTTAAATTGTTATACTTAGTGATTTATTTAAGGCAACCCAATCAAATTACATACAAGTACTAGGACTGTCTAGGACAAGCCCCTAGCAAGAAGTGGGCCGATTTTGACATGGGCCTTGGAATCGCATGTGTATGCAAAAGCTTAAAAACGCTCTATTTATAGCTATTTAATTAAATTTCGCAAATTTGAAATCGAAATATCTGAATGTAGTAAGGGTATTTCATTTTTGACGATGTCAAAGGCAATGTCATTACCTTTTTTTATTTTTGAGCCAATTTTCAATTTATTTTGCCAAAACTATTTTGACAATTCCAAAACATCAATGTCAGTACTAACTTATTAATTTGATGAAACCCTGAAATTCAAGCTAAACTACCCTTAAAAAAAAAAAAAGAACAATGAAATTCTTTCATAACATAAATTCTTAGTATTTCAACAATGTAAATTTTTTTTAACAAGCTCATTTATTCAACATATCTTTCATATTGTTAGTTAGAATTCCTCGCTCTTGACGCCATCATTGTAAAGTAATTCAAAAATATTTGCCATGCGACAGGTAGTGTACAGGTAAACAAACCGAACAGGCAGCACGTAAGCACAACCAACATAAATACTTTCATTCATTCATTTGTTTATTTATGCATTCAGGCAGTCAGTCTCTTTTACAATTAGGCAATGTTTTATCAATAATTATGTTTAGTCTAGTCTCTATTGGATGGTAATAAAATTTCGAAGTTCGCATTATTTTTTTCACCCAAAAATTACTTTTTTGTCGTCTTGGAATTATGTTTTCATACCAAAATGCAAACAGTTCTAGTTTGTTTTCGGTACCAATAGTTGGCGGTTAATTGAACGGCGGTGTATTAAACGTTTCCAAAAAGCTTAATTTTTTGCAGACTTATCTTTAATATGCATTTTAACAAATCAAAGGAATTTTGTGATAGATTATGTGAGTGCTTAAAAAATCCTTAAATAATTTTGATAATACATCTTGTTTGGTTACAAATTCGATCATTATTTTTATTAAATCAATAAATACTCGTGTTGTCTAGTGATACTATATAATTGGGCTGGTTGTCTTATTGCGTAACCATCTAATTTTTGGCACTTTATGCCATATACGACTGTGTGCACAATACATATTTTTATCGTTTAAATTTTCGAAAAAAAAACTTAAATTTTTGACATTACGAATATGCTGAGTTTTCTCAAATAACTTAAACCAATGCTACCAATTGATCAAAGATTTTTGGTACTAAATTTATCGAACCTAAAGTGGTTATGTCCTAAATGCAATGTTTGTCTAAAATATTGTTATTATATATTAAAATTTGTGAAAACAATTCAAATTTATCAATCAAAATGCTACTTCTTTAGTACATAAACATAAATAAAGTTCAACTGTTGTGTCATATTATTACCTCATGTTATTGATAATATTTTCATATCTTCTAAACTGATAGCTACTGATTTGAATGTAAAAAATATTTTTAACTTATTTAGTACACTTAATGTTATATTTTTCGCAGCTTGATTTTAAGTATAAAGAAACTCTCTTCGTTGTTTAGCTAAATCATAATAACTATGTAGCGTATAGAAATTAGAAACTGCTTATATTTAATACTTGTAGAGGAATTCTTCAAAACCATTTTTTATGTATGTATTTGTATATCTTTGGCATTGATAAGGGTAGACGGGTTGCCCAGTAAACTTATTTACGAACACGCATAGATCAGAGTTGTTCATTTGCGATACTACTCCCACACCCATTTAGATTACTTAATAAAAAGGAAAAGATTGCACATTTTAGTGTTGACATAACTAGCTAGATTGTTGAAAAGAAGCTCCATAATTATCTAAAGCTACATAAGATGTCCTCAACCCTCTTGCCTCCTCCACTTCGTAGTAACAGCTTATACAGAACACCCATACGCTTGTCTTGTTTGGCAAAATAAATATTGGCCCCCGGCTCCTCTAGATCTATGAAATCCTTTGAATACTTAAAATCTGGATTCGGTTAGATTAAATGCAAGTGTTGCCCACTTATCGTCGGGAAGTAGAGGCTTTTATGCGACATGTCTTGCGATCTCGTTAGCCTTCTCGTTTCCCTCAACACTTCTTTGCCCTGGCACCTAGCAAAGAACAAGTTTGATTACACTAACAAGCTGAGGGGTTTGATAAATGCCTAAATGTATGAAAATGTTAGCATTTCTCGAAAAAATTAGACTAAAATAGTGCTGCAAGCTGAGCTCATTTGAGAAAATATCGCCCCCACTTTTAAATGACTTTGAAAAATCCTCTAAAGTGTTCTACATTAAGTTCTGTTTAATATGGAATGTATGGGATTTCCCATTGTTAGTTCAAATCGACTAAAATTTCTTAAAGTTAGATCAACAGCATCTAAAGATGCAACGTAGGATCATTTCTTTTATTTTCTAGCAACCTCCCTGAAAAAACAAAATACC
This sequence comes from Meiosimyza decipiens, assembly GCA_963680825.1. NCBI lineage: Eukaryota > Metazoa > Arthropoda > Insecta > Diptera > Lauxaniidae > Meiosimyza > Meiosimyza decipiens. The sequence goes on from OY804259.1 coordinate 11,663,429, forward strand.
GGAACTGCTTGCTATACGCGTATAATTTGAAAACATTTAGGACGGTAAGAACTCATAAGGATTCAGTTTTATTGCAAAAGGATCTAGGTTATGTTTCGGAATGGTGTTAGAAAATTGCATAAACATATCAAAATGTAAGAGCATTAGTTTTATCAGATTATTATCACCTGCATATCATGACTCTAAAATAAGCTTGAAGTGTGCTTCCTGCTTCATCCACTGTTTGCAGTCCATAAGCTAAACCTATCCCAAAAAGCGGTAGCGTAGAAAATTTGTGAAAAGTAAGAAATTTTTGTCTAAATATTGTAAACAAATCGCATATTGGAAACTTTTTAAAATTCCTAAATTGTAGGAGCAAATGAGTTCTTGTTTTTCAGTGTATTTTTACAAACAGCTGATTATTAAAACGTATCTTCAAAGTAAATATAAATTAATTTACAACAGGCTCCCATTCAACGCATGCGTTATAAAACAAATTTCAATGTTGCGAGCGTAAAAAGGACACTTGTTAAATTTTGTCTATATTGAGAAGTAAAGAGAATAATGCTAATAAAATCAATTTATTCTCATTTTGTTTGCTTTTTCTCTTTATTTCTTCATTTCAATGACATTTTACTCCAGTAGTAAATATGCGGGTTGATTCAAAATGTTCCCAAAAATGGTACGTAAAACAAAAATTAAGAATCGGTGAAGGCTTATTAGTCTTATTTTCTTCTCAAGGACCCTGTTGACCACTTTATTCTCTCTCTAGAATATAACATCTTCAGACTAATGTTTGATCTTTTCGTAAGCTTTTAAAAAAATGTATAAAATAATGTTCTTCAGTTACTTTCACCCCGAAAATAAAATGCACAACAACTTGAAAGTATGTTTCAATATACCTTTGAAAATAGATGTTTTGGCATTCAATTACTTCTCGAGCTGGTAACTAAATAGGATCTAAAAAAATCTGATGCTGCCGCGGGCAACATTTACATGAAATAATCTTTAAAAAGTGAATGGAGTGAATTAATGTATCGCTCCATATAATTAATTGATTCACTTTTTCAAATTTTCTGTTCTATTTTCAATTTTCAAAAACCAAACGCTTAAAAAATCACCCGTTATAAATAGTGTCCTTATTCTACTGAAGGTGCTATCTAGCATATGAGTAATGCGAGGTAAAAGAAAAATGAACAAGAGAGAGCAAGAAGAGCATATATTAAACAAAACGTTGAATTCTCCAAGCTACTTACTCATGATAGCACCGGCATGTGCTTTATTGCGCTCCCCAAAGGGATTCCATTCCACTACAGCAACAAAAACAAACAACAAGTTTTGCCTAAACAGCGTAATAAAGAAAGACATAAAAATTATCATAAAGACGACGGGAGAGCTGGCATGCGGTTCATTATTGGGTGGGTGGACTAACTGATGGATGCAAGAATTTGACGCTATGTTGTTATTACAAATTGTTCTTTTATTTTTTCTTGTTTTATTTACAATTGCACCATCCATAGTCTGCTTGTCTACCTATTACATTTATCGCTCTCTCTGTCACTTTTTGTGAGAGAATTCAATATACTCTTGAATTGTAAAGAGTCTATACCTTCCAGTATCTACTTGTTTATTAGTAGCAAAGAATACTATAGTTGGAGTTTTTAATTAATAAACAAGCTAACATAAGGCAGCCGCAGGTTGATTTCATGTCCAACCCCGCTAAGTGGAAGGGCAGGTACCTGTTTCTCTAAAAGCACGCACACAAAGATACTAACACTCACCGATATGCCCTGGTTAGCTAACGATGAGCGCGCGTTAAATGTTATAAATGAAATAATGTTGTAATACTTACAACGTGTTGTTGTTGCTCTTAAGTCTTATCTACACTTTATATGCCCCCAAGGTAAACTCCTTAGGTATTCTCCATTCAGTTGCGGGCTGTACATTTATCTGTATTTCCATCTGTATTTTTATTTTTTTCGTTATATTTGCCTGTTTGTCTGTTTTAATTGTGCTTGCACTCCAAGTTCATGTTTTTATTCAGTAGCAACGATAAAGAGCGTCATCCCACACAACCGCAGACACGCAACTTTTTTTGTTTCTTCACTTTCCCTGTTGAAGTACAACAAGGATTTTCCTTGTGTTCATCAATTGTTTGTTAGCGTGGTGGTCGTTTAGTCGGTCGGCCGCTTGGTTTTCCATTTGGAGTTTCGTCTTTTCTCACTCTCTTGCCAAGGCTCTTTCGTCTGTTGTCTCTAGTAGTCGCATATATACGGCATACTTATCCAGTACGGAAAATCTCAGTTTCAGTTCCGATCCAATGGTGCTCGTGTCTGCACCTAGTTTTCTCAAAGAAGATGCTTGTAAATTGTGCAATATATATTTTTTTAATTATCAAAGGCATCTTTATTTAAATTAAATTAAGTGTTTGGCCATTTTTTTCGATTTGTATTTCTTTTGATATATAAGTTGAATTTTTTCGTTTCTGGAATTTCGATAGCATCGGTTTTTGAAGTGTTGTGTTTTCTCTTCAATATAATGCAATCAAAGCATTGTGTTCTATTTATCTATTGATGTGCTATCGTGTGTATGCGTGTATTTTAATAGCAAATTAATAAATTTTTCGGCTTACAAAAGAAAGCAGCAAATACTTCTGGTAAAGATTTACATGTGGATAGTTCTTACTGCTGATTGCTGCCTCTCCTGTTTGTTGCTGAAAATTGATGATTTCAATTGTACACCTGATTGATATTTTCCTGCAAAATGATGGATTGGGGCATCAGGCGTAAGTGATTTTGATTAAAGTTTTTGTTTTTTTGAAAAAAAAAATGTTCCTCTACATACATAGCCAATCATTGCTTTGAAAAAATTTAAAAAAAAATTTCGATCACCGATTGATTTCTAATTTAAAAATAAATTTGTTTCCTAAGATATGTAGTCAGCATTTTTTTCAACTTTTATGCTAAAGTGAAGTTTAGTGAATGATCTACAGCAAATTTAACTTTTGCAAACGCATGAGATTTCATTATTTTATATGAAAATATAATAAGTGCATTTTTTCCAATATTATTTGTTAAAGAAAACGTACCTCAAATGACCAACATTTTTATGCCCAAAACTACAATCTATTTTTACAAATTTTCATTTACTATCGCTGGATTTTGAATGTTCTCTTTAAGTTGTAAAATACTTCTAAGTTTGTTTACCTAAATCCGTTCTTTTAACTAGTCTGGTGCCGGTCTGGTGCAAACAAATTTATAATCTTTTGAAATTATTCGTTTGCCGAAAATATACCGGAGGAAGTCATCATCGCCCTGGCAGTGTGTGCAGTAGTTCTATCATTTTGAAACCGTATCTCCTGATTATCTTCGATCGTTGTGTGTTAAAATTTTTCGGCTTTAACTTTCTCACTTTCTGTGAACTTTTTCAACTTAAACACCGCACCAAACAGTGAATGCAATTGATGCTGATGTAATTTCCTAAGTTTCTCAGTATCCGAAAACTGCAATTTTGTTTTTTGAAGTTCTTCAAAAAGTTTTTATTATCTGTAGCTAGGTGTTGAAATCAAATATATATAATGGATCTTGTTTGAGGTCTTCTGAAACAATGTTTTGATCGAAGATAGGTTCTACCTGATTAATCCTAAAACACACTCCCCTGTACAGCTTGCACTGCTCCGTCAGTGCGTCAACCACTTCTTGCTGGAAGATCCCCTACTCATCCACTTTTTTCAAAGCTGGACATCATTGTAGGCATTTAATTCGCCAAAAAAATGCACTTTGACCTACAAAAAAAGTGAACAATGTGTTTTTCATACTCCGCAGTTCTTATGTTAGTTTGACAAAATTTTGCAATAATGCATGCTCCTTAAAATAAAGTGCAATAAAATGGGCAGAAACAGCTACCGGATACGCTCACTTTGAATAAAACTTTATTGGATAAAATATTCTAATTTCCACAACAAAAAATTTATAAAAATTTCCAGAAGCTTCTGTTTATTACTAAGAATGAATTAGTGAAAACATAGGCGGACACACTCACCTATAAGTTGAATTACTTAAACTTATTAAAAAATTATTAAACTTTTCAAAAAACACTCATAAAGTTAAAATAGGCGAAATCGACTTCCAAACACTTCCGTTGCCAATAAAACTTTGAAAAAGAAAATAACTAAATGTCGTGACATGGCAAATATTTTTTATATAGTTTTTTCGCATGTATTTAGTGTACCCATAAGAATATCAGTGTAGCCAATTCTTACTTTAAGTGAGTGAGAATAAGGTTGGCTCTAGTAGTCGTATATATTAATGCCTCATTTACCAAATCGATTAACTCCATATAACAAAAAGTCGTGAAATACAAATTGAAGCTTCCATGCATTGTGTATGACCACAGAAAAATAAATTTTAACATTTGTAATGCTTAACCCATTTTTAGGTCAAATTTGTAACAAATGCGAAATGAAATGAAAAAAATGTGAAAGTGAATTGATTTGGCAAGTGAAGCATTCATATACGGCATATTTTTCCAGCACAAAAGCCTCAGTTTCAGTTCCGATCCTATGGTGCTCGCATTTGTACCTACTTTTTGCAAAAAAGATGCTCAAAAAGTCTGCAATATATTTTTTTTAATATAAAGGGCATCTTAATTTAACTTAAATTAAATGTTTGAGTATTTTTTTTTTTTTTTTTAATTTTCAAATTTGTATTTCTACTGACAAGTCTCTGAGTTTGTTTTTCGTTTCTGAAATTTCGAAACCATCGGTTTTTGAAGTGTTGTGTTGTTTTTTCTCTTCAATATAATGCAATCAAAGCGTTGTGTTCTGTGTATTTATCTATTGCCATTGCTGTTGTGCTATCGAGTGTATGCGTTTTTTTTAATAGCAAATTAATAAATTTTCCGATTTACCAAAGAAAGCAGCAATTACTTCTGGTAAAGATTTACATGTCGATAGTTCTTACTGCTGATTGCTGCTGCCTCTCCTGCTTGTTGATGAGAGTTATGATTTCCATTGTACGCTTGATTGATATTGCTGAAAGTTGATTGATATTCTGCTGCAGAATGATGAACCGAAGCTTCAGTAGTAAGTGTTTTTGATTTAAGTTTTTTAAAATAAAAAAAGCAATCAGTGAGTTGCGAAAGTTTGAAATAAAAAAGAAAATTTTCGATAATCATTTTTTGAGCTTGAAGTATAGTGAATGATCTACAACAAAATTAACATTTACAAATGCATAGTATGATGTTGTTTTATATGGTAATATGCAGTTTTTGTTTTTTTAGTATTGCGTGTGAAAAGCAATAGCCCTTAAATGTCCACACATACAGGCTCTTTCCACAGCATTTCCAATGACTATACGCAATGTTTCAGTTCCTAAGGACTAGATTTCGGTTCGTATGTTCTTAAGTTCGTAAATTGTTCCATTCTCATTTACGTAAACAAGTTTTTGAAGTAGTCCCACAAAAATAGAAGTATATTGCCATCAAATAAGGCTTAACCAATATTCAATTTTTTAGAATTTATTCGTTCACCGAAAATTTCTCGGAATACATCCATCATCGGTGGGATACCTTGTACAGCGCCCCTTTGAATCTTTCAGGTCGGCTTTCCTCATTTTTAAGAAATAGAGCCGATAACTCTTTCAACCAAACAACCGCACCACACCCTGATCTTTTGGGGCGGTAATTGGTGCTGATGTAATTCTTTGCGACTCTCAGTATCCAAAAATTGCAATTTTGTTTGTTGATAATAAAAGTATTTACATTTTGCACAAGACACAGCTGTTTAAAAAAAATTGATTCCTCATATATTTTAATTTTTTTGCTAAAAATTTTCTTGTCGAATTATAAAAAGCTTAGTCAAGGGAAGGGAGACCCATCGAGAAAAATTTCATTATGCAGAAACTAGAATTTTTTTAGTATGTTTTTATTTTGTTTGTATTTGTATGACCAATATATTTCGCGAAGCATGAATGTGTAAAAGCCCAAAATCTACACATTCATTTTTTGTTTGATTGTGTGATAACAACAAAAAAAAAATACAAACACTAAAGCCAGTCAGACTAGGTTCATTCATTGCTAAATGGGCAGTGAACTTGGTTCCGATGAGTGATATTTGCATATATATGTATGTTAAGAACCCAAGCAAAATTTTTTTCCAAATTTATCATTTCCAACTCTATCCTTTCCCAAAATTAAAATTTTCAGAAATGAATACATAAATATGAATTGTGAGCCGATTCAAATAGATAATTTTGAAAAATTTGAAGCACATTTTTTTTTGCAATATAACTTTGCTCTTTTATGATTTCGGTCAAGTTTAATTTTGACTAGCCTTCATTCGTCCTATTCCATCTATGTTTTATTCAATTCAAAGTCATATTGAGCTTAAAACACATCCTTTATTTATATACTGTATTTAACAGCAAACTTAAAAAGTGCAAAACTATTTTTTGATCTTGGATGCACTACAAAAGAAGTGATGGGTTTTGTTAATGCTTTGACACATCGCGTTCCGTGCCTTATTTTCAAGCTTAAAAGTATGCTACCTTATTTTAAACAAAAATACCTGTCTAGTGTAGTTACAAATATACGAAATATACTAACATATTTTTCGGAAAATATGAGAAAAATTAAATGTTTCAATAGCACGCCTAGGATCTTAATTTGAAAATAAATCACATTTGTATATCCTTTATATCTTCTCTTTTTTAGCCAAAGACAAAGATCTTTACATATTATTATATATAGTATTTTTTCTGATTTTCTTAACATTTTTTTATCTATTACTGAGTTAAAACTTTTCCGTTTAGTTTCTATACTATGCCTGTTTTTTTAACTTTCCCATTAAAATCATATGCCATTTTAATTAATGAAAGACTAATCAAAAATTAATTCAAATACTTTTGATTTGTAGGTACATATTTTGTTTTTTTAAATTTTACAAAGATAAAACCACAAAACATTTGTGCTACTGCTCCCATTTAATTCACTCGTAAGACTTTTAATATTATGGAAACAGTATGTCATTGCTGTATAAACTGTGATTGTCAAAATTAATGAAAAGTTGCTGTAGCCGTGGCTATCTATGTCAACACAATATAAATTTTTGATTACTGTTTACAATCTAACTATGTCAAAAAGTTGTATAAAACATACATAAATATACTATGTACATAAACCAATATTGTATTACATAAGTCATGCGAGTAAGTTTTATATTACGAGTATTTTTAGAAATACTCTGTGACGTTTAATATTACACGCTTTATTTTGTTCTATACTATTTCGGCAAATAAATCTTTGCGTAATTGTCATTATTTATTCTAATTACAATAAATTATGTCTCATTTATATTAATTCCTCACACTTTCTCCTTTTGCTTTCAGTAAGTTATTTGATTTGGCCTTTAAGCTGTTCATATTTTTGGTGTAGATTATGTTTCATTTATTTACGCCCCCTCTCGAAAAATAATTTAAACGACGATATCTATCATAGGTTCATTAATTAATCATTAATATTTCTAAGCAACACTTGATTTATTGATATTTCCTCTGCCTGGCTGCCGCTGTTGTCTTGTCTTCATTCCTCTCATCCTTCACTAATGTCCAAGAGCATCAACAGGAGAAATTATTTTTTTTTTTTTAATTATTGTTTTCCTGCTCTATACCATTCGCTTTTAAATTGTCAAGCTATTTTCTAAATGTTGGCAGTTTGTTAGTCATTTGTGGGTCTTAAAACTGAGCGTCAACATGCGACATTGATAGATACGCAAGAAAATTAATGAGTAAAATATCTTCAATACGCATTTTTAAGTTTCCGCGAGGAACGCGTGTTTTTAAAGTTATATGTAGGATATCAATCTTTAAGCAAATCTTAAACTTTTACAATATGCTGTAGCTATACTTCTGAAATTATTATTGCTATTAGAATATACTAAAGATCTTGAAATAAATAACTTTGTCATGTCTTGCTTCTATTGACAAAAACAATACACAAAATCTCAACAACACTTTTATTTCTACTTTAGCCTACGTTTGTGTGTAACGCAATTTCTTGCACTCTTTTGTACAATAAACGCTAGAAGAATATAAGAACGTTTACGCATTTTCATTAGAATCTAATTCGATTATGACGCCATTGTATGTGATAGGTTTTTCCTTTATTTTTCTTTTTTGCTATCTGATGTTCTAATGTTTGTAACCCAACGCGAAATGGTTGTAATCTTAGTTGCATCTTGCAGCATTACAGAACGATAAAAAGCTTTTATTATTTTTATGGTCTTCTTTTAGCTCGATACTTTACTTCACCTTCAAGATTTCTCGGAGTCTGCAAAATGCAACTGTTGATAATGATTATCTCTTTATTTGATGAGAGCTCCTTCCCAGTCAGCTATTTTATCATCTTTGACAAGAAAAAGGAGTGCAATAAATTGCAAGTGAACCGATTTGATTTCATTGTTGAAACCTCAGCCGAATGGACGATGTCTTATCGTGCTGGAACAAAGAAATTCTCTGTTTTTTCATTAATTTTTTTTTAAATCCTAGTCAATAATGTAACATAACACTTACCTGTGGTTTTTCTTAGTGGTCGGTTTTGAAATGTTCTTGCGTTTCTGACGAATCACTACAAAAACTCTCTTGGATTGCGCTGATACATGTCCAAATACCATTGTCAAGAGGTCACTCGATTCCCTATTGTTCCACAGTGAGTAACCGTGGCAACAATCACGCTGAAAGCATTCTCATGGTTTTAAGTTCGTACATACATAAAACTTTTGGAAAAAGCTTTAATTGACTCAAAACGCCATAGTATACTTTCTCTCATCGAAAGTAGTGGGTTTTCAATCTATTTTTACAAATTATTTTTCTATGTACAGGGTGATGTGATGGTTCTTTAACAGAATTTCTTGAGTTCTTGAGTCCTTACTGTGCGATCTTCTTCTTATTGATGTTTCTGTATCTTCTTACACACTTGCAGCGCTATAATTTCTAATGAACGCCAGTAAGTTATCGGACGTTGGCTTCGAATCGAGCCACCAATCCCCGAGTTGTTGGTGATAAAGGAGTATTTAGTCCTGAAAATTGTCGTCGATGTGTTGCATTAATTGAATTATTATTTCGTGCATACATCAACACTATTGCAGCACGTTCTTCTGAAGTGTAACTATCCATTTAAAATTTTTTTGAGTTTATCTTAAATTATCTGAAAATGAAAGGAAGAAAAAGATATTAGTTCAGAAGTTATAAGCAAAACAGATCAAATAGCGAAATTTGAAACACCCAGTTTAATGCAAATGATCCAATATTCCGTCTTTTAAAAAATGTTTGTTTATGTTTTCTCGTTGGGTGTAATGAAATTTCACAACTTCTATTTTTTTTTTTTTTTTTTGTTAAGGGAAGCACTTTGTCTTTTATTTTTCTTTTTTGCCTTAAGTGAAAATAATTTTGTTGTTTTAATTTAATAAATTTTATATCATGCTATCCATTTGTTTCACTTGTGCTATGTTGTTTTTCTTTTGTGATTTATGATTTCCGTTGCATTATTCTTATAGATTTTACATGAAAGTAGAACTTTCATTTGCCTGAAAATGGTTTTAGCATACATCACGAAACTTTATTTTTGGGCTCGATATAAGACCTTTTTTCCATAAAGACTCCTTGAAAGTGTTAAATATATATATTGTTCTCTGACAACTTTGTTAAAAAACATTATTTCCTGACAAAAATGTTTTGAGGCTTATTTTTCTGTTAATTTTCTCTGACATTTACGAAAGCTTGTTTTCTTATCGTTAAGGATTCGCTAAAAACACTTATACAAACTTACATATTTTTGCCTTGAGTTAAAGTACCTTAAACGATTTAAGGACACGCTTTGTAGTATTTTATTAAATTCGCCCCAGTGCCCGAAGACTAAACTAAGTGATAGCCACAAGGTCTGAAAAATTTATACTAGTACATAAATTAAATTATAGAAAGGATCTGTGTCCTAGGTCCGAACCATAAACTTGTAAAGAAGTAAGGAAATGTATGCCCTCAAGTATTTAAAAGATCTCAATCCAAACCTCCAGAGTGTTATTGCCATTTTGTCAAGCTACATCTCCTTTGCTTTTCTTAAAAAAAATTGTTCATTATAAAATTAGAACTAAAATATCGAGGGTCAGAAAATATATTTAAGAATAGCTGGCATAAGCGAAAAATAATCACAGAATAGTAGTCTATCAAGAATATAGATGTCAGTAAGAGCATGCTATTGCTACTGCATCCTGTTGACTGACATTACATCAGTTAGTCAATTTAAGTTTTTTATTCGTCATCGTTATCCTTTTCATTGTTTGTTTTGTTCTATTTCTTCATTTTTCTTGAGCACAACGCCTTTCGTGCTCAAGTGTTGTTATTCCCTGCTCACTTCAAAAAGATAAGAAGAAGTGAGCACAGTGGGCCACAGTCTCTGCTTGCTTGGGATTGGGGCAAAAGCAAGAACCTTCGTACAAAAATTACTATCTTTCTTTGCATATCCTTTCTTCTTTTTTCTTTCACCATTTTTTTTTCTTGTGCTTTATTTTTCCTGCTAATTTTACGTAAGCGTTTTTCGCGCTTTTGGTATATATTGATGTATGTATGAGCTTTTTTCTTCTCTTTATGTAAATGTAAAAGTTATTTTGTTTTTTGTCCCACTAAGAAAAAGTTTGCAAACTTTTTTTTTTTTAAATGGCTTGTAACTAAATGCTCTACTTAAGTTTTGAAACTTTCCGCGGTTTATTTACGTTAATCCGTTCTTCTAAGTGGTATAACAAAAATAAATTTGGTGCCGTCAAATCTGTTATAAGCAAAGGCCAAAGAATTTCGCCATATTTTTAAATCTTTAGTTCACCAAAAACTTATTGGAGGAGATAGATGGTCACCCTGGCAATTTGTGCAGTAGTTCTATCTTATTGAAAATATACCTGTTAAACTTACCACTAGGCGTAAGAAATTTTCGAGAACTGTCCAATACAGAACGGCTGTCTGTCAGTGTCAAAGAAATATGAGCCAATATCCCTTTCAGCCATAACACCGTACTTCCATCGCTGCGTTAGTGAGCTTGTGCCCTTTTCCCGGAAGATCGAGAAGAAAACAATGGAACTAATTATGAGCAACTGAATAGTGGCAAAAAACGGTCTCAATATTTAGCGCCTCTTTATGTACATATCTCGATTAGTCTTTCATTTTGAAGCCTGAAAATATGCTATTAGATTTTAAATGAAAACAACAATTATCTAGCCTGTGCTTTTTGAATAATTATTTACAAATATATAAATTGTATTAGCATATTTTTAGGCTTGTAAACTAGAGAAGACACGAGACGAATTAAGATCCATAAAGAAGGTGGTATACCTTTTGTGGTATATTAAAATGCTATTTATATGAGAGCTCATCATATTTGTAAAGGAGCCTGAATAATTAGTTTTTGTTCGCTTGGCCATCTCTGCTCTAACCTACTACAAAAAACTAAAATGAAAAAGTTTTAAATTGTACAAGTTGTGACTTTTTCAAACTCTTCAGTTCACTTTACTCCAAATTTGCCCGAGCCAATTCCTTTAGCGCTTTGAAACTTATTTTCTCACTGGCACGTTCCCTGTCTTTCCCATTCCATTATTTATATTTTGACTGTTTTTCTACCGCTATACCACTTTCTTTCAATTCCAATGGTTGGGGGGATAACATTTGCTGCTACTACCAGCAGCAACAACAACAACTACGATAGAAGTAACACAAACAACTACAAAAACGGAAACAGAACAATTCCTTTCTTTTCATATAAATAATAATTTGCTCCGTGCGCTCAGTAATCAGTTCACAGCGAAACCGTTAACATACCCGAATACATTCGCACACAGGACACACACTTTCTTTTACGTCGTTTTGTTGTTAGTGTTGACCGACTGCCGTCTTTTGCAGTCGTCTGTCTGCTCTGTCAGTAGCAAAAAATAAAAATAAAAGGAGCAATATTTAACTTCAAGTGTACATTAAATAAACGTTTAAACGATATTCAACTAAAGAACGGTTATTAATTTTCATGTCTGACGTCGTCATGCCGTTGCAGTACTAACGGCGAGCGCGAGTACAATATATACAAAATTGTTAGTGTGTTATTGTTGCTGCTATTGTTTGTGTTTAATGAAAATTCCCTAAACATTTGAATGAAATTCCTTCATGAAAATCGATATTTTCATTGGATATATAGGAAACGCATTCCTATGCTGACTAAATGTCTGTCTGTCGGTCGGTAAACGTCGACTGAACGAATATCTGTCTGCTGTCTACATTCGAAAATACAAATTACGTACTGTTTGGTTTGTTATGAGTTACGTCAGCGTTGTTGCTGTTGCTGTTGGTGTTGCTATTGTTGGTATCGTGTCAGCTTCTGTTACTCATCCACAAGGCACGAGCTTCGAATCAAAATTTCAGGCAATTACTTCATCCAAACATAAGGTATGATGATGACTTTTAATTCATTTCATTCATTTAATAAGAACTCTCTGATTAAAATGAATAATAAAATCTCATTATTGGTCGGCAATATCCATCCACTTGAATATGAGCCAACCCCACTTATCATTAATATTTTGTAATTGTTTTCAATTATTGCCGTTATGGTTTTTTTTCCATTTTTGCGTTCTTCTATGTATCAATTTTTTATCTTTCTTCCTTTTTTCATCATCGTACTGCTTCGTCCTTGAAGTATAATTGATTACCAACGATCCTTGGGGGAATTTTAGTTATTTTATACTTTCAATTGTTCGCTTATTCTTGTTCATTCCCATTATAATTAATTTTCCACCCGTCTATTTATGTTTACTTTTTCAATTTCGATTGCATTTTACCATTTTGCATCGTGCTCTGACTGCAGTGGCTCTCAAGCTGAAACATGGCACTGTAGATTTTCATACGTCATGTTTCTGTGTGAATTTCTTGTGGTTGGCAATTGGGAATAAGTAGGAAATACTTAAACTCTGTCTATCAGGCTCTAAGTGCCGTTTTAACAATGTGGGTTTAAACTTTAATAGATATTTTATTCGATAGTTTGTGTTCATGCATTAATTATTTTAAACTTGAACTTTAAATTCCGGCTAAGGTTTAAGTGGTTGTATTCATATCCGTTTGGTAGAAAATACCGAATATCATAAAAGTGTGCCAAAATTTAAATGTTTTTCAATTCAAAATATATCATCTCTTATATAATATAAATTGCCACCCCCAACTGTTAAATGTTATATTTTTGCATAAAAACTTAAATTAATTTCAATGTCGGACTTAGGGTACGTACAGTCAAAATGGTCTTGGCCTATAATGGCAGTTTTTCGAGGGCGGCATATAAAGGACGTTTTTTTATATGAATTTTATGGTATGGTAAATTTTCAATTGTTTTCCATAAATTTTATTGTATGGTTGATTTTTAATTTAGTTCCAAATCTATACTTCAATAAAATGTAAAATCGCAACCCTTAGGTCACTTGAAACTATCACGAAAAGACCGACCCGAAAATTTTGGACCGGGTCTGATTGTTTTTTCGATAAAATGGTCGAATCCCGAAAAATATTAAACAATACATTCTTATTCAGCTAAAAATGTTTATGGTACTAATGATATACAGGGTGTTCCAAACATTAATATCAAGAGGAAGCAGAGCGGTAGATAACCTCAAAAGCTATCCATGTCACCGATGATTTTTTTGCTATTTGTTTTTTTTTTCAGTGTAAGTTTTTTGACACCTCACGTGTGATTCGTAACATGTGTCAACGCCAAATGGATGACGATTCAATTCTTGATCGAAAAATTTTCTTCAGCTACGAAGCTCATTTTTGGCTCAATAGGTACGTCAGCAAACAGAATTGCCGAATTTGGTCTGAAGAGCAGCCAGAGGCTGTTCAAAAGCTGCCAATGCACCCTGAAAACTTCACTGTTTGGGGCGGTTTGTGGGACGGCGGTATCATTGAACCGTACTTTTTCAGATGAAAATCACAATGGAGCAAGGCACCGTGCGATGATTACCAACTTTTTTTTGTTCAAAATGGAAGAATTCGACTTGAATGATAATGCAGCTATTATATGTAATTGCTCTAGAGCAGCGGTGGGCATGGAAATCTAGCAAAAGGGCGCAACAACAAAATCCGCCAATAAAATTGAAGTTGTTTTGCTTTCATTGCCAAATTAGCCACCAGCAAAAAAAACCAAGTTGCACTACAAAGGAAAACAATTTCTACATTCGTCGAGGCACCTTCGCTAATTCCTTTGTATGTTGTTTTTGTTTTCATTTGAACTCGAGTTAACGCTGTGTGTTGGTTGATTGCGTTAAAATTTAACGAAATGTTTTTTTGCTTGCTTGTGTGACGATTAGCGGTTGGAGCCATGAGGGCAGAAAGTGCCACTAAGTGCCCATTGCTGCTTTAGAGCTTAATAAAACAGATATTTCAATGTTGTGACGTGAGAAACAATCAAAAAGATTTTTAAAAACTAGACGAATATAGTCATAAATCATAGTTTCTCCTTTGCACTATAGAAAAGAATTTTGTCTAGAAAATATATTTTTCGGCAAATATATAAATCAAAATCTGTAAATCATAAAATTAAAACTTTTATTCAATAATTATGATCAAAGTTGAATAGAACAAAGTTATTCTTCAAGATACACGCTTTAAAGAAAAAATATATATTCGGAGGCGAAAATAACTTAGAAATTTACTTTTGACAAGACGTTCTAATTGGATTGACTTTGTACTCTTTGAAATACTTTAAGCCTGAAAAATATGAAATTACTGCAAATTTAATTTTTACTACCCTGATGTCATATTCGCTGGAATAAGCAAAATACAAAAATGAATCATTTTCTCTACGCGAATAGGTTATGTCATGTGCAATTTATTTTTTCTATTTCTATAGTTTATTGCTCTTGGCATTTTTCCTTTACTGATTTCTTTTACGATTTCATAAAAATTGAATTTGGTGGTTCTCGGTATGTCAACATTTGGTTGCACACAGTTGTTGTTGTTTCTACAACACTTTCTACTACGCTACTCAAACTTAACTGGATATTGTAACTGTAATGGTGCTGGTGCTATGTGTCTACCCTTAACAACAACTGTGACGACAATTAAACTTTGACTATACAACACTCAAGTGCAGAGTATCTTCTTCTATGTTTCCAGTTTAAATGTCAACTGCCAAGGATTTTATTTTATTTTTTTTTTTTTGGCCAGCACTAGTGCTATGTATTCCGTATAAAGTTGGTTTTGTTTTTCTTTTATTTTGAGTTTCGTTTTTGTGATTCGATTTCTTTTTTTTTCTCTATGGTTCTGTATTCTATGAGTAAATCTTTATTTATTTGGCTTTTATTAAAACTTTTTGTTACCACTGTTTTCACATACATATGTGTATAAGTGTATGTTTAGTTTTTGGGCAGGATTTATTCAACCAATTATTTTCAATTCTAACCTAGAGGTCAATATTGACCTCAGCGCATTTGTTATGCATATTGTTGCTATAGAATTTTGGGTTAAATTTTGAATTGATTTATTTTATTTTCTTTGACCTTTGGGATTAACTAGAAAGTAAATAAAATAGGGATTAATTTTTTTAACAAAACTGTATATCTCTTAAACCTTTTTCCTTAAATTATAGTAGGCATTCAAGAAAGGGAAGTTTTCATTTTTGATGTAAATTATTAAGATCGTAGAGTTGGGAAGACCACTGTTAAACAAAAAAACTTGTTAATTTTAAAGCACGTAACTATAACCAATAAGATAATGCAATAGTTTAATGCTGGCGTGCATTCTATTCAAACATTCCCAAAACATTCTACTGCCGGTTTGGATCTTTCGGCCTAAATTAACCCATTTATTTAAGTAAAAAGCTTTCGATATCAATAAAACTAGTGTCGTTTGAAAAGTAAACTAAACGCAATAAGTTGCAACTAAGCGGCCTAAAAGTATGTTGCTTATCTTTCGGTTGACTGCTTATATTAAAATTATTAAATATTCATTGCATATTTCGTTTGAGTTGATCAGACTTACAGCAATTTATAAAGGGTGATTCAATGTGAGATTACACTTTAAATAAATAATTAAGTAAAGAAATTATGCAGCTGGTATTCAACAAAGAATGCATTTTAATTATTAAAAACTATCAATTGAATCAATTAGTTAAAAATTACAACAATATTGGTTTTTGTTCAATGTAATAATTTTTAGTTAAAAACTTCCTCTAAAATGGAAAAAATTTAGCTTACACAATTAACACATTGTGAAAAAGTCTCCCTAACCAAAAACGTTCATCTCGTACAGTGCTTAAAATGTAATCTAATAGAACCCAATCCGTGCGGAAGGTGCAAAGATCAGTGCGATTTCGTAGCAAAAAGTGTATGCCAATAACCCCAAAAAGATGCCAGAGTATCAAAGCAAAAATATGCGCGTTACTCGCAGACTATAAAGTAATCAAAAATTCAATCCAAAAAAATTAAGACTTCACCGCTGTTCGAGGCGGCCATATCGCAAACGTCGTGCAGGTCGAAGTTTGTAAACATTATAACCTCTTCAGAGTTATGTATGTTAACTTTGCTAAGAGTAATCTAACGAGCGATATATGTTACCGATCAATTGTACCCCATTTAAAAAATTGGGTTGGTTTTATAATGTCTTAATGTGACTCAAATATGGTTATATCGGGATAAATTTTTAACCACGATTTTTGAATTAAAGTCTTAGTTCCATACAATATCATTTAAACGATATACATTTTATTGATTTCACAAATAAAGTTTAGTTTGTTCTAGGTAATCCTGAGACGATAAGTCTTGTCTGTTTTGAAAATACGTAGCCCTGATCTTGAAGATGTGCCCATTTACATTTGTACATATCATTGGATATAGTTTGCATATATTGGCACCTATAGAACTTAAAACTTTGTCTCTAATGAATACACTGTGTTTAATTGATAAATTTTGATAGAATTTATGTTGAGAACTATAACTAAGAATTAAAAAACTTACAAATTTTTTTTGGTTATAAATAAGACTTATTCTATTCAATGTCCACCAAACACTTCAAAATATTGATTTAAGTTTTTCAAAGGAAAAAAAGTTTTTTATGCAACATTTTTAGTGCCAAAAAATAAATATTTTCCAACTCAATGATTTATTGTGTCCTTACTATGCTTCTACGTCCCATATTTTTTGGTTACTGTCAAAGAACCTTGAATATGCAAATTTGTTGGAAAATTTGTATTTTATTAAAATCTCAAGAGATTCAAACTTGCACAGTAGTTTCTAAC
The DNA here is from genome assembly GCA_963680825.1 of Meiosimyza decipiens. Taxonomy (NCBI): domain Eukaryota; kingdom Metazoa; phylum Arthropoda; class Insecta; order Diptera; family Lauxaniidae; genus Meiosimyza; species Meiosimyza decipiens. The sequence goes on from OY804259.1 coordinate 11,680,712, forward strand.
TTTTTGTGTAGCTACTATATATAGAATTTTACGTATTAAAGACTTGTCGATCCCCAATCACGATTTTAAGAAACTGGCAGCAACCACTTTGAAGTTTCAATGCTTTTATTTCTGCAAGTAGAATTTTTGTTTTTGTAACTTTTTGCTTCGCATTTTAACTTTTATTACGTATTTAAGATGTTAAAATAAATATGTTGGCATGCTTAAGGTCAAAGTTCATATCATACTGTGCGTCACATATTTTAAATTGCGCCTTTTTTACGTCAGTGCTGTGATGTAATAAAACATTGAAATTTATTAAACGTCATTAGTAGCATTTTGCTTTTTTACTGATAATTTTACGATAATACAAAAAAAAATGATACGCAAGTGACACGTAAATGTATATTTTCATGTGTAATGTTTGATTGATAATAAATATATTAAATTTTTATACCCCATAAGCACTGTGTCGTTTCGAATTTGAGAGGGCGTCGCAGGTATAGAGTAAGGCTATATGGGTCATTTTTTGTCAAAACGATTTCGATTTATACCGAAACGGCTTATGATATATCATGGCATAAAACTTTTTACAAATTAAAGCCGAAACTCAGGTCATTTGGGCAATATTTGTGCATTTTATTTGAATTCGAATCAACGTCACTTAAAAAAAAAGCCCGATATTAAAAAAGGTTCGATTAAAGTGGCCGATTTTGTAAGTAAAAACTTAAAATTACTATACCACGAGCTTTTTGATTAAATTCATTACGGACACGTTCAATGAAACCAGCCAGCACGTTACATGGCAGAAAAAATAATAAAAATTTATAATTTTTAGAAAATTTAACAAAGATAGCTCCTATACTTTTAATTATCTCACAAAATTAAGCAAAACTTTTTACTATTTAAAAATATAAGTTCGTCATTTTGTTGATTATGCAAAAAGATCTCTACAAACATTTCGCAAATATTTATCGCTATATATTCAAATATCTAAAGTAGTAAAATTCATAAATTTCTCAGATTACATTTCATTTCCTCGTTATATTTCACAATGCAAAAAATAAATGAAGTCAGCAAAAAACTAAAGACACTAAGCACACAAATGAAACAAAAAGTTTGAAGTATTCTTTAATGATTTGAGATTTGATGATGATGATGATGATTAAGATGTTCTCTCTCAGACTTATTCATTTATGATACCATTCTTGATTGCAATAAAAAAGAAACAATAAAATTTTCGAAAACAAAACATTGCCACGTCTTTTCATGCTTCGTTAAACATTTTATACTGAATGAGAATCAGAAATAGAAAATAAACTTTTGTGAAATACTATATACTCAGAGTAAAATTGTAGATGTATCGAGAGTTACTGTTTGGAATGTATAGGAAAAGCATGCCCAATTGTCAGATAAAAAATATTTAAAAAAAAAATTAAAATTACATTCAACTGTATTGAGATGCTGTCTGAAATTGCAACAAACTACAGTGTAGATGGAAAAATGTGCAATGTTTGGTTTGTGAATTTTTTTACAATTTCTTCTTTATTTTTTCATTGCAAATAATATGAATTCTATTGATTTCATGTTTCGATTTTGATGAAATTATTTATAAGGCTAGATTTTCCTCAATGCGTGAATCAGAGATTTTGGTCGGGAGTTTGCGGATATACGGGCGTATTCCTACAACTAAGCTTTAAGAGTGAAATATCTCAGATGTCACATGAGAACGTAGGAACTTCTAGCAGAAAATGAGCTAAGTTTCATAGTCAATCAGACCTATTTGCCTAATGTGGGTTAAAATTTTCTTAGAACGGTTTTTTGTTTTCACATTTAACGATCGACTTACGATTATTTTCACTTTTTAAAATCTTTTCTAGTTCGTTTCTTAAATTTATATAAAATCAAACGAAATTGTTAAATGCATTCGTTTATCTCTTTGCTGTAATTGTGAGAATAGTTTTTCCGCTTAGGCGAAAAATCTGTGCTTTGCTGTGTGGGGCTTGCCTCCCAAGCACAACCCAGCAACACTTCCAATTCATTTCATTTCGGTGATTGTTGTAGAATTTTGCATATTATTTGCGCTGCTGCTCATATAATCGAGCAAAGATTTTTGCCAACTGCAGTAAATCAACATAAACATCGTCAAACGATACACATCAATGAATTTTCAAAGTAAATAAACCATAGCGCTAGTTGAAAAACACTACAGTAGGTTGGGGATGATCACCAGAAGCGACTCTTCTTCCAATTCTGAAATTGGAGCAACTGTGTTCAATCGCTAACCAAATCAACAATTATTTATTTGATTTTTCAAATATGACAACATTTTATTTTACGCGTACATATGTTTATTTACCTTAGCATTTCCTCAAGTAAATTGTTCAAATAAACATTTTATTTCTTGTATATCCACATAGGTTCGATCATGTTTCACGTGAGAAGACGTCCGGCGGACTCACAACCAAGACGACGCAAGAAAAAACCATTGGGCGCATCGAATGGTGCAAATAGCATCGCAAGTGATCGTGAAGGACCAGTTTTGGTTGAGGTAACACACAGTGGTGATGGTGGCCGACGCATTAAATTAGGCAGTGATCCTGTAGAGGTGAGAAAAAGCTTAAGAATTGTGGCTTCAAATAATACTTATTGATTTTTTTTAAACTATTTTTCAGGTTGGCTCTGCGAATACGAATTGCTTGCAACTTTTTGGACCATCAATACAACCGCGACATTGTTTAATTTCATTACTGGAGGGTGTTTGCACGGTCACGCCGTTGCATACCGACGCTCTGACCTTTGTCAACGGACATCATATAACGCAACCAACTATTTTGCATGTAAGTTTTTGCTTTATTCTTTTTGCTGTTTACAAATAAACAATAGATATTTGCGTATATTAGGGGTGACATGTCAGTTAAGTTGTGTGTGTAAATGTGATAACGTCATTGCTAAATTTATTTTAGAATTTTAGATTAAACTTGAAAATTACCTTAATGAGCAACACAATTTAAATGTTACGCGCGCGGTCTACTGCATTTATTAATTAAAATTTTCCATTCTCGCGCTGTGATGAAAATGTTCAATAAAATTTTCATTGAAAGGCATTTGTGGTTTTTAAGGATTAAAGGATTTTGAAATAAGAGATTTGCTTACACAGTAATTAAATAAAAATTGTAAAAAACAAAGTTATTAGTGGTAAAATTTAAACATTTTATTTTTCTATTTATTTTTAATTAATTTTGGTGTTATTAAAAAAAATCCTCATGTGTATTAGGTTATACCATACACTTACAGCCCCTTCATGGCTAGTTACTGATTTGTGTCTTTGAGACAATGCATTATGGAGACAGTTTTCGGTTTCATGGATGGCTACAGTTTACTGTCTCCATAGTATTAAGTTCCACACTTTCTGGATGACAAAAATAATCATATTTCTAAATTTACTGGACATTTGTGGCGGAATTTGACATTTCTACCCAACATTTATTACTATAAATTTTGCCATTAAACTATTTAAGGTTCTTTTCCGATTTCCGCCTCAACAAAAAATATTTATGTACGTTTTTAACGAAATAAAGGACTCTTTCAGAAAGCCAAAACGTGCATGCCGCCCATTTTAAAATTCGGATTTTTTTTTTCCAAAATATAAATCTGAAATTGTTCGAGGCTTATTTACCTAGCCCGGCCTTTCAAGCCTCCACAGAACGAAATCTGGTGCTGTCAAGTCAAGTGAACACGGAGGGCCGCACCAACGCAAAAACTTTTTAAATTTTTCGTTTACCAAAAATTTTCTTGCAGATGGTCCATAATTGACTTGGCAATCCGACAGTGATTGCCTGCAACTTTAAGACGTTTAAAAATTTCAATCATTGTCATATACAGCGCTCCGTTGAGTCTTTCTCATTGACCTTCCTTGTTTTTAAAGTATTAGGGGATTATAGCTCTTTAAGCCATAACACCGCACCAAACAGTGTATGTTTGTGTATGCGATACATGGCTAATGTCAATCTTTGGGGTTCTCAGTACCCCAAAAATCGGTCGACTAGGTGATGAATAATGTTTTCTTAGGACACTAATATGTTTTTTTTTATTTTCTGTGAGTTTGAATAATTAAACTGTCATGGGAATAAAATTAATGGTTGAACATCGTACGTATTTATTTTAACTTACAATAACACAAAGGAAGTGAACAAGTTTCAACTTCTTTAAACCCCTTAGTTTAATTTTAGTTTTAATTATTTTTTAAGTAGTGTTTGTTCCGTAAATGTTTTCGTTTTTTTTATCCTCCCTTGTTTATCTAATGCAGAAAAGTGACGTATCGTAATATTCTGTCGAAAATCTTATTTCACGCCACGCTTACATTCTGAGTAATTTGACCTTTGGTTGAAAGTTTAACCAACATAACTCAGTCAAGTAGGGTATTTTTATACCCCATTTGGCATTTATAACATTTTGGAACCATTTTCTTTGTTAATGTTTGGACCGATAAGAAACTTAAGCATATAAATTTCATAACTCATTAAATTCCATGTCAACTGAAACCTATGCATGTATATTCTTTGAATCGGCTAACAATCCCTAACTTATTACGATTTTTCTTTTCTTTCTAAACTCTATTTATTTATCAATTGATGTTATAGTTTATTAAACTACCTATCGACTGGTGCACATATTGTTAATATTGGTCTAGAAATTCCCACAAATTATTGCGACTTTATTTTTATTTTTTTTTTTTTGTTCCAATCTTTGCTTTCATCATAATCATATTATTGCTCGTATTAGTTTTGTTTTACTTAAAAGAAAAACTAACGAAACATACGCAAATATCCAATTTGATTTAATTGACAAGAATTGCCAATTTTCCGGTTCATTGAACTTTTGGAATGAAAGAAATCAATGCATGCATAGCATATGGTATTGGTTTCCAAATAATGAGCATCATTTTGAATGTACTCGTATACGCATAAATTGCGTAAAAATGCAATTGTTTATCTTATAATCAACACACAGTATTATTGTTCAAAAGGAATAAACAAAGAAAGCAATAAAAAAAAACAAAAACTTCATTTGTTTTGTATATATGACAAAATATCGACAACATAAGACAATGACGTTGACATGTTGTATCATAGAAAGATTGTCTGACAGACATGAAATTTTGGTATTCTGATACCAATGTGATAAACTTTTGTTTTTCAGTTTTCATTACAAAAATGTTGAATAAAAAAGATAAATAAACTAAGGGGCGTTTACAGCAACAACAGCAGATTTCAATCCAAAAAAAAAATAAATCTGAACTGAAAATATCACACAATTTAAGGCGTTAAATTTAAATAATCAAAACGCCCCTATCCGCAGTTTACAAACCAGTGCGAAGTCGTTTGGATGTTAAAGTGTTAAGGCAAAAATAAAAATTAAAATCAAAATATTGTGTAATAAAACAATAAAGGTGTGACTAACAAATATGCAGCCAACAATTATGTTGCTAATTTATGTTTTGTTTTACATCAAAATAAGTTTTACATCAACTTATATTATTGTTGCAAAAATATATGATATATACAGATATCTTTCGTCATAGTGCATCTTTCATACATAAAATCTTAAAAAATAAAATTCATAAAAATGCCTCGTCTATGAAACATTAATTGGCCTCACCGTTCTGTAATATTTCTTGAAATCTACAGTGTAACATACTTGAACTGCCATTTCTGATATAAAGCAATTACTTTGGCCGATCACCTATAAAAAGCGATTAATCATGGTAAATCCCTAGTTAATAATAACATTTATTAAAATAAAAACATGTAGTCCGGATAAGTTTAATTTACAGTTTACTTTTCTTCGTAACTACTAATTTACTTTAAATATAGTGTTTATGATATGAGGCGTCAATCAGATCACCTTCCTGCCCAAAACTCAACACAATGAAATGAAATGATTCAAAAAAAAATAATTTTCTCTGAAGTCCTCTACTATTTAAGATCGATGAATTAGAATCTGGAGCAAGCAGTTGATTAAATTTTTTGCTTTAAGTCAAAACTTGAGGTTAGCATTATAGAGCTGAAAATGATCATACAAGCAGAAAAATTATATCACGTGGTGAAGCTAACATTGCTCAATTCTTAAGTTTTTATAAAAAAATATTTAAACAAACCATGTTTGTTTCAAAAAATCCTATGGAACTATCTACATATGACTTTAAAACTTTCTGTCGCTTTTACAAATTGAACTTCAAAATATGTGACTTTCGGCCCACAACACTATTATATACATATATACAATATATATACTATATATCATAACATATATTCCATATGGTAATTACCATATATTCCAATTTTCTTTAAATTTCAGAACGGTTCAGTTGTGATGTTTGGTAGAGTTGCCTCGTATCGTTTTATTGACTCACCCACAGATGGCCGCTACAACTTGGCGCTGTCGCAGTCGCAACTGGACTCAGCGTGTTTATATGAGAGGTAAGTTTTGAAAAATTCATATCCGTTTTTTGTTTTTCGAAATGTGCATTTTATTACCACATTACGCTAAATGTTGTACATTTACGATATTGTAAGCTTATTTTTGTTTCAAAATACAAACTATGCAACTATTTATGCTTTTTATTATAAATGCTAATTTTTATGTGTTTTCCTTGTTTAAAAACGATGTATTTTTTTCTTCTTCATTTTTATGTTCGTTTTACATGTTGTTGTTTTGATTGTATTTTTTTTTTTTTTGTAAAACATTAATCATGCACCCACTGTACAAAAAAAAAAAAAAAATACCGACCAACACCAACTTAACATTAACATACCAACACAAACACAAAATCAACACCTACACACTTCAATGCCATAATAAACAACAACAACGAAACATAAAAATAAAAAAACAGTCGTTCACCAACATCACCAGGATCATGGAATGATGAAGATGGCGGCTTAAGTTCGGTAAGTTTTCATAATTTTGCTCATACAACGTACAACAACAATAAATCTATAAATTTCATGCTTATATTTTATTTTTATTACCATCATTTAAACTTGACAAAACAAAACAAAAACAAAAACATCGACATTTCACCATTTAGACTCATAAAAGTGAATACGATGGTTCACAAAATCATGGCAACACTATTAACAACAACACCAACAATAACAATGGCGGCGGAGGCAACTCGGAACATTCATTAAATTTACGTGATTCTGAAGACAACAGCAAAGCGGCGGCGGCAGCACGACATCATGACGTCTACGATGGACAAAGTGTTGAATTGGGTGGTGCTGCTAATCAAGAGAATGAAACAAAATCAATATCCAGTTTAAAATCAGGTGGATCAAATAGTCAAGAAAGGTAATATCGTACGAATTAGTCTGTTGGAAATTTTTTTTTAAAAAAAAATAATGAATTTTTCTCTTTACAATACCGGAAAAATGTTAAACACTCTGAAACACTTTTGAATATTTCACTGTTTTGTTAATTTCATTTATTATACTCGTACATTGTTGTATTGTTTTGCTAATTTTGTTTTTTTTTTTCTTAAACAAAATGTATTGTTGTAAATGTGCTAAATTCATCTATAAAACAAACAAAAAATATGCTCATAACAAAATTTCAACTGAATGTTCTCATTTATTAAATTATTATATTTTTATCTTCTTTTTTATTCTCTTTAGATCTCCAAAAGTTCTTAGTGCCAGCTCTGAAAATCAAGGCCAAGAACCTATACTACCCGCTGTCTTGGAATTTCCTGAAACACATCAGGAATTCTTCCTAAGACATGTCATTAGCGAATTGGATGTTAATGCGCCACATTTTAAATTAGCTCCTGTATATTCATTGTACCTTTGTGCCAGGTAAGTTTCAAAATACTTTGATATGATGTATTTTCCTGATGGCATGATTTTCTCGAATTTATACTGAAATATATATTTTTGATGTTTCGCATGTTTGTTTTTATGAACTAATAATAGCAGAGCCTTGCAGCTTGATATATTGTTTTTATATGATAAGATACTATCAATACCAGGGCCTAATTATTGTTATTGTTGAAACCTTTTTGTTGAGCACTTTATACATTTCGTTTTCTCTTTCAAGAAAGACGCAAGGGTAGAGCAAACCTGTTTACGATATTGTTCAATTTGTTTTTTTTTTTCAAATTCATGTGGGCTTGAGCTCAGTCCAATAGTTTTTATTCAGTTTCGTGTTACTAACCCTAGAGGTTATATATTTCGTGCTCACTCACAAACTTTTCTTAGCACAGGTAATAGTCTACTTAAGCATAACTTTAAGTTAAAGTTCTTGGAAAGTCGGCTATTAATTTTCCTTAAAAAAAAAAAAACAAGTTAATTACTGAACACAACTTTCTCTTCATCGATTTTTTATTTTATTTTTGAAAAAATGTTCCGAAAGCAATCACGTTTGAGCCACACTATGGCGTATAATGACTTTATTAATTTGAATTCATTTCATCAACTTTTATTTCGGAGTAAATAAAAATTAAATTTTCCCACAAATGGCGAAAATTATTGAGCTTAGCGCGCTGTGGCGCTATCAAGTTGGAACTACATGGTTATGCACAGCTTGTCTCAAAAATTTTTCAAACATCGTCTCATATCTAGCACAATTGATTGTAACTGGCTGCATTGGCTTGATTTTCAAAAAAATATTGGCAATTTTCCTTTTGAATGTAATTGTCTTTGATGGCATGATATTGGATTCTTCGTAACCTTGCAGTTTCGCTTCTTAAAGAATGCAATCTGTATTTTTTGAAAATTAAATGCGACATTTTATGTTCATCAGTTTTTTTCCATATTAAATTCCGTAAGTTAATATTTCGTCACCCTGTGCACTTCTAAAACTCGCTCCAATTTCGTGAAAGGGTACTTTAGATAAAGAAAACCAGCAGATAAACTATAGCCAACAGTCTTTAAAATACCGCCTCCAAAACGAGCCAATAAAAGGAAACTCGCTGAGGAGGGAGCTCAAGGCTTTTCCTCAGTCAGCCTACGAAAAATGTATAAAGGACTATATCAAAAGCTGATGTAGTTTTTGCAAGCGATACTTAAAAGCTGATAAAATAAATTGCTTTTTTTTCGTTTTATTTAACATCCAAATCCTTTTTATACGTTATATACGCCCAAACTCAATTTTTGGCTTAAATTTAAAGTCTTTAGTTTTCACGATATTTCAGTGGATGTTAAAATATGAGCCCCAAATTTGCATCAAATATAAAATGTTAGCTTTTCAAACTCTGTTTAATTCTATTTTGTTATTCTCTATTAGATACCGCGCATCTACACATTACCGTCCAGAATTACAACCCACTGAGCGCGCCCATAAATTAACAATATTTCTTCATCATGTGGCCAATTTAATTTACACTGTCGTCCAGGAACAGTACTCAGATCCACGTATACTCGCCTTTTGGATGGCAAATAGTTCAGAATTTTTACATTTTCTTAAGTCAGATCGTCACATCAGCGCATTTAGCGTACAAGCACAAGAGGTGCTTGCGGAGAGCGTACAGACAGCATTTCGTAATTTGGTTAATTGCTTCCGCGTCGAGCTTTCACAAACCCTAAATCAATTTCTATCGGAGACAATCGATCATGACTCGGCAGCGGGTTTGGTACTCACCGTTTTGGGATCAGCAATGGCGTTGCTACGACGCTGTCGTGTGAATGCTGCATTAACAATTCAATTGTTTTCGCAATTATTTCACTACATTAATGTGATATGCTTTAATACGGTGAGCGATAAAAGTTTGTTGATGATTTTTATTTTCTAACTTTTTATTTGAATTTTTATTTGCGTTAATCTCTGTTTGCACATTATTTTTAAGTGATATTTAAAACTACTTTTTGTTTCCCTCTATAGATTGTTGGAAATTCTCATATGTGCACCGGCGAATGGGGTAAAGTAATGACGGAACGTCTGCAACTGCTTGAACTCTGGGCTGAACGTCAAGGCTTAGAATTGGCTGCTGATTGCCATTTGGCTAAAATTAATCAATGTGCACAGTTTTTACAAGCCCCGAAAACGTCTGTGGAAGAAATACAGCAATTGGCGTGTTCTTGTTTTCGCTTGAATTCTTTACAAATGGCTGCTTTGCTGCAGCAAGAGAAAATTCCAAGAAATTTGGTAGATACAGCTATACGTATGGCAGAATCAGTTGCTGATGAATTAACGCGCGCTGATGGGCGGGAAGTACGTTTGGAGGAATCGCCTGAATTGCATTTAGCTTTGTTGTTACCCGATGATGGTTTTAGCTGTGATGTTGTACGTGGTATACCGTCAGGCTTAGTAGACTTTTTAAATCCATTACAGCAACAAGGAATGTGCCGCCTGGCAGCGCAACCGACATCAATCGGCTTGTGGACTGTCTATATGCATCAGTTTAATGTAAGTTTTTTGTTTTTAATGAGACTACGGATTTTTTAAATCCTTCCAAATTTTCTAAATAATATTTTTAAAACACATTCAGGCACGTTCGTCAAGCGCAATGTCCAACAAATTACCACAACCCGAAGTTCAAGTTATAAAATTACACAAAAATTCGAATGGTATGGGCTTGTCAATTGTGGCTGCAAAGGGAGCTGGTCAAGAACGTCTTGGTATTTATATTAAAAGTGTTGTACCAGGCGGTGCTGCCGATGCTGATGGTCGTTTGCAAGCTGGTGATCAACTTTTACGTGTAGACGGTCAGAGTCTTATTGGTATAACACAGGAAAGGTATGTCAAAAACATACATACATAATGGAGATCTTATGTAATTCCAATGCGAAATTTTTTTTTGTAGAGCTGCTGATTATTTGGTACGCACTGGCCCAGTTGTTACATTGGATGTTGCTAAACAAGGTGCTATTTACCATGGTCTGGCAACATTGCTGCAACAGCCGAGTCCAGTAATACAACGTGGTACGTTCAAACCAAAGATTTTTAAATTTGTGGGTGAAGGTCTTTATCTAAATATGAAGTTTTAAACTCTTTTGAAAAACAAAAAACAGAACCGACATTCTTAGATTTTGCCAACATTGATTTAATGATTTTAAAAATGCAATATTCCAACAAGAAAAAGCAGGTAGACTTCGACAATATAGTTTTTTAATTAAAAAACTATGTGGGTTTTTTCATCTCCTACAAGTTGCCAGGACATCTATTCATTGCGACCACTATTTTCTTTTTAGTTCACATATTTGGTACAAAGCATGAACGTCTTGGACAATTTCGAAGTAACATAACCAAGTCAAATTTAATTGTACGGAGATTTTAATGACGAAAAACGATGTGATTTTTTCTTTTCTAATAACTTTCAATTAAATATATTTTTTGATTTGAAGCATAATTTCCTTAAAGCCAAAACAATTGAGAAATATTTTGACCTAAGAATGTAGTTAAATGTTAATAGTTTAAAAAATCTTTAAAAGTTCACTTTATGGTTGCCAATATATAATATATCATAGAACTTTGTTTATTGCATTTTTAAATCAGCCTCAATATCTTAATTTTGCAAAATTTTAATATCTTTTTTGTGTCAAAAGAGTTTATTTTGTAATGTAGTACAACATAATTGTATAGTATAGCTAGTATCGCTCTATCAATACTATGTATTTATATTCAGCAAATACTTCCATACTAAAAAAAATAGTTGAATAACATATCGTTAATAGCTTTTTAATAAAATTCCTTACATGCTGCCATTAAAAAAAATAAAATAACCATACCTAATAAAACACGCTATCGTGTGCAAAACAGAAACGGATAGTATATTTCAATTTGAACCACAGCCACGCCGACATTCACTCAATCATAATCGTTACTTTGCATCTGTCTCTGATGACAGTCTAAATCGCAGTCGTCGTGAATCGTTCGCTTTCTTGCATTCCAATTCGCCACCAGTTCGACGCTTGAGCGCCTCTGCATTGCATGAAGAGCTCTGTGCACAAGGCTATCAATTGCACATTGATCCTAGATATCGTGATACTCGACCTATAGCACGTTCAGCAAGTAGTCTTTACTTGCCAAATGATTTTAGTGCTAACACCGCTAACACCACCAACATAACCCACAACAATAACTATATGCCTCCCATGCGTTCACGTGCCAATAGCACTGCCGCATTTAATCCACGTGAACATACGCCACCACCATCGATTTTCATTGAAGAATACCACGATCCCGATCCGAATGTCAAACGTTCCGATGAATCTGTTACAAATTTCTCTTATAATGAAGCCCATCAACCGCTTAATGAAGATGGAATAGCTTCAGTGGCCGACTCAGATGATATACCTTTTATCGATGAGGGCTCTCCCACTGAAGAAGAGGTGAAAGCCTATGTGCCGCAGCACTTACAAGATAATGCCAGAGATAAATTGGGAAACGGTATTATGACAAATACACGTCGTAATGCTGCTGGGTATCGTAAAACTGTGAGCTTTGATCTGGAAGAGACTGCGGTACAAGCGCGCAAGCGAAATAGTGTTAGTTTAGACCGTGAGTCTGTAATTAATCGTAAATTTCATACACATGATGCCATAAGTAACTATTGTGTGCGTGGTAGTGATACTACCAGTATTATTAATAGTCAATCGAGTGGAGAATCATTGGAAAAAGCTGAAAAGATGCCCCTGATACAGAAAATACGACGAGAATTGAATACGAAGCGTTCAACATCCGGTGGTGTTAGTGGTGGCATCGATAGTGGTAACAATAGCACACGATCCTCTTCCGAATCAATAGAGAAAATGCCACTACTTAATAGAACACTTGATTTAAATTTGGAGGATGAATCGGGCCAACCAATGCCGCCAGTGCAACCGAAACCTCGCAGAGAATTAAATGCTAATCGATCTACACATACAAATGTCCTAAAAAGGTCTGCTCCTTCTAATTTACAAAATAACAGTAATGTAAATGCTTTTAATATTGGCACTAATACTTCTTCAACTAATTCACCTACAAACAACAACAGCAATAAGCATTTAAATACTACAAACACTTTTGTAACAATAAAAGTTCCTAGTCTATGTGAAATCGAAAGTTCCTCTGAAGTAAATTATTACTGTCCCGGACGCTCGCTAAGTCATGCAAACATTCATTTTCCCGCTTGTTATCCTATCACTACCACTGCTAGCTGTAATTCACCGTCTTCACCTATGCCACATAAGTCCGCTCGCATGTTATCACCGGCTGTTGATGTGATACACCACCATCAGCACCATGGTAATATCCTAAATACAAGAATAACATTGGAACCTCCATCCCCACCGAGACGATCTTCAACACCACAAGATGAACCACAGTACTTTGATGCAAAGTCATTTGGTGAAGGTAAAGTCAAGGAGATGGCAGATTTTTTTGAACGCCATAAAACTTTTGCCCCCAACAACAAGTTACTTGGCAACAGTACTCCTAATGTGCTATCCAAATCCACCTCACAATTGTGTGCCAAACCAGCTAAAGCCAAAAAACTGACACAACAGGAGCAAGTTGATATTTTAAAACAATTAAAAGAGTGGAGTTTATATGGCACCACTGGTAAAGACTTTACTATAGAAATATCAAAACAAAGTACTGAAGCAACGAATAAACGACGTGCTTCTGTCTGTAATCTTGAACCGATAGCAATGTCGCAACAAAACGAACAACGAATAAATACTTTAAAAGAAACATCATCATCAATATTATCACCATCATCATCAACATCAGCACTTGCTAAACACCTCAATCAGCTTTCCATTTGCACCTCTGTTACTTGTGATTGTCGATGTTGTGCCAATTGTAAAATGTCCAATGCTATTATTTATGTACCTACTGAAACTTGTGCCACCTCTTCAAAATGTTCTAACAACACTTCCTGCTTTTTCGAGTCAAAATCCGATTTAAAGCGCCGTTTAAGTGTGATGTCATCCTCGAAAATTAATACAGTACGCAACATGAAACGAAAACACCAAAAGCACCAGCAACCGCATATTGATAATCCAAAATTATCGCTCTCTTTGGCCAGCTCAAGCAGTGCAGCCTCTTCTACTTGTCACAGCTGTCCTCACTGTGCTGCAGGCTTTAGGGAAGATATTGACAACGACGATTCAACTGACGAAGAATCGGATTTATTTGAACCAAGATGACAGAATTAAAATAAGAGGTTGTGATGATGGGTTGACTAAAAAGAAATGAATCACCTTAGGTTGTATGGATGAGACATTTTTTCCGGGGTTGGGTAACACAAATTTAATGCTTGTTTATAAAAAAATTTAATATCAATGGATTCTGATTGACAAGTTCAGGGATTATTAACGTCATAATAATCTCTACTCACACCATAAGATCTGGCGCAACTGATGCACGAACCTACCGCTATTTGTAGGGTTCGTTCAACAGACGCTAATACAAAAGAAATATTGAAAAAAATGTTTATGTTGTTAGGAGAGTCCAGAAATTTAGGAAACGTTGATATCTCAAAAAATGATTTTCCAGAATTATTCAATCCACGAAATCACATACATTTTTTAAGTAAAGTTTAGAGTGTAGGCTGATGATACCGCAGAATGAATTTTAAGGGTAAAAATCGGGAAGTCCCTGAAGTCTGACCTAAGTCTTGTGAACTATATATTCGAAGAGTCCTTTTTCAAAAACTGGATTACAGCATATACAAGCTTTTATGTTTTGAACTTACTATAAAATGTCATCTACAAATTCGCTTTTACGTATTCGATGGCTTTATCCATATGCTGACATTTTTTTTAAGATGATTCCAATCCGGAAGAAATGTTTCGCTAAAAACCTATTCAACAAAATCACTTTGTTTTCGTTATTTGTGTTCTTTCACTTAAATTTTCCATAATAAATTCTACGTTTTCTTTGAAAAAAAAAGTCCTTTGTAAATATTAAAATTATATGCTTTTTTTTTAAATGTCCATATATCTTATAACAATAGCTATTTTTTATTCATAAACTTATGTACATGTATAATTTAGTTGTAACTTTAATTTTTAAAACATACGCTTATTATTTATATCTTATATTTGTACAAAATTTATTTATAATTATTTTTGAAATGCACTCATACATCGTGTAATGTTCTATTTTTGATATTAATGTACCATTTTATTATTTTCCTATTTTCTCTTCCTCAATAACAACCATCACACAAACTAAAACCACAATCACAACAATTGAAACCAACAAACCCTTAACACAAACTCCCAATCAACAGGTAATCGTCGCATGTCTGAACGCGATCTAACACGTATGGGCGCTGATACTAAAAGCATTGGTCCCCTTTTACCCAACACTCATTTGCCAAATAGTAAATCTGTTCCAACATTACACCATCACACCGGAAGTGGTACTATTTGTAAGTTTCAATGAATATGCTCGTAAAATTTTTTGATTTTTCTCTGCTTTTATATATTACTAACATACATTTTTCTATTTATTTTTTTTTAGCTATGGCCAATTCCAAGTCACGCAGTACTCACAGCCTTGTCAACAACAATATCAACAACGAACAGGGTTTCTATCAAAATTTAAGCGTATATCGTGCACAAAATCAAAGTCAACCGATTTTAGCAGAAAGGTTTGTATTAACGTTTTACTATTAATTATGAATTATGCATTTAGATAATTCTTTTCTTGATTTGCTTTATTTTTTTCGCTTAAGGAGTCGTTGAATGTATTTCAAATAACACTGGTCAGCAAAATTAAATTTTTTTATAGCGCTGCTATTTCGTTAGTTTTCAATTTTAAGAAATATAATAACTTAAAATACATTATTATAACTTTGAGGTTAAATAATGGGGTTTGCCTAGGCAACAATAACACTAAACCTTAAGAGTATTTTTTTCAGTTATTCAGAGTAAAAATTTTCTGTTATTCACCCCTATTCCCTTTGGCGTTGACGTTGTAATTTTCGTTTCAATTTCGTTGTAATTTTTATCGCAGTCTCATTCTTTAATTTGAATTCCTGAAATATATTGAAACGACGAAAAAATTACAAATTTTGTAATATTTTGACAGCAACGATTGTTAAAATTACAAAATACCTATATATAGTTCCGATAAATTTCAATATCGCCAACACGAATATGATATTAACGATGAATTGATCGTTTTAAAACATCAACGCCAACGAGAACATGGGCGATTGTGTTTCGGTTCCATATATTTTCTTATTTTGACTCTATACTTTTGCCTCTTGGCACGGTTTAAATACTCAACTAAATTTTTAAATCTGGAATTTTTTTCTTAATTTATCCCAATATTTTATTTAATAAACTTATTCGTTGTGTCATGTCATGATGTCATGTAACAAACTCATATTTAGTCGTGGCAATGAACCTCGATTTTTGATCTGGTCATAAAAATGAGCAGTTAAGTAAACAATTTTAACAGCAGTCATTGTATTTTTTTATTTATTATTTCTTGATCAGGAATATAAATCATAAAAAATGCACTCTTTATCTATGTATAGGCTTCCCCGTTAATGTAAATCCTTAAAAATATTTTTCTAAATCAAATGGTTGTTTAAACTTTAAAAATCTGACATTTAAACTAAGTTTAAGCTAAATTTAAATCGAGAACTAAGATATTGCAATAAGCTTAAAAAACTGAAGTTTTTTCAAGGGGTTTAAGTTTTTTTTTTTCTTTTTTATACTTTCTGAAGGTTTGCCCTTAGCAAACAATTCTTGACTTTCAGTGGCCCACATTTAAGTGGCTTCATGAAAATTACATTATTGTTGTCCAGTGTTATAACGTCCATTTCAAGAGAGAAGGAAAAGTCGTCCCGGCATAACATCTTCAGTTTACGTGATATTTTGTATATTGACATCATAGAAAGACTCTGTCTTTTATAACCAATTTATATCCAAGTGCTAGTTATCTATTTGAAAACCTTGCCAATGAAATATAATACTACTTACACACAAAAGTCATGCCCGACCAGTGTAAGAACACTTTTTGATTTCTAGTACAAAATTGGACTCGTTTTGGGTCAATTTAACAAAAATTGTCTACAATTCCAAAATCGATTAAACATTTGGCGGCTCCACATAATATACTTCTAAAAGAATTCGCGATAATTTTAGCTTAAAAATGTATTTCGGTGTTTTGAGTTTGCACGTAGTAATTCGCACTATACAAATTTAAAATTTTCTCCGGTGTTTTTTTGGCATTGCCCGCGTGCACTTAAATGTAATTTGAATAATATTGTCAACTCTCGATACGAACAATTGTTTATTTTTTCGTTTGTATATTTCCATTTAGATAACGTTTTAACTTTTCGCTGCTTGAAACTATGATGTGCAAGTATGCACGTTACGACTACCTAATGTGAAACGCGAAGTCCATTGCAGCAACTTTGTTTCATTCAATTTTCGATTTGCCTTAATATTTGGGTCAGCACAAAACTTTAGGTATCGAAACTTGCCTCGATCCACTTGTCGCATTGTCCGTCGCCATTCAAACGTTTGTTTTCGCAATGAACAATCGGACAAGATATAAGGGCTAACGTACTGTCGGTGGGATTATTGTTTATTCTTTACATTTTGCGACAGTATCCAAATACAATATTGTGCTACGGGGCGTATATTGCGCGGTAATATTCTTGTTAAATTAGCTTTGACGGCATTTCTTTTAGGATATGCTGCTCTATGCACTTCTCGTGACCTTAACGAACTTGGCCAGCGGTGACGTCAACTCCTTAGTTTTACTCACGTTTTACTTCAGTCTAACCGGTTACTTTCGAACTGAAGTGAACATTTAAAAAAAACCGCGAATGCTTAAATTAAAAAAAAAATCTTTAAATGAAAATTGCTTATTAGAAAGAGGCAGCAACAAAACGCGAGCGACAACGATGCCAATATGCCTGAACCCGATAGAGCTGGTCACGCTCAGCTCACAGCGGGCACTCTGTTCAACCCAGCGACGACCGCTAAATATGGCGCAATAAATCAACAAAATATCCGGCAACTAATATCGAATGAAAAATTATATATTTTTGAACAGGTCGAAAGAATAAAAATAAAATGCGGTTTATAGACAAATTGTATCGAAAATCATACATGGTGAGCCGGGCCGACTTTCCCATTGATGTTTGACGTGAAATTAGCCATGAGTTAAATTTCTTTAACTATAAATTACGCTTTAATTTTCTAGGATATCGTTTCGTTTAAAAAAATTACTTTATGGTATAATACCAATTAAAAGAGAATATCAACTTTTAGAAGTGGCAAATGTACGTACGTGAGTAATTTATGTGTTCCAGTGCAAGAATCATCACTTTATTTTTTATCATCCAATGAAGTCACTTTTGTTGGCACAGCACAATTTTTTCCGAATTTATATTTTTCAAACTTTTTCATGTATTTTTTCTCTTGCACTTTTTGTTACTACCAATGAGATATCGTGAAGTAAGTTTTAAGGCAGATAGTTTCAAAATCCTGATTTTCCATAAGCTAAACAGCTCATTAAATAAAAAAATACCCGTCTGACTTTTTGACGAAGGGATTTTATCGTGCCGAAATTGTATTTAGGGACATAAATGGACTACAACTGTCCAGTGCTAAGCCACAGTAAATTACTTAATATTAAAACTAAAATTTTATAAAAAAATCTGATGTGGCAAAATTAACGAATCAACTCACTGAGGTTAGAGAAAAAATAAAAAAATTAATTAAATAAACTAAAATTTTCAACTTAAAGTTTGGATTCGCAATTTAAACGTAGAGGCATTCTGTAAAAATAAATTAAATTGACATGAAAGGTGAAATTTTTTGGAAATCTCCTTTTTTAAAAACAAAAAAAGTGCCGATATCTCTAAGTCGCTCCATTTAAATGTTTCTTTAAGCATTTACCCTCTAAAAGTTAAATTTTTGTTAATCAGTTTTGTTTTAATTATTCTCATCAGTTAGTGTACAAATATTTTTGTTTCTCACTGTTTATATGAATTCACTTGGAAAATCAAAACTCAAAATTCATTTCTTTATTTTTAGACCCCAAATTCCATCACATTCCGCAATGAACACTTACAATGGAAGTTCCCCACACAACGTCGCAAATCCCATTTTATCTCCAATGAATGGGACACCGACAACAGCACAGATGCAACAGTACCAACTTCAATTACAACAACAACAGTCTCAACACCCTGCTGCAAACATGTCATCACCACTGAGCTCTAACTTACCACCAAGCCGTCCAGCTTCAGCCTACTATCACAGCAATACAACAGCAACTGCAAGTAGTAATCCACAACAACAACAGCCGATGACACTGCAACAGCAACAACAATTTTCACATCACACACATAACATAAGCGCTAGCAGTAGCAATATAAATAACAGCTCAACAGCAGCAGCAGTCGCTGCTCAACAACAACAACATCATCATTTACAACAAATGCAACCGCATTCATCGCTTACCATGGGCAATCGCTCAAAAAGTACACAAAATTTTAATCGCGATATGCAAAATCAACATAGTCTACGTATACAACAGATGATGGCACCATCTATGCCAAATATTGCAGGTGCTGGCAGTAGCAGTGGAAATGTTGGTCCATTATATCAGCAACATGCTGGTGGTAGTAACATATCAGCAAGTCAAAGTATGCAAAATGTTAATTCAACCGGTATAATGGGCGTTGGTGAATTACAAATGCAATATCAAAATGGTGCCGGAAATATAGATTACATACAACAACAACAACAACAACAACAGCAACATTCACCAGCTGTGCCGACATTACGTCGCAATCCACGTCATGACTTAATGCAACAGCAACAAGTTGGCATGGAAAGTGGTGGTAGTGGTGCATCACAACATTCACCAAATAATATTTTACAACAGCAACAGCAACAAATGCTTCAGCAACAACAAAATTTTATTACATTACCACCGAAACCTGGCATGCAACAATTGTCGCCATCAAAATTACAACAACAACAGCAGCTTCAACAGCAATTGCCGCCAACAGCACCAAAACCACAACAAAACCGTTTGCAGCATCAGCAACAACAACAGCAGCAGCAGTATTTGTTGCAACAACAGCATAACATGTATCAGCAACAGCTTCTTGAAGATAAACCTCCACTTCCACCTACAGCTACACATCCGCTTTTTAAGGCCACACATCAAATAGCGCCGGGTATGAATTATGTTGCCAGCACAATAGATCCTCCTAAAGGTGGCTATGTTCCAGTCAACAATACTAATGCTCCGTTGCAAGGCCAAAAAAGTTTCCTAGGTACTAACCCATGGGAACGCGAGGAACGTGAAAAGGAGGTGAGTGTTTTCTTATATTATGAAATTTCCAAAGAAAGGTATAACTTCAAAAAACTCTTTTATGTTCCCTTACAGTTTGAAATGCGTCGCGAACACATACGTCATTGGCGAGAACAACAAATCGGTGAAATTTCCTCAATTCCACAACGCTCCGCACAGCAAGAGGAACAATTAAAAACGCTGATACTCGAGCGAGACTTTGAGCGACGTGCGCAAGAAATTGAAGAGCATGAGGATGAAAGTGAGCCTTCATATGAAAAGGAAAATGTGCAAGAGGTTTTCCGTTTGGCCAGTCAAGCAAATGCCATACAAACACCTGTGACAAATTTCCGTCAAACGGAAATTAAAATTGCCTCAGTGCTTGATAATGTAGGTGGAGGAGGAACGAGCAACAGTAATAACTCAGCACTACCCATATCTGCAAATTTGTCAAACACCGATGAAAAATCACCTAGATCTTCCGCAGCCAGCAATGACATTTCACAACAGCAGACATCGTATGTGTCTGCACCATCCACAAGTGCAAGTGCTGCTACAAATCCCCATAACACAACAACTACAATTCAACCCAAAAGTATTTTGAAGAATAATCGTTACGATGGCTCTGCTAACATTGCACCATCGTCACCGTCCAAATCAAACAAATCCACCAGTTTTGCTGATGATCGTCACCTACAGACAGATCATGCAATGTCTAGCTTAGCAAAGGATATATCACATATGAGTCTTGCTGCTGAGTCAAGTGTAGATACTTCTACAGTGCCACCACCACCGCCACCAGAGCGCAATAGCTCATATTTAATTATGTCACAGCAACAACAAAAGCTGCGTGCCAGCAATACGCCGTCCTCCTCAACAGGACTCCTTAAAACAGCGAGCAACAATGCAGACGCCTTAAATCAAAATTCAATTAAAAAAGCAAACATATTAATGAGCAATAATAACAACAACATTAACAATAATTTAATGTCAACCACAACAACATCACATCAGCAGACAACAACTCCCTCTTTTGATTTGTTATCATATACGAATAGCAATAACAGCTCTGCTACAGCAGCGGCTCAACTGTTGCTGCGTGATAACAAACGTGTATCATTCCATGATGATGATAACAATTATATTACAGGAATTCAAAATCAGCAGCAGCAGCAACAATACGCTGATCAATATCAAACGGAGAATCAAATGCCAACCGATTTAGATACCATACGCGAGGATGCAAGTGTAGGTTTTTAGAATTTGATTTTAAGTATGACGATTTAAACTGATTAATGTTTCATTATACTTGGTTAGTATCTGCAACATAGTTTGGATGCTTCTTTGCTGCCTTCAATGCCTTCAACACCAGATGCTGCCATGTGGAATACATCAGTGCAGTCTACGCCAGGTGTTATAGGAGCACAAGAGTTTTACAGGTAATTACATTTTCAATTTAAATAATTTCTGTGTTTTATGCGCCGAGTTGCTAACTATGTACGAAAAAGACAGGGAAGACCGGTTTTCACTAACATTTAAAAAATAAACATATTTTAAACATTCAAAAATACATTACATAAAATTGAAAAAATGTCACCATACTCTATTTCAATACGAATCGAACAGCGTTAGTTTTATAAAAATCATCGTATCCGTTCAAAATTTATAAGCTTTTGAAAAAATTTGGTGCCCGAATTTCAATCGCCTATAGTCATTCCAGATGAACATGTTTAAAAAATGGAAATTTCGTTGCTGCACTGCTTTGAATTTTGCTCAAACTTTGTTCTCACAAAGGATTTAGGATTCCAAAGAAAGAAATCCAAAGGCATTTAATTTTTGGATGCGTACGTTCCCGCCTGGTCGAATTGAAGCATTTAAAAAACGTAATTTTTAGGCTTCAATATTTTTAGCTGTAAAAATTTTTTTTGTTTAAGACATAAACACACTTGATATGGCATCTTAAAGCTAAAAGATGGTAGTTTTTTTGCGACGAATATAAATTCACACAATCAGTGTCTGTATTTTATTGATTTTTCGTGATTTTTAATTGACTCCAGTGTTGCGACTGTTAAATACAAACCATTCATATTCCTTATAGATCAACCACACATATCGGGCAAGAAATAAAATCTTAAATTGACTCGTTCGGCCTACTCCTTATAAAAAAATCTCGGCTTGAAATTTCGAACTTTTGAAAAATACATGTATTTTCAGCACCGTGTAATTTTTCGTGGGCACTGATTATGTGAATTTATATTCTTTGCACAAAAACCACTATCTCTCAGCTTTAAGATGCCATCTCAAGTGTGTCCATATATTAAACAGAACATTTTTTACAGTTAAAAATATTGAAGCCTAAATAAAAATTGCGTTTTATAAATGCTTCAATTCGGCCAGGCGGGGACTGACGCATCAGAAAATTAGATGCCCTTGAATTTCGTTCTTTGGAACCCATTTGGATTTTGAAGTGGCCCACTTGAGAAATTCTGACCCTACAGTTATGTATATATAAATGGCACATTTCTTTATATTTTCTTTCTTATGCTAAAGTATCGTTAGTGTTATCAACAAACAACAAGTGTTTGGTTTTTTGCAAAGGCATATTCTTCATATTTAATAATACTTAATACGAACTTCAGCTATAATCCATTAACAAAAATAATATCAAAATGTAAAAATACAGATGAAATTAGCCAGACAAATAAATTTGGAAAAAAAGAGAAAATATCGTGTTAAAATTGCATTTGTTGACTTTTTGGTATGCACGAACATTTAAATCATTGATATATTGTGCTGTAGCCTCTGTTTTTGATGACAGCTTCACACGTGCGATCCACACTATTTGACATTTTGTTTAGAATAAGGCATACCAATCTTTCTGTGTGGCAGACCAAAGACCGTCCATATTTGTATAATTTTTTTACGATTTCAACGTTGACTCCGTTCTAAAGGTTCTCTGTTGGATTTAAGTCAGGGCTCCTGGCTGGCCAATCCAAAATGTCGATCTTTTCATAACAAAACCAATTATGTACTGCTTTAGAGGAGTGTTTAGTGCCATTTTACTGCAAAAATGTCCACTTAATTGACATGGAATGGAGTGCACATGGTTCCGTATGGTTGTTCAATGTGTCCAAATACTGAAACTTGTCCATTTTGTCATAAATTTTAATAGGCGGGCCTACGCCATGCCAACAAAATGCACTACAGACCATAATGTTTTCACACCAGAGTCAAGGTTGAAATCGTAAACAAAAATATGAAATGATGTAAAATAACCTCAAATATTGTCGGCCTGTATTATTAAATATGAAGGATATACCTTTGCAAAAACCAAACACTTGTTGTTTCTTAATAAGATTAACGATACTGTAGCATAAGAAATTAAATTTGCACATTTTTATTTTTGGTTTAAGTGCTGCATATTTATATTACATTTTTTCTTCTATTCAATAAAAAAAGATTTATTTCATTAAACCTCTAATGGCTATTTCAGAGATCCACGCACACGTCGATTAGCTGAAAAACAACAACAACAGCAACAACGTTCTAATGAAGCAGTGCCAGAGAAACTTTCTTTCAAAGAAAAAATGAAAATGTTCGCTCTCGAATCAGGCGAAGATAATTCACCGAAAGATAAATTGAAAATATCACGAGCGCAGAGAGACATTGATGCAGTGCATTAAAGTAAAACTGATTGAAGAGATATTTTAAACACAAAAACACAGAGTTTAGATTTAAAAAAAAACACCAACCTAACGAATTTGCTATGCAGGCAATAATTATAACAATGCAACAAATAGGAAATTCCTATAAAACAAAATAAAATTAAATAACAAATGTAAACTAAAATCAATTAGAGGTAAAGAAAAGTAACATATAGACACATTGTATAGTATATAGTAAATGTTATATACATATAAATGTGCGGAATGAGGAATTTTTCGTAAACACCATTCTATATACAAGATGTTTTTGAGTTAAGAAATTGTTAAGCTGATGTCAAATACATACATTTATTTGAAAAAGGTAGAGGAAAAATGAAGTAACTTAATATAAGTCATAAGAAATACATACTTACTTGTAAAATATTTTTAATTTATGTGAAATTTTAAGAAATTTATTACAAAAAAAAAAAGAAAATATAAATATGTTAATAATCACTTAAACAACCAACAATCTTTAACTCGTGCACTTCCACATACACTGATATATATTTATATAGTATATAAGCGAATAAACCAATGGTCCAATTATTTACCTATTTTAAATATCAAAAATAAAAGTAAGCATTTGAGCAGCCTTAAAATATGCAACGGCAAATAACATTCAAAGGATTTCTTTATGCTATGGCTTTAATAAAACAAAGCAAAATTAATTTTTGTCAATCTTCAAAAGTACTAGAACTAAAAAACAAAAAACTAAAAAGTGTAAAATTAAACTTAAAAATTACTGTGCATTCCATGTATTTGATATATTTAGCATTAACAAAATGAATAAAAAAACAAATAAAATTAATTGATTTTAAAATTGAATATTATTGTTAAATCATATAATGTAGTTAATAAGAAATTTATGGAATAAAAACAATACAAAAAGTGAAACAACCTGAAATTGTCTTAAATGTAAATGACTTGAAAAACGTGAAAGTTAGAATTGTCTTAAATGTAAATGACTTGAAAAACGTGAAAGTTAGAAACACAATAATTGTTTTGTACATACAAATTATGATATCAAATGATACAATTTAATGTAATTTCTATATTTCTTAGGTAATAAAACGTTTGTGATGTGTGAGAAGTTATTTAAATTTTGTTTGATATGTCGCTGAAACAGGTTCCTACTGCGAATATTTTTGTTGTATTTCATCTTTCATCACAAAATATTTTTTAAGAAATTAAAAAGGAGAAAACCCCATAAAAATGTTATGTAAAAATCCCACTTGAACTTTTCTTCATGTGGAAGTCGACCAAAACATTTTGGGAAAATTTTAGTTATTTTGGCGTTTTTTTATTCTTTATTCTCGTTCACTTTATTTTATTTTTCAAATAATTTCCGTTTTTATTTAGGCCCAATATTCTTGATTGAATTTGATTTTACCCGATAATATAGAATGATTTAAATACCAAACTTTGCGTGAATTTTATTTTAATGATCCGAATTTTTAGGCGTTGTTTTCAAATTTGTATTGGCGACTTGAAGCTTTGCTTGGTTTAAACTTTAAGGCAATTTTTATATATATTTTAAGATCACAAAATAATTCACTGAATGTGCTGAATGACTGGATTATTTTGCAAGCAGTGGGGCTTACTTTGAACGCGCCAATATAAATAGTTGATAAACAAATTTTGTTTCTTTTAGTTTAACAATTCCGGATAATTTTTACCAACAATCCGAATTACGAATTTCGAACTCGTAAATATTTAGGATAAGCAAAGAAAAATGGGCAGAGTATTAATTTTTTTTGAAATTTTGCAAATTACAAAATAAAAATTTCTCTATCCAATGTAATAGTGTGCAGACATGCAAAATCAAATAATTTTCTGTCATAAAATAGTTATTTTATTAAAAAAATAAATCGTTATAAAAACTTAGGAAAAATATTAGTTGAAAGTCTCGATTAAAATTTCGTTTTACGACCTCGAATGAAGGTCACCGAGTCTATATTTGTTTGCCCAACAAAAATTAATGTCCCGACCAAAAGAAACTCAATTTTCTAAAGAAATCAATGCTGTTACCTACCTAGAAGTGCTTTTACTTGAAAAAATTGAAAACTTTTTATAACTTGAGCGTTTTTACAATTTTCATCTGAATTAAATTTCGATCTTGCGAAAATTCATATGTGACCTTTGACCTTTGTTAAACTTTTTAGTTGTTTAGGCATGTAAGCGATCTATTGGTTCGCACATTTTCAGCAGTGTTCCATTGACGACTTATGTATTACCCCCAACGAGATAAAATTGATTTGCAACTAAAGCAGCCCGTCCGTTAAGCTGCATAATTAAAGAAATAAACTTTACATTAAATTGTGTTATGAATCAATTATCGAAATTTAACTGACAGTAAATTTCATTATAATTTTTAAAAGAAAATTAATGTTTTCACATTTACGAAACTTAATTTAAACCTATTTTTCTTTAACATACAAACATTGAACTCGCCATCAGATTGATTAAATTAAATTTAATATTTACAACAAATAATTCAATTATGTAAACAAATGAAATACCCGAAACTGAAATCGAATGCTTTAAATTATAGAAAAAATCTTTACTTAAAGAAAATACTATTTTTAAATACAATATTAAAAACATATATACATATAAAAATAATCAAAATCATTTTTGAAAAATACATGTTTTTAAAAAGCTTTTAAAATGACGAATGGACCAACATTGTAAAACAAGATATGAGGAATTTATTACATTACTACTAATTATTCTACAACAATTACATGCATACATGTATTAACCAGAAAATCATAAAGTTCAATTATATTTAAAAAATCATAAAACCTGAAATATTGAATTTTTATATTTTATAACTTGAACCTTGTAATAGCAAATATATTTACACACCTAATGATGATTTCAATTGTTTACGCTTTTTTTCTGTAATAAAAATGTTAACAAAACAAAAAAATTATTACTTATATAAAACCTAGAAACTATTTTTAAAATATAAAAAATATTTTATTTTTTAAAGAACCTTATAAGACCTAGTAATGCATAATGCAAAATAAATTTAAAAAGGAAGTAAAAATTTAATAAAAAAACTTTAACTTGTAGTTGAATATAAGTGTTAGTTGACTATTTAAATTAAAAAAAAATTAAAATTCATTGTACATTTAAATGCAACAGAAAGAAAGAAACGAAATATTTAGTAAAATCATAGCTAAAAAGAAATGTAAATTATTATTTTTATGTTACGATGCATTTATTTCTAAATTAATCTTTTTGCTTAATAGAGTTTTGTTTTTAAATTTTAAGACGCTTTCAGCCTTTTTTTTTAATAAAAACAAAGAAAACTGTTTTGTGTTAATATTAAATTGAAACTATAAAATTTGGTTTATGTTAAAATGTTCTGAATTATTTTAAAGCTCAGTTTATAGCAGCATAAGTGCACAGTTTGAAATCTATGCAATTAAATTTAATTTTTATTTAAACTTAAGCTGTACAACAAATAATTTTCTGTATTATATTTATGTATTCTATAGTTTTATTTTTATTTGCTAACTTTGTTTATTCGTTTAATTTTAAAGCAACGTTTCTTTTAAGGAAATGTTGATAATATTACAAAATATATATTAAAATTTATTTTATTTCCCCTTAAAAATGTCGAATGTTTTTATTGTATTCAAATTTTGAATCTGTCTTATTGTGAATTTATCACATAAAAAAGTTCTTAATAATAACAACAATCAAGTTTTGTGGTTGGTACAGCGTAACTATAGTGTAATCTTGAAAGAGTTCATTGTGCTGACTATTTTTGCTGAAAGAAGCTATAGTATTTTCTTACCTACACCTGGAATCATGAGGAACCATATCAACTTTAAACTAAAATTTAAAAAAAAAAGTCGGTGCAAAGGCTGCAATGTATGATGCGTCTTATCTTGAAATACCGAAAGAGAAAAACTAGGACATGTTGGACTATATATTATTTCAGCAAAAATTCCAACACAATGTTCTTTTCACGATTACATGGCTTTTCTGCTATAACATTGATTTTGGGTTGCTGAATCCAAATGCGATGATTTCTTATTATAACCTAATCATGAATAAATCTTGTTCACGTATTACCACAGCTAAATGCTGTGCGGGCATTTTTTAACTAATTTTTTAGCTAACTTCTTAGTCAACTAATTTGAAAAGTAGCGTTTCCGTGAAGTCTTAACCGGAACTTTAACTGGCAGATTTTGCATATTTTATGACAAAACTGCTGGCTTAAAGTCTTGAGTCCAAGACTGAAATTGCACATTTCGCGCAAAAAATAAAGGTTTTCGTGAGGGAAAATTAGTTCAGATACGAAATTGTGGAAATTTTTAATTTAGTGTGGGACGTAAAGTTGGACCAAGTTATCTCTATGGCTATAAAATAGGATTGTTAGAATGAAATAAATTATAAAGAGATTTCTGTAACGTTTGAAAGAGAGGCCAAATTGGTTTCATCGCGTATATTTAACATAACAAAAAGGTTAAGTTTTAGAACATAACATATCAAAAAAACTAATGCCTGAAATCTGCTGTGATCGCAGTAGTAGATACTAAATTAACTTTTACAATGCACGTTCTTATGCTAGACGAAATACTTACCAGATTCTTTTGACAGAATAAATTTATTATCTTAAAATCCTAACATTTAAAAGTTGTAATCTTACCCGTCGATCTTACAGCTTTTTTGACATTTGGGTAGCAAAGGAGTTAATTTTCAAGAGTAAAAATATGGTGTTCGTTTAAGTAAAACCTCGAAGTAAAGTCACATTTGTGAGGGTGCTTCTGTGGATCGATATCATTAATTCAAGCAATGTAGACAAATAAGTACCTGCATAGGCAGCTGAAAAAGTCACCATGGAAAATAAATAGCAAACAAATACTAGATACCACCAAATCAAATACATATCAAGCGAAAAAATATCACATAAGGAGGGCCTTATGGTCAGGCTGGAAATATTCCCACATTGCGAACAAGGTATTGAATGTTTTGTTAAGGAACTTGGAATAGAGTTACATTGGATATTGAATAATATGAGCGTATATGTAAATAGATGGTTGAACACAAAAAAAAACAGATCCAGCTGGACTAGAATTATTGAAAAAGACAAAACTCACTCTGGACTTAATTCAACACAATCATGATGATTAATGACAATAATTTTATGTTGCAAACTTGCGTTTTCTATTACTTTCAAGTTATTTTTCAAAAGATTTAGTATTTATTTTGAAAAATGTCAAAAGGCTGGGACGTTATTAAAGTTTGTTTTGAAGCTTTAGTTTAAAGTATGAACTTTTATTAAATAATTTGCCAAAGCTATAGCTAAAAAAATAGTTTTTTGACTTTAAAGTCAACCTTAACTACCATTTTGACTCAAAGATTTCGTTTGTAACTGAAAGTTTTAAGACTAACTGCCTCCTCCCAGATTTAAATCAAGGTTATTTCTTGTCCAAAATTTTTTATTTACGTTTTTAAAAAAAAATAATCTTAAAATTATATGCGAAAACCCGATTTTTGATCCGACCCCTTGACTTTCACCTGGCTCTATTAAGTATTAAAATTTTCAACCTTGCAATATATTGGAACCAATCTGACTTTGATACTCAATTTTTCTATAAAAATAAAACTAATGAATCACAAACTAGATAAATACTTTTGATATCACTGTGTTTCTTATTAAATTACAAAAAGGAATGGGTACATTTTTAGTAATAGTAGGTATGTACAGAATATAAATATATAAATTTTTCAGTGAAATATGAATGCGTCAAATTTGCTAAGTCAATGACAAGAGCTTACATTTTGAGAATTGACTAACTCTCAAAATAATATTTTTTGTTCACAATATTTTGTCAACATCAATTAGCAATTTTTCTCTTTTCTAGAAAAAATGGAAAAAAGATTATTTATATTGATTTTAACATTAACTAATTAATTGTTTACACACTTAACAAATATTTGTGAAGTCTTCTGCAAAGTTTATATCTACAAGGTAAGTGTTGTAAACGAACGCACCTTGCGCTTTGTTTGCAATTCCATAGGCAAAACAATTTCATTAGCTATGCAAAAATATTGTGCATAATAAAGTGAACTTAAATTATCTAAGATGCTTAAGTTGAGCTTTAATGGAAAATCTTCAGAAAGGGGCCAATTTTCAAGTAAATTTTCGAGCAACCACTTGGAAGCTAAGTCTTTATAGTAACCCTCACGCAATGGATCAACTTTTTGTAATTGTTGCAAATAATCTAAAGATTTTGTGTGATATCTTTTAGTATCGATAGCGCGCATCAACAGTGAAGATGTGAGCAAAGTCCATTTGCTATCTGGTTCATATTCTAGCAAACTATTACATGATTCTAATTGGGTTTCCAATTCAGTGATGACATCAGCGGAAAAGGCAAAAGCGTTATTTGGTGACTTGAAGTAGAACATGCTATCAGTGTTGCTTTTCAGTTCGATTGATTTTGTTGTAATGCTAGGAATGTTTAATGTGATTTCTAAAGTCACCGTAGCAGTTTCAAAATTGATATCCAAAGGAGTTGTTACATCAGCCAACCAGAGCGTATCGGCTTCCGATTGATTTACAGGTTTCCATTGATATGATGGCAGTGCAATTATGGATTGCAAACCTTTTATTGCAACATTAAAATCGCTCACAGCTATGGCGCTGGTAAAAGCCAAAACCGCCTGCTTTGCATTTATGCGAAATGCACAAACATCCAACTCTGAACGTGAATTACCCAATAGCCAACGTTGATAGAACCAAGCACTGCTGTCATTTGGATCCGTAAAGGCTGCTGTTAGCACCATTTCTAATTCCTCTTTCAGTTTTTCCTCACTCATTGGCCTACGTGTTGCACTCCCTTGCTCAGGATATAGTTTTGGCAACAACAAGCTACGATTATGCCACGATGAATAATTTGAAAAATTCGCTTTTATCTTCTCAGTGCAAAAGTCTAGCTCTTGCTGTGGTGGTACGCCAGCTTTGCCTACCACATAACGTCGATAGTCCCAAGTATGAAAATTCCGTTCATCTAATTTTAAATATTTATTGCACAATTGCATTTCACGCTCCCAATTTGCTTTGGGACAATTTTCTAATATCCAACAACGATGATGCCAACTACCGTAAGATTTTGGATTTAACATTAGACACTGTTCTGTCATGCTGAGATCGGCTTCAAAGACGCACTGTTGTGCAGCTATATGCAACTCTTTTTCTACTGCTAAGGCTTCCAATACTGCTTCCGAATTCAGTTTTTCTGCCGTTTCTTCTTGTTTCGGCTCTTTTTGGTCCGTTGCTTTTTGTGCCTCTGCTTTTTGTTCCGCTGCTTTTTCTTCTGCTTCTTTTTCTTCCGTTGCTTTTTCTTCCGCTGCCTTTTCTTCCGCTGCCTTTTCTTCCGCTGCCTTTTCTTCCGCTGCTTTTTCTTCCAATTTTAACATCGCAACTTTTTTCAATATGCACTCACGTCGAATGTTCCATAGTGTCGCTACATCAGGATTTCGTAACAAAATTTGTCCAGTTAGCGTTAGCATTTCATCATCCAATTCCTCTTTTGCACGTTTGGTTTGGATTTTTCCGATAGCTGAACGGTAAGCTTTTACTTTGAGCGCCTGCTCTTTTTTCTTACGTGCCTGTTCCTCCTCAGTGGTACGCACTTTTAGACGACCGTGCATGTTTTTACACACAAAACAAATTAAATTTTCTTACAAGTAAAAAGTTGAACCGACAGTGAGTTTTTCTTTTCTAAATGATGACAAATAGCCACACAGCTGTTTTTGACACTAACAAAAATTGGCAGAAAGTAGCGAACAAAAATGTCAAAACGACGAGTAAGCTGTCAAAAAAAAACAGTGTTGAGCAAAAAAATAAAAAAGTTTAATTCTTATGAAACCTTATGATTTATTTAGTTTGTTATCATATATATAAATATATGTTAACAAAATAAGCCAGCTCATCAAAAATAAATAAATTAGCATTGTAAGTTTAAGAATTAATCATAAAATGAAAACATAAGTGAAAAATAACGAAATAAATAAATTAAAAATATTTAACTATGCTTCCTGGTACATACAGACTGGAGAATAAATTTTAGTTTTATTATTTATTATGATAGCATGTTATAATTTTTCAACCATTTTCCTTGAACACCCTGGCAGTATTTTGTTAATTAATAACGAGTAACGAAAAATAAAATTAACGAGAACAAAATTGAGTTTGTACGAGCAAAGCTTGTTTTTGAACTTTTTCTGCGTCCACAATGAAAAATTTATAGCGTTTGGTTGACTAACTTCGGAAATATATTTTCCGATTTCGAATTCGTGGTCAGAATTTCTCGGTTTTCGAAATATTCGAACCTAAGAATTCGAATATCAGTCTTTCATGGTGTTTGAGGCTATATTAAATCGAAAAGTAGTTTTTGCTTATGAAACCCTTAATTGGGTCCAAAAGAACTACTTTTCCTCATCAAAATCCACCTTGAATTATATCTATATGTTTATATTTCTCTGAAATATTGTAAATTTAAATTCAATTTGCAGGTTTCCATACAAATAAAATTAAGTTTCAGTAAGCAGAATAACTGGAAAGTGCGGAATAAATTTCAATTTACGATATTTCAGAGAAAAAACAAGATATCGATATAGTTCAAAATGTATTTAAAAGAGAAGGAGGAGTTATTTTGTGCCCAATTAATGGTTTCATAAATAAAAGTTAGCTTTCTATGCAATATACCCTCAAATACCTACAAAAATTGTGATATGCTCCCTCTTAGGTTAGAATATCTGGAAAACCGAAACTATCAGAATAATTCTGACACCGGATTCGAATTCAGCGCGTAGAAAACCTTGGGAAAAGTATATTTGGGTTTCAGATACTGAGGTTTGACCAAATTCTGTCGAACTGTGCAATTAGTCTTACCAGACATCCTCAAAAATCCCTTCGGATGTAGTTATTGGTTGGAAGCTCAAATTTTGAAAATTATTTTCAAAAAAATGCTAAAATATAGGTAAAAAATTTCAACAAAATTTTCTAAATAAACACCCTAGCGTATATGGGCTGATATGAGTAGAAAAAAATCAATCAAACGTTTTCAAGTGTGGAAATTGCTATGAGAATGTTTTAAGTTTGATAATAAATAGCTAACTACAGTGGGGGGGAACATTCTTTTTTAAAATTAAAGAGAAAGATAGGACAACTTTGCATTGATGTTAATAGAAAGTGAAGTTCTTAAAGGAATACTATAGTTTTTGAAAAAGTCATAAAAATGCAAATCAAAAATCAAGAAAAATACTTCTTGTGTCAGTGATATCATTTGAACTTTTCGCGAATTTCTTCCATCAAAGTTAAATGTTGTTTTTGGAGGTCGCGTATAATTTATACTATAAAAAAGTCATAAATACTCCCATAATATATAGGGGAGAAGTGGGAGCTGTGGGCATGGGTCGGTTGTGGGCACCCCTACGTATATTTTCACAAAATTAAGATTGAGTTTCGTTGGTAATGTCATTCGCAAGCAAGTATCCTATGTATGATTCATGCCAAATATCAAAGTAAACGGACGCGTTTGCTTTTGGAAATGAACGAATTGGTTTTTTTTGGGCTTGGAAAAGGTGGTGAAACTTCTTTCAAACATTTTCAATAGTGTATCAATCAAAGTGGATCGATTGGAAAGGTAAGTGCAATGTATTTTTATTTAGTCGAAGTATTATGCTGAATGGAACAATATCGATTTGAACCAAAAAATTTATGCATAAACATTTTTTCATTACTTTTTAAAATGTCTGCTAAAGTTGGTTGTGGGCACAAAAATTGGGTGGGTAGTGGGCATCCGTTTTTTTAGTCATTTAGCGCGTAAAACAAACTTCCGCTAAGCATGACAAGGCAAAGGAGTCCACGCCGTCTGACGAGGATGTGGACTTTTGTCTCATCTGCTTGAAGTTTTTGCCACGCCAATTGACCGCAGCCAACTCCATCAATTGTAACATCTGCGATCGAGCTTTTCACTTGAAATGTGCGGGCATGTGGGCAAGTTATTATACATGTCAAAATTGTGTTTCCGACGATGAATAACGCCTATGCAGGCTATGAGATTAATAAACTGTCATTTTGTTCATATTAGTTGTGGTTTTTTTTTCATATTTTTCCATTTGTAGCATTTTTTCCAAGGGTGCCCACAACCCCCCCTAAAAAAAATTTTAGCTGAAAATGACGATTTTACGAAAGTCTATGTAAAATTTTTTTGCATGACGGAATCGGGTATGTTTCTTTATAATTAGTTAGCTTAGGTCTCTAGCTTTACACAGATACTCATATGTCCAAATAATATGCACTAGGTCGGTAATTATAAGCTGAAAACAAAACTATGCCCACAACTCTCACTTCTCCCCTACATAAATATGAAATATGTGCATAAAAAATGATATCACAAAATATATTGAAAATGTGCTGAATAATCTCTGGATGTACTAAAATTCATCCATTGTAATTTTCATAATTTTCAAAGCACGAATGTAACATAAAATGCCATCAGTAATCGGTAGGGTTAAGTTCATCATAAAATAATCAAATTAATTTCTTTTTTCGAATTTCTATTCCTGAAATGGGATCGACACATCAACAGACATAATCAGAGCGTAGGTAACAAAACCTTTTACAAGAATTTTTTTTCAGGGGTCGAATAGCAACGTTACTAAAATGTAGTCAATTAGAAACAATTTCGAAGTAAAATTCTTCGGAAACAACTAAATTGGACTTAAGTTGCTTTACAAGGATACATTAAGCAGTGTTAAGTGTTTGAGATACAGAATTAAGAAAACCAGATTTATTCTGAAAGTTCTTTAAATTATACACAAATATGATGCACCGAAAATTTTTAAAAACAGAAAGCAAACAATAATTTACATATGCATATGGTACATAAAGCCACGGCAATAGACTTGCCTGAAAAAATTATGCACTAAGATTATATATTTAAGCATAAATCCTATTTAGCGCAGTCCTGTTTTGTAAGAAGTGAAACAAAAACAATAACGAAAAAAAAATTAAATTGTCATACCACGAACCCAAGTAAGTTGAGCCTGAACTTGATCGTAATCTCTTTTGTTTTCATTAATTTCCCCTGTTGCACGCATCAATAAAAAGAACGAACCTCGCAAGCAAATACCGAATGTAATTTAGTGTTTCGCATCTCGCAGAAATAATCTCAGGTTACACGAATTCCCTCCGTTCGACTGATGCATGAGCAACGCTAGTGGATAAACAGGCCGGCCGACAGACACGCCAAAGGACTAACAGCGCAGCGCAACACAAATCCAGCACCACACTGTTGCTGCCTTTTGGTTCGCATTAGGCGGCGCACAACATCTGCCGCATGCATCTACGTTCTGTGTGTATTTGAGGTTATTTACAGCTTCGCATGCCCAACATCAATCATATTGAAATTTTCCCTTCACTTCAGTTTTATTTTCATTATAATTTTTTTTTTGTTTTGAAGAACTGTTGTTTGTTGTTGTTCTTTTTATTCGGCACATCATAAAAACTGTTTCACGTAGGTTATTTGGTTAAAAGAATTTACCTATGCGCGCTGCACTTGTGTGCAGTTTGTGCTGTAGAAAATTCGGTAGAGGCCTGCACCTTGCATTTTATTTGTATTTTTTTTTGTTTTGTTATTTTATTTACCGTTTCTTGCAAATTGTGTGAAATTTTTCTCGATAATTTTTTTTTTTTTTGTCTCAGGTATTTGATATTTGAGTGAAATTTTGCACCTTTCATATGATTTCTCAAGTTCATTACAAGTAGGTTGTGTTAATTAGGACTCTAAAACATTTTCTTAATTTTTGTTGCGATATAAATTTTTCACTTTGTCTACATATGCATGTTCCCTTAGTTTATACCTCCACATAAATTTTCATTTAGGAATGTTGGTATACTCTTGTTGTCTTTAGAAGAAGCTGAAATAACTTTGCTAATCAAGCGTATACAGAGACTACGAGGAATATTTGATTTCTCTGTATCCTTGACGGAGTTTGAGCATTCATAGTGGGTGCGCAATAATCTGCATGTGCCTGCAATTATCAGCAGCGTTATTCCGATTTCATAATGATTAAGAACGCCCGAGCTTACTGCCACATTTATGGTTTCACTCCATTCTTTAGTTGTTGATTATCGCAACGTGCCCAATCCATTCCTATTCTTGCCATTTGATTTGAACAGCAGATTCTGCACGATTAGTAAAGTCTAGGGCCTTACTAAAAAAATCTCTCAGTAATATCAAAAACAAAAAATTGGCGACAGCAGACAGCCTTGCATACAGCTGTCATGGATTCAAAAGAATCAGTAAGCTTCCTGTTTCGTTTGACTCAATATTTGAATTGAGCCTTAATGAGGTTACTGATTTTGAGCGTTGCACTTCGTCTGTTCAATGCAGCCTGGTGTGATTTAAAACGATACTATAAAAAGTGGTCAAGGTCAAATCTATCCGCTCCAGCACTAGATTAAGACTTTGCGGGGCCCGAGACTAAAACGGGCTCCTTCTCATGTAAAAAATTTTCAAAACTTATAATGACAATAAAAAGTAAATTGTATTGACGGTGTGAACAACCCAGATGATGTGGGCCACCTTGAGCGCGGGGATATAGCCCCCTAGCCTTACCTTAATCCAACGCTGATCTGTTCAATGAAAAAGCCAAGGGTATTAATTTGATCAATGCACGATCTGTTCTGGCCTGCTGTTTCCGGATAAGTAGTTTCAGCTTCATTCTGACTCTGTTCCGGAATATTAGGTGTGTCTTTCGTTTCTTGGATGGTATTAACAACATTATGATCCAATTATATGTAGTTCCGGAGAGCGATATGTCATCTTTTTTTCTGGTATTTTAACAATATTTCTAGAAGAGTCTCTTCTTCCCAGATTTCGATAAGGGCAGAATACATACGCTTATCGGTGAACTCCGGAGAGCCAACTTGAGCTACCTCTTGCTTAGTCTTTTTGATTCGTCGATTTTATTATGCCGCAGATAGTCATCCTTGAGATTTTATTGGACAAAGTTTTTTGATTATGCTTCCCATTTTTTATATAAAGGATTCTTTCTTTGTACTACAATGTCACCGACTTCAGTTGTAGTTTATATTGTTACTATCGTCATGTTTCTAAATGTAATTTTGAAGCGACCCCACATTATACCTTCAATAACACGTTGTGAATTCCTCAGTGATTTTAAGGCACGTTTGATGAGAAGGAGTCCAACGTCATTGCGATGTTTAAAATAATTTCATATTAGGTCTGAAAAAAACACATACATTTTACCAGAGCTGGTGAATATTAAATCTCTTAAAATTTGAATTTTCAATGGCTGCGTTAAACTTTCTTTCATTCCCTGAGCTTGAGAGAAGACAAAGGCTATCTTCATTCCAAAGGTCATCAGTAACAGGTGCATAGGTCCATAGACTTCGTACACAGAATTCTATACGGTTTTCTTCTTTTTGAGAGAAAAAACGGTCAAATTTCAGTTTTATTAGTAACATGATGACATTTTGAAAGAACTACGCACACATTTTAGCTTAGTTGCAAGTTTAAAATGCAGAATATCTAATTTTATTTCATTAGTTTTCAAAGGTTGAGGAGCATAACTCATTTTTAGCACGTTATCTTAAAAGATTTTCTAATCAAATTTTTACTAACAATTGATCCTTTGGAAAGAGAAATCACATATATTTTAATAATTTGATCCGCTTTAAGACACTGCGTGTGCATACAGCACAAAAAGCGCCTTATGCATCTGCCGCATAACAAAATACAAATATCCTACCGTAAGAGCTTCAAAGAACACATGAAACCTTAACTGTGAAAACAATCAAGTCAACGCACAGCAGGTGAACAAGTGTTATTTTGAGCATTAACCCAAAGATATTAAAGTATCATAAGTTGAGACTCTGGTATACCACCTACCTTAACTAGCAAACCATTTCTACGATTTATTCGGTAAATGAAGCGTAGCATATTTTATTAAAATTAAATTCACATACGATAAAAATAAACAGAAAAAAGCCGCTAACTCAACCCAAATTTTTTTTTACTTTACACACATGCGATGTGACATGCCAACAAAAACGTCAGTCACACCTACAATCTGACATGAGGGTTGAAGTGGGCTGACAATATCAAGGCAATGGTGTAAGATGATAGAACGACGACGGCGGCGCCCTTAACCGCATCAATTTATGAAATTTGAAATATTATGACTGATTTTGAACGCAAAAAATTGTCGTTACGCGCGTCATTCTGTTACAGTTTTCAACACAAATGCCGGACATAACAAGACTAAAATCACAAAAGAACTTTAGCGAATACATCAGCAGCAGCCAACTTACGCACATGCAGAAAGACCCCTCGGAACGTTTCTGAGTATTGACTAGGTACAGCGAAAGGGAGAAGAGACAGAAAACTACAACTTTTTTCAGGAAAATGTACGGTAAAGAATTTTCACTCATAAAAGGATTTGAATTTTCTTACGCGGTTCCAGATTCGATATTTATAGAATTTTCTAATTAAATCTTAATAATGTATTATGATTCGATATTACTTTTTTGTCATCTGCATTGTATATTAACACAACAAGTGTACGTATATGGTTAGTATATAACTATGTGAATATTGCCATGGTGGTTCTTTATGATAAATATAGGTTTGTGTAATCATTGCCAATCATAAATTTAAATCTAAAAAAGTAAATGCGAATTAAATATCAACGCAAACGATGACGGGGGTAAAATTAAACAATAATTTAGAAACACGATGACGTTGTAAAATCTGAGCTCAAGTGACGCGTATAAAAAATTCAAAAAATTTTAGGTTCTGATGCCGTCATAAAAAATATTTGTTTATTTTCTCCTTAATCTTGCAAGGTTTCTGTAACGTTTAAAATGAAATCAAAACGTGGAAAAGGTCACATTGTATAGAGCTTTCGGGAATTAAAGTGAAAGATTTCTGAAACGTAACAGA
This sequence comes from Meiosimyza decipiens, assembly GCA_963680825.1. Classification (NCBI taxonomy): domain Eukaryota; kingdom Metazoa; phylum Arthropoda; class Insecta; order Diptera; family Lauxaniidae; genus Meiosimyza; species Meiosimyza decipiens. The sequence continues at coordinate 11,719,668 of OY804259.1, forward strand.
AACTTTGTAAGATTTTATGTGTAAGATTTCTAAATGGTTTACGAATCGTTGCATACAGAGTGGCGATGCTTGAATAGACTAAACTGTTAGCATTATTCTAAACCTCATAATCCTTTTACGTACTTTGATTATCTTTATAATATTTAAAACAAGATTCCACTTTCTTAAGTTGTTCTGAGGCTTTTTCCTCATCAAAATCAAAATTTTTCAACTGTTGTAAGGTTTTTGCGACTGCATTCTCACTTAAAACAAGGTTTTACAGTTGTCTAAGTCTTAAGTCGACAATAATGAACTTAAAACCGTGTTTATTTTAAAATATACCCTAGTCAATAAAATCAGCTTTTAGGTCGCTTATAACTATGAGCCAGAATGTCTACTCCAACAGAGAACTGTTGCTTAAATTTATGGTAAACGAATTCAAATTCAGCAATATAAAATTGCCTTTAGTCTCTCTCTTACATAGGTGGCGATTATACTTAGCGAAGATATTCAAATACAATTTCGTGATATAGCCATTGATCTATGTCATAGAGAAAGCTTCCAAAACCAAAGGCCAGAAGAAATTCGCTACTGACCAAATTAACGCAATCCAAAACATCTTCAATGTTTGGCGGTTTCTTTGATGTTACCTTTGAAAGCTGCCTTGGAGGCGTACTCACTGACGAAATTCATCACAAGCCAAATTAACTGCAAAAAACCCCAAAGGCCTCAGCATTGCTGCGAGAGCAAGTGAAATTGTGAGAATTTTAATTATGTGACCCAAATTATAAATGTCCTATCAGATATAGGAACCGCTCAATGTGCGATAGAATAAAATTCAATGATATTATAACAATGTAAAAGACGAGCATCTAACGCACGACTGGATGAGCAATAACGAATGCATGGCATAAAGAGGATTTGCATAAATACGAAATCTGTTCTTGACGACCAATGAAAAAAAAAAAACTTTTACTGATGGCAGAACAACCAATGACTGACGTTAACTGTCGATTAAAACGAAAAACGAATCATATTGAAATCATAAAAGGAAATTACAGTGTGACGTATTGCTGACGTAAGCAGAAACTAAAGTATAGTAATCTGACGCTATATTCCAAGGCATCATTACCAACACCACCATTACCATTGGCACTTTGCTTCAGGGCATTAAATGTTTTTGAAGGGCCTAAGCAAATAAAACTACTACGAGTATTTGCTGCTTGGCCAACAGCTTTACTGTAAAAACACAAGCAGCAGAGAAAGCAAATACAACATCAGTCATCAGAATCTTACCCTTCTAAATGCCAATTAAAAATTTTCCTCTTTATTTACATTTCACCCAAAAGGGATAATTCTTTTATTCCCTTTAAGCCTTGTAAGTAGGATCAAATACGATTTATGTTAGCAGTTTTATTGCTAGTGTTATTTCTACTGCTGTCTACTTTGAGTTTTCTTTGATATTTCTCATTAATTTTAAGGATTAAGTGTTGATGTACCCTGACAAAGTGAAAAAGGAATAAAAGTTAAATCATAATTTATTTTAAATATTTACTTTAGTTTTAAGGCCTCCTCTTTTTTTGAGTCTTGAAATTTCTTACAAGGAGTATAGGCAGATTAATGAAAACATTTTCAAACTACTTTGGAGAGTGTACCTTCTTTTAAATTGTTCGTGTTCTAACTTAGAACAGTAAGATCAGAATTCAGCATCAGGAGAATAAGTTACACGAAGCCCTTCTACACACGAGGTCGTCAGCTGTCGTTAACAGCATTAATATCTTAATTAATGATTGTGCGAATTTGAGTTTGAGAAAAAGGAAAAAATCGCACGGACTGAGTGTTTCACCAAGAGTTTTATGAATGAGAAGGGAAAATTTAAAAAGAAAAATTAAGCTCCTTGGAGCGTGCCGCGCCACAATATGTCTCATGCGTATAATGTGTTGGACCAATCTATAAGAGATGCTATGCTAATGCTAACAGGACGATTGTTTGGGAGCACAATTCATAATAAGCATTGCCGAAGACTCTTGGTTTTTTAACCCTTCAAAACAAAATTTTGTTCGGAAAGGCGAATTTTCAAACACACCCTTCGTACTTTGCATTTTTTTTTTTTATAGTAAAAGCGTAAGTAATTATGGTGACTGCATTTTTGGGAGGAAAACCGTAGGCAACATATCACTCACTCACACTTTTAAAACAAAAAGAAAAATAGTAGAAGAAAATTAGACAATTAAAATACCAAGTAAGATATGAAAATCCAAACTTCTTCACTTCATGTCAGAGATATCCGAAAATTCGTATTTTGAGTTTCATACATTTTTCTTCAAAGCCGCTCACTGCTCCAAAACTATCTGTAAGAGAAAATATTCCCCTGGAGGTTCTTCTATTCTTTTTTTCAATTCCCAATACTCAATATTTTTACAAGAGCCTAAAACATATATCCATATTTGTATGATACAAATATTAAAAAATGCACAGCATATTACGTACATATGCTGTGGGGACATGCCGTTGAAATACAAAACTCTCCCCAGATATAGCGAGTGATTTTTTTGCTATTTGTTTTTTCAGTGTAAATTTTTTGACACCTCACGCGTGATTCCTAACATGTGTCAACGCCAAAAAAGCTCAGTAAGGTTTGCCATTTACCATGAGCAGACTAACAAACGAACAGGGCTTGCAAATCATTGAATTTTATTATCAAAATTCGTGCTCTGTGAGAAATGTGAAGATCCAATTTTTTACCGAAAAGTATTCTTCAGCGACGAAGCTCATTTTTGGCCCAATAGGTACGTCAACAAACAGAATTGCCGAATTTGGTCTGAAGAGCAGCCAAAAGGCAGTTCAAGAGCTGCCAATGCACCCTGAAAAATGCACTGTTTGGTGCGGTTTGTGGGACTTTTTCAAAAATATTAAAAATCACAACATTACAGTCAATCGAGCAAGGTACCGTGCAATGATTACTGACTTTTTTTGTCCAAAATGGAAGAATTGGACTTGGTTGACATGTGGTTTCAACACATGCCACATTGGCCCATAGAAAGGCAAGTTTGGTGAGCAATTAATCTGACGTTTTCGAGCAGTCCATTGGCCGCCAAGATTAGACCCCACTAGACTATTTTTTGTGGGGCTACGTGAAGTATCTCGTATACAGAGACAATCCAGCAGCAATTGCTGCCCTGGAAGACAACAATACAGCTGTGATTGGTTAGATACCGGCCGAAATGTTGGAAAAATTATGCCAAAATTGAAGCTTAGGTATGAACTATTTCAGGCGTAGCCGCGGGTAACATTTACATGAAATAATCCTTAAAAAGTAAATGGAAGGAATTGATGTAGGTACTTATCGCTTCAAATAAAAAATTCATTCACTATGCAAATTTTCTGTTGTTTTATTTTAATTTTTAAAAACCAAACGCTTAAAAAATCACCCGTTACATACATACGTCATCGTGCTTATATTACGAAAAAGTTGCCAAAAACAAATTAAAGTAACATAATTTTTTTTCGAATACATGTCTTTAATTAAAAAAAATGCGCTGCTTTAATTGCGTTACCCTTTATATGTATCGGATATAAATTTTCACAATCTTGGAAAAGTTGGTTTCAAAACTCCAATAAATATTACAAAATCCACTTCTGCGGTTAAGTTTTTCAAAATCTATGAAAAAGTGATTTTTAAAAACTTTTATAGCCTTTGTTATCTCTAAAAAGAGTATGGCCTGATATAAATTGTAACCTCCTACTGACTGACATACCAACTGGAAGCATTTCAATAATTTAGTATGGGAGAAGGAGTAAAAAATATCTAAACGTTGAGCATTTCAACATTCATTGAGCATAACGGTTGTGGCTCCCTTTAAGTTTCGACAGCAAAATTAATTACAAAAACAACAACAAGAACAATAGCAAAAATTAATCACGGGTTTCCTCTATCATAAAAGTTTTCAAAATAAAATCATAAAAAAATTGAAATGAACGAATGAATGAAACAATGCCAGCAAAAAGAAGAAACTTTTTAATTTTAGTTTAATGAAAAGTAATTAAATTCCAACTCAGTGAAACATAAAGTAATATACAGAGTACATTGCCCATACCAATTACAACAGGAACTGGGAGAACAAAAGCAACATTGGCGAGAACACACTAACAATTACAGAGAATACATTAAAGTAGAGATTTATAATTTTGGCAGAATCATGTTTTTAACTTTTAAGTTTCCTACCCTACACTGCCTGCCGCTAGCTAACCTTTCTTTTGTTTTTATGAGTTTAAAATTTTTGAGTTTTTTTTTCTTTGTTTTTGTTCTTTAATTCCATACATAAAGTTGTGCCGCATTTCACAAGGGCGTTTGAAATAACAACTACACAGGCATCCTTTGCCTTTCTAAATATCTCTCGTCTACTTTTCCCCTGTGTTTGGTCGTCGTTGTCGTTCTGCTATCGCCGCGGCACAGCCCAATGCCAGCGAATCGACCAACCGTCCGACCACTTTAATTTCATGCCGTATAACGCTCGTTCGTTTTTCTGTACTTCTTTTTTTTTTTTGTTTTACAGCATTTAAAGCAGGATATTAAAGTATCCTGTTGAGATTACAGCCTCAGGTTGTTTTTCATGCTACGTTTTGAAATCACGTTGTGCTCAGCCAAATCCAATACAAAAAGATGTGAAACTTTAACTTAAAAGATATTCGTCGTCGCCTTCCGTCGTAGTGGAGGAAAAAGTAGAGGAAGCAGAAAATCTGCTACGTTGGCAACAACTATTGAAATTTAATGAAATGACGAAACTAAAGACTTTCGACAGCACATACACACAAGGATGCATGCAGCACGAGCGAGGGCACAATCTGGCATTTAATGGAATGATTTGGGTTGACTATGATGTTGTGCACTATGGGAATTAGTTGAGTTTTTCGTAAGAAAAAAAAAACCCAGTCGTTATCATTTCTGTAGTCACAATAGCAGCTAAAGTTGATCGGTAATTTTCAACCTTCGGTTTATTGAAAAGTTGTCCATCACGTATAGTTTTTGAGAAAAGATGGGTTGAAACCCCTCAATAAAAAGCGTTTTTGGATGTTTTTGGATAACAAACGGTACTAAGCGGCGATGTGTTTTAAAATCTTCCAATATGTCTCAAATAGAATCTTGTCATGTTTTCTTCTGACTCCAAATAAACTAAAACTTAATCGAATTCTTAAAGCTCTGTGGACCGTTGAGTGTAAAACGATTACGTGGCGGTTATTCTGAATAAGAGAGAACAGGAAATTTAACCGATTTTTTGTCGTCAATTTTACTTTGATCAAATCCAATACCGACACCTTGAACATTCAGTGCTCAAATGTACGTACATTGTACCTTCTAAACATAGCTACTAATGTTGATTGTTGTACCCTGACTTGCCTTTAATGGATGCAATCTTTGAGTAGTTCCTAGTCGGAAACTGAATCGGAACGTTGGATGAATCGACACTGCACTCTATACATAAAACTCTTAAATAGTGACAATCAAAATTCGTAATCGAAAGATCGGTCACTGATGATAATGTGTGTTCCAGGGCATCAAGGTCAGATGGGAATAAGTTTTGGTTTATTGTGATCGATAGAATTGGCAAGCTTCAATTTAAGGCATTTTGGAAGGTTTTAGGTTACCGGGTTTAGTGTCCACGATTATCCAAAAATATCCACAAATCCCTTTTTTGAGGTTTCAACACCTACTTTCTCAAAAAGTATGCGTGATGGACATTATTTGAGCACAGATTTGTGTTCAGCGTGCGAAAATCTATCGAAAACACTTAGTCAGTTCCGATTGTCACAACCTTTGTATACCAGTCATATTTTTCTCGAACTGGAATCGAAGGGTGTTCCAGCTTTCCACATTTAGGTGGTAGAAGGTTAGTCTGCTTTTCAAGCCCTGCCTTACATGGTCAATGTGCGAGGCTTACTACGGACTTTGATTAGAAAAAACTAATGGCGCAACCAAAGGGACAAAGGTTTAATTAAGTTAAACTAATGTTATATAGTTTTATTAAAAATCACTTAATGTTCCATTCAGTTAATTTTCAAAAAACTATGCCCCTTAGCAACTGCAACCCCCCAACCGCAATATGAATTTCTTTATTAAATATCTCCTCACTCGTTCAAAATAGAATAAGATTTTTAAATTATTTTGTGTAGTTTTATAAGGAAAAAATCCCCACTGTATCGCATAAGATGCGGTGCAATGCAATGGGTTGGGTTGGCAACATGTTGCCAACTTGCTGAGGGTACATTTAAAAATGTTTGTAGATAAATATTTAATGAAAGTATGTTAAGCCAGCTTATCATAGCGACAGATAAAGTACCAAACAGTTAAAAAGAGATAGAGACAGTTAAGCATACAGGCAGACAGCCAAACAGACAGATAGGCAAACCGTCAAATATCGTTTATTAAACTAAATTCTACACTACGAAAGATATTCAATGCGGTATCTGGCAGCACATTTGAAAGCGTAGCTTACAGGCAGGGCATGGCAGGGCAGGGCAAAGCATGATGGCAGAGTATTTTGTAGGCAATTTAGTGCCTATTGTTAAATTGGGCTGGGCGGCGCTTTCTGTAAGGTTATTTGATAAGGTTGTATGCTGGCGTTTTATGTCGGTACTGCTACATGTCATTACTCATTCCTAATTGCTGTGATCGAAATGTGATTCAATGCTTTTGCTCGCATTTCCTTTTTGTTTTTTTTTTTTATTTGATTTTGTAAAAACAGGCAACTATGTGTTATCCCGCTCCAAACTATTGTGGCTATAACTATAATGTAATAGAATTATTTTATATTTCTTTTGGGCATATCATCATGATGTTGCACGTTTAGAGCACAATTTCTTTTTTAGGTTAACCATTAATTATTCACAGTCATTAATGAAGAAGTTCTAAACTTTTTATAAAAAGTTTAAGGGAAGAAGAATTTTTGGTGCTATGTCTGCGCTCAATGACATTAAAACTATAGAGTTGGTTGCTTGAATTGTTGGTTTTATGTAGGGTAGTAGTACTGGACTCTTCTCTCCCTGGCAAGATTTTCTTTGGAAGTTCAACGTTGTTTTTGATTTAGACTAAAAATTTTTAACTCAGCTTTGAGCATTTCAGTCAAAGTTGAGCGATCGTTTGAACTCAGTTTAAACGCCTAGTTCATCATATGATTTCGACTGATTTTTTCCCAAAGGCGGTGTCATTACCGCTGCAAGTGATTCCATATAAAACGCATTGCGTTGGGCTTAAGGTTCTTACTGTGCGTGTTTGTTGCTCTAGTTCTTATTGTCATCAGATAGTTTTTTGACGCATCACAAAATTTTCCAAGAAGTTCTCTAAGTTCATAAGTTTTATAATAATAGTAGATTTCAACTTATGTTTCAAAAGTATTTGCAGTTCCAAAGAGATAATATTGGTATGAAAGATTGTGTTAAGCAGGCAGGAGAAAGAGACCTTCACCCGAAGCTTTCAATGAATCTAGATTTATTACCATACCCAAATCTTCAAACTTTAAAATTACAATAAATTTTTTTTAGTAGTAGAAAACGTTATAAAACATATAGTTATCACACAATTTACAAAGATCTGGTCTATTACCTTACAGCTTTAAAATTATAATTTTCTTATTTGAATTAAGTATATATACATATTGAATAATGAAATTCGCGAAGGAAAACTACAGTAAAAAGCCTTCGAATCCTTCGAATAAAGACTTAAAACTAAGGGATGACTAGAAATGGCAAATGTTGTTTTTTAAAATATTTTATGATTTTATTTTTTTTTTATAAAATTATAAAAATAAACACATTTTTAAATTAACAAATTAAATAACATTAAATGTATGACATGATATATGAATTGCCAATTCTAGGAGATAAAAAGAGGAGTTTTGACAAAATAGATAAACAAATAAAGACTTAACAATGTCATGGTTCGTATAAACTGGAAATTAGATGGTTGTCAGAAATGCGACTCAGCATTATAAATTTATTAGTTTGCTTCTGGATGCATTCTGATATTAATTTTACATTGGATTTCTTATATAATTTTTTCGTAGAAAAATGCCAAGGCAGGCTTAAACACATTTTCAAAAGTTTGTTTTGGCAAATTTGTAATTTTTTTATATGCATTTGTGCACATGAACCCCAAACTGGACAGGCATACAAAATAATCGATTGAAAGATAACTTTCGAAATTATAACCTTATTTATGTTGCTACGTTTCGAATATCTATTTATTAATGGGTATAGCATGTTTTTTGCAATGTTGAATTTGCAGATTGTGTTATTGATATGCTCTCTAAAGATCAGTTTTTGGTCAAGGTAAATTCCGAGATACCTAACATTATTCTGCCAAGGAACTTCAAAGCCGTTAATCTTCAGCTTAGAGCTAGGTAAAAAACAAGTTTTTCTTTTTCTTGTAAAAAAGATGGATTGTGTTTTACTAGCGTTGATTTTAATTTTCCATTTGTCGAAATAACGAACAACATTACAAAGTTCACATTGTAATTCAGTTAAAATATTTTAACTGAATTCATGCGCATAGAATATTGCTGTATCATCAGCATAAGCACCGAATTCGCTGTGCGAAGTTTTTGGAAAATCGGAGCAATAAATTAAATAAAGAAGTGGTCCAATCACTGACACTTGAGGAACTTCCGCAGTTATATTGATGAAATCAGAGTGTTCATCATTAATATGTACGCAAAAGAATCTATATGTCAAAAAAGTTTACAATATTTTAATTAATCGTAACGGGAAGCTATAATTTATAAGTTTAAAGATTAATCCATTATGCCAAACTGAGTCAAACGCTTTTTCAACATCAAGCAAAACAAGACCAGTAGATTTTTTTAAATTGAAAATACTTTTAACATAATTACATAAGCGTTTAATTTGATGTGTTGTGCTATGAAACCTTTTGAAACCAAACTGCTCATTAGGAATGATGTTATTTTGGTCTACAAATTCTTCAAACTTTAAGGCACTAAGTTAGCGATGCTGTTCGCTCTGGAGCGTAGGGCATTTGTTGTAGAGGTGCTATCGTATTCTACTTCTTTATCATCTTTACAGCGCTCATAATAGTCCTAGTGTGACAAGCCGAGCTTAAAAGCTAACGAGCTAATTATGCAGAGCTCCATTAGAGCTCCTGTTAGAATGCGAATCGATCTTTTGTTGGACCGTAAAAAATCCTTAGTTTTTTCCTGGTCCATCCAGTTGTGTCGAACAACCTCGAATTGATTGAATCCTTTGTTTACGTTTAATTCAGTTAGTGATTTTGTGACAAATCAGATCCTAGACGAGCAAGTTCGTGAGTTTATTCTTTGCACTTCTTGTTATAATGGCCAGGCAATCAATAGAACCTTATGTTATGCTCAAGATCGGGTTCAGAGATTCCTTGCAATATATTACGCACTTTGATTTGACGCATGGGAATCCTAGGGCATTGATTTTCTTTAAACTGTCGAAGCATTATCTTTTTATTGAAAGATGAGACGGTTCCTTACAGCAATTATACGCGCCTGTTCAATAGCATAATTTTCCGCCTTAAATACGCTGCATTGGGTGGGTAGTTTAAGAGAGCTATACATTTTCAATGCACTCGTGTAGATAGCTGAACCCATTCCGCAATTCATTTACGAATCATTGGCGAACGTCAGAGTTTCGCTATCACTAATAATGACACCACTGCTCCATTCAACCCTAGTGAGAATTCGAGCATTTTAGAACTGATCGAACTCAGTCACTGGTGCTATTTGGTCACAATCATAATTGGAAATGCTCAAAGCCTACTTTATGTAGTATTGAGGCGTGTCACATTGTAAGTGGCCAAAACATATCTGATTTAGCATTTTTAAACCTTGGTTGCAGTTGAGGATCTTAAGGACACTGTCAACCAGTGAGTTATGTTCAGTTTTAGGCCCTCTTTTAGTCGAAAGTCTGCTTACAAACATAAAGAGCACTCAACGCTTTATTCAGCCTTTAGCACGAGTGTCGCTTCCTTGAAAGTTTAGTATCCATGGAATAGTGAAGTTGGGGATTTTGTATCTCCGCATTAACGAAACAAGCTCCTTTTTTATTTTGGTTGACACCCAAACCATTCATCGGTATAGTAACGAGGACTTTTTTGTAAAGAGAACTTTTTAATTTTGTACGCTTTTTCCATTTTTTTCATTGTCTCCTCCCTCTCACCTTATTTTGTTGCTGTTCTTTCTTGTACCTTTCTCTGCTCCTTTGAATTCTCTTTTGCAGCACTCTGGCTTTTTATAAACATATTTTGGCTACTTATTTCTATAGCCAGTGCAATGGAGTCGTCCAACTTGCAAATTTTGTCGAACTCTTCTCTTATGCAAATTGTGCCGTTTGGGTACCGGAGTTGCTATTATTTTCTACAGCCGATTTTTCGTTTAATGGCTGTTTACATCTTTCCACGCACTGCCCCTCGCTTTTACCAGCAAATTTAGTTGCAAGTGTTGTATCCATATCCTTTTTCGTTTAGAATTGCTTCAACGCTCGACTTCCGGCATACAGAAAGCATACTTGTAAATGAACAGCCTGGTTTAGCCTTCCGTCTATACGTTAACAAGGACGCGAAAAAATACTTGAACGTACTTTTTTTTAATTTGCTAAAAATTAAGATTTTCTTCTTTTTCATCCATGTATTTTTATAATTAAATAATTTAAATTTTACCGACTGTTTTTAATTTATTTTGTACGCACCAAAGGTCTGAAAGCTGATTAATAAGACAAGGCTATATTTCTCAGCTTGAGAAATGTAGCACTCTGACAGCGTGAGTGTGGCATTGAAAAAAGTTTGCACTTAAGCAGCGGCAACATTTTTTATGTAGGATAGAAAAGATTCAGCAAACCAAAATCCACGATGAAAATAAACTTTGTTTTGAACAAAAAAAAAAAAAAAACACAAAACACATGCTTTCAAAATTTGGTGATCAAAGCTTCCGAAAAAAAATTATTAACTAATTTATTTTAAAAATTGAACGAGCCTAATGAAAATCCATATATTAGGCTTATAAATAAAGAAATTTATTACCAAATGTCGTCAGCACCGAAGAAATATTTAATTTAGGTACACAATGAAAAAAAAAATTAACACACGTCCCAAAAGTATTAATTAAAACTTATTTGTATTAAGAAGAACACATAAAACATTAAAACCCTAAATCAAAATTAATTTGACACAAATGCGTACAAAAATGAAATAAGAAAAAAATACAAAAACGGGAAGCACACAAAATACGTAAACGTAACAAGCGCTCTATGTATGATGTTGCCTTCCCTTCGTTTGCTGCCGTCCCAAAAGCATACTACTTATTAACATTCCCCTTTGGACATTTCCCCATATTACGTTACTACAGGTTTTGTATGTCCAAAAGCTGAAATTATAATTCGTCACTTTGACAAAGTCAGACAAACATAAAATTAAAAAAAAAGAAAAAAAAAATTAAATAACACAATTAAGTCGAATGAATTTAATTTCCAAACAAACGACAATGAATCAACGAAAGAACAGACTGTAGAATAACGTAATATCACGTTACGCTGCTTTGTGCCTAATTACAAGGTACAGCGTATACCGCACAACGTCGTACCTTGAATACTTGAAAAGTAATGTAATCAGCTGTACGCAATGTAACATTACGTTCTACATACATTAAAGCCGAACAAATCTTGTCATTAAACCACAGTATGAATAATGTTTCATTTAATATTATCAAATAATTTATAGCTCTACTTACTTAAAATTTTAAATTATATATTAGTACTTTGAAATGTGTCATTGTCTTGGCTATTTATATTGCTTTTTAAATATCATTTTTAATTTTTAAATATTTATAAAGGGTGATTTTTTAAGCGTTTGGTTTTTGAAAATTGAAAATAGAGCAGAAAATTTGCAAAAAGTGAATCAAATATTTATATGGAGCGACACATTAATTCACTTCATTTAATTTTTAAAGATTATTTCATGTAAATGTTACCCACAGCTACGCCTGATGTGGTTCATCCGAAAGCTTCAATGTTGGCATAATTTTTCCAACATTACGGCCGGTATCTCACCAATGGCAGCTGTAATGTTGTCTTCCAGGGCTGCAATTTTGGCTGGCTTGTCCCTGTACACGATAGACTTCACATAGCCCCACAAAAAATAGTCTAGTGGGGTCAAATCGCATGATCTTTGCGGCTAATAGACTGCTCGAAAAAGTGAGATGATAAGTGAGAGAAAATCTGCCTCGGATTCAAATTTAGCGCATCAAGAAACCTTCGAAGAAGTATATTATGTTAGAGTTTTAGCAACAGACGTTTGATCAAAGTTTGTTATCAGTATTTGTGTTTATTATTGTGTTATCAGCGATAATGGAATTAGGTGCCTCTGCATAGATTTTTGTAAAACCTTCATGACTGCAAAGTTTCAGACCAAATGTAAAAAAAAAGGTTTTCCTTCTGAAAAAAAACCCATCGGCTGAAATGTTGCACCACACCTAGCCAGCACTTTACATGGCGGAAAATATCCATTTTAATAGAAATTCAAGGCATTTATGCGCGGTGCATGGTATTTAGTTTTTGGCGAGATCAAAGTTAATGCCCTAGCTAATTGACTTGGATATGTATATATACATATCTTCGATATCATATGATACTGCTCAACTTTTTAGCAATTTACGATAATTTTATTGATTTTTTTTTATATAGTCTGACTTATTCGATATTTCTCTACTTTTATCGACATTTTGAGAGTGTTTATTCATTTGATTGAATTTAATAAGCTACTCGAAATGGACAATTTTTTCGGTCATGGTACATAAGATTTCTCTAATTTCAGTTCTTAAGTTTACATGGAGGATAAAGTTCGAAGTCAGTACCACCCTAACTACAACATACTTTTCATTCCAATGAATTTATGGAAAATTATATATCATAAATCGAACAATGTCGAAGGTATGTTATTATTGATATTATTGTTGTAGTTGTTGTTGTAGTTGTTGTTGTTGTTGTTGTTGTTGTATTTGGCTAACAATTTGTGTTACCACCATAAGTACTCATACTTGCATTACGGAAACTCTATGCGTTCATGTGGAAATAAGTGATTTTTGTTGCAGCCTCTACTCGTATTGCTAGCGAAGCGACATTTTAATTTTCATTCGAATGGAGTCCGGACATTTTCAATGGTTTTCAATGACATAAATGCACTGGAAATATATTATAAAAATGAAAAATGTGAAAAATGCTCATGTTCGCTATGTTCGTTTGTCAATAGCATTTATTAATATTCCCGCATGTGGTGCGCCGCCCTTGTGTATGCAATGCAATGTTTCTCAAGTCATTGTCTTGAGTGGATATTTTCAGTTGGAACTTTTCATATATTGTTTGAAAGTGGCATCACTTGACACACAATTATTTACTATATTGAAATATTTTGGTGAATTGCATTTTTCAAGCACTTCTGTAAATAATTGAATTTGAAGTGAGAAAAAAAACCATGCACAGCATAACAATTTGTGTTTGCATTTTGTCTTCTCGTAGCATGATATTTTAATTTATATGATTTTATTATGGTTTTTAGGTATTTTTACTGCTTAATGGATACATGCTTTAATGCTTAAGCGAGTATGTTGCTGAACTTCTGTTGAATTGTCAAGTAAAGCATTAAATTCTACTTGAGAACACAATAAAACTGTGAGAATAACATCCGATTGCAAACAGATGATTGTTTGATTTTATACTTTTGAAAGATAAGTATTATGTACTTCCAAAAATGTATTAGACCAATCAAGAAAACCTTTTTAACAAAAACACTCTTCAGTGGCGGAGATAGGACTATAGGCGCCCCTTTGGTAGAAATAATTTTGAAATAACAAGTATAATTTAATTTAAAAAAGAGCCCCCTAGCTCTGCTTCTGGAACTCATTGAGACTTTTCTCCTAAATTAAATAAACAAAAAAAATTCAATTCTAATATTCATTATTTTCAAAATAGCCTTTGCAAACCTAAGAGAATCTAAAAGCATGACTCACTCTAAACCGTGAGCATCGGAATGTCTCACATAAGGTGTCAATCATAGAAGCATAAGTCTTGTTGGATTCTGGTGGCAAAATGTGCGATTCAACCAAAAGGTGCGTATATGTATGCTTCAAACACTGTTCCTAAGACCAGTACCGTATCTAGTGGGGGCCCAGGGGGCGATCGACCCGGGCACAAGACATGGGGGGCAGCAAAATGGTCGTGAAAAATAACTCATTTCGCTAGGATTTTTGAAAGTCAAAAGGGCGGCAAATAAGTTTTTTGCTCCAGGTGCCCGATGCAAATCTGTTAAGTTAGTGATTTGTTATATATTTTCAAGAAAACCTGAAAAATATCTTCAAATTTTTCATAAGACTATATGAAATGCAATTGTTATTTTGCCACTTTGTTCACATCCTACACAGAAGGTCTTAAAGGTCATCAGACTTTTACGTTTCTGGTGCTTCGGCGCGTTGTTTTTAATCCCTATGACGAGAAAATAAACACTCTTAATACCGAAATATGACGATATATCGATAAACATCAACAGTAATTACATACGTTAAAATGATAGATTGATAAAAAAAAAATATGAAGTAAAAATTAATTGGGTTTTTATATATAATTTGAATCGAACTTAATGAACTTTGTGTGTTAGTCCCTCGGCAACTGAATGCATCAAATGACAAGCTATTAAAGCAATTGGCTAAATCTGATATCCACTACAAAACTGTTTTCCGGTATAACCTTTGCACAGTCTGTGTGTGTGTGTATATATCATTCAACCATCAGCATTCATCACACACCCTTAATGCATTTTAAAGTGCAGTTCCAATACGATCAAATTAATTTTTTATAATGAGACTGGGACTGGGTTACCAGCCTAATGACACACTTGCCACAACTGCTGCCAAGACACCCGCTTAGCGCTGTATGGCATACGATTTACACATGCACTCAACAGAGCGGATGTAACAAAAACTGCTACAATCAACGGCGATGACGACGACGACCAACGCGACTCATCGTCAGCTAACAGGAGCACTATGATGGTAAACGGAATGAGAGGCATTTGTTGTGCAACCTAACTCAACGGAACTAAAAAATGAAACAAAAAGAAAAAATACAAACAACAAATTGTATTATAATGCACAGTGGAATAAGTTTAAAAATTAATTCATTTATAATTCATATATTGCAGACAGAGTGCCCGATTTCGTTGTATGAGCATTGCGGCAAAACGTAAGTTGAGACCTTTGCCTATATTCACTCATTCTGTGAGTTGCGATAACTTTAATGGGATAACTCGGAGCCACATTGATTCTGAATAAGAATATTTCTTCAGAAAATATTACCGAACTTGGTATAGAAACGTTTGGCGCAAGTTATACATAGATTATGAGCGTATTAATTCCCTAAAAGCAAAAGCCTGATGAAAAAAAAAAAACTTATACTTTACTTTTAATATCCCAGCAAAACCTGAACGGACAGCTAGCAAGGTCTGCCACTCCCACAAACTAAGAACTCCCTCATAATGAAATTTACGATTTTCACTTTACTGTTAGTGCAGTGCAAGGAATTTAGTTTTTGGGCAGACTTTCGGCACTATTTCCTCATAATAATCGCTCAAAATTTAAGAATAAGCAGTTACAGTAGAATTATTTTTTCTTATTCATAGATTATATTATCGTTCCATAGTAATGAATTCACCAAAACTTAAATGAAAAAATTCCCAAAAAAAATTTCCAATTACTGATCACAAATTTGACTCAGTTTTTACATATGGAATTTTTGGGCAGTATTCCTTTAAAATGTAAATCCTCTTGATTATAAAAAGCTCTTAAGCGATTTAAACCCCACTGTACAACAGCACAAAGAATTGAGTGAAAGGCGCAACATGCTGCTGCTTGCTGAATGGATTTGAACTCTAATTAAAGAGAAACTAGTAAAGGTGTTATCTTCGGCCAGGCCGAAACTCACATACCCTACACTGCATTGAAAGTACTTTTTCAATAAATGTTAAAAAAATGTTGAAGAGGTTGAATAAGTCGAAAATAATGTAAAAAGGTTCAAAAATGTTGAAAAGTGTTAAAAAAAACTGAAAATGTTGAAAATATATGAAAACCATTAAAGAAAGTTGAAAGAAATTGAATAAGTCGAAATATATGAAAAATGCTGAAAAATTGATGATAAAGTCGAAAGAATAAAGAATATTCCGAATGAAATTGATGGGGAAATGTAAAAGATTGAAAATGTCAAAAGAATATGGGAAATGTTGAAAAAATAGAATATAAATAAAAAACACGAAACATGCCACGCCCACTTCTCCAATTCCGCCCAATTTTGGTTCAATAAACAACCCAAACTTTAGCATAATAGCTTGTATTGTTTGCGATATGTACCGCAATTATTCCTAAACCTTAGGGCGGTGACACACCCACTGATGCAATCCAGTCCGATTTCGATCCAGAAATAGCTTTTTATAAACAAACCTTTTACACCTTTACCTTTCTGTATCACACTGCTCATATATTTCGATAGTTATGCCACATAAGGTATTTTAATTGTATGGGAGGTGCCACGCCCACTGTTGCTATTTCGCCAGCTTGTGATTCATATGTACCTAATACCCAGTAAACCACTTACATCAAATTTCAGATCAATTGCTCCAATAGTTCACTTTAAATAGCACTTACAGCTTTATTTTAATGAGGGAGGTGCCCCGCCTACTGATGCAATCTTGTCAAGTTTCATTTAATTCCGAAGCTTATAATAACTGACACCTCTACACAAAATTTTATAAAGATTACTCTCATAGCACACTATCTATAGCATTAAACGTATTTCGCTTATATGGGAGGTGCCACACCCACCGGCACAATTGTGTCAAAATTTTGCAAGACACCTTTTAGCAAGTATATCCGCCCTATTAAATTTCATAACGATTGCGTTGTTAGTTCTCTTTTTATAACGTGTATAAATATTGTAGGCTGTGCTACGCCCTTAAAAGCAGTTTTCCAGTCTATTGACATAGATTGTATTTTTGACTACTTTCAGTGGTAGCATCCCTAAAATTTTTTACAATTCCGCCCACTTTATGCGCAATTCAAGATTCATAAGATCTGTATTCGTGTACCACATTTCATCACAATATCTTGCACGGTTTACGAGCTATGGCGTTATAAAAGTTAAAATTTAGGGCTGTGCCGCTCCTCTTTAAGAGCCTTTGCAAACTTAAAAACTAGCCTAATCTTAATTTCATTTTTAGCTTCACCAAATCACCAAGTTTCATCAAAATCGCTGCAACTTTTTTTTCAAAATGGACTTGGGTATATTTACATAGAGTATGGACGGATGGCGTGGCCGTCAACCGATTTCGCCAATTTTTATATGCTAGCAGCTTGCAAGAAGGTGTGACCTGTGTGCCAAATTCCGTTGAATTAGGTTGCTTAGTTCTCCCGTAAACTTGATTTCAACAGACAGACAGACAGACAGACGGACACAACTATATCGACTCAGGTGGTGACGCTGATCAAGAATATATATACTTTTCCATACCTCTTCTATGCGTTACAAACGGAATGACAAAGTGAATATACCCTCTGTGTAGGGTATAAAAATTAATATAAGTAAATACAAAACCAACAAAGTAAACAGAGTGTATAACCGTGGCAACAGTATTGAAAACTCATAGCCTGTTTGACAATCAGGCGGCCGATGCGACAGTCGGTTGGATTGTTAAAAAACACGTAGAAATTGGCAACAGAATATCCAGCAGGCACGCACTGTTTGGCTGGGCGATAAAAATGACGACTTCTCAGGGCTGTGAGTGAACAAATGCGCCATTGCGTCACATATTGTGATGTCTTTCTCGCACTCTTGACTTGCACACTGCCGTCACATTGATTCCCAAGCGTGTTTCATGCAATTATAAAGCTGACAGCCAATAGCCGCCACCACCACAAACAAACAATATATTTCAACTATTAAATTGGTAGATACTCCTGTAGTTTTGTACCCAATTTAAAGTAAAGTCAAGTATTTGCCATATGTATAAGGTCACGGACAAAATGTTGATTTCAAGTAGTGACTGCAGGAAATGACAGCCCTTAATTTACATTTGCTTATGGAGCACAATGCATTAATGTATACAAAATAATTTAATAACATTTGGGATTTTTTCTTTTTATTGAAAGTTTGTGGTGTTTTATGAAGATTTAAAGGCGCAAGCTAAAAGAATCACAAATTGAAGAGAATTGTCTGAAAAATTACGCACGTACCAAATAAGAAGAGTTCACTGAGAGAGAGGTATATGCTATGAGTTTGTAAAGATATTTTATTTCTACAATATTTTTGATTGTGTAGCTATGTATATCAGAGATACGCAGAAAGATCTGCTTTGGGAGCTTTGCGGCAAGCTAATTGCATGCAAACTCAAGAGAAAAAAAGAAGAAAGTGCTGAAGCAGCAAGTAACTTAAAATCACACAAACAAAAAGCATGCAGCAATTGCGAACCGAAAGTTTTTACCTCGAGCCGGCGCACTTTGAACAAAAATTTACACAAACAAAAAGCATGTGGTGGTTGTGAACCGAAATTATTTAGCTCGAATAATGCTCGAGAAATGCTGGATATTCTTTGCTACTGTTGTAAGACCTGAGCGACTTCTAGCATTGCATTATTGATCTACATAAGGATCAAGATCATAGAGGTTAAAAAATTTCATAATACAAAATTCATTGAAAACATTTTCACTATAGAAATTGAGGGATAGGACCTCAATAAATTTTACTTAAAACCATAATCAGCGGCTGGTGCCTTCAATCTCATCCCGATTTCCGTATGTTTTTGTTCTAGTGATTTGTAGCGTTTTTTGCTACCAAAAGGTATTCACTACAATGATTTTCGCAGTATGTGCGCATTCCATTTCCATTTTCATTGTTTGATTTGAGCATAAATCGAATCTTGTCGGGATCTTGTAAGTAATACGATACAGGAAACAGTCCAGGGCCATCAAATCTTTAGAATTCGACTAGGTCAATTGTAGTGGAACACTTATAAATTGTATAACGGTATTGGTTAACAAAATTTTGCAGCCGTACAGAATAACTTGCTTCAGATTTGAAGATTTTGTGCTTTGTTTGTGTTGACAATTACGAAGACTGCCAGACATTGCAAAACTACACGAATTTAGATCCGAGCATAGATGTCTTTATTGGTAACGCCATAGGACGTGAAGTGAAGTTAACCACTTCTTCGATGCTGGAGTCGCCTATTGCTGACACTGGTTGGGCAGACAACCGAGGCACACATCCGACACAAACTCAAAAGAATCAGAAAGTTTCTCGCATCAATGGATACCAGATTCTATCTCCGGTGAATGCTCAATTATTTGCTATACGATATTCTGAAGGGAATTAATTTGATCAATCACGATATGTTGGGGCAAAAATTTGCTTGTTGTCTCCGGATAAATGGCTTTATTTTTTGCTGACTCTAGTTAAGATAGTTTTTGTCAAGACATTGGACGGAATTGACATTATCGTTAAGTAATGTTAGGATAATGATAAGTTCCCTTTTGTTTTTGGTTTTTCACTTAGAATCTATGAGTCAGTCATCAGGGAAGTAGGAACTTTATTCACACCTCATAATTTTTCCAGACTTTCATGAACTACCTCACATATCGAAGAATTTGTAGTCATATAGGTGATAGTTATGTGCTGATTTTATAGCTTCCAGAGGTCTACAAAAAATTCAGCACGAACTTATTGAAAGTTTCATCTTTCCTTACTTAAAATAACATTTTCACTGTAAAAATCGTTTCAAAGGAATACAATCCCATGAAAAATTGAATGACCGATATGTAAATTGAAAAAAAAGTGTTAGTTATGTGGGATTTTTCCATTATAAGAAACCTTCACATTTTTGCTGCAACATGAGAAGAAATAAAATATACATTGGTATGTATATGAAAATAGGGGACTGTAAAACAAATGACCAAAGTGACGAGCAGACTTTAAGGCGAGTAGGATTGATAATAAGCAAAAAAAGATGGGTGTATAAACCATAATACATTATAAATATTATAATGAACGAGTATTTGAGTCGACTGTCTGTCATGCACACATTATGCGCATTCAAAGGTTACTTTACATTTTGTATTACAATAGCGTATATGGAAAGCAGCAGCGAGGAGTCCAAAAAACAAAAAGAAACTCAAAGCAACCAGCCAACCAACCAACCTACCAGGCAATCTATCTTTTTTTTTCCTATACGAATGCATGCTACCTTCCCTGACTGTAAATTGAGTCGAACCACAAGCAACACAACTCAACTTTATTGAAATTGAACTGAGCTGAACTGAATCGAGTCGGGCCGATTCGAGCTGAACCACACTTAATCATATTCGATACAGATAAGCCTCAACAGAGAAAAACGTGCATAGAATTTCCCATTCATAATGATTGCCCAGACTTTTGTGATGGCGATAACGTTGACTTTGGCTATGAGACTTCTTTCTCTATCCATACGGTTTAAGCTCTCTTCTTGCGTATTCGTATTGTCAGTTGTTGTTGATGTTTTTGTTATTCTTGTAGTTCTTCGTACTCATATTTTGTATTTAAAATAAAATTCTAATTTCATTGAAGCTTCATATGATGAGGTACGACCCTAGTCAATATCTAACCACAGCGCGGCAGCAGCACCCTGCACGTGGTGGCTCTTCGTTTGTAAGGTGAGCTGACTGCCTGAAAGGTGTTGCGAAAAGAAAAGTTGGCTGTTTTCGTTAATGTCTTGTATGTATATGTATAAATAAATTACTCTTATAATGAGTATGCGTTAAAACGATATTTTTCGTAAATCTACAAGGTAAAGTCCAATGGCTTGGAATCGCACGATCTTAAAAGCCAATTGCCATCGCCAAATATATATTTCTACTGGCGTAATCCGGTTGATAACCTTCTCGATTGCAAGCCCAAAAGAGAGTCGTTTATCATGCGGTATTTACGGTAACAGTCGTTCCTTCCTTATTTTTAAAGGAATACGGACCAACGAAACCACCCGACCAGTTGTTGCTTTTTGCGGATATAATGGCTATCAACCGAGCACGAACAGCACATTTTCTTCGAATCATCATTAAGTCCCTTTTGTCTTAGAGCCAAAATTGAGTATCATCTGTAGGACCAAAGTGTCGTATCATTTTATGGCCGGCAGGCTTTGATTCTCGCATTTGTTTTAACTTTATATGGATGATGATGAACTTGTACTTAAGCTGTTAATCAAATCCAAATACTGAGTTTGTACTGGTTCAAGAAGTTTTTAGTCAAGCGGATTAAAAATTTAAATTATTCTTGCGTCCTCGATATGTCTCTTGGTTATCTGAAAGCCCTATCAATGCGTGTTTCATTGTTAAGGCAAGATTAGACTTAGTCAAGTTGAAAGGACCTCCAGCCTACCCCAACATCGAAAACGGTGTTTTTTAGTCTTATTTTCCAACGTAATCGTCCTTTTAGTTCAATACACTTTGCACAATTAAGGCAGGTGCGTTGTACTAATGAATAGTTTTTTTGTCCAAAACCAGTCCTTATTCTCATCTAATTCATTCATCATTTGGGGGTCCTTTTAGACCTACCTTCATACCTTAAACCAACACTGGTTGGGGGCCCACATGAGCTTAATGATATAGTCCTCTTTAGCCCTATCTCAATCCAGCGCTGACGTCCACCCATTGAAATACATTCACGTCATTAAACAGCTCCAATACTTTTTGTTTCAAAATATTCTCAAATTGCCGATATCACACAAATGACCAAATATTTGACTAAAGATTCTTTTATGGAACAACTTGTGCTGCAACTTCACTGCTTAATCAATGCGAACTATTGTTTTTAGTATTTTTTTTTTCATACACCTTACATAACATCCATTCTGTGTCATATGCAGATATTTATGCATGTCGTCTATCTATCTGTCCTTCGCTGTGCTAAGCTTTCATAATAATGAATTGAGGTTTTTACTTGATATTTTTATTTTTCTTTTGACTGAACTTACTGTCGTCGCTTGTTATGTTATTTTCATTTTGTTTCATCCATTCATTTGTCTCGTCTTCCAGCTCTTACTCCTGCCGCTGATATCCATCCGCTTAAGTAAGGCTGTTTTTGTTTAAAGCTATCATGCTTTCTTAATCTGTTCAAGAGAGATAGAACCCTGTGTGCGCATTCATTCGCCGCTGTCATATTAAGAGTTGAGCGCGAAGCTGAGGGTTCGGAGGGCGGTAACAAAACCGTTTTGCCTCATTATACCACCATTGCAATCACCATCACCGTCAATGTCCGACGGTATGTTAAGGAAGAACAAACGTCTCATTGTCTTAAAAAATTGCTTTGTTTTCTATTCAGCAGCCCCCATTATTGTTGCTGTTGCCTTTGAGCATTTTAAATATCAGGCAGGCAGACAGACAGACATTTCAATGATAATTTGTTGCCTACATAATACAGCGAATTTTGTAGAATGAAAGGAAAAAATTCTTTTAATATTTTATACACAAAAGACCTATATTTTTATCGTACCTACTGCCCATAGTGAATGCTGGTTATTAAATTCTTAAAGTTATGTGGTTTATATTCATACGGTGTAGTGGTTAGTTTTCCTGTATCTAAAGTAGAATTTTTAAGTGGTTTTAGATTTAATCTTTATTGATTTATTTCAAAAAGTTTTAATACTTGGGTTTATTGGAATATTTTCATGCAAAGCATATCGCATAGCAAAAATTTTTGTTAGCCATTTTTTTCTTTATTTACTATTTGTAAACTTTGACTCTTAGTCTATGGTAATATATAAAGCCTTTGGGATATATTGGCAAAGAAAGTTTTAGAAATACTTAGCATTACTATACATTACGTATAGAAGAAATTACATTTAAAATTAAACATAATCCATATTATGCAATGTAGCCAAGAGCAGTAGAAAAGGTCTCATAATACACAAGAGCAAGCACAGCATGTAGAAATGGCATTAAAAATATTTTGACCCGTAGTGCTGGTTTCCCTCACAATTGGCAGAACTTTTGCAGTTTCATCGATCGTCGTTGTGTGGGGCTGATGTTGCAATGACTTATTCGCTTTGGAGTAATAAGCCAGTTCTGCCATCCTTTCTTTTTCATATATCACTTTTCACGCACTTTTTGATCGGGTTTGTTATATGTACGCACCATGTCAATTGGATTGTTTGCAGACAGGATGTTACTGCCGGAGCTTCTGTGGCACACTGTCCACTCAGCGAGTAATTGTGGTCTTACCAGGGCTAGGACACGACACGTCCTTTTTTTATTCGATATTTAAAAACAAAACAAGTTGGGCCAGATATTAGGCTGACAGGTTACTCCGAAAGAAACTACTTGTCCTTCATTTTTGGAAATACCTTCTTTTTCCAAGTTTAAGACCCTGTAGTGATTGGGCAATATGAATATTGTGCAAGTGTCTGAATGTTCTTGTCTAAAGGAAAGTTTGAGAGTTTTCAAGAAACTACTCGCTCAAATCATAGATATATTTTTTTCAACTCCATTCTCTTCCTGTTGAACTCTTACAAAAGACGCAAGCAAACAAACTACGCCAAGTGTCATAGAGTCTCAATAATAGCTTACTGAACCAATAACCTCGGCAACACATCTGAAACAAGTGGAAGGAAGTTTCAAGAAGTCCATGCAAACAGCGTTTTTTCAACCTATGCTCTCTAGTGAAATATGGACAGAAAGACTTCTGTCTACTAACACTTTGATGGCATGAAAAATTTACTTTAAATTTAATTCATTTCAAACTTTATGGATTTTATTTAACTTAGTGGGATGTTTCTATATTTACGAATACATTTTTATTGCCACAATCGTTAAGAAAAAGTACGAAATTAGTAGATAAAGACAATGAGTTGTACGTTGTTCAGGTAATTCCCATCGTTCATATCGAAAATTAAAACTTTTTGAAAAGAAACAAAAGTAACATTTTTTTCAGCCAGAAGCTCAAAAGCATTTGAGATTTACAGAAACTACAACGGAATTTAGCTTAAGGCAAAGAAAATACTCCTGAGCAATGGAAATGCAAACAACTTTTAGGACCCTTTGGGTAAATGCATAAAGTAGTCACAACCGCTGCAGCAGCACAAAAACAACAATCAGAACTAAAAACTCACATCTGACCGTTGTAATGCATATGGTGTTCATAGAAGAAAATCTCAGCAATGAAGTAACTGCACTATACCAAATGTGCAACATGGATTGTAGTAGACCGACAGATAATACGTGCATGTGACGTTCGTACGGAGTTGCGTGTGTCGTATGTTGCAAATAATGCAGGATGATGTGTCATTATAAATCTTTTGTTCTTGTTGTTGTTGCAATTTTCATACAAACTCACATGTTTTGCACAGTCAAAGTATCTGTTAAGTTGTGCCTATGAAATGCGATACTCGCTTTTCTTTTATGTCGTGTTGCGTTTGTTTCTTTCTTTTTTGTGTATTTTTTTTTTTGTGTTTCCGGAAAGAGTGAAATTTTAAAATGAAAAGCGTGCAACATAAAAGATACATAATTCCTTAGGGCTGACATTTAAGTAAAGCACATGAAAAGATTTTTTTTTTTTGGTTTTTTTTACTTTATCTTTTTTGCAACAAAGACAAAATTTATGTTACAATTTTTGTTGCTAATGAGCCTATGAGAATTTAAAGTAGTAAGGCACGTCAGCGCTGAATGAACGTTTTATGGGAGATTTTAAAATATATGGAGCTAATATTTTTGTGAGTTGAAAAAAAAAGTCCTTTCGAAATTTCAGTTTTTGTATCTTGAAATAAAATTGAAAAGCAAAAAAGTTTCAACTCAAATACATAAAAATTGCTTGGTTTTTAATAGCCAATAATTTTTTTAAGTTGAATTAATTAAACAAACTGCTGCTTAACTTAGCAGGTGTCAATATTTCATAGTTTCTCTTACTATTTTTATTCGTAATTATTTTTGAAAGTATTAAATAATATATTCTGTAGTCGTCGTCAACATCAACGGTAATGATAACCATCACGAATAAAGCACTTCACTTGGGTATCAAATATCCTGATAGCAGTGTTACTGAAGGATTTTGACTGATGGCTGGCTGCTTTATGTAAAATTTGTCATTTTATACCAGAATAACAGAGCAGTGTTGCCAGCAAAGCAAAGTAAGATGGGGTTCAACACATTTCGTGCAAGTCTTGACTTGAGCTGATACATT
Organism: Meiosimyza decipiens; assembly: GCA_963680825.1. Lineage (NCBI taxonomy): Eukaryota > Metazoa > Arthropoda > Insecta > Diptera > Lauxaniidae > Meiosimyza > Meiosimyza decipiens. Next base: position 11,744,913 of record OY804259.1, read on the forward strand.
TGGCTACGGCGATTCCGGGACAAAACAAAAGAATTTTCTGTTTTCTAGTAAGTACAGTCACTTGCGGCGCTCAAATGTAATGAATCGTGTTCAAATGTTAGGTTGTATAAAATTATCTACCGAACTAAACCAAAACATATGGCAAGTTTTTCTGTTTTATTCCAATTCGAAGCTACGACACACTAAAACTCTTTTTTTATGAAAATTGAACACGAAGTTCTTTCCTTAAAACAGTCTATAAGATGGCACTACAACAGTTCAAAAAATCTAGTTTTCAAGAATTCTTTCGGTACACTTAAAATTGAAAAATTTTTACCTTTTTCAGAATATTCTCAATCAAAAAAACAAATAGCGGCAAGATTTCTTTCAGTACTTCTTTATGTGTGCAACGGAAAAATGTAAAAACAAATTTAAAAGAAAAGTTTAAGCTCCTTAATTTTTTAACTCAAGTTTCGAAAAATTAAAAATTTTGCAATCCTAGTCGCAACTCGAAAAGTTTTTTTTTAAGATATTCTTAGAAAGGTATTAATTTCTCAATTTAAAGCCTACCTGAAGATTTCTGGAACAAATCCACAATAAATTCGAAACCAGACTCAAGCGACGTTTCTTGCATATTCTATGAAAGCACAAAAAAACACTAAATTTGAGTAAAACACAATGCTTTATTTATTGTTCACATTAATTTACAAGTCGTTACAAAATTGTTTGCATGCCTTAATTTTACAGAACACCAGTGGGTTTTCACTATGCAAGTAGGCAGTGCCGGTAAAAGTGAAGAAAACCCGTTAGGGTGGTCAAGAATTTTTTGTTTTTTTTTTTTCATCGCTGCTATTTACGAATAGTAGCGACGCTCCGGACAAAGCTATCTCGTGATACAATAGTATTTATTAAACTTTAAACATTTGTCTATGCGACGTTCGCACATTGTGCGCATTAAAAAGTGAAAAATGTTGAAGTTAAATAAAAACTAATATATCTTTATGATGTATCGCGAGATAGCTTTGTCCGGAGCATCGCTTAATTTTACTATTTAAAAAGCACTGACTACACTATGACTGACTATTGGCTACTAGATGGCGCTAGTCGTAGTTCTCTCTCTTTCTATCATCTACCTTTGTTCGTTATTAGCTTAATGTTAATTTTTAAAAAGTACTGACTGCTGGCTACTTGATGGCGCTAGTCTCCCTCTCAACTTCCGTTTGCAATTTCCGTAACACATTTTCCAACCCTCCTTCCGTAAAGAAGTTTCACTTCAAAAATCCCCAATTTTGACACTGGCAGGTCCCTTAACCAGATCACATGACATATGTATGTATTATGACATTTGTTCGACTTGTTCAATATATTTAAATTTTTTATACAATTTTTAACATTTGCTATAATCGTAAAAAACGAAAAGTCATTCAGTTTATATCACGCCACGAGTACCTGCATCTAGCTGGGGTTTGTTTTTTTTTTTTTTTTGTTTTTTACACCCAAAAACTTTTATTTGTACCTACTGTCAGTCAGCAATATACCCGTCTAAATAAAACCCTTTAATGGACATTCTCTATACAGTGTAGCCCATATAGCAGTACCAAGAAAAAAAATCGACTTATTGGTACATTTAATACGGGTACAGATAAACCATGCAAGAAAAACACCATTACGCTGCCTGTTGGCGTCAAGCTTATGTTGAGAAGAGTTTTAATTATGCGCTTCTCAATGGGGTAAGTCAAAATATTTAAAGTGAATGTGTGAGTGAGTCAGTATGCGTGATTATTAAATATATTTAATCCTGTTAAGGCTGCTTCCTTACTTGGAGTATAACACAACAGCTGGGTATCAGCTACATTTTAAGTATCTCATCACTTAGTTCATTTATTATTTTTTTTTTTCATTCGTTCGTTTTTATAAAAAAAAATTTACATTATTTTTCTGGCTGAAACGTGAGTTTTCAAGCTTAGCTAGATATCGTATGACTTCGTTTTGAATTCTTATGCTTAAATTGTTTGCAATATAGCGTAAAGTTAAATGTTGCTTTTGATTTAATGAGAAAAATTATAAACGAAAACGACACGAACACGTTGCAGTACAAAGGAAACAAATAAATTTAACTTAGTGGAATATAATGAGAGTGTAATGTATTATAACAATATACAATTGTGTATTTATATATCAACACATTCAATATGAATTTTATTTCAAATATTTCCAATTAAATAAATATGGTTCCAATCGGCATTTCTGGTCATTGAATTTCGAAAACAGGTTGCAACTTATAACTTAAATTCCTCTGAATTAATTCTGGGGTCTTAGCATGAAATTCGTCGTATAAATTGCTACTTTCATCGTCATCATCTATCAACAGCGACCTGCAAGTGACAAGTAGCATGCCAACAACTTCTTTGTCCTGAGGAATTTCTGAAGTATTTTCTGGTCTAGGTCTACTTGGTTTTTTTATCATTTTCATTAGTCTTAAAATCTATTAAGGCCTTGATGCGTTGCCATCTCATCATAAATTCAGATGTCTATGTAGGCATGTATGAGCATTTAACACATTATTATGACCATTACAAAATATATAGCCTAACGAAAGTAGGTGCAACGGCGTTTTCTACACAAATACAGCTCTGCTCAAACTGTTGGTTGGCAAAGAAAGTGTTTAACAGACATTTTTTTTTTCAGTTTAGCGTGTTTAATATCTATAAACGGCATAGTACGACTATATACATTTTATCAAAGAACTACTTTAGGTTACAGCTATGTATGTATGTACATACATCCGTAGAATCTTCTGCGTGTCTTTCTGCTGTTATTTGTTGCTCTAACTGTGGCGGCGATAGCAGTAGGTCAGCTGCTCCCATATGGTTTGTATCCGTACCACACTCTTATTCAGACCAAGCATTTTTTAATGGCATTCGTTGCGCTCCGCATACAAACTTTTATGCAGCGTTTTTCCTTTTATTTTTCCTCCGTTTTCTGTCTTTATTTATATATTTAGTACAAGTAGGTATGTGGAAAAATGTAATAAGTCGTGTATTTTTTTATGTTTTAATTTTATGATGGCTATAAAATAAGCAAACTCATCCATACTGTAATTCATACTTTATACCATGGCAACCGTTCATATCATTTGGTAGTTTTACATGGGTATACAACAAGACTAAGACCAGATCAGTCCAAAAAAAAAAAGAACATGCCGTTTCAAACCATTTCATTTCATTCCATTGCAATTACATTTGGATTTTTTAAATTGCATGGCCAAGTTATGTTGTTGTTGTTGCTTTTGTACTTTGTTGATTTTATGTTATCGCCCATAAAATTATACAGCCGGCTTTTGTAGGTAGGAAGCGACTGCGGCTGCGGCGTGGCACAGCGCAACACTGCTTCCATTTACCGGAGCTCATAAAGCACACATTTTGCACTTTGTAGTGGAGCAGCTTGAAGGCTGTTTGTCTCTGCCTTGCAGCCTGTTAGCTTAAATGTTCCCGTCGCCCCCTTTTCACTATTGCTTGTTCACTGCATGGAGTAAAAAGTTTATTGTTTTAATTTTGAAATTTCATTGTAATGCTCATATCGGGTACATTGTGTTTTATTTCTGTTTTCTGACTCTGTGGCATACCCGTATTTATGAAATATTTTATGCAACACGCATTCTATTATTCGCCGTCAGATTTTGTGGCATATTTATAGAGTTAATGCTGTGAAATATTTATATTATGTAGTTAAAGCAGGATGTATGCTTAGGGTTGCATTGGGGCAGCGCTGAAAAAGCCACCACTACTTCTGAGAGCCAATATATATTTCCCAGAAGAAAGCCAATTCTATTTTCTAAGTAACTTTATTATAGGTTAGGTCTAGCTCGATTAGGTCAGGTTGGACGGGCTGTCAACGAACACACATAGATCAAATTTGTTCCTTTGTGATACTCTCAAGTAGAAATAGATGGCTTCATTCCGATGCTTTAAGAATTATAACGAACTTTGCTTGAAAGACAAACGAAAATGCCACCAATCTTTGAGAAAAGAGCTCCAGTGATTGATCCTATCCCTAATTATTCGGAAAAGTGAAGTGGAAGTTTTTATTAAAACTCAAACTGTGCGTACAGTAGTCAATTTTAGAGAATCGGTCCCCAATTCTTTAGTATCAGACTGTGCTTTGATTAGTTTGCTCTGACCATATAAGCCAGCTTTTAATCTGACGGTGAAATTTTTCTTCAAAACCGACTGGGGAAAGGTTTAGTAATGTATCTACGTCAGATTTAAGTGTGAACTTTAGTGCTCCTGTAATGTTAAGACTTGCCAAACTTTAAACCAAACCAATACTTCTTAGAAGAAGATTAGTCAAAGATTTTACTGAATTTATTTATATTACTTTTAGTTTACTTTATGCAATTACCATTTTATGTTGGTCATGGTTTGAAATAAAAATCGCCCATTCTTTCCCGAATGCTTTGTTACCAATTTATATCGTGAGCTCTAATAGAGTACAACATTGACACTAATGAACAGATGTGCTCACTACCACAACTAAATCTTCTCAAATGATTAGCATGTGTTGATGATTATGTATACGTAAACGCTTTTTTACGCTCTCTAACGCTTTTTTACATTCTTTAAGCGCCTGCTTGTTCTCTGGGCACCACTGCTAATGACTGAGAAACAAGCACCACTCAGGTTAGGTTAGAGTCGCTAGAAGCCATTAAGTAGCACTCATGTGCCGTTTTAAAACCACATACGTGGCCCTACAAAACTGGTAAGAAGACTGTCAAGAGATTTTAATAAGGACGCTGGTAACGACAAAAATTATATCTAGTTAGCCCTGTTGAGATAATTAAGCAGCAAACCGAGCAACACTCAAGTCCGAATACATTTTAAGTCCCGAAATTTCATGTCTTTTGTAAATAACAAAAATTGCTTTTTGTTTAACCTAACGTATTGTGGTTTGACAAAACTAGCACTGGATTAAAGTTCATACTTGATAATGAAAAAACAAATGTTATCTTCGTATATTCTGAATAAAATTTGTTGAAGCAATTGATAAATAGTTCAAGATTTATGTAAAATATTTCAAATTCTTCAAAAGAAACTCTTATGCAACGCTGTAGTTATCTTGAAATGTTGCCGTCAATCTATTCCCATTAAGGTTTATATAACATTTTTCACCAACAAAAAAAATTTATTACGTTAATCGAAGTTTTACGTCAAAAAGAAATATTTCGCTCTTAGCTGAATATTGAATTTCATTTAATGTACCATAGCGTTGGCGTTGAAATTCATATTTATTTATTTATTTTTTCATTCGCTTGCATATTTAATGCGAAAACATTACGAAATGGTCCTTTTGCTCCCCTGCGGCAAAAACGGAAATATGCGATACGCTTACGCTTACGTATTTCCGTTTTCTTCGTAGTTTTTTTTTATTTTTGTTTTTATATACTCTGCATACATTTGTACATACCATATATTTCAAACCTCACACATTTTGTGGCTCCTTAAAATTTGCGCATCTGCATTCGTGAGAAACGATTGTATGTAGCTTAAAGATTTATTTTACCGCTTTTACTATATAGCGCAATTTGTATTCATAAATCAATACACTGCGCACTCAAATATTCACATTATGTGAATATTTGGTAAATTTAGCCATTTACCAAAGCGAACCATATGAACTACACTGTAAAAAAATTAATGAAATACTTAAGTTAAGCAATCAAATGGCGCATAAAACGTGCTACAGCGATTTTGAACTGCAGCCACAACTCTTTCCATTTTAACAAACAGTTTTTCAAATTGGAATTTTTCCATTGTTGTCTCTAAATTACGAACACTAAAAGTGTTCACTATTCCAAATAACGAACGCTGTTTAATTCAACAATAACTGCTGCACTGGAATAACTTATTTTTAACAGTAAAGCTGATCGCAAGTATATATAGCATTCCAAAATCTTACTTAACTTTTATGACTAGATATGTATGTGTGTATATGAGTAAATAAAAGCCAGTTTCTTCAATAAAAAACTCTTCGATATAACGAATTTTACGATATTACGACTGACCCGTGCATTAATTAGTACGTTATATTGTATTGAGAAAATTGCCTGCTGACAGCAAGGTGAGCAACAAAAAATATCAAAATTTTTAAACAATATCAAAAAATTTTTCAGTATTAGGATATGGATTGCTTATCCTAAGGAGGCTTTATTGCATGTTGAAGTTAACTTTTTTCTTTAACCGAAGAAAACTTTATTTCTTTAACAAAATAGTTTTTGTCTAAATATTTTTATAATTGAAGATGCTCACGATTTTGCTTTTATTATTACGTTTAGTTTAAGTTGTAGTTATAAAAAGTATCTGAGGTACATATATTTGGTATGAGAATGAACTTTTTTATATAAATTGCAATATTTCTAAATTTTCGACTGTTTCATTTAACGGATACTTTTTACACAGAAAGTATGGTCAGTCGAAATTGGAACACAACGGGTCTGTGACATAAGTTATGACGAAAAATGTCATCTGTTGTGCTAAACTAAATCCAAGTTACCAAGAAGTAAGAAAAAAGTCAAAACCACAGGTCAAGTGCACAATTTCTGCTATATATAGTTGTTCTGAAGAACATAAATCATATTTTAATAGTAATAGTAAAATAGAACACGCACTTTTAAAGCAATTAACTTTAGAGACCTTGATCTTTTTTTTTTCTTGTCTTGATTTCTAACAAAGTTAAAGATGAGCAACAAAATCATATTACGACAAAAGATTTTACAGTAAAAAAAGTTTTTATAACAAACCATTAAGTACAAAAGAACCTCAGAACCAGATGCATTCATACATAGAAGTGACAAGAAAAACATGAGCCATGAGCCACGAGCACACCATAAAAATCCATTTAAAACCAACAACAAATTTGATGGATTTGGTATGAGACATCGACAACAACGCAGGCTAAGGTTGCACTGAAGGTTTAAAACTTTTTTATTACATTTTTTTCTTTTTTATATTTATTTTCTGTTAAAAAATGCAAAATAATAAAATAAAAACAGAAAAGTAGCAGGGAAAAAAACCCATTCAGTGAAAAAGATGGATGGGCTGATATGGAGGGCTTGTGGAGCACATTAAAAGCAGCTGATGCCTAAGAGGAAAACGTGATAAAAACAAAAGAAAACAAGCAATAAAATGAAATTTATTAAAAAAAAGCCAAAGTGGTGGCTATAAAATGTTGCCAAATGGTGAAAATAAATTAACTATTTTTAATAAATATCTTTTAATAATGAAATGTAACATGGGATCAGTGACGATTTTACTCTGACGCATTTGAGGGGGTGTGTGTAGCTTTGATCTAAAAAATTTCGAATAAAATTGCTAGTGGGCAATTTTAGCTCTCCATATTTACGGATGCTTTTAAATTTTATGTAAAAATGTTGTGATTTCTGCAAACAAAATAATGTTTTTGAAAATACCATATTTTGTTCAGTTGTATGTAGAGGGTAATCTCTGGAACTAAGCAAATTCTAAAAATTTTTTACTACTAGAAAGCTACACTATCTCTGAGTAACATAGGCTACATTTTAGTTTGATAAAAACAAGGGGCGCGGCACTTCCATGCATTAAAAACCTTTAAAATGCCATATCTTAGCTCCTATGCTAACAAGAGTCTTACGATTTGGTGTTAGGATGCATTAAGATTTATATATATGTGGGGATACGACAACGGGGCGTGGCACCTTTCATACAACAAAAACATTTTAAACGCTATATCTGGTAGCTTATAATAGCAAGCGTTTTTAAAATTTGGTACTAGGGTGTAGACTGCTTATTCTAAGAACCTCATTAAATGTGGACGCAAATAGACAACTGGGCGTCAAACCTTCCAAACAACAAAAACACCCTAAACGCTATGTCTTGGCATCTATATCAGTTAAAGTTCTGAAACATGATAGATTATTTGTGAAAAGCTCTTCGCAAAATGTGAAAGGGAACAAAGATTCTAGCGTGGACTTAAATTGCTATTCTTGGTACATATACCAAGTGGTAAAATTGGGTGCAGTAAGGACTGCGTAAAATGTAAGCGATGTTGTAAAAAAAGGAGGGAGCTGGCAAAGCCGCGGGAAAAGCTATTAATTTATAAAATTAGAATTTATTTATAATTTGGAATTTTATTTTGCTATAAATAAAAGCGATTTCTTTTTTTTTTTTAATATGTTTTGTATTTTATTCGAAAGTATAACCATAATTAACCTTGTGGTTAATTCAAATGACTAAATTTAAAAAAATATAAAGGTATTTGCTAGAAGTAGAGCCGCAGACCTCGAGCTAAGGCCGCGCCCAACATGGCAATGTATAGTGAGAATATTTCAAAAGCCTACTGACGGCTTCATACGATATTGTGGCTTGCAGAATGAATCAACTTTTTTGGTCATATTTTTATGGCGTTTCCAGAAAAGAAATGTACGTTTCTCATTTTGAAGGACAAATGTTTTTTAATTGACTGTCACTGCAAAGAGTGTTAACAATTTGAAAACTAAACTTTCAAAAAAAAAAAAACACACATTATATGCAACTATGAGGCGTCCAGTTGCAAAACCGGATGAGTCCCTTTTTCATACTTTGGAAAAACAACGAAAAACGTTTTCTTCATCTATGTTCATTCAAAATACAAACCGTATTTCCCACATAATAGCTTATAAAATTTCTTGCTCAAAACACGTCAGATCAGACTTTTCGAGTTTCATCTGCCTACGTTTTTGAGAAAACAATTTTGGACTTTGCACTTTGTGATCCATTGAACATGGCTAGAAATCAACAAATTTTGTTTGAAAAAAAGTGAACTTCACCGCTTTTGATATCAAAGTACTGGACTTGGTATTGAAAGCAAGTTCAAGAACTCGGCTGGTTTTGAAATTTATGCATCAAAAATAAAATTAGAATATGTAGTATTTATGTGAAAAAATTTTTTTTAAATCTAAAAACATGGTAGAAAGATAAAGCAGGGTCTCTAGATTTTGGTATATGAGAATTTCTCAAAATGTGAATTTTTTGGACTTGACCGGATTTGCAACTGAACGCCTCATATGAAATTTATTTTTTTGCTATTTTTAACAATTTAATTTGTAAAACATTTTTTAGAATGCATTTTTTTGTTTTCAGTATTATATGGAGTGCTAAAATGGTACACCCTCTCGTAAAGAAGCAGCAGCAAAACTTACAAGTGCACTTTAGGTACTCGAATATATGAATTTTATTCGAGACACATTTTCAAAAGTTCCCTTTTATTTGTGAGTGTTTTCATTTTGTTTCCCCGAAAAGCTTGTTATAAACTTTCTAACAAAGAAACGCATTTATTGTGTAACTGACTGCTGCTGTGTCTGCATTTTTATGGCATCCTTTAGATACGCGCGCTACGAACACAAATCATATGCTTTGTATCTATAAAATGCCTCACAGGCATGCGTTTTTTTTTTCTGTTTCATTGTTGGTTCTATGTTGCGTTACATATTTTGATTATTGAAGCGTTGTTAGTTTTTTATTTTGCAATTCTCATTATAGAGTTGTTGTTTGTTTGTAGCCCACATATGGTTGCGGCTGAACAATTTTATAGACACAGATACGCAAGAGAAAAAAAGAAAAAAAAAACAATAACAACGCACAAATATTCCTCACTGTAGTATTACAAGCAGCAGGGCAACACCATTAGCAATTCAATTCATTTGAATGACTACAGTTGTTAGAAGTTGTTTTCGCTCTTGATATCATCATGGGAATTCTTATAACAACTATATCAACAACAACAATAACAAAATTGAAGAAAATTATATATCTCAAATGTCATTTTGTATAGATATATCTAATAATGTACAATCTACAATTGCGTATCTACTTGTATCCATTTGAATGAGAACAAGAAAGCAAAAATTACACGTATCTAGCATATGTACCGTGGTATCGGCATTGCGTCTTCTATAAATTTTATTGTTATTTTTGCTATTGTTGTTTTATTTGAATGCCCCCATGACACTCGTCATTCCCAGCAACAGAAACGAACGCCATCAACTTTAACTAGAAAAATCCATTTGAATCAATATTAATTACAATCATTCAATGACTTTGCTACGTACATACAGATATCGATGCATTCAAAGTTTTCAATTGTGTTATTTTTCCACTATATGCTTTTACACTGAATAACATAAAAAGAACGCGAACGTCGTATACTGTTTCAGTCATATTATACATATGACCTTACTCAGAAATTTAGTTACCAAATCATCGCCTATGCTTTTTAAGAGACAGAACCAAACCATCGGGTTGACTGAAAAGTAATCGGCCAAGTCAAGAAATTACATCACTATATAGGATTGAATTAGAACTTATTTCGTTACTATTCATTCGGTTTTCCGTTCCATAATTTTTACAATACTTTTGAGTTGCAAGATCTGCTGCTTACCACGTTTGACACCGTTTTTCCTGTTTTTATTTGAGTAGCATCGTGCAAAACGTGACTGGTGTAGATGATAGTTGAGTGCTATATGTCACTGCGTGTAGCATCTCTTCCTGAAGCCTTTGCTGAAATGCGATTTATTCGTTTGCTTAGCTTGCGCCGCTTTCCAGAGCAGTTAAGAATTTGTGTGCGTTCCGGTGCTAAAAACTGACAACGAAGGCCTGGGAAGATATGAAAATCGGAATAACTATCGCATTGAAAATGGTGGTAGCCCAGGGTTATAGTCTCTTCTAGCCATACCTTAATACGCCGCTATCATTGGCTATAGACAAATGTAACAGTTTCTTGAATATTACTATATATTTTCTGAGACACACTTTTTTAATTGCTTGATGATGTTACGGAAATTTTTTTGAAATTTCATAGTACGCACACCGTGATCCCATTTTTAAATTCAAATTTTTATGGGGAAATTTGTCAGGCACTGCAATGTAGTAATTCCCCACATATATATACTTCAAGTCATAAGCTTGAACTTCGGTTTCTAAAGCACTTTTGGGAGTTGCTAGTTTTGCGTACGCTGTTCTTGAGACAAACTTGGAAAAACTATGATATTTTGGATTAAGGTGGGTTGACTCACTTATATATATAAATTTTGTTTTGAACCATTGTTTTTTATTCGTTCTTAAAAATTTATTGCACAGTGTTGTTAGTATTTTATTCCCTTAAAAGTGTTTGCTATAACATATAGTTTTTTACATACACTTTAGAAATTTCTTATTTACTTTCCATAAATTCATTATTTATTCAATTGTTTTCAATGGAGGTTGTAACTTTTTTAACTTTTTCCACATGTCAAATATTGCTTACTAATTAAATTAATTGTCTTTAAACGTTTTATTCTTTCAATACTTTTATTGAACCTAAGACGCATTTGGTATTAACATCGATTTTTTTATTGCCTCAGAAATAGTAATGAACAATTCGAAAACGAATCAATTGTAATTATAAAATTTATGGAATAATAAAGTCATTAATATTGATTTGTGATTCATTGTAATTAGATTGATTACTCCGACAATTGGTTGTATAAAAAAACATAACCGCTTTTATTTAATTAACTATTTTATTAAGATTTTACAGTCACATATGTGTACAATGTATATATATAAACTGCATATGGGTGGGTAAAATGATTGTCTTTAAAATATCAACATATGACTCAGGAAGTGACAACAATGAAGTAAATACAATCAAAAGATATACATTTGGGCGGAATAATTTGTTTGGTAGGAAATTTTGCCGCTCTGGCTTCAAGTTTGGATTATTTTAAGAGATTTTGTTGAAGAAAGCATATGTTTTTAACGCAGTTTACCGTTTTTCGTTGAGAGCACTTCGAATACAAAATAAATTATGCATGGGAAATGGTAAGTTAAAACCTTGGGGAAAAAGTTAATTGTGCTAATTTAACAACTTGACCATTCTACTTTTTACTAGAAACAACATTTTTCAAAAACTTCCATTTCGATTTTGATTCATATTTTACTGTATATTTCTTTTTTTTTGTGCAATTTGAAATATATGTATAAACATAAATAGTAAAATAAAGCTTGAGTTTTAGACGATTTTCAACTTTAACTTAAACTTGATATATTGAATTAAATTTAGAAAAAAAAACAAATTCTTTAAAATCTACTGCATTGAATTGTCGAAGCATTCATTTTTTCATTTCCTCCCCTAATGGTACGCGTATAAGTTGTGCCACCGAAAGCTTTGAAATTTATTGCTAGCTTTGGAGAAAAAGTTAGAGAATATCGTAAAGAGGGCGTGGCAACTTCCATACAAGCAAAAACTTCATAACACAAAAAAAAATATTTAAGGTAATGGAATCAAATTTAAGGAATAATTCGGAAAAGCTCTAGACATGAACTTGACGATTTTCTTACAGTGGGCGTGGTACCCTTCATAGAAACAAAAATGGCTCTACTGAGAGATTTATTTAAAGTCAACATCCGATACAAGCACAAGCTTCAAACGCTACACGGAGAGCTATTTAAGTAAATGTTGCCAAATATAATGTGGATACTTTTGGTCAAACCAGCCAGCACGTATTGATATGGTGGTAGAAAACCTTTTCAATAATAATTTAACACTTACGCGCAATTTTACTGTTAACGCGGTGTGGGGTATTTCATTTTTGGCGAGGGCAAAGTTAGCACCCTTACTAGTTTATATTTTGCCAATGAAATATTGTCGACTTATTATTCTGGGCAGAGCTATGGAGCTACCTGGTGTGGCCACATACGTAAATAAATAACATTTATAAATACCATTTATGTCACATGGATTCAATAATATAATAAAATTTTAAATATACCTTTACTCAGTTACATCTCAAGTAATAAAATAAAAAAATTTTATTAACTCAATGGTAATAAAATAAAAAAGAAAACATAAAATTATATTGCTTATATTATGTAGGTACTAATAAACACGCAGGCTTTTTTTGAAATTTTCACAAAGCCATGGAAGATGTAGATGCTAGTACCGTCATAAAAAGGTTTTTATTTATTCGTTTTTTTTATGGACTAACCAAAAAGAAGCAGAATATACAGGCAGTTGAATTTTGAAATTTTTAATTTAAAATTCCAAACAATGAAAACAGGACAAACCATATAATCTTCCTTGAATTCTGGTTCTTTTTGTTCTTGCCGTTTGACGAGTTCTGCATATAAAGAAGAAAAAAAGATTTTTTTGATTAAATTTTGATAAAAAGAAATTCCAGTTATACCTAATTTGAAACGCAGATTCCAGCGATCGATTCCGTATACAGAGATTCTTTAGAAATAATTCAATGATGCGCTGTGTATGGGTTGTAAAATGAACAGAATTATTATTTGGAATTTTATTATCGAAGTTTTTTATTTGCTGTACACTTTAATTGTGACTACGTGAGGGACATTTGTTAATTAAATTTATTTTATTGCTCAAAACTTGAATATAAAATTGTATTGCCTTGAATATTTTCCAAGGAGTGAGTTTTATTTGTTATATACATATTCTGAGTGCGTGTTTGAGATACATTAAAGTATTCTTGTATTTTTTTATAATAGTTGATTTTTGCTTAAATTCTTAGTCAAATTATTTTAGAGTGTATTGGCGAAATTACACTCAGGGAAAAAGGTTTAATTAAAACTGGAAAGGGTGTTGGCCTCGCCATATATAAAATAACTTACACAACATTTAGTGTGCGTATGTAAAAAATTATTATTAAAAGTCCTTGCGGAATTTGAACTTGACAAAATTAATTACATTAATTCATTTAATTTTTGCGCTCTCATTTGTGGTACGGGAACAAGATTCAGTATATGCATACAGGCACCTTTGAGTCAGCACAGAAACACAAATGATGGACATCAATTTCTTTTCATATCAAAATTCTCAAAGTGTCCTTGCAAACAAGCTTGTATGCAATTTTTTTTTATGAAAAAAAAAAATACCCTTACAATTTAAAACTTATTTAGCAACATTTTTTTGTGAGCAGCTAACTAGTATATATGTCGCTCTGCCCTTACTACTCGTAAATAACAATAAATTCTCATTATAAATCTTTGTCACATGTGAATGTTGTAAAATGTTTATAAAAAAACAACAAAACAAAAAACTAGCAATAATATAAAAGTTTTTTTTTTATATAATGAAAAACGGGGAGAAAAGCCATTCATTAAAGAAACAGCCATAAAGAACACAACAACAACAACAGCAAAAAGACCCACATTAAGGCGATAACAATACGAGTAAAAAACAAGTAAAATTTTGCAGTATGTACAATATTATCGAGACATCCGTATGTGCCTTTGTCGTATACTTGTTCTACTTGTACCGATATAAATTGTTCTTAAGTCAAACTAATCCATAAACGTGATTTCTGTGCCCGAAACAACAAAAATAAAACAAATAAAATATAAAAGTATTTGCACATAAAACTGGTAGCTTAAATCGATGCGACAATTGTTTGCGATACGAGTAACATGCATGATTTAGGATCAAACTCGTACTAAAAAGGGCACAAAAGGGCGTTTGTTCCAATACACAGAAAAAAGTTAGATATATACATTAAACATTTTCACATGTATAACATACTTTAGGAACATAATATGCATTTTTCTATAGCTAAAAAATTTGAAGTTCTTACAAGTAGTAATATGAAAATTCATAAGTTGGTATAAGTTCCTTAGAATTTTGCTTTACAATACTTTAGGTAGGAAATGCTCAAGGATTCCATAAATTACACTGTGGTGAAATTTTCAAAGTATGCTAATTATAAAAATTCACTTACCCAAACAATATTTATGTCCGATGTGTCATGTTTTTTTCCTTAAATTTCATCCAAAGTTTTGGAATGCTCATACAGAAATCTAAAAAAAAAATTATTATTTAGCTGATTGAAGTAAATTGGAATGTAAATAATGTTTAAAATAAAACTAAAAATAAATAAAAAATTGTTTCAAAACTACAGAAAAGTGCACGACAAAAATGTGACATGATGAAGGTATACATTGCTTCGGGTAGAAGCACAAAATTATCTTTACAAAAATACATATTCTATGTCGGTCAGTTAATGTTTTTTTTGTTCCGCTGTGTTATTACTGATATTCTCGAAAATTTTTATTCTGACCTTTACAATAGCTGACCATGAACAAAAATTGCTCCACTGACTCGCTATAATTTAGTCATTGATTTCCATTAATACCCCAAAAACTGGACTTCAACCCTAAAATGATCAGTTTGATATTTTCGAACTGTCCCAAGTAGCGCAGTTCGATTTAGATTTTATTCAGATTCTTTATGGATTAAAAATTTACTGATCATGGACAGAAATAGCATTGTTGGTACTTATCGTATTCCCAGTATTTCTGTATTTCAGTATTAGAAAAAGGTTCTATTACAGCAGACCAACAGAAATACAATGACAATTAAAATTGCTATGGCCTCAGGGATAACTATAGTTAAAACTCATCAAACAAGTCCAATTGAAACAATAAAAGTTGACCTTTTTCTACTTCGTTAATAAACTGACTGACATTCTAATAGTTGTGATGTCTATCCGTTAATTTTTTTTTTTTAACACTGGTGACAAAAATGTTTGTTCATCATTATCATCACATCTTCTTTTTCTATTTTTATGTTTTTTATTTTTGTTTGTCAGTATAAAGCAGATAGCATGTGGTATGTGACTGTCGATTTGTCTGATTGTCAAATTTATAGGTCTGTAGCTATGTTTGTTGTTCGTTGACGCCCTGTTAACGTTTATTATTTTAATTATTGGAAATAACATGAAAAATCGATTTATACCCGTTGTGGTGTAGTTAATTTCTTTTTTTTTTTTAAATGGGTAAGTTTCAAACTATTACAAAAGTTAATAAATTATTCGTGTGTAAATTTTAAAGAAGTCATATGCAAGATAACATAAAACAGCACAGGAAACTTTAACTTTTTCAACGGTAAAGGGTTGTTCAAATAAAGAAAGAAAAATTAAACTCAAGAAGTTTATACAAAAGACACCACAAAAAAAACTTTAAACGCAGAAACAAATTTACATAAGATACTGACTGGTATCTTAATAAAGAATCATGCAAAAAAACAACAACAACAAGCTCTTAAATAATATCAAACGAGTGAAAATCGACGGGAAAATATTAAGGATAAGGGTGTCAGTTGCGTAAAAGAAACCCGCACGTATTGCAAACAAATTTTTATTCATCTACCAACATTCTACTCACATAATATTAAGCTGAATGAACCAAGCACAGTAAAGAGTTGCTGCAGCATTTATTTGATAAAAATATAAAATAAAATATTTGCAATTTAAAAACATATTCGTACGGGCAACAACAAATGAGCAAAGCAGCGTTTCTCAATAAAAAAACACAAAGAAAAAAAATCCTGGAATAATAATATATTTGTGTAAACTTTGTACCTTTGAAAACTGAAATGGGTTGCGTCTTTCAAAACTTTGTAAAGCACTGCAGTGAAGTATAGAAACAATACAGGATACAAGAGCGTAAGTAACATTGAATTTACATAATGAAATCTCTGTCTTTTTTAAAAATATTTTTTCATATGAGTGCTTCAAAAAGGGGCAAAGCAACTGATTTCTTTTCATGCTGTTTCTGTGCAGTTTTAAATTTTTACAAAACAAAAAAAAATACGCCAGTTTGATTCAGAACCGGTGATAGCCAAACATGCGATGACGAATGAGTGATATCAAATTTTCATAACGAAAAATCATTATTTTAAGTTTCTAAATGAATTTTATGATTTGTTTTGGAAATTTCTATGAATGAAAATTTAACATAGAGAAATTTCTCAAGTAAATATATTGAAAACGGGAACTGAAAAAGGGTATGAAAAATACGGGTCAAGAATTGGTATTCCCAGTATTATACTATACAATAGACTATCTATCCCTTATTCTCCGAATTTCAATCGAAGCTCTCACGGTACTTTAATGTCCTTTTGAAAAAATTTATATAATTTTTTTTCTGGTGTATCGGTACAGATAATAATTTTTAATTATTTTACTAAGCTTAGTTACGGTTAAGTAGAACAAAAATTACACAAAACAAAGATTAATACAAAAAAAAGGGGCGCTAAGGATAGATAGTCTTACTAGTTTCATCCGTTGCTAAATGGAATCAGCAGTGCTATTTCATTTTTTGCTTGGGTTCTTAACAAATCTATACAAAAAGAGAAACATTTCAGGCTTAGAAATTCTTACTAATCGGATTAACGGTGACTGATGATTTCATTTTGCTTGTATATTTGTAGATTTTGTGCAGATCTATATATTAGCCTTAAAATTTAAGTCACTTTTATATAAAAAAGTGTTTTATATGAAAAGCATTTATAAATAGTTGTAGTTAGTCATTGAAATTGAACCGCAGCATATTTTGTGAGTTCCAAATCACGGTGTATTTGCCGGTAACAATTATACTGTAGAACTGATAAGGAAAGTATAAGTAAATGGATGTATCATATGTAAATGGATATAAAAATGCAATTTTTATTAAAAACTTATATAGTAAAATTGTATTCAACATGAATTTTTAATTAAAAATTTGACATTTAAGTTTTTATAAAAATTGCAACTTTGCAACAATTTTTAGAGGAAATAATTCAAATTTGTTTTTGGAAATGGTTCATTTATACCTCATTAGAAAGCTTCTTGATTATGCACTTTGAAGAACATCGACGTCACCCCCCGAAAATCAAAGAATATAGGTCATGTTCAATTTACTGGCGATATCTCTTAAATATTTGATGATCACTAAAATTAATGTGCCAAAGTCTTAAAGTTCAAAACAATTTAAGCAAACAAACTTTGATGTGTTTGATTTTAGAGAAATTGGCAAAAAGAAGCAAAACGCACTCTATCCATGATTTTCACAATGGGTGAAACCCATGGATAACATCGCCTTCTTGGAAAGCATTATGATACTATATGTTTGGAACAATGAAGATAATTATGCTAGAATCGATAAACCAAAAGATTACAAACACAGGAACAAGAAATACGTAAATCTTCATTTGAGCTCCATGAGAAAATAAATGACACAGAGGAGGTATAAGTAAATGATATACAAGGGTGCCCAACTCAAATCATACTTCACTCTAGAAAGAGTCTAGAACCAGCACTGGTTGATATCTTTGTTAGGAGGCATACAAAGTTTGTAGAGTGGATATAAAATTGAATTTGTTGTATTTCAGTATATGAATTGTTTATGAATTTTTAAATAATTTTTATTGCCACTAATACGAAATGGCACATATAATAATAATAATAATTTGTTCTTAAGTTTTAAAATTTTTCAATCGTGTTCTTGGATATTATTGTTTTTTTTTTGCATTCACGGAAGCTTGTGTTTCAAAAGGAAATATAAGATCATGCGCTTTGTAATGGTTGTTCTTTTTGCTAACTGCCTTTTCAATATAAGAACGGAAACGTATAGCACATCGTGTTTAAGAAGCTCGATAACCTTTAATTGGATTTTGAAGTTATTAATCTTAAGATTGATTGATTAAAACACTGTGCGACACTAAATACATAAATCAAAATCTCAATGATACCTGCGATGCTTTTACTGCATGAGAACTAAAGTTAGGTATAACTAAAAGGATTATTTTTGTGCAACAATTTTAGAGTGCACCTCGTTCTTTTACGCTAGTTATTACTGAATTTTCTTAGTCTGAATCTGAAAAGAAATAAGAAGTCAGAAATACATATATTGCAGAGTCATCAATCATAACGTACAACAGTAAGGATCTAAGGCTTTCGAATAACGCAAGACCATACAAAAGTTACAGCTTTTGGTATATTTTGCCTAGGAATTTGTGTTCATATCAACAAAATTTATACAAAAATACATGTTAAATTTCAAGCATTATCAGCGATGTTAAGTTTTCAAGATCTTATGATCTCAAAAAATCATTCTAAGAAAACACCTTCCGTGGTCAAGGTCAAGGTCATTTCCATATATTTGTGACAAAGTTCATTAAACAAAAAGTTAATAAAAACTATGACATATAAAGGGTCAAAAAGAAATTTCAACTTTTTGCGAAATTGAGTTTTCAAAAAGTTCGAAAAAAAATACAATATAAAAATATAAAAAATAAAAATATAAAAAGTAGCAAGTAAAGCGCTCATTATATTGTCCTAAAATATTTCTTTGACTAAATGTGCTCAAGTTCAAATTAAAAATTTTATCTGAAAAGTGTAGTAAAAAGTAAGGCTCCTTATAGTACATAAGTATAATACAATTAGATTAAATTTTGCAATAACATCACTGTCACTGTTGGCAACATAGTAAAGCGCATTTTTAGTATCACAGCAACTTTTAAATTATAATGACAGCGCTAAATTTTTCCTTACACTGTTGTTTCATAGCAACAACAAAGCATTTGTAAAATTGAGAGGCGCTTTTGCGTAGCAGTTACCAGATACGTTTATTTATCTTACAATATACAAGCTCTTTTTATATCATGCAAAAACTCCCCTTTGTAGGCAGCATTTTGTTTGTGCTTTCATAAAATACAGCAGCCCATCAGCGTTATTCAGTCGACGAGACGTGTTTTTCTGTTTTGTGAATTCAAACAAAAAAGAACCCCTTCATTTTAAATATTTGCGGTATCTAAGTTGTACGATAGCAGAACAGCTACATAACTAAAAAATACAAAATGAGGCCATAGGACTGTATGTTGAAGATGTTTTTATTAACAATGACTGCATTTAATGAAAATTTAGCAGTATTGAGCTTAAAAATAGAAAAAATTTTGAACAACAAAAACCAATTGAAATCAGCAGCACATCTATATTTATTATTAAAAAAGTTTATGTAGTTATTTTTCGCATATCATTTGAGACTTTCTAGAATTTTTCTGAAGAAATAGTTATCATGTCGAATAGATCGGATTTGGCTTCTTTGCACTCATTTTTAATTTTTTTGCCACATTTTTGTAAGGGGCTTGCAATCGAACCATTTTTTGCAGTAAAATGTATGCCTCACTCTAGCCTCTGCAAAACACTGGCAACTTCAATCCACTCTTCAAAAAATATACATAGATGGCGCAACACAAGAGATTGTTGAGCAATTTAAATTCACACATCATGCCGCGATTTTTCTCTTTATGTGTCGATACTACTTTTGTGAAGTTTTGTAACGTCAACTTTTTCATATGAAAAAATATCCAAAAAAAAACATAATGAAAAAAATACTTAGAACCAGCATGAAGAACCCCTATATAATTTACCAAGATTTTTCTAAAAATGTTTTTTTTTGCTTTTGACCCCATAAAAAACATCATCTCCACGCAGACTTTAAAAATTATGTCGTTTTGTTTAACAAAAATTTCATACTTCAAAATATGTACACTTATCCCCCCCTCTGATACATTTTATTATTATATTATTTTAACATATCCTTTCTGCAACCAATTTCCTTGAATAAAATGTTTTTATAATATTTTATGTTTCTTTGCTTGTTTTTCATGGCATTTCCTGGGGGGTTAGTAAGACATTTACGCCCTTTCCTTCTCTCAATAATATTCTTCTCCTGTGAGTCTTTGCCATTTCAAAACCGACTTGTATATACTCATATTATTTCCATTTAAAAACTTTTTTGTTGAAAAAGAAAAAACACTTCTCATTCCGTGCAACTTTTTTGTGTGTTTCGTGTGCTTCCTTCTTTTGCTGCTGCTACTGCTGCTGCTGTTGGCCAAACGAGTCCCGCGAGGCGAACTTAATTGAGGAAATTTCGATTTTTATAGCTCTATCGCCCTACACTGATGACTTGGCAACAACGTCGCACGATGCGCTTCTTTATGGGACGACCCCTTTGTGAAAAGTGGCCTTTCATTGTTGTAATTTTTTTTTTTTTTCTTTTGGTTTGTCTGTTGTTGTTTTTTTAAATATATCTTTTGGCCATTTCCGTTTCTGGATTATATCATGTGGTTTTTCCTATTTAGTGCAATTTTATGTTATTCACTGCTATTGCTGGTTTTATATTCTGCTGTTGTTAGAGGTTTTTTTTAATCCCAAGGCATTTGCCGCAGTAAAGGACAACCTACTAAGCAAGTTTTTTGTGACATTTATTTTTTCATGACTCTTTTTTTTTGGGCATTTTAAGTTTTAGTTTTAGGCGCGAGCTGATACATTTGAGTTTTTTTTTTTTTGGCATAGTTAAAGCCAATGTTGATATCTATATACTATGCTGATATCTGGTATCTAATAGTTATAAAAAATCTAAGGAGCAGCAACTATAGGCCGAAAATGCTATATGTACAGTGGAATTGTATTTATTATGTTATGTTGTAAATGTTGTTTGTAAAATTGAAATAAAACAATTGCTTCCATTCGACGAAAAAAATATGCTGTGGAGAAAATAGTAAATTTTCGAGATGAAATTTAGAAATTAATAAGGCATTTTTTTATCGTAGTGCGTACAATCTACTCAGATATATAGCTTTGGAAAATGGCTTCCTACAGATTAAAGAGCCTCCGCTTGCTGGTTTCTAGAAAAGTCAACTTTTCGATATTTTCATGACTGTTTTTAGCAAAAAAGAATTCCTGCAATATTTTGCATTGTCTTCTAAAACAACTACAACTTTCAAGTTATACATAAGTGGCTGTTTCCCAAGAACTTTATAACCTTTTCTGTGACTTTATCTCAGCTAAAATAAGAAAATCTTCCCAACCTTCTTTATCTAATCGTTGGGTAAAAAATGTATGTGCCTGTGTATTAAAATTATTGTACAACTTAAATTGACTTTACAAGCTTCTGTCGACGCGGCGAAGCACTAGCTAGTACTATTCTTTTAGCAGCTAAACATTGCTTTTTATTGTAGCCAACATTTTATGCAAATTTATAATAGAAATCGCAAAAAACTTAAAGTTTAGCTGGCAAATCAGCTAATAATCAGCTACAAATAAGTCGTACTGTCGAAAAATCCACTGATTATCCGCACTAGAAAACACTATGCGATATAATTTGATTATATTCTGATACCTGAAGGTTGGTATGTAAATATTAAGGCACACGTATTTTGAAGTATTTTGATTTTTTGTTCAGATGACGCGTAAATACAGGTGTTGTCTGAGTAGAGCAAAGCAGGTATGATTACTCATATATATTTCTATGTTCGGATATACATTTGAGTTTTTATGTACATTCGTACACATATATAAGTGTTTTTTTTTGTAATTTTTTTTCTGAAATTTACTAGATAATTTTTTAACATATGTGAAAAGAAAAATCCAACCTCCAGGTCCTCAGGGTGGAAAGTATCAGATTGATGGCTCTAAAGATATGTACTTGAATCTAACCACATAAATGCACTTTTAGAAGGTTATGGTCGTTGTTCTTCATACCCAGTTGGATGATGCCTGGAGTAATGTTCAATTAATGAATTACTCCCCAATTTTTCCGACCACCACATATTTTATACACCTTTTCAACGTTGCATGTGATTCGGGCGGAGTAATTTTTTATTGCTCCAATTGAAGTACGCTTTATATACTCATTTAGGAGGCTTCTGCCAATATTTGACTATTTCAACACACGAAGTTTGAAATTTAATGCTACGCTACGCTATTGAGCAGATATAAATAATGTTATTAAAATGTTAGAATAAATATGATAAGTTACTTGTTTAGCATTTCAGTTGGATAAAAATTTTTGCTCCGCTTAAATTTAAAACTTAATAACTATTACACATATGTACTTTCCATCTGAGTAATGTGTAAATGAGTGGCTTATTTCCAAAACTCGACTTGATTGATTTTTAATGAAATGGAGTTAACCAAATTGAGTTGTCCCTAAAGTAAACCTGTTCCGAAATTTCTATGGCAATTGCCACAGAAGTGCAATCGCCACCCGTTTTTGTTCGTTTTTGGCTTTTTCTGACTAATTAATCTAAACGTTCACCGCGTTTTGAAAATAAGCCACTCCTTATGTACATATTTATTAAAACAAATACTGACGAGTGTTTGATTGGATTCTACTGCAAATGCCCCAGCATCACCATGATCTCTTGGGGCGCAATTTTGTTGTATTTTTAACTTCACATTACACTTACGCACTTCATAGCACAGGGCACCTTAAGCACTTCAATAACACTACTGCTGGGCCGCATAAATCAATTTATTGCACTTTGTTGTTACGCGAGTTGTTTATTAATTATAAATGCAACAAATTAAACTAATTTAACAGTTAGAAATAGAAAATGAAAAATCATTGGTGACCCGTCAAATATCTGCTGATGCGCGCGTTGCCAACGGCCTTTTAACAATGACAGCTTTGTTTATTTTGTTTTAATTATACCTGGGTCCTTAGGCCTAAGCACACTCGTTGCGCTAAACGGTAATTTTCTGATTGACGCCAACAGCCATTAAGCTTCGTTGTACCTTGCAACGTCGGCAAAGGTTTTTTTCAGATGCTTGAATATAGAAAAAGTAGGAAGTTGGTGCATTAAGTTACTCATGAACACCTTTTGTAGCGTGGGAGAGACTTACATAAAAATTGGTAAATTCGGTATGAAGCTTAGGGACACTAACACGATATCAAAATTTATTTTCTGATAAAATTTCAGACAATCAACGTGAGGAAGGTTTGACAAAAAGCTCTCTTTCACATAGGAAGTCAATAGAAGTGACGAAGGTTTTCTTTAAAATATCCATCCAAGAAAATAAACTCACAGCAAAATTTGAGTCTGACCTTAGTTTACTAAAAAATTGATTTGTGAATTAAATAATCCAGTTTTTGAAACTGAGACGGAACTCGCAAAATCAGCACAGAGCCTAACGATCTAAGGCTTAAATGTAAAAAATTAAAACTACATTCATAGTCAAAAAGCGGTTTATTATCGGATGTTGTGTGTTGGTGTTCCTTCCAGTGAATCAGTAAACTTATGAGATATATATTTTTAATCAAATTTGGCGATAGATTGACTGTTTACTATCGTAAGCTTGTAACTTCATAATGAAAATCTACTTCCCATCTGGCGAAAAGAAAAAGTTTATTATCTTAAGGCTAATGAATCTTTTTCTAGCAACATTATTTTCATACACGCAAGCCTAACTTTTGAAAGAAGGAAAATTTTGCAAGTAGCAATTAAACTAAAAAATTAAGTAAGCTTATTAGCGCTTTCACGCTTCGTGGAGTCATTGACGTGAGAAGGCAGAAGTCAGTCAGTGCGATTCCTATATTCTGTGTAATTTTAATAATTAAGCTTAGCAATATTATTATTAGTTCACGTGTTTCAATTACCTTTGCAAAGATGTGTACATATTTTTCTTCAATTTTTCCTTGTCTCACTGTTTTTGTTACTCTTACAATATGAGTGCTGATAATTGTTGTTCACGTGGCTAATGGTGGTAGTGGTATTGCATGGAACCAAAAAAAATTAATTTCGTTTCTAAATTGATAAATTGATAGTTTAAAGTTGAAAATTAATATCAATTTCATGTGTTGATAAAGCCACAATGGCAAAATTGCACGAATTCCATTTTGAATTGCTTTGCGATCCGCCTTATGCTTCATACATTCAGCCTTCAGCGAATTTGCTTTTATGTCTTCAAACGCCACAAAGTGCCTTAATCGAAGTGGTAACTTTAGCTTCGGGAACAGAGGAAATTCAAACGGTGCCATATAAGATGAATACAGTACTTGTTCGATGACATTCGTTGAATTTTTGGCCAAGAATTCTCTCACAGGATATATACACATGTAAGACCTGTGAATTTTTTAGTTAATAATAATTTTGCAGTATTTGCAACAGAAGCAAAATATTTGCGGTAAATTTAATTATGTCTATATCTCTCCCAATGATTAAAGCATTTAAACGCAGAAGGCACAGAAAAAAATTCTCCGACCTTCTGCAAGGTAAGTCCTACAAGTTTTCTATATTTACTAAGATCTATAATATCATTTTCAATCAAAAAGTAACGCTTTTTTGTCAGACAATCATGATTACTTGACCATATTCGTTCGTTCCTCAGAGTATCTTCAAATGAGAACGTTTTCGTCGCAAATGAAAATATAAAAAATTATTTCTCCACTGTCTTCAACCGTTCACCACCTCCATGTAGCAAATTATCATATTGCATGTTTGACCTACACAGCCAGTTTTCGGGCGTTTTTTTTTTTCTTTTATATTTTTTTTCTGCCTTGTCAACATTTAATTTTACTGCATTTCTTTGCTCCAAAACAGTATGTTAGGGTCCTCAGAAATTGAATAAAAAATAGAACAAAAAAAAAGAACAGAAGAGAAACATGAGACACAGCGAACTTAACGCCTCTGCAAATGAAGCGTACAAAATTTTTTTTACTTCATTTTGCCTTGTGAATGAACAAATGAGAAAATGATGTTATATAAGGATTAGAAAGGACATCATACATTCCAAAACGAAAAAAAAAGAAAAAAAGTGAAACGTGACAGCAAAGACACTTGTACCGTACAACTAGGGGAGAAGTAGAAACACATGCCTCAAGGGGGGCTAAAGCAACACAGACAGAACGATGTATAAAAATTCAATGGCTAAAAAAGGGAACTGAAATGATGATAGTAATAAGCATTGGCAACACTTTAATAACCCATCGTCGACATTTGGCTGTGGTTGGACGAATGATGAAATTGTAAAGAAACAAAATTAAAAAATAAGTTGACACACAACATCGACCGACATAGGACACGCACAAAGTTAAAAATGGAGAAACTTTTTATGTCCAAATGGTGGAAAATACAAAAATAAGTACAGCAAAAAACGTCTCAAGTTATAATTATGTAAGTAAAATTAAATAAAAAAGTATACATATATGCATATATTTGGGAAATAAACTAACTAAAATTATATACAGTGACGAGCACAGGTGGATGCATCTTGATCATTATCTTGATCACATTTGACTTTGTACTCTAGAACCCTTAAAAATGCAGCAATCGCGACTATTAAATCATATGAAAAAAATAAATTTAGCGGTGTGTTAAGGGTCTCCATTCTGCTGAAAAATTACTTCGTCTATGGGTAGGGACTTTCGTCCAAAAAGTCTGGTAGATTCAGTTCCAAAATTCGAATATAATATTCTTCTATAATAATACCAATAATTTTGACCACCGGCTCAACATTCTACCAAATGAAACAGCCTCACACACCATCAACTTCTTCCATGCATCATTGTTTCTTTCACTTAGTATTTTTGCATATGGGGGATGCCAGTAGCATTGGTATTTCGGTGAGATGGATGCTAAGCAATGAAACATTGCAAAAGCATCAAGTGAAAGAAATAATGAAATATGAAGGAAGTACGTTGATCATGTGGGGCCGCTTCCTTAGGTGGATTGTCGGGCTGTTGGTAAACTTTAATGGCATTACCAAAGAAGAACAATATCTTCGCATTTTGGAGCTGAATTAATCAGACTTTGTGGACGGTAGTGCTCACTAAAAGGACGAAATAATTTTTCAGCAGAATGGCTAAAATTGCTAAAAATTTATCAAATAGCTTAAAATTTCAAACGATGAAGGACTCAGCTCAACGCTCAGATTTGAACCCCATCGAAAATTTGAGGTATTTGTTAAAAAAACACGGCTGTCACGGTACGTTATCCAACTAAAGAACTAAGAAAAGCTTCGGTCTCAGGTTCAAACTAAGTGGGCCATTATTTCGCACTAATTCATCTAAAAACTGGTTGCAAGCATGCCCAGACTAGCCAACAATGTCAATTAAGCCAAG